>CM073325.1:2717500-4075000 GCA_037043015.1 Bryum argenteum | reverse complement strand
ACCAAACATGAGACATCTTTGTCCTTCACTTGGGCCTCAAGAAACAAGAGGCCCGGCCTTGGCTTGAGGCTACTTGCCTTGGCCACAAAACCTCCTTCTAGTATGCGGTCTTCAACACAAGCAAGACTTGCAATGGTACTCACCTTCTTGTCGGGGCATTCCGCAATGAAGTGGCCAATCTTGCCACAACCATGGCACCTCTTGGCCTTGGTGTCATCACCTTTGTCTCCCCCTTTAGATGGCTTTCCCCCTTGGTGTTCCCTTTTGTTAGAGGCTCCACCATCCACTTGTCCCTTGTGTTTGTTGCCAAAGCCAAACTTCTTGCGCTCTTTGCCTCGAGCCGCATTCCTATTTGATCCACTTTGTTGAGAGGGGCCACTTGACTTCCTCTCGGGTCCATCAGCCTCAATCCTTTCAACAATCTTGATGATGCCCGCCACATCCTCAGGAAGTTTTGGGAACTTGAACAAGGCATCCACCACCCACTTTTGAAGCCCACCCAAAAAGATGCACTTCTTAGAGAACTCATCCATCTTGGGTGTGGCATTCATTTGGGCATTGAAGTCACGCACATAGGCCTTGAGAGACCCAGTGTGTCTCATTTGCACCAAGTTCATGCCTTCCCTCAACTCCTGGTACTCCGGTGTGAAGCGTTCACTCAACAAGTCTTTGAAGCCACCCCAAGTCAAGTTTGCCACCAACTCCGGCTCTTGCTCCTTTTTGCTTGTCCACCATTGAAGAGCATGATCCTTGAGAAATGTCACCGCAATGGAAACCTTGTCCTCCTCATCCGGCTTTTGGACATCATAGTAGTTATCCATCTCAAGAAGGAATTCCTTCACCTTCCTTGCCTTACCAAGTCCCGAGAAGGTGCTTGGCATGTTTACCTTAGCCAACTTTTTGGAGGAAGATGAAGGTCGGGACCCTTGCATCATGAGGTGTTCAATCAACCTCTCTTGGCGATCCCTTTCTTCCTTCCCACGCTGAGCTCTTGATTCACGGAGTCCATGAACTCAAGCATTCTCATTTGGAAAGCCAATTGAGGATCTTGTTTTTCCACCCCTTGGAAAGACTCTAGGCGTCTCGACCTAGAGCGCTCCTCTTCACCCAAGGGCTCCTCTTGAAGTGACAATTCCATTTGCTCATTGCCCTCACTAGTGGCAGCTTGCTCATTGGAGTCATGAGAATGAGCCTCACTTGTAGGATCGGGGTCTTTGTTCCCCCTCGTGCGTGGCCGCTTGGAAGCTCCGGGCTCATCACCCTCAATGGTCTTCTTCTTGCCCATTGCTCCCTCACAACTTTGCACTTGGGTACTAAAAGCCTTGCTCGATACCAAGTGTCGCAACCCTTGCTAGCTCACCTTAGTTTACACCAACTTTTTCCCAACTCTAGCAAGTGTCACGAGCGCTAACTCTGCACATCCCCCACATGCACAAAGTTAGCTCTCCATACCAACCACCAAGCTCACCACTTGGTTATCAATCCCTCTTACTCATGCAACGGGACTCAACCCCTTCGTAGGTAGCCAATGGTTAGGTGCGGACTTCCACTTATGTCCAAGGCCCAACTTGGTGGCACTCCCATACCACGCGGCCTAACCGCACTTGGTGGTGTCTCCTCACCACCGCCCATGACCACCATGGTGACCCCAAGGCCACCAAGTAATCACAACGCCGGCGGTGAGACACCACCCCACATCGGTAGCACTCATGGTCCTCATTTTGCCTATATGAGTCCCCGTGGTGAAGCCCCAACACTAGCTCCCCACCGGGACTCACCTTGTCCTTATGAGCCACCGTGGTGAAGCCCCAACACTAGCTCCACCCACCGTGCCTCATTTTGCACTTTGAGTCCCCATGGTGGAGCCCCAACACTAGCTCCACCCATTGGGACTCACCTTGGCTTGGGAGTCCCCATGGTGAGGCCCCAACACTAGCCACACCACTGGGACTCCCACCTTGGTCACCACCAAGGCACCATGGGAGTGGGGAGGGAGACCAGCCCTCCCCATAGTATACTCTGTGGGATTCGGCAGCCCCTGGTCCTAGGTGAAGGGCTGGACCCTCACACCTCTTAGTTTTGGAAGACCACCCAATCTCCCAATGCCTTAGCCGCTGGAAGGCCCGGGAGACTTCCCGAACCTTCCAGGGCTCGTATCTACCTCGTCCCGCATCCAAACGCGACGAGCGACCACTCTATCGACATCTACTCGTCAAGTAGATGCCGATAGACACCTTACTTGCCTCATTCCGACAAGTATTGAGGGAGTTATGCCCCTCTGAAGATTCGGGAGTCCCGGGCCAGCTTCCCAGTCCAGCACTGTCCCTGGACAGCACTCCCTTTAGTCCCACAATCTTCCAACTCCCATAACTTTTAGCTCGCACCTCCAAATGAGGTGCTCCTTAGCATCCCGGAATCGTGGCAACATGAGCTTCCATAATCTCATGTCCATTCCCTCGTGGCTCCTAGTCTCCGTGGGTGAGAGGCGTCTCCAACGCCCGGGGTCCTCTCCCACACTAGGCCCACTTAGGTTCCCTTCACCTTGGCACCCCAAGGCCCGGGCGTCACTCCGGTGTCCCCCTTGGGCCCTTGGTGTTGCGGGCACTCCTCAAGGAGAGGTGCGCGACAAGTATGCGGCAAATCCACAGGTGACTGCATTCGCCCGAAATTCAGTACCTGTTTTTGACGTGTGGGAAGTCATTCAACTTTCCCTCCTAGCAACTGACGACCGTCCTCTTGTACCTTTTACTACGAGAGAAATTCAAATACACATTTACCCTCCCCAGACGTCGCCATTTCCGCTTCGCCATGAGATCTTCCGTCCCCTTTATTCCCCGACCCCTCGGCCTAATCTCCGTCGCAACTGCCGATACCAACGACATAACGACACCGTTATCACCGAGAAACTCGACGTTCAAAAGGAAAAACAGATGGAATAGAGAAACCAATGTTGCGTTGTCATTACCCATGTACTTGGTCACATATGCGCAGAATCCAGAATCGGCAGGGGTTGGTTGGCCTCCAATTCTCCATCACTTTCTATCTCTGCCAACTCCTCAGATACGTCAAATTGGTCGAACCCCACTGGGAACTCCCAATTTGGTCGGTTTGTGTCCTCGTCGTCCGCGTAATTTTCCTCTCCGTCTTCTTTGTCACGTTCTCCATTGTCATCGTCCTCGTCTATACCGATACCGACGCCTTCGCCTGCATCATCATCCGCCTTGATGGCCACCAAATCCGAGGTATTTCTCACCGCATCAGACCGAACGGTGGACGGTCCTGCAATTTCTTCCGTGGGAATGACGATGGCGTTGAAATTAGGGTTCCATTCGCTGGAATTTCCTTCACCCCCTGCCGCCCTCTTGTACACTACCAAATTTGAACGTGCTTGGACTTTCACAACCATTTTCCAACCGCCATTGATTTGATCATCTACATAAAAGACCTGGCTTACATCTTTCGGAAATATGAAAGGATCATCGTCGACGGACGATGCACTTATGAACTCTCCTGCCTTCACGCGATGAAAGCCACACTCATCTTCTAAAACAGTGGCATTTGACCCACGCTGTCTAATGATAGAATCCCAGAATTGACACTTGAAAAGAACTGTCTCGAAGCTATCAAAATTCAGCTTGACAATGGTATCTATGTAGCCATAATACTCTGTTTGTTCCCCTCCAACTTCGTAGACCACTGACACCCCTGAGTCAAACGTAGTTTTTTTGTTCAAATCCCTTGCCATAATACGAAAGTGGGATCCATATGCCCAACACATAGTAAAAAAATTGGCCCTTCTCGGCTGGTCCAACTACAATGTCAATTACCATTTGTGAAACGGGTCGTTGAGATGCTATGTCTTCTCGGACCGCCGCTTGTATCCAATCTTTGAATGTAGGTTTGTTAGCCATGATTTCACACTCTACTTCATATCGCTCTCTCCATGTCTCCATACAAGGAGCATTCAATAATAAGAAACAATGGGCTTGCTCCCTGAATATGTTATCCAAAGGTTTGACGGATGAAATTTTAGGTAGGACTATTCCAATAGATGGTGCATCCTCCTCGGTTGGCTTCTGGAGACGTGTAGCATCCTTGTGCAACCTTAGAGTATACTCATTCACATGGAACATGGATTCCGCACAAATGTAGCCCTCAGCCAATAGATCCTTCGGGCCTGGCTCGTTGCCGAACAAAGTCTTTTAAGACCTTCAAATATCTCTCTATGTGATACATCCAACGTATGGAAACCGGGCCCGCTAGTTCCACTTCTTCCACTATGTGGAGAATATTATGCATCTGAATGTCAAATACCGAAATAGGTAAGTGCATTTCCATCTCACATAGGATTTTCGCGCCTCTAACTTCATCTCGAGGGCAATCCGATATCTTAATTTCCTTTGAGCACACCCAACGAAAAAGAGCCGATAGTCGGTACACAATACGTCGAATTTTCTCTGTTAAAGTACCACGACCGCAATTGGAAGTAAATCATGAAGCAAATTATGGTAATCATGGGTTTTGAAACCTATCACCTTCCGATTGCTAAACTTGTACCGAAAGCTTGAGCCATACCCAAATGGTGCCCGAGTGTTAGATATGAGGTCAATGATGGAATCATATTCATCGTTTGTCCAAATCCATTCGGCGGTAGGATAAGTCCACTTCGTTTGCACCCTTGTCATCTACTCCATCTTCCTCGGGTGAAAACGTGGCAAGACATTGAAATGCTTCAAGGACCTTCTTAACGCTAGTGAATCGATTTTGTGCCTTTGCAATTTGAGAAGGTTTTGAATAAGGATGCGCAAATGTTTTTTTCTCCGTATGCATAACATCAAGAAGATGAGGAACCAATAGGTACTGCCCAACACCCGAAATAAAATATTACTTTCTTCATAAAAATATCAATGGGTTTATTCGCAAAACATACAGAAATCTACAATGGGTTCATAGGTACATGGTTAAAAAAATACCAACGAAAAAGAAATGGGTGCAGCGTATATGTAGTACATATATAAACTAATTATCTTACATCCTCTAAATGCATTAATGTATATATGTGCATTCATCCAACGTAAGTCTATATAAATATACTTAGAAACAGCTATGTCATTTGTATGTACTGCCTATTCTAGATATGCTTTTTACTGTCATGGACATTACTACATAGAACTTGTTTGTACATTTCATGAACATGGCATGAATTATGTTCATTCTTATTTACTCAAGAATTCACCCCACCATCGGATTTTACTACCGGATTCTCCAAATAGTGAATAGACCTCAAATGAATGGATGGAAATTTTGAATTCTGAACATACCTTGTAATATGGAAGACGAAACAATATAGACTTTTCCTTCATGCCCGAGTCTTTTAATTTGACTTTGTATTATTCATAACCTTCTTCCACATTTTGAACCAGAAACTGCCTGTTGTTCTGATAGGTTTTGGAACCTTGTGGTATGACTCACCGTTAAACTTCTTACGGTTTCTAGTTGCTCTGTATTTGTGGTGCATTGGAAGGTATTTTCTATGCCCATAATACACAACCTTCTTTAGAAACATGCACTTCTTAGATTCAATAGCATTTGGACCACACGGCGGGCATGCTTTCAGGCCTTGGGTTTGAAGTGACGAAAACACGCCATAACCTGGAAAATCATGCAAAGACCATAGCATCATCGCATGTAGCTTGAAATTAACTCTTGTATTCGCGTCGTAAGCATCAACACCATCCACCCATAGTCTCAAGAGATCATCAATTAGAGGCTCCATGTACGTATTGAAGTTTTTCACTTTCCTTTTACCTGCACATATGGACCACTATTCAAGGTTATTTATATGTGTTGCAAGATTCATGTCATACTCAGAACTTTACTCTGCAATTTTGATCTTAATGAAGATAATATGTGAAATTTTTAAATTGTAATCATTATGGGCACTACTCCATGAACCCTTGCTGAATTCGTATAAAATATATGGGTAATTCAAAATTCAGAAAAATTCAATCACTTATGGAGTTGCTGAGGTATGGAATCAAACCTGGTACAATCGTTGATAAGAGGATGTGACCTTTATGCATGCCAAGCTTCGGATTCAAATTCAATATAGTACATGTTATGGGCCACAGGGAATGGCTTGCTGAATTTAGGCCCGCCGGATTTATGCCATCTGTGCTGACTTGTAGCATTACACTTCGAGCATCTCTCATTATGTCGTACCTATTCTCCATGGCCTTCCAAGCAGGACTATCACTTGGTATTCGCATGACTTCATCATGGCTTCTATTATCACGATGCCAAATCATGCATGGAGATAGTGTTGGGCTCCGGTAATATGCCAACAATCGTGGTATTAGTGGAAAATACCACATTTTCTATCATCCCAACAAAAACTTTGTTAGTAAATATGAGAAAAGGAATCAAGAAATACATATTATATGAATATTTTCTTCTAACGTATACAAAAAAAAATGTCACTATTACATAAGGTACTACTCTAATGAAGCATATCGTACCTTCCTCGGGACTTGCTTGCTTTGTGTGGTATCGTTGAAGCGTGAAAGATTACACTTTGGACAAACCTTCCAATCTTCTTTTATCGGGCCATAGTAAAGTGTCTGGTCACATGGACAAGAGTGGTAAACTTTGTAGTCTAGGCCCACATCACTTACAATTTTCCTTGCCTCAGCACGAGACTTAGGTATTTTTGAATGTAAGTGTGGTGGTATGATTTTCTCCGACATGGCTTTGAAAATAGCATCCATGGCCACATTAGATATCTGTTTGTCCGCCTGGATACTCAGGAACAAAAAAATAATGGATAATCGACTTGATGTTGCACCGTCGAAAATCATGGTTGCCGCCTCTTGTTCAAGATCTGATATTTTTATTCCGATATTCTCTTTTTCTTCTTCTGCTACGTGGACACTATCTTCATGATATCCACGAAGAAGATTCATATATTCCTCTAAGACAAAGTCTTCATCCCAATGAAAATTAACATCTTCGTGGGATTGATCAGGTACATCTACATCTGCCATCCCCTCGAAGGACGGATCAAAACCAAGGGGGTCTACACATAATCGTTGCGCCTCATAGAGACTCTATAACATAACAAAACGTAAAAGGTGTTAGGCAAGTATATATCATTTCTCAGCGACTCCTACCTGACATATAATTTGTCTTACAATAAATTTTTGTAGCCTAAGTCATTTCCATTAAAAAAACAATAAACGAAATAGTACAATTCAGTGGATTTATATTGCTTAAGAATATGAAGAAATAATTCTTTAACTAATTACAAACTCAGGTTAGAAGACACTACATAACCAAATCACAGTACACTAACTGTGCATTTCATTATTTGAACATTCGATCATACTTACAGTCATGAATAGAAGTTACGTTGTATCTTTTAATTTGACCCCATACATGTGAATATATTATTCCTCTTGACTTATTTCATCATTTGTGGATATAATATCCCTTCGAGCAATTCGAAATCTTTTTTAAGTAAAGGACTCGTCAACTCCTTCAGAAGCATAATACTTGGTAATTAAAAGTAGCACATGTTCTCCAGTCAAGACCTCCTAAATTTGTTCCTTACATATAGCTGAAATAACTACATACACCTATTTTCGAGACTGTGTGTTCCTAGGGTACTTGCTACAAAAAGTCTTTGTAAATAGGTCGGTGTATTTGTATTATACATTTTTATAAACACATAAGACATATTATTTCTACGATGAAGAGTATCAAAACATCATACCCAGTGTTAAAATACTAAGAAGGATGGAAAATCTCACCCTAATGAATGTCTCTGTCTCCAGTGTTAAATATAATGAGGATGGAAAATGTCACAGTACTGCAAATCTCATACCCCATCCGTAATGAAGCGAAAAGGGAAAGGAGTTTCGAAGTATGTGGTATAAAAATATTAAATTTCCGGTATTATTATGTTTTTGGTGAATTTGATGATTTGTTTGTGCGGCATGGATATTTATCCAATATGCATGTACTTCAAGTTGTCAACCAATACGTAGAGGATAGTATGAAACTAACCTGATACTTATCAGACATTTTAAATTGTTGGATATGTTTATCAACGATTGATAGGAATCGCATGCTTGGCTTGTCTTTCTCTGCACATCTACAACATGGGCAATACACCTTAAATTCGGGCTGCTCAAATTGATCATCGAGTACCGTATCAATCTCCCGTCTTCTTTTCCTAGCTGCTGTACTAGACGGCGGTGGTGAATGTGTAGAGGTTGGGACGTTCGACACATCTATGGAGTTGCTTGGAGTGCAATGTGCGGCATTGACCACCTTGTGTCTACGAGGCATGGTACAAGTCCTGCAAAATTTCAAAAATATTTTGCCACAAAATTAGTACAAACTTCAAGGACTAATTCCATGAGCGGATCAATTAAATTAGCACTTCTTTGTACTTGTTAGACTAAACTACAAATCACCTTTTAGAAGTATCTACTATTGAATTCATGAAAACATTTGCTGCATTTTATTTTAAAAAAAGAATAAATTGATTAAATAATTTTTAAAAATAAAACCAAAACAACTCCAAGAAAAGAAAAATATTAAAAAACATTTCCTGGGAACTTAAAAGTATTTTCTAACACTATCTAATTTGAAAAGTTCATTTTAAACTAACAACCTTCAGTACATCCACGAGCCAGTACAACAAAATTAATGAATGTTATGATGAGTATACGGTATTATTAGAAATGAGGACCAAGACGATTTCACCCTCATGTGAAATTTCATCATGTGGATTTACTTTATTACATACGTTACGCTATGATTACAGCCCGCATCATGATGGGCCCACCCCTTCCACCGAGGGGGTCTCCGGGAGCGCTCATTTTGGTGTTCGTCTCCGTTGCATCGCTCCTGCGCTCATGCTCAATTTCGCTCTCAGTTGTTCGAGGTTTCTAGGTGATAGAAGTTCCTGTATCTCCTCTCTCACATGCGCTCACTTCCGGTTACGTTGTTGTCGTCTCTTAGTTTGGCTCTCAGGTGGTAGACGTTTGTAGGTGTTCGGGGTTTTTGTAACTCTCTCTCAGCTGCGCTCACTTGCGGTTAAGTCGTTGTCCTCCTCCGCGTCCCCTCTCCTCTCATCGCACTTGCGCTCCGTCCATCTGTCTTCGTAGGAAGCGTGCGGGGTACACCGATGTAGCTGCGATAAGTCAGTTTCCCGGTGCGAGGTCGTTGTCGCGTATTCTTTGTTCTGCAGGATTATCAGTGTGGAGCCGAAGCCCATCTGTTCTTGAGGGGTTCTTCATCTCGGGGAGAGCGACTCAAGGTCACGAGGGCTTGATAAATACTCGGGGGTCCGCTCGCTTTCTAAGGTATCGGTGGTGATTAGTTTTAGTTATGTGAGGCGAGATTATAGTAGAGAGCGGAGATAGTACTGTAGTGATAGCTTCTCCGGTTGTCACTGCTGCTGCCAATAAGGTTGGGACCAAATCTGTAATGCACACTCCGGTACTTGATTAGCGAGGTTCAGGGGTTTTTGAGTCGTTTCTGAGCAATGTCAGCTAATACCGAGAGTGGAGAGTGAGTACCTTTGTGTGAATACCTCCAGCAAGTGTTCCTGAGTTTTATTAGTGCTGACAGAAACAGTGGAAGTGGAGTTCAACGGTACGCTGAGGGTTTTTGTGGGCAGGGATCAGGGTTTTCGAGTGAGTAGCAATGCCGAGTGATACTGAAGTACCCGTCCAACCTGGGGCGTCCAAACAGATGAGATAGAGAATGGGGAAGGCATTTCAATTTTGCAGATGATACCGCCGTCTTGCTGGTGAAGCAAATAGACAACTCCTGTCGAGGGGAGGTGCCGAAGGCTTCAGAACCTGAGGAGGCACAAGACCCCGAGGTGAAGAAGACGGCGAAGAAGAGACAGAAGCATGGAGGCGAAAAGCAAACTCAGTGGAAGAAAAGGATGCGGCTCACTCGTTCTAATGCAGGACATGTGGAGGAGAAAATAACTATGTATCTGCGTTCGGCGGATACAGTTATTGACTTGTCCATCACTTCCCCTGCGAAGCGGAAGAATCTCAGCCGGCGGCGTTACCTGAAACTCACCGAGGGAGCAGACTCCAGCGGCCGTGAAGATAGCACTCGCCCGCAGCCAGCAACAACGAAGCCTGAAATTCGGAGGTCCAGCGTTTCTAGAAGCGCATCAAACGGCGGGGACACTGTGTTGGTTGCAGGTGATGAAGAGGATGTGCCAAAACGTGCAGGGAAGGAGCACGTTCCAAACTATGCGGGAAGGCGAAGTCAGCGTTCAAAGAGTTCGGGGGAGGGAGCTAAGAAATGTTTGGAGGACGCTCTCGGCCTCTTGCAAGTGGCACTACCTCAAACGGAGACCTCAGTACCTCCAGCGGACATCGACAGTGCCAAAGCAGCCCCAACCGAATCCGCCACGGCGAATATTGAGTCTGCCTCACGGCTCAAAATAGGTACGTCTTCAGCAACACCCGAACCGCCTGCAGAGGTGGATGCCTCGTGGATGGTGACGCCCCGAGGAGGAGCAGCGACGGCTCTGGTCGCAGCAGAGGGTACGCCGAATGCCAATCCGGTACCAAACTGTGCCGACGGAGGAGAAGCAGAGACAGCCAGCACCCCAGAAGCAGGACACTATGCTGAAGTCGGAGGAGCAGAGATGTTGAGCACCCCAACACCTACAACGTGTCTTCGCGAGGATCAGCCAGGTATGGTCAAAAATCCAAAGTATGGAAAGCCAGAAATTTGAACTTGTTGACTTAGCCAATTCACTCACTAATTCTGTAATTTGCATTCTGCAACATGCAGTTTTTTCCTTTCCGGAAGCGGGTGGAGATAGTCCTGATGGAGGGGCAGTGGACTTCACCGATACGCACTTATTGCCAGCAGCAGATACTGAAGGGGAACGAGAACCGACTCCAAATACAGCCTCGGAGATTGCAAAAGAGCCGGTGTCAACAGTTGATCTAGCAGCAGGGGTGGAAGACGACCACACACAGCAGGGACGTAGTACATCCGAGGAAATAACGTTGAATCCTGTGAAGAGGACGAAGAAGCCGCAAAACGAGATCCCTCCGCAAAACGAGATCCCTCCGCAAAACGAGATCCCTCCACCTCAGAAGGAGGTGACGAGCCCTTCGATGGAGTTCAGAAGCCCTTCCAATAGGGGTACTCAGGCACGCTGTCAGCTAACCGTAGCAGATTGCATCAACTCCATACGAGAGGCCAAAGACCGATCTCGGAGTCCTTCGCCGTTACCCACTCAGACTCCCCAGGCTCACGGTAGCCCTCCAAGTCGACCACCGCGCCCTAGCAGGCCAAGACAGTCGATGTCACCATCCCAATTGAAGTTAGTGTTGAAAGCCGAGGACATGCAGAGGTCAGAAGCAGGACGTGGCTCGACGATCGACATAGCCAAAAGCCTCGACAATATCCTGAGCCAACTACCTCCACAAGAAGTAGCAGACTACTTCGCGAAAAAAGCCATTGTAAGAGAATTACCAACCCGATGTAATGTCTTGTTAGTGTTGTTCAGTTTTTGCTGCTATCTGAATTCTGCCCTTCCACTTTCACCGATGTGCAGGAATTGGAGGCCCAATTGGGAGGTGCAAAGGGAACAAACCAGGCTAGTCTTCGAAAGGATGAAGGGCAGGGGGACAAATCAGCGGCTGCCGAAGAAGTCACCTCGGCAAGGAAACTGAAGAGGATGAAGAAAGAGGCTGAGAAGAAAAGGAAGGTTGCCGTCATCGAAAAGGCCATGCGGGACTTAGAGAAACAGAAGGCAGCGCTGGTTGGTGGAAGCAAGCAGAAGGGGAAGTTCGCAGTTCCGTCACCCCGCGAAAGCAGCAAGGGGCAGGCATCGAAGAGAGCAGTGGTCCCAGCCGAATTATCAAAAGGGACTAAGGTAAGCCACTCACAGAGGGGCAAGAAAAGAAAGTCCGGTTCTGTAGACTCTTCCACTCCTAGTTTACTAACAGAGACAAATGTCATATCAGATCCTCATTCAATAGGAATTTGGGACACCGTGAAGGATGTGCCACCGTGTGAGGTAAATGCGGAGGGGGCTCCCATAGGCAGATTTTGGGAGCACATGCAGAGTTACACACACGGCAGGGCTCCTTGGTTATTTGAATGGGATGTCCCATGGCCAAAGCAACCGAAGGAAATGAAGCGCAATTTTGCGAATAGAATTCAGTCATTATATCCGGGAAAATATGATATAGATTACGTAATGGAGGATGTAGCTACTAACATTAGGCAAAGGAGGCAGAGGACTAGGAACCACATGAAGAAGAATAAGTCCAAGAATTTCACACCGATCGCTCATGGTCTCACGAAGAAGTCATGGAATAATATTTGGGCATCAATTTCTAACCCAGACTACCAGGATAAGGCTAACAAATGCAAAGCTGCTGCCGATGCAAGAACCGAACGCATCAAATACACCCACAGGTTGGGCTCACTGGGAGTGGCAGGCTTGGTGAAAAAGTTTGTAAGTTTTCTCACATTCCATTGGTTTGAAAACATTAATGTTATGCAATCGTAGAGTATTGATTGTTGACATTGTTAGGGTGATTTCGATGTATTTAACTTGTGTGGTAATATATGTATCATAGGAGGAAGAATTTGAAAGAGTGCCGACAGAAGAGGAAGTGGGTTTTGCGAAACGGGAGGGTCTCCGGAGTCTGTTTGCTAAAGTGCGCAGTAGAATCCACGGAACAGAGGATGTGCCAGCGGAAGGACAAAGAGGTGCAGCTAAGAAGGAGCGAGTACGCACACGGGCAGCATCGAAAGAGAGGAGGAAGAAACCTGTCGCCTCTTCCGAATGCAGCGACGACGAAGACAGTGCGAGGACTTCGTCAGACGAAGAGGACGAGGAGGATGCATCTAAGCTGAATTACAGCTCGAGTGACTCCCAGACACAAGCAACGCGCCGATACCACAGGAGTGATTCCGCAGAGCGGGAGGAGAAGTTGGATACGAAGCCAAGACGATGATCCCGAAGATGAAGGTGAAGGAAATTCGTCGAGATCTTGCCGCCGGATCACGCCAATTGATCCATTTTTCCGTAGTATTTTGTATGACGGCGCGTCCATCTGAGAATCTTGTTTTATCGGTAAAATTCTCTACCGACATTTTCCCTTTGTACATAGTTTCTATCTTTGCTTTAAACTAGGCTTTATCATTTTGTTGATTGCGCTCCGGGCGGTTTTCAAGCATGCCATTAGCACACGTGTACGAAGATGCAGTCGGGGATCGCTCAACAAAGATGACGACTGTTGTTGCATGTATTTGAATTATTTTGTGTTATAACATGGAACATGGTCCACAATTGCATCCATTGCCGCATATGTAAATGCAGAACGAGTACTCGTTGATTCTAAAATTGTCGTGTACAATGTGGGGAGAATGGTTCACCTAGGACTGAACTCCAGAAAAGAAGGAGAACCACAATTGATGCTTCCGAACAACCAATTACAATCCCCTGAACCGTTACCTGTTCCTTCCCTATTCGACAGAAGAATGACTAATTTAGCAGAAATGATTTTCCAATTGCTACACGTGTCATTCATTGTCGCTCCCAATTCCGGCAAATTCTCGTCTGTGTGAGGTCAATATCAATCGAGGTAAGAAATAAATCGCAAAGTTACAGCAATCGTAACTTCAGTAACTATGGTAAATGTTTGTCGCGATTGAACTCCTGAAATAGAAAGAACACTCTCGGGAAATTATTTCTGTAGTAAGAATGATTCTTACGACAATCGATAAAAACTGATTACCCCCCCCCCACCCCCGGCAGTTGCGCTACGGTATATGTGAAACAACACTTCTGAGGGAACGCGTGCAGTCGGGGAACATACCGTTCCCAATCCAAATACTCTACGTAGATCCGACTACACCCCAACGTAGTGAAATTTTTAGCTACGTCTGCCTGCAACTTCTACTACGATTTGTGGACGCCGTCTTCGGTATTCTACAGACCAAATAGCTACGATTTTGGCGTAGTTCGCAGTGGGACATTCTAGTAGTGTGAGTGGTGGTTTTGCAGAACCAGGAGGGTGGTGTGTCCCGCGCGAACAACAGGAGCCCCGGATACTATGATGGACGTTACTGGACGATGTGGAAGCTGCCCATGTTCGGGTGCACAGACTCCGCTCAGGTGTTGAGGGAGATTCAGGAGTGCAAGAAGGAGTACCCGAACTGCTATGTGCGCGTGTTGGGCTTCGACAACGTGAGGCAGGTGCAGATCTGCGGATTCTTGGTGGCCCGCCCCAACTAAATGCAGTACCCATTCGCCGAGCTTACTTGCCTACAGGTCGTGTGCCTTAGTCGCGCCACGCATCTGATCAGTTCATTATTCATGTAGTCGCAATATTTGTTAACAATGATGGAAGTCTTTTTCTTCCGCTACTTTGCAAACCAAGTATTTCTGTCATCCACTTGTCAAACTCTACAGACTTCCACTTCAGAACATTTGTTATGTGATTGTCTATCCGTTGTCGCAATCGTGGCCAAGTGATGACCCGAGGAGAAACGTATGACCTCCCTTATCAGTGTTGCATAGTGAAATTGCCTCACCACGGCAGGGCCCGTTGTGGAAACCTCATCGATATTAGCTTCTGTCTGTGGGATGACGTTTTCTGCTACGAAGGTTAACTCCTGCGAGGATTGACTCTGTCATTTGATATGACCTGAATCCTTTCTTACGCAGTACGCCGATCGTACCAATTATAGCCACACAATTCGTCTTTTGGATGAAAACGACACCAACGTAGCTGTCTCAATCTATCATTTACATCGTCCTTCTCACTGAAGGTTGTGTACTATCCATCTCATCGACTGGAGAATATTGGATTCGTGGCCTCATAACGGGCTGTATGATAACCAACAGCAAGTGACCATTTAAAGAAAATACGTGCGCCTTGGGAAAAATTTGTCGATCACAATTTCCTAGAAGTATGTCGGATTGTTGGAACATTCTCGTTGATCCATGACCTAAGGGCCAACCAACTGCCATACCATGTATTGCCCAACACGGTTAAAGGCAGGAATTACTTCTTAGAAAACTGGGGTCCTTTCTGAAAAGCACGGCTCTCACAGCGGTCCAACCACTATGGTGATAACACATGAGCAGCATAAACTTTACGATTTTTCAAATTCGCATTTTCTTTAAACCGAAGATCCCATGTCAAAGAAGGTTGAATATGATACACTCCGCAGGTTGGATTACTCACCAAATCGTTAACGAAGTCTTAGCAGCCAACCTCCGCATTTATGTACCTAGCACCAGATTAGCAGCTCCATAACACTTACCAATAACCTTTCTTAAATATTTGAGGCCCTCAGAAGCGGAACCAATTCGTGGTCCGAAACTGCGAGAGTAACCAACAGCCAATGAAATCCACGACCAGCTCCTTTACGCCGAAACTCGTCCTCACAGCGCTTCATGTCCCGAACGCTTCCAGATCAGATTGGATCAAGTCTCCCATCCCGCGTCTGTGATTCTCGCTCCTCAGCTCTCCATTACTTATTGCCAATTGTCACCGTTTTCTGGCATCTGCATTCTTCTCTCATCTTCACTCCCCTCTCTTACCAGTGGCACTCACAATGGCGTCCATCGTCGCTGCCTCCACCGCTGTGGCCCCCACTGCCTTCGCTGCCGCCTCGTCGGCAGTGTCCACCTCGGAGTCCACCTCCGTCAAGGCCTTCTCCGGTCTCAAGAGCAACACTCTCTTCGCCTCCAAGGCCCAGACCCTGAGCTCCGTCCAGAACGGCAGCCGCGTGCAGTGCATGCAGGTGTGGAACCCCATCGGGCAGCCCAAGTTCGAGACATTCTCGTACTTGCCCCCTCTGACCGATGACCAGATCGCGAAGCAGGTGGACTACATGATCCAGCTGAACCTCATCCCCTGCCTCGAGTTCGACGTGGTGAGTTGTCTACCCTATTGATCTTACTCACATTGTACATCGACTGCGAGGATTGATGTTGCCATTGCGCTGCGGCTGCCCTGAGGATTGTTGTTGATGAAATTGAGTGGTGGTTTTGCAGAACCAGGAGGGTGGTGTGTCCCGCGCGAACAACAGGAGCCCCGGATACTATGATGGACGTTACTGGACGATGTGGAAGCTGCCCATGTTCGGGTGCACAGACTCCGCTCAGGTGTTGAGGGAGATTCAGGAGTGCAAGAAGGAGTACCCGAACTGCTATGTGCGCGTGTTGGGCTTCGACAACGTGAGGCAGGTGCAGATCTGCGGTTTCTTGGTGGCCCGCCCCAACTAAATGCAGTACCCATTCGCCGAGCTTACTTGCCCACAGGTTGTGTTCTGTCGAGATAGATGGAGATTGAGTTGTTCCACGCATTGTTTGAGTGTAGTATAATTGTAGTTACAAATTCTCAGAACACTTATGGAAGTCTTAGATCCCTGTCACTTTGCAACAACAGAATCTGTGATTATTCCTCAAGTAATTGGCAATGCTGGTAGACTCCATTTTACTTCAGCTGTTGTGTCCTTGTGTCTTTCCGAAAATCGCAATCACCTTGTTATCGTAGTAGTGTTGCGAAATTTCGATGAGAGACCTTCTCAGCGTTGCAAATTGCATTCGCACAATCACGGTTTTGGAGTAGTCGTCGCTCAGCTTCATTTTCGCCGGATTGACAATGTGAGCTGGAGCGATGATCAGATACATCAAGGATGAGTCATTCTTGATGATGTAATTCAATTTGATCGTTTTTCCAGTTTGCTGATTATATTTCAGAACCTTGAAATGCATGCTCCTCCTGCTGAATGAAGATCGCGATGAACACATTGGAGATTATGTTTAACTGTGTCCAGCTCCTTGATCTGGAAAAAATGAAAATCTGTTCTGTGAACTTGAAATGTGCCTGCGGATTACAACAGGCAATGAATGCCTCCTAGCTAGTAATTCCTCTGCCAAAACTGTGCACAAGCACATCATATTGAAATTCAACTAACAAAGTAAGATGGATGGATAAAAATGCAACTATTAGATACATAGAAATACCATTGCAATTAGTCATGCTTCCATGATATTGGACACTGATTCACACCAGTAAGCACAGTAATGCATCACATACACTATATGAATGACTAAACTTAAGGTCAATTGTGTTTTTTGTACTCAATTTTGGTAGTCATTGTATCACTCTAGCTAAGAAGCATGTCAGGATGTTGAAACTATGTCAATCCTACACTTCTGATTCTGGGAGTTCTTGTGCCTCTCTTTGTGTTACTAAAAAAAGAAACTTGAGTTTACTCTGAAAAGCAGCTCCACAGCAGTTCGACTCAATTCTGATAAAATACAGGTTAAACAAACTTCTCTACTTTTCAACTGCCAAACATTCAAAGCGGAGTACGAGAGGTGATTCAAGGTGCCGACTTTCATACAAGTGGAAATTTCAGGTTAGATACTTTTCAACTTCTTACATTAGTTGCCGATTGGTTGAAAAGCACGAAACTCCGGCCTCATGCACCCAACACCTAATTTATAGCTTCATATACTGACCACTCATCGTTCTTCAACACCTAAGGCTCCGACAGCGGAACCAATTGACGGTAAGAGGCTACAAGAGCAACTAACGGACAAACTAATCTGAGCTCACGCCCTTCATGTCGTGAACGCTTGCTTCCTTCCCATCCAGATCAGATTGGATCAAGTCTCTCATCCTGCGTCTGTGATCCTCGCTCCTCGACCCCCCCTTACTTATTGCCGATTGTCTCCACTTCCTGGCATCTGCAATAACCGATTCTCACTCACAATCTGTCCTAGCAATCGCAATGGCGTCCATCGTCACAGCCTCTGCCGCCGTGGCCCCCGCTGCCTTCGCTACCGCCTCGTCGGCAGTGTCCACCTCGGAGTCCACCTCCGTCAAGGCCTTCTCCGGCCTCAAGAGCAACACCCTCTTCGCCTCCAAGGCCCAGACCTTGAGCTCCATCCAGAACGGCAGCCGCGTTCAGTGCATGCAGGTGTGGAACCCCATCGGACAGCCCAAGTTTGAGACATTCTCGTACCTGCCCCCTCTGACCGATGACCAGATCGCGAAGCAGGTGGACTACATGATCCAGCTGAACCTCATCCCCTGCCTCGAGTTCGACGTGGTGAGTTTCGTACCCCATTGGTCTTAGTCACATTGTACATTGAGTGCGAGGATTGTTGTTGCCATTGCGCTACATGGCTGCCCCGAGAATTGTTGTTGATGAAATTGGGTGGCTGGTTTTGCAGAATCAGGAGGGTGGTGTGTCCCGCGCGAACAACAGGAGCCCCGGGTACTATGATGGACGATACTGGACGATGTGGAAGCTGCCCATGTTCGGGTGCACAGACTCCGCTCAGGTGTTGAGGGAGATCCAGGAGTGCAAGAAGGAGTACCCGAACTGCTATGTGCGCGTGTTGGGCTTCGACAATGTGAGGCAGGTGCAGATCTGCGGATTCTTGGTGGCCCGGCCCAACTAAATGCACTACCCATTCGCCGAGCTTACTTGCCAACAGGTCGTGTTCCGTAGAGATACCTGGAGGTGGATTTGTGCCACGCATTGGTTCGAGTATAGTTTAAATGTAGTCACAAATTCTCAGAACAATGATGGAAGTCTTAGAGACATGCCACTTTGCAACAAGAGAATCTGTGATTATTTCTTTAATCAATTGACAATGTTGGTAGACCTTTATCTAAGTGCAGCTGTTGTGTGATTGTGTCTTTCCGAAAATCGTAAGCACCTCTGTTATCGTAGTAGTGTCGTACATTGCAATGAGAAACGTATGACACCCCTTCGCAGTGTTGCTAATTGAATTCGCACAACCACGGTTGTGGAATAGTCATCAATCAGCTTCATTTTTGCCAGATTGACAATGTGAGCTGGAGCGATGAATAGATACAGCAAAGATGAGACATCTTGATGATGGAATTCAATTCGATTCTATCCAAGTACGCGGGTTGCTGTCTTTAGAATCTTGATATGCATGCTACTGCCGAATGAAGATCGCAGTGAACACATTGGAAGAAATATTGAACTGTATCCAGGTCATTGATCTGGGAAAAATGAAAATTTGTCCTGCAAACATGAAATGTGCTTGCCGATGGAAGGAGGCAATCAATGCCTCGAACGTAGTAGGTACACTGACTGCCAAAACTGAGTGGAGGCACATCGTATTCAAATTTAACGAGCAATGAAAGAAGATTGGATGTATCAAAAATGAAACCTTAAAAGCAGAGGCCTTTACAATTATTCATATTTCCATGGAAATGAGGCATATGGATTAAGTATACATGTACAAACAAAAATAAAGTTCAATTCAATTTAAAACTCAACTTTCCTCACACAAGCTGGAAGGAAGCCAAAATTGTGTCCACCTACCTTGAGCAGCTATAATAGGTGCAATGTGCTCAGGAATGCTCCTGTACTCATTGAGAGTACTTGTCGCCCAACAATCCTCGACATGCTCCTACAATTTTAACATTCCTTTGTGAAATCTCACAAATCGGTTTAGTTGTTGTTTTACACTTGCGGACAAGTGTTCGATTGAATTCAAGCATGGAGATTGTGCCCGCCATTTCAAAACAACAAATTTTTGCAAATTCATCCAACGGCGCACACTCTTGGATGTATGTTTTGAGCCATAATCACATTGGAAAATCAAATTGGCAGGATCCAAATTGTAGGCACAAAGCGTATGAATCAACTCTCACTCCAATTTTTTTGTAAAATAGATGTAGTGATTCATTCTTCCCTTAATCGTACACATGTTCATACCAGGGCCACTTAAAGTCATGCAACCCCACATCATCACTCAGCCACCTCCAAACTTGACAATTTGTTGTACCATTCCTCCACTTGTACTTTGTTTACTACGAAACCAACTTCAATTGCAACCATCATAACAAAATCAATTGATATTTGTTTCATCGGAGAATACTACACGACCCCAATTATCATTAGTCCAATAGAAATGACGTTTAGCAAATTCTAATCGTTGCTTACTTTGAAAAAGTGTAAGCATCAATGTTTGTTGCTTCACTTTACATTTGACACCGCCGTCGTAACACTCTCTTCACAACACTATCGCTCATACAAACATGAAGCTTTATTCTTAAGAAATTTCCAACTTTGTGTGTAATTTCTAAGCCACTCATAGCAATTGCTTTGACACAAGCTCTACGATCATCACATTTGTACATTTCTGGCCTACCACCAAAACTTTGATTGACATGACTCAATTTACTCAAATGTTGCTTACAAAATTTTATAATTCAACTTTGGGATACTTGTAGTTACTCTATAGCAACATTTTTATAACTCTCACCCCTCCTTAACTTCTCTAAAGTAGCTTCTTCTACTTGCTTTCCACTTGCAACGGAGAGATTTCAAAAAAACCATTTTGCTCAATTCGCATACATGATGTGCACTGCTAGGGAGACATTATATGGTAGAGCAGCCAAAAATGACGCAGTGCCGAAAATGGAGCCCTAATAATCTTCACTGTCACGTACATAATAGCTTCTATATACAACAGTACCATGTACACACTGCAAAGATTATAGGGCGTCACTTTAGGGCACCATTTTAGGAACACCTATATTTTCATCTTTAAAAATTCATTACTTACTGTAGAGGAGTCGAAAAATGATGATTCCACTTGCTCTAGTTTTCTACTAATTTTCCCCATGCACAAAAATTGCTTGCATTGGCAACATTCCTGTAGATTTTCTGTGCTGAAAATTGCGCCATTACAGGACACCTTACCATAAATTTAAAGGCCAAGGACTTGCTCACCCAAGAAATTAGTTCCAAAAAAGACCACTTGTACGTGTCAGATTTGTAGCATTCATTGCTTAATCCAAGTGTGAGCATAAGTGAGCTTTGAATATAATTTTCATTGATCTCGATCTTTCTCCAATTATCTTCCATTGCTCGACTTGTAATTCGGTAGTGACATCATTTACATGCATGTATGCTTGTAATTTGGTAACCACATCATTTACATGCATATATGCTTGAACTCTCAACTCATCACATTATAATATATGAATGACTAAAGGTAAGCAATGTTTTCTATACTTAGATTTGGCAGTCACTATATTACTCCAGCTCAGAAGCATGTCCAGATGTTGAAACTTTGTCAATCCTAGACTTTTGATTCTGGCAGTTCTTGTGCCTCTCTTTATGTACCTAGAAATCGAAAATTGATTTACTCTAAAAGCATCTCCCAAGTGATTCGACTCATTTCTAAAAAAAAACAAGTTGAACAAACTTCCCGATTCTTCAAATTCCCAATCCGTTCAAAAGCGGAGTACAGAGGTGATTAGGAGGTACCAGTTTCCATACAAGTGGAAATTTCAGGTTAGATGCTTTTTAACTTCTTACATCCAATACCGATTGGTTGAAAAAGCCTTAAATGCCGGCCTCCGCACTCATGCACCCAGCACCTACTTTATAGCTCCATATACTAACCACGTATCGTTCTTCAATATCTATGGCTCCGACAGCGGAACCAATTGACGGCAAGAAGCTCCAAGGGTAACTAACGGACAAAATAATCCAAGCTCAGGCCCTTCATGTCGCGAACGCTTGCTTCCTTCCCATCCAGATCAGATTGGATCAAGTCTCTCATCCCACGTCTGTGATCCTCGCTCCTCGACCCCCCCTTACTTATTGCCAATTGACTCCAACACTTAGCATCCGCAATCACCGATTCCCGCTCACAATCTGTACTAGCATTTGCAATGGCGTCCATCGTCGCTGCCTCGCCGCGCCGCCCCTGGCGCCCGCCTTGCGCCGCCTCGTCGCAGTGTCTTCTCGAGTCCACCTCCGTCAAGGCCTTCTCCGGCCTCAAGAGCAACACCCTCTTCGCCTCCAAGGCCGGACCTTGAGCTCCCGTAACGGGAGCAGCGTCGCGTGCATGCATGGAACCCCATCGGACGGACCCAAGTTCGAGACATTCTCGCACTTGCCCTCCTCCGACCGATGACCGGATCGCAAGCAAAGTGGACTACATGATCCCGGTGAACCTCATTCCCGCCTCGAGTTCGACGTGGTGAGTTGTCTACCCTATTGATCTTACTCGCATTGTACATTGACTTCGAGGATTGATTGCATTCGCACCGATGATTGTTGTTGATGAAATTGGGTGGTGGATTTGCGAGAACCGGGAAGGAGGTGTGTCCCGAACGAACAACAGGAGCCCCGGGTACTACGATGGAGTGCATCGACGATGTGGAAGCCGCCGATGTTCGTGTGCACCGACTCGCCCGGTGTTGAGGGAGATCCAGGAGTGCAAGAAGGAGTACCCGAACTGCTATGTGCGCGTGTTGGGCTTCGACAACGTGAGGCAGGTGCAGATCTGCGGATTCTTGGTGGCCCGCCCCAACTAAATGCACTACCCATTCGCCGAGCTTAATTCTTAGACCACGTAGCGGAGAGACAATTGGGAAGGACGGCACAATATGCTTTTATTCTTGTATAGTAGGATTGTGATCGCCATCTTTCTTGAGAATGATGCAAAGCCCAATTTACCTACCATTAACCTCAATTTCGTTAAAATGGCACTATTCCATGCGACATTTTAGCATAGCTAAAGTGCCATATTCTGCAAACATGCCATTTTGAAGTGAAGTTTATTGTTGTTTTTGAACAGCCATCAAGAAATATTTACCAGGCTATCATGTCAAAACTCGACAAAAACCAACATCATTTTTGTCATTTTAAGCACCCCAAAAGGCGCCATTTTCATTTCCACGATCTGTGTATTTTCGGTCAACGAGGTGTATGAGTGATTTGAGTTGCATACTCTCTTACTTCATGTCATGTCCCCGTCCTGTGGTGTTGGATCAAGTTTCGTGACTCATCATTCTACTGGCACCAGGAAGACGATTATCCCAGTTTCCTCCTAGTATAAATATCTGTTTGTCCATTACTGGTGTCTCTAAGTTGGACACAAAACTTATCACATCCTAGAACTGTGTCAGCTACTGGGGAATGAGGATGGATGACGGGCGGAATCACGACACCCAGTTATTTATCACTGAATTGCGACATCTGCTTGGGGGACATGCGGTGTTGACATATTCTATCGGGCAGAGAAAGGTAGTGGCCTGGCACCTGTCAGATACGTATTTGCGTTGAATTGAATCAACTGGATCGGTAAAGAGACATAGAAAGTGGGCCTAGTTCAATAGCAAGATACTTCTTCTGTGTGGAGAAATATGGAGTTGATTGTTCAGGACATTAACAAGTATGGAAGGACTTCTGTTCTCATGGTAAACTGTGCACATGATGCACGACCGTAGATATCAGGATCTCATCACGGTTGTGCACGTCAATTATTTAGAACCTAAAGCAATTTCAGACATGTGCATTGAATATCTGTCCGACGCTATTCTCTGCTTAAGATGTCGAAGAATATCAACAACTGTAAATAGAATTATGTTAAGAAAAGTCTCGCATGAATTGTTGAGATCGACCAATTGGTGCTTCCATTGAAACAGTTCAGCTAATTACGAAATACACCAGTCTCCCCTTAATGTAAAGCCCCTCTCAAATTCAAGTCGCCACCTCGGTGCCTCAGCACTGACACTGAGTCGATGATGTGTCTGTGACCCGCGTAATCCCGGAGCTCTCGTTTCATTCGGACACAGAAGGTGGTCTGAAATGACAGACATGGGACCCATTACATGGGAACACTGATGATACTGCAGCTCACTCTCCGACGACGAAGCTCATCCGTTCACATTCCACTCTGCTACATTGCCACCTCCCAAATGATTAACTTTATCCAGATCAGGTCATCGCGCAACTGTGATCCACCCTCCTTGGCCCTTCCATTACATATACGCACTGGTTTTCTCCACGGAGGACACAGCATTCGTCTCTTGATCACACCATCCAGACACCTCCAGTACCTTACGCAATGGCGTCCACCGTCGCTGCCTCTGCCGCCGTGGCCCCCGCTGCCCTCGCTGCCGCCTCGTCGGCAGTGTCTTCCTCGGAGTCCACCTCCGTCAAGGCCTTCTCCGGCCTCAAGAGCAACACCCTCTTCGCCTCCAAGGCCCAGACCTTGAGCTCCGTCCAGAACGGCAGCCGCGTTCAGTGCATGCAGGTGTGGAACCCCATCGGACAGCCCAAGTTCGAGACCTTCTCGTACTTGCCACCTCTGACCGATGACCAGATCGCCAAGCAGGTGGACTACATGATCCAGCTGAACCTCATCCCCTGCCTCGAGTTCGACGTGGTGAGTTTCGTACCAAATTGGTCTTACTCACATTGTACATTGAGTGCGAGGATTGTTGTTGCCATGGCACTGTGGCTGCCCCGAGAATTGTTGTTGATGAAATTGGGTGGCTGGTTTTGCAGAACCAGGAGGGTGGTGTATCCCGCGCGAACAACAGGAGCCCCGGGTACTATGATGGACGTTACTGGACGATGTGGAAGCTGCCCATGTTCGGATGCACAGACTCCGCTCAGGTGTTGAGGGAGATCCAGGAGTGCAAGAAGGAGTACCCGAACTGCTATGTGCGAGTGTTGGGCTTCGACAACGTGAGGCAGGTGCAGATCTGCGGATTCTTGGTGGCCCGCCCCAACTAATTGCACACTTCGTTTGCCGTGTACACTGGTCAGCAGATCAAAATTCGTAGGGAAATCTTCAGTCACGCCACGCTTTCCTTCCTTTTCATACCAATTGTAACCGCGAAATTTTGAAAGAGATAATATATGAGACTGAATTTCCTGCATTACATGCAACGAGCAGATCTGGGATTTTCTCTATACCTGTGTAAATTGGCACTTTGAATGCTGTATAATTGCGCACATTAAGCTTCTCGACAAGTGTCAATGGCGTGACATAGATACCTTGTCGTACCCCAAGTAAGTCGCAATTATTCAAGTCACAAGTTCAACTAGGATAAAGGTATCTCTGACGCCCCGGTAGCATCAGTAGCTGTTTGAATGTACTCTGGTGGAGCCCAGTTGTTTCGAAAATACTTCGTTGTAATTGTCGTCTTACCCTTGCTGCTTGCGACCTGAAGTAGCATCCAGAAATCGACCTTATGACACTATTGACACTTGGACATCTTGCTCCAACGACATCATCCTCAAGCTATTGAATGATCGCAACCTTGAGATGAGATTGATCGAAAGCTTAGGGTGATGGTCCAATCGGGGTGTCCAAAAGGACTGTCCCACTCAAAATTTTCCCAACACCCCTCTTGTTGGACCCCCATAAGGGCACTTTCATGTATTTGTTCGATGTCTCTATTATGAAAATAAGATACACATATTTGTGTAGTTTACTTAAATTGAAACTTTCATACTTTTTTTGACCATCTTCCTTTCCGGATGAGTCCTTTTAATAAAATTTCAGGAACTGTCCTGAATTTAAAAAAGGGCAAAAAGGAATCATCCGGACAAGTTAATTTTATGCCATTCTTCTGAAACTTGAGGTAATGGTCAAGGAATGTTCAAGGAACATATTTTTATCATTTGCAAGTGTAAAGTGCAAATAAGCGTATTACTAGGAATTTTTTAAAGTGCCATTTTTGAAGGAAATTCACACAATCCAAAATGCATGTAAAAATACCATTTTAAGTGATTTTTTTTAGCATTACCATAAAAACACTACCACATGTAGGTGCTCATATGCTTCAAATTTCCAAAAATATAATAATTTTTGGTGCATAGTCATACGTGGATGTGATCCGGAAAAGGAGTTTAAAAGGATTTAAGCAATCCGGATTCTTAGTGTGGTGTGAAAAGGGTTTCAAGATAGGGAGGTTACTTAAGTGGTTGAGCATGATGATTGCCCAAGTGGTGGAGTAAAAGGGAAGTGGTGGAGCATGATGAGCGCTTACGTGGCGAAGCATGATGAGTACATAGATGAAATATTTGAAGTGACTCAAACTTTGAATGACTCAAACTTTGAAGAGCCATAACTTCTTCATCCGGAGTCCGTTTTGGATGAAATCACTTGACTTTGGTCCCAAATTAAGTATATTTTGTGTAATAAGAAATTCATAATCCTAACGTACGTAATAAATTAATGGTACTTATGCATTTTGGTGATCTTGTTGTAGGGTTTTCAAACATGGGGCATGTTTTACACTTTTTCTTTTACCACTGCAAGCCAAGTATGTGAAACCCAACATTATTTATTTTTCTAACTTAATTTACGGTATTCTTCGTTTAAATCATTTTTAGTTGAAGTAATTTATATGTTATATATAATTAGAGTTAATTATTTTATATTTGAAAGCATGGACCAATCTCAAGTGAAATCCATCAATATTTTATTTTAGTGTTTTGGGTTTAGGGTTTTGTGCTAATTGAATTCCATTTGTCTAGTGAACTTTAAAATAAGATAATGTGGAATTTTCTAGAATTACAAAATTTATTTAATTCAAGTTTGAAATTTAGTTTAGAAACAAACACATTAACAATAAGCTACCATAATAAGTAGAACGAAATAATAAAAACCATACCATCCCATGTTGCATGTTGTTCCAATTTTATTACAATATTTCTACAACTTGAGTGTTGATTATGGATTTTCTAAAGAATTTCTATAAAATACCTCGCAAATTTAATTTATATTTTTTTGAATAAGAAATATGATGAATTGAACTATACAAATGTCAACTTCACATGAAATTTGAAGGGAATCTTTATGGGTCTGTAAGAATTTGTAGGATTTTATCGGGAAATCTTTTGGGTGGTACAAGGGAATCTTTAGGGGTTTCGGAAGAGACAAGGATCTTCAGGGATTCAGAAGGGATAATTATTGGATATGCAACGATGTTTCCATACTAGAAACCAAAAAGGGTAAAAAATAAGTCTTAAGGGGCCTATTAAGTTATCTTTTGGCTAAAGTACTTTAACCAATTTATTTAATTAGATTTGTATTCTTTTATTTTAAAAACATGGATGAAGACTGAATGAACTCCGTCTATGAATTCCTTCTTTTAGAAACTATTAATATATTTTTTTTTTTTTATTGAGGAGGCAATAAAACTTAGAAGAAATCACTATGTATAGGAGCATCTCATTCCGAAGTCTTTTCAACAAATTTGACTAAAACACTGTACAAATGCAATTGTAGTCAAAATCAAGAAAATTTATACTATAAACGTCATAAACCCATACACCTTTAAAAGTTCATTTCGCAAGCAATAGTACACGACGTATTTTTATAGTATTTAAAAAGGGAATTCAACCAAATGAAGAACTTCCGTATGTATGTATATATATATATATATATATATATATATATATATGAATCCCATTTTATGGTAAAATGGGCAAGAATGATTCAGTGCCGATAGTAGAGCTCTACTAATTTATACTCTTAGGTACATAAACGCTTCTCTTTGCAATAGTATTATGTTTTCACTACAAACAATATAGGGTGTCACTTTAGGGCACCATTTTAGAAACATATATGTTTTCAACTTCACAATTTCATAACTCAGAATAGAAAAGTCAAAAAGTGATGACTTCATTTGTTTTAGCTTTCTATTAATTTACCCCATGCGTGAGAACTGTTTGCTTTAGTAGCATCCCTGTCAATCCCAATTTTCAGCCACTAATGGAGCAATTTTATTGGCTACTTTACTATAGTCTTGTAAGAAAATAAATTATAATGTTTATTTCTCAATTTCTTTAAATGTATGGGCATCCTCTGACGTTGATGGGTTTAACCCTTAAACGCCCATGGGGTCTAAAACGGGCAGCCCAAAAGTGGATCACAGCATCTTTTGGACTTGGGCATCATGAATAGTGCACTTTTTGAACTTGGGCATCATGAATAGACCAATCAATGATGAGCTTGCAACCTCCTACAAGGTTATGTACAACCCCAACCTACCTACCACAATCCTTTCAAACCACAAAATCATTCATACAAATTGTGATTTGAATTGTGAAATTTCACTTTTTGAATGCATCAGAAGATGGTGACCAGTTTGACATCAAAATATAAGTGAAAAGTGGAGTACAGTGAGAGCTATAGGGAAGATTCTGTTGGAATCAAGCCCCTCGGGTTTGCTTGGGCGTTTAAGGGTTAACGGTTTTAGGTACAATGATTGGAAATTGTGCACTGTTCTTGGCGGCCGTTGCATCTTGCAGGAAACTGGCCCTCGTCGTTGATGTCCTCACTCTTGCAGCATTGCTTGAACTTGGAGTTCTGCGATGGCACGTTCTAGGTCTGCGTGGGAGAAGCGTCTTCACAGGTCCGAAACACTCCGATTGAGGCGAGAGAGACAGAAGAGTAGGAAAACCAGGGCAAGAAACAGAGCTATAGAAATGGAGCGTTTCGAAAGTGCTCGTTCTCAGCAAACATCAGGTGCCGCCGATAGTTCAGAATCTTCGCCATTGCAGATCGGGACCAGAGGGTCTACGTTAGGGTTCGCAGTTGCTCGAGATGCAAGGGAGTTGGCATATACTGTCAATGAATTGACGTGCGGTAGGGGTTTAGACTATCAACGAGCGGTTCTTGATAAGTTTTTAGAGCATCCCCTGCTTCAACAGGCGTTGCCAGAGATTGTAGTGCAGCGTCGAGAAAGTGAGCAGTGCAGAGTTGTCTGCAATGGGATTGCAGATGCGTGGAAGGAGCTCAAATTTGGAATCGGGAGGGACAAATACGTGGCCCGGAATGTAATAGAGGCGGCTGTGATTTCAATGAGAGATACAAGCCCTGGGCAAGCAGCAGATGAGTGCATTGGTATGAATAGGAGAACCATAAGAAGAGCAATGAGTCGGCGGCAGTTGTTACACTCTCATCAGCAGGGTTCTGTATGGGCAAAGGGGGATCGCGCAAAGAGGTCTGACGCACTGACGCAGTCCACAATGGACGCTGTTGTCGCGTGGTGGACGGAGGAAACTCGCGTAAGCCCTCAGAAGAAGGATGTTCGGCGAAAGCGAATTGGAGTGAATAAATTCATCACACATGCAGGCCACTGGCTAGAAGAAAGCCAGGTAAGGCTTCTGATATTGTATTCCATATCTCGAGTCACTGCAATTTCTGTTCATGCCAAGGTCTATCTGGATTGTTTAGCAACTTCATATCAGGTTCTTGGTCCGATGTTCGCATTCTGTCCTGATCGTAGTTCGGGTTCCTGTCGGGGTCACAGAATACATTCAGTGGTAATTGTTCTTGATGTTTTAGGATTTAATTTCCTGCCATTTCCTGTTGTCTATCCTTTCCGGCTCGGGACTCCAACGCTGACTTACTTTCTTATTGTCACGGAGATGCTGGTTCCGGAAGAAAGGGTCATGTTCGTTCTCAGATTTAGCGTCTTCTGAAAGGAATGGCATGCTCCTGCTCTGGAGACGGGTCTTTAGGAGTCTGTTCCTGCTCCAGGACGGGTGCTTTGGAAGAAATGGTCATGGTCCTGCTCCGGAGACGGGTATCTAGAGGTGTGTTCGTGCTCCAGGACGGGTGTCTGCTTCAGGACGGGTGTTTTTGAAGAAGTGGTCATGGTCCTGGTCCGGAGATGGGTGTATAGGGGTATGTTCCTGCTCCAGGACAAGTGTCTTGGAAGGGATGGTCATGTTCCTCCTCTGGACAGTGTGTTCCGGCAGCAACGACCATGTCCTTTATCTGGAGTTCCTGTTCCGGCAGTTCCGTTCCTGCTCCTGCTCCAGAGGGGTTCAATTCCTGATTTCCTGCTCCTGCTCTGTTCCTGCTCCAGGACGCCTGATCTGGTTGCGAGCCATGTTCCTTCTCCGGAGACTCTGCTCTGGTGGTAACGGTAGTGTCCATGGGTAGGTTACGTAGGAGTATTTCTTATAACAAATCATGCTTATGTTGTGTGTACATTCAGCTTGATTTCTATACGAGGTTCAAGGCTGCACATGAACAAATGAAGGTGTCCTTCGTATCGTTTCGAAGACTACGGCCTTTTTTTGTGCGACGCTTGAGAGATTTCAATAGTTGTTGCTGTCGCTATCACATGGAGATGGCAGAAATAGCGATCGGCTTCAACAACATGAGGTCTCCGAAATTTCATTTCCAAGCAGGAGCGACAACATGCGGTTGCGGCTGCGAGGCTGTGTGCTGTAATACTGGGGTAAACGGTGAGGCGATGGGGGCTGTGAAGTGCCAAGTGAAACAGCACGTATTCAAGAGGAGTAGCGAGCTCTGGGAACAGAGTCTTTGCAGTCGGCCCCACGGGAGCGACTGGCACAACCTGAAGTGCATCAGAGGGGAATGTTCGAGATGCGGATTTCATCTTATCCCACTGTGTGATATGGAGTTTGATGCAGCCAACGAGACTCAGTTGGAATGGAGGCGTTTTGAGATGGTGACTGCGGGAGCAAGTAAGGAGGGCGACCCTAAAAAAGTTGTCCGTTTGGAGTACAAGCACACGAAGGCAATTGAATTTCTACATTATGCCGCCTCCAAGATGCCTACCTTTGTGCTTCATCAACACACCGCAAGATGGCAGGATTCCGAATTCAAGGCGTGCCTTGAGACACTTCAGTCTGGGGAGGTGATGTCCCTTATTGACTACGCAGAGAACTACTCGTTTAAGGGCCAGAACGAGATCCAGTCTGAGCATTGGTTCAATTTTCAGATCACAATTCTAGTACATATCATGTACAGCGTAAATCCCTCTTTCAACCTGCATGATCCTAAATCGAAGCGTCTGAATACTACCTATTATTACTATGTCTCAGATGATAGGAAGCATGATAGTTTATTTGTCCAACATTGCCTCATGTTGCATTGGAGACAATTGAAGGAATCACAGATTCTTCCTACACGACATGTGGTGTGGTCAGATGGCTGCGCAGCCCAGTTTAAGGGTTCTACAGCCTGGTTCTTTGTTGCAAGGTACTTACGCCCATTTTCAGCATGGTTTAGTCATTCTATTCAATGATGTACTCGTTTTTCATGAACCATTTTCTGTTGTCATTAATTTCTGTCCCTGTAGCTTCTCAGGTACCCATCACTTACTGTTTGCAACGAGCTTCCCAATGGCTGCAACCTAGATTGGCATTTCTGGGGCACTGGCCATGGAAAAGGTCCCCACGATGGTGCTGGCGCGTGTTTGAAGCAGAGCATCAGAAAAGAACAACTTCGTCCGCTGAGCCAAAAATTACACAACGCCGCAGATGTTGTGAACTACCTCAAGACCTCGATGGATCGTCCTCATGCTGCGTATGCAGGTGCTAAAAGAGTTGTGGAGCGGCATTTCCACGTGATAGGAAAGACAGATGTGTCGAGGAAGCAGTCCATGTCGTGCAAGACTATTGACGGGAGTAGGAGCATGCACTCTGTTCGAAGTGTTAGTCCAACAAATAATGTTTTGCTCCAGGTTCGCAACTATTCTTGTTTCTGTGAGGTATGTGTTCGATCCACACCCGGAGTATGCCGCAGCGTTGCCCATGCATCACCATGGAGAGTAGTCACGCTCGAGCCCACTCAGGCCACCGATGCTGTGCAGGAGGACGAGGACCTCGAGCAGGACTGGCTAGTGGATCCAGACTGCAACGACCTTGCCATGCAGCTGGAGATTGGAGATCACTTTGCCATAATGGCTGACCCTGAGCATCCACAGTCTCAAGGTGCTGAGTTTTTTGTACTAATCTGCACGAAGAAGTTGTATGTCGTTGAGGAAGACACTGCTCCTGATGGATGGGGTGGGACTGTGGAGCGCTCCGACGAAGTCGTTGAAGGATTGTATTATCACCAACAGGGTTCAAAGCAGAATTCTTATATCCTTTTGGATGGACCAGGGCCGACAAGAATCCTCTCGCACTTGGTTTGTGCTATTCATTTCTCAATGAAGCTACAGAAGCACAGACAGAAGGGACGGACTGCAGTGTATAAACTCAGCAACGAAGCCTTGGAGAAGATTGAGGTTGTTCTGTGTAGAAGGGCTAGCGTGCAGGACTTGGAGCGTGAGGACTCCGACGAAGACGACCTTGACACAGATCACGAAGACCCAGACGCTGAGTCTGAGGAAGACTGTGCTTCCGACTAGCACTGGCATTATACTCTGGTAAGCACCTAAAAATTTACCATGAATCTTTTTTCTAAATGAGTGTTATAAGATCTAAGCTTCTGGTAGTTTTCTATTAGATTTGGCTCCTGTTATCAAAACTTTAGAGGAGACAAGAGGTCGCCTTCTCAAAAGTCAAATATTGGAACCTTTGTAGGTGGACAGTTTTGGACAAGATTCTACGGTTGAAATTCTCAAAAGCAAGGTCAAGAAAAAAAATGCGCATCGATTTCAGAAAGGATCGTTCGACCTTAGGGGTGTAAGCATGGACTGACCCAGAACAATGCTGCTGTTGTGGAACAGAACAGGTGGGATCAGGATTACTAGTAGCAGAGGTGAATGTCAACACCATGTGCGAACTCGGATCAGGGGGTGTCTCTCTCGTAAGCTGCCCGATCACCACCTACTCTTGCTTCAAAAAACAGCACAAAACAAGAAAGAACTGATCAAAGCATGCTTGAATCACAGGTTTCGATGGCAGAGCGCACCCTTGGCAAGACGGGAGTGCGCGTAGCATGGTAAGGTCGTGCCCAATCTCTTGTTTTATCATTTCCAGACATTCCTGACAGATATAACTCCTGATTTAAAGATTTCACTTGTGTTTGTGTGACAGCCAGCGAGTGATTGGGTTAATTAATGGAGGTCTGGTGGTTGGCATCCTTGGAAGCTTCGGCCTGCTTGTGGTAAGATACGATAAAACTCGCAGAATCTTCAAGTTTCATGGCATCTTCACAAAATGGTGGTTGAACTTCTTGAATGCGAATGGATTCAAGTATGGTGACACTTTGCTTTTCGACAAATGTGGCGATGCTCACTTTCAGGTGACGAAGACGTAAGGGTGCTGAAGAAGTACTGAAGAACCTGAAACTGATGGACCAGACGGAATTGCAAATGTTATGATTGTGGAAGGCTATGTAGCTTATGGACATTGATGGACCAGATGGAATTGTAAATGAACTCCTCAAATTTGGAATGCTTCTGTAGCTTATGGACATAGCAGCAGGATTTTGTAAACAATTTTGTAGCAATATTAAACACGTATGTAAGTACCTACAGGCACTCTTGTTTTCAAGTGAGCTCTATTTCGAGCATTTCGAGTGGCACCTACTCAGAGCGTATCTACTCTCTCTTTTCGTTTAATTGGATTTTGTAGGCCGATAACACATAGTGCATTCAACCATCATTCAAGCTTCTTCGTTAGATTCTGTACTTGTGGGCATGTAACTTTGCACATTCAGCTGAGCATTCTGTCGTCATGGCTCTACAAACTTCAACTCTCTGATGGAGCGCTACTGAACTTGAGATCATAGGCTGGGAATTTCGAGATGTGACTGTTGTTTGAATTACTGATAGCAACCGACAATCAGTCGAGAAGATTCATGATTGAAACTATAGATTAAAATATTACGAGATTCATAAGGATGTCAATGTATCCAAATGCTCATGCTCATGCGCATGTTTTTTCGTCAATATTTTGTGAATCAGTTACACTGCATCATTAGTGAAGCAGACTGACGAAAAGCAAACCGAAACTGATGTCTGACCCAACCATGGTAGACGTATAATTCATGCAAGCTGACCGATATTTTTTCACAAATATATGAACTCAAATCAAAATATTGTTAATTGGTGTTGAATTCTATTATATCAGCTTACAAACACGAATGTCAATAAAGTCTCAAACTTTCACCAATCCTTACAAACTGTTTAGATCCCATGAAAATGGTTCAATCTCATAAAAATGGTCACTCTCATGATCGAGTTACTCGGAATTGGTCAATTATACCCGCGTATTTCAAGTCGGTCTCAAAAGGTCAATCTTAAGGTCGGTGCGGGTGCGGCCGAACCCAATCAATCACACAACTTAGATCAATATTGCTTCAATAAGTTCTACCCGGTCAACAAAACATCATTTGGAATTATGCATGGACCAATTCTACTTTTCAAGATCGTAAGTTCACGCCAAAATTCAATCAACAAAAGTCTTGAATGTCCGCACCAATTGGTGTTCAATTGGTTCGATTGGTGTTCAATGAATTGGCCATTGACAACCCTGGCTCGACAATATTCACAATTCAGGAATCCTTATACATCACGCTGCCGATATGCTAACATGCTCATCGCTTGGGGTCGGGGCATCCTTCACACTCTCGATATGCACCGCCAATTGCACCGGTGCAGATTGAATGCTTTTACCATATAAGAGAGCAAGCATATAAAAGAGCAAGGTAAACAACAAGGGGCATTTTTGTTCCAAGTTCGTGTTCTGTTCCAAGTTCGTGTTCTATTCTGTTCAAGTTCAAGTTCTGTTTCTATTCAAAGTTCTTGTTCCTATTCAAAGTTCTGTTCCAAGTCTACTCCGGATATCTCGCTCGGGCGGGAGTGAGCAGTCAATTGCGGAGGGGCTCTTTGTCAAGCCAATGCAAATTCTAAGACCGATCCAACAAGTCAACAACATGTGAAAGGCTACTTAAACTTAAACTATTGACTAAGTGACTAACATCAACACTGTAAGATGCGTACTTATCTAAACTTTGCCGGGATGATTTCCTTCATGTCACGTCTTTTTTTCCAGCGAAGGCGCGGTGGTGACCACTTTGTCTTTGCAGATGCATCCTTTGAGACAATGAAGCTCGACTTCCGATGTTGAACCGAGAACCTGTTTTTACCCGCCGGGCGTCCTACACCTTTCTTCTTAGGAACTGCGGGTTGTGAGGGGCCTTCCTTGTTGCGCTCGACATCGGCAACGGCTCCTTCGTCGACGTTTTGGAGCGGATGTAGGCATCATACTTGAGTCTTGGCGCGACCACAAGGTCGGAAACAGTGCGAACCGCTTCAAAGATTTGTTCATCGAAGGCGCCCCAACCGATATGGCAACGTCTTCCTCATCCGCCATTTGGACTTCAACTGGGTCACAATGGGGTCTCCCTCTAATTCGGCGGTTGCATCGTTCACAAGTCGTGACACCGACAACTTCTTGAGATCGTGCCCCCCCCTTCAAAAAATACATCGAGACGAACACCATGTTTCGGTGTAGTCTTTATTGTCACTCTTGACATACTCGATTCGCCTGGCTCGCTCTGCATCTTGGTCTCTGAAGTATCCACGGATTGAGACACAAAACCGCGAGGAAGAAATGGGTTTTCGATTCTCTTCTTCTTAATTGCCCCCCCCGAGCAAATTGGACAATACAGTAGTCCTTGAGTACATCCGAAGCGTAAGACGTCATGGCCGCATGGCTGCAGAAATAGAACAACGAGAACTCAACGACTCGTAGATCACGGAGATGGGTTTCAAAGCGGGGATGGACAACCAATGTCGATGGCGACAACCAATAACTTGCGGTCTTCCACAAGTTTAGATACTTACGTTTATGTAGAGGCGGCTTCTTTCATTCGACACACTCGTGCATCCTAAACTTGCGCGTTGTCTTGAAGCGGTTGCTTTGTACGTGGACATCGGTTTACGGTTGGATTCTTGGGACGCATGAATGAGTGCCTCCTTCTCCCACGATGATGTTGGTTCGCAACCCGACCTCATTCATCGGGTCACACTAAGAAAATAAGAATCTTGATTACACACACGATCCCGTAAAAACAGAGCTTCAATCTAGGTCGAACACCCGGAATCGATTCTAACACCTTGAATCGGGTCTAATGACCCGGAACCACCCCTCTCCGGAACCTTTCCTTTAATTACAACACACTCTCTCCGGAATGACCACTTCTTGACATGAACCTCTCCAAAACAGAACTCGGGAATCACTCTCACGGGAACCCCTCCCACGAGAGAACTCGGGAACCACTCTCCCGGGAACCACTTTGTTTTGGAGCGGGATCATACTCTCATACGAGTCCGGGCCCGGAGCAGTACCCAAGACACTACGGGAAGAGCAAGATCGAAACCTCAAAATCGGGAAAGTGGTCCGGGATCGTAGAATGTTCACATTCTCCGGCCACACTCTCCATACGACAGAATTGCATGGGTCTCTTCCTTAATGGGAATGGTAAGGATTACTATGGACTCACCGTGTACCTAACTACGGATCGGGAAAGGATTGACAAATTTTGCACTTCCACAAGGTCCGGCGCTCACAACACGAGATGTACCTCTCACCGACCTTGAGGATGATTCTATGAGTGCCGGAAAGAACCCTTAGATCCGGATCGGTGATCCAAGACCTCTCTAAACCCTTAAACCTCCACACTCTCAATGTAACTTGGCAACAATGTCGACACCGAGCAAGCAAACACAACAACGAGCAAAGAATTAACCCTAACTAAGCACTTAAGTGGGAAGCATGATACTTTAGCAAATCAGAAACCCGACTTCAAGGGATTGAAGGTAAAGCACCGAGAAAACAAAGCTCAGTTATTGATGCGGTACCTGATTGTTCAGGATCGTTGCTTGATGCAGTTCTCGGTTTCTCCATCGGCCTTTTCGAGACAACTGTGGCTGCAGCAGGACGTATCCCAATCGCCCGCAAACTTTGCACTCCAAATGGTTTTTGGCAGACAACAACTGCACATGTACTGGCTCTTTGCGCGTGCTCATACAAACCATACGGGTGGTACGTATGGCCACACGCAAGGCTGGAATAATTGTAACAAGAATACCACAAAGAACAAACTAGGCAAGCATTCAAGGTGTGTGACAGCCACAGGCGACTGCGGGCAACCCTCGAGCGGCAAAGGGAAGAAAGCTGCTCCATCGCCGGCCCGCATGCGGCACAACTGCTCCTCCTAGCCGATATGATCAACTTCAACGACGAAACCCTATTCTCAACGGTTGTGTGCTTTCCCGACATCGCGAACTTTGTTGTTTCCATCTCAACGACTGTGTCCTCGCACCCAGCAATCGCCGTGACGTACATGCGAATGGCGCTATCTTCTAAGCCTTTCTTGAATACGACAGACTCAATCTCGGCATTCACTCTCGAGACCTCAGCAACAACTGGCTCGACTTCCTCACGACTAATGGGGTCATCGAACAACTCCAACTCTCTAAGACGTGTTGCTTTCAGATCTAAACTACTTCTCAACGTTATTTCTTGCTCACCGAGGCGTACTAAATGAGCCTCGCTTTCGCTCAAGATTGCTGGCGGTCACTGCAAGCAAAAGCAAACCTGCTGACTGTCCTCAATGGACACAAGCTCGTCATGACCTTCCTCCAAGCTCACCATAGCCTCCCCGCAACAACACCTTCATCTTCGGAAATGACCTTCGCTAAACCGTCAACCTCCTCCTCGGCCCCCAACTTGGAGCCACACCATGCCTTCCAGCCCTACTTGGGAACTTCTTTACCATGGCCGCTCCTTCGAGCGCTTCCTCCGACTTCGGCGTCAAACACAAAGTCTCTGGAAAGCTTGATTTGGAGCAACCGGCTGACAGGCGCTTCTTTCCTAGCACGGCAGGAGCCTCGTGACCATCCCCATTCTCACTCTCCCATGATCTCTTCTCTTTTCTCACCGCTTTCTTCCTCAATGCTTCTCTCACCTTCCGTCTCTCTGCTGAAAATTGAGCCCAGTTCACGTGACGACCTAATGACATAGATATTAAACCCCTAGCGAAAGCAAGAGTAATCTCTCTGTTTGGCGGCTCGGGACAATCATACACACGGAAGTAAAGATCCTTGATTGCGGCCCGCTTCTGCGGCGGTGGTGTGTTCACGGTAATCCCATCCGGACTTAGATGATTTCTTTCCAAAGTATCTACACACCATCGTTTCCGGAACTTCCTCACGGATCTCGCTAACAATTACATCACCCGTGGGAAGGCCATCAGAAAAAACGAGCAGACAAAGTGCGAGACTCCATCATAACTTAGGGGCCAAGTGCATGGAAAGAACCCCAAAACGAGGACAGCATTAATCGTTGCAAGAACGACAAAGACAAACCTACGACACAGAAATCGGGAAAAGGAACTGCAAAGGATAAGAGGACCACGAAAAACGGCGGGAGAGAGTTTATAGATCGACCCTACGCTTCGCGCTACAAAGAAACGGTCAAACGGACCACTCACGCTCCATCATCGCGACGACACGTTTGAATTTGGCGCCAAAGGCCCAATGTCCGCCCACCGCTTGGGGCGTGTCTTTGATGTGGAAGTTGCTCTTCATCTGCGCTCAAGCATGATAAATTGATCCGTTCGAGCCCACTCCGAGTCCGGTGGGGATACCCCAAGCGGTCTCTCCCGGCGGGCCGAGGCTTCCACCCCTTGTTCTCCGGGCCGGGGAGGCGATTCGCTCTCCACGAACCTCGGGACTCTTCCCGACTTCCTCGGTGCGGCAGACAGAGCCTCCTCTCCTCATTGTCATTTCTCGCACCGCCCGAGGGGTGGTGGCGAGACAACTACGGGGGCGGAGGGGTCGCCATGGCGACCGGGAGTCTTCCTCGGTCCGGATACAATTGGACCCGGTTGGCTTGGCCCGGTGGCGCCGCGATCCGGGTTGCCATCCGGTGAGTGGGAGCCGGCCGGGGTGGAGTGCCTCCCCCTCCGGGGGGGTAGCCGAGCCGCTTCTCTCGGTGCGAGGTGGCCACTCCTCCCGGTCTTTGGTCTCAGTGCCTCACCCTCTCCGGGTTGAGTTGCTGTCTGCCGTCGAGGTCTCGCTCCCTGGACCCGGTGGGTCTGGTGGGGCAGTGGCGGAGGCGGTGGAAGTGCTCCGGCTCCGGGGTTAGCCACCCCGGGAGGAACTTGGGCTGCGACGGGGACTCCGTCTCCGGGAATCTCTCTCTCCGAAACATGTCCCTCTTCTTCTCCATGAGCATTCGGAGGTGCGTGATCTCCCCGGGGGTGCGAGGCATTCAGATTGTGCGTACAAATGGTACATGTATGGCGCCGTGGGCACCCCTTTGCACCGGTGGTCTTCTTCGATGCGAGGGTAACCACCTCCTCGAGGATATGTCCCCACCCAACTGTCTCTCCCGCCCGGTAGGACTCCATGATCGCCTTCGAGGAGCCGGTTCGACATCGTCGTGGCTTCTCCGGGTTCGTGGATCGGAACTAGAAACCGGAGAAGGCGTCGCTCCCTTGCATTCACGCAGATCCTCCACCCGAATCCATCGTGCTCGTGTGCCGGATTATGGAACTTCCCGTCGAGGAGGGGTCGTTCCTCACCGAATGTATCCGTGGGGAGTCCGGGAAACCATAGGTCGCTCTCCCGGCAAGCCTCCCGCCGAAGTGCGGCTTGGCTCGGACAGATTGTCTCGCAAGGTCGGTGGATCTGTCCGGATGCGGCCTCTCAATAATCTCTGCGTCCTCCACGTCCAGGGCACCCAATACAACCCCGCGCACCCCATCCGTGTGAGATCCTCGCACACGGTGTGCTCGGGCATCCTCCGCCATCGGAATGCCAACCTGGATGATCTTACTCCGGGTTCGTGGCTCGCTCTCCGGCCATGGTTCCGTACTCTCCTTCCCGGGCTATGGCGTACGGGACGGCCGCGTGGAGCGGGAGCGCGCGCACGACGATCGCGGGAGCGAAGCGCGTGCAAGGAGCACGAAAAAAACGAGGAGGAGCAAAAGGGAGGGCAACGGCCAAAATTGGGCCGCTAAAGACAACGGAGTGGGGAGGTGGATGGCGGCGCAAAGATTAATCACGGGCTTTTGTCGGCCGGGATCGATTATCGGCGCCGCCGCCAGGGGTTTTCCCGCCCGACCCGTTCGTGGATCCCGACCGACCGCCGCTTTCCCGGTCTTCGACACCCGACCGGGCCTCAACCGGTCGAACCATACCGGTGACCATACCAGGTTGAGCTATACCCGGTTGGGGTATACCCGGTTAGGGCAACCTTTCCTCGGTAGGCGTCAACCCGCGAAGAGCCGCTACGCGTTATCCGGTCCGCAGTGGCCGACGGGATACGACTAGGAAGAACCCTGGCTCGAACAGGGGATACAAAGCAAAAGAAAATTCAAAAAGGTAGTACTACCCTACCCCGTCCACTAAGCCTAAGGATGCCCCTGGGTGGGCAGGTTCCTGGCCGAGCTAACCTTACCCGGTCATTACCCGGGTAGGCCAGGATATGGACGTTTATTTCTCCTAATTAGCTATTACTAACCGCTATCCGGACTCACTTGGGCAAAAACGAAAAATGAGGTTTGACTGAGTTCGAAAAGATTTTGATGTCGGATCCTGATCTTCATCATCTCAGTGGCAAATACTTCTACGTATACAAAGGAAATCACCGTTTGACGGCGTGGATGCGTCACATAGAGAGGTACCACCTGATGGATCCATCATGGTACATCTCTCATTGATTGCATCGTTCGCGATGCTCGCGACAAAGTAATCTCCTTCTTGACGCCATGAATGACATCAATTGGTAAGTACTTCAAACAATTCATTCCTTACTTAATTTCAATCCTTTGTAACCTCGACGTATTCTCATATAATGGTCTACATTTCCTCTACATAGGTCTACCGAACATGACCACGTCGAAGACAGTTTATGTGCGAAGCTGCAACGCATGCGAAAGTTCGGTAAGTTGAAACTTGAAGATTTCAAGGATCTCATTACCCCGGAGGATTACCAAATCTGCAAAAACGCTAAAGCAAAGAAAGAAACATGGTATCCTGTCACAGTGGACGTCTTCGTCAAGTTCTTGTACGCGGTAAGGCTTCGTAATACGTTCTAGACACTTCTATATTGTACTATTTTCATTACAGTTTCTTACTTCTACTTTTGTGCAACGTAGAGGAGGTTAGCGAAAGCATCAGATCAGGCCGAGGCTACTTACTACGCCACTACTCCTAAAGAAAAGCAATCAGGACCAGGAGTTTGGACTGCCATGGATAACGCCATCAAAGCCGAAATCAAATCGATCTGTGACAAACAGTTCAACAAGATGATTGCTGTGGCCAGTAATAAACTTGGAAAAGTATTCCCGAAAGAGGTAAGCAATCTTCTCTACTTGCTTTCTACCAAGACTCAATACTGTTATCGACTAATTATGAAATTAACTACTTCGATTTGTTCTATTTGCAGATCTATTCTCACTACAGCCAAAACCTGAAGCCCGATATGACAATCGAACGGTTGCACATGGTAGCCACCACCAATGTCCACTTCGATTTTAAGGGGAAGTGGCTCCAATGGTGGAATGCGCCAGATGATGTTCGTCAATCTATCCACTTCCCAGTAGAGCGCCCTATGAAGGATAAAACATTGCTTGCCTTTTTGCATCGCGCTTCGCTTTGGGCTCAGGTATATTGTACTGTACAACTGTCATTATTGTACTCTTGTCATTGACTACCTACTTTTTCTAACGGGATCTACTTTATTGCAGTTACAACAATCCCTTGAAAGTGAAATACAGCAACTCCTTCAGGATGGCAAAATTCACATTCAGTGGTCGGATGCGGTACTAACGCCATCCGCGTATGTTGAGAAATGGAGAGTGCTTTTATGGGAAAAGGCCTTTGGCAACTACCTCGCCCAAAATGCCATCCCGAAGTTTATAAAAGGATCTGATATTCAGAAGATTCGTGGTGGCAAGGTTACTATTAAACGGCTCTTATTCCGGTATGTACTCACTTACCTTTTCATTTTCCTACTCAATTTGCGAAGTAACAAATTTTGTACTACATACCACAGTTTGTCTTTGTAATATGTTTTCTTGACTGTAGGTACTTGAAACAAGAGCTTCTTAGCAAAGGAGCATTGGCTTCATGGTCCATACCCGTTGAGCTCGAGGACGTAAACGTCTCAAATGATCCATCCAAAGATCTTCTCCGTAGCCCAACAAACGGTTTTCCAACTCACGATTCTTTGACGGTGGTTGGTTCCTTGAGTGCAACGATAACTTTGTGCACAAGGAAGAGAGACATCTGCTTCGCAACCTCAATACAAACGCACCAGGCGATGCACCTATGGAGATCGATGACGATGACGACGAAGACGTTTCCATTTTGCCAAGCGCACCTGTCTCGCCCTCCGAACCTGCTTCACCGGTTGCACAGCCCAGGACCCGTGCTAACAGAAAGCGTCGCAACAATGCTGAGGAGCCTGTACTTGATCTTGAACAAGAACCAGTTGAAATTGCTCCGCTCCAGCAAGCCATTGGGGGTCCAGAAGAAGCTGATTTGACTCAGGCTTCACATGGAGCGACTAACAATGCAGTTCGACGCGGTCGACAATTGACTCGGAGTTTTTCGCAGCGCGCTTACGAATGCGGAGTCCCCTCCTCAATCTTTCACGATCGACCACTGACTCCGGAAAGAAGTTTGCTTCACTCCCATTTCTTGAACCCAAACATGTTGGACAATGCTTGTCTTCCGAGATTACCATTTCTCTCCCAATGTACTTGGAAAAAGGGGATATCGGAGCTTCTGTTCAGAAGGCAGCTCATGAAACAAAAGACTGGGACACGCAAGTCATGGACATTATCAGCCACATCGAAAGGTATTATGTCTTGAATCTTTTATTTCATTATTCTCATTTCGAAATTTAGATTGGAACACATCGCTTACAACGTGGCTAACTTTCTGTGAATTCTAAAGATTGGCAAGGACAGGAAGTATCCATGTAAGGAGATGGACACGAAACACCCGCATTCCGGCATTGATCTCATCTACGCAGACGTTCCCGATGACTTACACGTGCCAGACGTATCTCCCGTCAAGTCCCTTCATGGAACAAGCGAGAGAAGAGCTACTTCGAGAGTGTATTCTTTTTTGCTTTCTACAACTTGACAGACGAGAGTGCGATACTTGTAATGCATCCCAAGGACCGTCGAGTCGAGAAAGCTCTGGATGCCGAATCGAAGGCTTTCAAATTCCGAATGGTGCGAGATTGGTGGGGATATAATCCCATGCCAATGGCCTCGACAAACCCCCACGTTAAAACGGTATGGTCTTCATTCTACATTTATACATCATTCATGATTATTTACAACATTGTTTTAAATCACTCTCATGCATTGAATTTTACAGACTCACAACTTCCACATAAAGGTCTTTGTTCGGAAGTCTTTTGCCGCCGTGATTTTCCATACGACAAAGGTTGCAAAAAAGAGTACGCAGTGTGCCCATTCTTCCCGACGAGGAGGACCATGTTTTCAATTTTGCGAGCAATGACTCCATTCGTAAGAAGGAAGATGGTACTCCGTGGCGTGGCTCGCGAGAGAAGGACCCCTCCTTCATCCAGTGTTTCATTGATTCTCTCACCGACGAGCGGGGAATCATCTCTTGATTTGGAGCCCTAGTACAGGTTAGTTCTTGCTAATACCAACTGTCATTAAACTTATTCAATATTGTAGTTCTGATGGTGGTTGCTGGTATGTAGGTGCTTCCGTGATTGCCTGTGCGCGATCAAACCGTCATCTCATTGCTGTTGAAGCTGATGAAGAGATATTTGACGGACTTTTATCGGCATACGTGGATGGTACCGCTTTTGAGGAAGAAAGTGGCGATTCGGATCCGGATTTATGACTACGACGGTGACACTTCGAACCGCCGAGGAAGAAGCAACGCCCAACATTTTGTGCGTATTTATCTCTTTTCCCCCTTCTATTGTCACCTTCACTTGCTAATAATTCTTTGGAAATGACTTTTTCTGTACTTTTAGGATCGCAGGTTCTAATCTACGCTTGATTGGCACCGGAAGTCTCTACAGCAGTCCTCCGCAAACCTTCACCCTGCCATCTTATGCGGAGCGGATAGCTCAGGAATTTGTCGCTGCCCCTTCTCCCGTCTTATCGGACAGTAGTAGACGTCGACGCTTTAGCTCGAGAGTGCTTGCGTTTATAGACGATGAGGCTGATCAGTGTGACCAACACTTTAATGGTCGTTCACCATCAGCATCCTAGCTGTTTTCATTTTCCTGGTTTGGTTTGGACTACGTAGGGTTATATAGTTGCCCTACGACATTGGTCATGTGGATTTATTGAACGTTTTTATATCTATATATGACGTTTACCTATTAATCATGAACGTTTAACGCTTTCTTAATTTATATCTAAATGTTTAAGTTTTAAACTCAATGTAAAGTAAAAGTTTCAAAACGTTTCTTTATTTTCAATTGAAGTGATTGAGTCTAGCCAATGTTGGTAGGGGCTCTACTTCAGTATTTGTATAGCTCAGGATAGCTGCTTGTCGACGCACTGCAATGCTCAAACGAGCCCGAGGAGAATCGAACTCGGACCACAACAATGCCACGTGAATGTCTTTCTGTACACCTTACAAGGAGACACGGAAAGACGACTTGAAGTTATAAACTTTAGATTATATATATGAAGCATTTACATATAAATTTATAAGTGTAATAGTAAATTGATGATGTCACCTAATTATACTTTACATATTAAAATAATTAGAGTATATTTATTGATGTCCTAATGGGCCTCCCAGATTTCGGTTAAAGTTTTGTATTTGAGAGTGAACAAGGCCAGTATAGGATTTGAATTGTAAGAGTTACATATGATGATGTCAACCCTAATTTAATTAATTTTTACTTAAACTTACAAATGTGGAATATGTATGAAATATTATAGGACCCCAATACCATGCAAAGAAATGCATAAAGGACCTATATCCACGGTTTTCGGTACTTTTATGCCTAAAAATAACCACTTCCAAATTTCAGAACCACCCATACCATGGTAATAGGGCCATTAACTTTTTTTTTAAAAAAATCTTACCGCTCAAACTTTACCGCTCACCGCTCACCGCTCACCGCTCACCGCTCAACGCTCACACCGGTGGTTTCCCCTGCATGTAGGTGTGGAACCCCATCGGGGAGCCCAAGTTCGAGACATTCTCGTACTTGCCCCCTTTGACCGATGACCAGATCGCGAAGCAGGTGGACTACATGATCCAGCTGAACCTCATCCCCTGCCTCGAGTTCGACGTGGTGAGTTGTCTACCCTATTGATCTTACTCACATTGTACATCGACTGCGAGGATTGATGTTGCCATTGCGCTGCGGCTGCCCTGAGGATTGTTGTTGATGAAATTGACACTACTAGAATGTGCCACTGCGAACTACGGCCCGTGCGCTACGTTTGAGACTGTGGGCAAGTTTTTTGCGTAAATTGCTACGTTTCAGGCGGGCACGATTTTCGGTCTGTCGCAGCTACGTTTCGGAGCGGCGTGGCTCACATCGAACTACGTTAGCATGGGAACGTGTTGTTCTCGTAGAATTACCCGCAGCGATCATGGTGGTGCGTAAACTTTGGGGTTAAAGCTTTATTCCAGTTTGCTATTTCAGGACTTCGGCAGTGGGACTGGGTAAAGCGGGTACTGGATTTTACAGAAGTTAAGTACAATCACATCGCTGTAAGTAATTTTGCACGGGTTCGAGCATTGTGAGAGTTACTACTGATTCTTTCGCGTATCAATTCCCGAACCTCGAGGTGAATAGATCAGAAATCGCCGAAAAGCTTTGTTGATGTAACTGTATTTACAATGTTCAGTAATATTAGAATCCCTTACCGTTGTGTAACTTAGTGACCTTCATTCTGGATTTCGCCCAGCCATCTCATGTGTCGACAAAATAGTGATACTGTTATAATCAAACAGATAGTGAGTCTCATGGAATTTCATACGAGTGATTTACATTTTGCATGTGTAAGTTATAAGACCATTTCCTGCAATGCACTGTACTAATTGTTTGTGGTACCGTGCAATAAGTTAGAATTCGAACGACATTCGTACGCCGAACATCACTGCCGTACCGTTATACTGCTCTAACTTAGTACAGTTTATATTGACATAACTAAATACATTTATGTATGGGCTACGCATATTGGGTTTCTCGAAATACAAAAGTAATGGAGTCAGACTACACGGGTGCAGTCGTTGTGCATATACATGTATGAACTACAAATTCCCGCACAGAATTGGTCTACAAAAGAATTGCCCTACAGTGTATGTGAACTTCTAGTCATAGCAGACTTTTCAACGGTGTACAGGACTGGAAGTGGTTTCGCATCACATCGGTAACATTCCATTCACTTCTGGACTTCATTTAGAATCGTAAAGATATCATTATGCTATAACAAGAATGTAATACAGCATTGTAGCTGTTTGAAGCACAGATTCAATACTGTAGAACGGCAAATTCCCCCTCCCCTCCCTATTACTCTACGTAATGTAACGAGAAAAAACTTTGAACCTGCCTGGAGCTTCTTTAAACCGCCATGGACCAACTCTGTTGTATTTCAGTAGCTGCTGATGGTCCATCAGATCTGTGCAGTCTATAAATGCACACCAAAACTGGGACACTAGTCTCATCTTCAGCATGTTTTCTACTTGAGAGTTTAGGTTACCTGTACGAATCTTTGGCCACACCTCCTCTGCAACTATGACATTAGGGATTCCGGGAATTAGTTCTTGGCTCTCAAAACCATGCTCTGGAATGAAGTCAATGTCTCCATTACTTCGCTTCCGAGCCTGCTCCATAGTCATCCGCTTACTGCTACCGTGAATTTGGTATTCACTTCCAAGTGCGTGCACCTTCCGCTTTCGTTCTGTTGTCCCATGATTGCCGATATTGTCTCCGTCTGCTGAAGCTTCATCTTTCATTCTCCCGAATTCCTACAGGACACATTCTGTTCAGTTTCACAAACAGTTTTATGTTTGCGTAAAGAAAATAAATCATACACACGAACTTAAGAATTGGCAGAGGCATCTCGTTCCACATCACGCACTGTACAGTTCGTTACCGGGATTCATTGTGCTTGTAGACAGGAACATGACTCGTGCACGTTCTGGTTTTGGATTGTCGTTTCCTATCAATGGTCACTTCAGTCGTTTACAAAGGCTGACCACATCCCACAACAGGATTCTGAATGACCCAGGATTGATATCTGCTTGTATCCTCCCTTTACTACTAATATATTCGATAAACGGGTTCGAATGCTTAATGTACCGGTCCCAAACTTGAACGAAGCATGCTGGAATTGAGGAATAGACGCAGTTTCTACAACGACATGTCCGCCAGCACATGTAAATCTGAGTACTTCTCACAGCAACCGAAAATGAAAATAAGCTTACCGCCATCGTTGCGAAGAAATGTGACATACAGTTGCAGAGTGTTAGTGTAGAACTCCTCATACGCCAGCGTCCATTCCTCACGTTCTTTGCTGCGAAATCCGTCTCCCAACGCGCCGCAGCAATTAGTTATTAGATCTCTATATGGTCTGTGCTGGAGACGTGCTTCTATGAGTCAACCCCCCCCCCCAAACCCTTCTATCCACTGGCATTTTCTCTACCGTACAGTATGCGGCAAATCCACAGGTGATTGCATTCGCCCGAAATTCAGTACCTGTTTTTGACGTGTGGGAAGTCATTCAACTTTCCCTCCTAGCAACTGACGACCGTCCTCTTGTACCTTTTACTACGAGAGAAATTCAAATACACATTTACCCTCCCCAGACGTCGCCATTTCCGCTTCGCCATGAGATCTTCCGTCCCCTTTATTCCCCGACCCCTCGGCCTAATCTCCGTCGCAACTGCCGATACCAACGACATAACGACACCGTTATCACCGAGAAACTCGACGTTCAAAAGGAAAAACAGATGGAATAGAGAAACCAATGTTGCGTTGTCATTACCCATGTACTTGGTCACATATGCGCAGAATCCAGAATCGGCAGGGGTTGGTTGGCCTCCAATTCTCCATCACTTTCTATCTCGCCAACTCCTCGATACGTCAAATTGGTCGAACCCCACAGGAACTCCCAATTTGGTCGGTTTGTGTCCTCGTCGTCCGCGTAATTTTCCTCTCCGTCTTCTTTGTCACGTTCTCCATTGTCATCGTCCTCGTCTATACCGATACCGACGCCTTCGCCTGCATCATCATCCGCCTTGATGGCCACCAAATCCGAGGTATTTCTCACCGCATCAGACCGAACGGTGGACGGTCCTGCAATTTCTTCCGTGGGAATGACGATGGCGTTGAAATTAGGGTTCCATTCGCTGGAATTTCCTTCACCCCCTGCCGCCCTCTTGTACACTACCAAATTTGAACGTGCTTGGACTTTCACAACCATTTTCCAACCGCCATTGATTTGATCATCTACATAAAAGACCTGGCTTACATCTTTCGGAAATATGAAAGGATCATCGTCGACGGACGATGCACTTATGAACTCTCCTGCCTTCACGCGATGAAAGCCACACTCATCTTCTAAAACAGTGGCATTTGACCCACGCTGTCTAATGATAGAATCCCAGAATTGACACTTGAAAAGAACTGTCTCGAAGCTATCAAAATTCAGCTTGACAATGGTATCTATGTAGCCATAATACTCTGTTTGTTCCCCTCCAACTTCGTAGACCACTGACACCCCTGAGTCAAACGTAGTTTTTTTGTTCAAATCCCTTGCCATAATACGAAAGTGGGATCCATATGCCCAACACATAGTAAAAAATTGGCCCTTCTCGGCTGGTCCAACTACAATGTCAATTACCATTTGTGAAACGGGTCGTTGAGATGCTATGTCTTCTCGGACCGCCGCTTGTATCCAATCTTTGAATGTAGGTTTGTTAGCCATGATTTCACACTCTACTTCATATCGCTCTCTCCATGTCTCCATACAAGGAGCATTCAATAATAAGAAACAATGGGCTTGCTCCCTGAATATGTTATCCAAAGGTTTGACGGATGAAATTTTAGGTAGGACTATTCCAATAGATGGTGCATCCTCCTCGGTTGGCTTCTGGAGACGTGTAGCATCCTTGTGCAACCTTAGAGTATACTCATTCACATGGAACATGGATTCCGCACAAATGTAGCCCTCAGCAATAGATCCTTCGGGCCTGGCTCGTTGCCGAACAAAGTCTTTTAAGACCTTCAAATATCTCTCTATGTGATACATCCAACGTATGGAAACCGGGCCCGCTAGTTCCACTTCTTCCACTATGTGGAGAATATTATGCATCTGAATGTCAAATACCGAAATAGGTAAGTGCATTTCCATCTCACATAGGATTTCTGCGGCCTCTAACTTCATCTGAGGGCAATCCGATATCTTAATTTCCTTTGAGCACACCCAACGAAAAAGAGCTGATAGTCGGTACACAATACGTCGAATTTCCTCTGTTAAAGTACCCCTGACCGCAATTGGAAGTAAATCATGAAGCAAATTATGGTAATCATGGGTTTTGAAACCTATCACCTTCCGATTGCTAAACTTGTACCGAAAGCTTGAGCCATACCCAAATGGTGCCCGAGTGTTAGATATGAGGTCAATGATGGAATCATATTCATCGTTTGTCCAAATCCATTCGGCGGTAGGATAAGTCCACTTCGTTGCACCCTTGTCATCTACTCCATCTTCCTCTGGGTGAAAACGTGGCAAGACATTGAAATGCTTCAAGGACCTTCTTAACGCTAGTGAATCTGATTTTGTGCCTTTGCAATTTGAGAAGGTTTTGAATAAGGATGCGCAAATGTTTTTCTCCGTATGCATAACATCAAGAAGATGAGGAACCAATAGGTACTGCCCAACACCCGAAATAAAATATTACTTTCTTCATAAAAATATCAATGGGTTTATTCGCAAAACATACAGAAATCTACAATGGGTTCATAGGTACATGGTTAAAAAAATACCAACGAAAAAGAAATGGGTGCAGCGTATATGTAGTACATATATAAACTAATTATCTTACATCCTCTAAATGCATTAATGTATATATGTGCATTCATCCAACGTAAGTCTATATAAATATACTTAGAAACAGCTATGTCATTTGTATGTACTGCCTATTCTAGATATGCTTTTTACTGTCATGGACATTACTACATAGAACTTGTTTGTACATTTCATGAACATGGCATGAATTATGTTCATTCTTATTTACTCAAGAATTCAGCCCAATTACTGGATTTTACTACCGGATTCTCCAAATAGTGAATAGACCTCAAATGAATGGATGGAAATTTTGAATTCTGAACATACCTTGTAATATGGAAGACGAAACAATATAGACTTTTCCTTCATGCCCGAGTCTTTTAGCTGCACTGTATTATTCATAACCTTCTTCCACATTTTGAACCAGAAACTGCCTGTTGTTCTGATAGGTTTTGGAACCTTGTGGTATGACTCACCGTTAAACTTCTTACGGTTTCTAGTTGCTCTGTATTTGTGGTGCATTGGAAGGTATTTTCTATGCCCATAATACACAACCTTCTTTAGAAACATGCACTTCTTAGATTCAATAGCATTTGGACCACACGGCGGGCATGCTTTCAGGCCTTGGGTTTGAAGTGACGAAAACACGCCATAACCTGGAAAATCATGCAAAGACCATAGCATCATCGCATGTAGCTTGAAATTAACTCTTGTATTCGCGTCGTAAGCATCAACACCATCCACCCATAGTCTCAAGAGATCATCAATTAGAGGCTCCATGTACGTATTGAAGTTTTTCACTTTCCTTTTACCTGCACATATGGACCACTATTCAAGGTTATTTATATGTGTTGCAAGATTCATGTCATACTTAACTTTACTCGCAATTTTGATCTTAATGAAGATAATATGTGAAATTTTTAAATTGTAATCATTATGGGCACTACTCCATGAACCCTTTTGAATTCGTATAAAATATATGGGTAATTCAAAATTGAGAAAAATTCAATCACTTATGGAGTTCTTGAGGTATGGAATCAAACCTGGTACAATCGTTGATAAGAGGATGTGACCTTTATGCATGCCAAGCTTCGATTCAAATTCAATATAGTACATGTTATGGGCCACGGGGAATGGCTTTGTCAATTTAGGCCCGCCGGATTTATGCCATCTGTCTTTGACTTGTAGCATTACACTTCGAGCATCTCTCATTATGTCGCACCTATTCTCCATGGCCTTCCAAGCGGGACTATCACTTGGTATTCGCATGACTTCATCATGGCTTCTATTATCACGATGCCAAATCATGCATGGAGATAGTGTTGGGCTCCGGTAATATGCCAACAATCGTGGTATTAGTGGAAAATACCACATTTTCTATCATCCCAACAAAAACTTTGTTAGTAAATATGAGAAAAGGAATCAAGAAATACATATTATATGAATATTTTCTTCTAACGTATACAAAAAAATGTCACTATTACATAAGGTACTACTCTAATGAAGCATATCGTACCTTCCCGGGACTTGCTTGCTTTGTGTGGTATCGTTGAAGCGTGAAAGATTACACTTTGGACAAACCTTCCAATCTTCTTTTATCGGGCCATAGTAAAGTGTCCGGTCACATGGACAAGAGTGGTAAACTTTGTAGTCTAGGCCCACATCACTTACAATTTTCCTTGCCTCAAGACGAGACTTAGGTATTTTTGAATGTAAGTGTGGTGGTATGATTTTCTCCGACATGGCTTTGAAAATAGCATCCATGGCCACATTAGATATCTGTTTGTCCGCCTGGATACTCGGGAACAAAAAAATAATGGATAATCGACTTGATGTTGCACCGTCGAAAATCATGGTTGCCGCCTCTTGTTCAAGATCCGATATTTTTATTCCGATATTCTCTTTTTCTTCTTCTCGCTACGTGGACACTATCTTCATGATATCCACGAAGAAGATTCATATATTCCTCTAAGACAAAGTCTTCATCCCAATGAAAATTAACATCTTCGTGGGATTGATCGGTACATCTACATCCGCCATCCCCTCGAAGGACGGATCAAAACCAAGGGGGTCTACACATAATCGTTGCGCCTCATAGAGACTCTATAACATAACAAAACGTAAAAGGTGTTAGGCAAGTATATATCATTTCTCAGCGACTCCTACCTGACATATAATTTGTCTTACAATAAATTTTTGTAGCCTAAGTCATTTCCATTAAAAAAACAATAAACGAAATAGTACAATTCAGTGGATTTATATTGCTTAAGAATATGAAGAAATAATTCTTTAACTAATTACAAACTCAGGTTAGAAGACACTACATAACCAAATCACAGTACACTAACTGTGCATTTCATTATTTGAACATTCGATCATACTTACAGTCATGAATAGAAGTTACGTTGTATCTTTTAATTTGACCCCATACATGTGAATATATTATTCCTACTGACTTATTTCAATCGCTGTGGATATAATATCCTTCTGAGCAATTCGAAATCTTTTTTAAGTAAAGGACTCGTCAACTCCTTCAGGAAGCATAATACTTGGTAATTAAAAGTAGCACATGTTCTCCAGTCAGCACCTCCTAAATTTGTTCCTTACATATAGCTGAAATAACTACATACACCTATTTTCAGAGACTGTGTGTTTCCTAGGGTACTGCTACAAAAAGTGCTGTAAATAGGTCGGTGTATTTGTATTATACATTTTTATAAACACATAAGACATATTATTTCTACGACAGTATCAAAACATCATACCCCAGTGTTAAAATACTAAGAAGGATGGAAAATCTCACCCTAATGAATGTCTCTGTCTCCAGTGTTAAATATAATGAGGATGGAAAATGTCACAGTACTGCAAATCTCATACCCCATCCGTAATGAAGCGAAAAGGGAAAGGAGTTTCGAAGTATGTGGTATAAAAATATTAAATTTCCGGTATTATTATGTTTTTGGTGAATTTGATGATTTGTTTGTGCGGCATGGATATTTATCCAATATGCATGTACTTCAAGTTGTCAACCAATACGTAGAGGATAGTATGAAACTAACCTGATACTTATCAGACATTTTAAATTGTTGGATATGTTTATCAACGATTGATAGGAATCGCATGCTTGGCTTGTCTTTCTCTGCACATCTACAACATGGGCAATACACCTTAAATTGGCCGCTCAAATTGATCATCGAGTACCGTATCAATCTCCCGTCTTCTTTTCCTAGCTTCTGTACTAGACGGCGGTGGTGAATGTGTAGAGGTTGGGACGTTCGACACATCTATGGAGTTGCTTGGAGTGCAATGTGCGGCATTGACCACCTTGTGTCTACGAGGCATGGTACAAGTCCTGCAAAATTTCAAAAATATTTTGCCACAAAATTAGTACAAACTTCAAGGACTAATTCCATGAGCGGATCAATTAAATTAGCACTTCTTTGTACTTGTTAGACTAAACTACAAATCACCTTTTAGAAGTATCTACTATTGAATTCATGAAAACATTTGCTGCATTTTATTTTAAAAAAAGAATAAATTGATTAAATAATTTTTAAAAATAAAACCAAAACAACTCCAAGAAAAGAAAAATATTAAAAAACATTTCCTGGGAACTTAAAAGTATTTTCTAACACTATCTAATTTGAAAAGTTCATTTTAAACTAACAACCTTCAGTACATCCACGAGCCAGTACAACAAAATTAATGAATGTTATGATGAGTATACGGTATTATTAGAAATGAGGACCAAGACGATTTCACCCTCATGTGAAATTTCATCATGTGGATTTACTTTATTACATACGTTACGCTATGATTACAGCCCGCATCATGATGGGCCCACCCCCTTCCACTGACAGGGGTCTCCTGGGAGCGCTCATTTTGGTGTTCGTCTCCGTTGCATCGCTCCCTGCGCTCATGCTCTGAATTTCGCTCTCAGTTGTTCGAGGTTTCTAGGTGATAGAAGTTCCTGTATCTCCTCTCTCACATGCGCTCACTTCCGGTTACGTTGTTGTCGTCTCTTAGTTTGGCTCTCAGGTGGTAGACGTTTGTAGGTGTTCGGGGTTTTTGTAACTCTCTCTCAGCTGCGCTCACTTGCGGTTAAGTCGTTGTCCTCCTCCGCGTCCCCTCTCCTCTCATCGCACTTGCGCTCCGTCCATCTGTCTTCGTAGGAAGCGTGCGGGGTACACCGATGTAGCTGCGATAAGTCAGTTTCCCGGTGCGAGGTCGTTGTCGCGTATTCTTTGTTCTGCAGGATTATCAGTGTGGAGCCGAAGCCCATCTGTTCTTGAGGGGTTCTTCATCTCGGGGAGAGCGACTCAAGGTCACGAGGGCTTCAGTAAATACTCAGGGGGTCCGGCTCTGCTTTCTAAGGTATCGGTGGTGATTAGTTTTAGTTATGTGAGAGGCAGTATCATAGTAGAGAGCGGAGATAGTACCTGTAGTGATAGCTTCTCCGGTTGTCACTGCTGCTGCCAATAAGGTTGGGACCAAATCTGTAATGCACACTCCGGTACTTGATTAGCGAGGTTCAGGGGTTTTTGAGTCGTTTCTGAGCAATGTCAGCTAATACCGAGAGTGGAGAGTGAGTACCTTTGTGTGAATACCTCCAGCAAGTGTTCCTGAGTTTTATTAGTGCTGACAGAAACAGTGGAAGTGGAGTTCAACGGTACGCTGAGGGTTTTTGTGGGCAGGGATCAGGGTTTTCGAGTGAGTAGCAATGCCGAGTGATATCAAGTACCCCGTCCCAACTGGGGTCCAAAGAGACAGATAGAGAATGGGGAAGCTGTTCTGAATTTTGCAGATGATACCGCCGTCTTGCTGGTGAAGCAAATAGACAACTCCTGTCGAGGGAAGGTGCCGAAGGCTTCAGAACCTGAGGAGGCACAAGACCCCGAGGTGAAGAAGACGGCGAAGAAGAGACAGAAGCATGGAGGCGAAAAGCAAACTCAGTGGAAGAAAAGGATGCGGCTCACTCGTTCTAATGCAGGACATGTGGAGGAGAAAATAACTATGTATCTGCGTTCGGCGGATACAGTTATTGACTTGTCCATCACTTCCCCTGCGAAGCGGAAGAATCTCAGCCGGCGGCGTTACCTGAAACTCACCGAGGGAGCAGACTCCAGCGGCCGTGAAGATAGCACTCGCCCGCGACCCAAGAACAACGGCTTTCGAAATTCGGAGGTCCAGCGTTTCTAGAAGCGCATCAAACGGCGGGGACACTGTGTTGGTTGCAGGTGATGAAGAGGATGTGCCAAAACGTGCAGGGAAGGAGCACGTTCCAAACTATGCGGGAAGGCGAAGTCAGCGTTCAAAGAGTTCGGGGGAGGGAGCTAAGAAATGTTTGGAGGACGCTCTCGGCCTCTTGCAAGTGGCACTACCTCAAACGGAGACCTCGCACTCTCGGCGGACATCGACAGTGCCAGCGCAATTTAACCGAATCCGCCACGGCGAATATTGAGTCTCCGCCTCACGGCTCAAAATAGGTACGTCTTTCAAGAACACCGAACCGCCTGCAGAGGTGGATGCCTCGTGGATGGTGACGCCCCGAGGAGGAGCAGCGACGGCTCTGGTCGCAGCAGAGGGTACGCCGAATGCCAATCCGGTACCAAACTGTGCCGACGGAGGAGAAGCAGAGACAGCCAGCACCCCAGAAGCAGGACACTATGCTGAAGTCGGAGGAGCAGAGATGTTGAGCACCCCAACACCTACAACGTGTCTTCGCGAGGATCAGCCAGGTATGGTCAAAAATCCAAAGTATGGAAAGCCAGAAATTTGAACTTGTTGACTTAGCCAATTCACTCACTAATTCTGTAATTTGCATTCTGCAACATGCAGTTTTTTCCTTTCCGGAAGCGGGTGGAGATAGTCCTGATGGAGGGGCAGTGGACTTCACCGATACGCACTTATTGCCAGCAGCAGATACTGAAGGGGAACGAGAACCGACTCCAAATACAGCCTCGGAGATTGCAAAAGAGCCGGTGTCAACAGTTGATCTAGCAGCAGGGGTGGAAGACGACCACACACAGCAGGGACGTAGTACATCCGAGGAAATAACGTTGAATCCTGTGAAGAGGACGAAGAAGCCGCAAAACGAGATCCCTCCGCAAAACGAGATCCCTCCGCAAAACGAGATCCCTCCACCTCAGAAGGAGGTGACGAGCCCTTCGATGGAGTTCAAGCCCTTCCAATAGGGGTACTCGTGCACGCTTGTCGCCTAACCGTAGCGCATTGCATCAACTCCATACGAGAGGCCAAAGACCGATCTCGAGTCCTTCGCCGCTACCCACTCGGACTCCCCTGTGCTCACGGTAGCCCTCCAAGTCGACCACCGCGCCCTAGCAGCCAAGACATCGATGTCACCATCCCAATTGAAGTTAGTGTTGAAAGCCGAGGACATGCAGAGGTCGAAGCGGGGACGTGGCTCGACGATCGACATAGCCAAAAGCCTCGACAATATCCCGAGCCAACTACCTCCACAAGAAGTAGCAGACTACTTCGCGAAAAAAGCCATTGTAAGAGAATTACCAACCCGATGTAATGTCTTGTTAGTGTTGTTCGATTTTTGCCGCTATCTCATTCTCGCCCTTCCACTTTCACCGATGTGCGGAATTGGAGGCCCAATTGGGAGGTGCAAAGGGAACAAACCAGGCTAGTCTTGAAAGGATGAAGGGGGGGACAAATCGGGCCGCCGAAGAAGTCACCTCGGCAAGGAAACTGAAGAGGATGAAGAAAGAGGCTGAGAAGAAAAGGAAGGTTGCCGTCATCGAAAAGGCCATGCGGGACTTAGAGAAATGTATGCGCTACTGGTTGGTGGAAGCAAGCGAAGGGGAAGTTCAGCGATTCCGTCACCCCGCGAAAGCAGCAAGGGGCAGGCATCGAAGAGAGCAGTGGTCCCAGCCGAATTATCAAAAGGGACTAAGGTAAGCCACTCACAGAGGGGCAAGAAAAGAAAGTCCGGTTCTGTAGACTCTTCCACTCCTAGTTTACTAACAGAGACAAATGTCATATCAGATCCTCATTCAATAGGAATTTGGGACACCGTGAAGGATGTGCCACCGTGTGAGGTAAATGCGGAGGGGGCTCCCATAGGCAGATTTTGGGAGCACATGCAGAGTTACACACACGGCAGGGCTCCTTGGTTATTTGAATGGGATGTCCCATGGCCAAAGCAACCGAAGGAAATGAAGCGCAATTTTGCGAATAGAATTCAGTCATTATATCCGGGAAAATATGATATAGATTACGTAATGGAGGATGTAGCTACTAACATTAGGCAAAGGAGGCAGAGGACTAGGAACCACATGAAGAAGAATAAGTCCAAGAATTTCACACCGATCGCTCATGGTCTCACGAAGAAGTCATGGAATAATATTTGGGCATCAATTTCTAACCCAGACTACCAGGATAAGGCTAACAAATGCAAAGCTGCTGCCGATGCAAGAACCGAACGCATCAAATACACCCACAAAGTTGGGCTCCTTTGGGAGTGGCGGGGCTTGGTGAAAAAGTTTGTAAGTTTTCTCACATTCCATTGGTTTGAAAACATTAATGTTATGCAATCGTAGAGTATTGATTGTTGACATTGTTAGGGTGATTTCGATGTATTTAACTTGTGTGGTAATATATGTATCATAGGAGGAAGAATTTGAAAGAGTGCCGACAGAAGAGGAAGTGGGTTTTGCGAAACGGGAGGGTCTCCGGAGTCTGTTTGCTAAAGTGCGCAGTAGAATCCACGGAACAGAGGATGTGCCAGCGGAAGGACAAAGAGGTGCAGCTAAGAAGGAGCGAGTACGCACACGGGCAGCATCGAAAGAGAGGAGGAAGAAACCTGTCGCCTCTTCCGAATGCAGCGACGACGAAGACAGTGCGAGGACTTCGTCAGACGAAGAGGACGAGGAGGATGCATCTAAGCTGAATTCTGGCTCGAGTGACTCCGCAGACACAAGCAACGCTGACAGCCACAGGAGTGATTCCGCAGAGCAGGAGGAGAAGTTGGATACCGAAGCCGAAGACGATGATCCCGAAGATGAAGGTGAAGGAAATTCGTCAGATGCTGCCACTTCGGATCACGCCAATTGATCCATTTTTCCGTAGTATTTTGTATGACAGCGTCCACTGCGGAGTACTGTTTTATCGGTAAAATTCTCTACTGACATTTTCCCTTTGTACATAGTTTCTATCTTTGCTTTAAACTAGGCTTTATCATTTTGTTGACTGCGCTCCAGGGCGGTTTTCAAGCATGCCATTAGCACTGTACAAGATAAAGTCGGGATCGCTCAACAAAGATGACGATCGTTGTTGCATGTATTTGAATTATTTTGTGTTATAACATGGAACATGGTCCACAATTGCATCCATTGCCGCATATGTAAATGCAGAACGAGTACTCGTTGATTCTAAAATTGTCGTGTACAATGTGGGGAGAATGGTTCACCTAGGACTGAACTCCAGAAAAGAAGGAGAACCACAATTGATGCTTCCGAACAACCAATTACAATCCCTCGAACTGCTTACTGTTCCTTCCTATTCGATTAAGAATGACTAATTTAGCGTAAATGATTTTCCAATTGCTACACGTGTCATTCATTGTCGCTCCCAATTCCGGCAAATTCTCGTCTGTGTGAGGTCAATATCAATCGAGGTAAGAAATAAATCGCAAAGTTACAGCAATCGTAACTTCAGTAACTATGGTAAATGTTTGTCGCGATTGAACTCCTCGAAATAGAAAGAACACTCGGAAATTATTTCGTAGTAAGAATGATTCTTACGACAATCGATAAAAACCGACACCCCCCCACCCCGGCGGTTGCGCTACGGTATATGTGAAACAACACTTCGAGAGGAACGCGTGCGGATCGGGGAACATACCGTTCCCAATCCAAATACTCTACGTAGATCCGACTACACCCCAACGTAGTGAAATTTTTAGCTACGTCCGCGCCGCAACTTCTACTACGATTTGTGGACGCGCGTCTTGGTATTCTACGAGACCAAATAGCTACGATTTTGGCGTAGTTCGCAGTGGGACATTCTAGTAGTGTGAGTGGTGGTTTTGCGAGAACTGGGAGGGTGGTGTGTCCCGCGAACAACGAGAGCCCCGGATACTATGATGGACGCATCGGGACGATGTGGGAAGCCGCCCATGTTCGGGTGCATGAGACTCCGCGCTCAGTGTTGAGGGAGATTCAGGAGTGCAAGAAGGAGTACCCGAACTGCTATGTGCGCGTGTTGGGCTTCGACAACGTGAGGCAGGTGCAGATCTGCGGATTCTTGGTGGCCCGCCCCAACTAAATGCAGTACCCATTCGCCGAGCTTACTTGCCTACAGGTCGTGTGCCTTAGTCGCGCCACGCATCTGATCAGTTCATTATTCATGTAGTCGCAATATTTGTTAACAATGATGGAAGTCTTTTTCTTCCGCTACTTTGCAAACCAAGTATTTCTGTCATCCACTTGTCAAACTCTACAGACTTCCACTTCAGAACATTTGTTATGTGATTGTCTATCCGTTGTCGCAATCGTGGCCAAGTGATGACCCGAGGAGAAACGTATGACCTCCCTTATCAGTGTTGCATAGTGAAATTGCCTCACCACGGCAGGGCCCGTTGTGGAAACCTCATCGATATTAGCTTCATGCGTAGGATGACGTTTTGCGCTCACGAAGGTTAACTCTGCGAGGATTGACTCGTCATTTGATATGACCTGAATCCTTTCTTACGCAGTACGCCGATCGTACCAATTATAGCCACACAATTCGTCTTTTGGATGAAAACGACACCAACGTAGCTGTCTCAATCTATCATTTACATCGTCCTTCTCACTGAAGGTTGTGTACTATCCATCTCATCGACTGGAGAATATTGGATTCGTGGCCTCATAACGGGCTGTATGATAACCAACAGCAAGTGACCATTTAAAGAAAATACGTGCGCCTTGGGAAAAATTTGTCGATCACAATTTCCTAGAAGTATGTCGGATTGTTGGAACATTCTCGTTGATCCATGACCTAAGGGCCAACCAACTGCCATACCATGTATTGCCCAACACGGTTAAAGGCAGGAATTACTTCTTAGAAAACTGGGGTCCTTTCTGAAAAGCACGGCTCTCACAGCGGTCCAACCACTATGGTGATAACACATGAGCAGCATAAACTTTACGATTTTTCAAATTCGCATTTTCTTTAAACCGAAGATCCCATGTCAAAGAAGGTTGAATATGATACACTCCGCAGGTTGGATTACTCACCAAATCGTTAACGAAGTCTTAGCAGCCAACCTCCGCATTTATGTACCTAGCACCAGATTAGCAGCTCCATAACACTTACCAATAACCTTTCTTAAATATTTGAGGCCCTCGAAGCGGAACCAATTCGTGGTCCAGCTGAGAGTAACCAACGACCAATGAAATCCACGACCAGCTCCTTTACGCCGAAACTCGTCCTCACGCCGCTTCATGTCCCGAACGCTTCCAGATCAGATTGGATCAAGTCTCCCATCCCGCCGCCTCGATTCTCGCTCCTCGCCTCTCCATTACTTATTGCCAATTGTCACCGTTTTCGGCATCCGCATTCTTCTCTCATCTTCACTCCCTCTCTTACCAGTGGCACTCACAATGGCGTCCATCGTCGCCGCCTCCACCCGTGTGGGCCCCCGCCGCCTTGCCGCCGCCTCGTCGGCGGTGTCCACCTCGAGTCCACCTCCGTCAAGGCCTTCTCCGGTCTCAAGAGCAACACTCTCTTCGCCTCCAAGGCCTGGACACGAGCTCCGTCCGTAACGGCGGCGCGGCGCGTGCGGTGCATGCGGGTGTGGAACCCCATCGGGCAGCCCAAGTTCGAGACATTCTCGTATTTTGCCCCCTCCGACCGATGACCGGATCGCGAAGCAGTGGACTACATGATCGGTGAACCTCATCCCCGCCTCGAGTTCGACGTGGTGAGTTGTCTACCCTATTGATCTTACTCACATTGTACATCGATTGCGAGGATTGATGTTGCCATTGCGCTGCGGCTGCCCTGAGGATTGTTGTTGATGAAATTGAGTGGTGGTTTTGCAGAACCAGGAGGGTGGTGTGTCCCGCGCGAACAACAGGAGCCCCGGATACTATGATGGACGTTACTGGACGATGTGGAAGCTGCCCATGTTCGGGTGCACAGACTCCGCTCAGGTGTTGAGGGAGATTCATGAGTGCAAGAAGGAGTACCCGAACTGCTATGTGCGCGTGTTGGGCTTCGACAACGTGAGGCAGGTGCAGATCTGCGGTTTCTTGGTGGCCCGCCCCAACTAAATGCAGTACCCATTCGCCGAGCTTACTTGCCCACAGGTTGTGTTCTGTCGAGATAGATGGAGATTGAGTTGTTCCACGCATTGTTTGAGTGTAGTATAATTGTAGTTACAAATTCTCAGAACACTTATGGAAGTCTTAGATCCCTGTCACTTTGCAACAACAGAATCTGTGATTATTCCTCAAGTAATTGGCAATGCTGGTAGACTCCATTTTACTTCAGCTGTTGTGTCCTTGTGTCTTTCCGAAAATCGCAATCACCTTGTTATCGTAGTAGTGTTGCGAAATTTCGATGAGAGACCTTCTCAGCGTTGCAAATTGCATTCGCACAATCACGGTTTTGGAGTAGTCGTCGCTCAGCTTCATTTTCGCCGGATTGACAATGTGAGCTGGAGCGATGATCAGATACATCAAGGATGAGTCATTCTTGATGATGTAATTCAATTTGATCGTTTTTCCAGTTTGCTGATTATATTTCAGAACCTTGAAATGCATGCTCCTCCTGCTGAATGAAGATCGCGATGAACACATTGGAGATTATGTTTAACTGTGTCCAGCTCCTTGATCTGGAAAAAATGAAAATCTGTTCTGTGAACTTGAAATGTGCCTGCGGATTACAACAGGCAATGAATGCCTCCTAGCTAGTAATTCCTCTGCCAAAACTGTGCACAAGCACATCATATTGAAATTCAACTAACAAAGTAAGATGGATGGATAAAAATGCAACTATTAGATACATAGAAATACCATTGCAATTAGTCATGCTTCCATGATATTGGACACTGATTCACACCAGTAAGCACAGTAATGCATCACATACACTATATGAATGACTAAACTTAAGGTCAATTGTGTTTTTTGTACTCAATTTTGGTAGTCATTGTATCACTCTAGCTAAGAAGCATGTCAGGATGTTGAAACTATGTCAATCCTACACTTCTGATTCTGGGAGTTCTTGTGCCTCTCTTTGTGTTACTAAAAAAAGAAACTTGAGTTTACTCTGAAAAGCAGCTCCACAGCAGTTCGACTCAATTCTGATAAAATACAGGTTAAACAAACTTCTCTACTTTTCAACTGCCAAATCTGTTCAAAGCGGAGTACAGAGGTGATTCGAAGGTGCCAGCTTTCATACAAGTGGAAATTTCAGGTTAGATACTTTTCAACTTCTTACATTAGTTGCCGATTGGTTGAAAAGCCTGAAACTCCGGCCTCATGCACCCAACACCTAATTTATAGCTTCATATACTGACCACTCATCGTTCTTCAACACCTAAGGCTCCGACAGCGGAACCAATTGACGGTAAGAGGCTACAAGAGCAACTAACGGACAAACTAATCTGAGCTCACGCCCTTCATGTCGTGAACGCTTGCTTCCTTCCCATCCAGATCAGATTGGATCAAGTCTCTCATCCTGCGTCTGTGATCCTCGCTCCTCGACCCCCCCTTACTTATTGCCGATTGTCTCCACTTCCTGGCATCTGCAATAACCGATTCTCACTCACAATCTGTCCTAGCAATCGCAATGGCGTCCATCGTCACAGCCTCTGCCGCCGTGGCCCCCGCTGCCTTCGCTACCGCCTCGTCGGCAGTGTCCACCTCGGAGTCCACCTCCGTCAAGGCCTTCTCCGGCCTCAAGAGCAACACCTCTTCGCCTCCAAGGCCCGGACCTTGAGCTCCATCCAACGGCGGCGCGTTCGGTGCATGCAGTGTGGAACCCCATCGGACTGACCCCAAGTTTGAGACATTCTCGCACCCCCCTCCGACCGATGACCGGATCGCAAGGTGTGGACTACATGATCCACCAACCTCATCCCCGCCTCGAGTTCGACGTGGTGAGTTTCGTACCCCATTGGTCTTAGTCACATTGTACATTGAGTGCGAGGATTGTTGTTGCCATTGCGCTACATGGTCATTTGCCCGAGAATTGTTGTTGATGAAATTGGGTGGGTTGGTTTTGCGTAATCGGGAGGGTGGTGTGTCCCGCGCGAACAACAGAGCCCCGGGTACTATGATGATGGACGATCTTGGACGATGTGGAAGTCGCCCATGTTCGGTGTGCAGACTCCGCTCAGTGTTGAGGGAGATCCGTGAGTGCAAGAAGGAGTACCCGAACTGCTATGTGCGCGTGTTGGGCTTCGACAATGTGAGGCAGGTGCAGATCTGCGGATTCTTGGTGGCCCGGCCCAACTAAATGCACTACCCATTCGCCGAGCTTACTTGCCAACAGGTCGTGTTCCGTAGAGATACCTGGAGGTGGATTTGTGCCACGCATTGGTTCGAGTATAGTTTAAATGTAGTCACAAATTCTCAGAACAATGATGGAAGTCTTAGAGACATGCCACTTTGCAACAAGAGAATCTGTGATTATTTCTTTAATCAATTGACAATGTTGGTAGACCTTTATCTAAGTGCAGCTGTTGTGTGATTGTGTCTTTCCGAAAATCGTAAGCACCTCTGTTATCGTAGTAGTGTCGTACATTGCAATGAGAAACGTATGACACCCCTTCGCAGTGTTGCTAATTGAATTCGCACAACCACGGTTGTGGAATAGTCATCAATCAGCTTCATTTTTGCCAGATTGACAATGTGAGATGGAGCGATGAATAGATACAGCAAAGATGAGACATCTTGATGATGGAATTCAATTCGATTCTATCCAAGTACGCGGGTTGCTGTCTTTAGAATCTTGATATGCATGCTCTTTCGCCGAATGAAGATCGCAGTGAACACATTGGAAGAAATATTGAACTGTATCCAGGTCATTGATCTCGGAAAAATGAAAATTTGTCCTGCAAACATGAAATGTGCTTGCCGATGGAAGGAGGCAATCAATGCCTCGAACGTAGTAGGTACACTGACTGCCAAAACTGAGTGGAGGCACATCGTATTCAAATTTAACGAGCAATGAAAGAAGATTGGATGTATCAAAAATGAAACCTTAAAAGCAGAGGCCTTTACAATTATTCATATTTCCATGGAAATGAGGCATATGGATTAAGTATACATGTACAAACAAAAATAAAGTTCAATTCAATTTAAAACTCAACTTTCCTCACACAAGCTGGAAGGAAGCCAAAATTGTGTCCACCTACCTTGAGCGACTATAATAGGTGCAATGTGCTCAGAATGCTCCCCGTACTCATTGAGAGTACTTGTCGCCCAACAATCCTCGACATGCTCCTACAATTTTAACATTCCTTTGTGAAATCTCACAAATCGGTTTAGTTGTTGTTTTACACTTGCGGACAAGTGTTCGATTGAATTCAAGCATGGAGATTGTGCCCGCCATTTCAAAACAACAAATTTTTGCAAATTCATCCAACGGCGCACACTCTTGGATGTATGTTTTGAGCCATAATCACATTGGAAAATCAAATTGGCAGGATCCAAATTGTAGGCACAAAGCGTATGAATCAACTCTCACTCCAATTTTTTTGTAAAATAGATGTAGTGATTCATTCTTCCCTTAATCGTACACATGTTCATACCAGGGCCACTTAAAGTCATGCAACCCCACATCATCACTCAGCCACCTCCAAACTTGACAATTTGTTGTACCATTCCTCCACTTGTACTTTGTTTACTACGAAACCAACTTCAATTGCAACCATCATAACAAAATCAATTGATATTTGTTTCATCGGAGAATACTACACGACCCCAATTATCATTAGTCCAATAGAAATGACGTTTAGCAAATTCTAATCGTTGCTTACTTTGAAAAAGTGTAAGCATCAATGTTTGTTGCTTCACTTTACATTTGACACCTGCTTTTCGTAACACTCTCTTCACAACACTATCGCTCATACAAACATGAAGCTTTATTCTTAAGAAATTTCCAACTTTGTGTGTAATTTCTAAGCCACTCATAGCAATTGCTTTGACACAAGCTCTACGATCATCACATTTGTACATTTCTGGCCTACCACCAAAACTTTGATTGACATGACTCAATTTACTCAAATGTTGCTTACAAAATTTTATAATTCAACTTTGGGATACTTGTAGTTACTCTATAGCAACATTTTTATAACTCTCACCCCTCCTTAACTTCTCTAAAGTAGCTTCTTCTACTTGCTTTCCACTTGCAACGGAGAGATTTCAAAAAAACCATTTTGCTCAATTCGCATACATGATGTGCACTGCTAGGGAGACATTATATGGTAGAGCAGCCAAAAATGACGCAGTGCCGAAAATGGAGCCCTAATAATCTTCACTGTCACGTACATAATAGCTTCTATATACAACAGTACCATGTACACACTGCAAAGATTATAGGGCGTCACTTTAGGGCACCATTTTAGGAACACCTATATTTTCATCTTTAAAAATTCATTACTTACTGTAGAGGAGTCGAAAAATGATGATTCCACTTGCTCTAGTTTTCTACTAATTTTCCCCATGCACAAAAATTGCTTGCATTGGCAACATTCCTGTAGATTTTCTGTGCTGAAAATTGCGCCATTACAGGACACCTTACCATAAATTTAAAGGCCAAGGACTTGCTCACCCAAGAAATTAGTTCCAAAAAAGACCACTTGTACGTGTCAGATTTGTAGCATTCATTGCTTAATCCAAGTGTGAGCATAAGTGAGCTTTGAATATAATTTTCATTGATCTCGATCTTTCTCCAATTATCTTCCATTGCTCGACTTGTAATTCGGTAGTGACATCATTTACATGCATGTATGCTTGTAATTTGGTAACCACATCATTTACATGCATATATGCTTGAACTCTCAACTCATCACATTATAATATATGAATGACTAAAGGTAAGCAATGTTTTCTATACTTAGATTTGGCAGTCACTATATTACTCCAGCTCAGAAGCATGTCCAGATGTTGAAACTTTGTCAATCCTAGACTTTTGATTCTGGCAGTTCTTGTGCCTCTCTTTATGTACCTAGAAATCGAAAATTGGATTTACTCTAAAAAGCATCTCCACAGCAGTTCGACTCATTTCTAAAAAAAAACAAGTTGAACAAACTTCCCGATTCTTCAAATTCCCAATCCGTTCAAAAGCGGAGTACAGAGGTGATTAGGAGGTACCAGTTTCCATACAAGTGGAAATTTCAGGTTAGATGCTTTTTAACTTCTTACATCCAATACCGATTGGTTGAAAAAGCCTTAAATGCCGGCCTCCGCACTCATGCACCCAGCACCTACTTTATAGCTCCATATACTAACCACGTATCGTTCTTCAATATCTATGGCTCCGACAGCGGAACCAATTGACGGCAAGAAGCTCCAAGGGTAACTAACGGACAAAATAATCCAAGCTCAGCCCTTCATGTCGCGAACGCTTGCTTGCTTCCTTCCCATCCAGATCGATTGGATCAAGTCTCTCATCCCACGCCCCCGCGATCCTCGCTCCGACCCCCTTACTTATTGCCAATTGACTCCAACACTTAGCATCCGCAATCACCGATTCCCGCCACAACTGTACTAGCATTTGCAATGGCGTCCATCGCCGCTCGCTCGCCGTGGCCGCCGCAGCCGCCCGCCCGCGCCGCCTCGTCGGCGGTGTCTTCCTCGAGTCCACCTCCGTCAAGGCCTTCTCCGCCTCAAGAGCAACACCTCTTCGCCTCCAAGGCCTGCACCTTGAGCTCCGTCCGTAACGGGCGGCTGCGTTCGGTGCATGCAGTGTGGAACCCCATCGGACACCCCAAGTTCGAGACATTCTCGCATTTTGCCCTCCGACCGATGACCGATCGAAAGCGGTGGACTACATGATCCACCAACCTCATTCCCGCCTCGAGTTCGACGTGGTGAGTTGTCTACCCTATTGATCTTACTCGCATTGTACATTGACTTCGAGGATTGCGCTGTGGGCCGCACCGATGATTGTTGTTGATGAAATTGGGTGGTGGATTTGCGAACCGGGGAAGGAGGTGTGTCCCGCGCGAACAACAGAGCCCCGGGTACTATGATGGGATGGACTGCATCGGGACGATGTGGAAGTCGCCGATGTTCGGGTGCACCGACTCGCCCAGGTGTTGAGGGAGATCCAGGAGTGCAAGAAGGAGTACCCGAATCGCTATGTGCGCGTGTTGGGCTTCGACAACGTGAGGCAGTGCAGTCTGCGGATTCTTGGTGGCCCGCCCCAACTAAATGCACTACCCATTCGCCGAGCTTAATTCTTAGACCACGAGCGGAGAGACAATTGGGAAGGACGGCACAATATGCTTTTATTCTTGTATAGTAGGATTGTGATCGCCATCTTTCTTGAGAATGATGCAAAGCCCAATTTACCTACCATTAACCTCAATTTCGTTAAAATGGCACTATTCCATGCGACATTTTAGCATAGCTAAAGTGCCATATTCTGCAAACATGCCATTTTGAAGTGAAGTTTATTGTTGTTTTTGAACAGCCATCAAGAAATATTTACCAGGCTATCATGTCAAAACTCGACAAAAACCAACATCATTTTTGTCATTTTAAGCACCCCAAAAGGCGCCATTTTCATTTCCACGATCTGTGTATTTTCGGTCAACGAGGTGTATGAGTGATTTGAGTTGCATACTCTCTTACTTCATGTCATGTCCCCGTCCTGTGGTGTTGGATCAAGTTTCGTGACTCATCATTCTACTGGCACCAGGAAGACGATTATCCCAGTTTCCTCCTAGTATAAATATCTGTTTGTCCATTACTGGTGTCTCTAAGTTGGACACAAAACTTATCACATCCTAGAACTGTGTCAGCTACTGGGGAATGAGGATGGATGACGGGCGGAATCACGACACCCAGTTATTTATCACTGAATTGCGACATCTGCTTGGGGACATGCGGTGTTGACATATTCTATCGGGCAGAGAAAGGTAGTGGCCTGGCACCTGTCAGATACGTATTTGCGTTGAATTGAATCAACTGGATCGGTAAAGAGACATAGAAAGTGGGCCTAGTTCAATAGCAAGATACTTCTTCTGTGTGGAGAAATATGGAGTTGATTGTTCAGGACATTAACAAGTATGGAAGGACTTCTGTTCTCATGGTAAACTGTGCACATGATGCACGACCGTAGATATCAGGATCTCATCACGGTTGTGCACGTCAATTATTTAGAACCTAAAGCAATTTCAGACATGTGCATTGAATATCTGTCCGACGCTATTCTCTGCTTAAGATGTCGAAGAATATCAACAACTGTAAATAGAATTATGTTAAGAAAAGTCTCGCATGAATTGTTGAGATCGACCAATTGGTGCTTCCATTGAAACAGTTCAGCTAATTACGAAATACACCAGTCTCCCCTTAATGTAAAGCCCTCTCAAATTCAAGTCGCCACCTCGGTGCCTCAGCACTGACACTGAGTCGATGATGTGTCTGTGACCCGCGTAATCCCGGAGCTCTCGTTTCATTCGGACACAGAAGGTGGTCTGAAATGACAGACATGGGACCCATTACATGGGAACACTGATGATACTGCAGCTCACTCTCCGACGACGAAGCTCATCCGTTCACATTCCACTCTGCTACATTGCCACCTCCCAAATGATTAACTTTATCCAGATCAGGTCATCGCGCAACTGTGATCCACCCTCCTTGGCCCTTCCATTACATATACGCACTGGTTTTCTCCACGGAGGACACAGCATTCGTCTCTTGATCACACCATCCAGACACCTCCAGTACCTTACGCAATGGCGTCCACCGTCGCTGCCTCTGCCGCCGTGGCCCCCGCTGCCCTCGCTGCCGCCTCGTCGGCAGTGTCTTCCTCGGAGTCCACCTCCGTCAAGGCCTTCTCCGGCCTCAAGAGCAACACCCTCTTCGCCTCCAAGGCCCAGACCTTGAGCTCCGTCCAGAACGGCAGCCGCGTTCAGTGCATGCAGGTGTGGAACCCCATCGGACAGCCCAAGTTCGAGACCTTCTCGTACTTGCCACCTCTGACCGATGACCAGATCGCCAAGCAGGTGGACTACATGATCCAGCTGAACCTCATCCCCTGCCTCGAGTTCGACGTGGTGAGTTTCGTACCAAATTGGTCTTACTCACATTGTACATTGAGTGCGAGGATTGTTGTTGCCATGGCACTGTGGCTGCCCCGAGAATTGTTGTTGATGAAATTGGGTGGCTGGTTTTGCAGAACCAGGAGGGTGGTGTATCCCGCGCGAACAACAGGAGCCCCGGGTACTATGATGGACGTTACTGGACGATGTGGAAGCTGCCCATGTTCGGATGCACAGACTCCGCTCAGGTGTTGAGGGAGATCCAGGAGTGCAAGAAGGAGTACCCGAACTGCTATGTGCGAGTGTTGGGCTTCGACAACGTGAGGCAGGTGCAGATCTGCGGATTCTTGGTGGCCCGCCCCAACTAATTGCACACTTCGTTTGCCGTGTACACTGGTCAGCAGATCAAAATTCGTAGGGAAATCTTCAGTCACGCCACGCTTTCCTTCCTTTTCATACCAATTGTAACCGCGAAATTTTGAAAGAGATAATATATGAGACTGAATTTCCTGCATTACATGCAACGAGCAGATCTGGGATTTTCTCTATACCTGTGTAAATTGGCACTTTGAATGCTGTATAATTGCGCACATTAAGCTTCTCGACAAGTGTCAATGGCGTGACATAGATACCTTGTCGTACCCCAAGTAAGTCGCAATTATTCAAGTCACAAGTTCAACTAGGATAAAGGTATCTCTGACGCCCCGGTAGCATCAGTAGCTGTTTGAATGTACTCTGGTGGAGCCCAGTTGTTTCGAAAATACTTCGTTGTAATTGTCGTCTTACCCTTGCTGCTTGCGACCTGAAGTAGCATCCAGAAATCGACCTTATGACACTATTGACACTTGGACATCTTGCTCCAACGACATCATCCTCAAGCTATTGAATGATCGCAACCTTGAGATGAGATTGATCGAAAGCTTAAGTAAACGATCGGATGCCACAATTTCTTCCCTACACACTGCCGTGCCGCACACTGCCGTGTCCTATCATTAATTAAGAGCATGCCCAACCCTGTGCTTCAGACCGGGCCGCTCGTCTGCATGAAGCTCGCAAGTTGCAGGCGTAGCTCGGCCGAGCGTCACAACCCTACCCCAAGCGAATAGGACGGTGTCGCAACCCCACCCCAAGCCTCAGGGCAGAGGAATAGGCCACTCACCAGTCACATTCTACTTATGATAGAAATTGTATTCCACCAATTGTCTCTGCCATGTACCACTCTTCCATTAATACATGGGGAAGCTAAAATGTAAATAAGGCACAAGAGAACTTGGAGTTATGGTGTCCTAGAATTGGCCCTCTTGTGAGGGCTGGGTTCCTCACATTTCAAACAAGGCTCCACTCTCCGGTCCACAGCGCTGGCTGGGCATGCTCTAATTGGCGTCACAGCGAAGGACTGAGCAGGTACAAAAACCACTAAGCACCTTTAGTAACAATTTGCTGTTTTACGCAGCAACACTCAATATTGACTTGAAAGCTGAACGTCACAAAAAAGGATGCGCGCCTTGCTATGTCTACTTCTCTGTAGGAACCATTTAATTGAGATGCTTTTTCGAAGTTCTCCGCATCAATGCACCCCGCACTCCCGCACCTATTCTGCAACTTCGAAATCTTTTTCATCACTTTTACAGATTCTTAAAGCGTCTGGGCGTGGAAGGTGAACTGCTTACGCCCACGACGAAGCTGCTCATCCGCTCAATCCAGCGGCAATCTTCCATCGAGATCAGATTGGCTCTGTCTCACGGAGCTCGCCTCCCTTGTGTGTGATCGTCGCTCCTCGGCCCCCCATTACTTATTGCCAATTGTCTACAATGTCCTGTACCCAGTCACCATTCCTCACTTACATTGTGCAATAGCTGTCGGAATGGCGTCCATCGTCGCTGCTTCCACTGCTGTGGCCCCCGCTGCCTTCGCTGCCGCCTCGTCGGCAGTGTCCGCCTCGGACTCCACCTCCGTCAAGGCCTTCTCCGGACTCAGGAGCAACACTCTCTTCGCTTCCAAGGCCCAGACCCTGAGCTCCGTCCAGAACGGCAGCCGCGTGCAGTGCATGCAGGTGTGGAACCCCATCGGACAGCCCAAGTTCGAGACATTCTCGTACTTGCCCCCTCTGACCGATGACCAGATCGCGAAGCAGGTGGACTACATGATCCAGCTGAACCTCATTCCCTGCCTCGAGTTCGACGTGGTGAGTTGTCTACCCTATTGATCTTACTCACATTGTACATTGACTTCGAGGATTGCGCTGTGGCTGCACTGATGATTGTCGTTGATGAAATTGGGTGGTGGTTTTGCAGAACCAGGAAGGAGGTGTGTCCCGCGCGAACAACAGGAGCCCCGGGTACTATGATGGACGTTACTGGACGATGTGGAAGCTGCCGATGTTCGGGTGCACTGATTCCGCTCAGGTGTTGAGGGAGATCCAGGAGTGCAAGAGGGAGTACCCGAACTGCTATGTGCGCGTGTTGGGCTTCGACAATGTGAGGCAGGTGCAGATCTGCGGATTCTTGGTGGCCCGCCCCAACTAAATGGAGCACCCATTCGCCGAGCTTACTTCTAGTCAGATCGTTTAAGATGTAGAGATTTAACCGTGTGAATCATGATTGTAGTCATCAATTCTGGGAGATTAAATAAACTGCCATTTTCCAATCAACGTTTGGACATAGTCGAATTGGCACTGCGAATGTGAATCGCTTCCCAGATGCCTGTATCGTTTCGTATGGCGCGCCACCTGTTCATAAATATGTCAAATCAGGCTACAGATAGCTTGTGCTATTTGTTTTCCTTCAAGAGTTCTGTGTGCAGTCCTTCAGATCGGAATCTCTTAATTTGTTGAGAACTACCCGCGTGTTTTACCAAACCTTAAATGGGTTATTTTCATTTAAATGGTCAATGCAAGAACAATTGAGTGGTATTTCTGGTTTTAGTTAAAATACGTCAACAGTTCCGCTGACCTTCCGTAATTCTCTATGTCGCTGGATGCATAGTGAACTTTGTGAGAAGTTGAACCGGAAGCCCTTGTACAAAATAAAAAGTTGCGTGATGTCATTTCGAAGGACTCGAATTCCATGTAAATCCACACAAGGGCCACTAGTCAAAGTACCTTCGAAGTACATCAAAGATAACATTCGGACTATATATCACGAAAACCACTTCTGCCTTTGCATTCTAAGCGTGCAAAAGTGCAAACTGCGGATGCCAAATACAAAGCACATAGGAATGGTTTCATTCAAGCATTCTTAGTCTTATCACTGAATAAGTTTCGAGGAATTTGAAACATTCCAGTTGCAGTGGTTCCGAAAATTGAAGGTCAAGGTTGGTTCGAGCTTTCATATACCTGCATAGGAATGTGGCATTTTCGATTCGGTGGAGGTCGAGCTTGATAAAACTGAGCGGGGCATATTTTTACAAACAACATTGCGGGGGATTGTTTGCGTGGATTTATATTTATTAACCTCAAACGCCCGTCTCGCTACCGGGACCTGCTCAGGAATTTCGTGATATAATTCCTCTATGGGGCTCTTAAAGCGTTTGACCACAGAACCAATGAATGAGAGGCAACAAGTGGACGAACGGTATAATTCAAAGTAACGGTACCTTGCTCACCCCCGACAAAGCTCATCCGCTCACACTGCCTGCCGTATTCTCACCTCCCAAATGCCACCCTACATCCAGATCAGATTGGCTCATGTTCCCCCTCCCGCGCATGTGATCCACGCCACTTGTCCCCTTGACTAACTTGTTACTTATTCTCGCTCCTCTTCACTTTTCCGCATCCTGTTTCAATTCCGACTTGCGGTACTCACCCGAGACCCAGTTGTTTGCGCAATGGCGTCGATCGTCGCTGCCTCCACTGCTGTGGCCCCCGCTGCCTTCGCTGCCGCCTCGTCGGCAGTGTCTTCCTCGGAGTCCACCTCAGTCAAGGCCTTCTCTGGCCTCAAGAGCAACACCCTCTTCGCCTCCAAGGCCCAGACTTTGAGCTCCGTCCAGAACGGCAGCCGCGTGCAGTGCATGCAGGTGTGGAACCCCATTGGGCAGCCCAAGTTCGAGACATTCTCGTACTTGCCCCCTCTGACCGACGACCAGATCGCCAAGCAGGTGGACTACATGATCCAGCTGAACCTCATCCCCTGCCTCGAGTTCGACGTGGTGAGCCTCCCACCCTATTGGTTTTACTCACATTGTGCATTGTCTGCGAGGATTGTTGTTGCCAGTGCTCTTTGGGTGCCCCGAGGATTGTTGTTGATGAAATTGAGTGGTGGTTCTGCAGAACCAGGAAGGAGGTGTGTCCCGCGCGAACAACAGGAGCCCCGGGTACTATGATGGACGGTACTGGACGATGTGGAAGCTGCCGATGTTCGGGTGCACTGACTCTGCCCAGGTGTTGAGGGAGATCCAGGAGTGCAAGAAGGAGTACCCGAACTGCTATGTGCGCGTGTTGGGCTTCGACAACGTGAGGCAGGTGCAGATCTGCGGATTCTTGGTAGCCCGCCCCAACTAAGCGCACGATTTATTCGCCGAACTCACTCGTAGTCAGATTAGTTTCGTAGAGACATCTGGAAGTCATGCCCTGCTTTCTCACATGCACAATCGATCATCAATTTTCAGAGGAATGAAACGGAGACAAAGCTTCTCGTCCTTTTTCACCAGCCTTTTTTTGTCCTGTCCCACATCTGCGCAATTGGGTAGTGCGGATCAACGATCTGCTAGCACTTTTCTCGTAATGGCTCTTCGATGACGCACGTTGGCGTCAGAAGTCCGTAAAGAAACTTCTCATTCCTCACATGATGTTGATTACTTTCATGTCTCATTACCACGGACTGGTGAATATCTCAGTTGGACTGTGAACCTTAATCCTGTTAGCGTCACAAGAATCAACAGTAAACAAATCGAAGCCCTGCCTAACCAATACCCCGCTCGCCGGCTTCGTCAGCCACCTCATGAAGCAGTACCCGAACTAAAGAATAACGTCACAATTAGAAGGAAGAGCCGAAAAGAGGATCATTTTCTTCTCGAACCGGAAGTGACATGGACCATTGTTTAGAGAATAGAGCGAAAATGCTGCCACTACTCCCCATTGCTGAGGCAATTAGAAGGAAACGAATAAATGCCGAGGACCGCGACAATCTGTAGATAAAGGAATAACAAATTTAATGCGTTCGCATTAAGTTGTAGCCTACAGTCAGTGGAGCACTGTGTGAGCAGCAATGTGCCTACAACGGATTTAAACGTGTGTAACGTCTTGTGATAATTCGGTGGCATTCAAGCTCTCAACATCTTAAGCACAATGAAGAGGGTACGAAGAAGTTGAGAGTCCGGAGGTTCAATTCAGCGACTGTACACTCTGCCTGATAATAAATTAGCAGCGACCCTTCCAACTGCAAGTGGAAATTTGTCGAAACGTAAAGTTCGAAAATGGGAGTCCTTACAAGTGTCGGACTTACACGCTAATGTGATCGCAAGTGGTGATTCACAAGACAGGACAGGACAGGACTAGGTCTGAGTTTCTTGTCGTTGCCATTTCAACTGCGCAGGAGGTTTAATTTGATGTGGGTGCGTAACCTAATTGTTCAGAAGCCTTTCGTAAAACGTAATGCACTCGGCACACGCTCTGCAACCTCGTACAACGATTTATTGTCATTCATCAGAACTTGGGGGCACTGAAAAGCAATGGAGCACGGGAGCACGATTGGACCAATAGGCATAATAATTTATGCACGACGAAGCTCATCCGCTCACTCCGCCTGACGGATAGCCACGTCCCAAATGCATGCTACTTTTCCATCCAGATCAGATTGGCTCGTGTGTCGCCTCCCCTGTGTGTGATCCTCGCTCCTCGGCCCCCCATTACTTATTGCCAATTGTCTCCCTCTTCAATCATCTGGAGTCACCAATTCTCACCCGCATTTTGTACTAGCATTCGCCATGGCGTCGATTGTCGCTGCTTCCACTGCTGTGGCCCCCGCTGCCTTCGCCGCCGCCTCGTCGGCAGTGTCTTCCTCGGAGTCCACCTCCGTCAAGGCCTTCTCCGGACTCAAGAGCAACACCCTCTTCGCCTCCAAGGCCCAGACCCTGAGCTCCGTCCAGAACGGCAGCCGCGTGCAGTGCATGCAGGTGTGGAACCCCATCGGGCAGCCCAAGTTCGAGACATTCTCGTACTTGCCCCCTCTGACCGACGACCAGATCGCCAAGCAGGTGGACTACATGATCCAGCTGAACCTCATCCCCTGCCTCGAGTTCGACGTGGTGAGCCTCCCACCCTATTGGTTTTACTCACATTGTGCATTGTCTGCGAGGATTATTGTTGCCAGTGCTCTTTGGGTGCCCCGAGGATTGTTGTTGATGAAATTGAGTGGTGGTTCTGCAGAACCAGGAAGGAGGTGTGTCCCGCGCGAACAACAGGAGCCCCGGGTACTATGATGGACGGTACTGGACGATGTGGAAGCTGCCGATGTTCGGGTGCACTGACTCTGCCCAGGTGTTGAGGGAGATCCAGGAGTGCAAGAAGGAGTACCCGAACTGCTATGTGCGCGTGTTGGGCTTCGACAACGTGAGGCAGGTGCAGATCTGTGGATTCTTGGTGGCCCGCCCCAACTAAATGGACACTTTTCGACTGTACTTAGGCAGTTGAGGATGAGGTCATGCCATGCATCTGTTCCTGTAAATTATGATGGTTTCCACCATTTTTCTGAACAATTATGGAGGGGTTGAATTCCCTACCAGTTTGCCAGCAACATCTGCATGAATTGCTCTCAACTATGCGCTGAACACATATCCTGTTTTCTTGATGCGGCGTAATCGTGAAAGTCTGCTAGTCTTCATGCCCATGTCTATGATCTGCATGTTGCTTCATGGTAGCGTAGGATCCTCTTTTCCCCTTGACGACGGGGACGTGTGCACCCCATACCATCCGTAGTCTCAGGTTTACCAGTACACACACTTACAGAATCCTGGACATCAGTTTCAATCCTGTGACTTGATGGCAATTGGAACTAACGTGAACAAATTATCTCGAATAGGATATCTACTGCAACTAATGTGATCTGGATGAAATTTATGCCCTTGCGATGGATACATTGAGGACTAATCTTGGTGCCCAGATGTGAGAGGTCTTATAATACAATGCGAGCATATATCACATGTGTCGGAGCTCCGCTCTTTGATTTAGAAACCTAATGATATATTCTGCTACAGATGATAAATGTCGCTGATGAAAGCTTACTCATGGTTTCTAGCAAACAGGGGTTACCCAGAATCCCATCGGAAGCATTGAATGTACGATGGATTTTTCCATTATTCTCCAGCCCTGAGACAAGCTCCAATGCTGAACTCTCATCTGACTGTTCGGTAAATAAACATTACCTCTCTTCCGTGAAACAATTGAGGAGCAGAAAGGTGAATACCATCGCATTCGAAGGTCGGGAACTATGCGTGGAAACTTGAAGAAGTGATACGGGGTAAGTTGGCATTTGCGTCATCTGTTCGGGAGGCAGGGTTTTTATTGAAGAATGATAATAAGAATGGAACCCTTCAAATTCAAGGGCTGATTACATTATACTGATATAAAAAACATGGAACATCAACAACAGGGACAAAGTCTCACACTAGAACTCTGCTGCTTCGGCTAGCTGTTTGTCACCTTCTGTCTGAGCAGCATGTTGTTTATCACGATTGAAAATAGGGGCGCGTGCACAAATTGGGCGACTACTGAAGGGTTATCTGGGTCCAACATCAAAGATAGCCATCTCGTGTTGCAAACAACTCTTGAACTCCCGCCTCCATGTCGATGCACCGGCATCAGCTTCTTCTTAGCATGCGTTTACGCCATTTCTTGTAACTCATTGCGTTTGACGACGGAAGGTGGATCCATGGATGCGCGCTTCAGTTCAAGACAGCCATGGCGTCGTGGAGAGCATTGAACTTGGGGTGCATATGTAGCAAATCCACCGAGCTAGACTGCCTGACGCTTTGGCTATGGCCGACAAGAGGCTCCTGGAAGTACGAAAGATTTGCGAAGTCGTGATAAGAGCTCCACAGGTGGCCGCCAGGAAGTTCGATGTCGTAGCGGTCAGCTTTCGCTTCAGGGAACCAGGTAAAGCCTGGTGTGGGGACGGGGTATGTTTCGAGGTTGCGTGACGTGATGGAGTCCGAAGATTCAGGCGAGCCGCGCCGTCGTCGCTTGGAGCTTCGGCTGGACTCTGCGTCGGAGGTGATTGCCGATCTCGACGAGGAGTTCGACGGTGTGGTGGCAGCAAAGTAAGCGGATGTTGTTGTTCGATGCGAATTTCGAGATTGTGGGAGCTCTTGGCATTCAGGGTGCGCCTTCTTGTGCGCCACCAAGTTGCACTTGAAGGCGAATTTAAGGCCGCACCTGCACTCGATGGGCTCGCCGCACAGCTTCTCGTGGTCCCGCACGTCCACCTCGATGTAGAACCGCTTGCTGCACTTGCGGCACCCGAACGGCTTCTCGCCCTCGCTATGCTTGCGGCCGTAGTGACGTCGAAGCTCGTACAAACCCACGAACGTTTTGCGGCATTTGGGACAGCGCGATGGAATCTTCTTGTTCGACGTCTGCCCGCCCCCCGTCCTGGAGTTGTTCATCGCGCTCAATGTCGGGAGCTTCACCCCTTCCACGGCGCTTCCGTCCGTGTAGTGCGTCTTGTGGTGCATCTTCATCGTTTGTGGGTTCTTGAATGTCTTGTTGCATCCCGCCAGCCCGCACTGGAAAGGTCGGCGATTCTGTATCAAGTCCACCGACACCTCCTCCGCCTCGATGCTCTCGTCGGGGTCCTCGATCTTCTCCAGTCTCTGCTCATAGCATCACTAATTATCAATAACCTGCTCACATTGCAGCTCAAGAACCTCCCCACCAATTGCATAAGACCACAAGGATCCCTGCTGCAATGACAAAAAGGTGTGATAATCGTTCAAGAATGATACCTTGTTGTTCAAAGGCGGCGGTACGTGTTCAATCTCGAGCTCGGTACCGCATTCGGAGTCCACGGACAAGGTGACGCCATCGACGGTCAGGCTCGACTCGTCACTGACACAAATTTGAGGCGATTCCGCAAGATGTTGAAGCTGCTCCTCGAAATCCGCCTCTCGATGCTGCTGCTCTACGCGATTTATCTGCTTTTCGGTTTGATTCAGCTCCTGGTGCTCGAAGTTGTACCGCTCCTCCACAACTGTACTCTTGTAAGTATCGACCAAGGTGGATGGCGGCAGCTGCTGCTGCTGCTGATGCGCTTGTCCATGCAGCTGCTGGAGCAAAAACTCCGTGGAGTCGCCGCCGAACAACGAGTCTTCTTCTTCCGTCCGGTACACAACCTCGCCCAGAAGCGCCGCGTACGCGTCGATCGTCGGATTCCCCGTCCACCACAAGCCCGGCGACCCAAACAAGTGCGCATTCGGGTCGCATCCGAAGCTGTAATGGATTGCATTCTCGTGGAAGTTCTGATCGAAGTTGTTGTAGGGCGCTGTCAGTGCGGCCATGACGAATCTTCTCTACTAAATCACTACTGTAATGTTACTGATTTGGGAGGGGTCCTCAAACGCCCATGCAATTACACCGCCACTCAGAATGCGTGTGTTCAGTATCGTTCTTTTTCGGCCATTTGTGATTGTGCTGCCGCTGGAAGCTCTCACTGTCGATATCACTCAACAATGAGCCAAATATCAAAATACCATATTATAACTGAGAATCAGAGCCATAAGACTCTTGGTGTCAACTGAAAAGAAACGAATGAACCTGCGCTCGTTACGGTTCTCTAAAGGACATCAATTGTAGAAAATTATCAAGGACTTGACCGCAGATCTAGTATTATAACTGAGAATCGGTGATCACCGAATCTCAGATCTGTCGGTCAGTGTCTCAACACAGACACAGGTTAAGCTCAGGAGCTATCGTGACACTATATCACTAGCATATGCGAACTCTCAACCAAAGTGGTGTAAGTTGCACCGAACGCACACTAGTGATACTATACCCTGACCAATGTACAAGTCTATGGACACGAGGTTCTGATAGATATCGATCACACTCCCGAAGTTAACACTCTTTGGATCTTTCTCACCCGGACTTTGAAACCGCTTAACTACACAAAATGCATTTGCGGCCGCATGTCCTCAAAATCTATCGCATCGTCAAGATTCATCAGCAGTAGACCGTCACTTGATGCCCTGAAGTCACAAGAAGCGGAGACAGTCCTTGAATGCCCTCTTCGGGAGACAGTCTAGAATCTAATCTTCTGATATCGATGACATAGTTGCAGGACTACGAACACTGCTTGCCAGGATTGAAACTAGAAACGGAGACAGTTGAGGATTCAACTTATCGAAGAGTTGCAGGACTAAGGAAGAAGAAGGACACTGCTCAGAATCGGAGACAGGAATTTGATGCAGGACTAAGGAAGCAGAAGAGCACTGCTTGGGATCGATCATGTGTGTGGGACGTTTACTTAGCTTGAATCGAGCCGGGAGCTCCATTACTATATAAGCATTACGGAGCACCTGGCAGTGAGAGAAGATTCCCCGGAGAATCAGTGACTGTGCGTGAGCAGGGAAAAGCAGGCAAGATCGACGAACTAGAAAGTAGTTTCAAATCAACAGTGACTTCGACTGGTCTTTGTTACTTCGCATGAAAAAGGGGCACTAACTCGGGAGCGAATCGCACCCATTTTAACCTGGAGCTCGACTGAATGGAATTGGAGTGTTTTGAATGAGATTATTTTGTTCGAGGATTGTGAAAAATTTGGAAAGGCGATCACTGTGGGTGGGTTGAAGTCAGAACAGACCAAACCCACCGTGTGGGTTTTATTAGTGGGTTTGAACGAGGATTATCGCGTTGACAAATCCTGATTATCTAGATTTAGTACGAGGCAGATTTACCGTCCGTCTGGCGGATGAATGCACCACCGTCTGGTCGGCAACAGTGTTGCAGTAAGTAAGGGTTTCCAGATTCCTGGACACTGGTACTGGTTTACTTGTTACCGTTCACAGTCTTTTTGCTCTCCTCAAATTCCATGGTTTACAAATCCCATGGTGATTGGCTCATTGCCCCCAACGAGGAGATTGTGGTTTCTATTCTCATGTCGGCGTGGTTGCTACTATCACAGTCCACTCGACTATGGTAAGGGGTTGCTATGCATTGTTATATTGGGTACCCTAAAGACCGTATGGAGTATCTTTACGGCAAGTTGTAATTGCATATTGTTTCTCTAAGCAGAGTTCTTGCACTAGTACAGATGTGTTTTAAAAACAACCACCACAGTCCAGCCAACTATGGTAGGGGGTTCTTGAACCTCGTTGTATGGGTACCTCAAAGCCCTTGAACACCTATTTCGTTATAATGAGAATATTCAAATTATCAAATCGATGACAATTGAGCTTCAGTGATGACAATTGAGCTTCAGTTGAGCCAAATGTATTCTCTGGGTACATTTAGCTCGACTCGAGCTAAACTCTAATTTCTCAAAATCAGTGAATGTTACCATTATAACAAAATACGTGTTCTTGTGGGGCATACCATGTCAGGTATCTTTAAGGCACTACACTCAATAGGCAGATTAGTGTTAAATTTTATAGAATTTGAAAATGATGTAAGTTTTTACTTTTGATAAAATAAAATTACCAAGAGTATTGATTCCAATACTGTGGAAGGATCCCCATCTTGACGGATGTAGAGGGTAAAAATATTGACCAAGAGTAAAAACTTATAGCATGTTCATATAAATTAGTGTATCTAACACTAATCTACCTATTTAGTGTAGTGGCAAGGTCGGAACTAGCATAGTGTTCACCTCAAGAGGGATTAGTAGTCCGACTCGCCATTGGTGTGATGACCTCCAAGAATACATATAAGGATAGGTCGAACGGACACTCTAATCACAGCGGCCTCTAAACAGGTTGGAGTTTCCCTTCTTCTTGTTTCAAAAACAAACTAAATCAAGAGACGATAGCAAGTAATGTCTAAGAAAAAACCTTCCATACTTTAAATATACTCTGGAGTTACAAAATTCAAACAAGACATCAATTTACCAAAACAAGCAACCCTAATAATGTTGGACTTTCTTGTGTTCTACTCCACAGTACGACCAACACCACGGCCTAATTGCAGTACCTTGTGACTTGCGATGATAAGATCATTAATGTTCAGATACAAGAAATGTAATACTCTAATCACAAAAAAGAATCACTAAAGGTCAGAAGTAGCTAGAATGCCAAAACAATTGAAGTTATAAAGGGTAAGCAGACAGGGGAGGGTACTGTATCTACTGCTGCACGTTGCCCATGACCCCTCCAAAGGCGGGTCCCCTCTTGCCCTTTGAGTTTGTCCAGTGCACCCTGCCCAATCAGGAGTGGCCATGTCATTATGCCACGTCTGAAATTCTGGTCCCCCCGTGCAACCCCTTGCTTGTACATTATAACAGAAAACTGCCGTTTGGATTCCCCCTTGACTTACCATTTTATATTAAACATGCCTCTGGTGCGTTTTAATAAAATGTTAACAAAGTGATAGGACACTGCTCAAGCTTGTATTTTATATGTTTCTTGTTTTGTAGAAACAAACTCCTTAGTAACCTAATTTGTAGGGTTGTCTTATGCAAAGTTGTCAAGCGTCAAACAGACACGACGGTCAAACACACATTCACCATTCACCCTTGCAGGAGGCAGAGAGGTGAAGAGGTGAATGTTCTTGTTTTTACCATGCATTATTTAGTATGGTCGGACATTCTTTGTCAAACAACCATGTCGACGACAATTTAAACAAACAATATAGAAAGTGTGTCATGTAAGACATTCAATCCTAGTAATTTGAGGTAGAGTATTCCTTTGAAGTATTGTTAAATGTATGCTCTAAGGTCATAATATGGACAATGAGACTATTAACCTCTTTCAGGTAGAACACTATGTTAATTTGTACCTAGCTACTACACAAGAGTTGTAAATTAATGTTAAAGGCACTATTTTATTTTATGTAAACATATGATAACTTTATATTGTTGACCAATATTTTTTAAACCTCTATATTGATCAAGATTGGGATCCTTCAATAGTACTAGAATCAAATTTTTTGATAATAATATTTATGTCAAGAGTAAAAAATCATAGCACTCGAAAAACCTAACATTAATCAACAACACTTGTGTAGGTTAACCCCTAAAGGTCTGAGCGTGCCGTGGCGACCGGTAGAGTACGGTGTATTTTGGTTGTATTTGGAGTGAATGCACACCTTTAATGGGTTTGAGTTCAAAGAAGAAGTTGACATTTGAATTAATGCGGTTCTAGTGAGCTATTACAATTCCAGTTTAGAGTTTCTTGTTAGTAGCAAATCCTAATTATACGACAACGTACATACTATCTCCTAGGGACTTTTAAGGGTTAAGGTCAAGGTTTGCTTGAGGTAGTACGGAAATTTCATAGTAAGAGATTGAACTTGGAGCCTCATGGCAATAAGTAGCTTTGAGTACCCTATCATCATCCTTTGCTAGTGTGAGGTTGGGATTACAAGCTTATAACTTGTTCACATGCACGACAAACCTTTGGCTTGGTGGTTGAGGTTCACTGAGGAGGTTGTGGGTTCCATACGTAGTGTTGAAATTGATGATGTACATGCTATGGTGAGGGTTCTTGGACCTTGTTGTATGGGTGCTCCCAAACTTCTCTGGTAGACACATGTTGATTCTTTCATTAGTAACTAGATAGAAAATAACAAAGCGACGTTCATCTTTGGAGAGATTAGTAATCACATCATTAGCCACCGGACATACATCAAAGAACAGGTCAAACAAACACTCTATTCATACCAACCTCAAATAGGTTTGGAGTTCTTCTCCTTCTACCTTATTCACCATATGAGTATATTAAAATACTCAAAATTTGGGATCAAAATTTAGTAGCCCATTGACCGTAGTTCGAGCAATGTGGGTGTTGTGACCCATGATAGTAGTAATTACTGTAGAAAGTAATAGTGTGGGGGCTACAAGAGTGTAATGTACTTTCAGTTCCACGTGCAAGTTTGACTGAAGAAGAATATTGAATGTAGACAGCATGGGGATTCTATAATTGGGAAATGGGGGATTGGTTTTAATTATACAGAAAGTGAATGCAATGTTGTGAAGCAATTTGATCATCATAAATGTGCACTATCTAAGACATGGCAAACCAAGACAAAAGAGGGGTGGCATACAAGTCATGGAGAGGAGTCAGTGACAAGCATGACTCTACGACTACTACATGCAAGATCAATTGGGGACAATCAACAAGACAATCCGCATTTTTAGTGAATGAAACACGAGCCCGTATTTTTGAGTTTCTCGTGAACCGGATGTTGGTCTCGCGTTGGTTCAAAGGAAACCCTACGTAGAAATGGAAGGGCATAGATGCTATCAAGTCAAACGATGTACCAACCCCTAAATCTCCTTGTTGCAAAACGGTCTAAGTCACAAAATTTGACCTTCCTTTAGATTAATCTTAAAATCTCAATCTAAGCATTATTTGAAAGATTCAACTGTAAGATCTCAAAGTTTACTTAACATTCTTCTCACATACCAAATTTGAACCGTCCATGATTCCTCATTTGTGAGATTATAATGGTCAAAGTTGGCTGATTGTTGGAACCTCCAAGACCCGTTTCGGGTTTTAAGGAGAGTTAGGGGTTAAGCGTTTGATGTTTGAGAAATACATCAAGAACCAAGGCAATTAAAATAACACCTCACGGAAAAATTTAGCTTTTTTTTGTTCTTTAGATGGGCAATTCTATGACCGTTGCAAGCGAGTAAGGTAGAGAGGTCTTGGAGTGACGAAAAGAAGAAGAGTATTTTCACAAGGTCGGCGTGAATAGAGTGTTTGTTCAAACTATTCTTGGATGCTTATGTGTCCGGAGGTCGTAACATCGATGGTGAAACACCTAATTTAATTCTTGGTCTTTGGGTGAACAATATGCTTATTTCATGTAAGAGATATTGATGTAAGGAGCACATTGATTACATTTCCACGAGATGTTGCCATGATTTGAGTTATAGTGAATTCCTACATATGAAACCAAACCAATTAAGGTTCAAATGAAACTCAAAAAGGTTGTCTTATGGTATAATCACTAATTATGAACTTCAAAGTAGGTTTGTAATTTCATACATAAGTTCTTTCCCTTAAGATTAGGTGTATAGTATTCCACGCTAGAATGAGTGCAAGAAAGTTAATAAGAGAAAACCACGTCAATATGTAATGATGAGCATCATTCACATTGAGAATTGAAATTTTTCAAACAGATCCTTCTTACAGTGGCAGTATCACATAAAATCACTTACCTCGTGTACAGTCGGGTACCGGCCGATAATGAATTCCTCTCACGAGGATTCTTTTCAAAAGTTTGAGAATTCATTGTGATCTCAACCCTAAACCCTTCGACCATTCTTTCAGTTGTCGGAGGGCACTTGTAGTAGTGTAGAAGGCCTTCACATGATTTAAGAAAAGTTTAATAGTCATTGGACTTATGATAAAATTTCAAGCCAAAAAACAAACAAGAAATATATCAATGTTTCAACTAGGATGTGCTTAGTGATCCTAAGAACAAGTTTGTAAACTCATTTCAATCATAGGATTTTTTGCAACCATATGAAGAAATTAAAATAAAATGTATATAAATAAAATAAAAAATAAAAAATAAAATAAAAAATAAAATAAAACAAGAAACAACTAGATATTCTATTTTAATATACAACTTTTCTAACATACTATCTACTACTTACACTTAGTTCTTATTTAAAGCTACATTTGCTGAGGCATCACACAATGGAAAACTCCAACGATCTCTAAAGAAAGCTACTTTGATACACTTTCTATTCATACAACTGTTTTTTAGAAAACATTGAACTGTACTCACCAAGAAGCTCACATTAGGACTTTTGTACTCCAACTAAAGTGCCAAAATAAACAAGAAAAACTTCAAATGATCATAACTACTACCTCAATTAACCAAATTTCATTAAACTACCACCACAATGTACAAAATGTAATAAATGTTAAGAATACTATCTCTTTCATGCTAATCCAAGTCTCGTCTACAGGAAAAATCGAATAGCAATCATTGCAGTTTAAATGTGTATGTATTATTATTTTTTTAATGAGAGACAACGTCGAGACTTCTTACGCCAACTCAATTCAATTTGATATATGTGAATGTGAGCTACATAATTATATGTAAAGGGCTTCAAAAGAGGTTTCTAAAGAGATATTAATACTCACTTCCTTAACAAACCTCACCATGTAAAGGCCTTCATAACAGCTAAAGGTAGACACCGAATAGTAAGTTAATGAATACTAGAGTTATCAAATGATGACTAAGAAGATTTTCACATATTGGTGAAGAAAAGTGCACTAACTTTCTTACATACTTCATGATTTGTAATGTGCATAGATTTTACAAACACAGTGGTCATTGAAAAGTTGAAAGTATCTCATCGCTTAACGTAAACTTTTGAGAGGGCACGGTATATTGATGCCAACTTGGACCGACAATCAATGTTTCTAATGGAGAATGTCAATAACATACTAAAAATATTAAGCACCTTTCAATCTACATATGCACATCCTTACCTTTTTCACATGATAAGATACTTTCATACGAGCCAAAAATGAGCAGTAGCGCGAAAATCTAAGTGGAAAATTGGATTTGGTGAATATTGTGTGTTGACGCCCTTCTGCCCAGCATTTTAGGGTTGACATTCCAGAATGATGGGTTGTCAATTAGAGATGGCCATTTGTGAGCTCGTTAAAAGTTTGTTTGGTCGTTGGGACTACAGGAGTCATGGTTTTTGAGCGTTTTAGGGGTTGACATTCGTTTTGAAAAATTGTGGGATCTCTAACTTTTAAATGCAAGCAAATGCAGAATGAAAGGAAGGAAGGACAAAAATAAAATAAAATTATATATATATATATATATATATATATATATATATATATATATATATATATATATATATATATATATATATATATATATATATATATATATATATATATATATTTAAAAAATCTATCTATATATATATATTTTAAAAATCTTTAAAAAATTTAAAATGAGAAGTTTGACCTCAAGAAGCTTCTTGGTGTTTTTTGGGAGCTTGAAACCTCAAAAGTCCGGTTTCATGCATTTATGTACTCTCGTGGGTGTGAACCAATATTCCTCATTTTCCTTCTTTAAAACTGTTAACTGTAATATCTTGTACCTAAGATTATCTTAAATTATTGTTTCAAAAATTGATTGTTGGATGTTTACCAGTTGAGAGATCATAACTTCCAAAGTTTGTCTCCCAATTATTTTTTTGGGGAATTGTGAAGATTGGTTCGAAAAACTTTGAAGTCGTGGTCACTATGACTCTGGTAGTCATAAAAACCTTAAAACTGTTGCAGTGTATGGACAGTCCACAGTCTACAAGTAACAACCGAATAGTTCCAAATTATTTCTAGAATTTCGATCTATGAAGATATTCTTCTAATATGTAGGGTAATGGATGGGTGGATTCCCTCATGTTTTAATGTTCAGAAATATTAAGCTCAAAGTCTATATCTAGTTGAATGATGTATAAAAAAAAAACATTTGAGTAATACATCAAGAATATGGACAAAAGATTTTGCCTCGCGAAGAGTAGTGATATATGTACTACAAAGTGCTATCAATGATCGAGAGCAAGCAATCCACACTACTAAGAAACTGTAACGCCGGAGATGCTGTCTGCGGGGTGTAGGTAGCGCTAGGCCTTCTTCATTGACAACTCGCACATGACTCCCATTTCCAAGAGTAAGTGACCAAGTTCTTAACCCTTAAACGCCCATGGGGTGTGAAACGGGTAGCCCAAAATTGGATCACAACATCTTTTGAACTTGGGCATCATGAATAGTGCACTTTTTGAACAAGGGCATCATAAATGCACCAATCAATGATGAGCTTGCAACCTCCTACAAGGTTATGTACAACCCCAACCTACCTACCACAATCCTTTCAAAGCACAAAATCCCGCATACAAATTGTGATTTGAATTGTAAAATTTCACTTTCTAAATGCATCACAAGAAGGTGACCCATTTGACATCAAAATAAAAGTGAAAAGTTGAGTACATTGAGAGCTACAGAGAAGATTTTGTTGGAAGGTGACCCCTCGGGTCACCTTGGGCGTTAAAGCACGTACAACCTGCACTGTAGGCCGGAGAGTGGAGCCTTGTTTGGAGTGTGAGGAACCCCGACCGACACACTATCCCTCTAACCCGGTCAAGAGGGTTGAGGTCTTCTAAATTCTAGGACACCATAATTCCAAGTTATCTCGTGCCTTCATTCACATTTTAGCGTTCCTACTAACCAATGGAAGAGTGCCACGTAGCACATACTTTATTAGCAGAAAATAATTTATATCATGACCAGCTTGTGTTCTAATATACCCTTTTCCCTCTACCTTGTCTCCTCAGCCTAGGGTGAGGTTGCTACGCCCAACCGAGGGCCGCCGGCAAGCATTTCATGCAGCCGAGCAGCCTGGCATGAGGCAGAGGGCTGAGCATGCTCTGAGTTCTTAGCCTCAGAAACAATATCAAAGGAACTTTCTGAAACAATCTGGAGTGATTTAACTTATACTGTTTGTCTTCATTGTGCTCGTTAGGTACACCATGTCAAGTGCCATTTATCATTGCCAACATTTGGCTAAAATTTCTATTCAGTCAGTTGTGACAGAGGCTTACAGAAATTGTCACCATACCCGGCCGGGCCGGGCCGTGACATGGAACATGTCCAAGACAAGACATTGTCTGAGGATCTGTTGTCAAATGCCATTATTCATTCTGAGCTCTATTTTGTGCCAATGCATGCTTTTCAGATGGAAGTTCACAAGGGCAGCATACCGTATCTCTTTACACACTGACGCAGATTTTACATGAAAACACCCATCCCTCATGTCATGCTCATTCATTCCGAGGCCGGTGAACAAATTCTGTGGCAACTTAGGGCCGCTTTACACCAAGGGCCAAGCCATTGATGAGCCAAATCCTCTCTTGTGATTGGTCTATTCATTGAAATTGGCATGAAGGGCTTTACATGGGGAGTCAAGCTGATGTTATATCATAATGAGTGTGGGACAAGATATGACACGTCCCGTGCTCCAAAATTTGGGAGATACAAGAATGGAAGGCCAATTCATGGCCTAGAGGTCGTCTCCTGATTTCATTGCAGAATTATTATTATTTTACTAAGATACTTAATTGTGAACAAAGGAAAAGCATGAAATGTAGTTAATGATACGAATTGGCCCCATGGCCTTGTCTTTCCTTTTATGGATCGGCCCCATGGCCTATTTTTGGATTGGCCCCATGGGCTTTACACATGGAGGAATTGGCCTTCACTTTATCAATCGTTTAAAGTGTTCCTCTGAGCGGCCCATTGAGTCTATTGGACTCAAAATGTGAGTAAATTGGTTTGGAGGTTTGTTGGCCTTGACTCCCCATGTAAAGCGTCTCTTAGGATAGTGTATTCACGATTGCCACAAAAGTTGTGTATTCATCCTCGCTAAAATGGTTCATGCAGTTTCATACAACCTAGATGAAGGGGTTGAAAGTAAGTTTTGCTGAAGATATTTACTTGGTGCTTCCTACACACCAAGTTGTATGTGGTAAAATTTGTAGAGCCAAATTCCAATATTTAAATCTTCACTTAATTTTTTAGTTTGCAAGTCCAGAAAAGGGCACATTGAATTTAGCTTCAATGATTTATTATAATTATATTTTTAATTTTTTTTTGTTTCTTTTTCTTTCTATATATAAAAAAAATATTATTATTATTATTTAATTGACAACCTTCAAGAACTACAATAGCAAGCTTGGATGTTTTTTGCTTATTCACATTATTTTCTTTCAGAATTTATTAAAATTTTAAATATTGGAGTTTTCCTAAAGTACTTTTTGCCTAAAGAAAGAAACTCAATGTAGAGCGACCTACCCACCATTCACTTTCCCTTAGCTGAATACAATTAACGTGATGCATGTTTTACCAAATTGTTGTTTTTATACCTTCTTCTTGAAGATAAATTGCATGAAGGTTCAAAAAGCAAGAGGAGCCTCTATGATTTTACATGGGTATACTCAACTTAGTTGTCTACATGAAGAAAATATGGGGAAAATGTTTGAGGTATATAAAATTCAACATGGTAGTATCTACTGTAAAATTATGGTTTGAGATCCTGCGGTTGAAAATATCAAAAAAGAGTAGAACATTTAACAATACCTCAATCTCTACAAAGTGACAAAAAAACCACTATTTTTGAAATCGGAGGTCCAAGAAATGCTTGGATTTTTTGGGTAAAAGAGTTCCTACCTTATCTTTAAAAAGTTTGGCAAGTCCACCTCGTTCCTAGCAACGAAAATATGAAATATTCTAGAATGTCTCTTGAATGTAGCATGACCGAAACGAGAATCACCGAAAATAGAAAACAAGGAATTAGAATCATTCGAATATGCAAGCGGCTGAGGTCGAGAAAATTTTGTAGAGGAGCAACAATCAAGACGCGAGTTCAAAAATCCTAATATTAGGGCACACCGATTTGAATTCCCATCAAGCAAGCTCCAACAGATTGGGGGGGGCTAGCTGATCGAGCTCCATCCGTGCGCATGATGCATCGATCAATCGATCAATTGATTGCAACTACTAAAATCGCAGTTGACGGTAACCCATGATCACTGCACCGAAGTTGACCTCTCAGTTGAAAGGGCACTGAGAATCATTCTTTCCCCGAAAACCCGAATACTCCAGGTTGTGTATCTCAGTCGGTCAGTCCGATTTACTGTAGGGAAGTGGAAATACCGACCTAATTTTAGTAAGGTCAGTGAGCAATTGCTGGTCAACTCATACGATTTGGCGCACAGATGCACTAGAATCATCGCAAAAGAGTAGATTCTAGTCAACTTTCACGAGTACATTCGATCGATGGCAGAAGGTCGTTTTACCGAGGTCGTTAGTTAGCGTGGCGAGCAGACGCAGGATATTCCTCGGACCTGGGATAAGCATTTAGCTTCATTTAGTTTAGCGACAGGCTAAACTAACATGAGGATGACGACAAGTTTAGGCTAAGTGCATGGGCTCCCACCAACTAGGAGGCTCCGGAGTTCTTTCATGTTTGTGTGCTGGGAACAAGCCAGCCTCTACACGTAAGCGTTCCGATCATCAGTTTAATTATCGATCGACGTGACTGCGCATTCTAATCGGCTTCGTCCAAATTGAGAAACATCGATCCTTATCGAGCTGTGTTGGCATTTCGAATGCGCACTGATTGCGGAAGATCATGCCCCTACATCCTTGCAAATCCCTTTCCGCCCACATCCTTGCAAATCCCTTTCCGCCCACATCCTTGCAAATCCCTTTCCGGGGTGATTGATATTGACAAAGTTACAAGCAAAGAGAAGTTGAAGTTGAAGCAACTCTCACACAGTGCGGGAGGCTCTGTAACTTTCACACACGGAATCTTTGTGGCTCTTAATTTTAAGAGAAGCTATTGATTAACCCAAAAACGGGCTTGTGCAATCTTTTTTTGACTGCAAGTTGTGAGTAACTCTAGATTATCTTCGGTTAATTTTCTGGCTAAATCCTTGCCTAAGTTATCTCGTCTTGCTTGTCTTTGAGATGTTCGTTGCGGCGGTGGTAACTCCAATCTTACTGGATTGTTTCTAGTATCAAGTGGAGTGATAGCCAGGGTCCAAAGTGTTGGCGCTGGTGGTGGTGAGACTCCCACCTCACCCAGGACAGACTCCGATTGCTGCAACCCCCTAGGCGATGACGTCTCTCCTTCATTTGTTCTACGATCAATCCTAGCTGACGCAAATCTTCTGCTTGGATCTTGTGACAGAAATACGGGGTTGGGCACCGAGTTCCAATTCCGCCTACCTCCATCTTCATTACAGAACATGTTGCCCTTCGACCAAATCCGCACGAATGAACATTCTACCTCTGCATGCTCGGCTCCGATCTTTGCTGGCGGTATTTCTAGATTTCCAACCAAGCCTCCATTCCAGCCTCTACCGTTGTTTTTCATGCTCTGAACAACACGATCCCTAGATGGAACCGGAACCTAACTCAAACTCACACAACTGGCACCATATGGCCTATGTAAGTACCGACCTGATGAGGTTCCACGGGGTCTCCTAGCTCGTCCGTCGGTGTTGTTGACAAGTCACTTGCTTCCCATCGCCTCTTCTTGTCCATCAGGAGTGTCGAGTTCATCAAGAATTGCTGGCTTCCAATTTCGCCCCCACATCCTACATTGCCGCGATGAACTGCACACATCTTGGACAATCATCGCCATGTACGTTCACTCTCATGCGCAGAATGTCCACGAGATGAAGGAAATTACAAAAAATTGATTGTCGACATGCTAAATCAGACATTCTCATGCCCTCATGTCCTCATGATAGTTTCAATTTGACATCAATGAGGATGGACTAAACAGCTGTTTAACATGAGAAGGTACTTGAAACTTTAACTCCTGAATGGTTTGACTCAGTGGTAAAGAAAAGAACACATTTTCAAAAATAGTGTCATAAGTGGAGATTTAGGTGTGTTATTCAGATTTTAATTGTACAATCTTGTAATAGACATATTGAAGATTATGTGGCTCAAATCTTGAGTCAGGAGGCCTCATAAATTGCAAGATAATAACATATTAGTACGAACAAACATAAAGAAAATTTCAGCATTTTCATTTTGAAGTGAAAATGCTATCGATAGACTTACTGCAATGAACAAATAAAAATCCATGAAAAAGTTTTCTTTGCGCAAGTAATGGCCTTGTAATGGTGAAAACTGCCAAAACTTTTACAAAGGAAAAATAGTCCAATTCTCAACCCCTTTGCACTCAAATCTACGCCTTATCTTCAACAGATTTTCTCAAAACTAGAATCTAATTGGAATCTATCGCAAAATATAAAGTCAAAATCCAACGGTGGATGAAGAAGATATAGCTCCTCAAAAATCATCAATTTATTCGCTTTTTTCATTGTAGAAACTTCATCAGAGATATACTACCAAGATTTTTTGATAAAATTTTTTCGAACTAGAAAGCTGTTAGTCTTCATCTTAAGATCATGATTATGTAAAAATAGATTCATGAAGACATCTTTTGAATTTCCCATAATAGCCTCCCAATGGCAAAACACTCCACATGTTTTGCCAACTCAGAAACAAGAGTTGCCTTCACTAAAATACATGTCATTTATTCATATTTCATTGCATGGGTCCAAAAAATCTATCACAGAAAGTAGAGTTGATTTGGTATGCAATCTAAGTAATTTCACCCAAAACAAATCCAGAATGAAGAAGTTATGGCTATTCAAAGTTGCTGTCATCCAAAATGTCGATTCTCGACATTAGACATGGTTACGGACTAAAAGCCCCGATTAATCATTGAGTCTGCTTAGTAAGGATCACATGACGTCTGTGATTAGCTGCAAACAATGTGCGATAAGTTTTGCAGTCTCTCAAAGATTCGCTCGAAGTGTGAACGATATGTATGGAAGAACTTCTCCAAGAGGATTCATTCGATGTGTATCAAACGAATCTTTATGGAGAAGTTCGTCCAGGAATCAGTCGCATATACAGATTCTCTCGAATATCACCTTCGTCGACTCAATCTGCTTTATCTCGTCAACAGAAGTAGTGGAGGCAGCGCCAATGAGGAGCAAGATACAGTGAAAAACCCTAATTCCTGGTATCATACAAGGATGAGACGAAGATTGCGGGCTGAGAATGTTCCGGACATGACTTCAATTCCCGCTTCGTGATTGTCGGTGAGCATTTGGGATCCGACAAAATGCTAATTGATTTTGCCTTTGACATTTTCCTCTAAATCTGCTAGTAGATACAAAAGTCGTTGCAAGACGTTCAAATGGGAATGATTAGTCGGTGAGTACACTGTTTGTCGGAGGGTTCCGGAACCTTGCTGATTCTGGGAGGACAGAGATTTTGAGCTTGGATAGGCGAGTGAATCTAGGGTGCTCTTCTGAATTGCAAGATTGTTTGGTTGATGAATGGCAGTTGCGAATCCAAGGTAAACGGAGCAAGATGGACAGCGTGGTGCGTGCGGTGATTGAGGCCATCCACTCCTCACCCACCCAAGTCGTGCTCTGCCTCTCCGGAGGCGCATCGCAGGTCTGCCATCTCGCCTTTGGCTTGTCGGAGGATGATCTCTACCGTTCTCTCAGAGTGTGATATCACTTTGAATATTACATCATCTTTGACAGTTCGTAGAATGGATAAGAAGCTTCTTCGTTTTCATTCAGAGATGCATGGCTAGAAACATTGTTTCCAGGCCAAGAGATGAGTTGCTATAACAGGGATCAGTGTTGAAGATGGGACGGTTTTCACCTCTGATGTTTTTTGATTCTTTGACAATCATGCTCAATTACTCAACTTCTTCGTTGTTAATCTTGATTCGGCATAGTAATCATCTCTCAAACACCCAGAATCCGTTCTAGTCCGGATATCTGCAGTTGATTATGGCAATTATTGCATCAGAGTATGTTGTGACAATTACTGTATTGCGTTTGTGATTGAATGGATGCGAAGGCGTTAGCCTGGTTGCTGTCGGTGCCACGAGCTTCAAGCACGGTATTGGAAGCCACGATTCCGTATTCGAGGGCATCCATGGTCAACCTCCTTGGCAAGGTCGGTGCCTTTCTTGAGATTTGGGGTTCGTTAGCTTTCATGGTGCAGTTTGAGATCAATGGCTTCTGATCATGTGCAGGTTCCTGTACAATCTGTTTGCCGTGAGACGGCAGATGAAATTGCGTTGGCTGCTTATAATCGAGCTCTAAAACTCTCAATGCCTGGTACTGTCTGATGTCACACCATGCTATTATGTTGATAAATATTTTCTCATTCTTAGCATGTCACCAGTGTTGTAAGTAGATGACTATCTGATTCGATTGATAGACAGCGAGGTCCTGAAAGTTAACCGGTCTTGGTTAACCCGATCCAAGAAAGCAGAAATGGCTTTTCGGGGTTCCCGCAGGAAGATAATTCAGTGGACTTTGACCTTTATGTTCTCACAAATGGAGAAGAATTAATGGTTCAAATTTGAAATGTCAAGTTAAATTTAAGATCATATTGTTGGGGTTTCTAAATAATGCTCAGATTGAGTTATTTTAGGTCCGAAGTAGAAGGTCATTTCTGGTTTTCGAGGCAATTTTCCATCAAGGATCTTCAGGGGCTCGATCTTGTCCTGGGGTTGGTTAGGTGTGCAAGTGGCTGGAGTTGGTTTTACAGGTGCCTTGGCCTCTATACCACCCAAGCGTGGGGATCACAGGTATAGTTTAATCAATCAATGCTTTTAGCTGGCGTCTTTAATTCAATATGTCGATGCCTAATATGGTGTAGTTTTATGTGATGCTACCATACAGGTGCTTTGTATCAGCTCGGACACGAACTGGATTGTGGCAGTATGATCTGACACTTGCGAAGGTTAGCTATAAAAACCTTCTTGTGCTTCTTCTTATTTATTTGAAAGAGCATCAATCTGATTTTTTTTGTGACGAGTTGCAGGGCTATCGAGATCGGTATGGGGAAGACTATTTGACAAGTTGTGTGGTGGTGAAGGCAAGTTAAGTCTTCTATTGTTGATCTTGTCCACGAGGGTCTCTTTTTCTAAAGCTGGGTGGGGTTTACAGACATTAGCAGACGTGTGCGGAGTTTTGGACGAAGTGCCTCTCGGATTACGAGATGGCGTAGAAGAATTACGAGCAACAAAAGTGGTTTACAGCGAGGAAGAGCAGCTGCAACAGTTGTTGAGCGACCAGATCTGCATGATCAATTTGTCAGGTCCAATTTCACTCTTATATTAACGTTGCTGATTTGGTAGTTTCTCCACTTGCTCTTGAATATGAATTCTTCCTATTCTATATCGTTTACTTCTTTAGGTTTAGTGCTGCACTACCGCCCGTGCTCACTAAATTGCCATGATAAGTACTCACCAGTTATCGAAACTCTCTAATTTCGGCCCACTTCTTTGGTTCAGAGCCTATTGAGAGAGAGAGCTTCTCTTTTCACTCAGTGCGGAACACTTTGGTTTAGAAGCTCGGTTTCTTCACCCCGGTTCAAGTGGCGTCTGGAACACATAATGGTATGCTTTATCTTATCGGCATGTGATAAATCGTGACCTTTGCTATAACAGGTGATTCGAACTCGAGTAGTTGGGGTACCAGAAGGGTGGTGTTGTCTGGATCGTTCAATCCACTTCATGATGGACATATCAAGCTCTTGGATACAGCATGCAGGTTCAATTCTGGCATGGTCCTCTTTGTATTGAGGCCATAGAGTATGCTTTTCATCTGATGTTGCTCATGCTCAAGTGAGAATTTTTGAAAGGAAATGCAGATTCATAAATCCTTGTATGTTGCAGCTTGCGGGAGAGTGGGCTTCCATGCTATGAAATATCTGCAATCAATGCAGATAAACCACCATTGGTTCTGTCCGATATCAAGGAGCGCTTGAAACAATTTCGCCCTGGTACTGACTTGATCACTTGTAGAGGGTTGCTGTGAATGACCGGAGCAAAGGACGAGTACTTGTATGAGAGCTCTGAGTAACTAACTTTCAGTGTTCCGTAGGAGAGTGTTTATACAGTTTTGGTCGAGTACTCATAAGCTGTGAGAGTCGTGTTCTGTTTGACAGGAAAGACACTAGTGGTGACGAATCAACCATATTTCTATAAGAAGGCGGAGCTCTTCCCAGACAGCACGTTCGTTGTTGGAGTAGATACGGCTATCAGACTGTTAGATGTAAGCTACTGATTCTCAACCATATATAATAGCTCTTTCCTGCTTGTTATCATAGTCTTATTGACTATGTATGCAAGTTTATGACAGTCTAGATCAGTGTTGTCTACTCCACACTCGTCGCCTGTTTACAGTTGCCCAAGCACAAACTCTTCTATCAAGGTGTTGAAATCTGAGGTGTGTGGAAATCCGGTTGCGTTTTTGATGGTGGATTTTGCTTCATTTTCAGCCGAAGTACTACGGACACAGCGAAGTCCGGATGCTGGAAGTCATGGAAGGAATCAGGCAACTTGGTTGTGATTTCTTGGTTGCAGGACGGAATGTCGACGGAGCTTTCACGGTAAGTCTTTCCTTCCAGAACGTAAACAATTTTCCATCACCGAGCAATTCTGAAACATTTACCAATGGAGGCTTGATCAGCTAACCATTATGGTGGCTCCTCTCAATCAGGTACTCTCTGATATACAAGTCCCCGCTCAAGTCCAGAACATGTTCCAAGAAATCCCGGAAAGCTTATTTCAGTCAAATCTCTCATCCACCCAATTGCGACAGTCGCAACAAAAGTGAAGAGATCAATTTTAGTGGACACCAGTGGAAGTAGTATAAGTAGGTCTGCTGCTTGTACTTCGTTTACTGATATTCAATTACACGGGTTCTCTAGTTAGAATCTTTTACTAATGCATGTAACCTTTCCGTTCATTCCAAGTTCCGAGCTCCAAACTTTATTTGACCTTCTTATCCTAAAGCATCTCATTTCATGATGGAGCATGAACAGTCCCGATTCCCTGTGAAACCTTTTCAGATAGTTCTCGAACACAATTTAATATTGGGGGATGTCGAAGGCCAGAAGTCGGAGGAAGTGGATCACTTCGTCTTCCTCGATCGAGTTTATAAACAAGTAGCCGGATCACTACATTCATTTTGTTTCATTGGTAATCGAATACTGTAAATCGGAGCCTGTGAGAGAGAATGGAGCAATGGAGTTTGCGGTTGGTATCGAGGATTTTAGGCGCACTCAACAGGATCTGCATTCGGAAGGACGGCACTGTGAACCGCAGATTGGAAAAGTGGATGTGCTCACAAATCCCCGCCCGTGCCAAGTCTGTGCACGGCGTGTCCACCGTCGACGTGGTTGTGGATTTCAACAAGAATCTGTGGGTACGCCTCTTCATTCCCAACAAGGTACTACATACTCAAGCCCAACCATGTCATTCTCTCATGGAAATGTCGATGCATGCATTGAAGCAATATGCTATCGTGTAGGAGATCAGTAAATTGTACCATATATACAAGAAAGTGAAGTGGAGCAACAGCAAAGACGCGGGACAACCTATCAAGACAACTCCAGTAGTTGTTTTCTTCCACGGAGGTGGATTCGTTTTCAAAAGCCCGGAGTGTGAGCTGTACGACACATTCTGTCGCAACCTTGCTCGAAAGTGTCATGCACTTGTCATCTCCGTGAACTTCAGGCAAGTATGCCACTGAAACTCAACTCCTCCTCCTGAAATTCCAGCAGCACAGAAGTAGTTCATTAATGGAATCGTGATAAAAAAAACAATTTTCCTGATAATGTACGATTGCTCAATTCCCCCATGCAAATTCACAACCGGCTCAAATCTCCACTTGTCCAGTAACGTAAGTCTGCTTCAATGTGTCAAGGGACCTGGTTTTGCAATCTCATTGATGCATGTGGATTGATGACTTTTAGTAGTACAGTACAGAAGTAACTCAGTGAGACCTTCCTGATGGAATTCTGAACACAGCAGAATCACCTGATAATGTACACTTCCTCGATTCCCCCGATGCAATTTCTCAATCTGCTCAAATATGCAAAAAAGAACAATCTCCACTTGTCCAGTGCATAAGTCTGATCCAATCTCTTTGGGGACCTGATGTTGCGATCTCATTGAAGCATGTGGATTAATGAATGGATGGAGTGTGTGAGCCAGGCGGGCGCCGGAGCACAAGTTTCCGGTGGCGTACGAGGACGGGTACACGGTGCTGCGGTGGGTGGCAGCGGGGCAAGCAGGGAGGGCGATGCCGCGGCACATAGACCCAGCCAGCATCGACTTATCGCGGGTGTACCTGTGCGGCGACGACGCGGGGGGAAACATCGCCCACCACGTCGCCGTGCAAGCCTCGCAGAGCGATGTGCGGCCGCTCACCGTCAAGGGCCTCATGCTGCTGAGCCCCCTCTTCGGTGGCCAGGAGCGCACCCCTGCTGAAACTCGCCTCAAGAATGTGCCCATGGTGTCCATTGAAGCCCTGGATTGGCAGTGGAAGTCGTTTCTCCCGCATGGGTCTAATCGTGACCATCCTGCTTGCAACATCTTTGGGCGTAATTCGCCTGATCTCGCGAGTGTTGCCCTTCCCCCTATGCTTGTTATTATTGGTGGACTTGACATTCTTCAAGACTGGCAGGTACCCTTCTACCCTTACTATGATCTAATCCTGAGCCTCAAATTCTTTCTATGATCGACCAACGTAATTCCTGAGCCCTCATCACTTCATTTCGAGAAGATTGGGGCCTGTGCCTTTGTTCGACATGCTTGTAGTCGACATTCTTCAAGACCAAAAGGTGCTCTTGAACCATTCAACCTCCGAGTCCTTCCTACAATCGATCACCATAGCTCCTAAGCCTTCATCTCTTTGTTTTTGAGAACATTGTGGCCTGTGGCTTGTCATCATCGGTGGACTCACACTGGATGGTACTCGTGTACCCGGTATTCTTACTACGATCGATTAACATGAAACCTGAGTCCTAGTCGAGAAATGATTGTGGCCTGTGGCTTGTCATCATCGGTAGACTCGATACTCTTCAAGACTGGTCCGAGGTGCTCTTAAACCCTCAAACCTCAAATCCTTACTCTGACGAATCCTGAGCTCTATCACTTCCTTTCCAAAGGATTGTGGCCTGTGGCTTTACCCTCATCTATGGACTCGGCATTTTTCATGACTGGGTGGTGTACTTTAACCATCAAATCAGCAATATCTTACTATGATTGATCAATGTGAATGTTGGCAGATGAGATATGCCGATTGTCTCAACAGAGCGGGCAAAGATGCGAAGGTGTTCTTTTACAAGGGCGGCATTCACGCATTCGGCTTGTTCGATCAAAAACACATTTCGAAGCAGATGTATCTCAACATCACGGGATTCATCGACAACCACTGATAATGTAGCAATTTCTATGACAACGTCTATACAAAAGAAGCAATTTTTCCCAATTATTTGCAATCGATCAGTGACCATTGCTGTAACGTACATTGTTGATTCAGAGATTAAAATGAAGTACATAACATAGCTGATGCTTATAAAGAGCTTCGTTTATATCAAAGACGATTGCACTTCAGCACCTTGTTCTATGATTTACACTTCGAATTATCTTCTTTTACATGATATCATCTGTCTGTAGCTCAAATTTGTAGCATTTAAGAGCACCGTTTGTAGGCTTTGAACTGTATGTTGCCAATTGTGAGTCTGGTGGATGGTGCTGTATCAAGGATCCATTTTAGAGCACAATGCTATCGCAGTTCCAAAGTGTGATACTGAACTTGTGAGATTCTAACAATCATAAAAAATAAGCGGATAAAACTTTTACTTTGCACTTCCAATTTCACCCCAATATTCTTGCAAATTCATAAATACTAATTTCACATTCATCCAATTCTTATCCGATCGTGACAAAATGTGAAGAATGCTAGATCCGAGACTTCTGTGAATCGGAGCAACATCCTTATCCGTCGTACTCTCTTTTACTGTACATAACAAGAAGAATATTTTTAGCCAAATAGTAACAGCCGAGCTCCAGCACCGACCGGGGCATAGCAAGCAAGTGTCGGCAGCGAAGTTGCGCACTCACGGAATCTAGTCAATTCGGCAGTTGCATTTGACCCACGTCTCGGAAGGAAGCGAAAAGTAGAATATCTAAGCGCTGCAAGGTACGCGAAAGCTTCCGAATTGGTCCTTTTGGCTATGGAGATTGTATTGTACTGAATCGTTGAATGAATTGGGTGGCGATCGACGCAGATGACTTCCTTGTGGGCGATACGGTACGTGATAACCCCGTTGTTTAGATTACAAAATTACCTCACAATTAGAAAAGATGACTCCCTCAATCGTCGCCTGGCGGAGACCCTGAACCCTGTCGTGAAACCCAACTCCACGCCTGTCGCCGGAGTCGCCACTTTCGATGCCGCCGCTGCCGATGACGTCCCTGTGCGCCTCTTCGTTCCAACCCCACAGGTATGCCGTTACCCTAATGCTAAAGTACTCAATCTCTATGTGCAAAATTCCACTATGTAGGAGCAGGCAGAGGTATATGGGGTAGTAAAATAACTACCTGACCATTGTTGACACTCTCATTACCTCTTTTGAGATTTCTATGTGCAAAGTTCTCTTCTGTAGGAGCTAGATGTATGTGTCGTGATAGTGAGAGTGTGAACAATGTAGTGGATCTGGTGATAGCAAAAATGCTGTACATTGTCTACACAACTGATATCTTGATGTGAGGGGATACTAGTCACTTACCAATGGTGTTATGTCTTGTGGATTGGGCAATTTCTCTACTTGTATGATGACCTCGATAGAAGCTTTTTCTCGTAGGGTGCAGAGACCATGCCCGTGATGCTTTACTTTCACGGCGGGGGATTTGTGTTCGCTAGATCTAACGATGCCTTGTACGATCAATTCTGCCGCCGCTTGGCGAGCCGTTGCCATGCAGTTGTGGTCTCCGTCAACTACAGGTAAGCAACTCCGAATGTATTGGTAGCTCTAGAAAAGATGCCTGAAAGAATGTGTAATGAATTTTGGGGATATGGTGGTCGGGCCAGGCGAGCGCCGGAGCACAAGTTTCCAACGGCACATGAAGATTGTTACACGGCGCTAGAGTGGGTGCGAAGCTCGCCGCAAGCGCTGCCATCAAGTGCGGACCCATCGCGGATCTTCCTGTGCGGCGACAGTGCGGGCGGCAACATTGTGCACCATGTTGGCATTCGAGCGAAGGGGATGGGGTTGCGGGGACTGGTGTTGATCCAGCCCTTCTTTGGTGGGGAGGAGAGGACTCCCTCGGAGAAGATTGATAACTTTCCGTTGATTAACGTTCAGCTTCTGGATTGGTTCTGGAAATCGTATCTTCCGGTAGAGGCAGACCGTGATCATCCCGTTTCGCATGTGTTCGGATCGCACTTGGCTGATGCTGAGATTCCCCCGATGCTTGTCCTTGTCGGTGGCCAAGACCTTTTGCAAGACTGGGAAGTAAGATTCTCTTCCTAACCATCAAAGTGTACAGTGAAGTCCAAATCTAAACTGGTTTTCCCCTAAAAGAGCAACTTCGAATTGCTCTTGCGTGCTCTTACATTCATCAATTCCAAAGCCGTAAAGTGCATTGGAAAGGTGGTGGAATGTACTTTTCGATGCACTTTACAGTTTTCTGAATTGATGAATTTTTCAGCAAGAAGAAGCTCTACGAAGTTGCTCTTCTGAGGAAAAGACTTAGTACATTTCAATGAAGCTAAGAGAGAGTTGGTTTCTAGAGAAAAGAGGGTACTAAGCGGAATGGAAGTTGGCTGTGCATGCAGATGAGATATGTGGACGAAATGAAGAAAGCCGGGAAGAAAGTGCAACTGTGTTTCTACGAGGAGGCAGTGCATCTGTTCGGGCATCTCAATCAGACCGTGGTCGGAGAGCAGATGCTGAACGACATTGCTACATGGCTTCACAGCCATCAAAGCTAAGATCTCTTTCTACGTATTGCTTGTAATTAATGGTAAACCGTTTTTCAATTGACTTCTCCAACATTGAGAATGATAAAAAGATTCCAGTGATTCATAGATTGAAGGTAACAGATGATGAAGTACCTTGTAGTACAACTTTCATGTAAGTACAGAACTAAGTGAATGTATATTGTTATAGGCCAGTCATATTTGGATCGAAACCTGCTGTGAAGATTCATCCGATAAGTACTCCGGGTAGCTCACGAACTACTTGGTACTAGACTTTGCATATAAAGTAGCAAGAACTTTGCGCATTATGGATTGGGTGGACAGGTTTTTGCGATTCAGAAGGAAGTGTATCTAGAGCACTATTGAAAAGATACCCGTTTTCATTCTCTGATGAATGCAACGGTGTGGGCTGTAAATTTTTATATATATCGAATTAAAGCTATGGTTTATTTATTTTTTTGTTCCAAGAAGTGTTAGTGACTTCCAATTTTCTGTTCTGTATTGCTCACTTCATGAACTCCTTATTCACTTGGAATTGATTAGAGTATGAAATACGTTTTGTAGACTTTTGTTTAGCAATTGCACAAATATATCATCATCCATCTATTTTAAGAATGTACACTTATGTCTAAATGAGTGAATATTTATGTTTAGTGTTCAAGTAATTTGTAGCAGATTTCTATCATTCACGAGTATGTGCCCATGTCCTTCGGACACACAAAAAAATGTGAATTTGAAATGAACATAATTTGAAAAAATTCTAGAACTAAAAAATCTATAAAAATAGGCTCTATAGCATTGGTATTCCATTCACATGTAAGTTTTTCTAATACTCAATTCTAGAATTTATTCAAATTCACCTTTTTTGTGTGGGCACATACTCATTCTCCATCTTTTCTTTACTTTGGTATGAATTTTGCATTGATGGATATAGGTCCACGAACTTATATTTGAGGTTCCTTATGTACGTTTTCTTTGCTATGATGTTTTGCTTGAGTTTCCTTTGTCACATCACACAACATTACAGAAGATGAAAACACTCAAAATAATTAATTTTCTAAACACTCAGCTTCTTTACTCAATAGAAATTGAGGTAATTTATCTCTTCGCACTACCCCTTTACACGCCAACATCCACTGTGCACTTACCCTTCCACCCTTACTCTCCATAGAGAAAAATCTTGCATCAAATTAAATAGCTCATATTGATGTTGAATACTTTTTGTTCGTTGAATCAGCAAGAACGAAGGATTCTGTGTTGGAATCTTCAGATGAAGTGATGGTCATCTCTGAAAGTGAGCAGCTGACCCATGATACCCAAGCACCAAACCTCGACTCTGGTGGTTGTATTAACAATGCTTTATAACAAATGGATCTCAAGCTACTGTTCGGTGAATCCTGTATGTGAATTCTGTGAATACTGTAGTATGGCTGTATGGGACAATCACTACTAGAAAAGACGGATGTTTGTGTTGGAACTTTCTTAAGAAAATAAGCGTGTTGGAGCTTGCATCAGCAACCTTCTTAAGAAAATAAGCTTGATGATTCGATACCATTATTTATGTTCTGAGAACGTTGACCCAAATTGTAGTTGTAAAAGTAGTGTCAATGTGGAGCTGACCCATGTAACAATTACAACCCGTGCATCATATAATCTCTAAAATGATGAAAAGCGGGAATCCAGCATTCATCACATACCACACTGATATTGAACGTGCATCGATGTTTACATTTGTGGTTGCCAGAGGTGTGATAATCTAAAGATTGACCTCTTCTCGTTGCATGAAGCTTCATACTCAACCTGGACCAACATCCTCGACTGACACGAAAAGCACCTTGCTGATCATGAAGAGATTTGAATGTGCATATCGTTCCTCTAAGCTACCTACTCTTGTTTAATTTTGCTTAAATGCAAGATCCGACTACAATAAGGAGAAACATTCATCACAACTGCATGGAAGGAAACTGCCTCCAGCCGAGAAGAGGCGCACTACGGATCCATCCAATTCTCGTAACCAGCGTATTCACAGTTGAATGAATCGAAGCAAAACCAACCCCGGCCAAGAGAAGTCATCAAACTTTTCTATATCTGCACGAGACTGGGCAAACTCTCCATCCAAAAATAAGCATTTGGTAGGTTGTTTCAATATTGTCCCTAGCATAGATTTTGAGAAAACCCACACAACACTTACTTTTAAAACAACCCACTCAACTCTTATTTTTAAGACAACCCACTCAACACTTACTTTGACACAATACATGATAAACTATCTACAATTGTGACTTACCTACTGCAACATAAGAAGAATAATGTATAGTTGCTAAAAACAACAACCAATATACAAAGATCTGAACATTCATTCAGTGTACAAGATTGCAATGGCGAAACCATAAAACAACATCACCTACTACTAGAGTTCATGTTATAAATTCAAACTATCCCAAATGAATTTGCAAATTTTAACACTGAAAATAAAGTGAACTTTGTTTGAGTTGCAATGCAATGCGTACTACCAAAAGAGCACATTAAACGAAGAAAGAAGACCTCTGCAAAGTTTCAACTCTTCATCCAAAATGTTGAATTTCAACATGTATGGACAACATCTACTTGCCCGCAAGCTGGCTCCACAAGTAATTTAACAATAAAAATTGGAACTTGTGTAACACCAATGGCTCATCAAAAGCAACCTATCATCATCCAACTTCACCATAACCACCGGCCCGCCTCCGAGCACCCACATGTTTTGTTTTAGAGAAATGTGTGCATTTGAGACACCTAATTGACAAGTAAACCAAAACAAAGTAACAACGTCACTATAAGAAACCCTGATTCTTTTGATGTCTAATAAATAACATTTAGACTAAAAGATCTCCTAAGACATCCTCCAAACATCTTCATAGACATCTTGGCACACATCCATGGAGCATCAATAATGCATGTTCAATTCGGAGCCTTGCAACAACGCAAACGTAATCGAAGAACTCTTGTCCAAATGGTGACGGATGCTTTCCTGTTGACAGAAATGAGAACAATCTATCAATCACAAGTACCATGATTCTACAGAAGTGTGTCAGAATAATGAATTGGGAAATTACCTGGCTGAGGAAATGCATTTGGTACAACATTCGTTAATTCCAAGTGGCCTGTGTCGTAAGAGAATGCGAAGTCGCACTACTCATTCGTGGCTAATATTGTCTTGATTGGTTTGACATGAAAATAAAGGGGAGCTACTTTGTTTCCTAGGCCCTCCAGGAATGCGCCTCCTGATAGGAATCAACTACTATCAGATTCTTCCTCGAAGAAATGTGGTGAGTTTTTGTTGACTAGAATCTCACCTGTGATTACCCTGCCATATAACTCTCTATCTTTAGTGTAGAAGAAAGCCTGCATCAAAAGAGAGAAATTGAGTGTCAAGCAAACCGAATACTATCACAAACCAGAGTGTTATCATAGTAATCTCGTGAATTTTTACCTTTTTGAATCGGCTCAAGAAGCTGATAATCCACGGCACTGCCATCCAACTGCAACGATCAGCCTAGGTTTAAGTGAGTATGCAAATATATATCGGAATCAAGTACTTAAATTAGTCGATGTAAGAATATACTCGAAGCTTCAGAGATGAGTTTAGAACTGAAAGCTACGTCATATTAGAAAATCACCTTCATTGACTTGCCCTCTCCAAATTACGGGTTCAAGAGGCTTCGAAGCTGGACTATGGAGAAATCGAGAAGCATTCTGCAGATAGAGCCCTGGATCTTGATATCTAAGCTCTGCCATCTTCCACATTGCTGTTATATGCCTGCGACAAACCTCACATGAATCCACCAGAGCAGAATAGGCCATGCTCTGAATGTAGACAACTGCTGCTCACATAACGTAAGACCTCGTAATAGTACAATGGAATGTATTCACTTACCTGGGCTCCAACAAGTCAAGCAGTCGGTGTCGACGCTCCTCAGCAATCGCTGCAATCTACTTCCTACAATGCCATGGAGTCGGGTTAGGTTATGATCCTACATGAAGAAAAGAGCTCGAACAGGGTCAATTTCTTACCACAAAAATGCTGCATGATTGTAGTTGCTCATGAACGACATGGGCTTCATATACGGTGGAGGAGCCAGTAAAGTTAACACATCAAGTTCGTCCACATAAGCTTTCTTTCCATCAGGCATGATTCGGAACGGCTCGTCTCCTTTGTTTCCGACGACACCATACTTGTTGTTGTTGTTGCCCAACTCTTGAAGCACTTCGTCAGTTCCTGAGGTTTCAGCTTCGGTGTTTCGAGGTTCCCGTGATTGCATCCAAGGATCCCAGCCTTTGTCCAATAGCTTCATGTCAGCTTGGAAAATGTCAAAAGTCGGAAATGAATCTCCATTCATATCCCCTCTTAAAGGGTTGCCAATAGTGGACTTGCAAATCACAGAGCGTCTTCCCTTGCCTGCGCATTGACACATATCCAGAGGTGTTAAAAAAGCTGCTGTAAAATTTTTAACGAAGCATAAAAATCCCTTTTGATTCTAGCAAAAAGATCACAAGTACTTGGACTTGAGAGCATAGTGATGAAATACACAACATACGATCAGTAAGTGAAAAAATCTTAGGTGGTAGCTTTATCGTGAGCAGATTAGCAATACACCTCACGATAAGGCAAAAAGGTGTAGCAACATGAAATTGGGAGCTCAGGAGGAGAATCACCCTACTTTCACCTTCGATCTCCTCACAAGTGTTTAAAAGCTCAAAAGTTCAAAACTACAATTTTTTACCCCCTTCATACATACACTTGGAGACATGAATGAAGATTGTTTTGTTGCTAAACTTGAGTTTCCTCAAGTTCTCTCCCTAGAAGATACACATCAGACTCTCTCATTGCTTCTGATGTAAGCTTCAAGTTTAGGAAGGACAATCCAGTTTTGTGGATAATATTTTCAATATTGCTGGCTTACGAAGTATATTTCTCGGGTGTGCCTTATTAAGTGATGGATTTTCTTCTTCCTGTACTATTTCGGAAGTTTATGGTCGTTCTATATTTTGTTGAATGTGGATATTGAATGCTTGTGTGGCAGGGGTGGCAGCGGAAATTGGACCCGGAATTCAACATCATGGATACTCTGCCGCGTCAACTGCTGTTCAAAGCGGACTATATCAAATCGCTTTCCTACACTTAGCCTGCGCACATGAGGCAAACGGCTCCGTTTGAAAGCGTGTGTGCGGCTCCGACCTCTGCGCGTATGATCAAACCCAGGCAGTCGGGAGAGTCCGCTTTTCGTGTGCGATTCCAGTTTGTTTACCTCTCTCCAATTCGCTCAACCAATTGGAGTGCGGAGACTCTCTGGAGCTTCCAGTGAGGAGAAAAGATGGTTCCAGGAGCCCCAGGGTTTTACCTCAACCAGCCCAAAAGTGAATGAAAAGTTGTTCCCGAGGCTGCCAGTTGCCCCATCTAATTGGGGGGTGGGGCCCGCTAGTCCGCAAGCCCAAGCAAATTGCCTAGACCATATGGCCCATGTGCGCAGGCTAACTATGGATGGAGTCATGGCACCTTGATGCCAACAATTTTGTACTATGGCCTTTTCTCCTCTTGATCAGCATAGCCTTTTACCTTGTACTTGATAATTCATTGCGCTTTTTTTCGCATTATGTGGCTCAAGGGATAATTCCGAGTGTTCATTTTGAAAGATTAAGCATGTGCATGTTGCTAGATAAAAGTTTCTTGTCATCAAAATTTGAATCTAGATGGTTTAGATGGTATGGTTGAGACATGAATAGCTTACCTATGACTCTTTGACACTCTGAAAAAAGTCACATTTTGAGACTAAGAGTAGAGCATTCATGTAGAGTGCTAAAACTTGAAGCAGTTTTGATAATGGAGTTCTCGGTTTTGTCACCTAGAGGTACATGATAGTTTTGCAAACCAATAGTGTCATGTACTCAAAGCAAACCTTATAGAATACCAATAGTATCATGTACTCAAAAGCAAACATTATAGGGTACCAGCAGTATCGTGTACTCAAAGCAAACATTGTAAGGTGCAAACATTTTAGAAACACATGTAAGTCCACCTACATCAAAATTTTACATAAAATTTCAAAAAAAAATCCAAAAGGGATGATTCCACTTGATCTATCCTTCAACTTGCATACACTCCAAATTTCCCATGCTGAAATTTGAGCCATTATTGAGCACCTTACCTTTACGATAAAAGAAACATATTTTTACAAGAATTAAAAGATCTCTTTATTCTCTTCAACAGATTCTAAGATGTCTTCGATAGGCATTGCCAGTATATCATCCACTCGTACTTTGGATTTTCTTGCTGCAAATGATAGTACATAAAGGAAATTGATTACAAGAATGGCCATGTATTTCAAATAAAATAATTTCAATAAGGTAATAATTCCAATTTTCATAATCGACATAAATTCAATAACATTTTTATTACCTGAATGTGGCTTATTCCCAGCTTGGTTGGGATACTGCAATAAATGTTTGGTCATATTGTCTGTAGCTGATCGCAATGACATAGCTTGTTGAAACAATGCCCTGTTCAATACAAGTGAAAAATAATTAAACTCTATTGTTTTATGTGCGTACATTTCCATAACTATTTTTTTTTTTTTTTCTATATAAGAGTAAAGTACAATAGTATCAGAATACTTACATTGTATCGTAGTTTCACGTTTTAGTATAGATATGGTTGGTAATGTAAACAATAGCTAGCAGACACAACTGTTGTTTGTATTATTCTAAATGTACTTATAGAGAGTTGATTAATATAAATAAGATACACATACATAAGTAATGATTGGCGTTGTTTCAAAGTAAAACTTGAAAGATTGGCATCATTTCCTTGTTTTGAAGTTGGCTCACTGCATACAAGTAAAATGTACAAAGTTTACATATAGATTAAGCTATAATTTGGAAATGTTATGACGATTGGTAGAAATGGTAGAAATATATCGTGTGAAAAGAATTGTAGGTGAAACTAATAGATTGTATGATTGTGTCTACCTGGTGGGAAGTTTTGCAAGTCTTTCCAACTCAATGTCTTCAAGACAAGCATATAGAAATTTGATGGCCTCAGTTCGGGGAGTGATTTTGGTTGCCTGAGTGATATAATCAACAAAATTTTAAGGAAAGTTTGTATTGATAACATTAGTGGGAAGGTGGTCTCAGTAAAGTCACGAGTAAAGCTAAAGTGGCACTTTAAAGCCATATTGTGCCACTATAGCTTTACTTGTGGCTTTACTCAAACCACCTTTCGACTACACAAGAGTTGTTAATTAGTGTTACAAGCGTTAGTTGCAAAGCGTAACACTACATGTGACACGTCACCATAGTGTTACGACACTAATCGTCAATTAATAACACTAAACATGGAAGCATGGACACTTTCTTGCAAGTGTAAGAATTCACTGGAAGAAGTGGTGCAATTGGTGGCTCGAAGAAAAGACAAGGGAAATTGATTGCAATCGCGTTCCAAAGTGAACACTAATCTCGAAGAAAAGTGTCCCAAAGTGAACACTAATCTCAAGAGAGTTAAGAAATGGTGTTATTTATTAAAAGTTACCCATTACACTAATCTCCACATAACACTAACTAAGAACTCCTTCTGTAAAGTAATTGATAACAATACCATAATTATGCGTGAACAACAATATAAACTTTGCTTGAAATTACCCCCAAATTTGATGCAATGTACCTGATCCTGATCAATATTATTTGAGCCTTTGGTTTGTCCACCATTCTTCTTTCCTTGAGCGGCTCCATTTTTAGGTGCATTCTTTTTGGCCTCTACCCAAGAAAATAATAAAAAAACATGAGGTTGTTATACATTAAATTCATTAAGAGTTTTCAACATTTAATTTTAAAACTTTTAATTATAGGTATTGTAAGTCTTGTAAGAATCCAAAGTCATTTGATTTGAGGATTAGAAAAAACTCTTCATAAATGATGAATGAGAGTGAGGTTATAATTATTTTATGTGTTCATGCTCAAGGTTTTTATGTCTTCGAAGTTATGCTTAAGTTTTAATTATTTTCTTCACAAAAATCTTAGAATTTTATTTGATGTCAACAAATCACGTGTTGCGAAGGGTAAGACTTAAAGTAAAATTAAGGTGAGAGGATATGAGAGGTTAAAAGTATGTACAATTTGAACCATAGAGCTTTTACTTTTAACATTGTAGAGACAACTTGTTAACCCTTAAAGGTCCCTTGGGGATAGTATGTACGGTGGCGTATAATTGAGATTTGCTACCAACAAGAAACTCTATATTGTGATCTTAAAAGCTTAGTAGAACCGCATGGATTTATATGTCAACTTGTTCTTTGAACTCAAATCTATTAAAGGTGTGCACTCATTCCAATACAAACAAAATACGTTGTATTCTAGCAACCAAAATATGGTTGTTCAGACCTTTAGGGGTTAATCACATGAAGTCTTTTTTCAGCTTGACATTGAGTGTAGATTGGGTATGGAGTTTATGCAATGCTTCATTCCTCATGGCCAAAAAAATGGGATTTAGTGTACCTTTGAGCTTGTAAACAAGTACTCTTGTTGTTTGTTGGTACATGTGATTCCTCCGAGCCAAGTCATCTTCGAGCTTTTGTTTTGATTGTATGTATGCAAAATTATCATGAAGTTACTTTGCCAAAGTAGCCATCCTTTTGTTACTACTTTGTGTACAAATGACTAACCAAATATGAGATTTTTTATGGAGGTTGTTGATTTATATTCCACATTTAGCATAATAATTTTAGGTAAATAACTTTTACAAAAACTTGTATAGAAAAAGAAAAAGAAATCTAAACAACAGAACTGAGTGTACCTTTACTCTGATCATACAAAGAATTATTAAACTTGAACGCAAAGCTCTTTAATGGAAGACATGCAAGATTCGAGCATAGTAAGAGAGAAAGAAAGTCATCAAATCAAGGTGTGTATGAAATCTCACCTCCTTAGAAAGTTGAACATTTCGTGTAGCTTCAGCCAATTCATTCATGAGCTTTTGGTTTTGATGAGTTAGCATTTCAGTTTGATGAGTGTGATAACCTACTTCCTTCTTGAGTTGTTCATTCTCTATTATTGTTCTTTTTGTTTTCTTATATGCAAAACAAAACACTACAAGTAAATACATCCATGTGAAAACACTACTTAAATCAAAGTATGAAATTGATTCAAGATACATCACGTCTCATCAATAAATGTTGACAATTCCAATTATTATCATAAGAACTCTGATAATAGATCTTGGTGAAGATTCTTGATTTACAATCATATAAATGAAAATCTTATTGAATTGATCATTGAGTACACATTGGCTTACGAAATTGTGCATAATTTCAAGAAAAAATATTTACTAAATCACCGTATGATGAGCATCACTTCTACAGTGCATCCTATTCAACTTGTTCTGTTTTTTATTTTGAGACTTCTAGATATTGAATCTACTTCTATTTAAACTAGCTTTTCATACAATTATTTCAATAAGAGAAACACTATGGCAGTTTTCCTCCTCTTGTTCAACATCTTCAAAGTTAAGATCCGAAGAAAAATATAGGATATTACAGAATGAAGTTGCTCCTTCAATGTGTGGGACATTTCTTTCTTCGTCTCTGCAACTCGAGTTTGTATCTCTTTCTTGAGACGTTCTTTCTCTTGAACGGACACTCTTTCAACATCACTAATCGCCTCAGCATGATCTCTTTGCTCTTTCAGTAGTTGTTCTTTCAACCTGCATTTAAAAAACAATGAGATCTAGTCAATACAACCACAACCACCTTCATTCACAGCTTCGTACAAGCTACAATATCTGCATGAAACATCTGTATCCATTGAACCAAAGACACATGTCAATACTGAACACAAGATTCTGCAAAGCAAATGAGAAGCGAACCCCACTTCCTTTTTCTTTCCATCAGAACTACCCAGTAGATATACATGTCATAGAACCCAAGTAAATTGTTCTTTTACATTCCGTGCATCAATCAACTTGCTCGTTCGATTTCCAATACTAATGTTGATGAAATTCTAAGTTAATGCAACCTAACAAAGCCTCACATTCCAAGTGATCTAATTGGAATCAACAAAAGATGAAATTATACAATGATAGAAAGATGGGGGAAAGTGTGCATACGCAGCATTTTCATCTTCGATGGCCTTCTTTTTGAGAGCAAAATCCGCCATTTCTCGAATTCTCACTTGAGCAGCTTCTAATTTGAGCTTCATGCTATTCAATTGAAACTCATGAGCACTTGTGAGGTCAGCCATTTGTTTATTCATCTTCGCAGTGTTGTCTTTTAGATCTTGCTCTGCTTTTTGACATGCAGCTTCAAGTTCAGCAATTCTGTTGTCTTTGGTATTCCCTTCGCTGAAAGAAACAATACCAGGCTCACATAAGATACCTTCACAATCCAACAGATTGTAAGGAACAGTGATGCTTTAGAGTACTTTGTGAGGAAGTCGATGATCTCTGTCAATGTGAGGATCTTCTCCCTGGCTCCAACATTGAGCTTCTCCATACTCCCTACAATGTACGTTGATCTATCTTCAAGCCGCCGCATCTTGTCTGTGATGGTTATCACATCGAGGTCCTTCTTTAACAAGCTGGCTTTCAGCACGTCCAGCTCGTCGCCGCCTTTCTCTGGCTTTTTCGCCATTTTTGTCTACTTTCTCAGTTCTTGAAGAGGACGAGGCTCTATCAATTCCTCCGCCTCACAATCTCCCGCCAGTGCGATCACTAAGTGCAGTATCAGAAATTGACCATGTCCAACTCCCTACGCTGTGCGGTCAAAATACGATCAAAGTGTCAGCTGAAATGGAGGAAAGCTACCAGAAGCAGAGTGCAGATTCCTTAAATGTCAATTATCAATTCTGCAAATTCTTTGGAGTCTATTTCCACACTTTCAATGCTTCAATTGCAGCTTAAGAGCAGAGTTTGCGGTGTCTGTGGTTCGAAAAGTCGAAAGGTGTGGCGATCCTTGTAGCGATGGCGATGGCGATGAAGGTGTTTGCGAGTATTGCGACCAACAGACGCATCTTCCCTTGTGTCTTCTCCTCTGCCATCTCTACTCTACGCCATTCCTCGCCCGTGGGAACACATACCTAATTGTAATAAGGTGCTCAAGATTGCCTTAATTTTCTATTGAGAGAATCTTTGGGGATGTTACCAATGCAAGCAATTTCCGTCCACGGGGAAAATTAGTAGAATGATAGAGCATGTGGAATTATTTGAATTCATGTGGAATTATTCGAATTCATGTGGAATTATTATTAACCCCTAACCGTCCATGAAACTCGAAACGGGATTTTGCAATTTTGGGCAGCCTAGATGGAGGTATTAAAAGTAATAATTTTTGCCTAAATTTTTACTAGGTGTTCCTTATACTCCAAAAAGTATGTGGAAAAACTTGCAAAGCCAAATTTCAGTTTTAAAACCTTCATCTAGAAATTTTAGGTTTGAAGTCCAAAAAGGGCAGCTTAAATTTAGTCTTTTTTTGTTTTATTTTTGAAAATATGTTCATAAACAAATCACTACTTGAGTTCCAAAGTGACACAAGTCAAAACGTTTACCAAATTTACAAGGGCAACCTCCAAAAATTCCAAAAACAATTTTCAAAATGCCCAAAAAACTTGGGAGACAAACTTTGAATAATACGATCTCTCAAATGGTAAACATCCAACGGTCAATTTTTGGAAACGTAACTAAAATTAGTCTTAGGTACAAGATCTTACGGTTGGAAGTTTTAAATGGCGAAACAAAATTGGTTCACACCCCCGGAAGTGCATAGAGGTAGAAAATCGCAGTTTTGAGGTTTTGAGCTCCCAAAAACACACACGGACTTTTAGGGATTGAACGCCCATGGGGTCTAAAACAGGCAGCCTAAAACTGCGTCACAACATTTTTTGGACTTGAGCATCACGAATAGTGCACTCTTTGAACTTGGGCATCATGAAGAGTGCACTTTTGGAACTTGAGCATTATGAATGAACCAATCAATGATGACCTTGCAACCTCCTACAAGATTATGTACAACTCCAACCTACCTACCAAAATCCTTTCAAACCACCTTTTTGGTAAAATGGTAATATTGAGATAAATTTGAATAACTTTGTAGTTGGAGATTTTATCATTGCATTAGCTTTGTTGTAAGAATTTTCACTTTGATCTCAAAATGATGAAATTTTGTAAATTCTCTTGTGTACTAATACATTATATCTCGTAATCTCTGAGGCTTCATGACTCAAACTTTGGGCCACATGACCTACAACAACTCTATTACAAGATTGTACGGTTGAGATCAAAATTGCGTATTCTTATTTTAATATAGGACTCTTTTATAATGTGTCATTTGGCTAAAACTAGGTTGTAACGTTTCAGAGTCTAGAATTTTAAATCCTATGTTGAACGTTGAAAATATTACCAATATATTTCTCGCAATAAAAACTTGATTTATTCTATGTCAATAACATCTTCAAACAAAAATGATAAATACAAAATAAATTTTTTTGCAAGTAATAACTATGCAATGGAGAAGACTGGCATTATTATCCATTAAAAATATAATTGAAAACTACACCATACGTACTAGAATCCATTATTTTCCTTCAACACATAGTTGAGTTTGCAAAGCTTTCTAACACCAAAACTAAAGTTTAAATGAAATCTATTCCAAATCCCCAAGACCCTAAACCCTAAACCCTAAATCCTAGACCCTAAACTCTAGATCCTAAGTCCTAAATCCTAAACCATAAACCCTAAATCCTATCCGCAAGTGATTTTATACAAGAGAAACTCCGAATGAAGAAGTGATGGCTCTTCAAAATATTATATCTCCAAATCAATCAATTGAAGTTTCTATTATGAGAATAATCAATTTTATTTAACATAAAATCTCACTATATATATATAAAAGAACTCTAACCTTCAATTGAAGATTGGCGTGAATACAGTGTCTATTCGTAATGTCATTACCTCGATGGCCACATGACAAAGAGGTAAAAGAACAAAACTACTCACCCCTCTCGGGAATAGACACTAGACACCACTTAAGGCAGAAGCTAGGCTAGACTAGAGTTAACCTACATAGGGCAGTTTGTGGTACGTGTTGTGTGGTGGAAACATTGGTGTTTTAAGTGGGATTTGAGTGGTTCCGTGCTCACTAAGCCATGCAGTCCTAAGGTAAAATCTCACTACTATAAGTGTACAAGATCAAATATGATTATAAGGTGATGCCATATGTTAAAAACTTATAAAGTGGGATATTTTCTAGAATTTATTTGTCTCCTCTTATATTTCTCTTTATTTATGATCGTGAAATAGAAAACAATAGAAACTTATTTCTATTACCTTTGTAAGAGGTAAATAAATAATTATTCAAATCAATACAATAAGAAAAATGCTACAAATAATTATTTCAGAAATAAGTACAATTATTTATACTACGATATAAATATACTCCTATCTTAATTCAAGGGTGTCAAACAAAAATAGTCAATAATAGAATGAGTTGTTAAAGCAAAGTGTTTTTTAATACTAAGTAATACTAAAATAGATACACAACGATGGAGTAATTTCCAAATGCACAACAAATAATATAGACCATAACATGTAGACAAGTTAAGGCCTAAATAGGAAGTTTAAACATTGACTAATATGTTAATACCAAAGTTATGAAAAATGAATGCTCACACATAGTCAACACTAAACTTGTTATACGAGGAAACTATTTATGATTCTACTTAATCTGTTACACGTTTTTTAGTGAAACATAATATAAGATAAATAAAATATAGATTTGATATATACTTAGATCTCTCTAGTGAAAGAAATAACTATACTCTCATAAAAGAATAGCTAAAATTCCTAGAACGTTCTATGAGAGGATTTAGGGCCGCTTCACACGAGGGGCCAAGCCATTAATGGGGCCAATTCATGGCAAAATCCTGTTTTGAGATTGGTCGAATTCTTGAAATTGGCCCGAACGGTTTTACATCGGGGTCAAGGCCAATATTATGAAATTATATTATAATAGGTGGGAGACAAGTTATGACACGGCCGGCGCTCCAAAAGTTGGGAGATACAAGAAAGGAATGCCAATTCATGGCCTAGAGGCGTTTTCTTGATTCCAATTTTTAAAAATTATTTTGTAAAAAACATTTAATGTGAACGAATCAAAAGCATGAAATGTAGCTAACAATAAGAATTGGCCCCATGGCCTTGTTTTTCCTTTTACAAATCGGCCACAAGGGCTTTATACACAGGGGAATTGGCCCCACTTTATTGATTGTTAAAAGTCTTCTCCAATTGGAGCCAATTGGGTTTAAAAAGTCAAAATGTGAGTGAATTGGCATGGAGATTTGTTGGCCTTGACTCCCCGTGTAAAGCGTCCCTTATTATAGAATTGCTTAGAGCCTAGAATATCTTTGTCTTAAAACATTCTCGTTTCTGACAAAGAGATCTTTTGGACATTTCCATGTCCGAATTACGATGTGGGTCCGTGCCCTGATTTAGGCGCCATGTGCACCAAAGACGCCTAAATATAGTATTTTTCAAATGCAAATATGCAATGCAGAGAAGTGAGAGAAGTTGTGCGAAGAGGGAGCCTTGGAGGCAGGCCAGAAGAGGAGGGGAAAGGAAGCACTGGGGGGCGACCGGCCAATAGTCGATCGGGGGCGTTGGAGCGGTCATCAAAGGGACCGGCCGTATTTACAGGGATTTCCAAAGCCCATCACTTTAGGTTTTATTTGAAAAACAATAAACCATTTGTTGCGACCAAAAACTATGCTCGAGATTCATCTTGGGAGCTTGCAAACGGCTATCAATGCCTAAATGAAGTGCCGGAGGGAGGTTCAAAACCGGAGTTTGCCAAAGTGGAAGAGGCAATCAAACAAGAGATGGAAGCCTTAGAGGAATTTATCAAATGGAAAAAACGATGCGTCTTGAAGTTCATGGAGGTTGAGCGTAATCTACAAGCCATTGACAATACAAAGTGGTTGTTACAATATCTCGGCAAATTTCTCAAGAAGAGCAACTCAAAAGTGTGGGAACAATCAAACTTTTGGCCCAAAAGTATGGAGTCGCAAAACCATGTTGGGAGGAAGGGGAATATAGATGGATTGGGAGAACTTCAAGTAGACGAAGGCAGTCTCGACACACCAACAATCTTGAATCATCTTCCAAAAGTACAAGAGAGGGGATTTTTTGGGCCGAGACATGACAAATCACGAGAGAGAAGCTACAAACCCACAAGGAAGCAAGGACCTCTTTATACGGCTGTCACGGACATAAATTAGAAACTTTTAGAAGATTTCTCGAAGAGATGTCAAGGACATACATTAGAAACTTCTAGAAGATTGAGAAGCGTCTCGAAGCGTCTCGGAAGTCGCTTGAGAAGTCTCGGAAGAAGCTTCCGGGTAGTATATATAGGAGTCGAGGCTGAAGGGTTCTTTAGTCTCGACAACACATCCCTTGGAGTTCTCACCTTTTTTGATGTTGTTCGTGTTCTCGTTCTGTTAATCCAAGTTCTTGTTAGTTTCTGTTCTGAATATCCTTGTGTCTTTCCATGTCCTTGACAACGGCACATGTTACATCTTTGGAGGAATCCACATCAGAGCCTTATCCAGGATTTTGATCCCTCTAACGATGTTGAAGTTGGACATTTTGTTGTTATGAATAGCAGCATTGATGATATGAGGTTGGACATACCTTTTTTTCTAGGAAAAGTGAAGGTTATAAGAAATGTTTCTACAGAATCAAGAAGCATGAAGGTAATATGGTATTGGCCGAAACCAACAACTTTGCAAGATGATCCAGGCATGTGGACCCACAAATATGAAAAATGCCTAAAACAAAGATGGATTCCTTTTTATAAGCCGCCGCATTTAGTGGACTTAGATACCGCAATTAACGTAGCCTACTAGCATCTTTGACCATGCTCCGTTGAATATTTAATTATTTTGAAAATGATGTTCGACACCTCCAAAATGAATTTTTTTTAAATCGATTTTTTTGGAAAATAAATATTCATAAGTTCGACTTTCATCCAGAATACTATTCATTTTTCATGGGTGTTTTGTACAGTATGAATTAAAGACTGGTGGCTGCTCCTTCATTTAAAAACCGGTGGCTGCTCCTTCATTTAGCTTTCCCTAATGTTCACTTAACTTCCCTAATTTCATTGGGTGCCGAGTCTTATTGACAAGTTTGGTTATGGTTTAGGGTTGTATGTGGAGAAAGTGAGGCACTATGGCAAAGCACTAGCTTTTAAGTAGTTTGTTTACTACAGTAAATAAAGAAGAAATGGAGGTCAATGTAGAGCGTGAGTTTGCAGCACTTCATTCGAAGTTGGAGCTAGAGAGAGCTATATAGAAGCCTGAAGCTGAAAAGAGACCTGTAGGGAGGCCCAAGAAGGAGATGGAGGTTGTTCTACTTCCAACAAACGTGCAGACGCCGATCAAATCATCATCAAGGCCATCAAGGAGGAGGGGAACATACATGAACTGGTTTGTGCCGTCCCTATGGGATCCTATTTTTGCAGCTGTAAGCAAGCATAGGAATTTGAGGAGTGGATTACGTTACTTGCAGCTGAAATTTAGACGTCCAGGTGAAATTGTGAGTGTTTATGACAAACTAAATACAAGCACTTTAGCAGAATGGTTCACTAGTATAGGAGAGTTGAAAGCACGTACCAAACAATCTGTTTTCAAGGAAACAGCCGCTTATACAGGGGGTGCACAACATGCTTCCATCCTAGCCAATCATCCCGAATTGGAAGAAGATATCATCACTGTGCTCAAGAGCCATCGAGATGCCGGACAACCTTTGTATGCTACAACTGCTCAAGGTATAATTAGGGGATTTATCCGCATGAGAAACCCTAACTTACTTGACTTCAACAACAAAACCGGATTTAGAGTTAGCTTGTATTGGACACGTGACTTTTTGTAAACAAACTTGAACTGCACTTTGAGAAAAGCAACAGGCGCTGCACGAAAGCTTCCAAGCGATTGGGAGCTGAAGGGCTTACAAATGGCTCAAAGGGCAGCTTACTTGGTGAGAGCCCATTCAATACCTCCAGAAATGATGGTTAACACAGATCAGACAGAAATCCACCTGTTACCAACAGGGGGGCTAGAACTTGGGCAGAGAAAGGATCAAAACATGTTTTGGTCCATGGCATGGAGGACAAACGGCATACTACAGTTGCAGTACCCTCTGCAGCAGCTGGTAACCTCCTCCCATTCCAACTAATATTTACAGGGACCACTCAAAAATGTCTTCTTCATATGCATGTTGGACGTCAACTATGTAAAGTTGAGGGATGGCACCTAACATGCACAAGTAACCATTGGAGCAATATAGAAACATGCAAGCAATTTGTAGAATGCATTCTACAACCATAAAAAGAGCAACAAGTGAAGAAGATGGGTTTAGAGGAAAACTCGAAGCTGATCTGGCTGCTGGATTGTTGGAGCGTTCACATCTCAAAAGAGTTTGTAACATGGGTGAAAATGACACATCCAAAGATCTTGCTCATTTTCGTCCCGGCAAATTGCACTAGTGTATTTCAGCCAGTAGATGTCATTTAGCAGAGACCATTAAAACACACCTCGCTGAGGAAATGCATTCGGTACAGCATTCATCAATTCCAAGTGGCCTGTGTCGTAAGAGAATGCGAAGTCGCACTGCTCATTCGTGGCTAACACTGTCTTGATTGGTTTGACTTGAAAATAAAGTGGAGCTACTTTGTTTCCAAGCCCCTCCAGGAATGCGCCTCCTGATAGGAATCTACTACTATCAGATTCTTCCTCGAAGAAATGTGGTGAGTTTTTGTTGACTAGAATCTCACCTGTGATTACCCTGCCATATAACTCTCTATCTTTAGTGTAGAAGAAAGCCTGCATCAAAAGAGAGAAATTGAGTGTCAAGCAAACCGAATACTATCACAAACCAGAGTGTTATCACAGTAACCTTGCGAATTTTTACCTTTTTGAATCGGCTCAAGAAGTTGATAATCCACGGCACTGCCATCCAACTGCAACGATCAGCCTAGGTTTAAGTGAGTATGCAAGTATATATCGGAATCAAGTACTTAAATTAGTAAATGTAAGAATATACTCGAAGCTTCAGAGATGAGTTTAGAACTGAAAGCTACGTCATATTAGAAAATCACCTTCATTGACTTGCCCTCTCCAGATTACAGGCTCAAGAGGCTTCGAAGCTAAACTATGGAGAAATCGAGGAGCATTCTGCAAATAGAGCCCTGGATCTTGATATCTAAGCTCTGCCATCTTCCACATCGTTGTTATGTCTCTGCGACAAACCTCACATAAATCCACTAGAGCAGGATAGGCCATAGATAACTGTTGCTTACATGACATAAGACCTCGTAATAGTACAATGGAATGTATTCACTTACATGGGCTCCAACAAGTCAAGCAGTTGGTGTCGACGCTCCTCAGGAATCGCTGCAATCTTCTTCCTAGAATGCCATGGGGTCGGGTTAGGTTATGATTCTTTCTAAAGAAAAGAGCGAACATGGTCGATTTCTTACCACAAAAATGCTGCATGATTGTAGTTGCTCATGAATGACATGGGATTCATATACGGTGGAGGGGCCAGTAAAGTCAACACATCGAGTTCGTCCAGATAAGCTTTCTTTCCATCAGGCATGATTTGGAACGGCTAGTCTCCTTCGTTTCCGACGACACCATACTTGTTGTTGTTGCCTAGCTCTCTAAGCACTTCGTCAGTTCCTGAGGTTTCAGCTTCGGTGTTTGGAGGTTCCCCTGATTGCACCCAAGGATCCCAGCCTTTGCCCAATGGCTTCATGTCAGCTTGACCACCACCGAAATGTCAAAAGTCGGAAATGAATCTCCATCCATATCCCCTCTCAAATGCTTGCCATTCGTGGACTCGCAAATCACAGAGCGTCTTCCTTTGCCTGCGCATTGATACAAATCCGGAGGTGTTCAAAAAGGTGCTGTAAAACCAAACGGAGCATAAAAAATCCGACAGCTTGTCACAAAAGTCCCTTTTGATTCTAGCAAAAAGACCACGAGTACTTGGACTTGCGAGCATATTGATGAAATACACAACATACGATTAGTTAGTGAACAATCTTAGGTTGTAGCTTTATTATGAGCAGATTAGCAATTAACCTCACGATGAGGCAAAAAGTGTAGCAACATGAAATTGGGAGCTCAAGAAGTGAGTAGAAATGCCATAATTAACCCTATTTAAGAATTGAGCACTAGAAACGTACCCGCTTGCAATTGCATTGCAAAAGATAAATTTGTGCTCTCAGCGTGCGATTGAAACCGTGGCAGCGGGGTACGGTTCTGATATGGGTACCACTAAGACGCGTCTCATTATGTGTGACCTATGTTTAATTCATCAAATATGTTCCAGAAATTCCTTATTTAACTACATGTATACAACTATAGCATTGTCATCTATAATACCATCTGGTTAGAATAATTTTTCAATATTGTTTGTTTATTAAAAAAGTAGTTTCAAAAAAATTACACTATTTAGGAGGGGGTACCCATATCAGAACCGCACCCAGCGATGAAACGGCGACATTGGAAGCGGGAATCGAAACCCTAATCGCCATCGCAGAAAAATCTAAGGTGATTTATTCTTATACAATTTAGACCCCCATTTTGTTTGTGGGTGTGCCAGAGTGGGTGCGAAGCTCGCCACAAGCGCTGCCATTAAGTGCGGATCCAATTCGGATCTTCCTGTGCGGGGATAGTGCGGGCGGCAACATTGCGCACCATGTTGGCATTCGAGCGAAGAGGATGGGGTTGCGGGGACTGGTGTTTGATCCAGCCCTTCTTTGGCAGGTTGCTATTTTGATAATCTTTTTATCCATTTTAGATTTGAGAATTCTAAGCTACTTTATCTATAAGTTGTTTAGTACCACGCCACTTAACAAGATGATAAGTCTATAGTGCACTTATCCTACCATTTTTTACAAACCAGAGATTATTGTAGAAACCAAAAAGAATCACCCTACTTACACCTTCGAACTCCTCACAAATGTACTCTAAAAATCCTCGAGCTCAAAAGTTCAAAACTACAATTTTTTACCCCTTCATACATACACTTAAAGATATGTCAATGAAGACTGTTTAGTACTTTCAACTAAAAGATCTTGAAGCTAACTAATATTATAACTGTCATGCTAGATTTCAGCCATTGAAAGCTTGTCATGACATTCAACGTTGATGCAAAACCTCATTTTAAAATTCAAGGACTCCTAGGTGTTGAACTTCTCAACTCGCAAGGTCACGTTATTTAACAAAATAGTAATCCAAAATGTCCGGAATCCTCAATTTTAGTATCATGTAAAATTTCGAGGATCTAGCAGCACACCACTTTGGTGTACCGGTGAAGAGCTGATCCTCACCGGGGGCCGGCACGGTAAGCAGGGGACATAAACTGACTGGATAGGTTTAGCATGGGTTTGCGGAGCTCCGACGTCATTCCCTGCTCCAGCTTGAGAGGAAGAAGATTCAAGCTCCACCCAATTCTCCCACAATGGCGATGGCGATGGCGACAACCCCTCTTCCTACCGCAACAGTAAGCATTCCCACCCTCTCTCTCCCGAAGCTGATTGAGATTCCAAGAAATTCTTTCACTTTATCCTCTCCACTCAGCAGCCACTTCACAGTTGATTTTGAGGATTCCTCGAAGAAGCTACACTATCCTCCTTCAGGATTGGAAGAACCCACTTGCCCTGATAAGTCGCGACTCTTTTCATTGCTGAAGACTCTCTCATTGTAAACTGATTGGCAGCTTCGGCTATCTGGAGAAAGTGGCAGTAGTAGTTCCCCTGCTACATCGCATTGCAAATGCGGAAGGTCTTCGTCAGCGCTCTTCGGAACTCCAATTCTGAGGTAGGGCAATTGTGCATTACTTCAGAGGTGAATTGGATGAATCGATCGGTTCTTGATGAGCAGGTTTTAAATCGTTTTAGATATCCTTATCGGTAGTCACGGAATTTTTCAAGGAATTCTCTTTTTTTCCCCTAAGAGCTCAATTATAGTTCTGTTACCATGGTTTCCATTGTTGTTGTGAGAGCAGTGTCCAACGTGAAAGCCGTGCAGCACTACCACAAAGAGGACCAGTGCAACCTCGTGCTCTCAAATACGAATACAAATCTTCGCAAAACCCTGGTGATCTGACCCAAGGTTTGTTCATTCTTCAGTTCTGCGCAAAATCAAACGCGATGTTGCTTTCAGTTCAGTCTGTGAATCAAGTGTTGTTGAGAGTCCTTTTAACGAAATGATGTGTATTTTGTTGGAGTAGCTCCACTGTCTACCAACAGCAACTTGTCGCTGATCAAGGATGCTCGCATTGAAGCTCAACCTCCTCAAGACCAGAAGCTTAAAGTAAGTATTAGCACCAGCCACTTTTCAACATTCCGTACAAGATCTCGTTACTTATGATTCAGAATGGAAGATTAGCCATCTTATGTTCATGGATCCTCATGTCCATAAGGTATTGATGTACCTCACTGTATTTGTGAGTTCGCAGGTGAGGGTGGAGCTGTCCGGAAAAGATACACAGAAGGCCTTTGACGTCATCGTTAGAAGCCTCGCGAAGAATGCTCCACCGGTGCCTGGCTTTCGTAAAGCCAAAGGAGGTAGTAATTTCGCATCAGATTTTTGACGACTGGCTTCATTTCTTTGCTTGTTCTTGAGAAAGCATAATACTAACCTTGTGTGACGTTGTGTGTATCTTACCTACAGGCAAAACCTCCATTGTAAGCTCCCTCCACTCAACTCAGAATACTCACATTCTCCTTTTTATGATCACGATTCTCGTGAACCTGAAGACGAGATGATGATGTTTACTTTGAATGCAATATGAGCAGGTCCCCACAAGTGTGTTGCTGAACATGATGGGAGTGTCGAGGGTGCGGAAGTTTGTCATTGAAGAGATGGTGCGCACAGTGTTGATCGAGTATGTCGAGAAGGTACGACGAGGCAATCTGATTCCGTTCGTTTCAAAACTCTACTCCTATTGTTGGTTCTGACATTTTTCACGTTGAACAGGAAGGGATTAAAGCAAAGAAGAGTTTGGCAACTGACAAAACGGCCGACGAGTTGAATGAAATATTCGAGCCTGGACAGGACTTCGGCTTCGATGCTACTTTAGAATTGGAGGACGAATCTGAGACTCCGGTTGAGGAAGCGGCAGCCGCAGCACCAGAAACTGAAACTGCGGCTGAATCTGAATCTGAGGTCGTTAGTGCATGAAAACCATAGTTTATCCATTTTGTAGATGTAGAATTGTAATGTGTTAGAATGTTTGAAGATTCTGTACATGTTATTCTTTTTCTTTAAAAATTTGAGGAAAGATTGCAGCTAGTATATTGTGTTGTTTTCACTCACTTTCGCCTTTGGATATGTAAATGCTGATCATTCAGTTTATCATTCTAGGGAGATGTATTGAAAACCATTTTAGGGTTCACACTTGGTTTCTTAAGTTTTAAAAATCCTTTGACCAGTAAAGCTCGTCAGCAAACAAGTTTAGTCCATTTTGTACTAGAGTGGTCTAACATGGAGCAGGTTGCTCTAGTAATCTTCACTCACAGGTGCATGATAGTTTTACCATACAATAGTATCATGTACTCATTGTAGACATAATGGGGTGTCACCCTAAGGCACCATTGTAGGAACAAAAATTCATAACTCATTGTAAAAGAGTCCAAAAATGGTGATTCCACTTGCTCTATACTTCTACTAATTTTCACCATGCACGAAAATGGCTTGTATGTGCGACTAAATTGAGATCATCAACGGGATTGCATTTTTTTAACACGATTTACAATATTTGACAAGTCCTAAATCTATAGTACATATATTCATGGCTAAATTTGAAAAAGCAAAAAACATCATCTTAGTCATAAACGCCAAAGTTAGCCATATTATGGTGCATGTAGATTATTGGTCTTTTTTTGCAGCACATTCAAGGAAAACTTACTACCTATGTGTAAATATATATGTATAGTTTTATTAACAAACATTCTCCAAGTATGTTGCATAGAAGATCCCGCATGTGGAAGTTAAAGTCATGTAATTATCAGAAATTACTTTGCAAAAATGTCATGTATAAAGTACGCAAAATTGAGGTGAAAACTCATTACTTTTGAGAAAATGTTGGTTTGGGTTCAAATGTTGCTTGTGCTTGACAAACCTAGATTAGAAGTAGGTATAAAACCTTACTTTGCATAAAAATGGTGCTCTTCATAGTTTGAACCTTTGCTCTGATCGACGGTTAGCGCTTATTTATACACTTGTGGGAAAATAGAAGTACATGCCAAAAGACCTTTACATGGCCGGATAGCCTCATTGGGTTTTTTGAATAATGACAATAATGTGGCGTAAGTCTATAGAATTCATCATACTTTACTTCTCACCCTATTACTACAACTTTTTCCTAGCTATCTTCCTCCACTAATCATTACTTTGACCTGATAGTTGGCATATGAGTACAACCTCAAAAGAAAAAAATAGAGTCATTGAAAGAATGTGCACACTAACAAAAGAAGTGAAAAGATAAGAGGAGAGGTTGATGCCAAAGGCAAGGAGGCAACTAAGAGTTGATCCAAATAATTGGTGACATCAGCACTCTCCATCAGGAATTTTTACATCCAAATTTTTGTGTAAAAGAATGTGAATGTTTGGTATTGTTGACCAAATTCATAAAACAACACATTGCATTCAAATAAAAGGGGTTGAGTAAAATGAAGGGGTTTTAGGGGATTGAAGTTGTGGTTTAAATTTAGGTTTTGAGTTATGGAACTTATTAATTTGGAGTCTCCACTTCCATTTCTTTCCAAAAATAGCTCACCCTCCCAAACAAATAGTTTGCCTTTCACATAGATGTAAAACTTCGGACTGAACTAATGGTATAATGACTCAAACTAGCACTCTATTCACACCAGCCTCAAAACTCTTCTTTTTGGTACCAAGAAGCAATATGACATTGTCATGCAACATTCCTAACGATGTTTGAAACAAACATGGCACCTTTGAGTAGAAATGGATGTGGCAAAACCTTATCCATCAACACTTCGACAATGGAAAGAAAAAGCTACAAGTCCAATTCCGGCATTCCTTTTTCTCTAATTCTTGCAAGCCTCGCCATGGCCGCTGCGATCACTGCCTCCACAGGCGCCATCACTCACACGCGGAGGACCTCGATCGCTGCGCTCACCCTCAGACCAGCTGCGCCATTGCGCTCTCCCCAAAACCTGAGCCTCTTGCGGACCTCTGTGGCAATTCGTGGGCTCAAGTGCGAGGCCACAATGGCGAACAAGGAAGTGCCAAGTATGACCCAGAGTACGAGCACGACGGATTTGCTCGTGGTTGGACCAGGAGTACTCGGTAGCCTTGTTGGTCGCCGATGGCTTCAGGTAACAATAACATTCTTCTTTAACTGCATAATGTGATAACCACAACATTTTTCATACTGAGTTGGTTCTTTATGGATTTGTGAATACTATTCGTGTAGGGAGTAGGGTTTTTCTTTCTAAAGCAAATAATGGATATGTCTTTCTTTGTTACGGCATCGTACAATTACAATACAAGTTTTCAATAATTGCATACACCTGAACATATCTGTCAGTGAATTGGACAATTGTAATTAGACTGTATGAAGATTTTTTGAGAAGAAAAGGAGTCCTGAGAATTACTACAGTAAAGAGCGTGGAGGTCTCAAGCTGTTAATGTCATGAAAAAACAATCTGGATTCATTTCGGAAGTTGCTGCTCAAGAATGTTGAGTATTGCATTGTGGTAACCTTGTCAATGTAAGTGCAATACTGTTTAGTTGGGACTTGAGGAATGTCGATGCTGTGCAGCTCCATGACGGCTGCAAAGTTGTTGGGGAGACCAACACTACGAACCGACATGAAGAATTGCTGTCACTTGGTATCAGCCCTGTCACCAAGGAAACGCAATCTGGAGATAAGTATCCATTTGTGATATTCTGTGCTCCACCGTCCGGCAGCGAAGATTATGCGGCAGAAGTCAGGTAGTGGAAATGTCACAATCCATTTAAGTGAAGTCACTTTTCAGGTGTTCTATTTAGAAATATCAAAGGGAGAAAATGTTATTAAAATTTCACCTTTTGTGCAGGGCAGCAGCTGAGAGATGGGATGGGGAGGGTGCATTGTTGTTTACATCAAGCAGCGGTGTTTACGATGTACATGACAATGGCCTCTGTGACGAGGTAAACCCTGTCTTTTTCATTATTAAGTACGTGCTTACACCCAACGTTTCTGTTGTCTTCTTCCTACAAACTGGAATGCTTCTTTTAAACACCTTGACATCTCATCTTTCGTAGCAAACTTTTGCTTTTGGTATGTGAACAGAAATCACCGGTAGTTGAGAAAGGGAAAAGTCCCCGCACAGATCGGCTGCTCAATGCAGAGGAGGAAGTTTTGAAAGTGGGCGGGAACGTAGTACGATTGGCAGGACTATATATATCCTCTTTTATAGATTTTCTATCTGCTGTTTCAGCATTTAGAGTATGATCTTGATCTTCAAATCTTCGTTATTTGAACTTTGGACGTGTTAAGAATTGAAATTGTTGGAGGTTTCAAATTAGCAGTGTGGTTTCCTTGATTCAATGTGCACACTCGGGACCGTGGAGCTCACACATTCTGGCTTATGAAAGGAACAGTTGATGCAAGGCCGGACCACTATTTGAATCTTATCCATTATGAGGTAAATGTTTCATTGCACATTCTGCTAGAGAAGTAATCCACAATTGTGTGGAACATGCGAGGATAGAGTCTATGTTGGTAGCATTTTGGATGATTGCTGCGTACATACAGCAAGTGCTTCTACTATGCAACTGCTACTAACATACTTTCATGGTGTTGGATTTCTGAACTGACAGGATGCGGCTGATTTATGCATTGCCATCATGAAGAAGAAGCCTCGTGGGCAAATCTTCATGGGTTGTGATAATACACCTGTTTCCAGGTCTGTGAGTAGTAGTCTTGACGCAGCAAGAAGCTACTATTACTTCAATAGGAACACGTTGCTGACTTCTTATCACCTCTTATTCAATTGCAGACAAGACGTTATGGACGTTATAGTTCAGAGTGGAAAATTTGAAGGAGAGTTTCGTGGCTTCACCAGTAAGTAAATGTACAGAAATTTCCTTCGAGTGATTTTAGTTGGGATGTGACCTTACGCTGATATTGGTGTTTGCAGAAAGTGATGGCCCACTCGGAAAGAAGATGAACAACAGTCAAACGAGGGAACTACTTGGATGGCAGCCCAAGTACAACAGTTTCGGAGACTTCATCAGCAGCATTTGAGGATTTACTCCTATGCCTTCGAGAAATTTCATTCAAGACTGAAGAGCCTTGCCCCTTTCAGCAATTTAGCTATCTTTTAGAATCAACGTTCGAACTGTATATATTTTACGAGTGTATGCAGCATGATTCAGTTCAAATTCTTGTCAACTTCTTCAATCCGTCTTCTAGTATAATATTAGCCTCATATTGCTGTTTCAGCCTTGATTGCACGAGGATGATGTTGTCTTGAGCGTCCACTTGAAGATCAATCCGATGTCCTATCTTGTTTTCGAGCCTTCGTCTTCGTCTGCTTGGTGAAGCTTCAGAATGCTAAAAAGGCATTTTACAAGTATTTGAGGTCCGATTATTTTATAACAGTTGTTGCTAGGGGCTTATTCGTGGTTGTGATCCTGTGTAACTAGAATTTCTCGAGGGAGGAGGAGCAGGGCTAACATTTGGACTGAGATCTGGACTACTGGGGTTCGAACCAGAATCGAAGTAAGGCATGTCATTAGGACCAGGTTGCCGCGCAGTTGGATTATTTTGAACTCTGATTGGATTCGGAGCTTGCTCAGGGGACATGTTGACAGGGGACAATCTACTCCAAGAGATTGCAAGCATGTAGCAATAAAGAACAAAGATAGCTGATATGAAATTAGTGACCGTCATGATAATTAGATAGAATATTGTGCTTCCAATAACTTGAAGGACTTCACAAGTGAGAATATATTATATAGCTATGGGAATAATACCACAGATACTACATCTTTATGAACAAAAGAATGGGGAACCAATATCTCTTCACTTCACACTTTATAAATAGAAAAAATATCTATACACAAGAACATCATTCAATAATTATTTCGGATGTATGCATTCATAGCTATTTTATTTTACTAAATAATTATTTTGTCAGCACATCAATTGCTTCAACTTAGTACTTTCATCTTAGGTCTATTCTTAACAAATTATTATATATAAGTCAAGTGATTTTATGAGTTACGCATAAAACAAGTGGGTGAAATCCGTTATTCGTGAATTTCATTGACTTTGTACATAATATCCATGATGCCTTGGCCTAGTAGATGCTATTGAACTTACTTTATTAATGTTCATGAAAGTCTTTGAAACTACACCTTTCTATACAGATAACTCACTTTCTTCAGGTTTGCTTTTTATATATTTGAGTTAAAATCTAAATTTTCCTTGGAACCAAGACACCATCCTCTCATTCAAGGAATCAGGTCAAAAACCATAAAAACTCAGAGCATTAATACTGCCTCTTCGATTCTGAGCCTTGCTAATAGCCCCTATCATATCAACATGAGCAGGCTCACGGGATCGAAGATGAATTAGTCTCGAAACCCCGTCTAATAACTCGATTATAAATGATACTCATAGAATCTGATTCTCGTAGTTTTGGATCAATACGAATTCACCGAGATACTTCCGAGGGCCTACGCCAGGCTTTTTGGGATCCTGCTTCTCAGGGAAGGATCCATACCATGATTGTCCAACCACAACTCCAGGCCCAACAACGCGAACGTAGTCAAAGAACTCCTTTCCAAATGGGGACGGATGCTTTCCTGTTGACAGAAATGAGAACAATCTATCAATCACAAGCACCATGATACTACAGAAGTGTCAGAATAATGGATTGGAGGATTACCTGGCTGAGGAAATGCATTTGGTACAGCATTCGTCAATTCCAAGTGCCCTGTGTCGTAAGAGAATGCGAAGTCGCACTGCTCGTTCGTGGCTAACACTGTCGTGATTGGTTTGACTTGAAAATAAAGGGGAGCTACTTTGTTTCCTAGGCCCTCCAGGAATGCGCCTCCTGATAGGAATCAACTACTATCAGATTCTTCCTCGAAGAAATGTGGTGAGTTTTTGTTGACTAGAATCTCACCTGTGATTACCCTGCCATATAACTCTCTATCTTTAGTGTAGAAGAAAGCCTGCATCAAAAGAGAGAAATTGAGTGTCAAGCAAACCGAATACTATCACAAACCAGAGTGTTATCATAGTAATCTCGTGAATTTTTACCTTTTTGAATCGGCTCAAGAAGCTGATAATCCACGGCACTGCCATCCAACTGCAACGATCAGCCTAGGTTTAAGTGAGTATGCAAGTATATATCGGAATCAAGTACTTAAATTAGTCGATGTAAGAATATACTCGAAGCTTCAGAGATGAGTTTAGAACTGAAAGCTACGTCATATTAGAAAATCACCTTCATTGACTTGCCCTCTCCAAATTACGGGTTCAAGAGGCTTCGAAGCTGGACTATGGAGAAATCGAGAAGCATTCTGCAGATAGAGCCCTGGATCTTGATATCTAAGCTCTGCCATCTTCCACATCGCTGTTATATGCCTGCGACAAACCTCACATGAATCCACCAGAGCAGGATAGGCCATGCTCTGAACGTAGACAACTGCTGCTCACATAACGTAAGACCTCGTAATAGTACAATGGGATGTAGTAACTTACCTGGGCTCCAACAAGTCAAGCAGTCGGTGTCGACGCTCCTCAGGAATCGCTGCAATCTTCTTCCTACGATTCCATGGAGTCGAGTTAGGTTATGATCCTCGATAAAGAAAAGAGCGAACAGGGTCAATTCCTTACCACAAAAATGCTGCATGATTGTAGTTGCTCATAGTCGACATGGGCTTCATATACGGTGGAGGGGCCAGTAAAGTTAACACATCGAGTTCGTCCAGATAAGCTTTCTTTCCATCAGGCATGATTCGGAACGGCTCGTCTCCCTCGTTTCCGACGGCACCATACTTGTTGTCATTGCCCAGCTTTCTAAGCACTTCGTCAGTTCCTGAAGTTTCAGCTTCGGTGTTTCGAGGTTCCCGTGATTGCATCCAAGGATCCCAGCCTTTGCCCAATGGCTTCATGTCAGCTGGACCACCACCGAAAATGTCAAAAGTCGGAAATGAATCTCCATTCATATCCCCTCTCAAAGGCTTGCCATTCGTGGACTGATTCACAGACTGAACTGAAAGCAACGTCGCGTTTGATTTTGCGCAGAACTGAAGAATGAACAAACCTTGGGTCAGATCACCAGGGTTTTGCGAAGATTTGTATTCGTATTTGAGAGCACGAGGTTGCGCTGGTCCTCTTTGTGGTAGTGCTGCACGGCTTTCACGTTGAACACTGCTCTCACAACACCATGGTAACAGAAATTAAGCTCGAAGCTAAAGCTTCAGGGAAAAAAAAGGAAAAATTGGGAAATTCCGTGACTACCGAGAAGAATATCTACAACGATTTGAAACCTGCTCATCAAGGGCCGATCGATTCATCCAATTCACCTCTGAAGTAATGCACAATTGCCCTACCTCAGAATTGGAGTTCCGAAGAGCGCTGACGAAGACCTTCCGCATTTGCAATGCGATGTAGCAGGGGAACTACTACTGCCACTTTCTCCCGATAGCCGAAGCTGCCACTCAGTTTACAATAAGAGAGTCTTCAGCAATGAAAAGAGTCGCGACTTATCAGGGCAAGTGGGTTCTTCCAATCCTGAAGGAGGATATTGTAGCTTCTTCGAGGAATCCTCAAAACTAACTGTAAAGTGGCTACTGCGCCGGACAAAGTGAAAGGATTTCTATGAATCTCACGCAGCTTCGGGAGAGAGTGAGGGTGGGAATGCTTACTGTTGCGGTAGGAAGAGGGGTTGTCGCCATCGCCATCGCCATTGTGGAGAATTGGGTGGAGCTTGAATCTTCTTCCTCCCAAGCTGAACCCATGCTAAACCTATCCAATCAGTTCATGTCTCCTGCTTGCCGTGCCGGCCCCCGGTGAGGTCCAGCGCTTCACCGGTACACCAAAGTGGTGTGCTGCTAGATCCTCAAAATCTTACATGATACTAGGATTGAGGATTCCGGACATTTTTAGATTACTATTTTGTTAAAGAACGTGATCCCGAAATGAGGTTTGGCAATGTTGTATCAATTTTGAATGGCATGAATACAGGAATGATAATTTTCAATGTCTAAAACTTAGCATGACAATTGTAATATTAGTTAGCTCCAAGATCTTCTAGTTGGAAGTATAAAACAATCTTCATTCATGTCTCCAAGTGTATGTATGAAGAGGTAAAAAATTGTACTATTGAACTTTTGGGCTCCAAGGATTTTTAGAGAACAGTTATGAGGAGTCTGAAGGTGTAAGTAGGGTGTGTAAAAAGTGGTAGGATAAGTGCAAATTTGCACTATAAACTTATCCATCTTGTTAAGTGGCATGGTACTAAACAACTTAAAAACAAAGTAGCTTAGAATTCTCATAAAAAGATAATCAAAACAGCTTGCTAGATTGAACTTCTCTTGAGGTGCACTTCCTGCCAACCTTCTCTCGTGTTCTCTTGTCTTCCTAGCATACGCTTCTAGAGCTTTGTAGCTCAATTTCCACTCTCGGGTTCTGTTTTGAGTTCTCTTTTGAGTTGGGTTTCTGTTCCAGGGCATGCGCATATGTCGAGTGCTTCTAGCGTCCTCACTTTGGATCCACCACTTAGACGAGGATTGTGATTCTAGCACAACAGTTCGGTAGCTACAGTAGGTGGGAGGAGTCTACCAAGTGTCGTCAGCTCCAACTCCATCTTCGGAGCTTTCAAAATGGGGTTCTAAATTGTATGAGAATAAATCACCTTAAATTTTTCTGCGATGATTAGGGTTTCGATTCCCGCTTCCAATGTCGCCGTTTCATTGCTGCCACGGTTTCAATCGCACGCTGAGAGCACAAATTTATCTTTTTGCATTGCAATTGCAAGCGGGTACGTTTCCAGTGCTCAAATCTTAAATAGGGTTAATTATGGCATTTCTACTCACTTCTTGAGCTCCCAATTTCACTTCTTGAGCTCCCAATTTCATGTTGCTACACCTTTTTGCCTCATCGTGAGGTGTATTGCTAATCTGCTCCTAATAAAGCTACAACCTAAGATTTTTTCACTAACTGATCGTGTGTTGTGTATTTCATCACAATTAAACATATCTGTCAGTGAATCGGACAATTGTATACACCTGAACATATCTGTCAGTGAATCGGACAATTGTAATTAGGCTGTATGAAGATTTTTTGAGTACTCAACCTTGTACTCAGTAGATAGAATGATTCAAAAGAAGAATAATAGTCATGAGAATCACTACAGTAAAAAGCGTGGAGGCCTTATCTTCTTCTTCTCAAGCTGTTAATGTCACGAAGAAACAATCTGGATCCATTTTGGAAGTTGCTGCTCAGAATTTGAGTATTGCATTGTGGTAACCTTGTCAATGTAAGTGCAATACTGTTTAGTTGGGACGTGAAGAATGTCGATGCCTGTATTATGATGTGCAGCTCCATGACCGGTGCAAAGTTGTGGGGGAGACCAACACTACGAACCGACATGAAGAATTGCTGTCACTCGGTATCAGCCCTGTCACCAAGGAAACGCAATCTGGAGATAAGTATCCATTTGTGATATTCTGTGCTCCACCGTCCGGCAGCGAAGATTATGCGGCAGAAGTCAGGTAGTGGAAATGTTACACTCCATCTGAGTGAAGTTACTTTTCAGGTGTTATATCAAAGGAAGAAAATGTTATTAAAATTTCACCTTTTGTGCAGGGCAGCAGCTGAGAGATGGGATGGGGAGGGTGCATTGTTGTTTAAATCAAGCAGCGGTGTTTACGATGTACATGACAATGGCCTCTGTGACGAGGTAAACCCTGTCTTTTTCATTATTAAGTACGTGCTTACACCCAACGTTTCTGTTGTGTTTTCTCCCTACAAACTGGAATGCTTCTTTTAAGCACCTTGACATCTCATCTTTCGAAGCAAACTTCTGCTTTGGTATGCAAACAGAATTCATTGACAGTCGAGAAAGGGAAAAGTCCCCGCACAGATCGGCTGCTTAATGACAAGACGTTATGGACGTTATAGTTCAGAGTGGAAAATTTGAAGGAGAGTTTCGTGGCTTTACCAGTAAGTAATTTCCTTCGAGTGATTGTAATTTTCCTACAGTTGGGATGTGACCTTACGCTGATATTGGTGTTTGCAGAAAGTGATGGCCCACTCGGAAAGAAGATGAACAACAGTCAAACGAGGGAACTACTTGGATGGCAGCCCAAGTACAACAGTTTTGGAGACTTCATCAGCAGCATTTGAGGATCTACTCCTATGCCTTCGAGAAATTTCATTCAAGACTGACGAGCCTTGCCCCTTCATCATGATCCCATTTCAGCAATTTAGCTATCTTTTAGAATCAACGTTCGAACTGTATATGTTTTACGAGTGTATGCAGCATGATTTAGTTCAAATTCTTGTCCACTTCTTCTATCCGTCTTCTTCTATTAATCTCATATTGCTGTTTCAGCCTTGATTGCACGAGGATGATGTTGTCTTGAGCCTCCACTTGAAGATCGATCCAATGTCGTATCTTGTTTTCGAGCCTTCGACTGAGCAGTTTTAGAGCTTTGATGTGTGAAAATTCGTCTTCGTTTGCTTGATGAAGCTTCAGAATGCTAAAAAGTATTTGAGGTCCGATTATTTTATAACAGTTGTTGCTAGGGGCTTATTCGTGGTTGTGATCCTGTGTAACTAAAATTTCTCGAGGGAGGAGGAGCAGGGCTAAGATTTGGGCTGAGATCTGGACTACTGGGGTTCGAACCAGAATCGAAGTAAGGCATGTCATTAGGACCAGGTTGCCGCGCAATTGGATTATTTTGAACTCTGATTGGATTCGAAGCTTGCTCAGGGGACATGTTGAAGGATCTGCCATCATCATCAGCGGTCTCTCCTAGTCCTAACGGCGAGCCTCGGCGTGGTCTTTGCACTGGCCTACTTGGAAAAGCAGAAGCAGGGGTAGAAGAAGGGGCAACAACAGAGTCCGGGAACTTGAGCAAGGATGGCCGAATGGTGCCTCCTGTGGACATGAGATACAATTCCAGCTCTTTGTGCTTGGGATTGTGACACTCCTCATCGGAGCTGCTGCCGGGACCGGGCCCATTATTTACTTTCACAGGGTCGATCAGGAAGCCACTGTTAATGGCTTGCTGCGCACTGAACATGGGGTTCACAAACGCGTTATCAGGCTGCATGTCCATTGAGGCTAATCTTATCTGAGCAGTACTGGTACCGTAAATTTGATTTCCTCCTTCCTGCACGCTGGGCCGTTTCAGGCCTTCGCAGTAGTCGGAGTAACGTTGGCTGTTCCGAAGATGCTCATTCAGCATCCGAATTCCTTCTGTTAATGCTACGGCCTCGTATTTCAGATCTGTGCGATTGGGCTCCACTTTGCGCAGCTTCGTGACTTTGGCTAAAGCTTTTTCTAACTGGTCCTTTTTGTACTGAAGCGATTCCTGCACAGGCACCCCTGGAGCTTCAATTTCGATCAGATTACCTCGTCATTTTGAAATGAATCAGCTCAGTTGGGGTTTCAGGGTAAATCTTGTACACCTTGACGATCGAAGTAAGCGTGGGTTTTTTTTCGTTTACTGATGGATACTTTTTGACCATTCAAGGAGGATTTTAACGCTTTAAGAAGGATCAATTTGTCTGCAATTTAGGCAAGAATGCGTGCACTTTCTTTCTCACACATACTTGCCTACATTGCACATAGATCGATCTTTCTTGAAGCAAAATCGTCCTTGAATGTTCAAAAGAAACCATCGGTAAACGCATTGATGAAACCCATGCTTACTTCGATCACCGAGGTGTACAGGCCTTACCTTAAATTTCCAAGAAGGATATTGTTGTTGATACCGCGTACCGCATACGTGATACCGGTTCTGGTCTTGGTTCGTGTTTGGGTGAGCACTTTCTCATACCAGCGTTGCAGGCCATATTTGAAGCAGCAGAAGCAGCAACAAGCGACGCAAAAGAGAAAAGCACCTATAGTCGGCATGGTTATGGTGAATGTCTTCAAGCTGGGGTCCATGACACCTGCAATGCTCAGACGAATATCATCTCAATGACTGCATCGCAGAATTTCGCCAACATTGACCAACCAATTTCTGGACAATGACTCTTATGAGCTGAAAGAGGGAAACCAGAGTCTGAAAGTCCAGAGCATGGCATGTACCCAACCCTTACATTTCTTCTGTAGACTTCGTTAATTGCTTGAGATAATGCTCAAGATAGTTCTGTACATTCACTGTAGACATCGACGAACGACTGCTAAGTTTCTGAAAGATGAAAGAGATTGGGGGAAAGGGTCTACCAAGGAGGCGGCCATGTTGTCTCGGTAAAGAATTTGGAGAGGTGCTCCAGACTGAATCAACTTCATGAGAGAACATTGTCGTCGTCACAGCTTTGCTTTGCATCATCGTCATGAACTGGCGAATCACTGGAATGTATTGCCTGCGTGAAAGTGACGAATTCCTGAACGAGAGTGAATGTAAGGAAGGATGCAATGCATGCGGCATGAACTGTGGAGTGCAGGGGTATGTGGTCCTTGTAGAACCCTAAATAGGACTTCTGTGTAGGGATCAATTTCATATGGAGGGAACAGATTGTTCATGTACTAAAAAGCGTAGATACGAGTAGAGTAAGCTGTATTCACACTAGAATGATGCAGTAATTCTGTGTATCACACTACATTGATGCATTATTTCACACTGGAATGATGTAGTACTTTATACCTGGCAATACTTCCAGTCAGGTGATACCTACAAGTGACCGTGTACTCATACTCGGTTGAAAGTGTAGATACGAGTTTTGAAGTGTACTGAATGCATAGCGATTTATTATTGGTGCATAATAAGTACAAGTTTTTTGAGTATTCGTGAGATGATCATTCATGTAAAGTACTTCAAAATATCAGAAATCTCAAAGAACATTACTCGGTCTGATAATCTACAGTAATCGGAACTTCTCAATCTTCGGTATGGAGTTTAGAATGCATACAAACAAAAAAGGCAATATCCAATACCTCACAAGATTATAAATTCAACATAATCTAGAAAGCCAAAAATGATGCAGAAGAGGAGACAGAGTTAACTTGAAGAAAAAAAGTGCCTTAACTGAACTTTGCTACAGAAAACCTTATTTCGCTTAAGACCAACAAAACAGAGACAAAGTAAAGATAGTTGACAATGTATATATAAACACAACCCTTTCTCGTTCATTTACAAGTGTAATTTCAAAATCAGTAATAAATATCCTACATCTATTTTCTTGGAAGTAGAAACAGATTGATTTACACAGCCATTTTCATAGCACCAAGCTACGCAACGAATTTTTAACCTAAAACAAAAAACAACAGTCTCCTGTAATCAGTTCAAAAGACTGCATCAGCTCCAACATAAAGTCTCCTGCTCCATTGCCATCCTGCGCATGCATCACAAAGCGAAGACATTATAACTCCATATGCTCTGAACTTTTCAAACCCCTTCTTCCTGCAATAGTGTAATGAAGGATCTCGGCAGAAACCAAGAATCAAGGTAACCACACCTGATCAGAGCTACACACAAATCAGAGCTGCGTAGGTTATGATCCATGTAAGAATCAAGTGATTTCTTGCAGATCGAAGCTCAAGAGAAAGCGGTTCTGGTGTGATTACCTTGACAGACCTATGAAACCTAGAGCAATGAATACAAGGGCAGAGGAACAAGGAGGACTTGGATTCCTTCCAAACCACGATACAAAACAACATTGATATAAATGTAAGACAGCGCAGGCAAGCGATCTTTAGGCCAGCGTGGTGGAGGCTTCCCTAATACCAAGCTCGGTGGGTACCGAGGTCGTGGTAGGGAGAATTTCCCTAACCATGGTGGTCGGATCACCAGATGAGGATCTTTCCAGGACAGCGCCATCCAGTCGATCTTCGTAGGCCCTGCGAACTTCCTGATTCCCATCAGTGGATTCGCTTTCTCCGGTTGCTTGTCCTTGTTCGCCATTGCTGCAAATTTTCCTGCACAGCCGCATAATCCTAACACCCTCCTTGGATTCCAAAAGAAATCCTCTCTTACAATTCACAACAGCAAACCTACCGCATAACCCCCACCCTCCTTGGAAAGAAATCCTCTCCTTACCCTTTGACCTTCCGACTTAGGGTTTCGTGCGTCCCTTCGTGTTCGAGGCTGTGCCAACCCTTCAGGATCACTACTTCCAGACATCATGGATCATACGTAGGTCAACCTCACCATACAGATTGGTGTATTCTTCACCAACACATGCACAATTGAATTTTCTAGTGTAAAAAGAACATGTGTATGGTATAATATCACAACAGTAAGGGTTGAATACCTGTTGTTCATGAACTCAGTACTCTACTTCTGTTAGTTGCCTGACGAAATCACTACTTCCAAGACTCAATTGGAACATCATATATTATACGTAGGGTCAACCACACCATAAGAATTAATGTAATCTCCACCAATAATGCACAATTGAGTTTTTTGTGTGACAAAGAAAATCTGTCTTTCAAAACAAGGTATGGTGTAATAGTATAACAATAAGGGTTGAATCCCTGTTGATCGGAAACTTCTGTGATGACATCCTAAACCTGTGGAATCAAGTTCTACTCTGTTGCGATGTTTATCACAAATACAAGCATGTTGCTTCTGTGATGACATCCTTGTGGTTTCAGGTTTTACTCTAATGCAATGTCGACATTAAAGAGCAGCATGTTGTGAGAAACCTTCAAAGCTACAGAGAGCACAGCTTGTAAAACTATTCTCGACTGCGCCGTGGGAAGGAAAACTTGACATGAAGCAGCACATCAGGGGGGGTCACCTGTCAAACAGATGCTCAAAGTGATCAGCAAATGATAAATGACTATCACTTGAGTGGATGAAACCTCTCAAAAGTACAAAACCTTGACCTCAAAATTTCTCCTTTCAGTTTCTGCATGTGGTACCCAAACAATTCAGATTATCGGTGCAGAATCTTACCATTCGAATGACAGAAGGCATGATTGGTGTGCAGGAAGTGGAACAGCATGGAGCTTCGCTATTTTCGAACCCTAATTCTCCACCGGCGATCCAAACATCAAAGAATTGACAGTGGTGATGGGAACATCACAGATAGCATGAATGGGTTGCTCTGCTTGAGGCAGCAAAGATGATGAGGAGGAGGAGGAGGGGCCGCGAGTGAACTCATCAAACAAGGTGTCCAAGGAGCAGGGAGCAGGAGTGGCCAAGTGATTGACACTCGCGTAAAACGAGACGACGAACACGATGGTCACCAGGACGTAGGCGGGGATGGCCATAGCCCAGTATCGATTCGGATAGTAGGCGATGCCCATGGAATGCAGCCAAGGCTCAGGCAAGTAGGCCCACGTGAGGAACACGGCGAACCCCACGAGAGTGGAGATGGCGCCCACGAAGCCGTAAACCTCCGTGGGCTTGGCGCCGTGCTTGGGACCTCCTGTTCTTCGCACCGCCTTCTCTCGCAGATCCCTCGTCACGGACAATGGTTGTCGCTTCGGTCTCATCATGGCTCAATGCCGATGCCTCAATTCCTGTACTGCAATCAGAGAGCACACAGCTCATGACGGCGGAGATCCTTCGTGTGACCAACGGAATTGAAGGGAACCCATTTCAGCATTCCTGTCATCAGATCGAAGTGCTTGCTGTGGAGCAATCGGTCATCAGTTCGAAGTGCTTTGCTCGGTCATGTTATGGCGTCCTCAATTTCATTCTTTATTGCATGTCATTAAGAGACTACCGTAGTTATCTGACTTTGGCCGTTAGTTGATGAGCCTTTTTCATCATTTTCTTCTGGGGTCACTTTACAGAAGAGAAACTCCAACCTAGCATGAATAGTGTGTTCATTCGACCTATCCTTGTATGTAAGCTCCGAGGTCATCATACCAATGGCAGGACTATTGACCCCTCTCGAGGTGAACAGTATGCTAGTTCCTACCTAGCCACTACACTGAATAGGTAGATTAGTGTTAGATTTTTATAAGATTTGAAAATGCTGTAAGTTTTTACTTTTGATAAAAAAAAATTACCAAAAGTATTGATTCCAATACTGTGGAAGGATCCCCATCTTGACGGATGTAGAGGGTAATAATATTGACCAATAGTAAAAACTTATGACAAGTTTATATAAATTCGTGTATCTAACACTAATCTACCTATTTAGTGTAGTCCATTAGAGATACGTGACATGGTATTCACCCAAAGCTATTTGAGGATGTCCAAAAGCCCCACACCATGGTTAGGTGGACTATGGTGGTGAGCACCACACTGGCATGGGGAGATAGATAGATAGAAACTCCGGTCCCTTTCTGCGGGCCGGCGTGAATGAAGTGTCCGTTCGTAATGCTAATATCCCGATGGCCACCGGACAAGGGGAAATTGGAACAATACTACTTCCCCAGTTCCCCCTCTCGAGGGTGGACACTATAACTACGCTAGTTTCTAGCCTAGTTACTAGTCCCTTGAAGATACTTGACATAGTATCCCCCCAAGGAAAGGGCTTTGAGGTACCCATACAACAAGGTCCGAAGACCCCCCACAATAGTTGGGTGGACTATAGTGGTGAGCACCACGCCGGCATGGGGAATAGAACCCAAGACCTCCTCATTGAGGGTCATGAGCCCTAACCACCAAGCCAAGGCTTGTGGTGCCTAGGGTCACTCCTAACGACGAACCAAGAGCCATGACGAAGGAAAATCTGTGATTGGAGAACAAAATGCTCTTGCTTCCATTTGACATTGAACTACCTTGAAACCAAGAATGAGCACTAACTTTGAGTGTTATAAATTTTCCAAAATGGATAGTGTTTTTATGGTCTCCTTGATTACAGTGGAGTGGAAGCAAACCCTACACTCAACTATACTCTAAGAGTCTGGAAGCAAACCCTCCACTGAACTATAATCTAAGAGACTGTGAGGCTCAAAAATCATTGATTGGCTAGTGTTCAGATATGTGACGAGAAAAGATGGAGAAGGGGAGGCTAAGAGAGAGAATGAGGAGGATTTATATTAGAAAATTGAGCTCAAACTTGTCTCAGTCTAAAAACACTTTACATTACAAAGAGTGACCAAGTTACTTAAAATTGCATCTTGTATTTTTCATAGTTATGGCTCTTGACCAAACGCTATAATCATGAAAATCATTTGATTTCTTTGGTCATGGCTCTTGGTACATAGTGTAAAGTGCCCCTGACATATATCATAATTTATTCAAGAATAGAGTTGCATGAATTAGCCGATTTTCTTTTAAAATTTTCATACTTGTAAAAATTATTTACGAGCTTGTTTAAAACTTTTCAAACTTGTAGAGAAATTTCCAAATTTGTAAACTTCTTTATAAGCTTTGAACAGAAAGACAGATGCCTATTACAAACAAATTTGACCATGGCCTTCTTTACATACACCTTAATAATTTCCATTTCTTAATTTTGTATTCTACCAATCTACCGTCAACATCTCCCTCTTTCATTGCAAGGTTATTTTTCCATTTTATGATGTATCTTGAAGTATGTAAGCTTATGATCTATTACCTTGTACTAAATCTTTGACATAACGACATTACCATTTGCAAGATCGTAATATTCAAAGATTGGAAACTAGTTTGTTTAACGTGTTGCTTATGGCATGGGAACACCTTTTCTAAAATAAAATTTGAGTTGATATTCTTCAATTCTTGATCATATACAAGTGACGAATATGTCTATAGTTTTTATCCTCTAAGGACCTTTTTCACGTAGAGGTATGCTTATTTCAATTATAGAGGTGGATATCCAACAATAATAATGGCTTGTACAATAGTATTGGATTGAGAATCCAAACAATAAGATCATGCCTCCATACCTTTGTTACATGTACAAAAAACATATATCGGAAAAAAATAAACCAACAATTTTTGATGAATATTTGAAGTTACTACAATCTGATTGATTTAGACAGAGGTTTAGAATACATTATCATGTACTCCAATATTGGGTACATTTCAACATGCCTTGATTGCACTTCTAAACTTTGGGGGTAAATTACCTCTAAAGTATGAGAATTTCATGATAGCATGGATAGATTTGGAAACCCTACAATCTCTAAAATATCATAACTACATTCAATAAAAATTGAGTCAATAAGAAGGTGCTCAAAGTCAAACCAATCCGTTTTGGGCCTCTTGCAACTTTAGGATTTAATATAAGTGTATCTAAGAACAATGTTTTATACTACTCTGTCTATTCCAAAACAAGTGTGTGGTAGGTTGTTTCAATCTTCTTTGTAGGTGGAGAACAATTGTTAACCATTAATCATTTCAAGCTTCAAACACATAAACTCTTGATTTCTTTGGTATTTATCTACATACATCATTTTCTTCAAATTTTCTTCACAATGTCATTGATGTAATTAATTTTGAGTTTTTCAAATTTGGATCATACACTTTTGTGATGGACTTATTATATGACACATGAAGCCCTTTGGGGGATACTATGCCAAGTATCCTCAAGGCACTTGTAACTAGCTAGAATTTAGCGTAGTTATAGTGTCTACCCTCGAGAAGGAGAAGTAGTTTTGTTCCAACTTTCCCCTCGTTCGGTGGCCATCGAGAAATTAGCATTACGAACGGACACTTCATTCACGCCGGCCCCTTAGATAGGGACCGGAGTTTCTATCTATATATAACACGTAAATTGATTCTAGTGTCATGGAGTTGATAGGTACATACATAGGTGATACATAGGTGTTCTCCAAATCAACATATATTCCACGGCCATAGGCTACACCCCGACAACCAGCCACGGATATAGGGAGCCAACGAGCGGAGGAAGACGACCTCTTAGGGTTAGGGCTGCGTTGAGTCCTTTCTCTTTCCGCTCTTCTCCTGCTCGCCATCCCGGAGCGCCTGCGGTTCCTTCATCAGGTGCACTTCGCAACTTCACATTCCCTTTTCCGTTGTCTTTCTTCCCCTTCGCTTGCGCTTCTTGAGCTTCTTGAGGTCAGTAACTAAATATCCACGCTTGAATTCACGAGGTTTGCAGCGGAGGGTTTAGTATTGCGCAACCTTAGGGTTCGGTTCGAATGTTTTTGCACATGTCTACGCCTTGGCCTCTTACGCGAGGGCTTTTCTTATTTAGGGTCTGCCTTCTGTTACAGCGTACTGACTCGATGTTCCACTGGTCTTAGGTGAGATGGCGAAGTCGAAGAATCATACCGCTCACAACCAGTCCTACAAGAACCATAAGAATGGTATCAAGAAGGTGAAGAAGCACAAATACACCTCAAGGAAGGGGGTAAGTGTTCGATGTCTACTACTTCCCCTCCGTTTCAGCTTTTCGCTCCAGAGACGTTTTTGTTGATTACGGTTGAATACACAGAGACGGTCGTGATGGTGGGCATTTGTTGATTACTGGATTATTCACGGAGACGAATGTGTTGGTTTTTGTAGATGGACCCTAAGTTCTTGAGGAACCAGAGGTATGCGAAGAAGCACAACCGGCCGGGTGCTGCCGACGAGGTCGAGTCTGCGGAAGAGTAGATCATTGGTTGAAACCTAATGTCGTGAGATACACTGAGTAGTATCGTCACTTTGTTCTGGTGTTGGCCTAAATTCGATTTTGGTTCCTTTTCTAAGGATATACCTGGCATCCTACTTTTGTGATGGTTCACATTTTCAGATCGTGATGTTTCTATTCTTCTGCTTAGCATTTCATGGGCACGGATTTATTGTCATCATGTGCACTACCCCTGGTATACCATCATTCGTTCTGGTGAACAAGGAGCTCTCGCTTCAGGAATTAAGAATGTCAGAGGATTCACTTGCAAGACTTTTTTATGTGTTCAACAAGTTCAATTCTTTCAATACAAAGTGTGTATTTTGTGTAAGAAGTTTAATGCTTCCAATACAAACCTCTCTGTATCAAAGCCAAAATAGCCCCATGTGATTTTGGGTTAACAGGTGAACAATATCACAAAGTGAACACTCATAGACAATACCATATTCAAATATGAGAATTCTTGGTTGGATACTTTCGGTTCCGAATCCAGAAAGGAGAGTTTCAATTTAGTCTGTTTGGAAGTTTGTTTTGAGGAAAATCTTCATGACCAAATCACTACTCAGGTTCAAAAAGATGACCAATTTTGTCAATTTCACAAGGGCAACCTCCATAATTTCAAAAACAATCTTCAAAGTGCCCAATTTCACAAGGGCAACCTCCATCATTTCAAAAACAATCTTCCAAATAATCTGATCTCCAAAAATTCAAACTTTCTTTGGACTTTCAAAACCAAGGGCCATACTAATGGGAGGAAAGGCAGTGAGATGGAAGATTCGTATTGGTTCTAATTAGTAAGTGGTTGCCACACGAGAGGAAGTAGGGAGAGTGGCAAGAGTGACATAGAACAACTTTGTAGCTTTGGGTTTGCTTTGGATGTTGCTTTGGGATCTACATGGCAATGACATGGCACATGGGAGGCACTTGAAAACTATCAGGCACTAGTGCCTGGAAGTCGACCGGCAATTGGAGAAAAGTGGAGAAAATTCAGGAGCAGCGGCAGCAGGCAGGGGCGGCCTGCCGATGGTGTGGTAAAGGCCTTAGATATTCTCCTACCTTGTGGTATGGAAGTATGGTCAATTTTTTTATTATTCTCTCATGCTTCCAACTGTAGGTTCTCAAATCTAACTAATACTAGTAGTACTATCTAAACTTCCAATCATTGTATCTGCACCATTTGTGAAATCCTAAAATCCAGAGTTGGTGTAAATGGTTCCAAGGGCAATTTCAATCCTTGGATTTGCACCTTTTGTGAAATCCTAAAATCTAAAATTCGATGTAAAACGTTTCAAGGGCATTGCTTGTGGGACATTGTCACCATGGTGCAAAGGAAAACTTGAAGATTGTTATCTCAAACACTCTTCACATTAATTTTTTTATGTCGGTGATCAAGATGTGTATGCACATGAAAATTTTAAGATTAAGGGTCTAAATCTCCTTGGTGCATATAGGGAGCTTGGAACCTGTGAACTGCGATTTAGTGCCTTTATGCCCTGTTATGGGTGTAAACCAGTTCATTTCCTTTTTCTAAACTTCCAACTGTAAGATCTTGTACCTAAGACTACCATATTTTTGGTAACCCACTAAATCTTAGACATAAATATTACGTTTAACCCCTTCATCTAAGCTGCCCAAAATTGCAAAAACTTTTTTTGTATCTCAATGAGCTTCAGTTTACAAGAAGATTTTAGGATTAAGGGTCTAAAATTGGAGTTTGGCTTTGCAAAGTTTTGAACATACACTTCCCAATATGGGAGCACCTAGTCAAAAGCATAAGCAAAAATGTTACTTTTGATCCCTTTATCCAGGCTGCCCGAAATAGAAAATAGTTGAATATTTGAGGTTAAGCATTGTACTTGAATGATGTATTTTACGTATCTATTGTAAAAACTATACTTTAAACTTTGTACGTAGTAAGCATGGTTTATTCCTTACACGTCAAAGATGTCAAAAAATGACATTCTAGATGAAGGGCAATAACTTTAATGAGCCAATACTTCTTCATATAAACTCTATTTTGAACAACATTACTTGGATTGGGTCCCAAATTAATTCTAGTTTGTGCGGTAAAAATTGGAGACCAATACAATCAAGTAAGAATAGATGATGTGCAATTTGGTGAAGGTGCCTCTTGCTCTTGAAATTTCAAACAAGGGGCATTATACCATTGTGAGGCAATTATGAGAAATCAAAAATAGTTTTCATGAATTCTTTTCACATGATCATGATCTTAACCCCTAAACGCCCAAGGGGGGGTAAAGCTCCTAACAATTGGTAATAATGCTGATTTTTTCAAAACTACGTAAAAACAAATAAAAGATGAAAATGGAAAATCCAACCGTAGGATCTTCTTTGGAGCATGGCAATTAGTTTGACCACCAAGTTGCATCCCATTTGGAGGTATGGATTTCAAGATCCATGCAAAAAAGGGGTGAAGATCACACCACCAAAACTTTCATGAAAAATCTCTTTCGCCCACTCTCACAAATTGAGGATCAAGGTTTTTACTATTTATCCAAGGAGGGAGTAGAGTAAACCCACCGAGGAGTTGAGCAAAAAAAACAGTGGATGAAAAATCGACGGGATGAAAGCGGGGTTGTGCACCAAAGATGGAGCCTCACATCCAAAATGTCGAAAAACGACACCGTGGGCGCTTAAGGGTTAAGATGAAATCTAACAACTTGTAGTAGTAAGATTTCTCATTCAAATACTTTTGGTATTGGAATTTCAATGATGTTTCTACAATGAAAAAAGTGAAATAGTAGATGACGTTTGAGAAGCTATATCTCCTTCATCCCTCGTTGAATTCAACTTTATTTTTTGGGATAGTTTGCAAAGAGACTCCAATTTGAGTTGTAAAACCCTAAAATAATCAAAATAGCAATGCAAAAGATTAGGCAAGAATTTAAATCTAAGGGGTGTAGATTGGGGTGACTGACCATTTTTTCTTTGTAGATATTTTGGCAATTTCCACCTTTGCAAGGCTATTATTTGAGCCAAATTTTTTTTTTATGAATCTTTTTATGTACAAGATTGTTGTTGAGATGAGACTGGACATCTTTGTAGTTGGTGAACTTATTATTGCACTATGTTTGTTGATGGTAAAATCATGTGATCTTTTCTCAGTACCAATATGTTATGATATACAGTGGATACCTTGCCTTTATTTTCAACTATGAAACCTATCAAAAAATTGTGTTTCGAGGCTTGGGGACTCCTATTGAGCATTTAAAGGTCAATCATCTTGGATTTATTCTTCTAATTCTCGGTGTTTAAACATACTAGACTCGATTTAAATCTTTACTTTAAACGTGCAATAGTAACTATGAGCCTGTAATTAAGTGTCCAGAAGGCCAGTACATCTGACTTGAAACTATTTTTTTTTTCTATTGAAACTTGAAAAAATTACCTAAATTGAAAATGAGTGGTATCAATGGTTAGTCCACATGAAATTTGTCCGCTAGTAGGAAGCAAGTGGCATGACCGCATTGGCAACATGGTGGGCCAAGTTGGCAACGTTATTGGCGGATTTAGCACTACGAATGGACGAAAATTGATGAGTGTAAACTATAGGGGCAACGGTTGTATGTGCTGCACATGTACCGTCGTAATGAATGGTGAATAAACTATGCGATGGTGGCGACTATTTTATTAGCACCTCATAGTATCCTTACGCTTTAAATATAAATGCAACTTGTTGTAATATGGAATCCACCACTTCAAATCAATGTACTTGCGTTGTAGACATCGATGGAGAAGTCTTTTTGCGTTGACCTCAAATTTCACGTGGAGATGCCAATCATTATATTGTGTGTGAGTAGAATTATTTCGCACAACATGTCCTCACTTTGCATCATATTTCATATAGTTTGCAACATGGTGTGGCAAACAAGGACAATGTTACACCAATTTATAATTGTTTCAACAATTACTACATGCTTTGTTAAAAGTGCATATAGGCATGTGTACTTTTTTTACGTTGAAAAATATGTTTTCTTTGAAATATACCTACGAAGTGGTAATTTTTTTGAATGTTGTGCATGGAACTTATGGCTTTTCACTTGTGTACCTTTTTTCATTGTGAGCTATTGAACTTTGATAGCTCTCACAATTTTTAATTTGGAAGAATTTACATTTCTTGAAATTAAGATGCAAAATTTTTGGGATTTGTAAGAATCGTTGAATGTGCATCATGAAATAAGTTATATCATTTGTCTTAATTTGATGATGTATTTGTTACTGTAACTAAATCTCTATATATAAAAGAACATGATTAGGGTTTTGTCTGTCCGTCCTTGGCAATGCATGGGTATGGTCATGGTTATCATTATTTGGTCATGTATACATGGTATATAGAGTTTTAAAGTTTTTGAAGAGTTTCCATAAGTGGTATTTGATTGTTGTTAAGAGTTTATTGGATCTTAAGAATATAAGAAGGAGGTAAAGGGACAAGGAATATGGAACATGAAAATGGGAGCAAAGAAAAAGTGAAGGGGGGATGAAAAGAACATCAGTGGAGAATTAGGAACGGGGAACAAAAGATAGAAATTGAGAACGGAGGATGGATACTAGGAACAAATTATGAGAACTAGGAATGAATGATGGGAACCGGGAACGAATGATAGAAACCAACTAGGGAAGTTGGGGGATGGGGAACTAAATACAAAAGATGGAAACCATGAACGAGTGTTTGAAGGTACACAACCGGTAAGAAAAAAATAATGAATGGGGAACCATAATAGGGAACAAGGAACTCGGAACAATGGAATGAGGGAACATAGGACATGCTACAAATTCTAAAATATACGGGAACCAAAAGGACAAGAAAATAGGACATTCTATAAATCTTAAACAGCATGGAGAACTAAGAAGCATGGAACTTGCATATTGATTGCATTTTCCATAATTTCAACATCACCAAAAACCTCCAACTTCGTGTTTTATTTATACCTAGGTATGGATTTTTTATACATTTTATAAACTCGAGTCTAACTTTTTTAATGACCGTGTCCGGAGGACACGGTAAAGGACTTGTCTATATGTAAATTTTTTTGTCTATTCTTCTGAGATAAAATCTGTTCTAGAATGAACATGACATTAATGTAATTGTTTGTTTTCTAGACTTTCAATGTATTGTGATGTAGTAACTTATAGTCATCATTCTTACGGTCCACAATATGACATCAATAATTAAATCTCAATCTTTATAATTACGGTATAATATTCCCTAATGTATATTGTTATTTACAAGCTTCAATGAATCTCATGATTAATAATTGTGATGTCTTTGAAAATTCCAGCTAGATTGAATATGAATCTCTCAAGTACTTCTGATCTAGTATTCTTCCGCATAGGTTTCACTTTGCATCACTATGTTTTGTCACCTATTCAGTCTATTTTGAGATTATAGACAGTTGTTTCGAAGTGTTTGTGTTGTATTTCTTTGGACGGTATTTCATTGCTTGCATGAGCACATCAAATTACTAACATGTATCAGATATATCAGAGCATATTTATGTTGCAATGTTTGAAATAAGGACAATTGCTTCTGCATAATAGTTTTGATCTCGCTAATATTTCACTTATTCTCAGCTTCTACGCAACTTGTATGAGAAGTTTTTGAGAGCTGACGTTTCTAAAGAAGATTTGATTAACATGATTATAGGTGGACGTTGATTCCATTTTTAAAAAATAAGTTATTGACTTTTGAATGCTTGGTTGCTTTCCTGACAAATTTGAATGATTGATTGTTCATTGTATACCAAAATGAGAATTCATACTTCCATTTCAGTGGTATCACATGATAAGGCTCATAAGACACTGAAACGTGAAGCCAAACGATTGGAATTTGGAAGTATTGTAACTAGATCATCTGAGTATTCTTCTTCCTATTTTGTGACAATATAACTATTATAAGACCTCTCTAAGAAAAGATTCTCATAGCGACTCTATAAAATAACAATTCCTTTAATACATTTGAGTAGTAAAAAATCTATAGTTAAATATTTTTAGGTTCAAAAACTTCAAACTAGATTTCTGATTTTGCTTTTCGATTGCATGAGCAGAATAGTCAAAACTACGAGCTCGAGTTCAGGATGCTATGCAATAGCTTGACACTAAAGCAAAAGGTAAAATACAAGATAAGAAAAATTGGTTGAATCGTGAAATTATGTAGTATAGAGAAAAAAAAAACATTAATTTTTTTGGGGTGAGATGTTAGGAATGAGTTTAAAAGGAACTGGATGCATATTAAGGATTTAACTTCGTTTGTGTTTATGCAATTCTTTAATACCTTTAAAGATTTAAAGATTTAAAACCACCTAAAATTGAGTTTGGATTGAAAACTTGATTTATTTGTCAATGGAAAAGAGATTTTCTTGTGCTTTATTTTTATTTCTTTTCACTCGTGAATCTTGTCTTTTCAGGAAAATATGTGAATCTATGATCATATGCACTACACATTGCCTTCAAAGCTATCCAACAGTCATTATCTTCTGAACAAATGGTTTTTTATCTCTAATGTCGAGGCGACTACTTGTAATATTAGGTAAACATTGAAAAAATAATAGCCACTTTTCCATATCTTGATTGTTGTATAGATTAGGTGAACCAAATTCTTCTCATACCATACGTATACTCTCAAATAATTTTCATACCAAACTATGGTAATTCCTTATTGTAATTTCATTATTCTTCTTGTTCGAGGCTATTAGATAATTCAACAATTTATTGTACACCACAACTAGTGTCGGTCGCTTAAAAAACGATCTTTAGAATTCTTCATCTGAAAGTAAACCAAGTACTCAATCTTTCTCTGCGAGCACTTGACAAGTATGCAAAATATCTTGACCATGAACAAGTTCCTATGTCACAAGAGATAGAAACTTATCTCTCTTTTAGTGCGGGGTATTGTCTCGCATCAAGTCTAAACATCTCAATAAATTAGTCCTACTTTCTCCCTTCTTAAATATATATGGTTCTGAACCCGATCCTAAATCGTCTATAGGTGATACCTAATGCATCGCTTGAGCAGTCATCATATTTGCTTCGATAAATTGATTTTTTCTATAATCTCTCAAGAACAAAGTTTGGCTGATTGTGCTGTGAATCGTGGTCACTTGCTTCAAATCCGATGTGCGCATGATGTATGCCAAGGTGGTGGGCATATTTTCCAAATTAAAATCCACAATATTTAGAAAAAGAAGCTCGCCTTCCTGAAACCCTAGATTCTCTCTAATAGGTATATACCTGTTGTTAGTAGTAGGTATGGCATGACCTTTGAATCCGAAGGTTTAAACTTGCCATGGTAACTATAGAATGACTTTTGAAACCGAAGGTTTAAACTTTCCATATAGATTTTCGCCATTGCAAGGCTATTATATAAGCTAAAGAGATTTTGGTAGAAATCTCTATAGCTTATATGGTATAAATGTGTTATTCAAAAGAAGGTGAATAACTTTCTCACTGGACAATATTTGTGGTTTATAATGAAAAGGAGTAAGTTATTAAATATTGCATTCTACAAGGTTCAAAATTTAATCCACAAAACCTACAACAAGTTTGTACGGTTTAAATTCAAATAATTTCTTCTCATTATCATTTATAATTCTTTAATGTGTTATTTAGTTATAATTGGCTACAATGTTTAGAAGATCCTCTTACATGCTAATGAAGTGAAATCAGAAGAATGTAATAATAAAAAAACAATTAAAAAAAGAAAAAAAAAAAACTCATCTTACTCATCATCCTCTCCCACAGTCCTCCCTTTTCACATTTTCGTTTTCATTGTCTTAATACATTTATCTCTTCCTACATACTACTTTTCTTCCCTCCCACCTATTCATTATTTCTCACAATTAGTTCCTTTTCACCCATTAATTCTCTCTCACCTACCCATCTCCCCGCACACTCAACCTTTCCATCATCATACGTCACCCTCGTCTCTCACTCTACTTCCTTTTTCTTCATTTTTTATAGATTTAATGTTGATATTATAAGGTGGACTGAAGTTTGTTTTTATCTTTCTTTGCTTTGAGTATGAATGTGGTCATTTCTATGAGCAAGCAAATTCAATTAGCATTGTTTAATTTGGTATTTTTTACAGGGTTTGTGTTCAGTTTAAAATCATTGACTTAAATCACTATCTGCAATTGTTGTTAAAGATAATTTTTTATGGTTTGTATTCAGTATTTGGAACTATGATCATAAATCCATCCCTTGGAGTATAGTCTACTTGTATCTTCTCATGTACTCATGTGTATTTCTAGTCACCACGGCAGGTTTGAATCATAGGTTTAACCCTTAAAGGTCTGAACAACCATATTTTGGTTGCTAGAATACAGCATATTTTGTTTGTATTGGAATGAGTGCACACCTTTAATAGATTTGAGTTCAAAGAACAAGTTGACATATAAATCCATGCGGTTCTACTAAGCTTTTAAGATCTCAATATAGAGTTTCTTGTTGGTAGCAAATCTCAATTATACGCCACCGTACATACTATCCCCAAGGGACCTTTAAGGGTTAAATCAAGTTTAGAATGTTCAAACCGTACGTTCGAACCAGGCGTAGTTAATTAAACCACTAACAATTTTCAAAATTGAAACTCATAGATCTGATACCGCAATTATATTTTACCTTATTTTAGTATGAATATAAAGTTTGTTTTAAAAAATTTAAAATACAAAGTCATTCAAATATCAATATATTCATTCCTTCTGTAAAACGAATTTTAAGATCCAATACAGAGAGGTTTGTATATAAAGTATTAAAATTGTTAACCATGAAATACGGATAGACCATGAACTATGTGAGTTCTATCTCTTCATAATCTGTTGTAGCTACCTACTTTTTTCAAGGGTAAAAATTCTGGGCAATCCGGTAATAGCAAACCGTGCCACTGACCCACTGCAATGACATTATCATGAATTTCTTTTTAATGACAAGGGTTTTCAAAACCCAGTTTAAAATCGTGATATGTTCGATGAGATTGTCCAACATGCCACAAGCAATTTGTCCAACATGCCACAAGCAATTTGTCCAACATGCCACAAGCAATTTGAAACTGCACTTAACGTAGTGCGATACATGAGCCATAACAGATTCCATGCACTTAATTGCCAAGTAAAGAATGTCAACATAAAAAAGCAGTAATGATCCTTCAATTTCCAAAGGGCCAATACCAAAACAATAACGCCAGAGCTCTATTGCTGCAAAATTCAGTATCTCCTAGTACTCTGCACTCACTTGAAAAACTGTAAATGACACGCCTCTCTACTCGACAAAACCCCGTTATGACTAGTGCGTACTAAAAATGCACTATCAATTTAGATCTCATCGGCATCCTTTTCCTCAGCCAGCTCCGGCTTGTCTTCCACTGGAGGAGGTGGTGGTGCTTGCTCATCCTACACTCACATTACAAATTCGTCACCCAGCTTTTCCATACGCAGAATTATAATGTACACAGTTACGAATTCAGTTCAATTTCTCATAATGTAAAACGAATGAAAGAAGCGCTTGCTTTAGAATCATACCTCGGGCAGAGGTTCTTCAGCGTAATCGTTCTCAAACGCGTCGGTAGGAACAGAGTATAACCTTCACAATACGGACAAAGTAGTCAGAATTCAGAAGGAACCGTCGGGAGATTCAGCCATGAACTATAGATGACATTTTGCTTCCAAATGGTTATTCAATAAGGGAAAAAAATACCTGACAGTGGGCTTGTTGGGATCTTTCACCAACAGATACTTTCCTTCATCCAATTTCATGCAGATGTCCACAACAGTCTGCACACAGGTTTGTGTCAGGACTTGTAATCAACACATCGAATCTCTAACACAAGTCAGAGTTGACTACAGTCGTCTCACTGGCTAGTTTCAATGACTCGTATACGCACTTGGCAGAGAAAGTAAACGTAGTAGGCTACTTCCGAGAGAGTTGACAACCAGGTGTGCACAAATCTGTCTATCAACATACCTTTAAGATTCCCCACATGTTGTTCACATTGAGATTGATCTGCCCTGCGAACTCCTTAGGCTTGTACCCTTGGATGGTCAAAACCGTATGGTTGAAGTTATCCTTGGGATGCACCCTTGACACATATCCTAGCTTCATCTGCACCACCACACAACCACGTATATATCAAACTCGAAATAAGTGTATAATAATTACGCTGGAGGCTACCCTTTGATTATTATCTTCTCACGTGACTTCATTAGCTACGAGTAAAAATCTGCAGGTGAGAAGGCTGCACTTTCATATCTCAGGCCATCAAAATTTCCAGAAATATGAATGCAGACCTGGTCGGCTCCTGAAAGAAGGGCCTGCGCTGTCCACTTGGCCAGCTTGTTAGCATTGTTCTTAAGCTCCGTTGCTAGTACCTGCAAACAAACGCCAACTTATCAGAATAATTTCCTCACCGAAAATTGCTCCAGATATATCAATAATGATCGCATAGAATCACCAAGCCCCACTCCATTAGATTGATAGAAACGAGAACGCAGATATCATTCGCGAAATACTAAGTAGTAGGCCAGAAAAGCTCGATAACTCACCGCTCCACGCTGGTTTTCAATCTTCTGACGCCAGTCGACACCAGTAATTCTAGAGTCGAACTCGTTCAGCGCATTGATAGTCAATAGAATCTCTGAGCCCTTGACTTCTGCAACGCTGTGAAGTTCGCATCTAGCCACCAGAGTTGTTTCCTGCACAAACAGTGTCACCAGAACTCCCTCAGTTACAACTGTCGAAGGAACTCAACTTTCCACGTCTACTTTGAAAAGGTTGGTTAGAAAGTGACTGTTGTGTAACCAAAAATGCTTTATTCTGAGAAAGAAACTACTTCCTACGATACAGGTACTATGAACAGAGGAAATTTTACACATCAAGACATAAAGTAGGAAATCGGCTTACCTCATCCAGTTTCCACTTCCGATATCTATACGCAACAGAGGCCACTTCTTCATTCTCGGCAGCAAAAGGGTTTGGTTCTTTGAACGCGAATTTCTTCCCTTCCTGTCATACGGTTGCAGAGGAAATATATGATATAGTGGAAAAATGCAAACCAATGTGTTGCACTGCTTGCACGGAAACAGTTCAGATTAAGTGAAGAGGAATATTTCTGAACCTTTTGCAACACTTGCTGCGAAAAGTTCTGATTGATGAAAGTGGCTTCCTGACTCAATGAATGAACCGAGTTAATGCTGTCTTTCTCTTCAGGGATAGGCTCCTGAGCGGTCTCGTATACCTGTAAGATCACCCATAAGCGGGTAAGAGCTATTTCATAACTGATTAAAGCACAAATCCAGATCCCACATTCAACTAGGTCTAAGTGATGTTGGCCCAACAACTTACAGTGAGGAGATCAAACGAAGCATCTCTCTTGTCGAAGAACAATTTGTTGCCCACTTTCTGGACAACAATATCCCATGAGTACATAGAACGTGGTGAGCACATAAGTGTGGCCAGGATCGCGTCTGTGGCGAATACAGTACCGACATTCTCGTTCTCCAGCAGCAACCGCCTGCATTATTCGGTTAACACAGTTCCATCAAGCTACGAAACTAAAGTTCGAATACCTGGAATAACTACCCAGAAATAAAAATCATTGGCGTACTTCTAGACACTCCAGGCCTCAGCGTTCTGAGAGTGAATGAAAGCTCTTAACCAAAGCCTCAGATATAATCCAATATAAACAAAAACTTTAGAATGATAAAGAATTATGAATTTCAAGGGTAAAAAATTCATAGCGATCTTCAATCAAGTTGTGTGTGGAGGACACCGACCATCTGCTGTTGCGAGGTAGCCAATTGCAGGTGAGGAGGAGAATGGCAGGACTTTGATGGACTAGCATAAAGTAGTAAAATCAAGATGACATACCTGATAACGGGGTCGTCCGTAGTCGTAACCTTGTAAAAGTTACGATTCTCGAACCTCTCCAAAGGCTTCTCAGTCTAAATACAAAACACATACCAGTCTAAGTTGGACGTTGGATTACAGAATACATTCAACAGTTCAGATGTAGAAAGATGAAGTTCCATTCACCATAAGGAAACGTAGCACGACTCCTTACCTTCGGTGTCACACGATCGAATGCCTTGTCATAGTACTCCAAGGTTCCGCATGTCGTACTGCAAGACCATTTAGAACCACTTGTCAGAACATCCGCAGAATTAATACTATCAGACGATGGTGCAAAGATCACTTCCCCGGTAGATAGAACTTACATGTCCTCAGGTTCTCCCACTTCGTAGCTCAGCTTGGAAAGGGAAGTAAGAGGAATTTGCTCTAAGACAGCCCATTCAGGTCGAATATCCACCTAGACCAAACAGATTAACCGCCTCAGCTTGATAAATGAGAAATCAATAACTTTGAAGAGGTACTGGCACTGGTAACGAAAGTGAGAGCTACTCTGTCAACGATCAAGAAAAGTCTCATCGTTGCAACGATTTGCTTGACAAGGTCGTAGAATGTACCGAGCTATTGTAGACAATGCGAGGAGCATTCTTGTCCTGCCAGTATGCATTCCATTGTCCTCTCTTTTGCTGCTGCAATCTTTCCCTACGCTGTCTTTCACGATCGGCACCTGCACCACTGTCACGACCTCCATCACGTCTGCCTTCATCCCTATCCCTCCTTTGGAATCGCTGCAAACCAGAATGTGTTAGATTTCCAACACCGTCACCCTCACTCGAAATCGGATTCACACTTTCCGACCAAAAAAAAAGTGTTCTGACTAGACTCAGGTCATTCCCTCACTAGCCCAAAAGGCACAAAATCAGAAAAAGGGTTGGACTTCGAACCTGCTGGAATCTACGTCCACCATACTTCGGTCTGGGAGGAGGCCGCGTATCAACTAAATGAAATGAATCCTGGAAGAGACACCCGAGTCGTCAGGAACGCGAATCATTTTCTCGAAGCCGATCAAACCTCAGTCTCAATTGCAATCACCGACAAGGTCAATCAAAATAGCTATAACAAGTCAATACCTCATCTTCGTTATGAAAGAAGTTGAAAACAGACGCTCCACCAGTGTTGTTCCGATCAAATCGTCCTGATGTAGACACAATATAAAGGTGTTACTGATCATCTTCACGGTGTCACTCAATGCTACAGATTTTCAAGTTATTGCAGTGGTAATAGTGAAGAGTCGAGTCATTGTAAACCATTTGTGCGACCCATCATAAAATTGATAAGAGCGTGATTCGCCCTATACTTGCGTAGTAGGGGAAGGGAAATTGAGACTCTATACCTTGATTGTACTTGAAAGCTTGCCCAGTCCAGTCTGAAGCACGGCCCACGCGGTCGCCCTTGCTGAAAGGAGCATAGGGCACATGCTCCAGCTGCGAGGGCACAGAGGTGGCGTCCGGCCCCCAACCGTCGGAATTCTCGGCAACCTGCGGCACTCCAAAAGCAGGCGCCATAGCCGCAATCCTCACAGATTCCTTCAGCAGCTCTACTAACACTTTTACAAAACGTCCGAGATGGAAATGAGCGAAACCAAGTTCTAGGGTTTCGTGCTTCGAAACTAGACACGAAAATTAGGGTTTGGCCCTCGTTTTCTTGTGATTCATCAGCCTAATCCCGTGGCCCCTATCCCCGTGGTAGAGACACCAATTTGCGAGCTAGGTCCCTATACTTTTTTTTTATTTAGTTTTCTATTGGATATATTCATCCCATAGATAGAAACTCCGGTCCTTTTTAAGGGGCTGGCGTGAATGAAGTGTCCGTTCGTAATGCTAATATCCAATGACCACCACATAAGAGGAAATTAGAACAATACAATATTCATCCCATACATAAATTATTACAGCCAACATTTTGGCGACATTGATTCCATGTTGATGATTGAAATTTTTCAGAAACTCATTACTATTTTTTACCTTCATGCAAAATAATATAGTTATAGAAAGTATGATAAAGAGAAACTTGCAGCTTGTTAAGATAATTTTGGTTTAAAATGAATCAATGGTGATACAGTGTCCTTATGAGTTTGTAATTATCAAACAAAGTTTTTATTAGAGAACTCCAAATTCACAAATTTTAAAAGATTTTGAAAGAAATTTTCAAAGTATATATGTATATATAGGTTAAGAAAAAAATTTAAAATCTCGAAGACTCTTTTCGGAAGTTTGGAGGCTACCATTATGAAATTGGCAAAAGTTTTGACTAAGGTCACCTCGGAACTTGAGGGGTGATTTGATTACCTAGTAAAGTATAAAACTAAGAGCAAGATTATGGTCGATTTGACTTTGGTCAGGCTCTCTGTTGCTAAGTTTAAATTGTATGAAGTTCCTACTTTGGCACATATTTTTGGTATATAACTTTTCGACTTGAGATTAATTCATTGTAGTAGATTTGTTGATAGCATTTCTACTTCAAATTGAAAATGATGAAATTTGTGGGTATGTTATGAAGATGAGTACTTGATGGATATCCCATTCTATAAGGCCACAATGCTCAAATTTTAGTCCACTACACCCACAATAAGTTATTGTACAACAAGTTTGTATGATTGATGTCCAAATAACTTCTTTTCATTATCATTTATAACAACATTTCAAAAACAAGTCATATGGCTTTAAATAGGCTAAGATGTTTAGAGGTTAACTTCTCAACGTCCTTGGGGTATTTTTAGCCAAAAAGTCATTTTTGATAAAAGTGACATAGATGAAAATAAAGACAAGCTAATCACATCTCATTCGTACAAACTTCATTCGTAATATTCTTGTTGTAGGTCATGTGGTCCAAAACTTGACTCATGGAACTTTATAGATTGCATGATTGTGACCATCTAGTGAGCAAAACAGGCTACAAAAAACTATCATTTTCACTTTGAAGTGCAGTTACTACCAACATGAAATTTGCAATGAAAAAATCACCAACTAGAATTTTTTTTATCTTCATCTCTATATTACCCTTGTACCAAACAAAATCATCAAAAAAATATCTTGGCCCAAATATTAGCCTTGCAATGATGAAAACTGCCAAACATTTTACAAAGAACAAATACTCCAAAATTAGACTCCTTGCACTCAAATCTGTACTTTAATTTCAATACATCTTCAATCGATTCAAGATTTCTACCAATAAAACTAGAGTATGATTTGAATTCATCCCAAAAATTAAGGTCAACATCAACCGTGGATGAAGGAGATGTAGCTCCTCAAGAATCATCGGTTTTTTCACGTTTTTCATTATAGAAATATCATTGCAAATCCAACACCTAAGTTATCCGGATCAAAATCCTTCCACTTATAAATTTGGTGGGATACATCAAAAATCACACTTATGGATAAATAATTCATCAAAAAGTATTTTTGATCTAACATGATTGGCGTGCAATGGTCAAACATGCCCCATATTTAAACTCCTAGAAAAAAAAGTTGTCTTTGTTGAAATGCATGTCATTTATTCATACTTTATTGAATAGGTATGCAGTACTTATCACAAAAACTAAACATGATTTGTGACCCAATTGAAGTGATTTTTGCACAAAACGAAGCCCGAGTGCAGAAGTTATGGCTCTTCAAGATGTTTGCCTTTCATCCAAAATGTTGTTTTTTGACACTAGGGACGCTTAGAGGTTAATGATATTCTTACATTTTATTAAAGTAAGATCAAAAGAATGTAATGAAAGGAAGTACCCATATACCCCATTGTCTCCTCCCATCTCCCTTCCTAAGTGGGGACAAAAATAATGAAAGGAAGAACCCATATTCCTCATCGTCTCCTTTTCACATTTTTAGTACGTTTTCCATCCTTTTTTTTGTCTCATACATTCGTCTCTTTTTTCAAACCACTTCTCTCCCCACGTACTTGTCATCTTTAACATATTTATATCACCCTCTTCTCTAACCCACATCATTCTCTTCTCCCACCTATTCATTATTTCTCCTACAACATTACGAGCAGACACTGTATTCACGCCAATCTTAAAACGAAGGTTGAGTTCTTATATATATATATATATATATATATATATATATATATATATATATATATATATATATATATATATATATATATATATATTTCTCCTACACTCGTCCCTTCCCACCTACTAATTTCCTCCCACGTGCTCATTCCCCTCCTCGCATACTCATCCTTCTATCATCATATGCCGCCTTCCTCTCTCACCCACACCATTTTTTTTCTCCCACCTATCCTCACCCTCTCCTCTCACACTCTAACACTTCCTTTCTCTTCGTCCTCTTTGAAATCTCTTCCCTATCTCCACTTTATCATTGCATCTCCCATCGCTTACATTATCTCCCCTCCCCCTCTATATCCACCTCCCCTCCCCCTATCTACCCTCTAATTTTCTCACCTTTACAAGACGTATGATGTGGGCCACTGAGATAGATAGATAGATAAATACTCCGGTCCTATTAAGGCCGGCATGAATAAAGTGTCTGTTCGTCTTGCAAATGAGCCAATGTCCACCGGAGCCAATGTCCACCGGAGCCAATGTCCACCGGACAGAGTGCCATTGGTGTAAGAGGAGCCACCGACTAATTTGGCTCGTTGCTCTACTGTGCAAGGCCCCCTGGAGTGCATGGTCCTCCACCTCCACAGTCCACATTGCTACTGACGTGTTGACAACACGAAAATATTCGACGATGTTGTGATTGAAACGAGCAAGGTTGTTATCGCTTGACACAACATTACCGTACGTCGTGGTCAATTTCAACACACGAGAGACGAAATGTATTATTGTTAACCCCTAAAAATCCAGGGGTTTCCTCGACCTCCAGAACCAAAAACTGCCATTTTTCACCTTCGTTGGGAAATGGGGAAATGGAGAAACTTTTTTTTCTGGTTTTAGACCTTGAACCGTAAGATCTTGTACTTAACTTGTATACAAAGGACTGGTCAAAATTTAAACCGTTGGATGTTTGTCATTTGTGAGATCGTAACAATCAAAGTTTGACCAACACTTTTTTTTGCCGCTGCGTGAGAGGCATTGTCTAAATGGTGCCAAGGGCAACTTGATGATTGTTATTCCAAATATTTTTCCCTCATTTTTTTTCATGTAGGTAATCAAGTTGGGTATGCTCATGCAAAATTTTAGAGACCAATTCCACTTTTTGACCTTAATGTAAAATATTTTATGAAAGAAGGTCTAAAAACAACCATATAGTAAAACAAGCACCACGTACGATATATTTAGTTTGAGAAAAATCTCGACGGTGAGAAGGTGCATTTATGATAATGTGAATTTCGAAAAAAAAATCTTGGAAAAAATCCAAAATCTCGAATTTTGGCAATTTTTGAAAGAAAAAATTGTAAAATTACTAGAAATTGTGAAGATTGTTTTTGGAAGTTTTGGAGGCTGCCCTTGTAAAATTGGTAAACTTTTGACTTCGGGCACTTTGGAATTTGAATAGTAATTTGGTAATGAACATATTTCTAAAAAAAAAAAATTAAAAAAAAATATTTTAAACTGCCCATTTTGGACTTGAAACCTAAAATTTTTAGGTGAAGGCTATAAAATTAAAATTTGGCTTTGAAAATTTTACCACATACACATTACTGTATGGGGAGCACCCAATAAAAATCTTAGGCAAAAATATCAATTTATATGCTTAAAATGAGCTGCCCGAAATCTCAGAAAACCGAATCGGTTTTCCTGGATTTTTAGGGGTTAACTGGGCAAAGCTTTCAGCCATAAAAATAGAAATATTCCAAATTTTGAACTTCGCCAGCATGTTTATTTTGCCCTTTAGGCGCTTTGTGGGGTCACTATTAATGGTGGCAAGACTTCAAAGAGTGACAAGAAATACGCTTTACATAATAGTTTAGGTATGCATTTTTGGATTTGAAGATTTGATTTGCAAAATTAAAATCATTTCCATGACCAATGAGTTTAAATCATATATTTCATGTTTTGAGTTGCAGTGCAAAATGAAGACAAAACAACATATGGTGGTTGTAGAGTAGGATCATTGTGATGCTTCATCAACATGCACTATGAAGCAACTTCAATATAGTATTTACCATTATCATAGTATTTGTATTGATATAAGATTGAGACTTTTTATTTTGGTTTGAGAATGAGTTGCATTTTTAATTTGAAGCAATTTTTTTTTTTCTATATCTCGAATTTTATATTATTCCACTTTAGTCTTTGAGTTTTTGCAATTTCAAACAACTATAATTTTTTCAAAAATTTAGCAATAAGGCTTTATAATTTCTGCAATTTTAACAAATCCCAACATATAATTTTCCAAAACATTCAACATTCTTGGTTTGAATTAATTTATGTCGAAATTGACCACGAGGTAGGGTATGGAACGTTGTATCATTGACAACACATGATTCTATGATATATACTGCCACCAAATCAGAGCAACAATTTGATTATGAGTGATTAATCCTCCACTTTACATATTACAACCTTTTGTAACACAAATTGATCATTGACAGCATGGGATATGTGCATGTGACTGGAAAAGGATAGCGTACAAAGCAGCGTTTTCTGTGCACATACTTGGCGAGGGGAATGCTTCTGAAGTAGAATTGTCTCAAATTTTCACTTCTTTTCAGGCAGTCAGCTTACTCTCTTTAGTGGATGATCACCGCCAGAACTTTCACGAACAGTTGGCTGAGAACTATTACGACGTGGATGAGTTTCAACAACAGATTGAAACGTTTCATCAAGGTTTTTTTCTACTAGTAGCTTGGATCTATTGCTTTCTCGTCGCATGATTGCAATGCAATTGTGATTGTTTCCTTTCTCCATCGAATGAGAACTTGTCCAAGATTCAGTGAGCATATTTACACCTAACGTAACAAGAGTGCTGCAAGTTATGAGAAATATCTGGATTTAAAATAAAAAAATGGGCCAGGGTTGCAAGCAAACAACTGAAGTTTCAACGCACCGAGGTTGATTTCCACACCTAGCATACAGAGCAGCAAAAACAAAATTGATAGCGGTATTTATGCATCATATTGAGAAGGGTCTGTTAGAAGTTGGTAAGAATGTTGTTCACGTATGTCATTTGCTGCTGCTACTTAAAGTACAAAAATTTCCAGTCAAAAAAATACTTCATCCTGCCTACCTGCTGCTTAATCCTACTGAGTACGATCGTCCGATACAGTCTCATCTGATGATGCGTCTCCATCATCACCTGCCATCCCTGCAGCACCGCGAATTCGAGGATCGGACTCCGTCTCACTGGAGGAGTTTCCATCGTCACCAGAGGAGTTTCCATCGTCACCAGCCCGCTTCGAGGAAGCTTTCTGGCGCGTGCTCTTGAGCTTGCTATCCACCGCTGGAACCAGCCAACTCGGCAACTGCTGGTTCTCCCTGGGAGCCGAGGATTCTGGTGACCCTTCCTCACTCAGCTTGCTTGATCCCAGCGGCGACACCGTCTTCCGTTTCGCTGCTCCTCCTTCACCTTTTCTTGATGATAACGGCGACTGCTTCCTGCCAGAAAATGGACTCGTGTGCCGATGATGGTGACGATGACGGTCACTCTTGGTGCCCGGGGAGCTTTGGTCTGCGACTGACTCAGTCAGAGGCGGAGCGAATGGAGGCAGTGAGGACAGATTCTTTAGAGCCATGAGCTCTTCCAAAGCAGGGGAGGGCCGAGGAGCTGGCGGGTCTAAAGAGGGTAAAGCCGAGAAATCAACAGGTCGCTTTGGAAAGGCCGAGGTAGAAGGAGCACTTGTGGAATGTGAGTTGAAGGATGCGAAGTTGGTGGTTGACTCCATGAGAAGATTCAGCTCTGCACCAGGCTCCACAGTTGCCGGTTTTCTCTTCTTCTTCACCGCTCTTCTTGGGGGTGTAGGCATAGGTCCTGGGTGCACAAACGGAGGTAGGAAAGGCACACAATCTTTGTACAAAAATGCGGTTGCCTGTGAAACAGCAGTGATCATGGGGGAGACCGTAGCAGGTTTCGGAGGAGACGGCTGATCCGGTTTGAATGCCTCCCGCAACCAGTGCGGCAGGCTCTGGCTTGCCTCATCTGCGTTTTTCGAGGCTCCCAAACCGATCTTTAGCCTCCGCTTCTCCAGCTCCGCGAACGTGGACGAAAGTGAACTCCGTGGTGAGTCGTGGTGATACCCTCTCGACAGGTACTGTTCGTGGTGAGGAAAGGAAGCTTTTTGAGAGAAAACGCCACTGGAGCTTTGCATCCCCAGGTTCGGGGGAAGCAGTGGCAGTGTTTGATGCTCTTGTTGCGAGGTTTGAGCGTCTTGATTGAACGAGAGGTTGGCCAGGAAAGAGGAAGGCACCTTGGCTTTCTGCAACTGGATCCTTGCCTCCTTCGAGATCTCGTTACGCCTCCGGCTGCTGGATCCTTCCCACTTGTCAAATTCAATATTAGGTACACTGCCCACCTGAGATCTTACGGAGTTGACAAGATCCAAAGCGGAGGATGACTCATGCAGCTTCGAATGCTCCGCATTGCTTGATGATCTCCGATACGACAAGTCCACGGCTCTCAGACTTTCCAACACTTGCTTTCTGTCAAACTCCCCCAGTGGACCATTTCCCAGCCCTTGACTGATCGAGTTGCTCAAATTCACTGGATTGTCCTGTGAGCTGCTTTCTTTTCTATAAGAGACGCTCAGTTTCTTTACGTTCAGTTCGTCGCTCGCTGAACTATGATCTCGGTATCTCGCATGAATTCCTTCGTCATGTCTTGCTGGCTTGGTTTCAGCCTCACCCACTGGAGCACCGAACAATTTCAATTGCTCCTCCCTCCATCTTTCTGCCAGATCATGGGCGGTCCGGTGCTTGTGAAAGTTCAGCCGTCGATCTTGTAGCATCATTGTCCAGTTGCCGACACCATTACGACGGACGCCTTTAAAAAACACGCGTGTGTCAGCAATCTAAAGACATAGTACAAGCAAGCAAAGACTGGCTCTTCCCCATACTAGACCCTACGTTTTTGTCCATCTACATACACACGCAGCATGCATACCTGAAATACCACGATAATTCATCTACAGTTTATCACCATGGAGTGTTCAGATTCAAAACATTTAGGGCCCATGTTTCTCCTCCCACCGACATCAATGAAATATAAGTTTGAGAGAGTTATTGTTGCTCAATATGTTTCCAGAAAATACAACGTGAGAGCGAAGAGGAGTAATACCTGTCCAAAGAGAATCGAGCTCATCTTCAGTCCAATCTTGCTTGAACCGAGTATCAGCTTCTCCAAACGGTAACCCCTTCTTGACATGTTCATGTTTATGCACATTCTGCAAGCCGACCATATCCTGTGAGCCACTTACATGCCTTGAAGCTCCATCATGACGGTCACTCAACAAGGCATTCTCGCCCACCTGTATTCTAGTGGCATCTCCACTACCACCTGCGGAATGCGATCCCCCTACAGGTGTATTCATCTTTGCCCGTTGTTGAGAGTCATGACTCGCTCGTGCTCTCAGGAGCAACCCTTCGTCATGATGGGGTAAAATTAGCCCTCCCAAACCCAACGACATGGACAGATTGGGAAAGCCTTGATTGTCTGTAGAGGCGTTTCCTCCGTCAGTGGAAGACGCAGGAGGTAACATAACGCCTCCTTTCTGACTTGCGACACGTTTGAGAATTTCAGACACGCTCATTGATGAGTCCCTAGACTCCGTTTTCAAACCCGCGCCAAGAAGGCCAGCAGTCGACTACAACAAACACGACTCTTGTCAGATACAAGAACAATTGCTCTCTTCCGGAACAGACATTCCAATAGCTGAAGTTGACTTACAAGCAGCACGGAGTTTTGACCATCTTTTGGGTACGCCCGTTGTAAAAGCTCTGGTTGCGGCAACGCTGTCCCAGCAAGTCCCTGCAATTCACCATCAACCCTCCTATTGTCGAAAATGCGCTCCTCACTACCTGGCCGATGCATTCTTGATCCGGTCACGGCAACATCTGAAGGAAAAGCGCGTGATGCAGGCTCACTAGCACCAAACGACCGTCCTACACCATCGAAAGGCAGACGAGGTCTGAGATGCACCAGTCCAGCACCACCACCACTCCCAAATACTCTCGATCCAGGAAGGGCGGGAGGCAACAGCTGCCGAATAGCTGGAGACGAACCCCCACCAATTTTGGAGCCTTGTTCCGCCGCAAATTGTTTCCTCAATGCACTCAAATCTACATCCGTATGTTCCCTGGAAAGCGAAGAAGAGCCAAGACTTTTTGAGAAGGCAAGTAGCTGCTCTCCACCTGTGAAAGAACTCACAGGAATTCCTGGAACTGTGTAAACCCGATGAGGGTAAGAAACGTTGCGGTCTCGTGACTGTTCCACATTTATGATGTTTTTCATTCTCTGTGAATCTCCAAGGACACTTGATTGAGGAATGACAATGGTGCCATCCGAAAAATGTGGCGTCCATCTACTCGTATCACCTTCAACCGGAATCTGTTGGCTGCTTACCACTTGCGAAGGTCCAAGTGGATTCGGGGCTGCACTTCTAGCAGATCTCTCTTCATGCGCGAGACGACTTAATTGAGTGGTGTTACCTCCGACATTTGACTCTACGTCAATAGCTCGATCCCTTTCACTATGTAGAAGAAACATAAGACATTCTTAGTGCTCAGAAAGAAAAGACAACTGATTGAAAACAAAACAAAACAAAACAAAAAAACGAAGAGATGCAGAACATGAACGATGCTTAGGCGATAGTGGACAAAGCAAGAATGACGACAAAAAAATGGTTAGCATGAGCACTTACAGCAGAGGCTTGACATGAAGCTCAGACGTATTATTATCATCTCTAAAAAGCTCTCCCACCTTCGGTAACTGCAAGCAACGACGTTCACAAATTAAGATGCAAGAATTTCTATTCTTGAGTCCTCAGATTCATAAAATGTGTCATTCATAAAATGCTGCTCGTTCAGAACAAAATACTTACATCAGAAGAACGGTCCACCGACTTACTCAGCCCCTTTTCACGCACTCGGAAATCTTCTTCCTTCTTCTGTAGCTCTTCCCATCTGCGGCAATGAAATTTCAGTACAAGAGCAGGAAAGGGGGCTTCATTTTGAACATTGAGCAATCTTTCCTCATATCAAGTATTCTGTGAAATTTTACAAACGAAAAACCCCGTACCTTGCTCGCAAAAGCTTTTCCCATTTAATATTATGTTCTTCAGTAGAACAGGATCTGAGTGCAGAATCATGAGAAGGAGAATCCCTTGAAGCACCTTCCACAGTGTCAACTTGCTCTGCACTATCTGCTTCATTCCAATTCCGAGTCTGATGATCCACAATCAACAAAAAAATTGTCAGGTCTATTGCAAAATTGACAATTACTAATAAAAACACTGACTACGTTGCTGATGAAAACTAGAGTAGTCATTTCGAAGAGACGATAACCATAGTTAATTGAATATTTTCTATCCATCATGATCGCTGTGAAGATCCTATACAGCGTGCAATAAAATGATCACAGATTTTTGAGAAGCAGTCCACCTTGACGAAGGCGAAACCGTCACTCCCATGCTCTCCATTAGTTACTTCCATGATAGTAGTTGTCGGCTCAGACCTATCCAGCAATTGAGAGACCGCTGCATCATCCCAAACAACGCCTTGTTCTTTCCTTGGAGATGTATCTGATAACGCAGTACTATCAACTAACGTGTCCCGGCCATTTATGGACCTTTCTCCCGAAAAAAGCTTCTCGGTGCCCCACAGAATGATATCTCCGACCTCCTTCTCAGAGCCAGATCTGCTCACGAACAGACGCTCCAGCATGGACTGGTTCTTCCTTAGCTGAAAAACCCGTTCCTCAACACTTGCACGAGTAACTAGACGATACAACATCAAGTTCTTGAATTGCCCAATCGGGCACACCCGACTCATGGCTTCGATGTCTGCACGCGGATTGAGATCCGAATCATAAATGATAACTGTATCAGCAGGAGGCAAATTGATGCCTAATCCACACGAGCGTGTGGACATGAGAAACACAAATCGGGACTGATCCTGGTTGTACCGAGAGATAGCTTTCTGCCGCTCAGCCACGGGGGCTGGTCCGTCTATCCGCTCAAAACTCTGATGACCAAATTCATATGATAAATATTCCCCCAGAATATCCAACACCTTCGTCATATGCGAGAAGATAAGAACACGATGGCCTCCCTTCTTCAGCTTGTGCAGCATAGAGTGCAGGAGTGTCATCTTCGACGATGCTTTGATCCGAACCTCCTGCAAGGTCTTGGGACTTCGTTCCTTCGGAGCTCCAAGGAGGTGTGGATGATTGCAAACCTCTCGCAATTGCATCAATATATTCAGCAACGCTTGATTATGACCAACTCCTCCACCTTGTATGAGCAGCTGATAGTTCTTCGTAAGATGCTCCCGGTAGGACTCGGCTTGCACCGAAGTCTGCTCAAGAAAAACCACCCGCTCGGCTATGGGTGGTGTATCTGGCATGACATCTTTCTTCAAACGACGCAACATGTGCGAGGCAACAACCTTTTTAACCTCATCAAGTTGCTGGGTTGAGCTGAACCTTTTCTCAAATACGTCCTGAGACGGAAACGTTTCCGGTTGCAAGAAATTAAGAAGGTTGTACAATTCAGTCGGATAGTTTTCCAGTGGTGTACTTGTCAGAAGGACTCGGTGACTGATACTCAAAGTACTGAGAAGGGTAAAGAGCTTGCTTTCAGTATTTCTGAGCCCATAACCTTCATCAACTATCAAGACTTCCCAAGGAACAGAGCGAAGGTGAGTCGAATCGACAACCAACATCTCAAATGTTGTCAGCATGACATTGAACTTAATGTGAGTGGGCTTTCCTTCATCTTCCGTAGCCTTGACATACCACTCATACTCCCGAATCACAGACCTTGCCTTGGCAGTTCCGTGATACTCTATGACATTCAAAGAAGGTGCCCATACAGAAAGTTCTGTCTGCCAGCGAGACATGGAAGTGAGAGGCACGAGAACCAGGCAAGGAGCATTCCGATGGAACTCCCGGTAAAGAGAAGCGAGGAATGAACACACAGATGTGGTCTTTCCCAAACCCATCTCGTCGGCAAGTACCACATTTCGACGCCGATACCAGCTCAATCTCAGCCAGTTAAGTGCTTCCATCTGATGAGGGAACAAAAGACCTCCCACTTTCAACCACTCTGGCTGCTCGGTAAGCTCTTGAACCGCTGAAGGCCAGCTCATCACATTGGTCTGCTTTGGAACTGCTTCAAAGCGCTCGAAAGCCTGAAGAAGCTCAGAATTCTTCGATATAGCAGCTTGCTGCTCTTCTTCCCAAGTGCACTCATCATACGGTAGGCTCTGCCACTTCACTAAAACTTCAGCAGGGCCATTATTGTTTGCTCTCCGGCTCAATATTCGTTGCGGCTGTACCCACCGGTCGCTCATTGTAATCAAAGGCACAGTCCCATTCTTGGATATGTAGTCGTCGTATTTGCGTTTCGCAATGGATCTTAGCTTTTCCTCGCCAATCCATTCGTTGCGTATGTGAGACCTGCCTTCCCACTTCACCAAGAACTCCAACTTCGAAACTGGTTGTGCTCCCTTTTCGGTAATGTTGCAATCACCAGGCTTGCTGGAATACCCCTGTTCCTGCGATGTTTTATCTGGAACCGTGGCACTCTTACTCTGAGTTTCCTTGGTCTTCGTTGTCGACTTCTCCGCAGCAGAATTAGTCAATCCCCCGCTAGCAATTTCAATGTTCAACGGATTTCCATCCGTGTTTGCAAGCGGTGATTTCACCACATGATGACCACCTAACTCAATCACAAACGGACGATCCTCGACGGCTGCAATTGATCCATTAGTCGGTAGTGACCGTGTTGTGTTTGTTGTGTCTTTAGTGGGAGTAGCCAGTCCAGATGTATCCTCGGAAAAGCTTTCCTTTCGCTCGTTCATTAAGTTCGGTGACTTCCGGTTTGTTATGACCACTGCATCAGTACCCGAAGGAGAATCAATTTCCATCGGCTCTGCCGGTGATGATTGTACCCTTTTCACAACCTTCCACTCCATATCTGCAGCATCGCCACGCCCTTCCGATATATTTGCATCCGAGCCACTCAAATCCCCCTCAACGACTTCGATTTCGACGTCATGTCCTACCTGAGTTACATGTCTTGACGATGGTGCGTCCTGACTGGCCACAACTCGACAACCAAGAATGCTTTCAACCTGCATTGAGCCATTTTCCATACCTCTTCCCTTCAGTAAGGCCCTTCTGCGGTATTCACTTTCCTAACACTGAATATGTATTCACTCAATGCCACACAGGGAATAGAACACGACAGGATAATTCTAAGCATGACTTTCTGAAACTAGTAATGGTTGCAAAAGGAGAAAGGTAAAAGACCCAAACTTTAATTCTAACCTCAGTAGAGAGGGCATCAAGAGGAAGCTCTTCCTCTAGCTTATAATCCCCTGCTGCTGCATTACACTTGGAGCATATCCCATGATTTTTGGATGGCCTCTGCGATAGAAGCAGATCGTACTGTTTCAGTAAACAACACCTCAAGTCTACATGCTTAATCGGTGCTGTGAAGGTATGCTGGTAAGACGATTGACACTGCATGCGATAACGCAATTCTGTGTAGCTAAAATCAGCTAACGGCAAACGAAAGTTCATAAGCAATACCTACCTGTGATGAGGGAGCAATACACTCCTTGTGGTAAGTACGTGAGCAACTCTCACAGCTAATTACAACACCTCGCTCTCCACAAGTATGGCATCTTCTTGACTTCTGTACAAAAAAGCATTAAAAGTGAAGCCGCTGCAAATCATGTGCTCTATTTGCACAATTTACAACTCACAGCGATACATGAACTTTGACCGTTGATGGCTGCAGATCCATGAGTACTTCGCGAATCTTTTAACAATAAAAAGGCTAAGAATGAGCAACACACACCTTTCTATCTCTATCAGAATGTGTTGATTCCACGTATTCAACGGGCGCACTGATATCAGGATTCTCATCAATATTTCCAGCCCTTGTTCCTGCATGGCACTTGTCACATAAACCGGAACTTCGTAATGATGAAGTTGCGACGCCACAATAACCACAATTGAGCTTTCTCTGACCACCATCTTTATGACCATCTTCACCTTTAGATTTCGCACGTTTCCTGCGTCTTTTTGCATCGGAATCCTCCCTCTTTCTCCTCACAGAATCATCTGAAGATATAACTGGTCCTGCGGGTTTCTCTTTCCGCCATATCTGTGAAAATCACATCTTTAGTACGCCTCAAACTGCATTCTTCAGAGAGTAACTATATATCCCTACTAACATCACAAGGCCCTCAACTTCATGATCAGCAAAACCTAGCGGACATGGGGTACCTTCTGAGTAACACGTGCTGAGGGATCCTCGCCACCCTTGGTAAACTTAGTTTGCTGCCTGGAATCCGCAAACTGACCAGCTGGCCTCGTAGCCCCAGATCGATCACGGCATGTAGGGCATACCCACTTGCCTGGAGGAGTGCGCTTCACGCACAAAAATAACACCCAAAACCACCTTTTAAACCGAGATTCATTTCTGATAAATGCTGCAGAACTTCATACGCTGCATGACAGGAAGATAGATTGAATAGGAAGAAGTGATAGAAAGGTACCTTAAGGGGAGGCGACAAACAGTCCAAATGGTAAACACGAGGGCAGAGGTCACAGCAAAGAAGTTCACCTCCAATGCCGCAAACTTCACAGTCGTAATAATACTGCCAAGAACATAGTGACAATCACTTTAGCACCTACCAACCTTTCCTGGATGAGGCATCATATCTAATCTGAATTTCTAAGCTACTCGTAACGATCGATACTATCCACGTTCTATTCGTGATCGGGGCTCAGAAAGAAATAAAAGCAATATGCAAAGCATATAGAAGGAAGCGTGAGCAAACGACTAACTCACCCCATCTTCCCCAGTTCTCTTAGGTTTTCGAGACGCTTCCTTGTCAGTCTTCACCAAGTCGTTTGAGAAACTCCTATTCGTCTTCTTCCCGGAGCTTTGCCGGTTGAACTTGGAGTCACTTACTGCCTTCTTTGGAGGAGAGTCAGGAACTATTACGTCCTCAGCGTTGTCAGAGATAAAATGTGATTCCTCTTTCTTGTGTGAATCATCCGTGACTGGCCTTTTCCTCTTACGAGACATATTTCCACCATCCTCTTTTGTCTTCTTAAGATTTGGTGGAACTTCATCTTCGTGTCCCCAGAGGGGTTTAGCTGACTTTAAGTCTTCCCCCTGTAGTCCCTGTACATTCTTCATTCTCATCTGCTTCAATTTCCCTTGCACAATCTCAGCTCTATGTTTCAAATGTTTCTTCTCCGTATCATACGTCTCTTTGATAAGACGTGTAGGAGCTTCGGATCCATTATCATCACTTGAAGAAGAGTTGGAACGTAATTCCATTGATGAATTTCTCTCGTCTATGAAAAGCCTTGTACCAACTACAGTGTTATCTGCGGTTCGTCTGCGTCGTGCTTCCTCAGAAATCTCTTTGAGTGCCGACTGAAAACTCGGGTCTACGAATCGCTCAGGAAATTTCTGCAACCAACATTCAACCATTCTTCAGCAACTCTTAATACATATAAACGGCGATTTCAAGTATACCTCACCCTTTCGTTTTACTCCTCTCTTCAAGTTGATACCAAGGACGAACACAGCAATTCACTTCAGAGGAAGACCACATGCTTGAGGATAAAAGGTATTGACGTCAACCTGCTCATTGAAGTCCTTCCGGAACTTTTTATACGAGGCCAGGTTTTCCCTTTTCAACCAAGCCCTGCGTTACAAAACCAACGATGCAGTCAGATGCCTCGATCCCTTGCGAAGCTCTGGATGAAGTAACTTTCAGTAGTGAAGTCATCAATGATGAGAAGGATATACCATCGCTGTTCATCATTGGTTGGTAAGCCGTAAAGCTGTACGCATGTCCATCCCACCAACTTCTTCCTTTACGTCCCCAGATTTAATTAGGTTAGTCCACAGTCCACCCACAATTGCGTCCTTACAGTAGAACTCATCAACATATTCTACCGAGTACACACAATGAAGATTCAAAACAAGAACTTACTCTAGCAAAGACTCTGGCAACTCCTCAAGATTAACAACCTGCAACACAGATAAAAGCACAACTTCAGTTACGAGGCAAAAATTCAGTCCAAACCTAGTGTCCCCGTAAAAAGCGCCGCGACTTCAGTCTAACCTTTTCAACAGCCACAGACAGATTCCGAGAAAAAAGCAAACAAAAAGGCTGCTGTACATGGCAGTCCGGACCAGGTACGCGCTAAGTTCACAGTTGAAGATGCCATAGCTTGATGTTGTTTCATGTAACTGATATAGAACACCCAGATGATAAGGAGTACAGAACTAAAATTACGATCTTGGACAGGAAACAGCTTTCCAGAAAGCCCAAAAACCAGTAAGGATCTAGGGGCACTAGTTGTTAACTACAGGATATGACCTGTGTAGCTAGAAGTATGCATTCGTCTGCCAACTTGAAGCTTTTTACAACATGGGCCTACCCGTGCAGGCCACCATGGCCGGTCTTCGAGCTTAGCCCACACAAGTGTTTGTGGAGGAAATGCTCTATTGCGCCGCTTCTTTCGCACGATGCGTCGAATCTCGTCAGCTTGATTCGTCCACTGATTTGCACCTCCGTCCTTCCGACCACTTCGTAGCTTTTTCAGTGGAGTCGAAGCACCTGCGTCTTGCGCACCATACTCCGGTTCTGTATCATCATCTGCGTCGCCCTCTCCGTCTGCCTCTAGCAGCAACTCCAAATCTTCCTCTCCATCCAACCCCCGAACATCTGGTTTCAACACTTCTTCCACCTTTCTGCGACACCGTAAAAAACCGCCCCTTTTCAATACGATGACCACATCCTTCGAACAAAGATGTTGAGCCGGTAGCCCATACAGGGAACTAATCACTATATCTGCAAAACTCAGTAGAATGAAAGAGACTATACCGTCTTCTAAATGTGGGAGATCGCTTCGGAGATTTACCAGCTCCTACATCATGCTCCACACCAGCTCTCCTCGCTAAGCGGGGAGGACCTAAACACAGAAAATGAACTGAATACCATCAGTCTGAAGAGATAAAAGGTCAGATCGAGGAGAAAATCACCGTAGGGAAACTACTCTTGCACAGACGCACCACAGGCAGCATAAGGAAGTATCAGCACGCACCACATTGACCCGCTAGTTTTCTTTTCAGATAATCGCTGTTATTAGACAGTGTTACTGTCCCAAACTTAGCCTCATATCTTCTCTGCATCCAAGAAGAAAAGACATATTCGTTTAGTTGATGCGTGGAGGAATGCCGACTCAACAAGACATGACCACAAGGTTGTGGTTCGAGAATTACAAAGCAATCACATAAGTAAACTCAAACACGAGCAAAACTTTACTAAACTACAAGAAAACGTCCAGTTCAGAGATGAAAATGCACGAGTACTGAGCAATCCATTAACAAATAAAGACAACCTCGTACAACTACAACTACAACCCCAACCCCCTACCCATACCCTAAGAGGCACAAATAGAAGGTGAAAGAAGTTACCCGGAGTTCTTTCAAAGATGTATGTGAGAGATTCTGATATTCAGAGGCAGGTGAAGTAGGCTCAGTGCCACTCGATTTATGATCGCTGAGTTCTGAGGTCGCCGGATCTTGGTGATTAGCTGCTGTCGGTTTACTGGAAGTCGTGGACTTGGATGCTTTCATAGACCCGACCGAATTTCTTGAAGGCGACAGTGGGAGCTTTATGCGTAGTCTTACATGTTGGTGAGTAGCAGCCGCAGGATCCACCATAGCCAAATTCCCCTTTACCTCATGACTACCACCAAAAGATTTCGTCCGTTTTTCCTTAGGCTTCTCAAGTGCCTCCATCTATAGAAGTCCACAACTGCTCATCAACACAGCACCCCACATTAGTTGTAACCAAAGCATTCAATTGTCGAGCTTTCATCCTCCACCAACACTCATTATATCACACTGAATAGCTTACTACTGCAACCCATGCGCATAACTTCTGATTCAACTCCCATTCAATGTAGAAGGCACCGACAGGCGCCAGGATCACCCTTATCGCAACATTCCCCTTCCTAGCGCTGAACTCTCTGATCCGGATGTGCGTCTACTGTATTTTATTTCTCAGGTTATGAAAACAATGAAGCCCACCACGAGAATTGCGACAAAGGTTGTGATTTGAGGTGATCATGAAACGAATCGAGATTTCCGAGAAACCAAGGTCAACGTGCGATCCCCAGAATCACTCAAAGACTGAAGCGGCACTTAATTTGTCCTCAACTCCTGCGGAAATCTTTCGTATCATGGCGCAAAGGTTGAACGCCCTTACGCCTCTGTGCCACTCGATGATCAAATATAGGACTTTTGCACAAATTTCGAAGCATCTAGCTGGTCGGCCTTCACGCTCATAAATATCAAGCTGCAGCAATTTCGCTTTCGAAGTTTAATCAGAGTGAAGAAGCTCGACCCCCCCCCCTCCAACCCCAATGCCGTTCGACTGAATATGGCTGACTGATGTCATTATAAGAAGAACTCGATTTCATAGGATTGACCTTCAGTCGTACGAATTCCTCGAATACGCATCTTGAGCTTTCAGACTCCAGTATTTCCGATTTCCAGGAAGAGCATGGAATAAGACGATAAGAATTGTGCAGAGGGTAGTAACCGATACCCTGTGATAGCGACGAGAACCCTAAGGTACAGCCATGAATTACGCTACTCCGTAGCCTTCAATACGATACCGTAAATATGCGCACTTATCCGGCAAAAATAAGAATTTTGTTTGCGCCACCGCAGGTAATTGCAAGGAGCCATAAGCGGTAATGTTCCTGTTGCGTGCTTCCCCCAACTCTGGAACCCTAATCTGCTGACCAGGATAACGATATTCCACAAACCCAGAAACACAAGCCAATAGAAGGAAGAACGGGGAACTCGGGAGTACCATATCAAGAGAACCAGAACCAAGCGCTGGCTAGCAGCACACACAATTGCCCAATTGATCGCTCCTCAAGCGTCGCATTTCCCTGTCCGGGGGGTTGAGGGTTTCCGCAATCGGAGGCTATAATTCGTTACTCCTCTCGAAACTGCCTTGAAGGAAAAAGAACTACTAAAATCACGGGTACTAAACGGGTGCCGCGACAGGCAGAGGCGCGAACGAGAGGAAAGGGAAGGGAAAGTGGGTGGAGGAAGAGGAAAGGCGGAGTGGGGTGTGGCGTGGAAGGGAGACAATGAATGATAGATACCGTAGTGGGGCTGCTGCTGCTACTGCTGCTGCTGCAATGGGATGCCGTGGCATGACTCTCACTGCACAACCGAAAAGGACCACAACATGGGCCAGACCAGCCACAGCCGTCGTCCAAGTCGTCAGGTCCCCGTCGATGGTCCCGTCAGAGGGTTGCCTGTCTCTGCCTGTGCTGCTGCAGCCCTGCTCACTAAAAGCAAACGTCCTCGCCGTTCCTAGATGCAACGCCCGAAATGATACTCGTTCCTAGAGCATCGCAGGCAGGAGCAAAAACAACGATTGGTCATGGCTGCGAGATTGCTGCCGCTGCTGCCTGAGTGTTGGTGCGGGCGTTGGTCCCACGTGGGATCCCCGTTTTCCCTGCTCCCCCACAGGCCCATGCCGTGCCGCTCTCGCTCACTCTCGCGTCCTCTGCCCGGCCCTCCGCGCCCGCCACGATTTCATCGTAGCCCTTTCGCGTCATTCAATTATTCAACCTACTGATTCGTTATCATCACCGCCACGGCCACCCTTAAGCATAATATTTTTGCATTTCGTGTGATTAGTACCCGACGAAACGCTTTACACGATGGTTAACTGCAGATACATGCCACTTGGGGCGGGAATACCGGCAGGGTACGGGGGACGGGGGGAGGGTTGATATGTTCATCGCAACTTCAGCCGTTCGTTGGAAAAGTCTCCTGCACGAGCGCCATGCAGACAATATTAGGCAGATTCGCGCGATGCTTCGAAGCAGTTTGTGAGGGAGAAGAGGGTGAGTAAGAAAATAAGAAACTGGCAACGGTTAGTTAGCGTTTTTCTCACACCACAGGTGTGGGTCTGCAGATTTCTAGGCGCTACTGTGACAGCGACTGATCACGCACCCCAACGATGACAGGAAAGGCAGGAAAAAGAGGCATTATCGAAAAATTCGTGACGATGCACGATAGGCTGTTTCTACTGTTTACGTACTCCTCACTCACTGCGAGCGTAGAAAAAGGTTGCCCTCGCTCTACGGCGCTTCACGATTCACTGTTCATCGCCTGACCGCTGCTGCGGTGCATATCTTTTATGCATCAGGCCAGACATAACTTACCAGGCCAGCCCCTGGTTTGGTGCGGGCAGCCGGGGATCCCGTACTGTCCGCACCGTAAATGCGGCATCAGCATAATCGTCACCACCCCCCCCCCCCAACCCTAGTATCCCTACACTATCCTGTGAATCTTCCATGCAGGCCAGCCAACCAACCACCCATTGATACACACCATCCTTTTCGTTTATAGCCCCGGCCCCTCGATTACAACGCCGCCTTCTTCGTTCTCCCGGAATTCACCCACTCATTTACGTTATTTAAATACTATTACTTACTCCCCGTAGCGGTGCTGGTGTGTGCCCATGGCTGCACATTTAAGCTGCCATCTCCTCCCTTGCGGTGTCATTGATGCAGCTGCAGGCTTTGGCAGCCGCTCCAGCAACAGTAAATGATTAAAGACACATAACAATGGTTCGTTTGTCCATCAGACGTCGTCTGAACACTCGAATCAATGCCACTGTATCAGTACATGGTAGACGTATTCGAACGAGCTGGAAACGGACACGATCTGGATGGACCGAGTCAGAGTAGCACAGCGTGTATGCCAAACCTTCGGTCCTGGAATCAATAGTGTAGATTATCCTCCCAAGAGCAAACATCTGGCCAGATCGCCTGCTACGAGGCAATGACAACATGTGGCAACTGGCGCATGTTTGAAAGGGATTGCATGTAGGAATCGACGATTCTTAATAATGGAGGTGGCTGAATGAGTTGCGCATTGACAGTGAGCACATGCGGCGAAGAGATGCGGAATCTAATCGCTTCGATTGGACTATTGCGTGAGCAGTCGGTCAGGATTTCGACGATTTCTGTTCAGTAGGGGATCAGTGAAGGCCTCTTACGGAAGTTACGTCACTGTCTCCGACGGACTCGCCCCGCCTCGGAGGGGGAGAAAGCGGGAAAGTGCCACTACCCTATTCACACTTCAAGATATTAGAGAGGTTGCCATACTTGATCATGCAAGTTTGCTTGGATTTGGAAGATTCATGTGCAATGTAATTTGCGTGTAAACATGTGGATGAAATCATTTAGGCTTTGTTTTTCTTAATAGATTGTATGTATAGCAGGAGCCCCCGACGAGAGGGTATTCCGCCGGGGGAGATACCCGACGCGGAGGGCGGTAGCCTAACGCGGAGGGTATTTCCCCGGCGGAATACCCGAATGTTGGGGGCTCCTGTTGTGTAACACATTGCTCGGGTTTCGGCTGCTATTTGTCAAGTTCCTTTGTATTTATGTTGCTTATGTAATATAATGTTCATCATACAATTTTTATGATTTTTTTTTTTTTTTTTGTGTTGTCTGGGTTTTTTTCTGTAAGGTGAGAATTGGAGAGGGCGTTATGTCGTAATGCCCTCTCTGGAGAGGGCAGGCAGAGGGCATTACGCGACGGGAGCTCTCTTCAAATGAAGGGGCTCGAAACCGGACAGTGTGTTACGATATGTGGAAAACTATGATTCATGATTTTATAATTGTATCAAGGTATGAGCATCTAAAAGCTATCATTAATGTGTTCATGCATTCATTTTGGTGATGGGTTCAGGATGTTCTTACCTCATTTGACGTAAGAACATTATAAAGGCTTTATTACAGACATTAAAAGTGAAATATTTTAAGTTGCACATTTTATCAAATTATGTTGAAAATAAAATCAATCATAATCAGAATTGCAATGTAGAAGTACACAAATGCATTGAAGAAGTACACAAATGCGGTGTAGAAGTACACAAGAGCTCTCTAAGAAATGGATCATTATGTATTCTTCAAGATATTTTAGTCTAATGAATATGAATGAATCAACAAGACTCACTTAACATTTTTACTCAAGAACATAGAAATTTCATTTGATAAATTTCATAGTTATCATAAATTATTGACGAAGTATAAAGGGTAAAATCAAAATCATGATTATTCATTGTTTACTTCAACATTTTATTTTGTTTTCGAATACTTTGTGTGTGTTGTACAAAAAACCACATAACACTACTCAAATATTGTAGATAATCCGAGAGAAGACCATGTAATCTTAGTCAACCACGTTTTCTTGGTTGAAACAACCAAAACTAATTTGACAATATTAATAAATAAGACTTTTTCATCAAAATGGCTTGGCAAATTTTGTAAATGTAGTGGTAATTATCCAAGATTCAACTAAGTAATGGTTTAGAATATTGTCTCAAAGTGATAAAGGTATCATATAATGTATATGCATGTGTAGTTATCAGTTGTCCCAACAACAAACAATTATAACTTTGAGAAACTTGTTGAATTAACTTGAAATTGAATCAAAAACATTATGACTTATCTTTCATTAAAAGGATTTGGTTCAATTAACGTTTTTTACATTATTATGGGAATTGCAACATGCGTATGCATGGTAGGATACAACATGAAGAATATTCACAATCATCATAAATTTTTCTTTTAATCCAGTTAGTATTTTCATTCAATTGTTTTTCATAAACGCAACCCTTTGAAAATTAAAATGCAAATGAAGCCAACAACATTGTATGTAAGCCAATTATTACATAATGTAAGCGAGTTATCACCGAAAGAAGTCCCTTTGTAAGCCCCACTTTAGAGGGATAAAACATTGATGTTTTTGTGAACCTAATTCTTTTTGAAAAAGGATCTCCATGTTAACACATAATACTATTTACATTATTTTATAGTTGCTAGTAGGTTCTTTTCAAAAGAAGAGAAAGTCCAACCTATTTAGAGGCCGGCGTGATAGAGTATTTGTTTGTCTTATCCTTGAATGTATGCCTGGAGGCCATTACACCAATCCTGGGACTATTAATTCCTCTTAGGGTAAACACAATGCTAGTTCCTACCTAGCCATTAGTATCTTAGACATACCCAATATGGTATTCGCCAAAGGGCTTTTTGGTAACCATACATCCAAGCTTTGGAACCTCTCACCATAATTGGGTAGACTGAGGTGGTGAGCACCTTGTCTGACATGTAGAGTGAAACCTTCAAACTCCTCATTGGAGACCATGAGCTGTAACTACCAAGCCAAGGCTTGTGCTACCTATAGGTTCTTTTACTCCGACAACATTATTGTTTTGGAGAATCCTTGAAGAAAGCTAGATAATAAAATCTCAGTGACGTAATCTTGTAATAAACTAGTTGTAACCCGTGCAAATCAAACTTGGAGCCTTCAGCTCTTATAAATTGCAAGATTGTTATGTATTCTTATTAAAAAAAGATTATAATGTTATAATATTTATTTATTTAAAAAAAAAGGTGAAATTGCTACCAGCTACGCAATTGCGATAGAAAAAACTCAAACTAGATATTTGTTTATCTTCATCACAATAACACTCTTGTACCAATAAAATACATTATTAACTCCAATATTAGGTTGCAATAACAAAATTTACCAAAATTTAAAACCAAACAAAGTAAGTGCACGAAGAAATATTGTTATTGTCTTTAAAAAGCTGCCCCATAAACCACTTGTTGGCTTTTATATCGTGAAAAATAGTTAAAGGCATTAACTAATGTATGACGTTATATTATGAAATGACCTAGATCGTAAATAATGGCCACACCTAAGCAGTCACCATCCCACTTGGACATGGCCGCATCTAAGCAGTCACCATTGCACTTGCAAGCCTTGAGAGAATTTCATGAATCAATCAACGATAGGTCATACTAAAGTTGACGAGTAGTACCACATATAAAGGAAGTAGAAGGCTTGTGTTGCAAAGTTAATCCCATGTTATAATGTTTCACCACTTACTCCAATATACCAAAACTTACACACGGGCACAAGGTTCAGGAAATAAATTCATCCTTATTGGCTAATATCCTATAGTTCCCTTCCTTCTCCAATCGGTTTTAGGTGAAACTATCCCGACAATTGTCTCACTTTACACTGAGAATAGAAAATTTCTTATAATCTTTAACCAATTTTAGCTAGTGTTTTCAAGAATCAACAGACTAGAAGATTATTTTCCTCAACTGATAATGAACTAGCCGTCGATTTTTTGCACTAAAAAGAACCAAATTTTGATTGTCCCCATAAGTTTGTCTTCCCTAAAGTCACCCCTACGACACATTCAAGTGCTTGTCTGCCATAGAAACGGAGCGTGGAGGGGCATGTGCACAGTAAGACTTTCATGTCGAGACTGCTGCTCACTTGCACAAGCAACGAAGGAGGGGACCGGTGTCGGAAGCCCTAACTTGATCGACCAGACTCCATAGCCATTTGAGCTTCAACAGAGCTCATAGTCTAGCGCTCCAGCTATGGCCGACCCAGCGGGGGAGTACCGCCGCAAGCTTTTGCAACACAAGGAGCTCGATTCCAGGCTACGCAATCGTGAGCAGAGCATTCCCCTTAGGGTTTCCTCCCGCCATCCCATTCGGAGCTTAATCTGTGGCTTTGCTTTTCTATCGCAGTGCGGGAGAACGTGAAGACAGCGCGAAAGGAGTTTGACAAGACGGAGGACGACTTGAAGGCTCTCCAGAGCGTCGGTCAAATCATCGGGGAGGTCTTGAGACAGCTGGATTCCGAACGATGTAAGCTCGGATCGTGCTTTCGATTGTTGAAGATTGATTCTGGATGGTGAGATTGATCAGTTGCTTGTAATCAGTGATTGTGAAGGCTAGCAGTGGTCCTCGCTATGTTGTCGGATGCCGCAACAAGGTCGATAAGGAGAAATTGGTGGCTGGTACTCGAGTCGCACTAGACATGACTACTCTTACTATCATGCGAGCACTTCCAAGAGAGGTGAGATCGATTTCAGTTCAGCCATTTTGGTACTATATATTTGAAAGATTATGGCCTTGTCGTTTGACCTAATGTTTTGTTCAGGTTGACCCCGTAGTGTACAATATGCTTCACGAGGATCCTGGAAATATTAGTTACTCTGCTGTTGGAGGATTGAGTGACCAAATTCGGGAGCTTCGTGAGTCTATTGAATTGCCGCTCATGAACCCTGAACTCTTCTTGCGCGTTGGTATTAAGCCTCCTAAGGTACCAGGTCTATCATCATCTTTTACATGTCTTTCCGTTACTGCGAAGGTGTAATTGATAGATCAATCATACTGATAGGGAGATTTGTTTCCCTACAGGGTGTACTATTGTATGGCCCTCCTGGAACTGGCAAAACCCTCCTGGCACGAGCAATTGCTAGCAACATTGATGCTAACTTTTTAAAGGTAGGTGCAACCTCGGGTCAGTCACAGTTGGTTCAACTATGTTCGATCATATCTGCTTGGAAATTGAACATAACCGTGTAATTACGTGCTACTGATGAGACATTTCTAGTATTGTGGAGTTCATCCAATGTTTTCAGGATCTGTATACCATTCATGTTTTGTACTGTCGTCGAGCTCCTTCGGCTTGTGAACTATTGGTCAGGACGGCTGTGCGGAACAGGTTCATAAGTGCTTTTGTGTTTTGCCCTCTGCAGGTGGTTTCTAGTGCGATCGTGGACAAGTACATAGGAGAAAGTGCGAGGCTCATTAGGGAGATGTTTAGTTATGCTCGCGACCACCAAGTACGATTTCGTTCCATCTGCCTTTTGAGCTACTGATTGAAGAGGAGACTGTGTTTATCTGGTTCTAATCCACATGTTTTAATGCTGCCTGCTGATTTGTCAAGTATCGTTTTTGCAGCCATGCATCATATTTATGGATGAGATTGATGCAATCGGGGGTCGTCGTTTTAGCGAAGGCACAAGTGCCGACCGAGAAATTCAGCGAACTCTCATGGAGCTGTTGAATCAGCTTGATGGCTTCGATCAGCTTGGAAAGGTATCATGGACCTCTGAACATACTTTGGGAAAGGACTTGAAGTCATCGAACTCGTGCTAATTTAGTACTTTGGATATTCAGGTGAAAATGATCATGGCAACAAATCGACCAGATGTTCTTGACCCTGCTCTATTGCGGCCTGGTCGTTTGGATCGAAAGATCGAAATTCCACTACCGAATGAGCAATCAAGGACAGAGATTTTGAAGATTCATGCATCTGGTATCACGAAGCATGGGGAGATTGATTACGAGGCTATCGTGAAACTTGCCGAGGTAGAGTTTCTCCTGCTATTTGTATGCCAGTATTGAAGGTGCGATGTCCTTCTATGATAAGGGTGCATGCATTTAGTGCTCTGTGAGAATGTTCAAGTTTTTGTTTACAGTGTGCAGTGCCATAGGGTTGGACAAACACTTTACCTGCTGTGATTGGAGACAGTAACAATGTGCATTCCTCTAACAGTGTTCTTTGTGGCTTGATTTTTTTTGTTCCAGGGTTTTAATGGAGCCGACCTTCGCAATGTATGTACCGAAGCAGGCATGTTTGCAATCCGAGCGGATCGTGACTATGTTGTACAGGAGGACTTCATGAAGGTAAGAATCTGGTTTTTTTTTACGTTTTCAGCTTCTGAGTGATTCAATCGAAACAAGTTTGGAAATGTTGGAGTTAAGACTACCTAACCCTAAACCAGCTGTTTTCTTTCTGAACCAAGTTGTAGACGAATGATTTACAAGCTGAACCCAGCGTCCTCAATCAAAAAGTGTCTCGTGGGTCCTGAGAGTTTTCGGGGGGCTTAGTTCCTTACGTAACAAGTGGTCCCTTGCAGGCTGTTCGAAAGCTTACGGATGCGAAGAAGCTGGAATCCAGTGCGCATTACAGCACGGATTTCGGCAAGGAGTAGATTGTGTAAGTTTTCATATACGTCTTGATATGTCTCCAGACATTTTTTTCACAGAGCTGGGACTCTCAAGGCCGCTAGAACAGTCTAAGATGAACGCCATGTTCATGTTCTGTTGATCATGTTCTACCTCTTCAGGGAAGGAATGTTTCATTGTTCCATGTACAAAAGTTTCGGACAGAGCGCTGTTGAAGGTATAAGTGAATGAGGTGGTCCCTTGCGTGCTGATATGCTCATCTAGAAGGTACTAGCTATGAATGAGTGATATGAAAAGATCGCTTCCTACAATGTTCCCATATAAGTAGGAAAGGAAACACTCAATTCGGTCCAACAATCTGCCCCTTTTGACGATGGAGCTGTATCGAACGGAGCTGGTTTCAGTCTTCATGACACCAACCAAAGGTAGCGCTTTCTTAACTAGCATACGTGAAGATTTAAAAAGAGTTCCACCCTACATATTTGCGAACCCCTTAAGGTGTTGGTTTATGATATCTCTTTGAAAGTTGTTTCAATCCTGCAATCTGTGTCTCTTCATCAAGTGGAGACTAGGCCCCAAACATTGCAAAAACGTTGAAGTAATGTTAGTTTACAAACTGTACAGTACATGGTGTCGGTAGATAAAACTTCACTTGAAGGTGCACCAACAGAGCCACATCCCGAGACAGACTTGAGCATCTTAACCCTTAAACGCCTAGCTATACGGATTTGGGCAGCCCAGTATTGGATCACAGCATCTTTTGCACTTGGGCATCATGAATAGTGCACTTTTTGAACTTGGGCATCATGGATGATCCAATCAATGATGTGCTTGCAACCTCCTACAAGTATTGTACAACCCCAACCTACCTACCACAATCCTTTCAAAGCACAAAATCACTCATACAAATTGTGATTTGAATTCAAAAATTTCACTTTTTGAATGCATCGCAGGAAGGTGACCAATTTGACATAAAAATATTAGTGAAAAGTTGAGTACATTGAGAGCTACAGAGGAGATTCTGTTGGAACATGACCCCTCGGGTCACCTTCGGCGTTTAAGGGTTAAGTCCTCCTGATCATCACCAAATAAGGGGTTTCATTTTCATATAAAACTCACAAGTACTCTCCTACCAAATTTGCTCCTAGTGGTTCTTGAGCTGTGAGGAGTATTATATTCTGAAATGGTTTACTCAGGTTCCTACTTCGAACTCAATGAAACCAATTCTACCCATCTAGATTACTTACGAAGAAACTGTTGGCTGCGTTCTCTATTTTCTTAATCGTTCACCCACAAAGGCTCACGGAGTAGGAATCTCAATGAAAGAATTTTTAGATTTTTCGAGAGATGATTCAAAAGTTTGTAGGTCTAGTATCAGTGTGAGAAGTTTTGCAAATAAACTCAAATTTTCGATTGCATGGATTCAAAGATCCAAGCATTTCATGAAAAATGAGCACTTCAATTTTTTTGGAGAGTCGGACTTTGAGCAAGCATAACTACTTCATTCAAATCTCAACCTCTCTTAAAAATATGTTGCACAATGGGTCACTTGCAAATCTCCTATTGGATCGATTGGAGTTTTACAAACTTATTTGTGAGGCTTGCAATGGGTGGAGGTACACAAGAACTCAAATAATACCAAATGATGAGACTACCAACATTTCTCCTTGCAAATTCTATGCTAGTTTTAGTTTTAGTTTGATCCCTGAATGTCCGAATGTCGTTCTTCTACATTTTGGATGAAGGGTAGAAACTTTGAAGAGCCATGATCCCTTCATCCTAACTCTTGTTTGGATGGAAGTACTTTGGTTGGGTCCTAAATCAACTTTAGTGTTGTATGATAAAAATTGTCGACCCATATAATGAAATATAAATATATGGCATGCATTTTAGTGTGGACAACTTTCGGTTTTGGGTTTTCAAACAGTAGTCATGTTCTACCACTGCAAGCCAATTATGTAAAACCAAAAACAGTTCTAGATGAATTTTTTCAAGTGACCATAATCTTGAGATGGAATCTAACAACCTTCCAGTTGGAAGAATTTTGATCCAAATACTTTTGGTATAAGACTTGCAATGATGTTTCAACGATGAAAAGTGATATAGGGAATGAAATTTGACGAGTTGTATCTCCTTCATCAACCATTAGGTTTCAACTTCGTTTTTGGGATGGATTTCCATTGAGGGTTTTAAAGTTGGAAGTGAGAGACAAAATGCTACCTTAGAGCACCGCCACTTGTGTTCTTCATCTTAGCCTTGTACAGAGTTGATGTCATGCGCACTCTAAAGTTGAGAGCCTTAAAAAAATTTACAACCCCACCCATCTTGGAGAGCAACAATTCTCCTTTTGTGTCCCCCCCCCCCGGAATTGCTGGCGTTCCTCTGGCTTTCTCCAATAAGCTCTATCATTTCTGCAACTCTGTTTGCTAAGCCCTCTCATTTCCAGCACCTCGATTTGCAAAGCTCTCTCTGGACATTGTCACAAACCACAAGAGAAGCTTGGAGAGATGTATTTGTGCATGCTAAGAGAGTGGGCCAAAGGGCAATTTTGAACGGACATGGAAGCAATATTGTGTACTGTGCTTCAACATTGGCCCTCTTTATGAAAGGCAAACACACAATAGTTACCTCTGCTGTTGTTTATAGTGCAAGGATGACCATACTCTTAGACAATACACCCTTGAAAAATTCACTCTAAACACACGTCGCGATTGCACCGTACACCTAATTGTACCTTCCGAGAGTGGATGGTTTCTAGTCCTATTCGAAATTCAAGTGCTCTTGCCCATTGGGTTTGTTTAAGGCGACGACGAAAACACCTAATGCGCTACCTCAAGGAATGTGATGTTTGCAATGAAATTAATCCAACAAGTTAGAGCCTTGCCAGACTACCGGCAGCTTGCTGACCTGTGGTGGCTAGGTTTATGGCTACAAAGGCTCGGCCAGGTGAGCAACTACCGGAGCGAGGTACCACACTCCCATGGAGCGGCAGTTTGTGGGCTTCAGAGCTTCGAGCGTCAGTCGTAGATTGTGGGCCTGGTGCTGACTTGGCCGATGACATGGACCGGAAATGCAGGATTTCTAGGCTCTTCCGCCCGGTAGTTTTCTCCTGCGAGCTAGCAGGACATGTCAAGTTGCCTCTGCTGAAACTGCCTCTAGTGTGGCACTGCCCCTCTCATCTCCGCCAATCGCTGCGGCCGCTGCTTGCTCACTGCTGGTGGTCTTGCGACGCCCTTAATTAGTGTAACACACACTGCATAGCATAACTGGTGTACTTTTGGCCATGTAGACTGACCTTTCCAGAAAATAAAGTTGATAGCTCACCAAGCTGGAGTTACGTGGCGCCCATGGCATCCAACTGGTCCACCAATCCCTCACGAATGTGCACCGTGGTGGCCTCACAGCATTTCATTAGGACCTGCTGTCATCTTGCTCCAGGACTTTAGGATCCACGCCATACTTACCTCATGAATTACAAATTCTCACATACAATACTTTCACTTCATTGTCTCCAACATATTCCACATATCCTGGGTGCCGGTTTTTTACCTGTACTGTACATCCTAAAGATGAGAGGCCCCAGAACCGTTGAAATCCTCAATATTTCCCCTTTCAAACCTTTCAACTTCTATCATATTTTTATGTCTGTAGTATCTAACTTGTCCATGTGCATGTCAACCACATCGGAATCTTAACCCCTAAAGGTCCAAGAAAGCAGAAATCACTTTCAGGGAGAAAATTCAGCCAACTTTGACCATTTATAATCTCAGAATTGGAGAAAAATTAACGGTTTAAATTTGACATTCGAGAAAAGGGTCAAGTTTACTTCAAGATCCTACGGTTGGATCTTCTAATCAATGCTTAGATTGAGTTTCTTTGCACCTGAAGTAGAAGAAGGTTCTTTTTGATATTTTAAACAATTTTGTATCAAGGACCTTTAGGTGTTAAATTACTTGTCGAGTGCGGGATAATTAGTGGATTATGTTTCACTTATTGTTCAATAGAAAGTAGTGTCTCACACAACCTAAGAGAAATACTACCGTACCACCATAGCAGGTTTAGTCCTCAACGAACGAATATTTATTTATTTTGAAAAAAATAAGGTTCGTCTGCTAGAAATTATTTGTTTTTGAAATTCATTCTCTTGTATTTTTAAAAATATAATTTCCCAACTTTTGGATACCCTTTTCATATTACAATTTCTTAACTTTTCGTTCCTCTTGGCTTGTAATTTCTAATTTTTTACATTTGTAAAAAATATAATTATTTATGAACGAACCTACTATGGTGGTATGATATTGGTTTCCCCAAATAGTAAGTTTTTCAACACTCAAAATACCTTGCCTTGTTTGTGTTCGAAGGCTTATTGTGAACAATCTATGAATCTATACGAGGTTTTGTAAACTGGATGTGGTCCTCAACTCACCAAAGTTTTGGGCAATAGAAAAAAAAGTCCAAAAAAACCTTTTTTAGTGTGCTACAGCTCCTCAAAATTCAAGATCCATCATAAAATGGTTGATGGGGCTCTTAGGGGTGAAAGTACACAACAAAATCATCTACCAATATTCTTCATACATCGTGTCCCACACTTTCAAGAGGTTGTAATGATTGATTGAAAGGAGAAATAAGAAACTGGCTCAGTCAATATTGGGCCCGCGATTCACACTTTGTTGGCGGTGCGTTCGAACAAGCTGGACTTTCTCTGGTGAATGTAAAAGTTGCACGAGGGAGAGCAAGGGCACAAAAGAAAGTTCGGCTAGGTGGGCTTGCCGGGGTGGGCTCACCGCAGGCCTTGATGTGCCGGTTGTATGCCTGCAATTGGGGGTAAATAGCTAACCTTGCAGAAAAAGCCCTAGTCGAAGCGTAGCCCGAGCTGGCTCAACACTTGCCGCTTGTGCGGTTTCTGCCTAAGACAAATTGTCTCTCCCCCATATTTTCTTCTAATACCGTCTTTGTACAAACTCATCTATTTCTTCGAATATCCAAATTATCCTATTTCTTCACAAATTCTCCCACAACTTCTTCACAAAATTGTATTCGCTTAGCCTCTGCATGAACGAGGTAACTTGCTATCAGTTTCCCGGATCCGGCACCGATACGATCGATTATACTCACATAATCAAGCTCTCCAATCAGTGCATGCACAGATTCTACCTCGAAAACAGGGAAACACAGGGGCATGCATGTTCTACTGGATCAACGTGGATAAAAGTAAAAGCCTCGAATCGTAACTTACTTATCACGAATGCCACCTCGCCGTCACGGCCCCAACCAAGGTACATACGTCGTTGCGTTTGTGTGGCTATGGTGGCTCCCCTTCCCTTCTTCCCCCTCCACCTCACTGGCATTGCCATTCACAAGGGTCACCCCATTCCTCACTGGCACAGTCTTACATTTTGTTCTGTTCTATTGTAGCTTCTAGTTTACAGACAACCCACAAGAGAGAGCGAGGGAGATAGTGAGTTCGCAATGGCCGCTATGGCAGCCACTCGGATTGCCACAAGCTCGTCGTTGCAATGGCAGATGCAAGCATCCAATGCTGGCAGGGACCGCACCAGCTCCCGCATGGCGATGGTGAAGGGTTTGGGTGCCTCCTCGTCTCTGCACTGTGGGGTCGCTTCGTCCCGTGCTCTTTACCAAGACACTAACAGGTGGACCCGTGTTCGCAATGTGGGTGTTCGAGCTAGCCAGGCTAGGCCTGCCGATAAGCCCCGTTTCATCCAGCACAAGCAGGAGGCCTTCTGGTTCTACAGATTCTTGTCCATTGTTTACGACCACGTGATTAACCCCGGGCATTGGACTGAGGACATGCGTGAGGACGCTCTGGAGCCTGCGGATTTGAATGACCCTAACTTGGTCGTGGTCGACGTTGGCGGCGGCACCGGATTTACCACCCTTGGCGTTGTGAAGACCGTCAACGCCAAGAATGTTACCATTCTTGACCAGTCGCCGCATCAGTTGGCTAAGGCGAAGGAGAAAGCGCCTCTGAAGGATTGCACTATCATTGAAGGCGACGCTGAGGATCTGCCCTTCCAGACTGACTACGCAGACCGCTATGTTTCTGCTGGAAGGTATCCACATTATTCCTTCAGTTGCTTGCATGAGAATCACCATAATCTCAATCCCTCACCTCACAATGCAACTGCTACCACTTTGATTGCGCCACCTGTTTGTGATGCTCCTGGTAGCTCCATCGTCCAATTCATTTGATGGATTCTATTAGAATAGTGGATTGAACTTCGAACTCCTTCCAACTGCTCGCGGAGGAGATGTCAGTTTCGTGATTAGATCATGCTGCCTCTTTTTTCTTGACTGCTCGATATCCTCTCGTTTTTGAGCTGTATGGAGGACATTGTCCATTTTCTTCATAGAGTACGTACTGTTTGTTCTTTAAGAAGCCAAAGCTCTTTCGTGACTACTGGAAGTGTGATGAGGTTGTAGTTTTTCAGATTCTTAGTGCAGTATCATATGTTCTAGTGGGTTTTTAGTATCGGAGGTAGCAGGTTCGTGTTCTTTTTTGACAATTGGATGTGTGCTGCAGCATTGAGTACTGGCCAGACCCGCAGCGCGGTATCACAGAGGCGTACAGAGTATTGAAGAAGGGAGGCAAGGCATGCCTAATTGGTCCCGTGCATCCCACCTTCTGGCTGTCCCGGTTCTTTGCCGATGTATGGATGCTCTTCCCCACTGAAGACGAGTACATCGAGTGGTTCACCAAGGCGGGTTTCACTGATGTGAAGCTCAAGAGGATTGGACCTAGCTGGTACCGAGGCGTTCGTCGTCATGGTCTCATCATGGGCTGTTCCGTCACGGGAGTGAAGCCTGAGTCAGGCCCATCCCCACTCGAGGTATGCTCAGCTTCTCCATGCACATCAACCATCAATTTTGTACGTGAAATGAAATATCAATAGTACGTATGGATGTCACTTCAGGGCCTGTGTATATGTGGTGGTAGCGAAAGTGCTCGTAATAGATGTAGCTTACATGTCCACACAGATTCATCTAGATGTATTGCTAACACTCACAATTACCACGGATACATACTTCTGTGCAAACGGACCTTCAGTCCGGGAAGTTATTTATAATAGGAAACTGAAGTGATTTAAGATGTTGTGACATAACGCACTATCACAGAAAGAGGATGCTAGTTGTAGTTAAAGTTTTGTGCAACTGATGGTTGCAACGTCGTGGTTGTTAATAAGTTCGCATTGGCCTTCATCTTGTGACTGTCCTATACAGTCAATGCTCTTCACCGTTTCTAGCAGTATAAAACTAAATTATGCGACCGTGGTCTTTTTGGAGTTGCAAGAACACTCCGTAATTTGTGTACGAAACTAATTAGTTTGTGGTGTGGACCTGATTAGTCTGTTCTGTAATGACCTTCATATAGTACAGGCAATGCCCTTCACTAGATCACGTGACCATGGTCTATATGTGAACAATCTGTGAATGAAACTGATTAGTTTGTGGTGTGGACGCGATTATTCTATGCTCTGGGATTGAACTCTACTTGAGGAAATTGTAATTAATGAGAGTTTTTGTGATGGTGGTTTTTGCAGCTGGGACCGAAGGCAGAGGACGTGAGGGGACCATGGAACCCGTTTTCATTTATTTACAGGTTCATGATCGGGAACTTGGCGGCGTTGTATTACATTTTGGTGCCAATCTACATGTGGATAAAGGATCAGATAATCCCCAAAGGACAACCAATCTAGAGTGTGTGTGTTGGAGCGCCATCTCTCCGGCCAACCTGGAAGGATGTGTTATTCTTTTTTTTGGGTTCAACAACGAAAACTACAGTAGTGCAGGCAGGTTACTTTGTTTCATAAGTTAGTAGGGGATTGTACACTTGTTGACGTAGTCGTTGAGGTATTGACTCTGGAGTGAATAGTGAGGGAAAGATCAGCTGAGATGCTACTGTTGAATTATTTTCTGACTCGTTGGAGTAAGTGATTTTTGTCACTTGCGCATGTACGATTTCATAACAGATAATTATTTCCTTCTTTTCTACGTCTGGTTTTCTCTTTGCTTCCGTTTATAGCTAGAGAGCCCATCGTTCTTTTCATGCATTATAATTGGGGATATCAGATATGCACTTGAGAATGGTGAGAATATTTGAAAAGGAGAATCTCTGTTAGAGAGTAGGACGAGTATATGATGCCCGTGTGAAGCGGATTTGTCGTCTGATCGGATTTAGCTACCCGAGTGTGATCAGTTCTGACGGTTTGGCCGAGCGGTCTAAGGCGCTGGATTTAGGCTCCAGTCCGAAAGGGCGTGGGTTCAAATCCCACAGCCGTCAATTTTTCTTTTCTTGTGTCAGCTAAGTATAGAGAATCATGATCAGTATTTTGAAAAAAACTCAAATCATAATGATTTTTATACAGTGGTGCTTGCATTAGATAAATGTTTTCGGACAAACAAAAACATTGATCTTATCCAAGCGTTGATCATAATGAAACAATGCCTCTTTGCATAATAAAGTGACACGAACAAACTCTTAACGAGACATTGATCTTATCCGTAATTTCTATAGATAATTTCATCATAATTTTATTTCATAAATCCCTTGGCCAGAAGTGTCTGCAGACTTTTTTGCCAACTCAAATGTGCAATCACTCTTGCATCAGGAAGTACATTCTATTCGACCTAAAAATATGCTCTAAATTGCATGTCTTGTCCAGATTGAGTCGAATATCTTAGTGCATTATTAATTTGTTTTGCATTAGTAGCTCAACTTAAAAAGTAGATGGTGGTATTCCACTCGATTCTACTCAATTCTACAATAGTCTAAAAATCTTGTCCACTGACGTTGTCTAAGTTGCTAGCAAGGGAGCTTTTGCCTTCAAACAATCCTACATTGCAACTAAGTTAAGTTTCCTATAAAATCACGACCTTAAGCAGTTTCCACAACTTTAAAGCACTCATCATGTGAAGACGAATAAGATCACTGAAAAAGCATTAGTCTAAAGTAAAACCTTGAGGAGGTCTTAGATTCCGTGTGCCTTCTAAAGTAGAATGTGGATGATCTAAAAGCCAAAGTTCCAACCTATACGAGCTTTGGGATACGACAAAAAACACTAGTAGAATAATTTTCAGGAAATCCATGATCACACATTGGACAATGAACAAAAACTTTTGGGATGAATAGGCTGCACCAAAAGTTTGTAGCGAAAACATAGTCCCATAGGACCATATGAAGACACCTTCATTGTGATTCCTCGTAGGAAACCATGCATCACTCTAGCTTAAGGGAGCTGTAATTTGCCAATCGTGTCGACACTTATCTTCAATTGGTTTTCAAAGTTAAATCCCCTGTAACAATTTCCCAATCGTGTCGACACTTATCTTCAATTGGTTTTCAAAGTTAAATCCCCTATAACAATTTGCCAATCGTGTCGACACTTATCTTCAATTGGTTTCAAAGTTAAATCCTCTGGAACACAAGCTCAAGCCCTATCATCGTGGTGTACTCTGAAAAGCAATCTTAACCCGTAAATGCCCTTGGGGTCTAAAACGGGCAGCCCAAAATTGGATCACAACATCTTTTGGACTTGGGCATCATGAATAGTGCACTTTTTGAACTTGAGCATCATGAGTGGACCAATCAATGATGAGCTTGCAACCTCCTACAAGGTTATGTACGACCCCAACCTACCTACCACAATCTTTTCAAAGCACAAAATCCTTCATACAAATTGTGATTTGAATTGTAAAAATTCACTTTTTGAATACATCATAAGATGGTGACTAGTTTGACATCAAAATATAAGTGAAAAGTTGAGTACAATGAGAGCTACAGGGAAGATTCTGTTGGAATCAAGCCCCTCGGGCTTGCTTGGGCGTTTAAGGGTTAAATGCCCTCGAGTTTCATCTTAAGTTTCATTTCCTTACACTAAATATCCATATCTCAGAAAGACCACAATGTCGAAATGTTACCATTCTTCGTGGATAGTGTGAAAATTTATATTTAATGTTCTTACAGAAGTAGGTAATTTGATATTGAGAGTGATATTTGCAATTATTGTAAGTCGCACTATTTGTAAGTCACGCTATTTGTAAGTCACACTATTTGGTCTAGACTTTTGTGCTATCAATACATCGTGAACATACGAGCAATGCCGAGTTTTATTTTCTTCCTTTTCTTCAACATGCACATAGAATTCCAAGTTTTTTTTTTTACCTTGTTCTTCTTCCCTTTTTTTTGACCTGCACAAAGACTAGGAGATAATAAGAAAATCATCCAAAATCAACTTGCAACTGAAATTATCCACTCAACTTTTTACATACGTTCCTACGTCGCGGGTCTAACTTTTTCTCTGATTGAAGCAACATCCATTTTAAACAATGAAAGTTTTGTGTCGACCCAAAATACCAAATTTCGTCTGTTGGAAGGAACAAGCTTCGAGAACTGAACCAAAATTGCTCTATGCTCTACTTTGTGGAGGCTCAATTTGAACCTGCTGTGTAATGTACAAGTACAAGAATCGACTAGCCGCTCGAGGCTCTGAGTTCATCAAAAGAAAGAGCCATCCCTGTCTGAAAGATTAAGATTAGTTACATGTGCGAAGAATCAGATTCCATGTTGTAATAATTCTCAGCCAACCGTCCGTGAACGTTCTGGCGGTGATCATCCACTAAAGAGAGTAAGCTGTTTGCCCGAAGAGAAGTGAAAGCTTGAGACACTCCTACTTCATAAGCGTTTCCCTCGCCAAGTATGTGCACAGAACAAGCTGCTTTGTACGCTATCCTTTTCCAATCACCTGCACATCATACTCCATGCTATCAATGCTCAAACCGTGTGGAGGAATCTTGATCAGAGAGTACTTGTCACTTACCATCAACTTCTTGCTCTGATTTGAAGCTCTTTTCGTGGAAATGCTTGTGCCTCCACCAAGAGCTTCGATGGTCCCATACTTTCTTCTTCCAAGCAAGATAAGGAGTATCATCGTCTTCTGTTGTTTCGACGGTTTCAATTGCCTCCACGCCTGTTTCCATTACTTCTTCCTCGTGGCGTTGCTTTAGATGCAGAAAACAAGATGCTAATTGTTGCCATGCTTCTAGTAACCCCCGATCGGCATCCAGATGAATAGCGATTGACTCTACTAATGCTTGTGTCCTGTATTTGCCTGCACATCGTATGAAACTTCTTAGGTAGTACGAGTATATATGTTTATGCATTTATCTGGATCTGTAGAGAGACACACAAAATGGAAGAAGAAGACATTGAGGGAGTAGAATGATGACCTGAAGCATGTAGCTGAATGAGTCTTTCAAGAGAGAGTGAAGAAGACGGGTTGACATGAAGAATGCTTTCGTAACACTTCGCCAGTTGGCTGTTGCTCTTCGGATCCACAGACTCCAACAACAAAGCCTTGATACTGCAATCAGAAAAAAAAAGCACAAGCCTTAGAACCAACACCTTCATTGTTGGAAACGACAATGTAAGTTGATGAGGACAGACCTGAGCGGCACAAGCTGAGGGGTACTGCAGCTCTTCTCAATTTCCTGCAATGCTCCTCTCACATCCCCAGCTGCCAGCAAGAGCTACAACACAGAAGCAAAATATGAACAACAGAAAGTGTACAGAAAGTAACATACAAAGATATTGAGTTATTTGGCACTTCTGCGGTAATAGTGATACCTGTACTAGAGGAAGAAGAGCAGGAGTCATGTTGGAATCTAGCGACAGTGCATTCTTTAAATACTTGATTGCACTTGTGTGAGCATCCCGAGTTCTCGTATTCTCCATGGGCACTTTATACAAATGCCTTGTTCTTGTTTGCGGCAGCCTGACTGGAAACAGTCTCCTGTCCAAATCTGCAAGAAATGAGCATTTAAGTGGTTGGACTAAAATCAACAGATGTGTATATCTAAAAGGCTTGTCAGTTAGCCACAGACCTGGAGACCATCGCACAACTGCTTTCTTCCAGAAATCATCAACCGCAACGCCCTGCTCTTCATCGTCTTCATACAAACCTCCTAAGTCGCCTTGGCTACTAAAAGGCAAGCCTTCGTGCGATATATCAGCTGAATCCATATTTGCATCACTCAATTGTCTTCCCATCATTGAACCACTCACGCTAAAATTGTTTTCTTCCGCGTCCATAAAATCATTGTCTCCACCACCTTCTTCATAGTCGTCTCGATCAACTCCATTCTGAGGTCTTGCACCAAGATCTTGCTCGAACTGCTTCTCAACGTCTTGGACTACCCGATCGTGCCATAAACGGTGCAACGTGTATCCATGACAGAGATTCACGCATGGGTCATCACGGAACGGAGGCACGTCAACTATCCTGTAAGAAATGTTTCGAACATCTTAGAGACAGTCCAATTCACGTAAAGCAAGCTTTGCATTTGCATTCTCCGACCGAAGTGCAAAGCGGTAAGTTCAAATTCCAAGGACAAGAAGGCAGATGCATACGGCCGAAGTTCATTGTAAGATGCTTCGTATGAATCGAGGTCACCCAGACTCATCAAGTATATCGCTAGCTCCATTTGAACGTTTCCTCGAGATATCTAATACACAGTGAGAAGGTTATTGACAATTCCTTGAAACACGACCAATTGTGGTTAATCAAACAATGAAAACCAAAACCGCTAATTTCTAATGAGACTATCCCCACCTGATTCAGTTGCTTCCGTTGCAACATTCGATACAGGCGCTTGATCCTTTTGATGTGAGACTTCCCTGCATCAGCCTGCCGCAGAACTTCCATGGCTGCCTGACCACCTCGACACATTTAGCAATTCCCAATAAGCCAAGGCTCTGATTCATTGTACTGAAAGTAATTGAGATACAGATACCTCAAACACAAACTAAAATGCAATGGTACTGAGGTAACCAACAATAAAAATGCATGACCAGAACGACCCATTAACCAATTGGTCAATGCTCTGATTCACTGAATGGAGGTGATGGAGACACAGATACTTCGAGGCAATGGTACCAGCAATCAAATAGCATGAGCAGAAAAGCATACCCAGAAATAGTGTAAATCTCGATGCTGGTAGACATCCTCACGCGTGTGAGCTTGAAGAAGCACGGACGCAGGTCCCGCAGCAGCCGAGTACAGATGCTCCTGCATCAACGAAGTCAGCAATTCTCGCAACTTGTTACGATGGTAGGGTTGCAATTCCGCACTGCCGGCGTCCTTGCCATGTTTGGCTCGCGACTGCGCACTATCGTGCTTGGTGGGCATATCTTTGGGCATCCTCAAGTTCTTGTCTCTCTTAAGAGCGGCGGTTAGTTTCGCCTCCGAATCCGTTTCCATATCCTCCTCCCTCCCCTCATCATCTTCATCACCCTGCTGCATCTTGCGCAGGGTGATGATCCTCGAGCACTATTTCTAGTATACACTTCGTCGCCACTTCCGTGGCGTAATTTGCAACCGCGAGAACTTAAACCCTAAATCCCTACTCCACCTCGTCCTCTGCATCTTAATCAAATTCTTTGTACTAAAACCTCAGAATCAAAATCTCAGCATTGTCATCGCTAAACCCTAAACTACTCAAAAACTAAACCCTGAATCCTGCTTGTCCTCGATCACATGGGTTACCCACAGAATTGTACAATACAACTACACTGCTAGAACTGGGACTAGTAAGACCCCTTTTCGCAGGGAGACTGTTCGCTAAAACCCTAAACCCAGCAAAGGAATTTATCATCGAAGTGGCAAAATTTGGGGAAACAGCACAACTCTAGCATGAGATTTTCTCGCGAGTCGGGGTCACCCATCTCGATAGTATTCTAGCCAGCGAGCGTTGAGCTTCAGAATCGTACAGGGATTCGAGCTGAGTGCAAGACGGCAGAATTTGTAGAGTGATTGAAAGCGTATCGAAGTGTTGAAGAGCAATGCTCGTGTGCGCACAGCATTCCGAAGGAGGAAAGCTTGTTCGAATCGCTGTAGGCATCTTGCTGCAATTGCATAGGGCTTCCAGTGTGCAATTTCATGAAGCAATCACTGTATTTATAGCGCCGACACGGTAAAAGCTACAGCCTAGGGGGCAATTCTGAGTTCTAGAGAACTCAAAGCCGGGTTTGAAAATGAAAGAGTTGCTAAGTTTTACACTCTTCGTTCTACTTACGATGAAAATTTTCAAATGATCTGAGTTTGTTGCAGTATACATCAAAAAGATGTGAAAACTCCAGTCTGTAGTTATTTTGTCCTCTTTTCTAAGACCGGGTTCAGACTGGGACGTCCGGTGGAGGCGGACAAAACCGGATGTCCACCATTTTGTCCACTACATTGTGTAGGGAAAGGCGCCTACGTGGCAAAACCCTATGATGTTGATGCAAAGGTGGTGCATGCAAGAAGGGGAGGAGGAGGCAAGAAGATCTTGGTTTGTCCACTAAGGTAGCGACACCCATTCCCGTGGCTTTAAGCTAATTATCATACTTCTGAATGAGGAGTATGAGAAATTATTATACCAGGGGAAAGGCAATTAGATTTTAATCTGAAATGTATCGAAAAAGTCATGTTATTGGAAAATTTGTGTTCGTTCTTGATAATCAAAGTCAAAAATTGATTTGCACATTTTGACTGTGTCTAAATGGCCTTGATTCCGTGACTTGGAGAAGCAAATTCTGCCACTATACCTATACTGCATTTAGTAATATTTGTTCTCAACAAATGATCAAAGTCACTCAGATTGAGGTGCCCTGTATGCTGACGCAAATGGGTACAGTAACGGGAATGGGTGTCGCTACCTTAGACAAGATTTGGGGTCACCTCCAAAGGTGACCCCAAATCTCGTCTGGTGGACAAAAGGATACATTGGATTTTTGGCGGGAAAGGTGCCTATGTGGCAAAACCTTAAACCGGACGTTCTTCGAGTGTGAAAGCCCCACCGGACGAAACCTCCACATTGCCCAATGGAAGGCCGGAGAATTTCGTCTGCCTCCATTGGACGTCCCAGTCTTAACAGGACCTAAGATTCCTTTCTTGTTCATTTTATTTTGTCACCTTTCACAAATACAAAATCAAGATCAAAATAATTTCTTTATATTTTTAAGTAAACCTTGGTAATCTTGGCAAGCGCAAGCCGATTGAAGGAGACTGTAAGTTTCATGCTCTTTTAGTGGCTATGGTATAAGCAGGCACCCAAACAAATTTTTTTTTTTTTAGCAAGTATGCATGTGAGGAGATCTTTAAGAACAGGAACACAAAGTTGTTAGGCAGTGAGGAATGAATCGATTGCCACAACTTGTATAGCCTTGTGTTACATTTACTAGATTTATAAACTTAGAATCTAGAGTATCCATAGGAGACATTAGAGGATAACCAAAAGTAGCACCAATAAGCATGAAACAAGCATATGAAAATCTATTCCAATAGCCAAGTGCATGTGAAGTAAAAAATAATGTCCTCATTGGAAGCGGTATAGTAAAAAAGCACAAGTGCTGCAGCGAGCTTTGTTTGGGAGGCTTTCTCGAGGTCTACATCAATAGTGAACTAACCTCATTGTGGTCACCACGTGAAGAAAATGATACTTCCTTTCCCATTACATTCTCATTACCACTTTGTGCATAATACTTCAATTTGTAGGTGTTGGCAAATTGAGAGTGTTTCTTTTAGGTGCTTGTGCCTTGGTGCCAGACGATTGAAGGAGAGAGTGTAAGAGTCATGCTTTGTGTATGCTTTGAAATATGGACAATGGACATTTAGGGGTTGAAATATTCTACAATAGTGGAACCAATCCAAATTTAGACAACATCCTCTCCCGGTAAATCATAGATTACAACAAAGTTCTGAATTTTTTATGATTTCTAGGCTTAGGGCACTTCTGGTTTGGAGAAGAATTTCAATAAAAGTCACGATACTATGAATGCAACACAGAGTAGCATACTAAGAGCGTACATTCAACTCAGACTCCATTTTCACATGAGATGGGTTTTATTGCATCATGTCTACAGTTGATTTCCTTCCTAAATCAGAGAATCACTGAATAAATTTCCATTATTCAAGATCAAATGGACTAGTCTATGACTCAGTCGATCGGACCTCCATAAAAGAATTGAGAGGAGAACTAGCTAGTCGAAGAGAATCTAGTCGAGACGGCGAAGAAGATAGGCCACTTGAACTTGCTTCGTGAGAGGCATGACCCAATCCTCGTAAAGAGCACCCGCAAGATCAGGATCAATTTTGTACCTTGCATTGTTCAAACTCCCGTGCTCGTTCACCTCCTGGCCATAAGCCCTGGCCTTGTTTGCTACTCTTCTCTTCACATCGTCCTCTACGTTTTTGAATGTAAGCTCTCCCATGATCGCATCGCCATCCTATCATAACCACAACTTCTCATCAAATCCCGTAGACACAAGAAAACTGGCTCCTACATGCACTTGTTTGCATCGTCAAGATTGTAGGATTTGCCGGGGTTGTGAAACTGAGCGAGTGGAGGATTATGAAATAGTCAAGTAAACCAAGGATGATGAGATACAAGAGAGGATTGTGAGAATATGTGATTGCTCATACCTGTGCTCTGATGTGACGCTCGAATTTCTCCGGAGACTCTGTGAACTTAGCCTCAGCGACGAACTTGCCGTAGTGTATCCGTTTAGAGAGTGCCTGAAGATCATAATTGAAGAGAAATCAATATTCGGAAGTGTCTAGAGAAGATTCAATATTAGGAATGACCAAGATTGGGAAGCGTCTGAAGGTAATTCCGAATAGAGTTCAAAGTACGTTACAATACCTGAAGGCAGTGCACATCGCAAACAGACGCTGAGCCATAGTTTCCATCATCTTCAGGAACAGTGAGTTTCGGCAGCAGATGGTCAAGGTACATGCTGTAGATGGCTTTGTTGATGTTGATGTCATTCGCAGCAGGATGGAGCACTTTCGACAACGGAAGGCTCGGCAAAATTGGCTCAGGTAGATCCTCCGGGAAGAAAGGATGCTCATCAGGTGCTTGATACCTCCGCACCTGCTCAAACAACCTCCATTTCAATATATTCACACTCTCTTCCAATCAATAATCAATCCACCAACCCTGAAACTAACCTTAGCGTGCAGAATCTCCGTCTCCTTGAGCATGAAATCAACGAGAGAGCCTTCGAACCCGGGAATCAAGAAAGAATCCGCGTCATAAGTAGGAGCATTGAAGCTAAACTGCGCACGTTGCAATAATGCATAAATGATGGTATCCTCCTGGCGGATTAGCGATTGTCGAATATTAGCAAGTGTCAGAGGTTCGCTTTCAAGCTCCGGACCTACATTGCTGTGAACAACAATCAAATCAAAAGTCAGTACTAAGTTCCAACTTCCCATTCCCCCAAAAGCATAACATGATCATTGAGAGACAAACCTGTTGAGTAGAGGCGAAGCGACCAGATCGCCAGACTTGAGAGGAGCAGGCTGGTAGATTGGCGCAAATGCCTTCAAGTGAACAGGACGAGGACGAGGATTCATTTGCGCAACAGATTGAGACGAACACCGAATTCCAGCGGATGAAGACAGAGCAAGCGCCATAGTCACATATCCACAAAGACACTAAGAATGCCCTAAAACCCAACACTGAAACAATCAAAACAAGACTGAAAACAGACACGGAGAGGACTCAGTCGAGTTTCATGGGCGGACCCACCCTGGACAGTCAACCAGGTACTGCGCCAAAAGTCAGAAAGGGTAGGAGAAAAAGGAGCACTATGTTACAATTCTCTCAGGAATGAGGTCAAAGAAAAGAGACCCCACAACAGCAATTGTAGTCTGCAAACAGAAATTTGAGCTTTGACGAGTCCAGGAGAATGAGAATGTGTCAGTCGGTGTTACAACAAGTGTCTGGAAAGTGAAAAGGGAATTAGGGTTGAGGGAGTGACCACGTCTATGGGTCTGCTAAAGGGAATGGTAGGTGGGTGCCACGCTTTGTGCGTTGAGTGGTAGACGTTTGTGGTTCCCGGCTCTCTGAGTTGAGGCTTCTGTCTTTTTGATGTTCTCCACTCATTCTATATTAGTTAGGAAGGTGGCCTCTAGTGGCGCGCGAAATCTATAGGCAATTTTTGTGCATGGGGAAAATCAGTAGAAACATTGTGCAAGTGGAATCATCGTTTTTGGACTCTTCTGTGATGAGTTATGAATTTTTGAAGTTTTGAAGGTGAACTCCTCTAATTAGTCTTTTTCTTACTAATTGTTGATAGATATTGTTATTCTCAGTGGGTGTCTCCATAGTCTACTTTACTTGAGTTATGAACCCTTATTTGTTAACATAAAAGAGGGAATAAAAGTAGAAGGTATACATATATATATATATATATATATATATATATATATATATATATATATATATATATAGTTAGTTAGTTAGTTAGTCATTTGAATATATATTGTATTTGAGAATTTTCTAGACTCTTACATATTGTGTTACGAGGATATAGCCTTCACAATTACCTCATTTTTCATATTTTTAAGGAGAAAGGACGACTAGATTATATCCTTGTTAAAGCTACCCGCGGCTTTCGGTATAAAAGCTATGAGACACTTTTATTCAATTTTTGTGGGGTTTTTTTGAATGCAACAGTTGTAAGACCATATCGTAGTTTTTTTATCTTATAATTTCCTTGGATTGTTGCACAAAGTGGTAATGGAAGTTGTAGAAGATGTTTTCAAAGTCGGTGAAGGAGTTTGCAAAGAAAAGTGTTCGATTTTTAAGGATGTCCCACAAGCCGGATGGACGAGGTATGTCCTTCTTTTGTCATGGGGATGAAATTAGAAAATTCAATAGAATTTGTGTTAGTTGAGCTTTGGAAGAATGAGTCAATGTTGATCTAGGAATTGGTGTCTATTACGTCGATGATGCTTTTGTAGGTAGGACATGCGATTTGCAAGAAATTTGAGGTTTGTATCCTTAAATGATGGTCATTATTTTGGTGCAAAGTTTTTTAAAGTGGTGAGGAGAACAGCTCTCGCGTGCATTGTGATTGGATTCATAGGCTTCTTCGTGAAGCTCATCTTCATCCCCATCAACAAGATCATTGTAAGCCCTTTATGAAGGCTTAGATGAGTTATATGAATTTTATATTCCATTTAAATATATAGAAGTGTAGAACCTCAATGATTGGATTATATCTCAGATTTCATGATTTTTGAGTTGTTGCAAGAATTTACAATATCTTTACGATTGACCCCTAAAGGTCTTTAGTGTTTTTGGCTTGGATATATCATTATTTTAATAAAAACAACAACGAGCAATTTAGATCTAAATTGTACATTCATGTAACAAGCATAGTAGAGATTACGTGAACCAAATTTGAAGTTTCGAGGCTACAAAGCTTACAAGATCATTGAGTATAAGTACATTCAAACAAAAATTTGACATTTTCAATTGACTCATTGCCAAAAATATTATTTGACCACATCATAACATTTTTCAATATAATACACACATATTTCTCGTCACGAGTAACTTGTTCCACTCAAATAGAGAAGTTCTATTCACCATTTGACAGAGATTCATGGAACAAGCATTTTCTTACAAATGAAAAAGAACACGCTATGCTCACCCACATAACAAAACAAATACCTAAAAATCTATGCATTGGGCTCGACTTACAACAAAAAATAATTCACACAATATCACCGGAATAATTACTCCCCACAACAACCAATACCAGAATTATATAAAGGCCCCTATCAAGACACACATGTTGTTACATATATACAATCACATACGTTAACATATAAAGAACCAACAAAATCATCATAATTTACTAAATCACGAATAGAACCTTATGCCCTTCACATATTATGTACGCACCATGAAATCACCAGTGTTGGGAATAATGAACAAATCACCGCCCTAACCACAATTTGTAACAAACTTCAAAGCCCTCAAATATACATACAAATTGCCCCACTAACACAAGCTAATACACAAGTCAACAAAAGTAAAGACAAGAGTAAACTCACATATCCAACAGTCAATCTAATCACAAAATATAATACACCACCAATCCCCAACTCCATAAATGACAAACACCCCAAATTCTTATCATAATACTGTTACTATAAAGATGGCTCATTTCTCCCACTACAAGATATGGGTGATCATTGGACTCGTGAAATTGAAGAATATAAAATATACAATCATTCCAAAAATATAAAACTTGCAATGAGACTCTTAGGTTTACAAAACATATTTAGAACTAAGATAATGACAATATAGACTACCCTACTAATCATTCCCCCTAACAAACCAACATACATTTTCACAAATTTTTTAAATGGCTTGTACAATATTCAAACACAACACAAATTTTGGGAATATTTTTGAATGATTTAATTAAAAAATTGGTGTATAAAAGCACTATAAAAGTAATATTGGATTTGGCTAGGTTCTTTTCAAATATTATTGATTGAAAATAAAATTGAAGGAACCTATGTAATATATATATATATATATATATATATATATATATATATCACGGGCTTTGAGTTAATAAATAGGAAACTTCAAGTATCAAATAAATGAACCGCTAAAAAACTAAAAATTTGTGTATTTTTAATAATTGCTTGGAATTTTAAAAAGAAAATAGAATCCTTATATCTTATTTTTGGTTGTAAGATTGAAAAATAAATCAAATCTAATTTGAAAGACCCACCATAAAGATGGAAACATTCAAAATGATGTATTCAAAGAAAAAATAAATAAAATAAAATAACGTACTATGTCACATTATAGTTGTATACTGAGAAGTAATGAAATCAAATATAAAGCATGTATCTTATTTATGTATTTGAGGTCCTAAAATTGTAATAACTTAATCAACGATCAAGAAAAAAATTTAAAAAAAAAAAAAAAAAAAAAAAAAAACAATCATATATAAAATTTTGAAAACCATATAAAAGTGATAATCTTAATAAAATCATATAAAAATTTACATTAGGTTTACGTTTTAATTTTTGAAAAATAAAATTATATATATATATATATATATATATATATATATATATATATATATATATATATATATATATATATATATATATATATATATATATATATATATATATATATATACACACAAACAAACAAGGACATATACAAAAGTAATAAACAATCTTCTCCGTCGGGACGACAAGCACCTTCTTTGGTATATATATAATAACATATTGTACGGCGATCCTTCCTACCCACCAAAGTACCAACCTACCAACATGCAAACCTACCAACCTATGAACTTACCAACCAACCTACCTACCTACCTACGTTTTGTTTTTTGAGTTATATTAAATTTTTTTAAAAAATAAAAATAAAAATAAGAACTAAAATAAACTATTCGAGAAATGGTAACAACAACAACAACAACAACAACAACAACAACAACAACAACAACAACAACAACAACAACAACAACAACAACAACAACAACAACAACAACAACAACAACAACAACAACAACAACAACAACAACAACAACAACAACAACAACAACAACAACAACAACAACAACAACAACAACAACATGATAGTAAAACACAATAATATATACAATACTCAAGTAATAAGTTACACGGTATCCATATTTATCCATATTATCATTTTTAAATTTATCTTCTAACTAGTAGGATAGTTATAAGTGGTGAATTCTTCATTGCTTTTCAAACTTTTACTCTTTTTAATTGAATTTGAAACAAATATGACCTATTTTAGGAAACTCAACTACATATATCTAATTTGGATGTGTTCGTACTATCTTTGGAGAGCTACATCATAAGGGTTACGAAATCTACATTTTACAATACATCTAATTTTTTCTTGAGAAGTTAAATGACAATTTTCACACATAGAAGGAAGCCATCGCATTCTTTGAAAAGTTAAAACCAATAGTTTTATGATATGACTTTGATTACTTCATGGCATGTGGTATTGAAAATCTATCATTCAACGTAGGTAGCTTGTTTTATGAGGGACATTATAATCTCGGGAAACGCTAGTCGGATTGGGGTGCATGAGGTGTGGTTGGAAGCACATATTTAGGGAAGGTGGGGGACAATAATGGGATCGCCGATCGTGCAAGATATTGAATTACAAAGTTTTGGCCCAATTATTATTGGGAATTATTTGTACAAGTGCGGCAGCGCCACAAGGCATACTAGTATGAAGTCCATACATAGTAATAGAAGTTTTCTAAATTTACTAAACATGGCACTGGATTGTTGGTCATAGGGCTCATACTTTTGGCTTGTCCTATATTTAGTTATGAATCTTTAAAGTGTATATAAAACTAAATCTTGGGGTTGATTATCTAAGGAAATGTAATTGAAACCAAGCGTTTTCCTCACATGCAAAGTTACCTATTAATAGTTCTTGATATTACTTGGATTTGGAGCAAGCTATCTTGTTACAAGAATGTTTGTTAGTGAGGAACTAAATAGCAACTAGTACTAGCCAATGATTACCGATCATGTTTGAGTAGTGAAATAATAAAATATCTCCAGTTTCACACCTTCAAGTTTGGGGTGGTAGTAAGGTGGTCATGGTAGAGACGCGACGAGGAGGAATGGAAGGCTGAAACGCTCCGTGTTTTGTGGTGAGGAGGGAGAGAGAGATGGGTGTTAGTTTTCTAACATCCTCGTGTTAGCAATAGGTACTAGGTGTTTGTGTTGATTGTAGGGGAGTTGCAGGCTGGGCTGCGGTGACATTGCTTAGAAACATGCGGCTTCACAGAATACGCTCAATCTCACACTAGAGGACCAAGAAAAACATTCCAAGAGAGTTCAGATCTAGACTCAGATCTAGATCTAGAATGCAGATCTGGGATGGGTGTTGGCATCCTAGTGTTGGCAGATCTGTAGCTGTATGAGCTGGGCATACAGAACACTGAGCAATGATCATTTCCGGCTCCCCTAGTCACCACATTCGCTTTAGACCCTACGCCAATCACAGCTCTCTGTCCCTTGCACCCGTAACAAGGAACTGTAGGAAAGATATGCGCGGTAGCAGAAGTCGAGCAGCTTGCAAAACTCCGGCAACAACCAGGCTACTTTCTCATACCACAAACCTTTGCTGTTACATTATATTGTTATATCTATCTGCTGCAGTAGCATCAAAAATTTATTGCAACTCTGCATTGTGCTTTTCTAACAATAAGAGCTACATACTAGATCTATCGTCTAAACTCTGTGGTGCAGCTCGCCCTGTCAAGAAGGCACAGAAGATGGACCAGATCGCTCCCACCCCGCCCCAACAAGCAATGCTTGCCATCCCCAGCATGAGAAGAATGTCAGTAGAGATGTACATGATGATGCTGAAACTGCATTCCAGAATGCGAAGCAAGAAGTACCACAATGTCGAGCGACGTAACCTCCAAGTCACATCCAAGAATCTGCATCCGCCCTGCAAGCACAATCAACACAAGGTGACTACCGTGATAGCCCATCCCAACATGTCATGCAGCTGTAGCCGCAGTTTTACACATGGGGTTTCGAATACGGACAATTGCCTTGAGCTCACTCGTAGACAAATGGCGAGCATATTGTGTTGCAATCTCTTCCTGGGTACCCTCATTCGGAAGATTGAACGTCACAGACATGTCAAATCGACTGAGGAGTGCATGATCCAAGTCTTGCTTGCAATTTGTAGCAGCAATCACCACAATCTGACAACATGTGACAGGACATACACTGCTGAAAACATTACTGCAGATGAGGCCCATGAGGCCCGATTCGGCCTTGGAAGCTGGAGCGGCAGTCTCACCCACGTGCACCTGCTTCGAAGCAAGATGAACATCAAACCTGCAACAACGCTACACGTGACCTCAATGGACTGCAGCAAAGAAGGATGCAAGCCAATTACAAGAAGCTACAAAATGCGAACAACCCCCGCAAATACATCAAAGAGTAAGGCAAAAGACCCGAAGTATGGATGCGCGTCACTGCCAACACAACTGCAGCTGAAGCATTGCTTCAAAAGACCGTCCTGCAGCAATTGGGATGCCAACACGTCATGTTCGAAGATTGACGAACGGTGGCGATGCATATCCACTCCAACGGTCCTATTGCAGGTAAGTATCGTAAACCCTAAACTCAAGAACAACTTCGTAGCAGTTCATTCGTCTTGCAATGAACGGCATTCATCGGCAAAAAAGAAGAAGAAATGCCACCATATAAGAAGAGCTGCTTGTGAGACGGTACTCACTTCTCATTGCAACCACGAACGCTGTTTGTATGCCTCTGAACTGATAGCTTTCCCTGCTCTTCCTAGTACCATCTCGAAAGTATCTTGTAATCTGAGTGCAAGGCCAGCAGTAGCAACAGCCAGAAGCCTCAGAAGGCTTAGTATTTGTGTATCAATTCTTTTAGCATGTCAGACGAGTAAATATTATAGCAAGATACCTGTAGTGTGCTTGAGACGTCTTCTAGAAGTGCTGCTACAGAATAGGATCACAGGAGCCTGCGAAAGTGCCACCAATCAAATCTACGTTAGCGCTGTCGGTGCTGAAGGAGAGGTTGCTGTCGCCAAAACTGGGGCGGAGGATGATGTTGTATTGAAGCTGCTCGTCTGGAGCCGTAAAACAGCTGCCGAGATCATACCGACGGACGCGAAGGCACGGGTGCTGATCGAACCGTGGCAGGAAGGCGCGGGTGCGACATCGACGAGGAGAATAGCCACGACCAAGTTTGTGTTGCTGCTGCCCCAAGTGGACCGCTTGCCGAGGTTAGGTAAGCCAAACCCTAGCTTTGCCGTAACAGCGCCCCGGTGCACTGTCCGTGAACACGCGCTGCCGAGAAGGCGCAGCAAATCTGCTTCGAGAAACTCACATCAGCACTCACTATCAAGAAGGCGCCTTGCATCAACTCCAGGTAAGACTCTCCAACCCACGTTCTAGTTTACACTTGATATGACTGTTTTAATGAACCACATAATTACTTGTGTTACAATATATGTGCAATGCACTAATAATAAGATTACATGTTTGTATGATATTTTGTGAATAAGTAATATGTATATTCATAATATACATATATGCGATAGTAATAAAGTTAATAGTTATATCATTGTATGTGACACAATGAATGACCCCATTCTTAAAAGTATGATTTCTTGGGTATGTGTCAAAAGTGTAAGTAGTAAGAATCTTAATAGTAGCAGTAAAGAAGATAGCACACATATCCTTGAAATGCATGTTAAAAAGAAAACTCTCCCCCCTATCTTCATACTTTACAAAGCCCCCCATACCATGATGGGGGGAGAAGGAGAAGAAGGGATTAATTGGAGAAAATTGGAAAATAGCAATATTAACATTACAAAAACTTTTGTATGTAATAGGATGGCCCAACAAAGCACAAGCTCAACACCCAAGGGCGTTGTTAAAAATCTAACCCAAGATCTTGATATGTCGGAAGGATTGACGTCTAAAAGGCAAAATGATGAGAATAATATGGCTGTCACGTCAAAGAAGTCTAAGGGAAAAACCAATGAGAGGAGATTTTGGCTAGGCTTCCAAGCTCACAATTTCTTGGATCACTATAATGATGCAATGAGAGAGAAAATCAGTAAAAAAAAAGAACTCATCAAAAAAGGTTTAGGGAAAGTGTAGAGAGAGGAGTATGAGAAGAGCATCCCTTCTTTCCCATATGTTCTACAAGAGGAATGGCCTTCTAATAGATATGATGGGAAAGAGGGGCAACACTTTAACTACACCCAAGTCCCAACACTTTAACTACACCCAAGTCCTCACCACCATACCCATAAACAGATTACAGTGGCTATGGCAACAATTTAATAAATACTCAAACAACTCACACGGGCTAATGCCATATACACAAACATTCGAAACAGAAATAATATGGCTATACCAAAGATATAAAGCTCAATCCTCCAAAAAAAACCCGAAACTAACACCCCACCACACCCTTCCAACAAACATTCTCGATCATATCACCACTAACCTCCAAATCAATCACTCATATTTTTCATCACCAATTACATGCTCCACCAAAATAACAGAATATTTCTCCCCTTTCTCCCGAGACAGAATCTTTGGATCTCGTGGCAACGCTTTTGAATATAAATGGACGGGCATAGGGTATGCGCATACAAATAATCCGGAAACAACCCAACAAGCCATCCACTGGGCGAGATTAGCGGCCAAACACGACCCAAATACAATCACCATTATAGTCACCCCCGACCCAAACTGGTACCAAAACCCAACCCCGTATATTGGACCTTTCCCGGATACACATATAATAATCTATTTCACCGCAGACTCCATCACATACGAAATCCCAGCACCCCCACAAAAATATAAACCAACAACCGAACCACTTGCAATATCCATCATGTGCATACACCATCAAAACAATCACGTTGGTAATCAGAACAAATTAACAACATTAAAAATGCAATTGAGGCCATGGCAATTCCGCACTACTATATACAACAAGCTCCACCAACCCCATACAACACTATCGTCAATAAAAATAAAAGATGGAACAAAATTTTATACCCCTCATATACAAACTCAAACTCCGAACCCACATGTATAACCCCTCTACCAACGTTCGAAATCAACCCTACTCTAAAATTCCAACCGCAATACAGCTACTATACGGACGGCTCTTTCATACCACCTAAAAAAGCCGAGGATGGACATTGGAAAAAAGAAAGAGCTGGATACGGCATCTACAATCCCACAAAACCTGACATGCAAATTTCAGAAAGACTTCCTGGCCTTCAAACATGCTTTCGTGCCGAATTAATAGCTATACATACAACCCTACACTTGATCAACACCAAATACCCAAATGGACCGGCTTATATCTTCACGGATTGCATAAACTGCCTATATAATCTAAATACTCACATATTACACCCATCCACAAAACACAACCATCTTGACAATACCATCCTAACAGAAATGGTTGAGATATTACAAAACCGTACTCAACCTGCTATATTCCACAAAGTTAAAGCGCATATTAACATCACTGGCAACGAGGAAGCAGACAAACTTGCGAAAGCCGGCGCCACCAAACGATATACGGTAGCCACAAAACCCCACGAATTCGCACACACCACACCATTCTACTACCAGAAATATTAATGGCCAGGACCTCGAACTCGCCGAGACAAGGGCCCGGTCAGATGCCTTCAAACATACATACACAAACAAGACTACGACAACAACCTCATAATACTTGCTGACCATTTCCCCAACATCAACAAATGGACAACAAACCCGGATATTGACAATGAATTATCAAATGCGTACTGGCTAAACCCCATAATTACGGACTCCCAAAAAACAATTATTCTAAAGCTACGCACCGGCCAATACATGGGGAACGCAAGGAAACAACTATTCTTCGGTAGAGAACGATTCCCATCAATAACTTGCTCTATATGTAACTCCATGGACGCCGACACATGGTTACACGCACTACTCAAATGTGGTCACCACCACATACACGCCATTAGAATCAAGAGACATAACAAAGCTGTATGGGAACTAAGAAAATTAATTCTCTCATCACAAAAATCACGTTGCTATATCCTCATGAACGCAGGCACATTTAATAACAACCCCCAAGAAAATACGGTCCCTCCATGGCTATTACAATGCGAATGTACACAACAAAGATGTCATTGCAACGCTAGATTCAAACCGGATGTACTCTGCGTTAAGGTCTACCACACAAAACGACCCACCACCACCACACCCAACGAGACAACCTTACACTTCAATTTATAGAATTCACATATCGTAACGATAGATTCTCTCAAGAAACAATTAATAACAAAACCGACAAATATCAACCACTTCTTGATAAACTCCGTAACCTAGGATGGAAAGTAGACCCCCTCATAGTCATCACAGCGGGTGCTAGAGGCACAACACACAAACCATCAATGAAACTTCTTGCAGAAAAATTTAACTTATCAGAAACATGCATAAAACGCACATTCCATGAAATAAATACCATCGCCATTCAACACGCCGGATCGATTATTTTACACAAAAGGAAAATTGAGAATAACCAAACAATCCCCACAATAATGTAACAATAAAAGGAGGAGGGCGTGAGAAATGGCGTAAACCACTTCCCACAAGAATAGTCACACTTGTCTCAGGTAGATGGGACGGGGCCGATTGATTGGTACAAATTTCCTGCCTATGTATAACACACTAGCAGCACCAAGCCATGTATATGACATTAAACGCTCAAACGGATCCACCGAGTATCGAACCCGGACCGCTTATTTGTGACTCAAACATCCCTACCAATCAACCAGGAATCATGGCTTGGCAACCATACCCACGATAAAGCACAAAATATAACCTTACACAAACCTTAGAAAGATAATATTGACTATTTCTTGGTTACTTCTGTTTCTTCTGGCTACTATAGTGTCTAATCCCAAAAGGGGTGAGTAGTCTTGTACCAGAGTCCTCCTGTCCGGTGGGCATTAGGACACTGGCTTGACGAACAGACACTCTAATCATGCCGGCCCTGAAAAAGGTCCGGAGTTTTTTTATCTATTATGGTCATGGTAGATGACTTGAACAACGGTTGTTGATTTGTGCTTTGGGTGAAAAAAGAGTTAAATTACTTCTCTTTTATTATTTATCTTATTGTCAATAAGATAAAAAACAGTTTTGTTTGAATCTATCTTAATTAGCAAAATCATGTATAATTTCTGCTTAACCCCTAAATGGTGGAAAGTAAAGATGTATAGTTAAAATGAGAAGAGAAAGTACTAAAATGAAGACACCTATCAATCATTGATGATAATAAACAAAGTGAATGTAACCTTAATTTCATAGAAAATGACATATTTTTATGTGCCATTTTGGTGAACAAGATGTGATGGCCGATGTGCCCTTTCAGTGGCATATCTAAATATGTCTCGAAATGGCATGTCTTACTAACACCACTCCTTTTCCTCTAAAATTTCATTTTCATTTTATAACATCACTCAATTCCTATAATATCACCAAAGACTCACACAATTTATGATATAACTCGTTTGATTGTTTCTGACCCTAAAATGTTTGTAAACGGCAATTGAGAAACATCAAAGGGCAATGTTTTTGAATGACTATTTAGAAATGATTCCCTTGAGACACTTCTCAACAACTATTGAGAAATATTTTAGGGTTGAAAATGATGATAATCTCATGTTTTTTGTAACTTTTGCTTACCTCAAAACATGTAAGTTTGTGGAACAAGGCCATTTTAACGAAGTTGAGGTTATGAGGTATATCTTCAAAACATAATTTCAAGCCATAAAAGGAATGATGTCAAGTTTTATTCCATCATGAATATATTGGTTTGTAGGACCCATGTCTTCGAGACACAAAAAAAAAAAAAAAAAAAAAAAAAAAAAAGTTTGTAGGTCTTGTGTGTTCGGACACACTATATTATTTGCTACCATTTGCAAACGTTTTACTTGACTTAAAATTTATCTTTACTATCCCCCTTATGTCTTCTGTTAAACATATCTACTGGTAAAGGAGCTCATAGGGTTGGTCAACAACTCACATTGGTCTTATAATCTAAAATATAGCCACTTATCATTTGGGCAATGAATGCCACGTTCTATTGTACCCAACTCATAAATTTACATTAGCGGTAATAAATCTTAACCCCTAAATTTCCTTGGTGTTTTTTGGGAGCTTGAAAACTCAAAACTGCGATTCTCCACCTCTAAGCACTCGTCGGGGTGTGGACCAATTTCTTCTCCTTTTTTAGGACTTCCAACCGTAAGATCTTGTACCTAAGAATATGCTTGATTACTATTCAAAAAATTGACCGTTGGATGTTTACCATTTGAGAGATTATAACATTCAAAGTTTGTCTCCCAAGTTTTTTTGGGCATTGCGAAGATTGGTTTTGAAATTTTTGGAGGCTGCCTTTCTAAAATTGGTAAACTTTTTGACTTGAGTCACTTTGAAATTTGAGTAGTGATTTAGTAATGAACATGTTTCAAAAAAAAAAAATTCAAAAAAGTTACTTATTTGAGCTGCCCCATCTCGGCTTGCAACCCAAGGATCGTCCTAGAAGACTCAAAAATTGGAATTTGACTTTGCAATTTTCGCCGCACCAACTTTGCAATGTAACTCACACAATTCCAAAAGATATCTCAAAAATATTCATTTTTATTAAGAAACTAAGGCTTCCCGAAACATCAAAAGACCGTTTCGGTTTTTAAGGAAATTTAGGGGTTAAAGATTGCGTTGTGTGGAATCAAATATTTTCTGTCAGAAATTCATTCTATCGATGAAGAAGCTCATACGGTCGGTCGACAACTCAACATTGGTTCTAGAATCTGAATTGTAACCACCTATCATATAGGCAATCAAAGCCACGATATATTGTACGCAACTCATAAATAATTAAACGGGTTGTAATAAATTTTTGAGGCTACGCAAACATCAATGCTAGAATGTACACGCGTCGTATGGACACTAGAGAATAAAATCTTTCTTGTGACAAAGTGAGTTTACAGGCGTTGAGCTGGTCAATACAAGTTTTAGGATATAAAACCTGGTGTGTTTTTTTTTTTTTTTTTTTTTTTTAATATTATAATGTTTTAAGAAACACAACTAAAACAAGCACTCTTGTGTATGTACAGACCAGTCACTAGAGATATTAGAAACATCACTTTTAGTGTCGTTTTAAAATACACATGAGTTGTTAATTAGCATCATAGACGTTATTAGTCGTTATTAGTGAACTGTAACAGTAAATGTCACACTCGACCATAGTGTTACAACAATAATTGTCAAACCATGACACTAAATGTGAGAGCATGCAAACTTTCTTGCAAGTAGAATCGTTTATTGGAAGTGGTGCAATAGGTGGTTTGAGAAAAAAACGAAGGATATTGATTGCAATAGCGGCCGAAAGTTAATACTAATCTTAAGAGAGTTGATAAATAGTGTTCTTTACAAAAAGATGTTTGTTAAACTAATCTCCGCATAACATCTTAACATGGCCTCTATCTTTTGTAATGATGATGTGAAATTTACCCACATTCGTACTCCCATCAGAATGTAAGAAACATTCAGTTGAGTAAGAAACATTTAAAAAAGGGGATTGAATTATTAAAAGAAGTACATGTATAATTAAATCATAAATGGATTTATTAATGTAGAGTTTTTCTAAGTATAAAGAGATGTACTACAATCTATATTTCAATCAATAGTAAAATATAAAAAGTGGCATCTTGTAACAAGCACTTAAATCAAATTGAAACAAAGAAATGAATGAATGAAATAGTATTGTCGTGTTCAGAACCCCATTAAGAAATTATTAGTACATGTATGATTCATTTTGTTTTAAAATCTCTCTTTCTTGCAACTACTACTCCGTATTTTTTTTTGCATGTCAAAGAAAATCTTAATTAGAACAAAGTTATAACTGCCTTTTGATTGTGAGAGATTGGCCTTTGACTTACGTTTTACCCCACCCTTATGAAATAAAGTAAAGGTTTTTTTCAAGTTTTATCTATCCAATTGGGGTTGTCAAGTATCTTCAAGGCACTAGTAACTAACTAGAAACTAGCGTAGTTATAGTGTCCACCCTCAGAAAGGAGGAAGTAGTATTGTTTGAATTTCCCCTTGTCCGGTGGGCATTGGGATATTAGCATTACAAACGGACACTTCATTCACACTGGCCCCTTAGAAAGGGACAAGAGTTTCTATTATCATTGGCATGTAGTCATATATTCTCTTTCGCAGGAAGAGCCTACAATCGCACCTATTCTCAAAAATGGAATTCTTGGTTGCCAAAAGTACTACTTCATCGCCGCAAGCCCCGAAGCATCCCGCCCTTAGAGGCCAGGATCGGCGACGACATTCAACTCCATACAATCAAGCGTCATGCGGGAGTTTTTTGGCGGAGCCGTGCAGGCGCCCCTTCATGGCCAATGCACTTTCAAGCACATGGCTCCTCTGCAGTCACTGCGCTCCGGAGCTCCTCTCACTGTGCGAGGTAGAACAATACTGCTCAATTGTAATTTCACGACTGATTGTTCAATTCCTGAGGTAGGTGCGTGACTGAGTAGACTGAGCAGATTTGAATAGGTTGAGCAATGGAGCAGAATTTTACATGTAATGTGATAAGTGGGTGCCTGATTACATTAGTTTCTGAGGAGAGTGACTAACTAGGTTTTGCGATGGACGGGTTTCAGGGGCAGTAAGCTCTGAGACAACTGTTGTACAAGCAGGGAAGCGCGCTGTTCAATTTCGACCTTGCATCGACATTCACAAGGTTTGCTGTAATTCTTTCTCCACGATGTTGCTGGTTAGATAATCTGTTGCTGGAAATATTACGTCTCGGGAGCTACAGTAAGCCGGTTTGTTCTTCAGGATTTATGCAACAGTATCAAGCCTTAAACCCTAAATGGATACTTGTATGGGGGTGGTATAGGGCAAAGTGAAGCAGATTGTAGGTTCCACATTGCGGGACTTGCCAGATGAGAAGTATGGAGCCGATACTTTGGTCACGAATTTCGAGTCTCAGCTATCCGCTGGAGAGTTTGCTGAAATGTATAAGAATGATGGCCTACTCGGGGGGCACGTGATAATGCTTGGTGCGGATCCTGCTAGTTATGCTGCAGCTTTGGAAGCCTTACGAGCATATCCTGGTAAGTGGCATCGATTGATATATCGAACAGTTAAACGGCCAATTGGATGTTGCACCTGGAAGTTTTATTATTTGCAGGGGAGCTGCAGCTTGGTGGCGATGTCAAGCCACTGGCTGGGGTTTAGGGTTTAGGGTGTAGGATCTTTCAAACAGTTATGTGGCAATTGGATAGTTTATAGTGGATGTTTTATTCTTGCAGGGGGGTTGCAATTAGGTGGCGGTGTCAACCTTGATAATGCCACTGCATATTTGGATGCCGGAGCAAGTCATGTTATTGTCACATCCGTAAGTATAGTTTCTTCTTCGCTCTCAACCTCATTTCCTTCCAATCAGGAAAGTACTTGAAGTGAGTTACTCAGTATGCTTCCTTTCTTTGTGACATTGGCTTCGTTGGATGGATGCCACAGTTCGTTTTTAGGGACGGCAAAATGGACGAGGAGAGGTTGAAGCAATTAGTGAAGTTGACGGGAAAAAATAGATTGGTGTTGGATCTCAGCTGTCGAAAAAAGGTGTGTCTCAATCTTCGGTCTTTCCATATTAGCAGTGCAATGGTCGTAGTGCTATTTTTAACTTTTCCATGATGTGTACAGGACGGTCAGTACATGGTGGTAACAGACCGCTGGCAGCGCTTCAGCGATCTCGTTGTGAATGAGGCCACGTTAGCGATGCTATCTGCCTCTGCAGATGAATTTTTAGTTCACGGTGTTGACGTAGAAGGAAAAAGGTATGCATTTCTATGCGCTCGCATCAATATATGAAATCGTTGCAACACGAGAAATCGAAAGCCTCAGAAGACTAGAGCTTAGGGAAATTGAGGTTAAACCTCTGGACCGAAAAGGCTCCTTAAGTCGCTATAGGTACACATTTCTCTTCTTGGTGAATGCAATAGACGAGAAATAGACTGCTCAGTTCAATAACAGCGCATCTCTATAAGCTTCGGGAGCATACAGGTCTCTAAATTAGTTTCTTCTTCGATTTTGTTATGACGCTAACTGAGGGAAGTGGTGTTTGCAGGCTTGGTATTGATGATGAGCTTGTTAGTATCCTTGGAAGACATTCGCCGGTAAGATATCTCTGTACTGGTGTATGTGACTTGAATTGAGTGAGCTTCTTGAACTGACCCTGATGTATGTTTGCTACAGATCCCAGTAACATATGCAGGAGGTGTGAACACATTAGCAGATCTGGAACGTATAAAAGCCGCAGGGAATGGAGTTGTGGATGTCACCGTTGGAAGTGCTCTCGATGTGTTTGGAGGCGATCTTCCTTATTCTGAAGTTGTTGCATGGCATAAGCAACAGTTAGCTTCTTGCCATTGACCAGAGTACCATGATCATTCTGCAAGGTGGGGCCTCAAGGAAGCATCTTTCACTATGACCGTTTTTGTGCTGTTGTACTTGCACATATTTTGACATTTTCATGTCGGAGAGATTGAATAGATGGAGTCGGATTATGGAGAGCAATTCTCATGTGATCAACCGACAATCAAAAGTTGCAATTTATCCACTTTGTTTCATATTTTTGAGGCCCTCTAAGTGTTCATCTGGCATGGTATCTTGCCTATTTTCTGAATTTGACGAAATCTACAATGTAACTCAGATGCACATGGAAGTGGGATGGTTGGTATCAGATCATGTGGTCACTGTCGCTTTCATAAAAATTTCTATTGTGCTAACGTTGGAAACTTCATTCTTCCTTATGATCGGAAGATATTGGCTCATGTATTCCAGGTTTTCAAATCTGGTCATGACGTATACAGTGGTACTTGGATACGATCAACCTCGTTAATATCAACGTCTAGTTAAGAACGCTGTCCCTGTCCCTTTATTATGCAAAGAGGCATTGTTTTGTTATGGTCAACGCTTGGATAAGATCAATGTTTTTGTTTGCCTGAAAACCGTTTATCTAATCCAAGCACCATTATATATCACAATGTAGACAATCTGATTTGTACCATGTCAAGGATTAATTACGATATGTAAGCTTAGTCTCTAATCGAAAAACAAAGTTGTAGGATTTTTGTTTCAATTTAAGGTCTTTATATTTTTAGTAAGTTGAGTTTATAGAGTATAGTTCATGCAACTACAATACTTCATTAGTAGATTGAGTTTATAGAGTATAGTGTATGCAACTACAAGTTTATTTGAAACAAGTAACAAAGGATGAACTCCCTTAGGGTTAGTTTCCATGTAAGCCCATCTTCATCACAACCACCCTTGTAAAGCAAAGAATGAGCCAATGGAAGATATTTTACTTGTGTTCAGAGCAAAGGGAGATACGGATGGGCTTACATGGAATTGGTCCTTAGAGTAACTCCTATGGCCATGCCACCCACCTACATGAATGGTGGTGGAGTGGCCAACAAAAATGTAATGTTCATTGCAGATAATTGAACTCCTAGCAATATGAGGGCTCCTCCTAAAGTGCCTCTCGTCTTGCGAAAAGGGAGGTCTTTTGTAAGGAGAGTTTCTCCTTCTCCTCCCTCTAGTTGCAAGTTGACAAGCACATGAGAAGAAGCCATGTTCAAGGCGTCCTCTGATTTGCACGTAATGTAGTCATCAACCATCGTTGGGATAACTTCTCCCTTGGTAAGTTTTGGCACCTTGAGCAACATGGAGATGGTCGAGTATATTGTTTAGAAGGCAGGGTTGCCGAGTAACTTAGAAGATGCTCTTATTCGGATATTTCAAAGATATCTTCAAGCAAAAGTTAGTTCCAACATGATTTTGTGTATGTATGTGATATTATGGGTAAAGGAGGCGGTAATAGAGAAGAAAATCTGAAACCGATCAAAAGCCGAGGCGTTAAAGGCCAGGCTATCCACCACCACGGCCGACAAACGCATGTTGCATCCATCACCATTACCTCAATCAATTGCCTGCCACCAATCCCCCCGCTCGCCCAAAATTGCCCCAAATCAATCACCATATGCCACTCATTCTCGCCGCTCACATTTGCCAGCTCCCAACAATCCCATTCTCACCGGCTCGCAAATTCTCCCCGGCTTTCGCGAATCGCAAATCGCAGCCATGGCTATGGCGATGCATGTCCCAACTTCGCACGCCCTTGGCTCCGTCGCCGCGCTCCCCACCACCCGCAAGCCGTCCGCCACCGTGCGAGCTTCCGATCAAGCCATTTGCGCCTCCGATCGAGTCATTGTCGCGGCGGGAGTGCGCATGCCGAGCAGCAGGGAGGTGCGGGGATCCGTGGCGCGGCGGAGCGCGGAGGCCGGGAGCACAACCACGACCGCGACGAGCGTAGCGGGGGGAGTGCTCGAGGTCGACAAGGACACGTTCTGGCCGTTCGTGAAATCCGCCACGGAGGAGAACAAAGTCGCCGTGCTGGACATGTACACGCAGTGGTGTGGCCCCTGCAAGCTCATGTTGCCCAAGGTAATCGCCCTCTCGGAGACTTACGATGATGTTGTGTTCTGCAAGCTGGATTGTAACCAGGAGAATAAGCCGCTCGCTAAGGAGCTTGGCGTTAAGACGGTGCCGACGTTCAAGATTTTCAAAAACGGGGAGGAAGTGGCTGAAATTCGTGGCGCCAAGTACGACGACCTCGTGAAAGCGATCGAGAACGCCCGCTTGTGAGGCGGAATCGCCATTATCTTCCTGTAATTATGTCTCTTAACTGGTCCTCCAATTGTTGTTGATAGCTCTGAATTTATTGATCGTCGTCGGATATCCGATGCTTGTATATAGAAGCTCGCTCCCCTTCGCACATGGTTGGCTTGCCATAGCTGAGTTTTCGGTTCGCAAGAAATGCATGCTTCTTTCAGGATGGACCTGGTCCGAACACTTGGCATGCTTGTTAGCAGCAGCAGCATGTTGATCTAGTAAGTATGTAGCCAGATCTGGACTTTGCATGGCCGGCTTCGGGACTACTGCAGCCTCCAAGCGGAAAGCTGCTTCAGTCAATCCTCTGTAATTGCTGTGTCAGTGAATGGTGCAATTGGGACAGGGTTTGAGGCAGTCCCTTGGACATGAGATTTCATGGCTATGTCGTACAGAAGAATTTATACATTCAGACCTCCTTCCTCCTCCAAAATGCATGTGATATCAAAGAGCCATGTCATGTTTCTTTAGGAGTGTGAGTGTAGAGAATTTGTTGAAGATGTTTAACTTCAGAAGTAGGAATAAGTGCAAGATGGCTGCTTGGTAATCTGAATCTAACCATATTTTTTGTACTTGCTTACATATTTGGTATCGCTAAATCGATCGCATTCTTATTTGCATACGTATTTGGTATCGTTTAATCGATTGCATTGTTATGATCAGATACAGATATTTGCATGCATTTTGGGTCGATCACATTGTTATGATCATTTCACATTTCTGGTTAACCCTGGAACGCAGTCTTTGATATCAAATATGAGGAGGAAGGTGGGAAGATGCATTCTTAGGTATCAAACATAAGGAGGAAGTTGGGAAGATGCAGTCTCAGATGTCAAATTCATTCATAGTGTCCGCTTCGACGTTCTAGGTTTAAATTGTTATTAAATCGGGTACATATATTTGCATGCATTTTGGGTGGATCACATTGTTTTGACTAGCTATTCGCAAATAATACATTTCTAGTTAACCTTGGAATGTCGGAGCCCATGGCCGTGGATGATGAGGTAGTTGGGAAGATGACTTTGAATGAAAAGACGTTGTGTACTATCTAGATTCAGATGTCAAATTCATCGGACACTTTGTGTCCGCTTCGACATGCTAGGGTGAAATTTTGCGCATTGTGTACAGTCCACTAATTTGTATGAGTGATCTTGTGGTTTGAAAGGATTGTGGTAGGTGGATTGGGGTTGTACATAATTTTGCAGGAGGTTGCAAGCTTATCATAGATTAACTTATTCATGATGCCCAAATCCAAAAGATGTTGTGATCCAATTTTGGGCTGCTCGTTTCAAACCCTAGGGGTGTTTAAGGGTGAAACGTTCGAACACACAAGTTAGCACCACATACAAAAATGCAATTGAACCTTGGTATTGTAATCTTGAACATGGGACTCAAGAATCACCAAACAAGCTTCATGTTCGAGTGGGTTGTTGTGGGCAATGCTCGAGATACTTCATGGTGATCAAGTTCGTGGGGGTAGCAATTACCACAACATGATGACCCATCTCATATCCATCTCACCATTTGACTCCGCACGCAAAGCAGGTCAAAGACGGGTTGCGAGAAGAAGAGAACCTCCAACCTGTGAAGAGGCAGGTGTGGATAGAGTGCTCACTTGACCTATCCTTAAATGTATGTTTCACTAGTAAAAAATGGCACTAAAAGTGACGGCCGTAATGATTTGACCGTAATGACACATAATGAATATTTTAATTGTGCTTCTAATAACATCAAAATATATTATTATATGTGTCACTTTTTCTTAAATTTTTTTGGGTTGTAATGAGCATACGACACCCTAATAGATTGGTAAAAAATTTACGAAAAAGTGGCTAATATAATAATTTATTTTGATGTTATTAGAAGCACAATTAAAATATTCATTATGTGTCATTACGGTCAAGGTCAAGTCATTACGCCCGTCACTTTTAGTGCCATTTCCTACTAGTGTTTGGAAGTCATCACACCAATGGCGGCCCGGCGGGACTTTTAACCCCTTTCGGGTTGGACACTATGCTAATTCCTACCTAGCCATTAGCTGCTACTTAGTCATTAGAGATACTCGACATGATACCCCCCCACAATAGTTGGTTGGACTCTGGTGGTGAGCACCACGTCGGTTTAGGGAGTAGAATTGAGGACCTCCTCATTGGGGGCCATGAGCCCTAACCACCAAGCTAAGACTTGTGGTGCGGGGCCATACGCGTGTCAAGAAAATGAATAGAACTTTGACTTCATCCGCAGGCTCTTCAATGGATGCAACAAATTTGTTGAGCTATATGGTAGGTGGCTCAAAACCCATATAGCTCCCCAAACCTCTCATCCGCCAATTTAAGCCAGGAGGTACATTAAAGCTTCTAGTTGTAAATTTTGATGTACTCATAGTGTATATTTAAGGTTGAGCGGTTTTGGATACACGTTTTACTTCCCATTGTAATCCAAAAGTTGAGAATTCCACTAGGTCAAATCTCTTACATACTTTGCCCATTTACAAAAGTAATTCAATCGGCCACTTGCCAATAGGCTTGCCAATGTGAAAAGTGAGCAGTTTCTTAGCCACTAACTATAGTAGGTGGCGCAAGTTTTGCAGACAAAATCTACATGGATGTTACCAGTGCAAGCAATTTTTGTGCATGGGTAAAGTTTTTAGAAAGCTAGAGCAAGTAGAATCGTTGTTTTTAACTCTTCTGCAATGAGTCATCAATTTATAAAGTTGAATATATAGGTGTTTCTAAAATGGTGTCCTAAAATGTCACCCTATAATGTTTGCAGTACGTACATGGTATTGTTGTATGGAGAAGCTATTATGTACTTTTAAGTGAGGATTACTAAAGCTCATTTGTGGGACTTGCTTCACTTTAGACTACTCTACTATAGTGATGGAGCCAAGAGGATAAGTATTAATGCTTACATTAGCCCCTAACTGTCTTTGTGCTTTTGAAAGCGTGAACTCAAAACTACGTTTTCTACGTCTATGCACTGTCTATGCACTCCAGGGAGTGTAAACCAATTTGTTTTCTTTTTTAAACTTCCAACTATAAGATTTTGTACCTAAGACTTCAGTAATTATTGTTCCAAAATTTGTCCGTTGAATGTTTACACTTTGAGAGATCATAACATCCAAAGTTTCTTTTTCAAGCTCTTTTGGGCATTGTGAAGATTGTTATTTTTCAGAGGGTGCTTCTATAAAATTGGTACACTTTTTGACTTCGGCTACTTTGGAACTTAAGTAGTGATTTGGTTATTAATATGGTTTCAAAAAAATTATAATGAAAAAGACTAAATTAAAACTTGTCCAAACTGCCCTTTTTGGACTTGAGAAGAAAGTTAGGTTAGAAAGACATTGTGCTCCATACTCAGAGACAAACATTTGAAGGGCTATTGGCGAATTGTAGAGTTAGAATCAATGCACCGACACTCACTATTAGAATGTGACAATAATAACCCAAGTGAGAAATTCACACAATAGTGTGAATTCTTGTTACTCAAATCCAATAGATTGAAATGAACGCACCAAATTAACACATGTAGAGGTATGGCTCCTCTAAATTCTAAATTCACCTCAATACTATTGTAAGCCCATTTTTAAAAATCAAGATTTGTAAATGACTCTTTTGACTATAGTGCAATCATAGGATAATGTTCAACAACTATTAGTTAAAATATATTTCAAAGGAATGTTTTTTGGTAAAAGATTTGCAATTATTATTATGAATTAAAATATCTCAAAAGCACTTGATTCTCGAGGAGTTGAATTCCAATTAAACATTGTTGAGTTTTTGTTGTCATATGTTGAGTTGAATTCTAATTCTACTCTACATTTGTGATAGAAATCTTGGTTTAATCCAAGATGTTGTGTAGGCATGACATTTTAATACTCAGGATCTAATTTTGAATACCATTTTCTTTGTAAGAAGTAAGGTAAATTTTCCTTATCATTGAGCGATCATTTGGGTTAGAAGTCAGCAACTTTGAAGAGCCATTACCTCTTCAATCCGTAAAACATGCCTCATGTATGAAAACTCAAATTAAAGAGCTGCCTTCACTAAAATGCATGCCATTTCATACATACTTCACTCCATGGGTTGAAATATTTCATACACACACTAGACTTAATTTGGGACACAACCCAAGTGATTTTGTCCAAAACGAAATCTGGATGAAGAAGATATGGCTCTTCAAAGTTTCTGCCTATCATCCAAAATGTCGTTTTTCGACATCTTGGGCGTTTAAGGGTTATGAACGAAAGAGAACTTTCCTATAGCTTGCGTGAACTTGATAAGCTCATAAGCCTTCAAAACAATAATCTCATACGAGCTCATTTGGGAGGTGAATGTACAGATTTAACCCCTAAAGGTCCAAGAAAGCGGAAATCGCTTTCTGGAATTTCCGCAGGGAGAAAAATCAGCCAACTTTGACCATTATAATCTCAAAATTGGAGAAAAATTAACGGTTCAAATTTGGCATTCCAGAAAAGGGTCAAGTTAACTTCAAGATCCTACGGTTGAATCTTCTAATCAATGCTTAGATTGAGTTTCTTTGCACCTGAAGTAGAAGAAGGTTTTTTTTTATAATTTAAACAATTTTGAATCAAGGACCTTTTGGGGTTAAAGAGACTAAACAAGCTACAGATACAGACATAATGTACATCATTCAAAGAAATTCCTTATTGAAGTTTTTTTAGAATTTTTTTAGAATGTGGGTAAGTGAAGTGATCCATAATTAATGCTTTTGCGTGCCGAACACCTTATCAAAATCCTTGAAGGTGGAATAATAACTTCTCCTTGCAGAATGTTTGGTTTTTTGAAAGGCTCATAGCCCCTATAAACTCAACTATGTTAAATGTTCATCAAAAAGGACATGTATTAAGGTGTTCAAGAATCCTACAATTATAGGGGTTTGGTTGTTCTTGACCTTAAATGTTTTTGAAGGGCTCTTAAAAAGTGTGTAAAAGACAATATTTTCAACATTTGTTGATTTTATATATTGGCCTTTGATATTTTTGAACAACCATTGAGAATTGAAATTAGTCAAAATGTGGGATATTACAAGTTTGATAGTGATTAAGTGCTGTTACAAAAAGATAGTATGGAGAACAAAGAGTGATGTTAGAAAAACATGCCATTTTAGAGGCACAAGTAGATATACCTCTACAATGGCACAATAGGTTTGCTAAAATGGTACACAGAATAATGTTATTTAAATGGAATTGAGGTAATGCAAGAAAATGCCTTTATCTAGTTGTTGGTCGTTACGTCAATAGAGTCCCAACATGGCGTCATGGCTCTTAACGTGGTGTGCCATGCTTTGCTCTTCTCGGGTTGGGTTCCACCTAGGTTGAAGGCCACTCTAATAGAGACCTCTCTTTTACAATATTCTTTTCAAGTATGACATAAAAGGAAAAATCTAAGATTAAAAGAGGTGGACAATTTTGAAGAGTGTGTTGAGGTAAAGTGTCATTTTAGATCAAGCCGTCCCGGCATCGGATCAACTAAAAAAAGGACCCACAAGCCTTGGCCTGGTGGTTAGGACTCATAGCCCCCAATGATGAGGTCGTGGGTTCTATTCCCCATGGCGGCATGGTGCTCACCAAAATAGTCCACCCAACTTTAGTGGGGGTTCTTGGACCTCGTTGTATGGGTACCTCAAATCCCTTTGGGGGAAACCATGTCGGGTATCTCTAAGGCACTAGTGGCTAGCTAGGAACTAGCATAGTGTTCACCCCGAGAGGGGTTTGTAGTCCAACCGTTGGTGTAATGACCTCCGGGCATACATCCAATCATAGGTCGAACGAGCACTCTACTCACGCCGGCCTCTAAATAGGTAGGAGTTTCTCTTCTTCTCATTTTAGACCATGTAGTAAAATATAAAACATGTGTGACATACTTGTAAATTAGGGTTCTTAGGGTTACAACCGGGAAGATGGACGGTCATAGGTACGTAGTAGCTTCAAATTTAGGCGCCGGAGGGAGAGAGCGAGTGAGCGGGAGAGTTTCATTGACAGCGACCGACCGACGATCAATGGAGGCCTCACCATCTCCACCAGCTTCATGAATCTAATCTATGGAGCCAGCCAGCTAGCTAGCCATTGCATCGCCGACTTTCGCCTTCGCTTTCTACGTTTGAGTAGAACGTACTCACCCTTTCTGCGGCTCCTGGCTTCACCCCTTGGCCGCACATGTCATGATCATCCTAAATATCATAATTGTACTTTCACCAATTCGTACGAGCCAAGCCGGAAACGTAACGCACGCCTGGCGCTTTCAAGCCGGCTTGATTGGAGCTCACACAGGTTTGTTGCTCTCATTAATTTCCGTTGCAAAGTATGCTTGCTGGCTGTCGTTCGTACGGCTCAGTCTGACACTTCGGCGGGCCTGCTAGCTTTATGAGAAAATATAACAAGATCTTTCATGATCGTCACAGTGAATCTTCCTAGGCGGCATCGTAACGCTTGGATCCTTACTGATCGAGGAGGGCCTTGTTCGTTGAGCAGCGCCGGATGCATTTTGACCGGTATGTTTTCTTGCACGGTCAGCTTCCTCTACCACTTGACTGGTGCTATGAGAAAGAATCGGTGTATTGTTCTTTTCATGATCGTCACAGTGAACAATCTCGTGTATTGATGTGTCTATACGAACAAATAGTGTGGAGGAGCGAGGCAGCCTGGAATCCTGAAGGCAGATTGCTGTGCAAGGATGCCTGGAATCTTGCCGATCGAGAGGTCTTTGATGGAAGGGCCTCGTCCATTGAGCAGCGAGCCAGCGACGAATGCATCTTGGCCGGTACGTCTGACGGCATTTTCTTGTACGGTCAGCACTTGATCAATCAGCTCACTCAGTTTGAAATGTTCTGTGAGGAAACATCGGTGTTTCATTCCTTTCATGATCGTCACAGAGTCCTTCTTTCTTAGTTTCAGCTATTGATGTACCTGTACGAACAATTGGAGGAATGGGCAATGGTAAGCTTGAGGTATCACTTTTTGGACACACTAATTAGGTTATTTTTATTGAAAGCCTCCAAAGTTTGTCTAATTTTGTCATTTTAATCAAGTAAAAAGACCCTAAAATAGAAAATAAAATATCATGCACCTCACTGAAATCAAAGTATATATGCCTATAGATTTTCTTTTAGATTTTTTATTTTTTTTGGATCCATTCATAGATGAGGGAAAAAGTGTTGAATTTGGGGATTTGCAGGCATTATAGTGCACAATGAATTAATTTTTTTATTATTAAATAAATTATTTTGTATTCTATACAAGAAGATGTAGGTCATATTCAAAAATTATATTAAAATAAAAATGGTTGATATTCCATTTGCTTGATTCTATGGCTTTTAGGTTATTGGGACATGACTTACTTTTTCAACTAAACAATCAAATAAAATTACTTCAAAATATTTTTTTTAGTTTTTAATTTTTTTTCTTGATACATTATAAGTATAGACAACTAAAACTACATCTAATGAAGTCTTATTGTATTACAGTTTAAAAATGGATATGTATGTCACACCAGCATAGAGTGCAATTGTTCATGGGACAGCCTTTTTGGGTACCCCAACCAGACTATCACCCGAATCGTACGTGTGGAGGAGCGAGGCAGCCTAGAATCCGAAAGGCAGGTGCACTGCGTCGGTCTTTTCTCATTAGGGCTTCACTGAAAAACTTCATTCGATCGAGGAGCGTCTGCTTGATCCATGTTGGAGTCTCTGCTTATTCTGACTTCGAGGCCGGTGAGGTTTGCTTGTATACCTTGATTAACATTGAGTGAGTTTTTGGACTGCGCTTAGTTTCAAATTTGGATCTCAATTCGATCTGTTAGACTGGCAGGATATTCTGGAAAATAGTGGGGACTGTAGAAGTTTCCCTTTCATTCACTTTCTACTCCCAGGTCCACCATCGATCTTGAATCGTGAGCTCATTGGAATCTGTCTGTGTCACTTGACTGGCCTTTCCTCATGGCCATAGTTGCAACTTGTGTTTCAAAACGTTTCGATATGATTCAAAACTTTTAGGAACACCCCAATTTTGACCTCAAAATTTTACCTGATTAGTTTCGAGATTTCTAATGAAGAGTTTGTGAGAAATGCATTCTTGAGAGTTTGTGAGAAATGCATTCTTGAGAGTTTGTGAGAAATGCATTCTTGAGTTTCCGTACAACATGAATCGTTGATACCAGTTAATAAACATGACCTTTTATCATAAAAAAGTGACTTCATCGTATGCCGTTTAATCAGTGGTTTCTGATCCCTGTGCGCATTCGAATGTGACTCTCCGGTGCCATGCACTCTTGCAGTGCATACCGAACTGCTGATGAACTTCGGTGTTGAATCCTGATGATGTCGATGAGCTGCGGTAATCGGAACCCTAAATGCGAATTTCCGTTTCGAAACGGTATGTAAAACGAGTTTCTGTTCGTTCTGAAACGTACAGAAACGTTCAATAACGCAACAGAGCTTATGGCCCAACCTTTCTCTATCCACATCACTACATGCCAAAATGGCACATAGTATAGAGCCAATTCTGCGAATTTGAGGTTTCTTGCTTCTGTTTATCAGCTTCTTTGCAACATTCTCTTAAGATGTAAGCTGTATATATGCTCCAATCCAAGCTCAGCTGGAAAGTGAGACCTTTCTAGCATGCCGTTTTTCTCGACGATGCTTTGAAGCATTTATTGAGACGTTTTAGTAAATGCCGACTATACCAATGATTGCATCGACAGTGTTCTGTCCAGGTCTTCGTATGAGTACCGGGGTACGAGGAAGTTGGCTCTTCATCCAACTAAGAAAGTGATCATTTTCAGAAGCTCACGTCTATTTTAAGTCTTGAGTATCTCTCTTGGTATTGAAGTCGACCTGATTAGGTTTTGCAGAAAATAGGGATGGATTCCATGAGAAGATAAGAACCTTTTGAGGAGATAAAGGGTAGTGCTTTCTCTTTAGACAATTCCCAGGAGCTCATGACGTAGGGCTTTCTCTTGAAAGTCTGGTCTTTTGACGGGCATTTGACTGATGGTCAGCTTGCTTGAATAGCAGAAGATGAACTGCAGAAGACAACAGTTGCTGCAGACTTTCCTTGTGAAATATCAGGAAACAGAAAAGGTAAGCCGCATATGTATATTTCGCTGCCCAGGCTGAAGGTCGCTCGCTTTGGTTTCCACTTTGAAGAGTTTGATGAGACTCTTCCCGGCAATTCATTGCAACTACTCTCGCAGGTTCAACACCAATTTGATGAAGAGCTTGTATGGCGGTGAATGAGCCTGTGAGATACTTCGACTCAGCATCATCTCGCTTCTTACAATATGGTGACTGTCAACCAGATATATTATATCAAGATTCCTGCACGTAATGCGCTGTACGTCAAAGGCTTAACCCTTAATTGACATCCTTGTTTTCCACAAATTGGAGAGAAATGCAACCTCATTGTCTTCTGGCCTTATTTCTGCACTGAAGGTAAAACAATTTTGAGAATCGGAAACGGTGGTTATCAAGGTAACTTGGTGATGTGACCAATGCAAAAAAGATTGATCACATCGGGTAGAATCTCAAAAAATGGCACCGTTGAGAAAAAAATGTTCTGGATGAGTGAGAAATATCATATTGTTTTTTTGGTTTTTCCCCCTTGGGTCATTTTTTCTGAAAATTGGCATCATAGAGCATGGTATAGGGATAAAGATCAAGATGTTTTATTATTTTGAAAAAAAATCGTCAAAAAAATAAAAAGAAAGGCCAAGTCAAAGAGCATTGACCATGGGATCACGTGGCCCCTACAATTTTGTACGGATCACACAAACCTCAAGAAGGCGATCGGGAAGGAGCATTGGATTCTGAAAAACAAAAGAATAGGGGTGCCTTTGGACAAGATTTGCACCCTACCACTGTGTCGGACCCGAAAAACAAAAACAATGACCTTGGTGACCAATTTGGTCACCGGTGACGATTAAGGGTTAACAAAATTACATCCGTTTGAATTTTTTGAGTTTTAGTTTGGTGATGATTTTGGTTGTCCAAGTTCAAGTTTGAACATGTGATAATGGACGTATTTCGGTGTCAATGTGCTACAAAATTATTATTTTTGTATTATCTTTGTTAAATTGTGCCCACATTGAGTAATGAATATGTCTTCTTTTCTTAGTCATAGTTTTAATTCTAAAAAAAGAAGGATGTCACCAAATCCCTTGTTGGAGTTTTCTAAAGTTATTTCTCCATACACTTGGTGATATCATCATCTTAGTGGTGTGGGATCAAGTTTCCATCACATTTATTCTTTTCAGAAGCACTTGATATTTATTATGTAAAATTCATAGCTTACGGAATCAATGTTTTGAATTTGCGAAGCATATCTCGAGAAACAATGGTCTTGGTTGTAGGGGTGACTATATTCATGGTGTGTACATACGTTACCAAATTTGAAATAAAATCCTTTGCCCGCGTGATTTGAATGTGATTTGATTTGAAACAGCCGAAACGAGGAGCCAATGGGAACGTCGGTACTCAGGGGAACGCATAAATTCAGATTGCATCCGTGACAGTCAACTGGTCGGGGAGAGGGCACCCCGTCCATTGGTCGCAGGCTCCGGCGGTGATGGGTCACGTACGGTCATGGGACGGTCGCCTTCATCGAGGATGGTGTGGTAGCCCCTCGGTCGCTGCCATTCACGTGAAAGCTTTCCGCACCGGAGCTCTGGGGTTGAGAAGGGGGAGGTGAGAAGCGGGAGTCGGGATTGCAGGAGCCATGGGGGGCGAAGCGGAGTCGTTGGAAGGGGCGCCGATCACCACATCCGCCGTGTTGATGTCCGCGTCAAAGCACATCAGCTCCAAGTGTGGCGCGCAGAACAGGGCGTTTCTGGATTGCAAGAGGGCCGATGCCAATCCCGAGAAGTGCTTGCAGCAGGGGCAGAACGTGACGCGATGCGTCATCTCTTTGTGAGTTTCGCAATTCTGATTCGAAACCCTAATTTTGTGGCTTGCAGTGAGCAATGTAGGTCTTGGTGCGATGTGTGTAGTGAGTTGGATCGGGAATTGGTATGGTAGATGTGCGTTGTGGCTCCGGAACGATGGCATTGTTTGCTGAGGTGCGGACGGCGAATTACAGGTTGAGGGAGCTGAACGGCAAGTGTCCGAAGGCTATGGAGTCATACACGAAGTGCATGGACTACTACAGCAACGAGTTTGATATGTGCCGGAAGGAGCAACAAGAATTCGAGGCGAGCTGCCCATTGTAGGTGATCCAGGTGATATGTAGTCTTTGCTAAATTTAGGACGGATCAGTGGTGTCGATACATTTAGTAGGCAAGGTGGAGGAGCGATCCGAATTGATGTTGTCGGTGAGGCGGAAATGCAAAGTCCGTCTGGCATTGGACTCCTGCTGATTAACAATTAGCTCTTTTCCCACGATCCCTGGCGTCCGCTAAGTTCAGTGAGTGCCTTTGTAGTTCCAGGAAAAGTGGTTGTTAAGAGGCATATATATGCTGGAATAATGGTGGTTGCTCCTTGTGCTGCTTGGTACATTCGGAGGCCATAAAGTAGACGAACGAGTGTGTAGCAGATAAGTTGAGGTACATTTAAATGGAGCGGAACCAGGGCTGCTCATGGAGGGTGATTGTGCGTGTATCCGGCTTAAGTTTTGTCGCCAGAGTTCACTTGAAAGAAAGCTTCCTGACATGATCTTACGGTACAGTACCCTGGGTTACGTTCATTTCTGCTGCAGCAAGTTTTCCGGAGTAGGGTGACTTTGGAATGAGAATTTGACACCTGCCGACAAGACTTTGTGGATACATGAAAGCTATGAAAGCTATAGTTGTGACTCACCTGTTGCTGGATTTTGGGACATTCCGGATAAAACCGACACACTGACACGTACCTATCTTAATAACTCTTTCTGATCATTTATTCAAGTCTATCACCAGTGAGTCAGACCTCGTAAAATGAACAGTCTCGGAACATGAAGATCGAAAAGCATTCCAAACTGAGAAGCACTGTTGATATCAATGCCGGGCTAGTTATAGAAGATTATACTATATCTGCAGACCTGGTCGACTTTGCAATTGGATTCTAACAATCGGGCGGCGAGAATTTACGCTCTTCCGCAGAGCTTAGATGCTTAACTTCATCTGAGGCTAATTGGGATTGTTCCTCATTGTCTAAGGAATCAAATGGTAGCCCTTGGAATGTTTAGCAATTTGTGAATCTAGATCAAGACGACTCAAATCCAGTTTCGACACTGCAAGTACAGCATCGATGGCGTTGACTGCAATATGTAAGTCACGCTGGTCTACAGAACCAAAAGTGACGGGGGAAGGCTTTTTCAATGTATGTATCGAACGGTGACCGCTGATGTTATATTTCGGCAGTTTCTGTAAGATCTCCGAAAACCATCGGAGGGACGCTTCAGGTCTTCAGATTACTTTTCAATGGCAATCTTCGTCTGGAACTTTCTGAAGGTGATGAGTCTGTGAATGTTTGTAGGATGGCGAATCAGTGAATTCCGACTCTATCTTTCGACTTAACGGAAGACTGGAGCCTGAGTCAGGTACTCGCATAACACCTCCACAGAGTGTTCTTAGGTTCTGGGGTACATGCCTTTCTTTGCACATTTTCATGTTATGTCGCGCTCATCACAAAATCACCATTATGTGAGTTTGTTTTGATGTCTGAGTGTCGAACATCTCTGGTAAGTATACGCAAATTTGTTAAAATCGACCAGTTGGTTGGTGCATATCAAAGGTCCATGAATCACGTCTTCAGTTGAAGTAAATGTTGACTGACATCAAATGGTTACCACGCTCTTTCAATTACGACGCAGTAACGAAGTACTAACTTAGTTTGATTGATGAGCAAAGTACTAACTTAGTTTGATTGATGAGCAGGTGTTGAAGTTGATCTCCACGCACACGGAGAGTAGCACGCCCTCTTGAAGTAGTTTCTTGGTGGAAGTCAGTTCATCAAAGGCCTGGTCCTGTCTAGTTAAATCGTGTTGAAAGAGTGCATGCGAAGAGCTCACCTTCTCAGAGTGTTCGGAATATAAGTCTCTGAACTCTCATAGGGTGTTTGTACGATGCGGTCACCTTTACTTACTTGTAGGGTACGCACTCTTTCCAGAGCCTCTGTTAGCACATGCTAATATGTTGACTCAGCCTTCTCTTAGCTCTTGGAGACCTCATTCTTCCCTCGTTTTCTGAGCTTTTGCCTGGTGTCTGCACATCATTGGTGGGTCCTTTTCGTGCGTCCCGAGTCAATGAGTCTCGATACTGGAAGACAGTATCAAATTCTTGATCCGTGCTTCTTACGTGAGTACACATCGAAATTCATGCAATCGATCTGCGGGACACGTTCGATCATTCTGCTTCATGTATTGTGCTGGACTTGCTGTATGGGTACAGAAGAGCAGAATTTTTCCAGAGATTGCTTCGTCTCTCGATTATGCTTGGAGGACCATTACACGAACGTTGTTTTCGGTGGATGCTTTATTGCTGATTTTTCACTCAATGGAAACCAATGAACCGATGTAGTGCTCATATCGAAACTCTGACAGCCGTCGTCGACACCCAGCATTGCCACAACGTAGTTGAGTGACGATCCCACATCTGAATGGCTATCATTTTTGTGAACGGACAGTAGCAGTGCCTTGTTGAAAGAGGCCGCTCAACTGTCTGCGGAAGTTGTTAAGATGAATTTTTATCAATCTACTAAGGCGACTTGACTCTTTCAATGGTCGCAGTTGTTAGAGATTTTGCGTAAGGCGTGTATGTCACGCTCGCAAGTCGTAAGCTGGCTCGCTGTTTCACATGAGGCCTTCCAAAAGGACGTACAAGATGCTGCTCGTGTTGAATCATGACTTCCGGTAACAGCCTGTCCCTCATTCTAACGTGTGGCAGCTGCCGAAGCCCGTGTTTGAACTACAGTAACTAGTGCTTCATGATTATAACCAAACCTGGACAGAACGATGAACCGAGAATCCACATTATTAATTGAAAATGTACTCGAATCCAGCGACACTTACTTGTAATTGGTCAATCTCTTAAGCAATAGTTCGTCCGCAAATCATGTGTAAAAGGTGAAAATCCATAAAGTCATCAGGCGTTCACACATGAAAGTGAACGATCGCTTCCCTCCCAACATCACATTGCATATCTAGTATCTAAGGACGAGGTACATAGAACTGTTCGTGGATTGACGTATTTTTAGAAACATACGGACAGCAGATGCACGAGGGCGGGTGCTTTCCAAAAATTGGTGTGCAAATAGCAAAACTAAGATATATCCCCAAGTCGCTGTTTGCTGCAAATCTAGAGAAACGAGGAATCTTTCTTGACCTCGTAGTAGGTGTAAATATGGATAGACCGAATCAATGCAGCTGAATTTCTGCAAACATGGAAAGTCTTCCTAGAAACAAAAGATTCTTCTTCTATTGTGTATTTTTAAAAATAGTGATTTTTTTCTATTTTTACTTGAAATCAATGGCAGTGATAGATGCAAGTTCATGCAGGATGATTCTCTCCACGGAGCTAAAGGCGAGAAGTCTAGCCACTACGCACTGTAGATGTTCCACAGTACAGTACAGTATCAACCAACATCTGTTGAGTGTATCTGAACCCAGCTTTTACGTCACCTTAACACTTTGTGTGTGGGTCCAGCACGACGTCAGCGGATGCTCTGTGATGAAACACCATGCAATGGTTGTTGTGGCAAATCTTGATTAATCACCTTGCCCAAGAACAGATTCATTATTGAAAAAGCAACACGAACAACAATGAAAGCCGATGGAGACTTGCATGCCACCAAATTAGAAATCGTGTCCAAATTCCGTGTCCTCAAGTCAAGAATCGTGTCTCGTTTGGTCCAAAAATCAACATCTTCAATCTTGATTACTGTGTTCGTAGTCTATCTCTTTGAGGCTGCTAACTTACTCCACAGCAGGCAGTTCACTGCGCAGGAAGTTCTGGTGTGCGAAATTTTCAACCTCGCTAACTTCTGTCTGAATTATGCTGCACACGAGAGTCATCTGCCAATTTCAGGTATGATATCTCGAAATACTCGCTCGGAGTTCATAAGGAAAACATTATCCTACTTCCATTATGGCACACGAGAGACAACAAAGCAAAGGAATTGAACCTTCTTCAGTGTAGGAGAATCCGCATTCGTACTGTACAATGTGCCAGATTATCATAATATCGTTAGATTATCAAATGGAAAATATTACGAGTCGTGAAAGATGCATTACCCCGTGACGAAGACATACATGAAGATTCCCTAGAATAGCACATGGTACACTGTAATATTCTGCCGATCGAGTGACCTAGCCTCCACCATAGCTAAGCTGAGGAGGAGCCTGTCCTGTGAAGGTAGAGAAAGAGTGTGCCCCATCCTACTCATCGTTCAATAATCTCTTGGGTGATTATGCTGGCAAAGGGTCGATCTCTTGCAAATAGCAATCACGCGGTGCACAGCACCTGTAGACGGTACCCTTGACGTCCGTTATCAGGCAGTCTCACTAGTAATAGTACTGCAGGAGAGGATTGAGAATCTAAATGGGAAGTACACACAATCCCTGAGCTGGAACCCCCTGAACAGGTTAACTACCAGCCCCTTTCAACACCGTAAGTAAGTTAAACTGCTGTCCACTGTCTTAATTCCCATACTCCCTCCTGGTTACCTGCTTCATATCTGTAATAAGCTGAAAATCTGTTAGTTACCCATGTGCCTTAAGATCTTCCGATTCAAGCAATATGTCCAAAAAACAAGTATTATTATAATACTGAGTGTCTTATAGCATCCCCAATAGTTCCGCGCCATTGGGACGCGCTAACCGATAATGGCGAGGGGCATACCTGAAGGTGCGACGAAATGGAGGGTTTTGGCCCCAATGGAAGCTCGCTAAAGAGCCCCCCAAACAGCCTTGATGTGGTGACGTGGCGGGGCCGGGCCAATGAGCATGGCCTCGTGGCGGGGCCTTGCATTTGTGATCGGATTTGGCGTTGACTATGCAATAGAGTGTGGAAAATGTCTCCCTGCAACCAGAGAAAACTTGGCGTGAGCGGGGTTGCAATAGAGTGCCGCGGAAAGGTGGAGGGAGGGGCGGCGCGGCCATTGGGGGTACTGTATGAGTGCGGGCCCGCCAATTAGCGTTGGCGAGGGCCATTCGCGCAGCTAATGGGAATGCTCTTACTAGGTAACTAAGATGCTTGCTATGAAGTTAACTGAGTCACAATGACATGATTTCTGCAATGCAATTGATGAACTGACATCATAATGATATGCGCTCCCATTGCCAAGCCAATATGAACAGATGTAGTACAGTTGACATGAGCAAGTTTTGGAGAAAGAGGAGACTCATTTTTGATGGATGAATATTCTGTTGTGGGCCTGTCTGCAAATATTACAGCCCCAGAATCATCAAGGAGGGCACCATGGTAGATTGTCCAGCAGCAGCAGTGTAAGAGAATGTTTGCTATCAAACTGCTTGAATGAGAAGAGGTCTGGCTGGATGCTGAAATAAAGTGTACAACTCTCAGCTTTGCTCAGGTACTTTAATTAATACGACCCTTTTTTTGCATTAGCCCTTCCACCCCTTAGAATGAACTTCTAAAGAGCATTTCCTAGTCAAGTATTTTTGGTAGTATTTGCCACCATAAGTACTTGAATTCACCCGTGTACATAGCAAACAATCTTCACATATGTTTTGTAATTTGGTAGATAGCATGTGTACACCATTTCCCATCATGGGTAATACATGATTTCAATGAATCCAAAGCAGTTACTGGATGAAGAACATTCTGAGAATAAATTAAGCTTTTTGATGCAATTAAGAACCTACATTTATTGGCCATCATCATCTTTAAAGTAAAAATAAATGAAGATACATGTTCTTTTCATTTGTATCTTTCACACTGGGGAACACAAGGATCTGAGTTCAAAAAAGCTGTCATCTGATTTACCAGAGCACTTTGCACACTTGATAACCTCTCCATTTTTCAACAACATTGGCTTGTGAACAATAAAATGAATGTTTCATTTAACCCCTGAAGGTCCTTGATACAAAATTGTTTAAAATTATCAAAAAGAACCTTCTTCTACTTCAGGTGCAAAGAAACTCAATCTAAGCATTGATTAGAAGATCCAACCGTAGGATCTTGAAGTTAACCCCTAACTCTCCTTGAAGCCCAAAATGGGTTTTTGCAATTCCGGGCAGCCTAGATGAAGGGGTTAGAAGTATTATTTTTGCCCAATATTTTTATAGGGTCCTCCTTATACTGCAAAGTGTATGTGGTAAAATTTGCAAAGTCAAATTCCAATTTCTGAGTCTCCTAGGACGATCCTTGGGTTGCGAGCCGAGATGGGGCAGCTTAAAAAAGTCACTTTTTTAAAATTTGTTTTTTGAAACATGTTCATTACTAAATCACTACTCAAATTTCAAAGTGACTCAAGTCAAAAAGTTTACCAATTTTACAAGGGCAGCCTCCAAAATTTTCAAAACCAACCTTCGCAATGCCCAAAAAAACTTGGGAGACAAACTTTGGATGTTATGATCTCTCAAATGGTAAACATCCAACGGTCAATTTTTTGAACAGTAATCAAGCATATCTTTAGGTATGAGATCTTACGGTTGGAAGTTTCAAAAAAGGAAAAGAAATTGGTTCACACCCCCACGAGTGCTTAGAAGTAGAGAATTGCAGTTTTGAGGTTTCAAGCTCCCAAAAAACACCAAGGAGATTTAGGGGTTAACTTGACCCTTTTCTCGAATGTCAAATTTGAACCGTTAATTTTTTCTCCAATATTGAGATTATAATGGTCAAAGTTGGCTGAATATTCTCCCTGCCGAAATTCCAAAAAGCGATTTCCGCTTTTTTGGACCTTTAGACAAATCTTAAATTATCAATATACAAATCTACTAGATTATCCACACGTTAGCTATTTCATTAGACTAATGTTGAAATCTCATTCATGATGGATAAAGGCCTTGGAATGAATGGAGCAGTGGGGGTATGGGCGAGACGGCTCGAATGGCTGGGTGGCAGCTTTTTGCTCCATAGCAAAGTATGCCACATGATTGGGACCATAGTCAGTCTATGGCATTTGCCCAGTCACCTTTTATTTTTCTCTTCTTTACTGTACACCAATTAATGTGGCCACAGCCTTTTACCAGGACCAGCCTCGCTCATCTTGGGCAAAGGGAAGCCCATGTTTTATATATACAACATTCTCCTTTTAAACTGGGACTGGACTCACTTGAGGACAATGAATCCAAAGGACAATAAGTTAAGTTATCAAACATTGGTGTTGTTTTTCGTTGTGGTTCTCACCCAATAGAAGGTTATGCACACTTTGTGGGGAAAGTCTGTTGTACTGTACTGTATAGGTTTACTACTGTATCAGTAAAGATGCCATGTCAAGTACGACCACAGCCCATTGCTATTGTTGGCACGCACAAGTCTAATGTACCATTGCAATCTTAGGGCATCCTCAATGGATGCCCTGCAATTGCTCACTCTACAGGTAAAGGCGGGTAGCGGGCGCCTGCGGAGGTAGCGGGAGTGGAGTGCCTGTGAGCCGGCGGCCCCAATGGTTCACCCGCCACCCGTGCCGAGGAAGCCCATCTTGCGGCCATAGTGGCTGGCTGCCGACCACGGTGGCGAGGCGGTGCCATCGTAGACATTTGACCAGGATAGCGAGAGTAGTAGAGCTCACGGCAAACATGGGAGAGCGGGAGCTCCAATAGCGGACTCGCCAGGGTGAAGGGAGCTGTAGCGTGACCGTTGGGTCGACGTTTTGGTGAACTCACGGTAAGTTAGAGCCGTTGGCGGGACCTGTTACCGAGTCCATTGAGGATGCTCTCATGAAAATCCCGGTTGTTTACAGGATATGGTAAGATGCAAGTTTTTACTGTACCAAGGAACAAGTACATAGAGCCAAAAGAGGTACAGTGCCAACTAATAAGCCTCACTGCTTAATGAATTTTTATCGTTTCTGTGCAGATGGAAAGGAGCTTCATTGCAGAAGTTTCTATCAAAGCCAAGCCCACATGCCTTGAAGTTTTCTAAAGCAGGTGCTTCATGGCAGGTTCTCACTCTTGAACTATTTGCAAACCTTTTGATGTTGGATTTTTTTGGGTTGCACATCAAACTGTAGGAGCAAATCTTATGCCCCATGCTTCATGCTTCAGGGAAGAATGATATGGAAGGGGACCCTTTCATATCTTAAAATTAATGATTACACCACAATGTTGATTTTGTTTGATTCCTTTGTCCAAGCTTTGTTTGCATATTTGAGTTGCAAAAATCCTCAAGGCACCACAAGCCTTGGCTTGGTGGTTAGGGCTTGGGCCCCCAATGAGGAGGTCATGGGTTCTATTCCCCATGCCGGCGTGGTGCTCACCACTACAGTCCACCCAACTATTGTAGGAGGTCCTTGGACCTTGTTGTATGGGTACCTCAAAGTCCTTTGGGGGATACTATGTCAAGTATCTTCAAGGCACTTGTAACTAGGCTAGAAACTAGCGTAGTTATAGTGTCCACCCTCGAGAGAGGGAAGTAGTATTGTTCCAATTTCCCCTTGTTCGGTGGCCATTGGGATATTAGAAAGGGATATATATATATATATATATATATATATATATATATATATATATATATATATATATATATATATATATATATAGATGATCAATTCCATGAAAATAGTGGTACTCAAAGGGCTATTTTCTCACACCAAGACTTGCATATGTATGCTTCAATATATTTTGCATTATATCTCGTGTGGATAACACTATTTGTTATGTATAGAACCCCGCATTGGTTAAAATTGTAATTCTCTATTAACCCCTTCAACCAATGCGCAATCATGCGATAAGCCTTGGTCCCGGGGTTGTCTTCTTCGACACATTTTTGGCAATGTCTGCCGAGTTGTCGTGTTCGTCAGGTATTTGGTACGTTAAACAATTTGGATGAAATATGCTCGAATATCCAAGAATATGTGGGAATATCCTAATTATATTCTAGGGATATGGTATATTCTCAAACAAAGGGTCTGATGTTTGTCTGACATGTCGTGTTCGACGTCATGTCGAGTTTGTCACACAAGACAACCCTGCTTGGTCCCATTTGGTGATTTCCTTCTATTCTGGACGCTGCCCCTTTCCCACAATCTGAGGTTTTGATTCTCAAGCTCTCTTTTTCACTGAGATACGTATTTTGTCTTGCATCATTTTCTAATTCTTGGGCTCCACGTTTGATTGCATTCAAGACTGCTATGCTTTGCAACTTGTGCTCTTCACCTACCTTCTTGCATTCGTTAATCACTGTCGGGCTTCGTCCCTTACCAAATCGACACGTTTAATCAACCACAAAATTCGTGGGGCCCTCCACCCGCAAATTTAATCGTGCATTGCACTGTTAAATTTTTTAATGGTGCGTTGCACCGTTAAATTTTTTAATGGTGCGTTGCACCGTTAACGCACTGCTTAACGCCGGATTAAGCCCCAGCCCTCGCGCATCACTTGCTATTACACGCTCTCGGGCTTCGCCCTCGGGCATGTAATAGCGCGTGATGGACTCAGGTCAGAGCTTAACCCTATACAAATGCACCTCAACCCTCATATTAGTATATTACGCTTCTTCTTGAATATGATAACTTTCAGTTTTTCCTTATGATCATATATTGCAATTGCAACAACGGTTATGGCTTACGACACTTTTTGTTGCATTTCCTATTCCAATTTATTTGTGTGATATTTCTTTTCCACTAATCAATTCCAAATTAAACTAAAAATGCACCTATCTATATATCCACATTCCAATAATGTAGTTAGTAGAAAATTTTCATTAAAAGTAAAACACTTAGTACAACAATTAATATGATCCACACCAACTGGAATGAAAAATAGTTAGTCAAAACAATTGCTATTCACATATGTCAACAAAGTTACAAAAGTGGCAACATGCACAACAAAGATCTCGATGGAAAAACTAGCAAATTTACTCTAGATCTCAATACAACATAGTAGTGGTATTTGAAGGTATGGGTACCTTAAAGCCCTTTGGGCGGATACTATGTCAAGTATCTTCAAGGCAGTAGTAAATAGCTAGAAAGTAGCGTAGTTATAGTGTCCATCCTCGAGAGGGGGAAGTAGTAATGTTCCATTTTTCCCTTGTCCGGTAGCCATCGGCATATTAGCATTATGAGCAGACACTTCATCCACGCCAGCCTCTTAGAAAGGGACCCAAGTTTCTATCTATCTATTCTATCTATCTGGTATTTGAAGGTCATAGAGACAAGACTTCTTGGCCAAATATTTTGGTATGCTCTTGACTAGAAACTCTATGTTGAATTTATTTTTTTTGCCTTGGGCAGTGTCCACTTTGCGATTCAAGGAGTACTGAAAAAATCTCTTAGCCCTATTTTGAATATTATGATCTTGCAAACGGGGTTACATAATCACCTAAGATATAGCACGCTACCCCTAATAGTAATTAGATACAATTTCTTACGGTTGGAAGTACAATAAAACAAAACACATGATAATTTGTAAGTCAAATTTTCCAAGAGTTTTTTTTTTTTTTTTTTTTTTTTTTTTTTTTTTTTTTTTTTAAGTCCAAAAACAACGCAAAACTATAGAGAATGTGGAAAACAAGGGGGGGCAGACATAGGCTGACAACTTCAGCATACGGTTATTGTACCAACTCGAGTTTTAAAAAGTACAAGGGGGAGGTTTAAAAGCCTTGCTTGTGTACATTGTTGGTCAACAAACCGGACCAACCCAAAGCCAATGTTTGAGCGGACATGGTAAGTTGATTCTCAAAAACGTACCCCACTCTCCGCTTGTTGCTTTCAGATTGTAGTCCGAATTTCCATGCGCGATTTGTTTTTGCGACATATGTACCAAATACAAAATGACCGTAATGTGACCGTAATTCTCTCATTTGCAACAAATGTTGAAACGAAAAGAAAAAACAATAAAAAATTAAATCTCAAATACGGTACATTAAATAGCTAGATTAGTGTTAGACACACTAATTTATATAAACATGTTATAAGTTTTTACTGTTGGTCAATATTTTTACCCTCTACATCTGTCAAAATGTGGATCCTTCCATAGTATTGGTAATTTTTTTTTACCGGGAGTAAAAACTTATAGCATATTCAAATCTTATAAAAATCTAACACTAATCTACCTATTCAGTGTAGCTTCTACTAGATTTTGGCAGTAAATAATTAACTATTTCAAAAGACAAAAACTTTCAAATTTCAACCAATAAGAATCGAAATCTTTGTGATTAAATCTCATCATTTTCCGAAGCGTTATGTTTCTCAACTCTATATTTTTGAAAACTTTTAGGTATAAAAACCGAAAAACAATAAACACGAAAAACAATAAACACGAAAAACATGATGTATGTGAGGAAGAATAATAATTTTGTTGTTTTCTACAAAAGTGAAATCTACGCGTTACAAGTCATTAATTGTGGCCACATCTCTCTTGTGGAAATTAATAGTTATGAATTGGAATGACATGTCAATATAAAAAAACGAATGACACCTCAAAAAATGACCGCAATTTCTTCTCGTGCTCGTGAAAAAAAGGGTTAGTGACTACTTTTTTGTCGGAAAGTAAGTCCTAGTTGGCGACAACCTCTTGCACAGGCCGCATCAAAACCAATACCATGGTTTGTTATCGTGTTATATAGTCAAGGCATTGAATTGCAAACAAATTATCGCTTTTGTTAGGTATAACCGCTTATGGTTATGGGTTTGTTTCAAGTGCGACAGATATCTGTGAATATCATCACCCTCCTCTGATTATTTCTATGTTATTTAATGGAACCCATTTATTTATTTGCCCCATATTGACCCCTACATCATATTAAAAATAAAAATAAAAATAAAAATAAAAATAAAAGAAAAAGAAAAAGAAAAAGAAAGAAATAGAAAGTGGAGGTTCTTCTTTTCTCGGTCCTATTTTGGTGCGTAAAATTTGAAGGAAGAGAGAGTAGCAATTCCTTTGTAGGTTTTTGGTCATATTGTCGTTCGTAAAGGACAAGGGCATGATATGGGTATCACTAAGACCCGTTTCATTATGTGTAACTCATTATATACGTGCCAGAAATTCCTTTTTTAACCCCTATAGCCATGTCACGTATAATACTATCCGGTTAGAATAATTTTTCAATATATATATATATATATATATATATATATATATATATATATATATATATATATATATATATATATATATATATATATATATATATATTTAATTTTTTTTTAAGTAGTTTCAAAAAATCACACTATTTCTAGTCGGGGTATCCATATCATGCCCTTACCCTAAAAGTTAGTGGAGAGAGCACTTGAGACCGAAGTTGGTAAAAGGGCTATTGTCCGCAAAGATAAGGGAGCGGTTCTCTTCGACGGGTGACGGATGGTACACATGACGACACCTAAGGGTCGGAGGTGGGTACACACCCGATAGCTAACATTTTCATACGATGACATCTTGCACGCTTTAAGTCCATTTCCACCATTATCATCTGATTAGTCCTCGCGCATCCCGCACTGATTGATACTTGTGTGAACTGATTTAGCCCGGTTTTGTTTTTGGTACACAAGTCAATTTTAGTGGCAAAAATAATGTTGACTCAATGAGTAAGAAGTGGAAAATTAAGAAGTTGTCATTGCTTAGACCTAAATCTTTTTAACCCTTAAGTGCCCAACGCATGGTTGTGGGTATCAAAATGTTCAAAAATCGCAATTTTGACCACCTTGTTGTTGGAATTGAGATATGGTCAAAAAGTGATGTGCTTTCTTTCTACCATAAGATCTTAACTTCTAAACGTGCTGAATGTCGAAAAAGAAAGGGAAGAAAATTTGAAGGTTCTTCATTCGGAGCTTTGTTTTATATGAAATGACTTGGGTTGGGTCCCGAATCAAGTCTAGTTTGTGTGGTTAGATTTGCAGATGTGTAAGAATAAATGACATGCACTTTAGTGAAGGAATGAGCTCTTGTTTTTAAGTTTCAAACATGTGGTATGTTTTTACCATTATGGGAATTTTTTTATGAGTTTTTTCTATAGAATCATGATCTTAAGATGAAGGCTAACAACTTTCTAACTGGAAGAGTTATGATCCAAATAACTTTGGTATTGGATTTACAATGATGTTTCTACAATGGAAAAATGTGAATAAATTGATGATTTTTGAAGAGCTGTATCTCCTTCATCCACCCTTGGATTTTGACTTTGTTTTTTTAAGATGAGTTTGAATTTGAGTTTAGTTCATGTGGTACAAACCTTGACAAAACGCAAGATAAATTGAAGGATAAGACATAGATTTGAGAGCAAAGGGTTGAGTTTTGAGCTATTTTTTCCTTTGTAGAAGGATTGGCAGGTTTCACCATTGCAAGGCCGCCATCACTTGCGCAAAGGAATTTTTCTCATGCATTTTTTTTTTTTTTTTGGGGTTTTGTTTAAGGGTTTGATTGAGATGAAGTTAAACATCTTTGTAGTTGGTGATTTTTTCATTGTAATAAGTCTATTGGTAGCATTTTTATTTCAAAGTGAGGTTTTGTGATCTTACAATCCAAGAGGCCTCATGACTCAAGATTTGAGCCACATGATGTAGAATATGTCTGCAACAAGATTGTACCTTTGATATTTGAATAACTAACCTTTGCTTCCATTTATGACACTTTTTTTGGGAATGTGTTCATTTTGGTACAAACGAGTCAAATCATTTAGGGGCTAGAGTTGAATACCATCAGCATTACCAAAATCAGACCCTCCATCTATCCTACACAAAACAACAAATACCCATTTTGGCTCTCTTAGGCACTTAGGGGTCAATGTATGCATTGTTGAACATTATTTACCTTGCTCTCAAACTATTTTGTCACTAAGAGTATTGAAGGGTTTTGAACAATCAGAGATAATGTGCAATTTTTATTTTTTGTTTTTTAATAACTATGAGAACTAACAACTTGTTCTACTAGTTTTTTCTAATGGTTCAGGTGTCAATTCTATTCATTAACCCTTCAACGCCCATGGGGTCTGAAACGGGCAGCCCAAAATTGGATCACAACATCTTTTGGACTTGGGCATCATGAATGAACCAATTGATCAATGATGAGCTTCCAACCTCCTACAAGTATTGTACAACCCCAACCTACCTACCACAATCCTTCCAAAGCACAAAATCACTCATACAAATTGTGCTTTGATTTGTAAAATTTCACTCTTTGAATGCATCACAAGAAGGTGACCAGTTTGACATCAAAATATTAGTGAAAAGTTGAGTACAATGAGAGCTAGAAGGCATATTTTCTTGGAAAACAGTCCCTCGGGTTTGCAAGGACCTTTAAGGGTTAAGGAAGGATTATAAGAATACAAGCATTCTTGGAGTTTTCTACCCCCTCCCCCATAAGTTGGATGAAATAACAACGCATGTCTCCATTATTTTGTACAAAACATCATGCTTCCCTTGAACAACATTGCTAGGGTATAATTTGACCTACGAATGTCTTAAATCCTTGAAAATCTAGCTCTATAGTGATCGTGAAGAGAGCAATATATAATATCCGTGAAGAAATTATTTTTTTAATCCGATTTTAGGAAATCCAACCGTACGATCTTGTTTACAACTGTCTAATTTGTCTACCCACCAATTTTTTTACCAAATTTTGCCGTACAAATTCTTGTGAAAACAACATGTCTAACTTCTTTAAGCAAATCCGGTCTCAATGTAGAGATCAAATAGTATTTGGTCTTCTACATTTTGTGAATGTTGATGTAATTGTAAACATTTGTAAGGCACTTGTAAATGTCACATCTAACAAGTGTTTTTCCTTTCTTCACAAGTTGACTTGGTCTCACATTCTCATTGGACTTTTTCTAAGCAATTGTAACAAAGTATCTCTCTATGGATGGATGGCCCAAATATTCATCCAATATGGTACAAATTAATGATTGACAAAGGAGTCCATAAAAAGGTTTTTAGTAGTAGTAGTATTACTAGAATTGTGGTTTGAGTAGACCATGTGTGTACACTCAATAGTGTTGATTTACGTCCAAGTGGGTGTAAATTGTTTGTATTGTATTGCGTGTACTCGCATGGTCTACCGTTGCCGTTACGTTTTGTGTAGGCTCAAATGAACACTTTACTCACACCACCCTTCAAATAGAGGCTTAACCCCTAAAGGTCCTTGATACAAAATTGTTTAAATTATCAAAAAGAACCTTCTTCTACTTCAGGTGCAAAGAAACTCAATCTAAGCATTGATTAGAAGATCCAACCGTAGGATCTTGAATTTAACTTGACCCTTTTCTCAAATGTCAAATTTGAACCCTTTAATTTTTGTCCAAATTTGAGATTATAATGGTCAAAGTTGGCTGAATTTTCTCCCTGCGGAAATTCCAAATAGCGATTTCCGCTTTCTTGGACCTTAGGGGTTAACATTCTTCTTCTAATGGTTGAATGGATCCACACATTCATCAAATGTGACAATCATTCATCCATTTAAACCCATATTTGTCGTTCTCTTCTACTCTTCCACTACAAACAATGATTTAATTTTCGTCACATTACATTTTGTGAAGGAGTAAGTGCATAAATACTAAGAGTTAAACGTTGATGCATATGGTAGTTTCACATTTTTCTTATCACTACACAAGACCGAGATGTTAATTAGTGTTATGTAGAGATTAACTTCTGGTAATAACACTAATTCTTCAATTCTCTCTTAATATCAGTATTCATTTTGGGTCGCCATTGCAATCAATGAATTCATTGTCTTTTCTTCAAACCACCAATTGCACAACTTCCAATATATTCTCCCACTTGCAAGAACGTTTGCATGCTCTCACAATTCATGGTATGGTTTGACAATTAGTGTTGTAACACTATGGTGAATTGTGACATTTCGCAATAAACCCCCAAAGATCCTTGATACAACATTGTCTAAATTATCAAAAAGAAATCTTCTTCTACTTCAGGCCCAAAGAAACTCAATCTAAACATAAATTAGAAGATCCGACCGTAGGATCTTGAAGTTAACTTGACCCTTTACTCAAATGTCAAATTTGAACCGTTAATTTTACTCTAATTTTGAGATTATAATGGTCAAAGTTGGCTGAATTTTTTCCTGCGAAAATCCCCAAAAAGCCATTTCAGCTTTCTTGGATCTTTAGGGGTTAATGTTTGTAACACTAATTAAGAACGCTTGTGTAGGTGCAAGTTGAGTAATACGTTTGGACTACCTAAAAGCGCCAGGGGACCTAAAAGTGCACTGTACCTCATTTGTAGATTGTGAAAATACATATGTACCTCATTTGTATATAACACAATTGGGTCAAATCTTACATAGCACTTTGGAATTTTGTATAAAATTCACAAATGCGAATTACATGCTGCAAATTTTTGCAATCCTCTTGAAAACCTATTTCAAATGTGGTCATAATTTTATTTTGAATTTACTAGTGCTAAAAATAGGTCAGATCTCTTAAGTTGGTGCTTTTAGGACACTCAACCTTATGCATATGTGGCAACGAGAGCGAGGTATGATGTGCCGCGGCAGAGTCCCGGTTTGCATAGTACAAAAAGAACAGCCTGCCTGCCAGCCATGAATGGTGGGAAAAGACGTTGTACGAAACACACCATGGAGGAGGGGGGGGGGGGGAAGGAGGATGAAAGTATATTTTGTTTTGCTATGTTGTGTGGTCTCCTCCTTCCTGACTCCTCCTATGACACTTACACCCCCCCCCCCCACCGGGTCGCGAGCCCTCGGGATGAAAAGCAAACCTCAGTAGCATCTTCGTGGATGGCGAAGAAAATTCCATCCCACATGGAACACTCCTCGCAAGTATCGGCCCTCCCCTCCCCATCCTCGTGATTCCACTTTGTCACCTTCGCCTATGATTGTCAAATGGCATGGACCCACTCGCTCGCTCGCTCACCCATTCTTGAAGCAACGCACGACGACCAAGTCAAAAAACGAATCCCATATCTAAAAGAGATACCATATTTTAATGCATGTGAGGTCTCAATTGATATTCACACTTTGTAGGCGGGAGATATTTGTGAACCTTACAATCTATGTGTTCTTTCCGATGATGTTCGGATAGATGATGACTTCAACAAATGATTTATTCACACGATGCCACGATGTGGAGAATGATAATTCATTTGGTTTTTTATTTAATTTTTAATTTTTTAATAAAAAATCTCTCCTTTTTGAGTTGCATCTTTTAAAACTTCATCAATATAGATGGTTTGGTCTTCAAGTAGCATTTTTGTAAAAGGAAAATTAAAAAATTTAGAGTGCATAAAAAATTCAGCTCAACAAGCAATGTGCTTTCCTACCACAACTTAAGATGAAAAATGAAAACCATGAGCTTTTTTTTTTATCCCATTTTGCAAAAAAGAAAAGACTAAGGCAAAAGAATAATGTTCCTTATTACTTTCTTATCAACCAAAGATTGATTCTTCACTCCGTTTGGTTCACATGCGGTAATACACATATAGATGGCACAATTGGGTTTTAAAAATTTTAAAATAAATAAATAAATAAGATTCAAACCTTGGTAACTACCTCACATGAAATTGTTGCGTCAAATTCCTATACAAGTCATTATCAAGTAAAGATATGATAATTTACGTTTGGGTGCACAAATCTTACCTTCCAAATCTATAACCTCTTTCTTGTTGACAAATATAGTTCCTTTGCAACCAAGGCACTACAAGCCTTGGCTTGGTGGTTAGGACTCATGACCCCCAATGAAGAGGTTGTGGGTTCTATTCCCCATGTCCGTGTACGAGTGCTCACCACCATAGTCCACCCAACTATTGTCAAAGGTCATTGCACCTTGTTGTATGGGTACCTCAAAGCCCTTTGGGAGAGATACTTTGTCAAGTATCTACAAAGCAGTAGTAACTAGCTAGAAACTAGCGTAGCTATAGTGTCAATCCGTAAGAGGGGGAAGTAGTATTGTTCCAATTTTCCCTTAACCGGTGGTCATCATGATATTAGCATTACGAACGGACACTTCATTTACGCCAACCCCTTAGAAAGGGACCGGAGTTTCTATCTATCTATCCTCTGCAACCACCACCACGTAAAAGTTGGGTATTTCAAGGTCAAGCATCACCGCAACTTATATAGGATAAGAGAGAGTGTTCTCAAAATGAAGCGGTATCAATAGTGGAGCCCTAGAGGTATTTAACCCGTAAAAATCCAAGCGTTTCCTCGACCTCCAGAACCAAAAACTGCCATTTTTCACCTTCGTTGGGAAATGGGGAAATGGAGAAACTTTCTTTTCTGGTTTTAGACTTTGAACGGTAAGATCTTGTACCTAACTTGTATACAAAGGACTCGTCAAAATTTCAACCGTTGGATGTCTGTCATTTGTGATATCATAACAATCAATGTTTGTCCAACACTTTTTTTTGCCGCTGCATGAGAAGCATTGTCTAAATGGTGCCAAGGGCAACTTGATAATTGTTACTCCAAACATTTTTCCGTCATTTTTTCCCATGTAGGTAATCAAGTTGGGTACGCTCATGCAAAACTTTAGAGATGACTTCCACTTTTTGACCTTAATGTAAATTATTTTGTGAAAGAAGGTCTAAAAACAACACTATAGTAAAACAAGCACCTCATATGATATATTTAGTTTGAGAAAAATCTGGACGGTGAGTAGGTGCATTTATGAGAATGTGAATTTTGAAAAGAAAAAAAATCTTGGAAAAAATTTGAAATCTCAAATTTTGGCAATTTTTGAAAGAAACAATTGTAAAATTACTAAATTGTGCAGATTGTTTTTGAAAGTTTTGGAGGCTGCCCTTGTAAAATTGGTAATTTCTTTGACTTTGAACACTTTGGAAGTTGAATAGTAATTTGGTAATGAACATATTTCCAAAAAAGAATACTTCAAAAAAAAAAAATTTAAACTGCCCGTTTGGGACTTGAAACCTAAAATTTCTAGATGAAGGTTATAAAATTAAAATTTGGCTTTGCAAATTTTACCACATACACATTACAATATGAGGAGCACCCCGTAAAAATCTTAGGCAAAAATATCAATTTAACCCCTTAAAATGAGTTGCCCAAAATCGTAGAAAAGCAAATCGGTTTTCTTGGGTTTTTAGCGTCACAATGCAACAAAAATAATAGGGTGAGAAATGAGGGCACTGTTTTAGAAAGACTTTAAAAAATTCATAGCACAGTCCAAAAATGATGAATCCACTTTGACTATCCTTCCCCCATGCACAAAAATTTCTCACAATGTATACTTCACTACACATTTCCTATTCTTAAAATTTTGAGCACTCTCCCTTAGTGGTGTTGGTATCCATAAGGATTTTTCTTGCCTTCTTGAGGTTGTGGATTTGATCCCTTGTTGTGAAAGCTTGTACCACTTGATGCAAACGAACTCTTCTCCTTATGGTGAAACCACCTATTGTCCTGCACTTAAGGGAAAGTGAGGAAAGCTACATACTTTTATTGAGAAATGAACAGGTTACTATTTTTCAGGAATAATAATAGGAAAAGACAAACTTTCCCTATTTTTGTGGTTTTTTAAAACGCACACATAATTAAATACAAATTTCAGAAATAGAAGCCTAAAGGGGGGCACCCCAAGTATGTATGCATGAGATACATGTAAGGGAGGTCAGATCTTTATAAAGGCAAAAATCTTGGGTGCCCACCTTTAGGTAGGTGCCCGCCTTTATGTGGTTTCACCATATGTGTGTAAAAAAACTTAATAAAAATTTCAGTATGCGGTCATTTGATAAGGACACCCCTCCAAAAATAGTGTGGTTTTCTAAAAACTACTTTTTTGATAAAGAAACAATTCTGAAAAAATTATTGTAATTAGATGGTTTTATAGGTAACATGGCTATAGTTGTGTACATGGGGTTTTAAGAGGAAATTTTCAGGCACATATACAATGAATTACACATAGGTCACACATGATGAGACGCGTATTAGTGGTACCCTTGGCTCGTGTGTAGGGAGGAATTAGCAGGTGAGTTGAATTAGTCACGGCTAATCATTCCATTTCCGCGTTCCATTCCGTCACATGGTCCATTGGACGGGACGGGTCAAAAAATGATATAGTACATACATTACATGGCTAGACGAGAGGAGACGAGGCGAGGCTGAGTTGCGATAATCGTAACACAGCTAATGTTGTTGTAAGTAGGTCACCTGCCCCGCCTCATTTATTGGGAGCAGCTGGATCAGCACATTTCCCCTCATTGGACCACACGCCCTGCCATGTGATCGCTTTGCTTTGCTTACATCACCCATTGCCGCACAAATGGGAACGTCGTACCGCATGTCCGCTTCTCATTCGTCACGACCCGCCTAACGTTGACGTGGCATTTTCATTTTTGACAAGAGTGTGTTTTGTGTTCTTGTGCTCAATCGGGCCCTACCGTGGTTGCTTGGATTGCAACTTTCGTTCCCGTCCACACATGGAGGTTGTCGTATAATGCCAAATTCGATCATGTGTTCGAGGGCTAATCCGGTTGTGGGCTACTAATCATGGTCATCATGCGACAAGGTCTATACAAGTTTCTATACATGATTGTTGAGATATGTCAATTTGACGATGAACATATTTCATCTTGAGGTCATCTTGACCTTTGAGCTTTGATATCTTTTTATGATAATAAGGACGATTCTTATATCCATTTGTTGATGCCAAAATTGAGTTTAGTCTTGTGCTAATTTTTTTTTGTCAATCCAAGAGCCTTGAAAAATATTGCGTGCAGTTTGGTGCAACAAGTTTGTGTTCTTTGATTTTACCACTTGGACATAGTTTACTATCTTGAGCCCATGATTGAATCAACGTAAAGAATTTCTTTTAAAACATTGTGATGTTCACGTGAAGTTTAACCCCTATTTGACTCAACCTATTTTTAAGCTAGAAAACACAAAAGTGTCATAATTTCAGATGAAGGTAAGGTATGTAACTAACAAACTTATTGTAGGTCATGTGAACGAGAATTTGAGTTATGAAGCTACATAGATTGGGAGATTATAATGTATTTAGTACTTCAATAAGATCATGTAATATTGTTGTTTTCACTTCAGGGTGAAAATGCGTTTACAAAAAGTATGACCAACCAAAAATTTATTCACCGTCATCTCACAGACACTCTTGAACCAAAAAAAATTTAAAAAACAAAAAATAAAATTCTTTGGCCCAAATAATGGCCTTGCAATGGTGATAACTTCTCAAAATTTTACAAGGGAAATATAGTCCAGAACTAAACATTCTATATTAAAATCCATGTCTTATCTTTGATACACTTTGGATTAGGTTAAAGTACCTAATCCAGAAATCAAACTTTGATTGTACCGCAACCCCAAAAATAATGAAATTTGATTTTTTCATTATAATGCAGGCACAATTAAGCTAAGGGTGTCCAAAAAATTTGTCCCAAGTACAATTTCAGCTCATGCAAGTGTGTCAAACATGCCCATCTTCTAAATAAAGTTAAGTATGAGAACACCAAATGTGGTTTCAATTTACAGCACTTATAGCCTACCAAAAAACAATTAATTTGCATTGAAGAATATTAAGAGTTTTTATTAGGTATTTTAGTTGAAAAAGTAAGTTGTGTCCTGATGACACAAAATCCTAAGAAACAATCATTTGATACATCAAAGGATCACATTTTGATACCATTTTTGGATATGACTTACATGTACTTGTGCATTATATAAAATAGTTAGTTTGACAAATATACAATTAATAAAATTTGCACCATGATGCCTGCAAATCCCACCAATATGCAATTTACTGTGGAGGGTTCAATGATCCAAAAATAAAAAAATTGAATATATATATTTTTTTCTCTTAGGAATGTGCATCTTGATCCCAATTACATATACGATATTTTAAAATGCTTTTGTACTCTTTGTAATTGATAAAAATGGAAAAAAATGATGAACTTTGGATGTTTCAACCAAAAATCACCTAGTTAGTCTTGACAAAAAGTGATACCCATACCTTCGCCGTGCCCATGCATGTAAATAATTTTTACTTCATTGGATGAAGTTCTACCACACTAATTAGACTTGATACAGATTCAACTCAAGTGATTTTGTCAAAAACCCTCTCCAAATAAAGAAGTTATGGCTCTTCTAAGTTTCACCTTGAGGATTAAATAACTTTCTAATTATCATCTTATAACACTATTTGGAACTAATAATGATTCACAAACTCGTAATCATTACTTATCATGATTCATAAGTAGACTATAAGCATGACAAGATATTGCTCACAACAAGATCTTCTATACGTACTTAGTGTATCATTTGATTTTACCACTTGACTTGCCAAAACTATCTAGAAAGGATTCTCATACCTCCAAATGTCTACTCTACAAACCATCAAGGTCCTACAACCCTCAAGTGTGCCCTCCTACTCATTATTTTGTCTTTCTGTAAGACCAATCAATTATGTGAGAGTTTTACGGGCATACATCCAAGGATAGGTCGAACGAACAATCTATTCACACCAGGTCTTTAAATAGGTTGGAGTTTCTCTTCTTTTTCTTTGAGAGTTATATGTTGGGATTAAGGAAGGTGGTAGTAATGACCTAGTTTTGGCAATTCGATGTAGAGAGTGAGCGAATAATTTTCAATAGACTTCTTGATATAGAGAACAATACTTATCATGTATACTTCTTTAAAATTACTCTCTAGATCCACGCTTCAATCATTGTATTGAAGGGGTTAAAGGAATTTGGTTGTAGGTGCTCTTATAGGGCGAGTCAAAATGTCTCTCAAAACCTTCTTAGTGAACTTGGGTTGTCATTCAAAATGATTGAATTCAACATTCGAAGCGTTTCTGAGAAGGTTCTCAATAATTGCATAACTCTTGAGGAGCTTCATCTCCTCATACACTTTTGGACTCCAACTTCATTTCTTGGATAAGATTATATTTTAAGTCTATTCTTTGTGGTAGAAAGCTTACATTAATCCAAGATGTAAAGAATGTATGACAGTCATTTTAGTGCAAGGAGTCTAGATTTGGGCTTTTTTTTTATATATATATAATGTTTGGGGCAATCTTCACCATTCCAAGGCTTTTACTTGAGTCAAGAATTTCTCTAGTGATATTTTTTGGAAGAAGAGTGTTCTTGAGATGATAGTTAACAACTCCCTAGTTCCTTTTCTTGCAATTGGTTTCTTGATATCATTTCCACTTCAAAGTAAGAATCATGAAATTCTATAATCTGTTTCGAGTATGAAAATATTCTGATCTCGCAACCTAGAGGCCCTGTCAGTCAAAATCAGGCTCACATGACTTACAATACGTCTACTACGGTTGAAATTTGAATAACTTGCCTTCATTTTTCTTTATGAAACTTTTCTCAAAATTGTGTTTTGAGGCTAATTTGACGTTTAGAAGTGAAATCTACTTAGATTTCTTACTCTAGAAGGTATTCTTTATAAAACCATAATAATAATAATAATAATAAGAATAATAAAACGTATCATATATTCGTAATTATTTTTTAAAAATCCTAAGAGTGAGAAATGCACAAAATATTCTTACACAATGCCACAATCACATTGTACTTATTAGCGGTTAGGCTTCTAAATCCAAGTCCATACATTGATTGGGTGGATTGCGAATGCTTGTATATATGTGTAAATTGTTAAAAAAAAGGAAGTTCATCCGAGCATGCTCAAATATCTAATTATGGGTGGCCATGGGGCAAGGACATAATATGGGTACCACCAAGATGCATCTCATTATGTGTGACCTTTGTGTAATTCATTATATATGTGCCAGAAATTCCTTTTTTAACCCAATGTATACAGCTATAGCCATGTCACCTACAGTACTATCTCGTTAGATTTTTTTATATATATATATATGAAATAGTTTTAAAAAATCACACTATTCTTGGAGGGGGTACCCATACATAGCCTTACCCATGCTTCAAGAAATTTTTTTCTTATGGTAAATATCTAAAAGTTTGCCAACCCATGATTTATTTTTCTTTAACCCCTAACTTTCCTTAAAACCCGAAACAGGTTTCGGAGGTTCCCGCAGGAGAAAACTCAGCCAATTCTGACCATTATAATCTCACAAATGAGGAAGAATTGACGGTTCAAATTTGGCACGTGAGAGGGATGCCAAGTGAACTTCAAGATGTTACGGTTAAATCTTTAAAATAATGCTTCGATTGAGATTTTTCGAGCTTAATCTAAAGGAAGGCCAAATTTTGTGACTTAGACCGTTTCGCAACAAGGAGATTTAGGGGTTAAAAGCTCCAAACTTACCTCCTTTGAGGCTCTTAGGGGGTTGATAAAATAGCTACACACACTAATTCTTTTATGGATAAATAAAGGGCACCATGACATCCAAGTGATCAGTGAAGGGCTGACATTCTTCAGAGTCACTTATTATTATTATTATTATTATTATTATTATTATTATTATCATTTGGTAAGCCATGAGCTTTTTTACTGAAGGATGGGGAGCAAAGGGACAAATGGATCCACACGAGGGGGGGCCAATTTTCTCGGATTACTTTATTTTCTTGTTGTCTTGTATCCTTTACAGATGGAAAGTTCCAGAAAATTCTAACACTTTGGGACATGTCTGCAGGAATGATGACATGCAAATTGACCATAAATAGTCGCATGTTTGTGGGAATAGCCCTCACCCCGTCGTCATGGTTCAAAACGTGCACAAAAATCTCGCTCACATAAGGGCCGGTTTACACTACGGTGGAGAAGAAGGCCTCCGGTCGGTCTAGAATGCTTGGCCAAGACATGGTTATATAGGGCAAATGGTGGATGTGCCGGAGAAGAATTAAAGGCAATAAAAAATCACTTGACCAGTTGTAGTCTAAACACCTAGTGGAGAACCATTGGAGAAGTCTTACCGAGAAGTTCATCGATGAAAAGAAGTTAAACCATATGGTACATGTTAGCTTGGATAAAACTCCATTCTTTCTCCACATTGACATTCTACCAAAAAAATCATAAGAATATTGTGCTCATGACCAGTGGACTCCTCCACCATAGTGTAAACCTGCCCTAAGGGCTCCTGTAGAAGAGTGCCACAAGCGTTTCTCAGAGCCTCCCCCCCCTCATCAGCCAACGTGATTTTTTCTCCAAGTATCCCTATTTTTTTATTTTTTTTTATTTGGACTCCCCAATGGCCGTTTTTGATAAATTTGAATTCAAAAATGGTGCCCACGGCCCCAAATTAGTCTAGGAATGTAGTCCCTGGTATTCCTAAGCCTATACATTGAAAATTTAGGGGGCTCTTTACCCTCCCCGAGAAATGCTTGTAGCACAGATTTACAATGATCCCTAACTTAACCCCTAAAGGGTGAGAAGCCTTAAAACATTCAAAAACCCTGAATATTGCTCTTTTGTTGCTGAAATCATGCCTTACTACCTTTTCTACATGTACATAAAAATTAAAAAATTTAAAAAAAAAAAAAAAAAAAAAAAAAACTTGAAAAAAAAGTAAAATCTCAATTTTTGGTGAATCTTTGAATTTTATGCGTTTTGGGCAGATGTTGAGAACAATTGAGCATATACTGCAGTTTGGACAGATTTTGAATAGCTTTTTCAAACTTTGACTGCAAATATCTCCTAAAGGATAAGGAATTTTGAAGCATGAGATGACTTTTCCGGAAGGTATGGAAAAACTCTACAACCTCCATAAGGTTTTAGCTTCATGCAATCTAAAAATAATATATCAGAGGCTGCCCAAATTGAGATCGACCCAATTTGGGCCTCACTCACCTTGAGGGGTTAAATGATTCATTACACTGAGATTTTCATTAGGTTTGGTGGAATGAGATATTCTTGACTTCTGGTGAAGTACTTGACAAAAATCGTACAGTTTTCCACTCAAAGAAATTAGGACAACCTATATATTTTCTCTTCTTCAGAAGCTTTAGTTGGCTCATCATTTTTCCATCGAAAAAAGTGTGCAAATTTCACAAAGCAAAAATGACTCATTACACCAAGCTTGGTGGAACAAGACATACATAATATAATATAGACAAGATATAGACAAATATAATATTTGAAAGCTTGTCAAAGATTACACACTTTTCTTCCCACACATTAGGCGAACCCAAGGATTTATTCTTTTCTTTTGTGGCTTCGGAAGGCACCACAAGCCTTGGCTTGGTGGTTGGGGCTCATGGTCCCCAATGAGGAGGTCGTGGGTTCCATTCCCCATGCCAGAGTGGTGCTCACCACTATAGTCCACCCAACTACTGTGGGAGGTCCTTGGACCTTGTTGTATGGGTACCTCAAAGCCCTTTGGGGGAATACTATGTCAAGTATCCTCAAGGCACTACACTAAATTTGATAATTAGTGTTAGATTATTATAAGATTTGAAAATGCTATAAGTTTTTACTTTTGTTTAAAAAGAATTACCACGAGCATTGATTCTAATACTATATAAGGACCCCCATCTTGACCAATATAGTGGGTAAAATTATTGAACAACAGGAAAAACTTATAACATGTTTATGTAAATTAGTGTATCTAACACTAATTATCAAATTTAGTGTAGTAACTAGGCTAGAAACTAGTGTAGTTATAGTGTCCACCCTCGAAAGGGGGAAGTAGTATTGTTCCAATTTCCCCTTGTCTGGTGGCCATCCGGATATTAGCATTACAATCGAACACTTCATTCACGCCGGCCCCTTAGAAAGGGACCAAAGTTTCTATCTCTTGTGGCTTTGGTTGGCTCATCATTGTTCCGCATCATATGTATAAAAGAATATGAGAAATCTCATAGATCTCATCAAGGTTCCTTTTGCGTCGAAGATGTATAAGTCAAAATAATAAGAGCCCCATATGTTTCCAATAGGCTAAGCTAAATACAATGATACATTCTCAATGCACCCATATTCGTGCAAGAGGAATATTATTCCGAATTCTTAACTCATTAATTGAGTGATTGGTTTATACAACTCCGATAAAAGCAATTGACAATGTATATCATTCCATAAACGCCGAAAAAGTGGGTAGTCAAAACTCATGTACTACCACCAACAAAACACATCCCATTTAAAATATTTTCTTCCGAAAAAAAAAAAAAAAAAAAAAAAAAAAAAAAGGCGATGGAATCTACCCAAATTCCAAAACGTTCCAATATTGAAAATAGTTTGATTTATAGCACGTGTTGTTTTTACCACTACTCATATGCATGGGGAGCCACTGACCGTACTTGCCAACGGTATACGAGTTTTGTTGTACTTGTTGTGTATGAACTCTTGGAAACGGAATAAATATCCTTTGCCATGATATCATGGCAAAAACAAAAGGATGGGCATTCGATTTATTATTTTTCTTTTTAATTTTCTTTTTTTCTTTTTTTCTTTTTTCGACGAAAAGAGGCACGTTTTTTGAAAAAGAAGCTCTTACTCATCTTACGCAGGAATTTCCGGTCGGTCGGTCAGTCCATTCCGGCATATCCAACAGACAAGTTTGAAACATGTGCCTGCTATGGAAAGGGAGGAGGAAAATTCACTATCGTCATCGTCCCTTTCAATGCGCACAATTGGTAAAAAGCACACATCACCATCCGCATTTCGTTTTCGCTTTGTAACATGCAATTCATAAGGTGGCTTGCACGATCCCTTCGGTAACTTAGATTTACAAAGGAAAAAATAAAAATAAAAAATAAAATAAAAAAAATAAAAATAAAATAATAAAAAAAATTGCGGGGGTACGTGGGGTTGAGATCACTACGCTATATGCGCCATTAGCGGACAAGGCACAATGGTCTATCGTATACACTAAAATTTATATTTAGTGTTGTCTGCACTAATTGATATATAACCACTATAACTCTTTGCTTTTGATTAAAGAATTTATTAAATGGGTTCACAAGTTTGCCTTTCCTTGAGTAGTACTACATGTCGTTATTTGCTCAGTAAAAATTTCATCTAGGGTAAAAAGTTGTAGCAAACCCTAATTGTATAGTATGGCTATACTGAACATAATTTTTAGTGTAGTGATTCCATAAAACTTTGATCAGTAGCTTTCATTCTTTGAGCATCCTAACACTACAGTAATAATGTTGACTAATGTTAGAAGTGTAGATTTACATAAATATATCGTCAGTTTTTACTTTTGTTCAATATGTTTACCCTCTAGAGAAGGATTTTTGATAGTATAGGCATCAATGCTCCCGGTAAAAATTTGTGTCGCGACAAAAAAGTTATAGCATTTTCAAATCTAAAAACAAAATTGTACACTATCAACATTATTAGTGTAGTGGACTATAATCAGAATGGTACAACACACTTGAGCTTGGGTATATTGTGCCACTAGGGGTATACTCGTGGTGTACATGAAGACCACTCTTACACAACATTTAGATGTTTTGAGAAAAATCTTTCCAATATAACCCACCATGCCTCCAAAAAATCTCTTTGTTGTAAGTATAAAATGAGTGAGGTTGAAATTGTTGATTGCTTATGGAATAGTACAATGTTGAATAGCTCAAAATCAAAAAATGCCTAATTACGCGGTATAATGATTGCAATGAACAAGTGAAAGATTCTTTAGAGTAATTTTTGAAGTTAGAGCTTTGAATTAGCTTTCATGAACAAGACTAACACTATAAGAAAATTGTGTTTTATGACGCATTTTTGTGACGTGGAGATGACTTTATGTTAACATTAGTAACAAACGTAACATAAAGACTTTAAATGCAACATCAAACCTAACATAAAAACTGTTGCATGTCACAGAAAATGCGTCATAAAGAATACAGGTTTTTCCTAGTGTAAATAATGATAAAACATGTATGTGTCAGTATCAACTTGATACTAGGATTGAAATAGTATGTCACGGTTTCAACTTCAAGGGTTAGAGTACAAGAGGTGTAGGGTGTGTTTACCTTAATATGGTGACAATGATCTCTTACACTTTCCTAAATCTTCCGTTGTGTCTTACAAATCATTTTGCTAGTGCTCACTAAAAAAAGCGATGTTTTTCAAACAAATTATCATTATAGATTTATTTTTAAAAATTGTAATAAAGACAATGTTCTTGATTGGTGCTTCAAAATTCTAAAAGAAGGTGCTATGTGGATTTAAATTGTGATAGCCTTACAAAATTTTGCAAATTAAATGTTAACAATCTTGCAAAAAAATGTATGATATTACTTTTTTCAAGCCTCTATAGGTCATAGGAAACATCTATTTAATGTTTATACAAGAGTAGGGAATTTTTGTATCTTATCTTTTTGTTGATCTGAATATTTTTACATTCAAAAGAACTTATATCAACAATGTATCTTGGATACAAGGTGAACTCAAAACCCAAAAATGTCAATTTACTTGTGAATGGATATTATTTCCTACCATGAAAGTTGACATGAAGATGTTTTATTAGGATACTTCTAGTATAGAATTTGCACTAATATATCTATATTAATTTTTTTTGGAAAACACATGGTTTTTAAGGAGCTATATCTTCTTTGGTTATATTTGAATTTCAACTTTTATTATTTTGTCGGGTTGGATTTCAATTTTGATTATGTTTCTTAGGTAGAAATCCTCAGCTCGATTTAAGGTGTGATGTGAATTTGGTATTCAGATGAGTGCAAGGGGTCTAGATTTGGACACTATTTACTTCATAAACTTAGAGAGATTTTTTCACCATTGCAAGGATATCAATTGAGCCAAGAATGTGCTTGATTTTTTTTTGTCTTCTTTTGTACAAGAGGATGAAGGTGAAAATTTTCGTGAAAATTGTATTTTAAATGCATATGAAAGAAACTTACAAAACCTATATGCTACAAATTTCTTGGTTTGTATAGAATCAGAAACTTTTAGCCGAAGTAAGAAGTAACATAGAAGATGTATGTTAGAAAACATAAAAGTTTACAAAGTAGAGTGGCAATAAGACCTAGAATTACAATGCGAAAATATGTGTTAAGATTACTTCAGACAAAAATAAAGGGGTTTGATCATTAGTTGGTGTTGTACTTTGATATGTTCATAAAAAATGATTAGCTTATCCTTTTGGCAATAATGACATAGATTTTGATGTACACATGAGAATATTAGCATGTAAGAATCTAAGCTACAAATTAAGAATGTCTAGAAAGATGTTGTGTGGTTAGTTATCGTATTAAGTTGATACCCTTTTGCATTTTAGATTAAAATAAAGGTTTCATATTCACTTGAAAAGTATACCAAATTTCAAGTTATTTTTATTAGAATACAAATCTTACCAAATCCATTCCAATACAATAAATGATTCATCTATTCTAATCTCCAAAGTTTTGTAGAACTCAAATGAGTTTTTCAGAGTTTTTAGAGAGCCTTGTTTTGCCCCACTTTGAATGTCATGATCTTGTAATCAACAAAGATTGAAAGTTGAAGTATAATTAGTAATCAAGCAACTTTTAGATCTTATAACTATTTCACAATTGATTCTTAGATTGAGTTTCGAAAGCATGAAGTTTTGGAGTAGTTGATTTTGACAACCACATAATTCTCATAGACAAAAACTTCAAGGCTAGAGAATATCATATGAAAGATTAGTAACACTTGGCTTTTTGCGGTTTTTTACTATTAGGGAAAATATACGTAGTAGGTACAATAGATTGTAGAATTCATTGCTTATTGATACATGACCACGCTTTAGATCCTAAAACTTGTATTGACCAGCTCAGCGCGAGTAAAGTCACTTTGTAGCAAGAAAGATTTGATTCTCTAGTATCCATACGACGCACGTACATGCTAGCATTGATTTTAGCGTAGCCTTTAAAATTTATTACGACCAGTTTAATCATTTATGGATTGCGTACAAATGTAGATTCTGAGACTAATGTTGAGTTATTGACCAACCGTATGAGCTCCTTTACGGGTAGAATGAATTTCTGACAAGAAAGAATTGATTCCACACAACACACTCTTTAAGATTTATCACCACTAGTATGAATCTATGAGCTGGGTAGAATAGGATCCGACTTTCATTGTCTAAATGACAGGTGGGTACATTGAAGATTCTAAGATCAATGTTGAGTTGTTGACCAACCATTTGAGCTTCTTTACCGATAGAATTTCTGACAAGAAATATTTGATTTTATACAGAGCAAGTCTTTAAGATTTATTACCGCTAATGTAAATGTATGAGTTGGCTACAATAGGACCCGACTTTCATTGCGTAAATGATAGGTGCCTACATTTCAGAGTCTAAGACCAATGTTCAGCTGTTGACTAGCCTTATCAACTCTACGAATAAACTGAATTTCTCACAAGTGGCTTGACCTCACATTCTATATTTATTTTATCATCTATTTAGGTTGTTTTACCACCAAAAGACTTCATAAGGGAACATTAAAAAAAAATATATATATATATATATATATATATATATATATATATATATATATATAAAAACACATACTCCAACCATACAAAATTTTACCTTAAATAGCTAAGATTTGTAGCAAAAATGGCTTTCAATACTTTCATAAATCCTTACCTCAAGCACTCTCATCCTGTAACTTCAATAGCTCATGCCAAAGCCATACGTGCCCGCAAAATGGAGTGGCAATCCGTTTGAGGATAATTATTATTTTAAAGACCCGAGGGACAAGACACTATTAACGCACTATAGATAAGGTTTCTGCATATTTTTAACATGGTGTTGCCGTCCAAATTACAACATCCAACGCGCGTTAAAGAGAATGACGAAACTCCTAGTGAGGGAACTATTTACCACTTGAAAGAACTATTTTCAGAAAATACACTTACCAAACTTGTAGTCCGCTCGTTTCTTCAGTAGCCGCATCTTTTGCTACTTGTGCGTATTAAATTCCAGCAAAAGTGTTTACAGCTATAGGAATTGAGAAAACTCATGTAAAGGGTGGGAGATCATGAATGCAACTTTAACAAGTTCTTCTCACATCCATTAAAGAGATGCTTGCTCTAATCATAAACAACACTAAAATAGGTGATTCTCCCTTACACCTCAAATCCAAGACTCCACACCAATTTAGCTAAATTAGGTGATTCTCCCATGGACCTCAAAATAGAAATAAGTCTACACCACAAAGCACATGTCTAGTTCCAAGGAAGAATGATTCTCCAAAATTGAGAGAGAGGGCGGCACTGAAGCAATTGGTGGTGATGGTAATTAAAAAAAAAGGTGATGTAAGTGCAGACAAAGTGGAGCAATTAAAATAATAGAAGGGAGCCGCACAATACTGGGCATGACGGCCCTTGGCTGACATCCAAACAAACTGATTGGCAGGGGCAAGGGAGGGAAATAGGGGATGGAGGGAACCCTGAATTAACTGCTGTTCCGACCAGTGTAGGTAGAGTAGGTTGGTGTAGGTATCCTATTCTCACTAGTAACTTACGCGTCCCCCCATTGGCTGCAGTCCCCCTCTGCAGCACCCAGGCGGTGGCCCAACTCTTTCCGACACTCCACTAAAGCCGGGCCCTGCCTCACCACACGACGGACTTACCTGTAACTTACGGTCGCCGGCCGCGGGTGGTTCCCATTGCCCACCCGACCCGACCCGACCCCGCGTCTCTCCTCTCTCTCGCTCCTTCAGCCCCCGGCACTCGCTTGTCGTCCCTTTGCCAGGCCTGGCCCCTTGAATATGCTTCTCTTCGTTGTTGCCTTCCCTTCGCCGATGGCTGCACTTGCGCTCCTGTGGAGCTTCCTCTGGTAGGCAACTCCCGTGGTGGTGGTGCTCTTGCTGTTTTTTGAGCTTGATCATCTGATGCTCTAGCTCGTTTGATTGATGATGAGTGTGTGTGTGTGTGTGTGTGTGTGTGTGTTCGGGGAGAGGATCGTCGCCGATGATGTTTGTGTCTCACGGATTTCATGAGAGTGAGTGGAGGTTGGCGGTTGGACGGTAGGATTTTGGTGGTAGACTGGACGTGTGAGTGTTAGTAGCTTTGATGATGCTGCTGCTTGACTTGTTGATGTGTTTCGAGCTTAAGACGGTAGGGTGCTAATTAGAGTGAGTGAGTGAGTGAGTGAGTGAGTGACCGTGTTTAAGTACGAGCGCCCGGGGCTAGTGTAGTGACGGAGGATTTTTTCTGATGAGGACAATTTCGAGTAGTTGCTAGCTATGGAGTGAGTGAATCGTGACTGTCTGTCTGGCTGCGATTGTGATAGTGTGTGCTTTGGTCGCAAAAGTCATGGCTTGTTATTTCAAGAAGCGTGAGGGAACCGACTTTATAACCTGCAGGCTGGGAGCTTGTACATCACTACTAGTCCGGTACCGATTTTAATGAGCAAAAGTTAAAAAAGGCGCTCTATTGCAAAGGATGAACCAGAATGTCCTTTTCGAGGACACGCTGCTGCTTGTGAAGGACAGACTTTGAGGCGAGCGAGCAACTCGTTTTCCTACTAACTGTAGAATGTGAAGGTTTTTTTGCTGCAGAAGGTCTAAATGGCATGGTTCTACCGGAGGTTTGAAAGAGGAGATACCACGATTACTTTGTGGCTTAGACGAAAAACCGACATAAAGAAAAAACTGATCATAAAAGAAAAACTGCATTTACGGAATCAGAAAGGAGTGACTGCGTTTAGAGAGACCTAAGCCACGGTTGTTATTCCTGACTTCGCCATGGATTGAGCGTCGTTTGAGTAACGCGTAGCTCAAAAGAAACTTACAGTGGAAACATTGATCAAATTAGAGAAACGATCGTGTAAGTGACAGTGACTAGTCGAGTATCGAGCTTGAAGTGAAGGTAGTTGTTTGCATCGGGTCCACAGGGAAAGACGTGCAAGTGACATGTCAAAGCGAAGCGCGCTGACATTCACGTCTACTATTCACAGAAGGTGGTGTACCTCTGAAGGAACGGGAAACCTGATGCACTTATCCTCGATGTTCATTAGTTAGGACTAAGATGATGACATCTCTTTGTAATTTTCGACATGTCATAGGATCTTGCTGTAGCGGGGTATGGTTAGTTCGACTCAAACCACGCTCTAGACTCAGTTGTAATGTAATCACAGGATCAAAACGTCAAGAGCCATAGACTAGTCCTCGTAGCGTTTTTAATGATACTGGCTGCCGCAGAAAATACATAGCTCGATTCTAAGAAAACGCTGTGTGTTGCCTCTAGGTTAAACATATTCGAAGAACTGCTGTTGTGCTAAAGAGCGGGCAGGCTTGTATGCAGTCCGGTGAGAGGATCACGTTAGTGCACCCCGACAGGCTTGAAACTCTCCTGTTGCTGACCTTCTCGCGCCTGCTGCTCCTCCAAGCTCTTTGTAGCCTCTCGCGAGAAAATCAAGATCGAGAGGAAACACCATCTGTCTATTAGAGCGGACGAGGTCGAAGTGTTGATGTGGAATCGCAATAGGTGATGCGGAAAGGTCCGTTAGGGAAAGGAGCGTGGTGTTACCATCTTTTGGATTAAGGTTATTGAGACTGGTAGCTATGTGACTCATCAGTGAAGGTGCGGATTTTTTGTGAACGTAGATATCCAAGTGGGACGGAGAAATTTTGATTACTCCATCATCGTGGCAGTCGGGGAATTGACGAGCGTCAGCTCCCCTCTTTGAAATTGAGGAGGTAATGCAGGAGGCCAAAGATTGGGCCAGGCCCGTCGGCGAGCTTTGGTTCAGTGACGAGGAGCGAGGAGGTGTTCCTAGCTGCTAGGGATATGAGTATTCCGACATTTTTGATAGAGGACCAGGAGTCCATGAAGGCGGATAACAAATTCTTATCTTCCCATTCCCCCATCACATGATCGCCCAAGCATTCCACGGACCATTCACACCTGGAGTTTTTACATTCCGAAAGGACTTCCTTCTCTACCGCAAAGTCGCACCTGTGCCTGTTTCACCACTTCCACCAGCATTGATTGGCTCAAGCTGCACAGGTATGTGCTGCGGATTCGACAGTTATCATGTGCAAATCCGTGTCTGCGCCTGCATGAAATTGTGGGAAACGCACTAAACGCGTGAAAGGTAATATCCTCGCGGAGTTCTTTACGAATAAAATCAACATTATCAGCTTGGGCATCTGAAAGAAGTGTTCAGTTCTTCCTTTCAGAAAATATTTGTGTAGATATTAGCATTACTGAAAAGATTTCCACAACGACTTCTCATCAAAGTAACTACAGCAAAGTTTTCGGAATTGCGAGTGTAAAGAGTTTTCTTACTACGGTCTTATTGGTACTCAGTGAAAGGAATGATTGATCTCTCATCTGTAGTCGGCACTTAGTCAACAGGCGGTGAGTTTGATAGTTTTTCTTCGTCTTAGCATGCAAACGACGCTTTTATCCTCTGATAAAAAATGCGAGGTGGGCATGATATCGGTTTTGATAGTTGTTACTCGTCGACGTCGATGTTTCTTGTAGCATGAAGTGACCTTGCTTATTGAACTGATTTCAACTTTGAGGAATCTGATAAATCGTTTATTTGAGTACGCACTGCAGCTTTTTTGGTCAATAGGGAAATGATATCCCAGAAATACTGCAACACTTCTTTCGCAGTGAACATCGTCATTGTCACGATCACATTTCTTATGTGGGAAACGTCTGCTCCACAGGATTTCGCAATTTTGTGGTGGCTGCCGAGAACTGGTGCTTCGGAGCAGAACACACCTGAATTGACTACCCACGAATCGTGTCAACATACATGATGTAAAAGAGAAGGTCCAACCAGGTCATTCAACGCAGCAGAAGTCCTTTTTTGGATGCCTTTCAGCTCCTGCCAACGAATGCAATTTCGATGCTGAGGGATCTGCATTCGACGTTACAAACCTAGGCAAGATCACCAGCACTTCATCGAATGAAACGTCCTGAATCACTCTTGCAGTTAGTATGAGAACCTAAGAGCTGTGGGGAAATCATTATACTGCTCAAACCTGGGAGCTGAACCTCAAGTCTTGCACTTTCTAAAGTGTTTCAGGGGGTCTCATAGAACCAGAGTTGTCCCGACAAAAGAGAAGGCCTATTGGCACCAACTTCTCTTGCATAAGAGATCCTTCCAGAAGGTGTTAGACTTTCGAAAGTCTATCCTTCAGTGCCCTAGCACGGACTGTTGGCTGTGTCTTATTCAGATCAGTGTGTTGCTTCGGGGCTTGGTACATGAGCGACAGTATTATACTCAAGGTCAGGCTGCTGAAAGCTCTTTGATACTTGAACTTGGCGTGTTCTCTCTCCTCTGTCACTCGACTTGTCATCCAGCTTTCTCTTGAGAACACAAACCCGTAGCAGACAACCATCTTGTCTGGTTTATGGGATGAACCCTTCTGCAAGTTCCAACGAGCAGCAAGGCGACCCTAGCTGGGTAACAGAGAACTGGGACAACCCAGGTTCGGTTGGCAGCCTAGATCCAGCCTCTCGTCAGTATTCAGGAGCTAACCGCCTGGAGTGGGATTGGGATCCGGCAATGATTCTCGCACAGCACCCTGGTAGTGGAGGCTCTAATGACGGCAGTGACGGAGACCGCAAAAACCAATTAACTGCAGGTAAGAAATTCAAACACACAATCCTTCAATCCATCAAAGACTGTTGTCAATTTGCATTTTTCACCTGCTCCCAACATTATCTCACAGTCGAAAGTGATTCTGTGAATGTAGTAATCACTATCATTGAACTCGTGGAAGGGTAATACTATTAGCTTCGATTCGTGAGATGTGTGGACTTTGTGTAGCTGCGACAAGGTTATGTGCGGTTGTTGCTGGCAGTGCAGGTTCTTTTGATACTATGATTCTTTGTCGGTCGTCCCATAAGATGGCTAATGAGTTGAATGATTAGTTAAGTTGGAGGAGACTGATGGGAGGTTCGCAATGTGTGCAGGCGCTATGTCAAGCTACCGAGCATCGTACTCAATAATGTCAGCAGGCCTACCATCCAACTATACCCACCCCCCATTGAGTATATTCACTGGTTGTCGAAACTTTGGATCACTGGACGGCCCCAGTCAACTCTCGTCATCAGCAAACCTCCATAGCGTCCTTGGCTCATCCGGTATTCCAGGCCTTGCGGCAACGAGCGGAACAGGTCTCCACAATGACATTCGAGGCTTTGATCATCGGCAGCGGTGTGATTTCTTTGCGGCAAACATGCACGACCATGTCAAAAAAGAGGAGGTAAATCCTGACCGCAACAAAATAATTACCTGCCATTGGAATTTGACGTTGATGTGAGAACACTCACGCTTGTACAATCATGTACAGGGTAGTGATGGTCATCGGATAGGCCTTAACCTCGGCGTTCGAACATACTTCTCGACTGAGGACACAGCTGCAGGTCGACTTGGAAAGAGACACCGTGCAGGTTCCCCGGGCTCCCAAGTTCCTATGTGTCAAGCAGAGGGTTGCAAAGCTGATTTGAGCACTGCCAAGCATTATCACCGTCGCCATAAGGTGTGTGAGTTCCACTCAAAAGCACCGACTGTCATCGTTGGTGGACATACGCAGCGGTTTTGTCAGCAATGCAGCAGGTAAAATGGATTCGAAGTCTTTTACAAATTGGTTTGCTCATTCTCCAGGTCTGCTTTCAATGTGGATTGCTCATCCTCCAGGTCTGTTTCCAGCGAAAGATGTACTCACATATCTGCTGCTTTGCCAAGCATTATTGCACCCAAGAGGGTCAAGAGCCTGACTGCATCAGGCCATTGGATTATCAAATATATTCCTTCGAAGCACTTGTCAACTTAATGAAAATTAACTAAAAACTTGCCGGTCGACTGACCTAGTATCCATCATGTATTTTATTGCATGTAGCAGCATATGGTACTGTAGCTTCTCGCAGACACTTCGGCTTCCGGCATATAAGAATGTGAATAAGGACGTCTTTGAGAGGATTGGATTTGGTAGGAATAGATGGTCGCAAAATGCATAAAATAAAGTGCTCCCCTAACTGGGTCCATCGTATTCCACTATTCTGCAGAAGACATCAATATGAATATTCAGCCTGTGCTTGTCTCATTGACAGGTTCCATCACTTAGGTGAGTTTGACGAGGGAAAAAGAAGCTGTAGAAAGCGATTGGCTGACCACAACAGACGCCGACGGAAGCCGCAACCAAACGCTTCTACCTCTGGGGGAACGCCAGCCGAGTCTATTGGTATCAAAACAGGCGACGACGTGGATCAGCATTCAGGCATCAATCGTACAAGTGGTAGCTTTCGACCCATCACTCTTTCTGTCGTTGATCAATAATTGCGAAATGAAAAATCTTTCATATCTTGTTCTACTTTCTGAAATATCATGACGTAGCAACTACGTCACTTTTGCTCCCTTACTTTCTCTCTTCAGACTTTCTTGTAGTCATAATTGCTGTTGTTACGTCCATGAGTCCTTAGTACTATTCAGTATAGTAGGAGCGTTAGTGCCAGACTATGGAGGGCGAACAAATGACCCCCTGAAGGTGAATGACCTAATCGAGACGGAGGCAACTTGAATCAATGCCAATTTGGACAAGCCGCCCAAAATATGAAACAACTAACAAGCATAGAAATGTACTGATTGGGTGATTGATTATCGAGTGCAGACCAAAAGTCAATGCTCAACATGCACTTACAGAAGAACTGTGGATCTCCGAGCTCCGTCTCACTGGAAGACTCGGATGAGAAGCCGGGTACTCCAGGAGGCAGTAATTTACAGTTGCGAACTTCGGGTCCTGGCTTCTGCCGGGGCCCTGGAGACGATCAGCGATCAGGGATGCAAATGCAGTCCCCGCCCATGACGGGTTCCGAAGCTCAGGCTTTGCTGTCTGCCATGTCTCTCTCACCACCAGTGCCCCTCATGCAACAACACAATCCCAAGCGACAGCTCACTATGCTCTCCGGGACAGGAGACTACGATCATGGTAGTTCAGTTTATCAGCAATATTTGCAGGTAAGCAAGGACCAACATCTCTTTTCAAAAGAAAGTCATGAATGCGATCTCTGACCTACAAAATACTTCCTATCTTGTAAGGTGTAAATTCTGGTCAGACTGGACCTAACCTCTCTCTTGGCCAGCTTGGTACTCAGTCGGGAGGGCGCGGACAGCCGATGTCAAGCCAAAGCTACAACGGAATGGAGCCTGCCGCTTCGTGGCTCAGACCTTTGCACTCGCGATCCGATATGACCCAAGTAGTTAGTAGATCGGGCATGCAGCATCTCATGTCGACAGACTCGAAATCGGGGATCACGTCCGCCTCAGCAAACTCATCGAATTCCCAGGTAACAATCCAGAATTCCATGAAAGAGCTAGTGTCCTTCAGAAGTTGTTAACTGTCCAGACTGTATCATTCAGAAGTTGTAAACTGGACTCTAAAGTCATCAAATTTCCACGAACATTCTTGAGTCTCATGAAAGAGCTAGCATCATCCAGAAGTTGTAAGTCGGACTCTAAAGTCAAGTTGTATGTAATATTGATGTTCAGGAACACGATGTGCAAGTATTTTCACCGACGAACCAGAATCTTCTGCCTCTTCCGTCTCGCGATTTAGCAAGCTCCGAGTGGATGCTCGGCAACATGACATCAGGAGCACAAACATCACGGGATGGGTCGAACCAATATGGACCGACGACGTCGATGAATACTCTTCAAGGTAGTGAGCACCTTGAAGCTGGTCACCCAATGCTAGGGTTGATCGAAAGCTCCAACCAGCAGGCCGGAAGCAACGCCGGAAGATCATCACAGATGGAATTTCTGCAGCAGCAGCAGCAGCAGCAAAGTACCGGTGGAGCGGATTCAGGTGGAGACAATAACAGTCGCGGCGGCGGTAGTACTGTGGATAGTCCTGATTTGAAGTACCCTGAGCTCCAGGCCCTCCGGCCAGGCTCTTACGGAACATCCTCCATCTATGACGCTCATCACAATCTCTTATAATACACAGTCCATATACTCCTGGTATGTTATCTTATCTGGACAGCCCTTGCTGATTATACCAGTCATTATGCAGTTACCGTAACTTGAAAATAGCTCTCGGATTAATTTGCAGGTCCGCTTGCACCTGGAGCATTGGCTTCTACGTATCAAGAGCTTGCAGTATTACTGAAATGTGCGATCCAAGACGGAGCGGTAGATTCGAGCATGAGTAGAAGCAATCGGGGAGAAAATTTTGGGTAGAGTTGTGAGGAAGTAAGAACTCTTTTAAATTTTGCTGCTGCCGCTTCCTTTACTGTAGTACGTAGAAATTGGAAGGTTAACTTTCATTGACAGTGAACATGGTTGAAGAACTACTTGAATTTCCGAACACCCTTCTTCTTAAGCATACTACTATTTATTGAAAGCTTCATTCATTTGGCTTGTGCCCAGTAAATTTTCCTTTCAGGTACAGTGGTGGACGTTGTCTTCCCAAGAAAAACGCTCTCAATTAAATATTTGTTATGTCATATGTTTTGATGAGTAGGAATATATAATGATGAACATGGAAAGTTTTTATTCCATCATGCCTTCGTGTTGTTGATGGTCATGATTGTATATGAGATCATGACATATCTTTCAAAGATTGAGTATATTACAATTCAACATCTTTGTCATCATAAAGTCAAATTTGAAAGTACTGAGTAGAGTGAACTTCTTATGTAAGAGTTGGTGGTAATGATGGAATATGATAGGTATATACTATTTAAAAGTAGAAGTTGTTAGGAGTTATTGTGAGAAATGATTTTACAATTTGCATGAACTTGAAGTGTATGACTTAAGTCTGAAATCAGTAATTTGAATTCAGATGAATTTCAGACTTAAGCCATACATGTGAAAACTCTCAAATAGATAGCGAATATTTCTCATATTAAGAAGTTAGTTCGATGATGAAAAAATTAACAAACCTAGTCTATACTCAACAGTATTTGTAGAATCTGAAGTGTAGTGACTTATCATAACACCATATTCATTAAAATGAGAGAATACCCAAAAAAATAATAACAGATTTTCTAAGTCCCAGTGGCAATGAAAATAAGCCAAATATGCAACTGAAAATGGTCCAAATAGGTGCTTCATAGAAGAATAAAGATATCTGTGGGAGAAATATATAGAAATGCATATTTATTTATAGAAAATTTGTACAAAGTTGACACAATCACAGAAAGTTTGCTAATTGGAATATAAGTAAGAGCTTCAGTAACATTAGAATATCCTAAATGTACAAAGGTAAGTACGTTATTTAGTAACGCTAGAGTATATTGTCGCGTACATATGCTCCCAAACAAGGAGCAAATGTCTAGAAGCTACTAAAAACAACTTTTATATCATGACTCTTAAGTTTTGCTAATGCCTTCTACACTTGGAGGCTAGGACTGTAGCATGTATACGATGAGGACCAATAAATGGGATTCTCCTACGCTTGTATCTTCAAGTGAACGTCCTTCCACCTTCGCTTCCATGCATAGCAAATACAAAGACAAGTTCTAGGCATTGAGTATAACAAAGACCCTTGCTTAATGGGGGCGCACAATACATAATGGTGCATGCGGGGGAATATCGCCATGGGCAACTGTAGGTTCAGGTGGCCTATTTGATTGCGTTATTTGGTCTCTAGAACTCAAGGTCGATTCTGAACATCTCCGTGGACAAGACAACACAAAAGATTCTAATGACGACGATGTTATAGTGGGCAAAAGCTTCATAGCCAGGGATTCAAATATGATTGGTATGGGCTTGGACTATTATATTGTGTAAACGTCATAACCAACACCATATTCAATATTTTTGGAGATTTCCAACCTCCCAATCTAATGACCGTTTAGCCAAGGTTGTCAAAGAGGACAAGGAGGCTTAGCTTGTATAAGGTGGTCAAAAACTGCAGTTTTTGGTTTTGAAGGTCCAAAATACGCATGGGCCTTTAGGGGTTGAGATACTATGGAGACATTTTAGTTAATACAAGTATACAACCAACTATTGCATGTAATCAAGGCAATTAAACAATAGTTTCATGACATTAGGACTCTACATACTTAGTCTTATTGTAACCTTACACCTTCTGCAATTCTCAATCCGAGAATGTCCTCCTATGACTTTCGCCAAAAAGGAGTTGCCACCTAGCTCGAACAACCAGTTCCTTCCACGGATTCTTGATCCAAGAATGTCGTGCTACAACTTCTACTAATCAGAAGTTGCCACGTTGCTTGAACAACCATTCTCTTCCACGGAGTTCTCCATCCGAGAATACCGAGCGCATAGATCAGTACGAACAAGATTTTTTTATTTTAAAAAATGTATAAAAATATAAAAAATATAAAACTTGGAAAGATTTTTGAGCCAAGAAGTCTCAATTTAACCCCTGACTCTCCTTAAAACCCGAAACAGGTTTCGGAGGTCCCCGCAGGAGAAAAACTTAGCCAACTTCGACCATTATAATCTCACAAATGAGGAAGAATGAACGGTTCAAATTTGGAATGTGAGATGAATGTCAAGTGAACTTTGAGATCTTACGGTTGAATCTTTCAAGTAATGCTTAGATTGAGATTTTTTGAGCTGAATCTAAAGGAAGGTCAAATTTTGTGACTTAGACCGTTTTGCAACAAGGAGAGTTAGGGGTTAATGAATTGCCCACATAAGACAAAGTTAGCTTTAGCTTTCAAATAATCAGGGCCAGTTGTAGCTCATAAACAAGGTATTGTTAAACTCTAAAGACCCTTGATGCAGAATTGGTCAATTCACCGGAATTGAACTTCTTCTACTTTAGAATTTAAAAAATGGCCATAATTGTTTGATTGAGACTTTTCACAGTGAGTCTTAATTTAATGCTTAATTTTATGTTTTTCATTCATCTCCTCACTAATCCTAATATTTTAAAATGACTTTTATATTATACGTGGGAAGGTTATCATAGACCTGACGATAATCTAAAACCAGAAAGTCTAAAGAAAGTCCAAATTGTCTCAAATTAGTTGCTAAAATCTTAGGGCATTAGTCTCAATATGATCATCTTCGCTCAAACTAGCAAATTTGACCTTAAAAGCTCAATCTAAGCATTACTTTGAAGATCCAACCACACGATCCTAAAGTTAAGTTGACATTTCACTCACATATCAAAATTGAGCTATAGGTTCTTCCTCAATTGTGAAATCATAGTGGTTAAAGTTGGTAGAATTGTCTTTTGTGAGGGAAATGGTTTTAAGTTTTAAGAATCTTCAAGGATTAACTCTAGCAATTGAGGGATTTATGAGACATACATATTTGTCACTTAGCTTTTATACATATTAGATTGTTTAAGGTTTGTACTCCATAAACTAGACTTTCAATGAAATCCAACCCAACAAATGAAGTTAGAATCCATTGGTAAGATGAACAAGATGTGGATCCTCAAGAAAATTTGTAGAGGAATTCATCATAAACAACTTTTGATTTAACATATCTGGCTCACAATAGTACAACATACCTAATGTCCTAATGTAAGATTTGTTTATTTAAAAAAATAAAATAAAATAAAAATAAATAAATTATCACTCAATCTAAACTTGATTTGGGATCTACCTCAAAGTAATCAATTTTGTCCTTTAAAGAAAAAAAAAAAAAAGAAAAAAAGAAAAAAAGAAAAAGAAGAAGTTGAGATGAAGAAAATATAAAATCTTTTTTGATTTTTTTCTAGCTCAATCACAAAATCTATTTGGCCAACTACACCATTTTTTAAATTTAAAAATAAAAATAATAAAAATAATAAAAAAAAATAAAAAAATAAAAAAATAAAAAATAAAAATAAAAAAATAAATAATAATAATAATAATAATAATAAAAATAAAAAAAAAAATAATAATAATAATAATAATAATAATAATAATAATAATAATAATAATAATAATAATAATAATAATAATAATAATAATAATAATAATAATAATACTACTACTCGTTTATTCGGAATGAACTAAAGTTGCATGATTGATTTTGAAGATGGAAACGAGAAGATTATGCGGTTATGCCTCTTGCACGGCACCACCACCAGGGTCAGAGAATGTCGAGGCTAGGTGACCAGTACGGGGCCACGGGGGTTGGCCAGTTGCGCCATTAAATGATGGAAACCACATGAACCTCACCATCATGGCGATTTTGTATGTCAGCCATGATTTTTTTCGGGTTTTGTTTTTGGGTTTTTTTCTTTTTTAAACATTAAATTGGATGATGTTTTATTATGATGGTTTTTGCAGAGGAAGATCCTTGCCATGGGTGTCTTTGACTATATTTTTTAAGTTAGGTTTTTTAAAAATGTGGCAGGGTATGTGGGTATGATGGTATGCACGATGGTGGTAGGTTGGAGTTTTGCGGTTTTTTACTGGCGGAAAAGTACAAATATGCTGGTCGACCGCGGGATTTGGGTCTGGGTTGTCTGTTGCGGTTTGATTGACTGTTGGTTTGTTTGTAGACACTCTTCTCAGTGATGTGTAAGAGCATGCCCAGCCCGCATTGTGAGCCAAAGAGTGGAGCCTTGTTTGGCATGTGAGGAATCTGAGCCCATACACTATTCCTGTAACCTAGTCAAGAGGGTTGAGGTCTCCTGAATTTTAGCACACCATAACTCAAAGTTATCCCCTGCCTTCACTCACATTCTAGCGTCTCCGTAACCAATGGGAGAATGAGAGGTGGCGGATTTTTATTGGCAGGCTATTATAATTACTTGTCAGAAAGTGTGATTGGTGAGTGGCCTTTTTACGTGGCTTGCCTTCCGGCATGAGGTGGGGTATTGAGTCCTGCTCGAGCGGTGCTTGCGAGCTTGCAATGTGACCGAGCGGCCTAGCCTAGAGCGCAAGGCTGGGCATGCTCTAAGGTTAACATGATTTTCATTGAGCTAGTCCAGCTTTTGGGACGGGTTGAGTCATCATCATTTTACCTCAGAAAGAGGAAAAAGCCTGCTTTGGGTTGATTTGGCTTCGAGCAAGCTCGTCAATACTAAATTTAGATTGTTTGAAGTTATAGATGGTAGAATGCTCTCGTACCTTTCCAGTATGACCAGCCATGCTCGAAAATTCTTTATACTTTAGGAGATATTTACTCGCAAAGGGTTTGGTAGTGTAATTAACGCCTGAACATCCTAAAAACCCAAAATGGGTTTTTTGTGATTTAAGGCAGTCCATTTGTAGGGATTAGAATCAATTAGATTTTAAGCGGGTGCTCCCTATACAACAAAGTGTTTGTGGTAAATTTTGCAAAGCCAAATATCAATTCTAAACCCTTCATCTATGGATTTTAGGTTTCGAGTTAAGAAAAGGCAGCGGATTTTTGAATTTTTATCCTTCAAAATATCTTCATAACCAAATCACCACTCAAATTCCAAAGTGACGTAAGTCAAAAAGTTTACCATCTTTACAAGGGTAGCCTCCAAAATTGCAAAAACAATCTCAACAAATCTAGTAATCCTACAATTTTTTCTTTCTAAATTTGTCAAAATTTGATGTTTAGGAATTTTCCAAAAAAAATTCCCGAAATTCACAAACTCGTAAAGGTTAAGGCCGTTCAAATAAATATATTGAACGTGGTGCATGTTTTTCTATATTGTTGTTTTTGAACCTTCTATTGGAAATCAAGTTGCATGAAGATCAAAAAAGCGGAATGAGTCTCTGAACTTTTGCATGATAGTACTCAACTTGATTACCTACATGGAAAAAAACATGACCAAGAATTTTGGAGTATCTTCAAATCTCCCTTGGCACCAATGCCCATAAAACTTATTTACAAACTTTGGGTATTGCGATCTTTCAAATGAGAAACATCCTATGGTCAATTTTTGGAATAGTAACTAAAAATAGGCTTGAGTATGAGATCTTACGGTTAAAAGATCAAAAAAAGTATAAAATAAAAATAAGTTCACACCCACTAGTGAACAGAGAGGTAGAAAATTGAGTTTTGAGCTTTCGAGCTCTCAAAAACACAAGGATTTTTAGGGGTTGAAACAAAAACTAATGTATATACTCTTTACTTCTCATAATCGACCCAAATTCAATTGAAACGCAAATACTTAACAAATTCACCACAAATCAAAATTTTGACTTAAATTTTCTTTTTCTTTTTTTTTCCCCTTCATATTATGCTTCTTATACATGTAAAAGATATACTAATGCATGATCTAACTATTTAAATTCTCAATCCAATAATTTTTTAAGTGTTTTTCTTGTTGTTTACAACCGACCTTTGTATTTGAGTTTTAGCAAACCTCCTTGTGAAAAATTCAAGCAATGCTTTAGGTTTCATTGGCCCTATGATGGTAAAGATTATGTAAGCATGTACCTACCTCACCTAGCAACAAGATTGAAGAGCCTCATGTCAAATTCACTTCTGAAAATGGTTTGTATTGGCTCATAAAACACTAGAATCTCTTTTTAAACAAAGATTGAAAATCTTCGTACAACTTTGAACATTATTCTCTCACAACTGGGGAGGAATTTGATATGAAATTTGGTGTACATGTACAAGTTACGTACAAGCTTCTTGCATAGTTACATACCTCAAAATATGTCAAAAATTGAAAAATTGCATCTTGCGTTGCAAAAATAAGGGTTTTGGCAACTTTGACTTTAAGGTTGAATTTAGGTAGAGACAATTTTGAGGTGATTAGTTTTTAATGCCTTCGTTGACTTCAAATTAATAATTAAATACTACATATGTTGAATTTAGTCACTTTGGATGACAAATCAAAACGTTGAAGAGCCACATCCTCCTCATCACATGTCCATTTTTGACAAAAGTAAGGCTGAATCTTTTGGAAAAATTTTGGAATCTTTTGAGAATATAGGATATATTTTTGCGTTGAATTGAAGGATTTCTTCATTATGACACATGAGGCATGTTTTACCATTGCAAGCGTATATCATTCATCAATAACTATCTATGAACCCATTTGGGTTGATATTGACTCCTCAACTATCAAAAATGCTCAAATCCATTGACCCAAGATAGTCATATTCGTTAATTTGATACTTTTTTGAACTTATGAGACTTGTTGCCTTTACTTTTAGCGCAAGATTTAAAGTGATTCTTATACGATTCTCACTTTTCACAATAGATTATCTTTCACTCCGGTATAAACTTCTTATCTACTATTAATATTATATCTTAAATCATAAGGGTCCCTTTACACTATGGACCAAGAGCCATGACTTAGAAAATTAAAACCATCTTCATGGTCATGGCTCTTGGCCAAGAGCTGCGACCATAATAAATCAAAAATGGAATTGTTGAGTGGCTTGATCACTCTTTGTAGTGTAAAGACAAGTTTTAGCTTAATTCTCTCATATAAATCCTCATCATTCTCGCTTTTACCCTCCCCTTTTTCCTCTCTTCTTTTAAATAGTTGAGCTCTAGCCAATCAATGATTTTTAGCCACTCATTGTAGTTGAGTCGAGGCATTTGCTTCAACTCAACTATAATCAAGAAGAATATGAAAACATTATCCATAATAAAAATTTAGCATAAATTGGAGACCTCAAAGTAAGTGGCCATTCTCCTTTTTTCAAGGTAGTGTGAAGCCAAATGGGACCAAGAGCACTTTACACGCCAATCACAGGTTTTAGAAGGTTGTAATTAGTCTTCATGGTACATAGTGTAAAGCGACCTTAAAATTGATAAAGAAATCAATTGAGATTTTAAAATCTAGTATCAAATTGATACTATTAGAGGTTCCTATGTGTAGAAAATTTAAGGTAGGTTGTTTGTTTCGTTTTAGTTCTGTCATGATGTTCAGGGTGCTTAAGGTGTCGTTGGAAGCAGATTTTTAGACAGGGATGCGGGCAACAGTTGGATTACGAATTGGCGGACCCAAGATATTGAATTTTAAATTATTGACCCCATAATTCATAGTATTGTATGCTTTATGTTGAAATATAAATCTTCCAACAATGGAAGTGAAATTTATTGTACCCAAAAATTCATACAAGAGAGCATTCAATGAAGATGTCTTACAATAATTTATTGCTAGCAACTTCCTAGACAAATCCTACCTAGACACTACTTCAAGCATCAAGCAAGAAGCTAAATTCTTACATACTCCAAAATACCCCATAACATATGATCACTAAAGTCGAAATCAACCACAATAACATTGTGGTCGATTTGTTAAAAAAAGATACATTGTTTTTGCAAAAACTGAAAATCTGACTCAACATATCTCAAGACTTGTATGGTGAAATTTGATTAAAAAATAAAAAAAATAAAAAATGGTGGGTAGACTAATTAGACATTTATAAACAAGATCCTACAATTGGTCCTAAACTGCTAAAGTGACTACAGTGGTACCTGGATAAGATCAACCTCGTTAAGATCAACGTCTAAATGCTATCGTTGTCTGTCCCCGCCCCTAAGTTATTATGCAAAGAGGCATTCTTTCGACGCTTGGATAAGATCAACGTTTTTGTCTATCCGAAAACGTTTATCTAATCCAAGCACCACTGTATGTCTAACCTGTTGAATAGACGCTTCTACCCCAAGAGGATCATTTGAGCGTCCGGATGATGATCCGGTCGGTCACTCAGCGAGTGATCGAGATTACAGTAGCCACACTCATGCCGAGCACCAAGGGCACAAATTGCGAAAGGGTAGAAGAAAGAGAGGAGAAGACCTGGTCATGCATGCTCGCCATGACACCCCCTACCGACATGTAGATGAATCCACCGGCGATAAAACCCTGCTCGATCAACAGAGGATTTTCTATCTTAAATAGTGAACCTGCAGTCAACTGGAATTCGAGGAAAGAAAGAGCTAGTATCAATCATATTGACTCGATCGGAAGATTGCGTATCTTACCTGAATCAAAGATGAATGACCCCAACTGCCACCCAACATCAGCGCCTGACATATAAACATCGATCCAACACAATGTCAGAGTCCACAATTGGGATACCCACATTAGTGCCATGTTCCTGATTCTGCGGATTTGCTGTGGATCATGATCTAGTCCACCTATGAGTGACACAATTGGATACTATGAACCTTCAGAAAGTTGCTAGGTTATGCATCAGAATGTTCATTGCGTCAGAATTTCATTGAATTTTGGCTACACTTTCCATTCTAGTTGCAAGTATAGAAGATGCGTTTTGGATGAGCAAAGTTTATTTTCAGTCGACAACGAGCTTGTGAATTCTCAATGTGCTACACTCTGGGAACAGGTCAAGTGGAAAATACCGCAGCGGTTCCTGCTAAGGCAACTAATGTCGAAAGAAGGTTGAATGCAACAGCCTCGAACACACTGAAGCCAGATTTCACCATTATTCCGAAGTCCCCAACCTGATCCCACAAAATAGAGATGGTCAGATTCCCTAGAAGTCATTAGCTGCAACTCAACATACAGTTTGCAGACTCAAACATATATGTACTTCACACAAGTAGCACAAACAGACAAGTTCATCGACACAGTAAAGAATCTACGCAGGCACTATATCTCTCTGTTGAGCTAAGACCAGGAAATTTGAGCTGGGGAATGTCCAAAGCACCAGGATCTGAATACATGCGAGAGATCGAGCTGACCTCTTGAGGTAGTTCATGCGCAAGGAGAATCAAAGTCCTTGACCAGCCGGCCACTGTGCCATGTAGCAAGAAAGCACTCCCAAGGGACATGCCATCTGTAAAGTTATGCTGCAGTACAAAACCCCGAATTAATTAGCGAGACGATCATTTACAACCAGCCCATTTGAGTCAAAGTAGCTTAGGCATCTCCAACCTTAAGTTATCTCTGAAGATATAGGAGGTAGATCGTAGCTTACTACTGCGTCGGAAAAGAGATTCAAATAGCCTGTAACGAATCTTCCACTTGGTTGCACCGAGATCTGGTTGCTCCCTGAAGCTGTGTCTTTCTTCCTTCTATTTTTCCTCTGTCAACAGTATGAGAAATGAAAACAGGTCAATTAAGGAACATGCTGAGCACAAAATACTTGAGCACCAAGTTTATTGATGTTAAAACCTCACAGGTTATGGGCACATGCACTTGCATGATATCATCAACTGTCCGGTATATATGAATCGTTGTTTTTCATTACCGCTGGCTCTGTAGGAGTCAAGATTAATCGACTTCAATTCTGTGAATGACGACATAGAAAATAAAGCGAGTACATCAAGCACCTGTTGATACTTGTTTCAGATGCAAAATCGCCTGAAAATTCCACGATACCTTTTTGGCGTCGGAGCTTTTGGTTTCTGAAGAGTTCGCCTCTTTGTTTTTGAATGTTCCCGGTACTTCTACTGCTGCAATAGGACTTTCCAACTCTTTGGTCTCCTTTTTCTTCTTCTGATGGTGATGACTGTGACCTAGTGTGCGCTGGCCACCCTCGCTGGACAGTTCTTCATATCGTCTTACAACCTTCTCAACAATAAAGAAGACGAGGATTCCACCTGTGGATCAACATTGATGAATGCTGAGACAAAACTCCAGAACTGACAGTGCAGGCAATGAAGCAAAAAGCTGCTACTCCTAAGATAATAACGCATTCTCTGTACATTCTCTTCAACAAGCATAACATTTGAAGATCCCCAAAAAGGAACAGTGAGTTCTAGATCTAGGCGAAACTTACCAAGAACAGCAAGGCCGATTGATAAGTCTTGCAGTGAGTGCGCATGACCTTGGCCTGCGGATGAAATGTAGTCACGGGCATGATCATGATGAGGCTGATGTGGAGACTCAGAGTTTCCTGTAAGAGCCGAGTATTCAAATTCTGTAGAATATTGTCAACGAGCTCCACAAAGCTCCTGAGTTCGAATACTTCGAAGCAAGCAGCAGCTTCTTCTCTAATTCTTTACTTTGAGCTCTAGTAAAGAGAATCTATCTGATCAAGATCTTCTACTATTGCACTCCACAACAAGAAGAAGCCGTAAACTAAGCTAGAAAGGAAAAGGACTTATTTACTTGAGCAAGTACTTACCATATGCGTGTGGAAGTCGATGAAGGAAGGCATCTCCTAACATTGCACCAGCCTGCACGACATAGCCACCGTTATTTTCAAATCAATTATTTCTAGTAAACGACATGAACCTTCGCATACAACAACTAAAACCAAGCCACGAAAGTGTTGTAAAAACGCTGTAACTATGTTTAGAAACGATTCATATCCAACAAAAAGATGAATTCACGTTGCACAACGTACCCCGAAAGAAGCCAAGGCATTGACTACTTTCTCTGAAGGTTTGCCATTTGCTGCATTGAACACAATTATCAGCTCAGGTTCGCGAAACAATGAGAGGATGTCGTAGCGCTTTTCACTTCAATATCAAGCTCGAATGGGTTGCATTTGGGTGAGAAGTCAGACAGCGATGGAATCAAGGGCTTACAGACAATGCAAAGGAGAAGCATTAGGCAGATGAGAGAGGCCAGGCTCACCAGCAGTGAACAGCCCATTGCTCGCAACCAAACGCCTTTTTCACATGCACACACGCACAAAGGTCCTCATCAAATATAGAAAACCTGCTCATGTAACACAACTTGAGGAGCCTGATTTCTGATATTTCAGCATGACAACTGAAATATCGATTGTACGATACCCTTGCAGGTCATGGTGCCATAACCATGAACCTACACTTATGTTAAAAGCGAAAGAGAAACTCTAAAATGTATGCAATGAAATTATATAGCAGATCAAGCGAATCAATAAGCGGACATTCGGAAGAACGAGAACCCTAATTATTCAATTCCTAAATTCTGGTTATTTGAGCTATTCCAACACTTGATTGTTGATGTACTTCACATTTTGTGTAGCAATAAGTTTTCGATAATGAATATTTGTAATGAATGGATTCTAAACACAATTCATCGTTAAGCAAATGATGGAAGGAGATTTGAGGATCAAGAGCTGAAAAGACGAACCTAAATTCGGAGCACTCGACCGAAACAGATGATCCACACTTGCGTGATTTTCTCCCTGGAGCGAATCCTTCTCCTCTGCAATCTCTTCTGGCAGTATGAATTTATTGCTCTTGAAGCTCTCCTCGTGGCTGTGATGCTGGTGAGCATCAGAGCCCGCATGATCATGATCGCATTTGTGGTCATGCTTGTGGCTTGGATCGGTCTCCAGCTGCCGATTTTGCGCAAATTGGTGCAAGAGGTTGATAGCATCATCGTCAGCATCCGCGCTCCACTGCGTACTCTCAGTATTATCCTTGTTGCTTAAAAATTTTAATGCCGCGTTTAGTCGATTAAACCTCGCCTGCACTAGAGCATCCGTGGCGGGATCGGCCTCCTCTTCTACGAGTTCCACCTTTTCTTCGCCACTGAGCTTCTCCAACTCCACCGCCGCTTTCCGCTGCACCGCATGAATTTGAGCAAACAAATGGCTCGCTGCATCGGCTTCAGGCTCGAGTTCGACAGGAGCAGCATCAGGCTGCGATGATGCTATGTCGTCATGCTTCTGGCTGATCTGCCGATTATGCACAATTTGATGCAGGAGGTTGATGGCATCATCGTCAGCATCCGCGCTCCATTGCGTATTGTCGGCATCATTCTTGTTGTTCAAAAATTTCAATGCCGCATTTAGTTGATTAAACCTCGCCTGCACTAGAGCATCCATGGCGGGATCAATCTCCTCGTTCAGAAGTTCCACAGGTTCCTCCTTCTCTTCGCAATTGAGTTTCTTCATCTCCTCCGCCGCTTTTTGCTGCACCGCATGAATGTGAGCAGACAATTGGCTCGCTGCATCGGCTTCAGGCTCGGATTCGTCAGGAGCAGCAGCAATCTGCGATGGTGCGATTTCGACATGCTGATCAGTCACCAGCTGCCGATTTTGCACAAACTGATGCAAGAGGTTGATAGCATCATCGTCAGCATCCGCGCTCCATTGCGTATTGTCAGCATCGTCCTTGTTGTTCAAAAATTTCAATGCGGCATTTAGTTGATTAAACCTCGCCTGCACTAGAGCATCCGTGGCAGGATCAGACTCCTCTTCTACAGCATCAGTGGCAGGATCAAAGTCCTCTTTTACAAATTCCACAAGTTCTTCCTTCTCTTCGCCATTGAGCTTCTGCAACTCCTCCGCTTCCTGCGCCTTCCGCTTCACCGCATGAATGTGAGCGTACAATTGGCTACCTACATCGATTCGATCCTCGGAATCAACATCAGCCACTTCGTCATGTTTATGACTCTGATCAGTCTCCAGCTCAAATTGATGCGAAAAACTGATAACATCATCATCACCATCCGTATTCTCGGCATTGTCCTTGTTCAAAAAATTCAATGCGGCGTCTAGCTGATCAAACCTCGCCTGCACGAGGGAATCCGTTGCGGGATCGGCCTCGGTCTCTTCCTCTTTTACAACTTCCACAAGTTGCTCCTTCTCTTCGCCGTTCAGCTTCTCCCATTCCTCCGCCGCTTCTTGCGCCTTCCGCTGCACCGCATTAATGTGAGCGAACAATTGGCTCGTCGGATCGGGCTCAGGCTCGAATTGCGCAGACTGCTCGGGTCGCTCTGATTGCTCGGATTCAGCAGCATCGAACACTCCAAGGTATGAAGAAATTGATTTTAGTTGCACCGGCTGATCAACTTCGACCGATTCACCGTGCGCAGCTTTGACAAGACGCTGAATCTCCCGAATGTGAGCCAACAAGGCCGGCATGGATTCCTCTACGCCCGCGAGGGTAGTGCACGGGACGAGAGACAGGAATGCTACCAGAAGCACGGCCTTCATGGCCATCGTCGTCCTCGCCATAGCCACCACAAAATAGCTCAATAACATTCACACTCACACCAGATTATAAACTGGTGCACTATGACCATGACCCCCCAACTTTCTTTCTCTGTGTCCCATCCATTTTACAACATACAATTCGGTCTTCCTTCAATTTCTCTACTTTTGTAATACTTTATTCTTTGAAATCATGAACTTCATTATTTTAGGATCACAATTCCCTTGACCAACGTGGTATTTTGAGGTTATGTTCTGGGTAGTCGGTAATGGAGTTGCTTCTGGTGATTGAGAGTCAAACGTATGCTGGTCTGCAAAGTCGTTGGTGTGCTCTTCTATTTGCGTTAAACAAAAAGTGTTTAGGTAGCCCATTCCATGAGTTCAACATTCAAGTATTCGACATTCCATAAGCAATTTCTGATGAATGTCATAATAGGTGTCAAAATTCTACATAGATGAAGGAATTGACTTCAAGACGATCACCTGATAACAGTATTTGATCTTTCCTTTTTTTAATACCATAAACATTTACCCTAGCTGCATCTTATCTAAAGATAAGAAGATTGAAAATTCACCCAGAAACAACACTACATCTCCATTCAGAAATGGACAATTTCCGAGAAAAAGCAGCAACGCCCTAACAGCATTGGCAAATATAAAGCTCTCAGCTTTCGGCTTTCCTCGAAAGAAGGTGTGCCAAAAATCACCGTCACTTTTTTTCCGAGGAGCCAGCCTCACCAAAAACATGCTGTATTAGATCCACAAAACTTCAGGTCAGAACAATCTAAAAGCATGGAATGATAGTTGTTGTTCACAATCTGACTCGCATGGACTATGGTTTTTTTTTCACATTCATCTTGTGATTGTTGGGCCGACAAACCCAGAATATAGTGGACCTGATGGGGTCCTGAGTGAACATTTGTAGTAGAGAGAGTGAGACCTGACATCAAGGTCCCCACTTTGAAAATCTATCATTGATGGAGGACGCCTTGCAAGATATCAACACTACAGTCCTTGCATTGCAATCAATCAACCTTACCATGGAGAAAAAACGTGGGTTTTAAGAAAAGAGCTATGTATACCAATAACACAGTAAAGCAAGTAGGCTAACGGGGATGTACTACCCCAGATTCCCGCAAATACTCCACAAACTCATCAATCAAATATGGCCATGCGCCTTCTGAATCGTAATTTGAGAGTGTCGGATCGATCGTCTGCGTGAAAGACACAAAACCATTACTAGGCTATAGCAAGAAGAGCAGTGCCTTTTTACAGGAAGGAGAGATCGTAAGATCCTGTACAAAGAATATTAGATTGTCGGCCTTACCCTGGAAAATTCAAGAAGCTGAGCCCACGTATCCTTCGAGATAGCTTTGTTGTGCTTGGCCTGTAAAACGCCGAACAGCACATGAGGAACAAAGAAAGGATTTTAAGTAATCAGGAATGAAAGCAAGCTGAGTACGTACTTGCAAGAACTGGCACCATGGTTCTACTAGAGGCCACGCCCGTTCTGCAAATAATAGTCGCCACATCCCAAGGGCAGTATCCAACGCCAGTGACTTTTGTCCCTGGATAGACAAAGACCGGGTCTTGATGAAATTACTCTAACGTGAAAATTAAGCAATATTTAAATCTAAACTTGTAAGAGTTGAAGAAGTACAAGGCTAAAGCATTTAATTCTAGAACAATGGAATTCCGACGAAGAACTAGACCAAATCCTGATGTGCGAGCAAAACATAACTCCAATTTCGAGGTAAAATGTAACCAAGTGCGGTTAAAATTGTCTCAAGTAGGACTGTTATATTAATTTCTGGACAGTTCTCTTTCTCCAATATGATGGAGCATTTCTGATGTTCTCTGATAATAGATTGAGTGTATGATAGATACGAATGCTGACCTTTTCCTTAGCCCAACTGAAGGCAAAATTGTAGATCTCTCGAAATTTATCTGCAAGGAGGACGGCACACGATCAGATAAACGCTGCTCAAGTGAAAATCCAGAACACTACTTTTCATAATGATCGGTTACTTCTTACTAACAGGTATCCACAGAGAGATGAATGTGTCTTTCACGACTATGAAACCAGTGGTGATTCCTTACGTTCATCTTTCACCTCTGCTCGTAAGGAAGGAATGAGGTACTTGAGCTTGTCGAGTGAGTCCACCCTGTCATGTACAACACCCCATGACTTTGTTAAAGACGGTGACAGCATGCATGGTAAAATTACTAAGAATAAAGTGACAAAAAACCCTCATCTAAAGAATATATGACGAGAAACTTGGTCCACGAAAGTATCTGCTACATTTTCGAGTGCCGGCAACCCCTGCTGTACTCAGTTCTAAGTCCACAGCTATACAATTTCCGAGTAGATATTATTGCATTCAAGAGGAGCGGTATGTACATAATCACCACATAAGAGACCGATTCTCATACCCTAATGATTGGAGGCCGCCAATAAACTCCTGTTTTGAGAACTCACACATAGTCGCTGCTTTCATATGCCAGGAGATAACTAGCTGCAGGCATGAAACGTGAAAAGTAGGAACTCTGTTACTAAATACCAGAAAAACATTCTCGAATGACCATTAAAAGTGACTAAAGGACCTCAATTCAAACTTGCGACCTGTATTCTCAATCTACAATTCATAACTCGATAACCATGACCAATCAGAAGCTTACCATGACGACATCTCCAGGATCTACCTGCACGCCAGCAGCAAAGAAGTTAGAAGATACGGCGTTATACAGCATGCAAATGTAGGAAGTGAGGTCTAGAATAAAAGCCGCTCAACAAGGACCTCCAGCTTTCTCGACGTCCAAGCCAAACACGAACTTCCAAACTTGTGGCTGGGAGTTATCATGCAGCCCAAGAGCTATTATACAGCCCTAGAGTTATCATAGAGCCCTACTTACTCAACCAGGAGATTAGAACTAAGATACAGGTACGAGAACTACCTCACAGATTTTAGGGTAGCCCGTACCTGCAAATCATCACAGAATGCTGAAACTCCGTCCACCAATATCATGTCTGAATATGCATCTGAAATTCAAATCAAATAGAGTCTATCAGAACAAAAGGATATAACAAGAATAGCACAAAAGGATTGACACCAACAGTCCAGGTAATCTCAGAAGAGTCCTAACCAACTGCATAGAAGGGATTAATATATGAACAAGCAGAGTTGACAGAGAAGAGAATATTGCTACGAGCGTGACAACATTTACGGGGACTTCACCGTTGGTAACAGGGAGGTGATTGCTTTCATACCTTTATATCTCAGATAAAACTCTTCCAGATGCCGAGGGTCAGTGATCGGTCTTGCAGGTGGCTGGTTGTAAAAAATTTCGAAAGCTCCTTCCAAATTCCAATCACTGGCCTTCAATGCTGTCATGGCGGCTTTCTCACTGGCAGCACCACATTAGATGTCAGACCAAGCAGAATCCAACCCTAATTGACGACAACACACTCAGAATGCCACAAGAAGCAAAACGATCGAGAATGAAGAAACTACAGTACGTGGCTCCAGCGATAGTCATGAACTGCTGGACTTTGTCCCGATGCCCTCTGCCAAGCTTGTTCTGCACATCATCACAAACAATCAGGTCGCAAGAAAACAGAATCGTTCCGCCTCACATTCCAATTCCATGAAAAAAGACGGAAAAGAAGCCATTCATACAGCCACAGTATCCGCAATTCTCCCAATCCAATGTCACAAAAGAAAATGCGAAAAATGTCCCGCCAAAAATCGTTGCCAAATTCAAAACGCTCCAAAACTAGAATCATCGGAAAGCGAGACGAGAGGGCACGAACCATCGTGACCGTGGCGGGGTACGAGGCGGGCGGTCCTGTTGTTCCAGTTCCGTCGCCGCGCACGATTGGCCCGGGAATGAACGCAACAGCTAACCCTAATCAAGCTCCGGGGGTAGTCTGAGCTCCACAACAAGCAGTGGAAGCGAAGCAAGTGGGACGAGCGATGAAGATACAGGAACAGGGAGTAGTGTGAAGAGAAGATGATTATCACCAAAGCGCTAAGTTATGCTATACGTTGCTGTATACAAAGAGATGTAAGAAACGACGGCCGGCGTAAGGTAAGTTAAATCATGTATAAGTACATGGCGCTCGAATAAGTTACCATACATGGCGCTCGAATAAGTTACCATGACAACATACGGAGGTATCTGTGACAAGATCATCATCGTCAAGGTCAAGTTCAATGCACACACGACTGTGGACAGGATGACATTTTCTACGCAGAACATGCGTGTTCCCCCTCCCCCCCCACTCCCCGAGGCAGGTCCTCGATCTGTAATCCTTGCATCGGGTAAACGTTGACTCAAGCTTGTGTAATGTAAAACGATTGTGGCAAATATTAACAAAATTACATCTCTTTGAATTTTTCGAGTTTTAGTTTAGTGATGATTTTGGTTGTCCAAGTTCAAGTTTGAACATGTGATAATGGAGGTATTTCGGTGTCAATGTGCTACAAAAAAAATTGTTTTGTATTCTCTTTGTTAACCCTTAACCCCTAACTTTGAAGCCCGAAATGGGTTTTTGCTATTCGGGGCAGCCTAGATGAAAGGGATAGAAGTAATATTCTTGCCTAAGAATTTTATTGGGACCTCTTTATACTGCAAAGTGTATGTGGTAAAATTTGCAAAGTCAAATTTCAATTTTTGAGTCTTCTAGGATGATCCTTGGGTTGCGAGCCGAGATGGGGCAGCTCAAAAAAGTAACTTTTTGAAATTCCTTTTTTGAAACATGATCATTACTAAATCACTACTCAAATTTCAAAGTGACTCAAGTCAAAAAGTTTACCAATTTTACATGGGCACCCTCCAAAAACTTTTTGGGAAATTGAAACCTCAAAAGTGCGATTCTCTACCTCTAAGCACTCGTGGGGGTGTAAACCAATTTCTTTTTCTTTTTTAAAACTTTCAACCGTAAGATCTTGTACCTGAGAATATGCCTCATTACTCTTCAAAAATTTGACCGTTGGATGTTTACCATTTGAGAGATCATAACATCCAAAGTTTGTCTCCCAAGTATTTTTGGGTATTGCGAAGATTTTTCCCAAGTTTTTTGGAGGCTGCCCTTGTAAAATTGGTAAACTTTATGACTTAAGTCACTTTGAAATTTGAGTAGTGATTTTGTAATGATCATGTTTCTCCAAAAAAAATTCAAAAAAGTTACTATTCTGAGGTGCCCCATCTTGGCTCGCAACCCAAGGATCGTCCTTGAAGACTCAAATTTGGAAATTGAGTTTGCAAATTTTACCACATCCACTTTGCAGTATAAGGAGGACCCGATAAAATTCTTAGGCAAAAATATCACTTCTAACCCCTTCATCTAGGCTGCCTGGAATTGCAAAAACCCATTTCGGGCTTCAAGGAAAGTTAGGGGTTAAACACCCATGGGGTCTGAAATAGGCAGCCCGAAATTGGATCACAACATCTTATGGACTCGGGCATCATGAATAGTGCACTTTTTGAACTTGGGCATCATGAATGGACAAATCAATGATGAGCTTGCAACCTCCTACAAGGTTATGTACAACCCCAACCTACCTACCACAATCCTTTCAAAGCACAAAATCATTCATACAAATTGTGATTTGAATTGTAAAATTTCACTTTTGAATGCATCATAAGACGGTGACCAGTTTGACATCAAAATATAAGTGAAAAGTTGAGTATAGTGAAAGCTACAGGGAAGATTCTGTTGGAATCAAGCCCCTCGGGTTTGTTTGGGCGTTTAAGGGTTAAATTGTGCCCACATTGAGTAATGAATATGTCTTATTTACTTAGTCATAGTTTTAATTTGAAAAAAGAAGGATGTCACCAAATCCCTTATTGGAGTTGTCTAAAGTCATTTCTCCATACACTTGGTGATATTATCTTGCTAGTGGTGTGGGATCAAGTTTCCATCACATTCATTCTTTTCAGAAGCACTTGATATTTATTATGTAAAATTAATAGCTTACGGAATCAATGTTTTGAATTTGCGGAGCATCTCTCGAGAAACAATGGTCTTGGTTGTAGGGGTGACTATATTCATGGTGTGTACATACGTTACCAAATTTGAAATGAAATCCTTTACCCGCGTGATTTGTGTTAAGAGAACAGTGGGTTTCATCCATCATCCACCGTTCGTCCAGTTCTGAGTAGATAAGTGCCGCCGCTATCTTCGGCACTGACGGCTACCACTCAGCCGCTTGTACTTCCCAGACTGATTCTACTATATGCATTAGTCTCCTCCTTGGAGCACTCTCTCTCCTTCGTTGAACCTTGGCTTGTCTCTGCCCTCCATCTTATAACACGTTATCAGCACGCTCGATTGCTTGAGCCACTCTCCATTTTCCGCTTGCAGTGTAGACACCGGTAGTAGCTCCTTCGGAACTTCGGCAAATCCATCGACAGCCAGTGCACGAGTGAGGAACTGAGCTAGCTTGGTGCTGCTACTGAGATTCACAACTACGTACCTGCCTGCGGGGATTCATCGGTGACTTGCTGGGCTGCCGAAATTCTCTGTCTGTCTGGCCGAAATTCACTCCCTGCCTGCCGAAATTCATCGCTGACCTCTCACGTTGCCCAAATTCAACGCTGACTGCCGAGATTCACCACAATCAGGCATAGCCGAGCTTCAAAGACCAAAGACTGCAGACTGATGAATTTGGTGTCACGAGAACTCGAGGGTGGTTGATTTCCAGTGTAGAAGAAATTCTCCATCAACAAGCAGACTTCTATCCTGCATTTGGATCCTCCACTGACAGCAACTTCTATCATTTATTCTCAGCACTTTGGATACTCTATTGACAACAATTCCTTTTCTTTTGAATTCGTTTTTTTTTTACCAGGAGTTTGCATCCTCTACAGCTGGTAGACTGAGACTACCGTAGATTAGCATCTCTTCCTGATTTTTGCAGGTCCAGCACATTGAGCATACGGCGATGTCGACACAGTTCACGAAGCCAAAGGAGTCACGCACCGCCCCGCTCATCTTCGACCTGTTGGAGCAGGACGGCTCCAACTACACAGATTGGAATTTTAACATCCGGGCGACGCTTGCAGCTGACGAGATCAATGCCGCGTTAAACCCGCACCCGGAGGAAGAAATTCCGACTTCAGATCTCTGGAAAGCGATGCTGATAATGCGCCGGCATATGGATCCCGCACTACGGATGCAGTACATCGCCAAGGAGAACCCAACAAGATTGTGGGCGGATCTCGAGGCACGCTTCAAACACGAGGAAACCATCTTCCTCCCACGAGCACAAGCCGACTGGAGCGCCCTGCGAGTCATGGACTTCCCGAATTTCTCAACATACGATTCGGAACTCCACAGGATCACCGCTCAGCTCAAACTTTGTGGCATCATAACCACAGACGCCGAGTTGATCAACAAGACGCTGAATTCCTTCCCTCCCGCTTGTGCTATTCTTTCTCAGCAATACAGAAATATGAAATTCACACGCTATTCGGAATTGATGAAATACTTGCAGGTCGGGGAGCAACAACAGCAGATTATGCTTCAAACCGCGGAGAAAAGACCTGCACGGGAGGTACACACTATCGAAAAGCCGCTGGCCACCATGCAGAAGACTGCTGCCACCCCGACCTCAGCATCCAAAGCCAGCAATTCACACCGGGAAACCCACAACTCGGAAGCGCCGACTCGCACTCCGAAGGGCGGCTATGTGAAGCCACGTAGCCACTGGAGCAAGCAGAATCACAAGAACGCGCGACACTCAAAAGGTCAGAAATCCAGCAACTTAAACAGTTCACCATCACGTCCAGTGAAAGGAAGTTGTCACAAATGTGGTAGACCTGGGCACTATGCCCGCGAGTGTAGAGCGTCAGAATACATTGTGAACATGTATAAAGAACTCCAGGCTTTGAAAGGCACGAGAAGAGAGGCACACACGTTGGATGCCCCATCTCTTTCAGACCTTGACCCAGAGAATTACATGGTGAACACTGGAAACACTACCGTGGAGGCTAATATTGCCTTACTCGATAGCGCCTCCACTCACACCATCTTGCAAGACCAAGCATTCTTCGAGTTCAAAACTCAGAATGAGCCTTGGCAAACATGTGATCTAATCACAATCGCGGGGAAACGAAGTTTTCGTTTCCGCGAGGGCCGGGCACACATAGTGTTATCCGGGGGAGCCCCCCTCACCTGCGAACGAGCAATGTATGCTCCTGGCGCCCCCCGTAGCCTGATCAGCTACCGGGATCTAAGGGCCAATAACATACATATCTCCACTGCCCATGAGAAGGGAGGAGAAGTGCTAGAATTGCGGAGTGGGCCTAGCCTGCTAGCCACAGCACGAGCGGGTGCTAGTGGCTTATACGAACTCCCAATTCGAGGAGGAGTTTCCAACCTTGGAAACTCGAGTCCTAGTACTCGTACCAGCAACATGCAGGTCTCCTTCCTCACGACAGTAGGGCGAGCGGACCTCTGGCACCATCGGTTAGGACATCCCAAGACGACGATGATGAGGAGAATGATACCCATCCTCAACGGCCACGAGTTGAGCACCGGGACGCGGAGCATACCTCGAGTGCCAAGCTTGCGCCCAAGGCAAGCTCATCGTGACGACCCTCGAAGTGGAAGGCGCCAACCGAAATGCCAAGACACCCCTCTTCCGCCTCCAAGGCGATTGGTGCGGTCCCATCTCGCCCGAATCGGGTCGGTTCAAGTACTTCTTTGTCTTAGCAGACGCGTCGGGCGACACACATCAAGTTTCGCTCCTTACCACTCGAAATATGGTGTTCCCTAAAACCTTAGCAATGCTCCTTAGGTACAAGAACCACTATCCAGACTTTCCTGTATGTCACCTTAGGATGGACAACGCTTTAGAGTTTAAATCCCATGCTTTCGAAGATTTTTGTATAGCTTCTGGGATCGAACTCTCTTATTCCGTGCCGCATTTAACATGCACACGTAACGGTCTCGCATGAGCGGTAATAAAGAAGATTCAGTTGATAGTTAGACCGCTTCTCTTTCATGCTAACCTCCCCTCCCATTTCTGGGGACACGCGGTGCTCCACGCCGCGACCCTCTTGAAATTGAGACCCACCCTATTACAAACTCAAACTCCTTTAGAATTATCATCGGGCAGAACTCCCCATATAGCTCACTTGCGTACTTTTGGTTGCGAGGTTTGGGTCCCAGTCTCGGAACCAAAACTGAAAACCATGGAACCTCATCGAATCAAAGGAGTGTACCTAGGATTTGACTCACCTAGTATCATACGATACAAACTCCCCAATAGAGAAGACATCTATAAAGCTCGATATCAGAATTGCAAGTTCATAGAAACTCGTTTCCCCGAAATTCAAAGTAGAAACAAACCTGCTGCCACACTCAACTTTCGCGATTCTGAAACTCTCACCATGAATCCTGATCCTAGAACGGCGCTAACAGATAGTGAATGCCGTAAACTCATTGACCTGCAAAGAACTCAGAAAAGATTCCGTACGGATTTCAATCCGGTCCAAGAATCATTAGAAGCCCAGTACCCGGCTCAGGAAATCCCGTCCCCATCGCCATACCGAGCAAGAAGAGAAAAACTCGAACCACTCTCATGGCCGATCAGAATATTGAGATAGATAGCCCGTCTTGGGACGATCCAGAAACATTTGTGTCCACACTGTCTAACCTCGATACTGATCCACACTCCTTAGAGCAAGCTAAGAGAAGAGCGGATTGGCCACAGTGGCACGAAGCCTTACTAGCAGAATACGGTTCACTTAGAAAACGAGAAGTGTTTGGAGAATTAGTACACACCCTCACCTCACCGCCAATCGGGCACAAAATCGTGTTTACTAGGAAGCGAGATGAACACGGGAAAACTTTGAGATATAAAGTTAGACTAGTTGCCCAAGGCTTTGCACAAAAACCCGGAATAGACTTCGAGAAAACATACTCTCCCGTAATGGATAGTACATCCTTTCGCTACTTGCTTAGCTTAGCAACTCAGCATGCACTAGAAACCAGACTAATGGATGTAGTAACAGCGTATCTATATGGAAACTTAGATACCGAGCTGTACATAAAACCTCCCCCAGACTTCCTACCTCCTTCACGCCCACCTCCAGCTGGGAAATTCTCGGGATTGCGTATCCAAAAAGCCTTGTACGGGCTTAAGCAGGCAGGAAGAGCATGGTATCACCATCTCAAAACCTACCTTATGGCTCATGGTTTTTCAAATCACCTTGCCTTGCCTTGTGTCTTTGTGCTTAAGGAAGCCACTGAATTTGTCATCCTTGCTGTATATGTTGATGACTTGAATTCAATTGGCACTCCGAAGTTATCCAGAAAAGTCGAATCGATACTGACAAAACAATTTGAAATGAAACTACTAGGACGCACAACCTTTTGTCTTGGCCTCCAGATCAAGCATTGTGCAGATGGAAGTTTGCTACTTCACCAACAGACATACACGAAGAAGCTCCTCCGCACCTTCAACATGGAGACTGCCAATGCGCTCACTGCGCCCATGATCGGGAAGTCCAAGAGCGAGGACGACCCCTACCGCCCAGCCGAAGACAACGAGGAGGAGATTGAGAAGCGCCAATACCTTGCAGCAGTTGGAGCGCTATTGTACTTAGCCACCAACACTCGACCCGACATCAGCTTTGCAGTCAGCGTGTTAGCTAGACATAGCCAACGCCCAACATCGCGACATTGGCAAGGCGCAAGCACTTGATGCGGTACCTCCGTGGAACCGACGACCTCGGCCTTCATTTCAAGCCGACACACGACATCATCGGATATGCCGACGCTGTTACAAGACAGACCACCGCGCCGGGCAAGTCTCAAATCGGTTGGATATTCATGAAGAACGGCGCACCGATTTCTTGGCGATCATCCAGCAGACGACGATCGCTACATCAACAAACCACGCGAGAACTTCTTGTTTCACACGGTACTCGAGAATCGGTATGGTTGAGAACCATGCAAACGGCGATTGGCGACATGGCTAGCCTCCCCGTCCCAGCCAAACCGACAACAATTTTCGAAGACAACGCCGCGTGCATTGAGCAGGTATCATCCGGATTCATAAAATCTGACAGGGTCAAGCACATTAGCCCCCAGATATTCGGCTACACACAAGAACTCATCAACACAGCACAGATCAACATCCGCAAGGTTGTATCAGCGGAGAACATAGCCGACCTTCTCACGAAGGCTCTCCCAGCTCCACAGCACCGGAAACTCACTCAGTTGGCCGGCATGCGAGCTTTATCCGAACTATAGTTGCGAGGGAATCGTCACTCTTTTCTCCAATGGAGTTTTTAATGAGGACGATACCCTCGAGGAGGAGTGTTAAGAGAACAGTGGGTTTCATCCATCATCCACCGTTCGTCCAGTTCTGAGTAGATAAGTGCCGCCGCTATCTTTAAGATCGACGGCTACCACTCAGCCGCTTGTACTTCCCAGACTGATTCTACTATATGCATTAGTCTCCTCCTTGGAGCACTCTCTCTCCTTCGTTAAACCTTGGCTTGTCTCTGCCCTCCATCTTATAACAATTTGAATGTGATTTGATTTGAAACAGCCGAAACGAGGAGCCAATGGGAACGTCGGTACTCAGGGGAACGCATAAATTCAGATTGCATCCGTGACAGTCAACTGGTGGGGGAGGGGGCACCCCGTCCATTGGTCGCAGGCTCCGGCGGTGATGGGTCATGGGATGGTCGACTTCGTCGAGGATGGTGTGGTAGCCCCTCGGTCGCTGCCATTTACGTGAAAGCTCTCCGCACCGGAGCTCTGGGGTTGAGAAGGGGAGGTGAGAAGCGGGAGTCGAGATTGCAGGAGCCATGGGGGGCGAAGCGGAGTCGTTGGAAGGGGCGCCGATCACCACATCCGCCGTGTTGATGTCCGCGTCAAAGCACATCAGCTCCAAGTGTGGCGCGCAGAACAGGGCGTTTCTGGATTGCAAGAGGGCCGATGCCAATCCCGAGAAGTGCTTGCAGCAGGGGCAGAACGTGACGCGATGCGTCATCTCTTTGTGAGTTTCGCAATTCTGATTCGAAACCCTAATTTTGTGGCTTGCAGTGAGCAATGTAGGTCTTGGTGCGATGTGTGTAGTGAGTTGGATCGGGAATTGGTATGGTAGATGTGCGTTGTGGCTTCGGAACGATGGCATTGTTTGCTGAGGTGCGGACGGCGAATTACAGGTTGAGGGAGCTGAACGGCAAGTGTCCGAAGGCTATGGAGTCATACACGAAGTGCATGGACTACTACAGCAACGAGTTTGATATGTGCCGGAAGGAGCAACAAGAATTCGAGGCGAGCTGCCCATTGTAGGTGATCCAGGTGATATGTAGTCTTTGCTAAATTGAGGACGGATCAGTGGTGTCGATACATTTAGTAGGCAAGGTGGAGGAGCGATCCGAATTGATGTTGTCGGTGAGGCGGAGATGCAAAGTCCGTCTGGCATTGGACTCCTGCTGATTAACAATTAGCTCTTTTCCCACGATCCCTGGCGTCCGCTAAGTTCAGCGAGTGCCTTTGTAGTTCCAGGAAAAGTGGTTGTTAAGAGGCATATATATGCTGGAATAATGGAGGTTGCTCCTTGTGCTGCTTGGTACATTTGGAGGCCATAAAGTAGACGAACGAGTGTGTAGCAGATAAGTTGAGGTACATTTAAATGGAGCGGAACCAGGGCTGCTCATGGAGGGTGATTGTGCGTGTATCCGGCTTAAGTTTTGTCGCCAGAGTTCAGTTGAAAGAAAGCTTCCTGACATGATCTCACGGTACAGTACCCTGGGTTACGTTCATTTCTGCTGCAGCAAGTTTTCCGGAGTAGGGTGACTTTGGAATGAGAATTTGACACCTGCCGACAAGACTTTGTGGATACATGAAAGCTATGAAAGCTATAGTTGTGACTCACCAGTTGCTGAATTTGGGACATTCTGAAATTTGAGGTTTCAAGAGATTGCATGTAGGAAACTCATGGAAGATTGTAGAGGACCTTGTACAAAATGGATCGATACCACAAATCTAAGAAGAATTGATTGAATCCATTGAACAAGCATGGGAAGACATCACGAAGGAAATAATTGAGATCCTCATTGATAGCATGCCTGAATGCATGAGAGCAGTAATTGATACTAAAGGTGGTAGCATACAAAGTTAGTGTATCCCAAGATACTAACATGTATGATTTTGCAAGTTTGTTGTAAAATTTTCTTCTTACATTAAAGTTCACTTCGTTACCTTGGCCCAAATCCGAATTTTTGTAATACCAATTCAAAATTACATCTCCAGGACAATCTTCCCACTTGCTAGTATACATTGCTAGCATACATTGCTCATAGATATTTAGGGTTCCGTATAGGGCAAGTCGATTTTGAGTTGCATTAAGTGACTAAAGAACCGCTCGTGCTATATCTCGTGCAGTATTTCGACGTTGTGGTGCTCAAACAGAACTTTTCAAACACATTGACTGTTGTAGATGTACAAACCTCTGTATGGTACAATCCTCTTGGTACTATGTACAGTTGATTGGAAGACGTTTTTCTTGTAGAGCAAATAGAAGTAGATTCGTTGCAAGGCGAATTGATGCAAGCCCGATAAGCGTGACTTCTGTACTGCTGATCTTATTGTACTTTGAATGGTGACTGGTTGTACTGTGCAATGGTTCATGAATAATAAGCACATTTGGGTTGATTGTCCAATCTACCGTACAAGCAAATCCTTCAACTTACGGTTGGAATCTCCATTTCAATGCCTCCAACCCTTGAACGGTGAAGGGTGAACCTCAGAGTGTCAAAAGCTTTTGAAACTTCTCTCGTCACCGATTCACTAAAACTTAAGCTTTACACCACATTCTGTGCATTCAACACATTATATGCATTGAAACGCATCCAACTTGAGAAGGAAAAAAAGGCAGTTCAAAGTGACATTTCAGATATAAGCTACCTGCACTACATTGCCAGACTCGAAACATGTGCAGAGTTTACCCATTCCGAAACAATCCTCAAGTGTACCCAATGTTGACTCCAAGCTCTCATAGTTTGGTGGTGTACAGCTTGCATGACGACTACTGATAACTTGTGAAGAGTTGGTTTCAGGGCACGGTCCATTTCATGCATTATACAATTATATTCATCTCAAATCAGTATATGCATCCCTCATAATCCTCGCACTCGAGTTCGACGACGTTGTTACGTGCAAATACTGTTCCATATTTGTTAAGAATGTAGCATCCAGAAACACAGGTGCCTCTGCAATGTGATCACTTCTCTGATAAGATTTTCTTGAAAAAGCGCAGACAGCTCAAGCGGAGCAGATCCTGGACTCTCGCAATAACACCTAAGCTGCCTTTCCTGTCCAAGAACGACAATTCATTTGCTCCACAACCTCGCTTACCCAATCGCCTCTAACCAATTTTCCATTATTCCAACATGATCATGCCTCTTATGAACAATCCACTTTTCATGAATTACATATCCATTGACACCAGAGATTGTGGACACAGAGGTCACACTTCCGTAACGTCTTCGTCACCGAGTGGATTCTTGTAGCGAATGTAACTCCGCTCTGCTTCTCCACCTTGCCTACAACTGACGCGCCCCAAAGAAATTAGTCCGCCAACACCTACTAACCACTTGGATTGCCTACAATGGGCAGCTCGCCTCGAATTCTTGTTGCTCCTTCCCGCACATATCAAACTCGTTGCTATAGTAGTCCATGCACTTCGTGTATGACTCCATAGCCTTCGGACACTTGCCGTTCAGCTCCCTCAACATGTAATTCGCTGTCCGCACCTCAGCAAACAATGCCATCGTTCTGGAGCCACAACGCACATCTACCATACCAATTCCCGATCCAACTCACTACACACATCGCACCAAGGCCTACATTGCTCACTACAAACCACAAAATTAGGGTTTCGAATCAGAATTGCGAAACTCACAAAGAGATGACGCATCGCGTCACGTTCTGCCCCTGCTGCAAGCACTTCTCGGGATTGGCATCGGCCCTCTTGCAATCTAGAAACGCCTTGTTCCGCGCGCCACACTTGGAGCTGATGTGCTTCGACGCGGACATCAACATGGCAGATGTGGTGATCGGCGCTCCTCCCAAAGACTCCGCTTTGCCCCCCATGGCTCCTGCAATCCCGACTACCGCTTCTCACTTCCCCCTTCTCAACCCCAGAGCTCCGGTGCGGAAAGCTTTCACGTGAATGGCAGCAACCGAGGGGCTACCACACCATCCTCACTGACGGAGATTCCTGAAGACTAAAGGAGCAAAGACGACGACCCACGACCGCGCACGGCCTATCACTAGTAGAAAGTGGGCATTGAATGACTACACTAAATGACTGTATTTGCAATCATTTGGGCCAAAAACTGCTGCAAATGACTGCAGCGCAGAATTCGGATTTCTAGTCATTAACAGATAGTCATTTGGGCCGTTTGGACTGAATGAATGCAACTTCATCCGTACGCTCTCATCCGGCTCACAGCCGACATGGCCGCTGACATGGCCGGTTTTTCAACGGAGTACTCCACGTCAGCCAAAGTGGCTGAATATACATTCCGACGTGGACGTTGACTCGAATTTCGGGCAGGGAGGTACACCGACTTTAAATCCTACGTGGAAGCGCGGGATATGGCGTGGCGAAAATTTGCACCCTTACTGTGTGACTTATAAATGACATGATGGTTTTCTTGGTAGTCGACGTGTTTAATTGTGGTTGGTCTACGTGTCTAGGCCATTTTTAGACTATAATTTGTGGCAAAGTAATTGTCATGCCATAGTCATAATAGAGACATTTCTTAGTCATTTATTATTATAAAGCAGACAATGTGTCTAAATTTGGTTAGTCCACGTGTCTAGGCTAGTTTTACAGTGTAATTCATGTTGCGGGGGGGCGATATTCGTTGTCATATCGGTGTCATTTTGAAGTCGTTAACATTGAAAAAATGACTACTCATACATTCTTTTGTTTCATTTCTAAGTTATACTTTTGTGAGCATTTGTTTTTTTCTAAACATTTGCAATATTTATAGGAGTATGATGGTTAAGGCCTAGTCATTTCAAAGTGATTCTTATGCAAGTTATATAATAATTGTGTTGAAGACATTGATTAGTAATAACCATAATTTATAACTAGTTATATATACATAAGTAATAACATCGTCAAAGATGTGATGTTATCTACCTGTGACTGAACGATAACTATAAGATGACTAACATGACTATACTATAACTACTAGCTCTTTGCCAAAAATGTCTTTAGAGCAAATATTCTGTTTGTTGCTGAAAATGTCACTCACGTGGCTTGGTGCTACCTTTGACCTTGTCATATGTAGAGTAAAATAAAACACCTCCTGCACAACTACAAAAAACACAAAGCAATTTAAAAATACAACACAATCAAGCAAGAAATATGTGCATTATGGATTCTTACTAGTCATACTTTTGTTTCTTGCGAGTCATTCCTTAGTCATGCTTTAGTCTTTTGCAAGTCATTATTCAGTCATATTGTAGTATTAAGTTCAAAGCCCTACAATATTTGCCCTAGTATGGTGGTAGTGACAATATTAGGGTTTTCAAGACAGTTGAGGTACTACATTTAGTTAGAAAAAAATTAATTCAGGGTTTGAAATTAGCGCTTGCTTTAACGCCCTAACGCGCTTACAATAAGAACAGAAAAAGAAAGAAAGAAATGAAATTAACGTACCTTCACAATTGTGCTTTCCTTCTATTATTACTGAAATGCAACATTCTAACACCTGGACTCACCAAAAAACAATTGCATGTTTGATTAGTAAACTTTCTTGCTTTTTGCAATAAACTTATAGAATAAGAGGACTTCAAAGAACCAAATTCAACAATTGTAATGTAATTTAGAGGAGGAGAGAGACTTTGAATAATGCACAAAAGAGAGAGAGCCTTAAATCAAGAGGAGGAGAGTGAGATCTAGACTCCAAAAAATGGTACAAAAAAAAGAGAGCCTGAGAAATGGCGCAGACAAATATAAGCGGCAAAATTAGGGTTAGAATTATGATAAAGTTGCCCACCTCGACACTAGGCTCGGCCAATCTCAGCCGTTGATATGTAAGGTATATTACAAACGGTCGAATGCGCTCATGGTGTGGCAGCAAACGTGAGGGGAGCGGAAACGGGGAGCGGTGGATGGAGCGACAAATGAAGGCCGATTGACAGTCTTGTTGTATAATTCACTTAATGTATACTTCATAAATTGTTGGCATGGGTCTGCCCTTTCTCTACCCAATCAGTCTGGGTCTCCTTGTTCCTCCGTATTGAAATTTCCATCTTACTAGTATTTTAGAAAACCTACCTATATTTTCTTTCATATTGAAAATAAAATCATATCATTGATATTATGATTATGTACGATACAAATAAAAAACGAGTAATTGATTAAATAACCTCAAGCCCCTTTTTAGTTAATGAATGGCCCATTATACAATAAGGGTTGACATTATCAAGCCACGTATCTAAACACTTTTTGCTTAAATTTTAGATCATTATTAGGTTATCAACCCTTAAACGCCCAAGGTGACCCGAGGGGTCATTTTCCTATAGAATCTTCTTTGTAGCCCTTCCTACACTTTTCATTTAAATTTTTAAATCAATCTGCTCACTTTCTTATGATGCATTCTCAAAGTGAAATTTTACAATTTAAATCACAATTTGTGATCCACATGACCTGCAATAAGTCTACTACAAGTATGTACGGTTCAAATCTGAATAACTTACTTCTATTTCATTTGTGGCGTTTTTTCAAGAATGTGTTTTATGGCTATTTATAAGCAAGGACATTCAGGGGTTAATCAAAATTTGTGAAGATTTTTGGTTATAAATATGATATAGGTTGTAGACCATTAAAAAAATAAATGTAGCCAATTGATACTTCTTTTACTCCTTGACAAAATTCGATTTTGACAACCTTGTGTTTCAAGGATCAAAATTTATGTCAAAGTTGCATCAGTTGGTGTCAAAAACCACTTTTGTCCAATAAATCAACAATAACCTCTATGGGCCCAAGGAATTAATATTTGAATAATAAACTTGATGTTATTTGTTAGGTTGGATTACATTATGGATCTTGTGGTAGAAACCTTAGCAAATAAAGTCTTGGATCAAAACTACTCTTTTTTACCGAAATTTATTTTGGTAACGTTTGATCATGCAGATATTTGACATTGTAGGTGATGGACGTAATAATTCTCAACGGATGTTACCCTAAATAAACCTCAAATTTGTACATAATTAATTTTAAAATGAGGCATGCTAAAACGTTTCAAAAAATCTTTAATTTTTTATCGGGAATTTGAATAATGCGACAATATTAGGTTTAGCTACTTATGATGGAAAGAGCTTGAACTACATCTTATTTTATTAACAATACTACACAATACATTCCCTTCCGTAATTTAACTAATAAGTATGTACTTTAATTTACACACAAACCAATGTTCTCCTGAGCAACACACTACTCTCTTCCTATTTCACTTCAAACAATATACTACTCACTTCCTATCTCACATCACTCGATTCTTGTTTCCTAGAACAAGTTCTCGGAGAAAGTTCTTAATTACCATGGCAGGTAAACATAGAATAAATAATCATGAAATAAACATGAAGTTTCTTACTAACGCCTTTAAATCTAAATGTAAGCCTTTTTACATGTACATGAACAGACTTTGTATTACACCTACTAGTTACATTATTACATTCCTCGATCCAATCCTCTTTGTTCCATGTTCCCTGCGAATGGCAATCTTAATTCGACGGCCCTCGATGCAGCAGAGCGTTCAACGACTCCGACGAGTGGAGCCGGACTAGGAAACTCGAGTTACGTCATACAAGCATTGCCTACACTAATATATGACCCCGCAAGCTATACTAAATTCTATACTTGGAATTCATGAAGATATCCCAAGGAATATTATTGCCAAGTCAACAATTCGAGTGCCCAAAATGACTGCAGAATGACTCTTAGTTATCCACGCTGACAGAATATACTAATCGGAATAAGTATGGACTCGAAGTTCTTGTCAACTCAGTCGAATAAAATTTTCTCCTACCAAAATGAGTGCAGAATGACTAAGAAACATCCACGTCAGAAAATGATTAAAACATAAAAAAACTAAATATTAAAAGCCAGAAGCCACGTATGATACCAAAAAATAGTCCCATTTTCCACCACATCTTTATGACTGCAAAATGACTTCTACTTATCCAAGTCAACATGTAGTTATCCTCCCAAACTTATGCATACAAAGTATACAAGTCACGTCGGATTACATAAACTTGCTGTAAAAATAGAGCACAGTCAGACCAATGGTGAGACATATCCATGACTGCGAAATCACTAGCGTCTGGCCACGTCGGCAATCGAGATGAGAAGCTGTAGATGGAAATGAAATTCCGCCACTTTCATCTCTCAAGCTATTTGTAAATGACAGGCGAATGACTAGGACCATTTTTTTGAAAAATCTTCAATTGTATGAGCGGATTTAGTCAATCTTTAGTCATTTGGGCCACAGAGTCATTTATTTCCCGGTCACGGAAACAAGTTTTTTCTACTAGTGTATCACCGCTGAAGCCCAAATGTCATTTTGGATTTCCTTAGTATTAAAATTTTTCTATACATGTTTCTGTTAGGCAATCCTTGCCTCCTTGGGTAGTGTAAAAAAAACCACCTCTCCTTATTGGACTTACCCTTTTTCATAAGGGGATTATTTTCCTGCCCTACCCTTGTTGCAAGGGGTGCCTTATACATACAGTGTGTGGCAAAACCGAGTCAAACTCTTGAAATTCGTAATTTGATTAGCAATGTGGAAAACTTGGCAATAGATTTTGAGAATGTGTAAATTGTGCAATATAGCAATTTGAATGGGCTACAATTTGATGGAGAAGAAGTTCCTTCTTACATTGAAATGTACAAGAAAATTACATTTAAAGGAAACTATGTTCCTTGACTCACTTTTGCATCCACTATCAAAAAGCAACTCAATATTTTGTTCACTTGCCTTTAGCGGCTAAAACTGCTTGGATCCGCCTTGGCATGCTTTCATACAACCTCCTACACTCCTCTATTGCTAAAGAAGCCCAACACTCCTCAATACGCTCCCACAATTCTAAAATTCTGTTGGAGCCCTTTCATCTTGGTTAAGACGACGCGTTTGACCCACCCCAAAGATGCTCAATTGGATTCAAGTCAGGAGATTGTGCAGGCCACTTAAGAACATCAAAATTTTGTGATCTCAACCATTGCCGAACACTTTTTGCTGTATGTTTGGGATCATTGTCATGCTGAAAAATCAAATGTGAAGGATCAAGATCATATGCACAGATGGTATACAATAAATCTCTTTGCAAGATTTCTTTATATTGATGTTGATCCATTCTTCCTTCGATTCTACATAACATACCAGGGCCATGGAATGTCATGCAACCCCATACCATCACTGAACCACCGCCAAACTTCACAGTCTCTTGCACTTGTCTTGAATCACAAGATTGTTCATTGCGAATTCAACACCAACTACGACCATCTGAGCAAAATCGATTTACCTTGGTCTCATCAGAAAAGATGACATGCTTCCAGTCACCAACGGTCCAATGTTGATGGCGCCTAGCAAATTCAAGTCGATCCTTAATGTGTTTCTGGTTCAATTTTGGTTTCTTCGCTTCACTTTTGATCTCAAGTCACGCACGTAAAGTCCTTCGCACTTTATCAACACTCACAGTAACATGGCATTCCTTGCGTACATGTTGGGCAACTTGTGTAGCATTTTCAAAACCTCCTGATGTGACAGCACGAACACATGCTCTCTTCTGTGCATCACTTAGCACTTGTGGTCTACCACCACTACTAGCTGACAAATCACATAATCTCTTCTTTCTAAGTCTTGCAACATGGCTCTGAGACACCAACAACTCATGTGCTACATCTCTTGTAGTCCTACCAGCTTGCAACATCACCAAAATGGAGTTATCAAGGTCTTTTCGAGCACTACCACAAAGCTCATCTAAGTGCACCATGGTCTGTCCTCACACTCTGCTTACAATGTGCACTAAGTTGACATGGAGTATGTCAAGATAGACACTCCTTGTACCCATGCCAATCTGGTCATAAAAGTCTTCCATCCATTTTTTACCACTTCATTGCATTTATTATGGCATGCCATGCAAAACTGAGTCAAGCCAAGTGTATGTGTTGGAAGACATGTATCTCCTTATAACTTTTTTATATGTCACCATGGATGCTATGTCAACTAATACACTCCATATTATATGTCCTCCATGTTAAAAATGGTCATTTCATTTATTGAGTTGTTAGGAATTGACGGCCAAATAATCTCTTTCAACAAGGTTGACTCAGTTTTGCCACACACTGTAAGTGAATTATAGATGATGGAAACTATCAACCTCTTTAATCTAAACATTGTAATAGTACTACGGTAGTGTGTACCTAGTCACAATGCCCACAAGATAATGAACATGTCATTCTCCCAAAATGCATCAAGAATACCTATACAACCAGTTCCATAAACTGCAAATACAACCTTACAATCCAATGGCACACCGTACAATCCAACCTTGGTGCTAATACATACTTTCTTTTACTAAAATTTGGATCTAAACAAGACAATCTTCTTTATGTCACACAATTCATAAGGTAACGTGATGGCAACTATAGTGCACATCCTATTTTTTTTTTCCATATTTGACAATGATTGGCTTGATGATTAGAAGTTCAAACTCAATAGTCAACTTTCTTGATATTGGTTTGTTCAAATCAAATGTCAATAAATAATTTCCATACAACAACCTTCCAAATTAATCAATCTTTGAGATAGCAGGTTATTTAACGCACTACGGTGAACCTAATGGGCTTTGGTTTAAGAGGCTAATAAGTGTAAAACAAAGTAAAAAGCCTTGAAAAAGAAAATGCACGTATAAACAAATGGAAAACAATATTATGACTGTAAGAATTGATACATTGCGTTTGAAAGTAGATTCCTAGACGGGCTACTTTAGTATATACTCACATCAAAAAACTTGTGGAATTTGGAAAGGGGTATCGTTACCCTAAAATCTAGAGGATTAATCCAACAATTATAAAGCATTGATACTTTATATAAAATCAGTTTATTGTTTCTTTCTAAATTTTCTCAATTTACCAAGAACAAATTTGGGAAAACCAATAATACACTCGTATATCCTTAGTCATCAGAAGTGAATTATAACATACTATGTTAGAGTAGGTAACATGAAATTGTATTAAGAAATGTCAACTTAAATTTTTGTCATCATTTTCAACACAATACCATGATACATTATCCTCAACTTTCAAAATAATATAGTTGTATTCTATTCTATGCATGCAAAGTCCTTAGCATGCAATTTAAAAAAAAGCTTGAGGACTCTTTCTATTGAACATGACACATTGGGGTCAAATGCAATTGCATGCATGGTGCCACGGTTATGAGATGTTCAACGAGACGGATATGACAAGTGGGTGCAGGTTCTCGAGTGCAGCAGGGTATGAACCGACCGGGCCGGTGGCCCTATCCAGATCTTGGGCTCTATGGGTTTCCCCATCTTGTGACTCTGAGACAGTCTCAGGGATAGGCAGGCTGCTCCCCACGAATTCGCACCGCTTCTGCTGCGCTCAATTTGGTGCAGTACGACGTCGGTGAGGTCGTGGACGAGACATTTCTCTGCCACCGCATCTCGCATTTTGCTTCTTCTCGCATCGCATTCCATTCACAATTGCCAATTCTCCACACTCGTGAGCTAAAACCCTAGAGCTTGGGATTGCAAGCAACAACCTGCCCTGCCATGACGACGCTCTCGGTTCATGCGTGCTCGCCATCGCTCAAATTGGATGTGGCGACCAATGTTGCGGTCCGGCCCTATTTGATTCTTTCGCTTCTTCCGCCTGCCCGGGGCTTGGGCTGCAGACGGGGACTGTCGACGCGAGGCCCGTCTCTATTGCGGCGCAGGAGCGTCGTTCCAAGAGCCTCCCTTGGCCAATTGCCTGACCCTGAGCATCTGGACCTGGCCTTGAGCGCCCTGTCCAAGTCGCCCGAGGCCCTCCAGGGGTTGCTCACCCGCACCGAGGGGCTGTTCTTTACCTTGGCCGATGCCGCTGTCGCCACGGATCCCAGTCAGGTTACCGATGTTGTCGTGCAGAAGCAGGATGGCGGTTGGCTAGGAGGCATTACCAATGGTCTTGAAATGGCTCTTACGGTGAGTACGCTTTTCAGTAAATTGTGCATTTTTCGGTGGCTTTTCATCTGGCTGAACTCCATATCGGTTTTTTTTAGTGCGGTACAATTCCTGCATATTGACGAAAATTGTAGTCCCTGTGGCTTTTTAGTACGCATCATATATTCTAAATTCTCTCCCATGGCACGCAAAATCGGCCTCTTAGTATCATACTCGTGTTGTGCTTTTCCAATGATACGTGTAGAAAACTTCGTCACCGCCGCGCCCTTCTTCGTTTACTGAAAGATTTTGAGCATGTACAGCGAATTTGCGTTTTATATAGGGTTTAGTATCGAGATGCGCGTAAGCACCAGTATGGAGTTTCGTAGGGCTGCTCGTATTGATGTATACTATGAATAGCTGGATAAAGTCTGTACGTGTGTGTTACTGGTGTGAGAATCGTAATTGAGCTTGAATAGTTAGACGATATTGCCAGGGGTTAATTCCTTCAGCACAATTCACCATGTGCTCCTGTTTCCACTCGCTGCGTGTATAGTGCTGTCGACCGTAGGCCGGTAAAAGGGCTCTCAGATGGTAAAGTGCACTAGCGTGTAATGGATACGAGCAGAGGATTAGCTAGCCGAGTCCTGGAGATGCTGCCGGGTGACTTTTTGACAACGTAAGAAGCAGTATATTTGGAGGTTCTTGACTCAGGGTTTGTTGTCGGATGCAGTTTTTGAAGGACGGAATCGCGAAGCTGAACATTCCTTATTCATATGGTTTTGCCATTATTCTTTTGACTATTTTAGTGAAGTTAGCCACATATCCTCTTACGAAGAAACAGGTATGTCGATTCTTGCGTCTTTATGATTGTGGGTTTTCAATGTAAAAATCTGGCGGCTCCGAGTACCTAATCTCTTTGTTGTTCTGACTAGCTATATATATGTACAATAAGTAATGTGTGGCTTCCGAGACGAATTTACTGTTTTTGTGCGAAGCTGAACCAAATGTAGGGATTTACTTGGCTTCAACATCGGTCGCGAGCATTTTTACTAATGAGGATGTGATTGCTTAAACAGGTAGAATCTACGTTAGCTATGCAAAATTTACAGCCAAAAATAAAAGCCATTCAAACACGATATCAGGGAGATCAAGAGCGCATTCAGTTGGAGACAGCCAGGTTGTATAAGCAGGCTGGAGTGAACCCTCTCGCAGGTGTGATTTAACTCCCTTTTCGAATAGAAAATAGTTCGTCTTAGGAACCAGGATTGCTTCCTGGGAATGTTCGGGATGGATGCAGGTATGTGATGCCATTTCACTACGGCAGGGTTCCGTGTTGGATGCAGGAGAGGTTGCTTAAAATTATGTTGCCCCATTCTATGACGCTTTGACGTAAAGTTTGCCAGAACAACTCATTGAAGGATCTTGTCTTGTTGTTACAGGGTGCCTACCAACCCTGGCGACTTTACCAGTTTGGATTGGGCTGTACCGAGCGCTGTCAAACGTTGCCAACGAGGTACTGCATCACGCGGTGCATTTGAATATACTGTCCGGTTGATTTGTAGGCTTACTTGATGAAGCAGATGCAGCGAACTAGTTCGTGCTCGAATGTTGTGAGGACGCATGATCTGTTTCTGGTTAATAGAGCTCGGTGGAAACTGTAGAGTTATTGGTTAGTCGGGAACAGGAGGTGAAACGTTCTTGAGTAGAGCCCTAGTTTTAAAGGTGAATGCCGAATAGATAGTTTTCTATATTACTTAAGTGTGTTTCGCGGGATTGTAGGGACTGTTGACGGAGGGCTTCTTCTGGATTCCATCTTTGGCTGGCCCAACAACGATTGCCGCGCGTACCAGTGGGAGTGGTATATCATGGCTTTTCCCCTTCGTGGTGAGTTGCCCTTCCTCTCTGCATCTCGAGCGAATAATTGTGTAGATAGCGATCTTAAATCACGATTAAATTTTCGAAGGTTGGTCAGGTCTGTAATATGGAAATTTTCGGTCTTTGTCGTAGTTGTGTATATTGCTTGGCAAGAGCTTTTTGCTGCAGTTATCGCAGCTTCACTTAGGTGAAGTTGAAGATACTTTGGCGTTACTAATGCTTGTGCTCCACGTACTTTAGTAAGTTCCCTTGTTGCTTGCAACGTTTATTTATCTTATGGAGCCCTGTCCGGCATTAGGAACTTGAGGTTGCGTTATATCCTCGTGCTCTCAGTAACAACGTGCCTCCTGAAATTGATGAACTTACTTTTGGACTTTGGCGGCTGCCAGGACGGTGCTCCTCCTTTGGGTTGGAGCGACACCATCTGTTACCTAGTATTGCCAGTACTCCTTGTGGCGTCGCAGTACGTTTCGATGCAGATGATGCAGCCAGCTTCTGCGGTATGTTATTCATCCACTGACTGATGGTTGGCAGGCTGGAGAATTTTGGAATATTCATTGCTTTTGCATTCGGCTTAGGTGGTGTTGATACTTAGTAAGCCGAGCGTTTTGCAGTATGGAAATTGAAGTCAGTTATGTATCATGGTGAAAGTCCATGAGGAGGATTGAATCTTATTTGGTTGGAAATGCAGAGTACCGATCCAGCTCAGAACCAATCTCAGGCAATCCTGAAGTTCCTGCCACTCATGATTGGTTACTTTTCGTTGTCAGTGCCCTCAGGGCTGAGCTTATATTGGTGAGGACATTTCTGGTTCATTTCTTTGATTGTAGGCGTCACACCATTTTTGTGTTTGCGTTTTTTCTCGGACACCTTTTTTGTCTTTGATTGGTTTTCAATCTTAGGAAGGACAGTATTACGGGCAATTTTGAAGCATTGATAATATTCTCCGCCGTCGGCTCTCCTCCGTACATGCTCATGTTTGCTGGTATTGTTGTGTTTAGGTTGACCAACAACGTTCTGAGCACGGCCCAACAAGTATACTTGCGGCAACTAGGTGGAGCGCAGCCAATTGTGGACAAGGATGGTGGGGGTATCATTAGTGCTGGTCAGGCAAAGCGGACTCCCCTCGCACCCCCGGCCGCTAGTTCTGCAACCGCCACCGCTACGACCACTGATGTTACGACCAAGGATAACCGTGGTTCAAGGTAAGTAATTTTCCAGATCCTGCTTGGATTGCGTTTAGTTTCCGGCAGTATTGAGCGGAACGAGATTACGTACTATCTCCCGATTGTTGAACGATTTCTTGTATACTTTCTCGCAACAGATTTAAACAGTTGAAGGAAGAAGAAGCTAAGAAGAAGGAGGCTCGTCGTAAGGCAGCCGAAGAGGCGTCGAGAGCTGCTGCCGCCAAGGCTGCGGAGGAACGTGAGGCTATGTTGAGGGCACAACGAGCTCAGGAAGCTCAGAACTCAGCTGCGTCCTCAGAGGAAACCAGCGATGAAGAGCAAGATGAAGGTCTCGAAGGAGAGGTCGAATCGACGGACGGTGTTAAGGTAAACTTTTTATCCAGCAGAGTTTTCTCCAACTGAACAATCAAACTCCCATGCTAGCAGACTATTGGAATTGTAGCATGTGCCAATCGCACATGAAGCTTGACGTAAGGTCATCCAAAAGTGAAGCCAACTGAGATAGTGGGACACAATTCGAAGTCAAAACATAAACTTAGGTGAAAGGAATTCTTCAGCTTGATTATGTGTGCATGGAATGATCTGAAAGGGATGATTGGGGTGCAGGAAGAAGCGTTAGCAGCAAACGGAGCAATGGATGCATCAGGCAAATCTAGCAAGAGGTCAAAGCGAAGACGGTCACCTTGATGTGCGACTACCTCGTTCGTCAAGTGAACACTAGATTTTGAAGTTGAGTTTAGGGTGATCCAACCTTCCTCTGGGTGTGGTAATTGTGTACTGTTAATTTATGTATACGTTCCATCTGCATCGATGAGTGTGGTTTTGGAGCAATTCTTTAGCGGTTAGCCCAAATCTGTAGTACTAAGTTGGTGATTCGACCTTTTTTCCAACTTTTTCTTTGGAGGGGTTGGATACTGCGGCCAATTTAGAAGTGTACGTAGCCGGAGACCGGGAGAAACATGAGCTCTAGTGGGTCTCTTTTCTCGTCATATTTCGATGGATACTTGTATTGTTATTGGCCCCTGTTGTCCGATGAAATTGAATATGCTCAATCAAATGATAAGCTATATCTCGTGAAAGATCTTGGCCGTGCCATTGTTGATACATTGTTGTGCGTTCACATCCATCTAGCCATAATGTAACCCTTATGTCCAAAAGAGCCCCATTTGGGGTCGTTTGGGGTCCGGTCAGCCTTTATTTTCTACTTTACTGTACATATAGCTCGTACTGTATATATATAGCTCGTATGAAATTGAGACCTTTTGCAGGTTGTAGATTTTTCTCTTGCAGGTTGTAGATTTTTTCCATACCTTTCTGAGAAGTTGTTCCATGCCTCAAAATTTCTCATACTTCCAAGATATTCACAATCAAAGCTTGGAAACACTGTTTGAAATCTGCCGAGACTGTGGTGTATGCTTGTTTATTCTCAAAATCTGCCCAATAATAACCCCTAAAAATTCAGGAAAACCGATTCGGTTTTCTGAGATTTTGGGCAGCTCATTTTAAGCATTTAAATTGATATTTTTGCCTAAGATTTTTATTGGGTGCTCCCCATACAGTAATGTGTATGTGGTAAAATTTTCAAAGTCAATTTTTAATTTTATAACCTTCACCTAGATATTTTAGGTTTCAAGTCCAAAACGGGCAGTTTAAATTAAGTTTTTTTAATTTTATTTTTTTTTAGAAATATGTTCATTACCAAATTACTATTCAAATTCCAAAGTATCCGAAGTCAAAAAGTTTACCAATTTAACAAGGGCAGCCTCCAAAACTTTCAAAAACAATCTTCACAATTTCTAGTAATTTTACAATTTTTACTTTCAAAAATTGCCAAAATTTGAGATTTTGGATGTTTTCCAAGATTTTTTTTTTCAAAATTCACATTATCATAAATGCACCTTATCACCGTTGAGATTTTTCTCAAACTAAATATATCATACGTGGTGCTTGTTTTAATATATGGTTGTTTTTAGACCTTCTTTCATAAAATATTTTACATTAAGGTCAAAAAGTGGAATTGGTCTCTAAAATTTTGCATGAGCATACCCAACTTGATTACCTACATGAAAAAAAATGAGGGAAAAATATTTGAAATAACAATCATCAAGTTGCCCTTGGCACCATTTAGACAATGCCTCTCACGCAGCGGCGAAAAAAAGTGTTGGTCAAACTTTGATTGTTACGATCTCACAAATGACAAACATCCAACAGTTGAAATTTTGACCAGTCCTTTGTATACAAGTTAGGTACAAGATCTTACGATTTAAAGTCTAAAACCGGAAAAAAAAGTTTCTCCATTTCCCCATTTCCCAACGAAGGTGAAAAATGGCAGTTTTTGGTTCTGGAGGTCGAGGAAACCCCCGGATTTTTAGGGGATAAATAAGATCGCAAGAAGTTCAAAAATTCACCAAAAATCTGAGATATTACTTTCTTTCAAGTTTTGTTTTCTGTACTTGGAAATTCAGTTTTAAGGCATGCTCTCACTATTTGGATCTTTCATCCAATTATTTTTCACATGTCATTTCTATTAATAAAAGAGGGGCCTTTGAAGTTGAATATCAACATACCTCCATGTGAAAATTCAAGCATTTCTTTAGGTTTTTCTAAGTCGCATGAGGGTAAAAATTGCGTAGACATGTCCTCAACTCACTTAGGAACAAGAACTTGAAGAGCCACAGTTCAACTGTACTCCTAAAATTAACTTTTTTGAACACAAAAACTTAAAATTCATTTTTGCAACTTTTTTTCAACTTCGAATGTCAAGATCGCACAATTGGTAAGAAATTCGAGACTGAGATTTGGTACACACATACATGAACAAGTTAGGTGTAAGATCTTACCGCTACATACTTGAGATTACCTCAAAAGTAGAAAATTTTCATCTTGCATTGAAAGAGGGTGGTTTTTGGAGCCTCTTGAGTCATTTTTTGGGCATTGAGAATTGAGGAATTGGGTCAATGGCCATATTTTACTCTAGAGAGCTTCGCTTTGGAACTTTAAAATCTAAAGATTTGCAAATATGAGGGCACCCTTTGCACCCTCCCTAGGAGCAAATTGCGTAAATCCAATACATATGAGCATGTAAAGAAATCTAAGTGGAGTTGAGGAATTTATTGCAAGCCTTGGTTTGGTGGTGAAAGCTTACAACCCCCATTGAGGTGATTGCACGATTCGATTTCCATTGTGCTCACTATGTTAGTCTATTCAACTATGGTGTGGTTCATGAGCCTTTGTTGTGTGATCACCCTTGAAGTATTTTGGAGATAGCATGTCCTTTCTTCTCAAAAGCATGATTGAATTGACTAAGTTGCAACTAAACTATTGAGTATAATCAGTGTCCCATCTCAAATAGAGTTCAATATGTTTTACTTCTTTATTACAAGAACCACAAATTGTGTTAAGGATATATATCTTGATTTAGGCTTTTAGGATAGCTACCGAATGTACACCACTTGGTCAATGTAAGTCACAAATAATGTCTCTCACTTTTTTACTATATACCTACTTGCGTAGACATTAGTTGTTTGCTATCAATGTCATGAACACTAATTTAACTGAGCACTGTAGTATAGTGTTCACCCTGAGAAGGTTAGTGCTATTATTCTTTCATGGGTATGGTACTTACATAGCAATTTCAGTAGAAATTGTAGAAACCAGGAGTATAGGTTTGCCAAATTCAAAAACACAAAAAAGTGATTAATTGTTCTACACTACAATACTGAAATGGCCATGCGGGTTCGGTATTAGAATCCTTGAAGTGTAGGTGGAACAAATATGTTTTGTTGATCCAACGCCAAAATTAAAAAACAGGCTTGGAGTATAGTAGAACAATCAATAATGGCGCAATGCCAAAAATGAAGCTATAGTAATCTTCACTCACAGATACATACCACCTTCTCCATACAACAGTAGCATGTACTCGCTGCAAACATATAGGGTGTCACTTTAGAACATCATTTTAGGAACACCTATATTTCCAACTTCAAAAATTCATAACTCATTGTAAAAAAGTCCAAAAATGATGATTCCACTTGCTTTAGCTTTATTCTAATGCACGATTTAAGCTTTATTTTCCCCATGCACGATTATTTATTCCTTTGCTTGCATTGGTAACATTCATGTAGCTTTTCGTGTTGAAAATTGCACCATTTTAGGCCACCTTCGTTTAAGTCATGTGAATTTGAGAAAGTTGTGGAAGAGTAGTACCGACTAGGGTTCCGGAAGTTTTTTTGACTTTTACTGGCTAATAACTGGCATTTCCCACACCCAATCGGTTTTTCACAAATCTCTTCCTGCAATTACCTTATTTTATACAGAGAATAGAAATTCATTTGTAATTATTATGGGTTTTTAGCTACACTAAATTTGATAATTAGTGTTAGATACACTAATTTACGTAAACATGTTATAAGTTTTTACTGTTGTTCAATAATTTTACCCACTATATTGGCCAAGATGGGAGTCCTTATATAGTATCAGAATCAATGTCTTGGTAAATTTTTTTAAACAAAAGTAAAAACTTATAGCATTTTCAAATCTTATAATAATCTAACACTAATTATCGAATTTAGTGTAGTGGTTTCGTGCTTAATCCCTCGGCTGATAATAAACTAGCCGTCGGTTCTTCCCGATCTTTGGTACCGACTTTGCGGTTCAGGCGGGTAGCTTGAGCCTGAGCCATCGCCGAAGCACCCGTGCACCATCGCCTACAGTGCCTTCCTTCACCGCTTTGACCTTCTCTCTGGGCGGTGATGCTCTCTCTCTACTCTCACCTGCGTGTCTGTAACTCGCCGTCTTGTTCAGGATTCCCTAGAATGATGCAAACTAGCTTCTCTACTGGAGTATAGTACCTAGCTAGGTCGATGTGATGCTCCGCGCCACGACCACGACGGGCTGTTCGCCGTACCCCCGATCTCCTCCAAGCGGGTGTTGGGGTTATGAAACGGAGCGCGGACGGGCTCGCTCCTGCGCGCCGCGCCACTGCTGGATCTTGTCTCCTGCTCCTGCTCGCCATTCTCGGCTGCTCAGGTATGCCCCTGAATCTCTTTGCACTTCCCTAGATTTGGGTTCCGCAACCAGCTGAATCATGAACAGGGATTCGAGCTCATGATCGATCTTCTTTAGAATACTGATCGTCGACCAATTTCTGCTAGTATTCTCCGTAGCATCTACTGCTGATCTAACTCCCCTAGAATGAACATGATTCGGGCTTCGCAACCACCTGAATCATGAGGGAGGATTCGAGCTCATGATTTACTCTAGAATATCGATCGTTGACCGGGTAGTATTCTAGTAGCTGAAAAAGAGTGACCGAATGTTACAGAAGATTCAGGATCTTCAATGGTATCTCACTGCTTATTCCCTTGTAGGCTTGAGAGTGGCCCAAGAGTGGTCACTTGTGAATCAATCTGCAAAATTGGTGCACCTTGACATCGTCTTTTGTTTATGATCACTGGAAACCTACACTTCCAAAGTGATTATAAAGTTTAGGGTCAATATGAGATTTCTTGTGGTTACTTCCAAGAATGTATCAAATGCATACATAATGTGAGGATTTGACGTGATGGAATTGACCTGCTTGTGATATATCATAGGCCATACCGTTGCAAGCTCTGTGTAATTAGAGTCGCAGCAAGTAATTGAGGTGAAGCGCAGTAAATGTACAATTTGGATGTTATTTAATGCTACTCAAAACATAGTTCAGAAACAGTAACTCTAGGTCTCATACGGTTCATTCGACCCTAATCACGAGGCACACTGTCTCTCTCCTTATTCAATCGGTCGGTGACTGACAGGTTGTGAGGCAAGCTTACTGCCCGAAGGCGAAGTGGAGGGTGCGAAAAGAAACGTAACAGTGTTCTCGGACAATGTCTGCGTGAAGAGCGTCCTAGAGCAGCGAGGAATCGTGTACCACAACCTGGACTTATCGCACTGTCTCAACGATTCCTCCCACGATTACAAGTTCCTGGCAGTGGAGGCTCGAATTTACGATAAGTGTGACGACAATCACGAGTGGTCCGTGCTTGTCAACACTGTTGGCGAGCTTGTGGACTCCAGAGATTCCAGCAATGAAACTGCCGTGGATTACATAGGTAACCACAGAAAGCTTAATGATTGTTAGAGACCCCAATTCTGTCCATATGGCGTTATTCCGCTAAAGTGGCAATCTGAAACATGTGGCATTCCAGAATTTAAAGGTGATGTTACAGAGTATGGATGATATCATATAAATATGAGTGAGTGTGATATTATAGAGTTCACCGTTGTGTAGACATGTAAATGTATGTTTTGGTGTGACAAAGTAGCACATAGCATAGTGCCATTTTAATGGAATTGAGATTTTGTGCATGTTTTGTCCACTTTTGTTGATTGTGTTTGTTTTTGTTTGTTCAGATGCTGTGCACCACCATTTTTATGGACACCTCGATATACCGCTCCCGAATCGTGATTCAAACAGCCCTTGGGTCGTTGGATTCTACAGCAACTGTGGGCCTGTGCAATACTCTCTCAAGGCGTGGTGCTCACGTGAGTCTAATTGAAGCTAAATTGATCTCTATACCTACCACTTTAGTATAATCAACGATAATAGGGTTCATGTATGGTGTTGTATAGTGTTGGAGATGACATATTTGTTGTTTTTTTTCAGGTAAATAGAGTTCATTCGAAGATAGGTTAATCGTTGATATTATGTATTGGGCATAGATATTCAAGGTTAGGTCGAATGGATACCTTGAAAATCCGAACTTCAAAAAGAGATGTAGAGCTATTGGAATTTTAGAGTATGCAAGGAGCTTGATGGTGACGAGTAGAAGCCGATGTTTACAATAGGACTGTTTGAGTCATTGTGAACAAGTTGTAAAGGACCATTTTTTGTCTGACAAAGTTTTTGATGCATGCAGCGACTCAAGGTTGCAATTTAAGCTGTAGTGACCCAGATAGTGCCCCTTGTATAAGCCGTGAAAATTGTCGATGCAGCAGGAGCTCCGACGACGACCTTTGCTCAATAGGTTCGGCACAATTCTCCAAGCATGTGTTCTTTCTCTCCATCACTTTTCAAACCTTCAGCTGCTACATTACCACTTTCTGTGTGCGCAGATGTGGAGGATTTACCAGATGAGGAGGATTTGGTAACGCGAAATGGATTGAGCCAGTTTCTCAGAGAAGACATAGTATCATATGGGTCATGGAAATACTTTCGCTTTCAGGTATGTTTACAGGCTCTCCGTGCTAGCACAACGTCAATTTTGTCAAAATGGCACTACTGTGCAAAGATGGAACTTCTGAGGAGATTAAAAACCAATAATCTGGACCCGAAAGTGAGTGAGATCAATCTGATTTAGGAGTGCAGTAGTGAAATATTAATGATATTAGAGAGTGTGATGATGATATTCCAAATGATACAAATTTTGGTACAGTTAGATTGTTAGTCAGTCACTTGGAATGATGCCATTGTGAAGGAATTGCATGTTGTTGCAATACACTGAAAATGGGGTTGTCGTCGGACAGGTTTTCAATAATGCGAGCCGGATTTTGGTGGAGATGCGGAGGGCATATGGCGATGTAGTATTGTATGTAAAACACGAAGGTAATGGGGCACTACCAGTGGAGCAGGATGCGTACAAGTACGCGGATCTCCCAAGTTTTTTTAACCGATTGAGCCACCACCATGTTTTCGTGAATGGCTCCGGCAACTTTTACATCGGAGTGTACAACACTGACAGGTGCATTGAAGAAGATTCTACGTTCAATCTCACCATCAATATTGCCACTCCGAGCGATAACATCAACCTATGTCCCTTCAATTGTTCGTACCCTCGAGGGGAGTGCTTGCGCGATGACTTTTGCAGTTGTGATTCTGGCTATGGCGGTCCCTACTGTGAATCTGGTGAGCTCTCACTTCACTTGAAATCATAGTTATAATTTTCATTGAATTTAAACAGTTTGATACCTTTAATTTGCTCGATATGAACTTGACATAATTTATCTTTGAATTTTGTCAAATGTGATTTGACAGAATCAATCTTTGAATTTGTTTTGAGGTTAGCGTTTGATAATTATTATGATTGTGGTCATTATTCATCCATTTAAAACCTACACTTTCAAACTACCATGGTAACTGTCTGGAATGTCTCCACCTCTTCGACATATTGGAGTGCAGCACTATATGTTGGTGATGCGAAGAGGGAAGAGCATCGTGGTAAGCTTCGACCAGGAGAATGGGCTTATATTGATGTGGATATGAAGGAGTTGTCGGAGAATGGGGTGGTTGATGTGGAGTTCAACTGCAGCACTGGGCATCCAATTTTAATAGCTCAACAAGATCGGTTACCAACTTTGAAAGACTTCCATTTGAGATTCTCGAACGCTACCTTGGGTGCCACTCAGTCCGGTACATACCGCATCAACGCTACTTCGAGAAGACTTGTCCTCGGAGTTTTTAATGTCGACTTTGCCACTCAAGGAGTCTCCGAATTTAGTATCGCCATTGTTGGTGAGCATCCACCTAGTTAATGCATGTTGCTTGCTTGTTTTAGAGAAATTGTACATGATAAGTCCATCCTTATTCCCGATTGCTCTGAACAGAGAATCTGTTTGACTTACCCTTGAATGTTTATGCACGCAAGTCATAACCCCAATGAAATGAGTATTAACTTCCTCATAGTAATTTTAAGAGACAATGACACATTGTTTGATTGTGGAATAACTAATTTTCCAGGGGTGCGAAAAGCAGTGAGCTTATGGATCATTATCCTCGTAGCTCTTGGAATTTTGACATGCTTACTTGCACTAGTAGCAATCGTGAGGCACTCCATGAGCTCCAGGAGTCTAGATTTTGAAGCTATTTCCGAAGAACTGGTAAGAATTGTTCATTCTTCTTCAGATTTTTTCTTTTTCCGTGCTCTACCAGACCACTCTTGAATGGAGCACGTCTCATAACAGAGCTTTAGTAATCTTCACTCATAGGTACATAACAGTACTCATAGTGAACATTATAGGGTGTCACCATATTAGAAACACCCATATACATTCCAACTTCAAAAATTCATAACTCATAGCAGAAAAGTCCAAATATGATAATTCCACTTGCTCTATCTTTCCACTAATTGTCCTCATGCACAAAAAATCACTTGCAGTGGTAAACAACATCCCTGTAGATTTTCCCATGCTGAAAATTGAGCCACCTTACTAAAAGTAATGCTCACCTTTACGACGAGATGTCGAACTGATTGCTTGCTTTTCCCTTCGCTCTGCAGGAAATGGTGCAGCAGCAGGGTGATGGAGATAGAGTGCTGGTGAGCACATTGCCGTTGCTGGCGTTTCAGCAAGGAATGCTTTCCGAAGAGGAGACTGGGTAACTATGCTCCACATTCACCAACAGATTGCTCAATTTATACACAAAGTGCAAAATATATGGCTAGCTGAAGATTCCACAATGGCGTTTCTTTTCTGAAAAAACTACGAGTACTGGGTGGAAGAAAGTTACTGATCCTCAGTGCACTTCCGTTTTTGTTTCCGTTTTTGAGTATGTTGTGGTAGAATCTTGATTGAAGGCTTTATTGTAAATGGAGGGTTTATTGTGGGAAAGACTGAGAGAGTAGTAATGAGATTCTGGGGCTTGTGGTTTGCAGGTGCTCCATATGTCTGAGCAGGTACAGAAAAGCGGAGGTTGTATGCAGGTTGCCGGGGTGTAAGCATATGTTTCACATCAGATGTCTCGATGAATGGTTTCAATCCAATCATGTGTGCCCGCTGTGTCGAATGCCGTTGCGGACTCAGTCAAGGGACTCATCGTCATCATCTCGTTCATCGTCACCAGACGCCGGGTGACCAGATTATTTATAGAATTCCATAGTTTTTTGCACTTGGTGATCGAAGTAGAAGAAGTTGAAGTTGAATGGCCGGAGCAAGGTATGAGTGTGGGTATGGATGGAGATGCTATGGCTGACCGTATCATAGAATTTTATAGTTTTTTGCACTTGGTGATCCAAATACAACAAGTTGAAGTTGAATGGCCGGAGCGAGGTATGGGTGTCGGTATGGATGGAGATGCTATATCAAGGATTTGGATATTGGAAGCTTCTTGAATTGTAAGTAGTGTGATTTGAAACTTCTATGAGTGGTATCACCTTTAGGAAGTTGCCGGTAGGGTATGTAATTTATAATATAGTTGAAGAGTTAGGAAATTTGGCAAGTTTTTTTGTCTTATGTTGATTGAGGACTCATTATATCTAGATAATGTTTATTTGCATCACACAGACCCTTGGCATTTTCATTTTCATCCTAGAATATTATCATATACTTGAAATCACTTTCTTTAGCGTGTTTGTGTTGGAGTTCATTGGAAAAAAAGTTGTCTTATGGTGCCTAAAAGTATTTATCATGTACATGCTTATTGGGGTGTATTTTGAATGGCTCATAGAAGGCTCTTGACATGAGTGGTGCATATTACAAGTGACTCAAGCCAAAGCCTACCGTTGAAGTAAAGTTCTTTTTGGGGTAATTAAAAAGTAAAGTTACACTTGTGACACGAGCTTGGAGTAGAGGGTGTCATTGTGATGTGACTTACTAGCTATGCTAGCGCTATTGCTTGTTCGTCCAATATACAACTTGGGATGCCAAATGTAGAGGTGATTGTAGGTCTCCTTGGAGTCTGGAATCGAACTCAGCAAATAGTTGATTACCTTACTTGGCATAAAATCTTGTCAGCTAATCGCTCAATTGCATCCTATCTTGAAAGGTGGTGCCCGCAAGGTGAAGAAGACATCTTCCGAGCACATACAGAGTTTAGCAAGTCCATTTCAAGTTCTTGTAAATAAATATTCAATAACTATTGTAGAAAAATTGGTACTAGACTTGCACAAATCACAAATTATACAAGATATTGGGCTATAATCTTAATGGGTTATAAATTGAGGTAAAAGGAATTCTTCGTACAGAAATATGTACAAGAAAATTACATTGAAAGGAATTTGAGTCTCATGACTCAGTTTTGCATCCTCAATCAAACAATCTCATATTTTGTGCACATTTCTTTGACAGCTAAGAGAGCTTTGATTTGTAGTGGCATGCTTTCATAGAAACTCTCACTCTCTCTTAATCTTTGAAAAGCCAAATACGGTTTCATATTGGGTTAAGTCAACGTTTTGAGCCTTCCCAAATATACTCAATTGGATTTAAGTGAGGAGATTGTATAAGGCTCTTAAGAACATCAAACTTTTGTGATTCTCGCCATTGGCTAACAATTTGTGCTATATGTTTGGAATCATTGTCAAGCTAAAAAATTGACTTTGAAAAATCAAGACCATGTGCCATCACAATGTACATTAGATCACTCTCCAATATTCTTCATACTGATGTTGATCAAGTCTTTGTTCGATCCTCGAAAACATGCAAGGGCTTTGGAATATCATACAACCCCACAACATGATCAAACCACCACCAAAGTTTACACTATGTTTCACTTGTTCTAAATAACGAGACTGTTCATCGCAAATCCAACACCAACTACGACCATCTGAGCAAAATTGATTTACCTTTGTCTCGGTAGAGAAGATGACATGCTTCCAATCATCAATGGTCTAATAATGTTCATGCCGCCTAGCAAATTCAAGTCAATCCTTAAAGTGCCTCTCATTCAATTTCCGTTTTTTTTGCTTCATTTTTTATTTCAATCCTACTGCACGTAAACTCTTCTCATTGTATCAACACTTATAGTAACTTGGCATTTCTTACATAAATTCATATTTGGAAGCCTATGTTGCAATTTCAAATCCTCTTACGTGATAGCCTTATACATGCTTTCTAGCTTTTGTGTATTTGTCAATGCTTGTGGTCTACCACCACTACCAGTAGGAAAATCAGACAATGTCTTCCTTCTCAATCTTCCAACGTGACTTTGAGACACCTGCAATTCACTTCCTACATCACTTGTCAACTTACCAACTTGCAAGTTCACCATATTGGAATTATTAAGAGCTGTACAAGCTCTTGCAAAGAGCTCCTTTAACCCTTAAACGTCATATGCTTTCCTGATACCACACCCAAAATCTCTTTTAAACTCCATTTTTAGCATTATTCTATTTTTAATTTGCTTGAGCTCTATTCTAAGAAAGTATAGATCTCTTTAAGGTGCTCAGTTTGGAATTCTAAAAATTCCATTTGGTATAATGGAGTGTAAGTTATGAGCAAGATTCTCTCAAAAAAAACCCAACCCCTGGGGCTGGGTCTGACGTTTAAGGGTTAAGTACAAAATGGTGTGTAATCAAAAATCACCTAAAAAAGTCTAAATCAATAGTGCAACATTGCAATCCAATATATCCAAGCCAATCCGGGCTCATAAGTTTTCTATACATTTTTGGCATGCAAAACACATAATGTCTTGACTCATAAGTTCCAAATGGCATGCAAAAATGAGTCATCATGGCATGTGTTTCTATCTAGAGAATTTTAACTAATTATAATCCACATATGCATAAATAGTTCATGAACTCCGTGATGTACCTCCTCATATTTTTAAACTATGATTTAATTTAATGGGTTGGTACAAATTACCTCCCAAGGTTCATGTTACCGCACTTCTGCAAATAAATGTCCGGCCACTGCCCGCACGCAAACATGCAGCTTACATTAAAGTAGTGTATATGATAGGTTATGATAAATAGGTCTTCACACGAACAAAGCACGAATATGAATTCAAATTTAAATTTCCAGAAATTATAAGATACATCACTGATGTACTACACATTTACAACCGCATTGATGATTACATATTACAAGTGCACCGTTTAAAATCATAGTAAAAACGCCATGGAAAGACTGTAAGAGTAGATTATGAATCCTTCACATGCATTGAATCCGTATACATTGATCAAGTACCAGTGAAGGAAAACGTCAAAACCATGTGGTGCGGGAACAAACAATGATGAAACCATTGCGGTGTCACAAATATACAAATATTGCAGTGTCAAAACACATTCAGTGGTTGCAACCAGAAACCATCTGAAACCAGAAAATCTGACAAGAATACGTAAACCAATGCTACACTTACAGAAACATGCACGGTACGACACCTAATAAGAGGATCGCCTAGAAAGTATAGCGAAGCATCTCTCAAGTAAAAATACCTACATTCGTGCTCATCAGTCAAACCGTCTCCCACAAAAATTTGCTCTAAGACCCCTTCCGCCGATATGTAGCTGTAATTTGCTAAACATAGGACGAGTGCACTCCGGGAGAAGGGTAAGCGGAAGTATAAAAAGCCGTCCGCTAGTATTTGCTTAGAAGCACTTCCTGTGCACGATTGACGGACCGGACTCGTCGTACTCTGACTTCGCAATCCACATCTGAAATACCAATGATGTACACAAGTTGGTAAACAAGAAGGAAACCACGAGTAACGAAGGACAGATAGGCAGGAAAGATGAGAAGAGTGCTGCATTTACCTGCTGGAAGGTGCTGAGAGATGCCAGGATGGACCCTCCGATCCAGACACTGTACTTCCTCTCCGGAGGTGCAACCACCTTGATCTTCATGCTGCTGGGTGCAAGGGCCGTGATCTCCTTGCTCATCCGGTCTGCGATGCCCGGGAACATTGTCGACCCTCCACTGAGCACGATGTTTCCGTACAAGTCCTTTCGGATATCCACATCGCACTTCATGATCGAGTTGTAGGTCGTCTCGTGAATGCCTGCTGCTTCCATCCCGATCAGCGACGGGTTGAACAGTACCTCTGGGCACCTGAACCTCTCCGCGCCGATCGTGATCACCTGTCCGTCCGGCAACTCGTAGCTCTTCTCCAGCGATGAGCTGCTTCGTGCCGTCTCGAGCTCCTGCTCGAAGTCAATTGCAACGTACGCCAGCTTCTCCTTCATGTCGCGGACGATTTCACGTTCGGCTGTCGTCGTGAACGAGTAACCGCGCTCCGTCAGAATCTTCATCAGGGCGTCAGTCAGATCGCGACCTGCCAAGTCCAATCGCAGGATGGCGTGGGGCAACGCGTATCCCTCGTAGATGGGCACCGTGTGAGTCACACCGTCTCCGCTATCCAACACAATACCTGCACAACTCCATCCACAAAGGCACATTCAGAATCCTCTCAACCACAGAATGCTGCAATTATTTACACTGCATCCTCCAAAACACACATTCTTCGCAGCTTACCGGTGGTTCGCCCGCTGGCGTACAGGGACAACACCGCTTGAATAGCCACGTACATGGCGGGCACGTTGAAGGTCTCGAACATGATTTGAGTCATCTTCTCCCTGTTTGCCTTAGGGTTCAGAGGTGCCTCAGTCAACAAAACGGGATGTTCCTCCGGTGCCACACGGAGCTCGTTGTAGAAAGTGTGGTGCCAGATCTTCTCCATGTCATCCCAATTCGTCACTACTCCGTGCTCGATCGGGTACTTCAGAGTCAGAATACCTCTCTTCGACTGTGCCTCATCCCCAACGTACGCATCCTTCTGTCCCATGCCGACCATCACACCGGTGTGTCTCGGCCGCCCCACGATACTGGGAAACACAGCACGGGGAGCATCATCTCCAGCGAAACCAGCCTGCATTCATACACCCATTTTTAATTCCCCGCACCACACTAATCCTCAACATCAAAACCTAACCATCCATCAAATACCTTAACCATTCCGGATCCATTGTCGCACACCAAAGGCTGAACTTCCTCACCGTCCGCCATTCTTAAATACTGGATCTGCACAAGACTCAAGATTTCTCCATTAACCACAAAACCCACAATTCGTCGATCGCCTAACAATCCAAATCACTCTAGGGCTAGAGAACCCAAATCATCGCACGTAATAAAAACAACTTCTAATGCGAACTCCTGATCAACAAACAGGAAATCGTCTCTCAAGTTCCAAAACAGATGGCAGACCAGATCACGAGCTTCAAGCGGGGATCTAGCCCGATAGTACTATGGGCTATCGGGCATCAGAGACTAGCAAACATAGCAGCTGCTGGCACAGTTCATGAACAGGAAAGGGGGGCATTGAAGCATGAGAAAGAACCTGAAACGGAGCGTAGCTGGTGCGAGAAAGCGAGCTATTGGTGATAGTGCGGGTGATGGCGCCGCGGAGTGCGAGGGCGGCAGCGAGGAGCAGCAATGGAGAGGAGGAGATGGAGAAGGGGAGAGAAGGGGACGGAAACATAGGCAATGGCCAGAGGAGTGGAACGCGGGTGCCCGCTCCGGGCGGCCGGGCCGGGCGGGCTGGGTGGGGATGCGACAAATGTGGCTCGCGACCGGCCGCTGCCACAGGGAATGTGCATGTCAGTCAAGCTACAGAGCCGCGTTGCCCGGTTTACCCGTCGCCTTCTACCTACACTAAATAGTATAAGTGAATCTAGTTGCCCCACAAAGGGACCACACTAGATAGATAGGGACTCCGGTCCTTTGTAAGGGGCCGGCGTGAATGAAGTGTCCGTTCGTAATGCTAATATCCCGATGGCCACCGGACAAGGGGAAATTGGAACAATACTACTTCCACCTCTCGAGGGTGGACACTATAACTACGCTAATTTCTAGCCTAGTTACTAGTGCCTTGAAGATACTTGACATAGTATCCCCCCAAAGGACTTTGAGGTACCCATACAACAAAGTCCAAGGACCTCCCACAATAGTTGGGTGGACTATAGTGGTGAGCACCACGCCGGCATGGGGAATAGAACCCACGACCTCCTCATTGGGGGCCTAAGCCCTAACCACCAAGCCAAGGCTTGTGGTGCCTGGACCACACTACTAGCACCAATGATCGGGAAAAAACCGACGGCTAGTTCATTATCAGTATAGGGAAAGAACCTCTTAGCCAGTTGATTCTTAAAAACACCAGCTAAAACCGATGAAAATTACAAGAAATTTCCTATACTCAGTAGAAAATGAGACAATTGTCGGGATAGTTTCACCTAAAACCGGTTGAACAAGGAAACTATAGGATATTAGCTACTGAGGATGAAATTATTTCCCGAAGCATGTACTAGAAAAATTTGTGGATTTTTCCTGATAGGAGAAACCTTGACGTTTTGCCTCACTCTTGGTATTAGTAGGGTGAAAGGTAATCACTTCTTAATGAAACTCATAGTCTAACTTTGAGGGGGTTGAAGTGTTACTTGGTACAAGTACAAAAATAGCCATGTTTATCCTCGTAATATGCAAGAATCTAACTTTAGATGTGTTTGAACTCGCCACGATTATGGGATAGACAATTAATGTAAATGCTTGTTTACTTTCAAGGGTTTTCTACAACTCTACAATATACCCCCCTTGCAACGACACCTCATGGGACCCGATTTGAGCGGCAATGCTCTAAATCATAATGTCACGTCTAAAATAAAACAAAACAAACTAAGTGCCTAAAATAATAGATTTGTAATAATGTGTCCAAATTTTACAAACTTTGACTTAAGTTCATCATATATCAAGACTCTTTTCGGATCGCAAAACATGTCGACAGATCCCGAGATTTTGAATTTTCAAGTAATTCTGCCCCGTGAACTCACCAAAAATGACAAATTGACCTATTTAGAGATCTAGCATGAAAAACAAGGTGGACATCATAAAATTATTTAAGTGGGCCTAGCAACGACGCGAGGGCATACTAGTCCATTACATAGTGTAGATAGTTTGTTTTGTTTTGCATGTGACATCATTATTTCATGAACCGCTGACTCCTTTGGTGTCGTTAGAAGTGAATTCTTTGGTAGAGGTGCGGGCAACAATTGGATTGTGAATTAGGCCAACGGATCCTGAGATATTGAATCTCCGAGGTACAAAAAATTACAAAAATATTCTAATTTTAGGTATAGCAAAAAAGCAAGAGTGCATGGTGAAAGTATATAAGTGGTCATGGCAACGCTATGAGGGCAATACTAGTCTATTATACAAGGGAGATAGTTTGTTTTGTTTTGCAAGTGGCATTATGATCTTAAGAATCGTCGGTCGGATTGTGACGCATGAGGTGTATATGGTAAGAGGTATGTTTGTAAATGAGTAGGGAGTAATCGGATTACAAAATAGGTTGATGGATCTAGAGGTATTGAATTTCGGAGTAATTATGGCCCCCAAAATCACTAGAAAATACAAAAATGACCTAATTTTAGATCTAAAAAGGATGGGCATGGCAATGCCATGAGGACATACTAGTGCTTTATTGAACTTGAATAATGGTAAAAGAAAAAACTAAATCTTGTCGTGGTATTTAGAAATTTGAAGACAACTACCTCAATGTGTTATTTTACACCAATCGCTACAAGTTCAATGATAACGCCTTTATGAGAGGACATTATGCTATGACAAATCGGGATTCTCAACATTGGCACTTACACCTCTCATCTTCCAATTGCCATGGTCTGTATAAGTCAATTTGTCATTAGCCATGAAAATATAGTAGACAAAGGAACAATTGTCTCTGTGCACCACAATGTTCAATGCATAATTTTCCCTTTACACCACTATCACTTTTATTGACGATGCTAAGTACTTCTAATCATGAAGTGGGAAAATACTTAATCTAGAATAAGTCTTTTTGGTGCTCAATCAGACTCTATGATCCTCAATCCAACTATAAGATATTAGTAAGGTTCCCGTCGTCCCGACGGGAAAGGTCTTTACATGGTATTTAAAAAAAAGTACCCGTGTCTACCACTTCCTCAAACATAAAAGAAGGTAGGTAGGGAGGTAAGTTCCTAGGTTAGTAGGAAGGTAAGTTGGTAGGTTGGTACATTGGTGGGTAGGAAGGATCGTGAGCAGTATTATGTTATAGAAGTAGTTAATGCTTAAGCGCAAAGCGACAATTCAAGTAAGGTAGCGGCACCCACTCCCGTGGTTATAAGAAAGATTGCACGATTGCGTAACAAGAATTGAATTTTCAACCAGGCAGTTGTGAAGGCAAATACGAAACAAATAGTATTGTGCGAAAAAAATCATGAAATTCGAAAGATGCTCGTGCAATTTGGTCACTCAAATCGAAAAGTATGCAGCACCCACTCCCGTGTCGAGCGGCGCCACTCTTGTGACACGAGGACACACAATGCACGCCGGCGTACACCTCAATTTGAGCACTGGACTCTAGAAAGCGTGTTGGACATGCACCGAAATCCATTCTCAAAAGCCCCTATTCATGTGTGGAATCGTAGCACAAACAAAGTGAGTCAACGAACAATGGCCCATCCAACTCCGGCTCTTAAAAGCAAAGAAGACCCGCACCCGAAATTGCCGCCATGATCACCGTTTTCCAGCCTTGACAAAGATAGCTCGGGAAACAGATAGAGCACCGGAGGTATCCCGCCTCATCAACCGTGGGGCATTCATGGCCAGGGGTGGTGGAGATGCAAAATTCGAGTAACTTCATTGCTCACGTAACTTAACTTAGATCGAGTCAAGCCAGGGTTGTCGAGCATGGACGTCACGAATCGCGTAGGGTGGCAAATTTTCGATCGTAGCCACATTCCGTCATGATATCGCAGAGAACCACGTTCCGTCCACGACGCATCGGCGTTACCAAGAATAACACCAACCCTAATCCGCCGAAACAAGCACATGTACCCGATTTAGCCAAAGACACTAATCCGTCTTCCCGAAGTTCACACAATTGTCGATGAGTCGCACCGAAATGCCGTGAATTGCGCACCTAATCGCACGATGCACAGGACGTCACTGCCGCCGTCTTGCGTGACTCATCCAGAAACTCTCTGCACCGATCTCCCTTTTACTAATCTCATGCAACCGTGTCTCGTCGTACCCGGAGCCGCGCCAGTCAGAGTTACCCGAGTTACCCGGATTGAGGTGCCGCTGTACTCTGCGGGAATGGGCACTCTCACGGGAGTGGGTGCTGCTACCTTATGTATTAGAATTCATTATTGCATCCAAGAGATGTTAAAACCTTGTTGTGACATTGAATCTAATTTCTTTTTTGTTAGGTTTGTGGTTCTGTCGAAGATTTCTGATGAACAAAAGGGATGAGGGATCATGGGCCTTCACTGGTGGTTTGAAGTGGGCATTGGAATAGCTTCTGGCTTACTCTGTTCAAGACTAGATCCTTCTAACTTGGTTCTACGCTCAACTCAACTTGAGAAGGCTCCCGGCTTGCAAACTGAATGTTGATGGACAAAAAGTGTATTGCAGAGGTGTTCAGAGAAAGTGTCCAGACCACGACAATGCTCGTCAGAAGATATTGACCTTCGTGTTCCTTACGGACTTGATTTGTAAGTTATGGGCCGGAGGAGGAGATTCACTCGGTTGTGATCGAAGAGAAATAAGCATTTATAACATCCTATTCAATCACCTGAAAGTAGGAGTTAAATTTAGACATAAATTCAGGTAGCTTTCGTAACCACAACGCAACCGGAACACCCTAACTGCTGCAGATCGACTTGAAGTTGACCTATGCGATCAGATGCCTATGTGAATGTTCTCCGATTCATGAAACAATACTGCATCGTAAAGTTCTTGCATCCACGCGACAGAAAGCATGGTCAACAATCTTCAGCACCACGCACAGAAGAAAAACAATACATACGACTAAGACAGAACGAAATGAGTGGAAAGATCTTCGAAGGTAAATCTACGAAATTTCATGTGATTAATGCTTGGCATAACGCCCCCTTCTAAATCAGAGTGCAAGAACCATAACATCCACAAGCAAACGTTCGAAATCGCCGTTAAATGCAAGTCCAGCAGAAACAGATACTTTCTCTTTTCAAAAGCACAGATGATAACGGATTCATTAACGCTACCCCTAATGCTAACGCATGTAATCCGGAATAAAAACGGGGCACACAAACAGCGTCGCGTACGGGAAAATCACACCCGACACTTCAAGGCATTCGAACTAAACACAACACGGTCACGATGCAACAAATCCAGGGATAGTATGCTTAACAGTGTCCCATCATCAGCGGAAAGTAGATTTAAAAAAATTCCCGGTACAAGAAGTTCCTGCCAGAAAAAGGTCAGAAACCCTAATCGACTACTCACCACAAAGCTGGGAACCCTAATCTTGTTCCATCGCCAACTTGTGATTTTACAAGTCGTGGACGGTGAGGCCGGGCGGCAGAGACTGCTTTAGCTTGTCGGCCTTGTCTGTGTCGAAGACGGACAAGGTGTAGAGGTACTTGGAGCAGCGGACTTTGAACTTGACGACATCCTTGGAGCGTTTGATCTTGACGCTCCGGGCGTCCTTGCGCCGGGCGGTGAGCAGGAAGTCCTTGATCTCGCTGATCTGCTTCGGCATGGTGGCAGGCGCACAAGCTCACGGCCGACTGGGGCGACGATGGGGCGAGGCGATGACGACGACGACGCAGCAGGAAAAGAGAACTAGGGTTTGGTGCTCCTCAGCCTTAACCCCCTCAATCTCAGCTCCGTTCCCACTTGCACGCTCTCCGCAGTCGTTCCCCGAGTTCCCTGTGTCCCCTCTGAAAAAATGCGATAAATTCAAGTAAGTAAATAAATAAATAAATAACACCAGACTCTTGTAGGTTGGCGTGAATAAAGTGCCCGTTCTACACTTGATGATATGCTCATGAATTCAAGTAAAATGAATTTTGCATAGTGGAGGATAAGATTGCTGACCGAAGGCTATCTTTTAATCAGGTAGATTTAAACTTGTGTTTGGTCGTTCTGAACAGTTGCTGAGTAGCAATTATCATGAGAAACTAGTTTGTAGGACCCGTGTCCTCTAGACACTCAAAAAAAAAAAAAAAAAAAGTGAATAAGTAAAAAATTAAATACCAAACTAAAAAAATCAAAACACACCAAAAGAAAACAAAGGTGATTTTGCATAGTTGTATTTTACTTAACCAAATGAATCCATAAACTTAGTATCACAAAAATAGAGGTTGTAATTATTAATGTAAAGCCTTCTCATTAACAACATTTTCTATAATGCCTTATTTTTATCTTATTATGCCTTATTACTAAAATGTTTGCATGTGTTGTGGCTTGTGAAAAGCAATGGTGGCTAAATAGAAATCCATATCCTTTGTATAGATCAAAACAAAAAACAAAAAACAAATGTTGTGGCTTGTGAAAAACAATGGTGGCTAAATAGAAATCCTTATCCTTGGTATAGATCAAACTCCTCTAAGTGCTAACATCCATATTGTGCTTATCCTACATTAATGAGGACCATTATTCATCAACATGATCTCCACAACTCCATCACTAAAATCTTAATTTGCTGAATTCTAATGAGGAAGTGGTAAATGAATCTGAGGGCTCTTCATGTTTAACCCTTAAGCGCCCACAGTGTCGTTTTTCGACATTCTGGATGTGAGGCTCCGTCTTTGGTGCACAGCCCCGCTTTCATCCCATTGATTTTTCATCCGTCGTTTTTTTCGCTCAACTCCTTGGTGGGTTTACTCTACTCTCTCCTTGAATAAATAGTAAAAATCTTGATCCTCAATTTGTGAGAGTGGGCGAAAGAGATTTTTCATGAAAGTTTTGGTTGAAACGGGACTGAATTCTCTCTTTGGTCACAACTCAAACACTGCTAACCTAACAAGATCTGAGAAAACCGGGCTAAACAAGACCGAATAGACTTGAATGTAATGTAACAAAGCGTAACTAAAGAAGCAAAGTACAAAAACCAAACTTTACCGAGAGAGAGGACTAAGGCGCACTGCCGACCGAATGCCTCCAAATGGCCCCGGCCGAGTTCTATTTATACCGCCTAACCGCCCTTGGAACTTTCTAGAATGTTCCAATGGCGGGCCCCACCATGGAACTTTCCGGAAGGTCCTAGAGGTGGGCCCCACCTAGACAACCGCCCTTCTAGAAGACTCTAGAGGTGGGCCCCACCTTCTCGAAGCTTCTATGGTGGGTCCCACATAGGCCATCTACCTCAAATTCTAAAATTTTCTAAAAACTCCTAAAATGGTTTCAACTATCTATCTACTTTTCTAAAGAAACACAAAAATCTAGTTCTCGCCTGTTACAATTAATCCTCCGCTAATGCGGAACGTCCTCGTTTTCGCTCCCGATGATATCTCCAAATGGTTTCTTGACAATGGGTAAGGTTGTGAGCGGGCTCCCATGTTGCATCGTGGATGGGATAACCTTTCCATCGGACTTTGTATTGTAGTTGCGGACGTCCATTGCCACGACGAAGATAGCGGTGTTCCAAAATGCGATCCCACTTCATATTCCTCCTGGTCTTCAATCGCACGGTGGCGGCGGAGGCCGATGTCGGCTGAAAGCGCTCCGATTGAGATGAAATTCTTTGAGTGCGAGACATGAAAAACTGGATGGATGTGGATATGTGGCGGAAGCTCGAGGCGGTATGCAACATCGGATATGACCGTAGAGATTCGGAAAGGTCCAATCCACCGGGTGCAAGTTTACGGACTTGAGTCGATGTAGCTAACGGAAGGTTGGCATTTGAGAAGCGAGAACCAAGTCACCTTCCGAAAGGTCTTATGTTGCGGTGGTTATCTGCATATTGTTTTTGTCGATTACGTGCGATGAGAGCATTGTCGAGCCTCTTGCAACGCCGATGTTAGTCGTTGTATAAACTCCTCCGTTGTAGGGTTGTTGGTGTTGATGGGGCGGTGGAGCGTTGCCGGCGTAATCGGGTCTTGACCGGCGTTAAGAAAGAATGGTGAATGACCCGGGCTTGCTTAGGAACTATCATTATAGGCGAACTCAAAGGGTCGATCTCATCCCGGTCGTTGTGGTGAATTGCCACAAACGCCCGCAAAGATATCCTCCAAGGTCCGGTTAAGACGCCTGTCTCATCCATCGGTCCCGAGGATGAAAGGTCGTGGACATAGCAAGTCGTGTGCCGAGAAGCTTGAATAGTGCTTGCGTAAACTCCCCTGTGAAGCGCGGATCCCGACCGAGATAATGACACGAGGCAATCCATGATGACGGAAGATGTGTGTCGAAGAAGACTCGTGCAAGTGTTGGGGCATCAATATCGGAGCGCATCGCATGACCAAATGAATTTGCTTCGAAAAGGCGGTCCACAAAGACAAAGAACCGCAGATGTGACACGATGATCGTCCGTGGCAAACAAGTAATGAGATCCATGGTTACTTGTTCCCATCGCATCAGAGTAGTAGTGGAATCGGCCGCAGCCGATCCAAGAGGTGCGATGATTGCGTGCCTTGTTCCGTTGGCATAGCTCACGAGTGAACGCACAAAAGCTCGAACATCACGATCCAAGCCCACCCAAAACCATGTTCTAGAAATCATTTCTAAGGTCTTCTCACGTCCGAGATGTCCAGAGATAGGAATGTCATGCCCTTCTTGAAGTATGCGGGTTCGAAGTTTAGCATCGTTAGGTACATAAACCCGCTTCTTAAAATAGAGGAGGCCGTCAACGAGGTTGTAATCTTGATATTGCACATCACATGCCTCTACTAGATCGGTCGCATTGTGAAGTAAGCATCCCGGTAGGTGGCTTCCTTCCATTCTCTCTCCTCCTGGTTAGATCCGGAACAATACTACTAATGGTAGCAATCTCCCTCGTGTCCTCCGATTGATTTCAGATCCGGTCTCCGAGATAAAGCGGCCTGGCACAATATGTTGTCGCCCTTGCTTCAGATCTTGAAGTTGAATATCAAAAAATTGCAATTGTTCTTCCCGGTGGTGTCTTGATTTCATATTTTCTAAATGCGATCATGTAGTAAGGGCCGATGATCGATCCAATTGTCACAGGTTTCCCAATAGATAGTGCCGCCATACTTTGGGTAGCATGTACAATTGCTAGTTGTTCCCGATCACGTGCGAGAATAGTTGCGCTCCGCCCTCTTAAGTTTGCGTGACTCATATGCCACCGGTTGAAGGCCCCTACCGAAGTCTTGTTGGAGGACCGCGCCTATAGCAAAGTCGGAGGCATCAATGTCAACCCCATACGGAAGGTCGAGGATCATATGGTTGCGCGGTGGAGTAGTAGTGAGTGCCTCCTTCAAATTATTGAAAGCGCCTTGTTGTTGTAGTTTCCACTCAAATGGAGCGCCCTTCTCCAATAGATTTGTCGGAGGAGCAAAGAATGTCGCAAAACCGCGAACAAAACGACGATAGTATCCGGCGAGGCCTAAGAAAGAACGAACTTTAAACATCCTTGGGAGTTGGCGGTCCTTCACCGCATTCACCTTAGCTTGTTCCATGTACACACCCTCGAATGATACTACATGCCCCAAAAAGGTGACCTTGGACTTCCAAAGTTCACATTTTGATTGCTTGCAATAGAAGTGACTATCCCGTAACCGACGTAGCACCTCCCGTAGATGTTGGTCATGCTCTTCCGGGGTTTTACTATAGATCAAAATGTCGTCAATGAAAACAACTACACACTTGTCCAAAAGGTCCCGGAACAACCTGTTCATGTGACCCATGAAAGAAGCTGGGGCATTGGTGAGACCAAAAGGCGAACGAGCCACTCAAAATGTCCATAGCGCGCATTTAAATCTTTGTCTTTTCAATATCCTCTTTTGCAATTGGTATCCGCCAAGATCCACTTCAAGATCTAGCTTGCTAAAAATGGTTGCGCCTCGAAGTTGATCAAGAAGGTCATCCCACACGTGGGAGTGGATAAGCATTTTTGATGGTCCGCTTATTAAGGCCCCGATAATCGATGCATAGTCGCAATCCACCATCCTTTTTGGGTGCAAAAAGGACAGTGCTCCCCATGGCGATGTGCTTTTCTCGAATGAGGCCCTTCTCCAAAAGCTCGTCCAACGTCTTCCTCGACTCCTCAAGCTCGTTTGGTGCTAGGCGATAAATTGGCCGATTTTTGGTTTAGCACGGCATTAAGTCTATGTGGAAGGGAGCACTCGATCGGGTGGTAAACCACTAGGTAAGTCGGCGGGAAAGACATCTCGAACTCGGCCGATAAGTTGCTCAACTCGCTCGCTCCTTGGCTCTCTTCTCTACCATTGAAGCAATATTTGGAACCACCACATACACCGGCCGCTTTTCGTCGATCTGTTTTTCTTCATGAAGGCCATCCCCACCAATATGCCTTTAGTTGTCTGTCGTTTCTTTAATCCACTTGATGTTGAAGCATGAAGAATTATCTTGCGCCCACCTTCGTTAAAAGAGATGGTTCTTGCCAGCCAGTCAATCTGCTTATTTCCCGCCTCCAACCACGGCATTCCCAGGATAACATCATATCTGAGCTTCGTTACCTTAAATTTTCCTCGTAGTGCATAGGCATCACACAATCTCAAGGTCTCTTCTTCACATGTCTCACTTAAATCATTTTCCCGATCGTCTGCGAGGTATATAGTCCCTCCGGTGATCACCTTAGTCTTAATCCCAAGTCGGTTGGCAATTGCGGTCGAGATGCAATTCTCCGTAGAACCGCAATCCACTAGTAATCGACACGGTTGTCTTCTAAGTCGACCTGTGAGACATATCAGCTGACCTTTTGAGTGTTGCCCGAGGCCATGTTGTTTGACTCTGAGAGACAACAGCTATCCCTAGTATTGGTCCTCGGTGCCCTTACTGGGGAGCCCCGTTTCCCTGCTCCATTCCTTCATCATTTTGGTCAGCCTCGAGGTTGTGGATCCGCCTTGGTTTGTTGGCACCGAATTTCGGCGTTTTGGACACTCTCCAATCGATGGGCTGACTTCCGACAGTAGAAGCACAATCCCTTCCGTGCCAATAATTGTCGTCTCTGTGGCGTCAATGGTCCTTGTAGGGCATCAATCTCCATTGGCGTCGGTTGTTGGGCTACCATAGTAGGTGGTGGCGTAGGGTTCCATCTGCGCAGTCGTACTCCACGATTTCTCAAGTTTATGGCATCAACTCTTTTCGCAATCCTAACCGCCTCCTCAAATGTTTGAGGGTCTCTTAATTCCACTTCTCGTTGAACGATCGGCTTCAATCCTCGAACAAATCGATCCATCATCTCTCCCTCCGAAACATTGGGTATTTGGAGACATATGGATTTGAACCGGGTGACATACTCTTGCTGACCGACCTTAGTTGTGTCAAGGTGGCCAAATCGATCGCGCGCTAACTTCTCCGCATTGATGGGCCGGCGGGTTTGTGAGCTCGGTCTCAAATTCCTCCCAATTTTGAATCCGCCTTGAGCTCCATAGTTTTGAGCTCAAGTCGCCACCAAATGGTCTTTGCACCCTCAAATAGTCGGGTCGCATATATAATTCCGTCGGTTGAGTTCGCCCCGGACAGTTGGAGATATTGTCGCATCTTTGAAAAGCCATTGAGATACATCATCTTGTCTTGAAGTTCCTGAATATGTTTCGGGCTTGCTCAACTTCACCTCGTAGTTGTCAATTCTCTAGCTCTAGAAGCGTCCGCTTGTCCTTGTAATGCGGCAATCCTGGTCTAGTAGGTCTTTGAATCGAGTCTCCATATGAGTAGGTTCCGCCATTTCTCCCATGATGCAATTCTTCCAACGACCCTGCTGCACGCGACGCCTTCTCTCGTTTCTAGCCAAATCCTTGAAAGTAACTCCAAGTAGATCCAAGGACAAGACTTGATGAAACCACAATGACTGACTCTCAAGTAGACTTCTTGCTAATAGCACCTAACGTAAGGATAAACTGACACTCGCTCTGATACCAATGAAACGGGACTGAATTCTCTCTTTGGTCACAACTCAAACACTGCTAACCTAACAAGATCTGAGAAAACCGGGCTAAACAAGACCGAATAGACTTGAAATGTAATGTAACAAAGCAGTAAAGAAAAAGAAGAAAGTACAAACCAAACTTTACTGAGAGAGAGGGACTAAGGCGTACCTGACCGAATGCCTCCAAATGGCCCCGGCCAGTTCTATTTATACTCTGCCTAACCGCCCTTGGAACTTTCTAGAATGTTCCAATGGCGGGCCCCACCATGGAACTTTCCGGAAGGTCCTAGAGGTGGGCCCCACCTAGACAACCGCCCTTCTAGAAGACTCTAGAGGTGGGCCCCACCTTCTCGAAGCTTCTATGGTGGGTCCCACATAGGCCATCTACCTCAAATTCTAAAATTTTCTAAAAACTCCTAAAATGGTTTCAACTATCTATCTACTTTTCTAGCAAACACAAAAATCTAGTTCTTGCCCTGTTACATTGGTGGTGTGATCTTCACCCCTTTTTTGCATGAATCTTGAAATCGATAGCTCCAAATGGCATGCAACTTGGCAGTCATACTAATTGCCATGCTCCAAAGAAGATCCTACGGTTGGATTTTCCATTTTCATCTTTTATTTTTCTTTACGCAGTTTTGAAAAAATCAGCATTATTACCAATTGTTAGGAGCTTTACCCCCCCCTTGGGCGTTTAGGGGTTAACCCCTAAACGCCTGAGCCTATTTTTAGCAAAAAAGCACATTTCCATAGAAATCGTCATAGATGAAAATCAAGAGAAGCTATTAAGATCCCAACCGTACAAACTTGTAATAGACTTATCGAAAATCATGTGGACCAAAATTTGAGTCATGAGGCCTTATAGATCGGGAGATCATAACATATTAATATCAAAACAAACTGCAAAATTTCATCATTTTCACTTTGAGGTGAAAATGCTACCAATATACCTATTGCAATGAAAAAATCACCAACTAGAAAGATGTTCACCTTCATCTTGATAAGTCCTTTACCCAACAAAAATTCATCAAAAAAATTTCTTGGCTCAAATAAAAGCCATGCAATGGTAAAAACTGCCGAAAATTTTACAAAACGAAAATAGTCCAAAACTAGACCCTTTGCATTCAATATCATGCCTTATCTTCAAAACATCTTCGATCTTGTTAAGGTTTCTACCACTTAGACTAGACTCTAATTGGAGGCCATCCCAAAAATTAAGTTGAAACCGACGGTGGATGAGGGAGATATAGCTCCTCAAATATCATCCATTTTCTCACTTTTTCTATTGACAAAACATCATTGCAAATCCAATAGCAAAATCATTTGGATCAAAAAACTTCTCACTACAAAGTTGTTAAGAATCACCTTAAGATCATGACCATGAAAAAAAAATCATGAAAAACTATTCTTAATTTCACATAATTGGCTTGCAATGGTAATACATGCCCCATGCTTGGAAACCCAAAAACAAGAGTTGTCTTCACTAAAGTGCATTCCATTAATTTATACTTTATTGTATGGGCTTGAAAATTTTACAACACAAACTAGACTTGATTTGGAACCTAATCCAAGTGATTTCATCCAAAACGGACCTCGGATGAAGAAGATATGGCTCTTCAAAGTTTCTGATGTACATCCAAAATGTCGTTTTTCGACATCGTGGGCGTTTAAGGGTTAAATAGCTCTTCTCGAAATCAAAATTTGATGTGCTTCAGCAGGCTATTATTGCTTGGAGCTAATAAAGGAGAGGTTTCGAACTTAACCCTTTAAGCGTTAGGCTATACGGATTTGGACAGCCCAATATTGGATCACAACATCTTTTGGACTTGGGCATCATGAATAGTGCACTTTTTGAACTTGGGCATCATGAATGGACCAATCAATGATGAGCTTGAAACTTCCTACAAGGTTATGTACAACCCCAACCTGCCTACCACAATCCTTTCAAAGCACAAAATCAATCATACAAATTGTGATTTGAATTCTAAAATTTCACTTTTTGAATACATCACAAGAAGGTGACCAGTTTGACATCAAAATATAAGTGAAAAGTTGAGTACATTGAGAGCTACAGAGGAGATTTTGTTGGAACATGACCCCTCGGTCACCTAAGGCGTTTAAGGGTTAATACAGATGATGGAATTGTTGTGTGAAATCGTGCATGTGAGGATCAGCACGGTCATCGCTCATCTTATCGCAGACCACCTCAAAATGACATGCCCTTCGAAACACAATCGTCGCAAATCGAGAAACGCTACTTCCTGCAATAGCAAACTGAAAGATGGATTGCCATGGAAGACAAAACACACGCATCATGAAGTAAAAATATGAAAGAAAGAAAGAAGCACTACCTCAACGCTTTGACTTGAAGCTAAGCCGCGCTTTGAACATCTGTAAACATAAGCACACAGGGATTAAAGGGCACACTACATGCAAGAGCTGAACCCTAAACTGATCAAAAACCAAGACTCAGTTACGCGTGCAGCTTGAAAATCACTACTCGATCACCAATTCGGATCTCATTGCAATCACTCCTACATAGTATCACAGTAATCGATGATGCCGACTTCGGACTATCACATAACAACATGCACCGACTGCAAAATATCACAAGATGTCGAATAAGAAATGTACGAAAATTTGGCCATGCACGAATTCTGATTACCTTAAGCGATTACTTCAAACTACGGATTAGAGCCTAGGATCGAAATTCTGATCATCAGCAGGATAACCTCGATGTATTTCCGAGTGGCAAGTTCATGCTAGGAGTAACAAAAAAAATTATTGCACAGAAGATTGTCTGCTTAAGGTAACATGCTCTGAAACAGAGCAGTGCGGAATCGATGAACCTTATTTCAAGTTCTACAGCCAAGTGATTTTGATCGACTGATAACAGCAGAAACATCAAGAGGGAGAGCAGAAACGTACTAGGTAACGCAAAAGGAGCCACTGGTTATGGAAAATAACCAGTGGGGCATCTTTCCGAGCCGCGGGAGCGGCGAGGGAGGTGCCCCACTGGATATTTTCCATAACTAAGGGCTCCTTTTGAGTTACCTAGCATAACCGCAGTTCAAAATTTTTAAGAAAAACTAATTTATCCCTCCCTGCATATTAAAAAAAAAAAAAATTCAAAAATTCAATAAAAATTCATTTACTCTCCAAAAAAAAATTTCAAAAATTGCGTAAACTTGGGAATAACTCAATCGTCATCCTCCCCAAGAAAAAATTTGAAAAAAAAGTCATTTATCCCTTACTAATTGCCCGTAGAAAAAAAATAGGGTATGAAAACCCCCTCCCCCTTCCTTCTTACAAAACAACAAATGAAGGCCATTGATCTCCAAGATCAACAGTGCAAAATGTTGAAGACCATAACGCCAGCGAAGGCGACGTTATGGGAAATAACGTCAGTTCCCTCGGCCAATGAGGAGGTGCTACCTCTATAGTTTTTGCCTGAACTGCGGTTATGTATAACGTAGATGGTTGAAGCGTGAGATCTTTGGAGGCCAAAAGCTAATGTTGCAGGAGGGGAATGGCGCTTGAGGAAGCAAACAAGGAAGCAAGGGCCCGTTACCTTTTTTTTGCAGACTTCTCTTTCTACTTTTTTAATTGTTTTCAACTTTTGGGGTATTGCGGGCTCTCGTATTGTCTCGTGGAGAATAGAAACGTATTTTAGTATAGTGGAGAGAGAAGAGAGATGATTATCTTTATATATAAAAGAACACGATTTGCAATTTGTTTGTCAGTCCTTGATGAAGAGAGATGAATGTATATACATTACATGCATGGTTATGGTCATGGTCATATATACACGGTATGAAGAGTTCTAAAGATTTTGAAGAGTTTCCATAAGTGATATTTGATTTTTATTAAGATTTTATTTGATCTTAAGAATATAACAAGAAGTCAAAAGGACAAGGAATATGAAACATGAAAATGGGAGCAAAGAAGAAGTGAAGGGGGATAAAGGGAACATTGGAGAGGATCTAGGAACGGGGAACAAAGGATAGAAAATGAGATAGAGGATGGGAAATAGGAACGTATAATGGGAACCAAGAATGAATGATGGGAACCGGGTCATTTTATAAATTTCAATCTAACCTTTTTGATGTCCGTGTCCTCTACGGGTAAGTACTTGTAAATATATATACCCTAAAATGCTTAAGGCTTCAATTTCATTTTTATTACCTCAACATATGGCCTCTTTCAATGCAAGGTATAAGAAGAGATTGTGAGGAGAAGATCTTGAATAATGTAATTGTAGGTTCCAGTATCTAACTTGTACATCTGCACCAAATTTATGATTTAAATTCCTCATTGTTTTAGCAAACTTAATATACAAAATTGGAATACAAGTTCTTTTCACTCGTTGTAATTGACTAAGTAGTGTTTTGGAATAAAATTAAAAAATCTCAAAGGTAGACATAAATTGAGCTCTTCACATTTATTTTTACGTATTCTTTATAATAAGATGTCAACATTACTTTTCTTCAATGACCTTGAAAACCTAAAGAGTAGCTCAACTTTTTCATATGGAGGTATACTCCTTCAGTTTTGAAATGACCAAGATTTGGTATAAACACTCGTCCCATAAAGAATCCAAGATCTAACTAATCAAGACCATTAAACAAATATCCAACTTACCATATTGATGAGTAATCCAGACCATTCAAGGTTTTCCAACCATTTTTTGCATATTAACATGATTTTCTTCGAAGATAGAGGAGTAATAGAATCTAAATTTAAAGGCTAGTTATGACATTCAGTGAGGTAACTGAAACATTGATGCATCATGGATTGAAAAAAATTCGTAACATGGCTTTATTCCTCTTGTATTTAAAAAAAATTTAAAAATAAGGATAAAATAAAATTTGAAACTTTCTTAGTTTCTCTTGTTTCATGCGCAAGCTTCTTGAATGACCAAGAATATATCACAAGCTTGGGGAGATTTTACTTAGAGTGACTCTACTTTTAAGCTTTGAGAGTGATTATCTACTGCGGAATAAAGAATATTGAAGCATGCGCTATCTTCTTCAAAAGGCATGACAAAACACTATGAACTACGAACGGTTTTAGCTTTATAGACCAACCTTGAGAAAATGAGACCCTAACCAAAGCAAGATAGACCGATTTGGGTGCTTGAAATCCGAAAGGGATAAACTAGAATTGATGCAATTAATGGAAAAAACAAATAAGTTGAGTTTGTTGGTCGACTCAAATGCTTCAATTATGCGGAGGCATGAAGGCCTACACTTCTTGGTTGCACACTGAACAATAATACTACCTTCCTTGAGAAAAACACCATGATTTGCTAAAATTTTTTTTTTAATATGATGGTCTAGATTACTTGTTGATATTTTTGAATATGGTTTATATAGTCTATATTACTTATTTAATATGATCTTTACATGATGGTGACACATGTGTTTGAACCAAATCATCGTATTTTTAATGTGGAACCCAAACATGAAGGGTTCCACATTAAAGATTACAATACAAATTTTATCTTAAATTTCTAAACTTCAAGGTTTGCACATTGGAAAATAACACATTTTGACAAAAAAAATAATGTTCTAGTTTTCTACACCCCTATAATATGAGAGGTACCATGTATAACTTTGTGTATCACCCGTTTTTAACTTCTCCTCTTGCTTAAGAGAATTTTGATTTTCTTCAATTCCTCTCTGGCACATCCACCATTTGCCTCATATTACCATGTCTTGGCCAAGCATTCTTGACCGACCGGAGGCCTTCTTCACCATAGTGTAAACCGACCCTAAACTTGTAAAAATATCAGAAGGAGAAGACTTAGAAGACTTGAAAAGATCAACATAAATACAATACCAATTTCTTTCCAAATTCTACAAGCTACAACCATAGGGGTCACTCTGACTGCGTAGCATATTTTCATTAAGATTTGAAGAGAATGGATGAAGCCGGCAGACGGATCGGCGATAAAGTTCCCGCCATTCAACGTCCACTTCTACTCCCGGCGCCACTTCGTTTCCCGCCTTCTCGCTACCTCGAAGCTTTCCCCTGTTTCGGACGCCCGAGGCCTCGAGGTCCATTGCCGCCGCCCCCACTCTAGTGTTTTCACTCCACTCCCGTCTCTCAAATCGCTAAGACAATTTCGTTAGTCGCTTCTTGCGTCAATTTCCATTGTCACATTGCGTATTGAGCGGTATCGTTGTTGCGGCTGCCGTCTTCTTGCCACTCTTACTGTGGTGAGCTGCCCTCCACCCCCTAGCTCAACAGCCCATTTCTGATTTACAGCGCCGCGTTTCAGTATTCTCTTTGTGGGTTTTGGGTTCTTTTGAGGTCAGTGGCGGAGTTTAAGCCTCGCTTGCTGTTCCTGAGGTTTAGGGGTTTGGATTGTATCGATGTGGAATTGGCGCAGGTGCGTGTGGAAGTAGGGCAAGATGTTGGAGCTGAGGCTGGTGCAGGGGAGCCTGCTGAAGAAGGTGCTGGAGTCTATCAAGGATCTGGTGACGGATGCTAACTTCGATTGCTCGTCAACGGGGTTCTCGTTGCAAGCCATGGACTCCAGTCACGTGGCGCTGGTGGCGCTGCTGCTGCGATCCGAGGGGTTCGAGCACTATCGGTGCGATCGCAATATTTCCATGGGCATGAATCTGACTAGCATGGCCAAGATGCTCAAGTGTGCGGGTAACGACGACATCATTACCATCAAGGCCGACGATGGCGGCGACTCCGTGACTTTCATGTTCGAGAGTCCCAGTAAGTGCTCCATTCAGAGCTTCCTGTCTTTCTGAACAGGTGGTTAGATTTCTTCTACAAAGGATTGTGCTTCGTTACACTTGATCAGTTGTTCTTGTCAGTCCTTGTGCGATCGACGTCATTGAAAAGTCTCGCCAGATTTTTATGTGACCTCCTCCTTTAACTTTCGAATCATAGACCTCATCCCGGGTGTGGACTTGTGTGACAGGCTGTAACTTACCCTCTGAATGCTCTTGTTTCATCTCTGTGGATTGTAATCTTGCAGATCAAGAGCGGATTTCTGACTTCGAGATGAAGCTGATGGACATCGACAGCGAGCACCTGGGAATTCCTGAGACGGCGTACGAGGCGATCGTGCGGATGCCATCTTCAGAATTCGCACGAATTTGCAAGGATCTGAGCACCATCGGTGACACAGGTTGACATCCCTCGTTATCTCTCGTAGATCATCTTGGGTATGAAATGGCTGCTCGTTGTGATCGTATAGACTTTTCAGTGCGGCGTGAAAGTTCAGATTAGATAGTGCATAGGGGCTTATCGTCAGGCTGGAGTGGCAAGTCTACCGTAGGCCATTACTGAGGGTGGAATACGATGTGTGTGGCAGTTGTGATCTCTGTGACGAAGGAAGGAGTGAAATTCTCAACCGGAGGGGACATCGGTAGCGCGAACATCGTATGCCGGCAAAATACATCCGTCGATAAGGTGAGTTAGTGACAAGGTGCAGTAGAGCTATTCCGGACGAAGTGCGATGTTGTGTATTGAGCTGTTGGGATGTGGCGCAGGAGGAGGAGAAAACAGTGGTGGAGATGCAAGAGCCTGTGACGCTAACTTTCGCGTTGCGGTACTTGAACTCGTTCACGAAAGCCACACCGTTGTCGAGCACGGTAACTCTGAGCATGTCGAAGGAGCTACCAGTGGCTGTGGAGTATAAGATTGCGGACATGGGTCATATCAGGTTCTATCTGGCACCCAAAATTGAGGAAGACGAAGACATGGCCACTTAATCGAGGCATGGTTTTTTTAGTTTTTTTTTCTAGAGTCCGGTCGTTACCCACTGATAGCAAGAGCGTAGAGTAGGAGTGGGTGATCCGTGTAAATGGGGAGGGAACGGCTTGCATGTGTTGGTGATGTGTCTATAGAAGTGGCATGACATGGAGGAGTGACAAATTCGTCGCGTCCATGTTTTATGAGTCGAGTGAGTGACCATTTTGCAGAGTCACTCTTGGTGTCCAACATTGTTTTTTGAATATTTATTGTATGAAGACAGGGCACGGACGTATCCTATTGGGTTATTGATAATCAGAGTTACATTTTCCGAATTCTGATTTTATGTTATGAGATGTCACTTTCGCATTCTCATTCTCAAGTTTGAGATAGTAAGATCTGGGAGGGAAACGCTTGAGGAAATGCCTCTCCATTACAATATTTTACATGTAACAAATATGTGTTTGAGTGTGTTTGAGCTTTAGTGTTAAAATAATCTCATGCTAGAAACTAGCACATTAAATAGAACTAAAAACTTAGTGCAGTGCTGATGGGTGCACTAAACTAAACAAGTATGTTAATTGCAGCTTTTTGTGGGAGTTAGAAAATATGGGAATTTGTGAGCACGGGAATGGCCATTTGAAGGGGTGGTGGAGACTAGGTCTTTTGTAGCACAATATCATTGAGATTGGATGCTAGATTTTATGGAGTAGAAAACCTTGGTGAAATAAGCATTCAATTGCATAAAAGGAGGCAAAGCTGCCATGGCTTATGGAAGATAATGCAATTTGATCATGAACTAAACTAAACAAGTATGTTAAATGCATCTATCTTGACAAGTTCCCTATTTCCATAAATGTTAGTGCCATGCTTGTAGTTCTTGCATCATCCTCCATGCAAAGGCAAGTTAAGCTCCAACATACCAAGTGACAAAATTGCACATGTCAAGGCGAGTGTGCCATCGACTCTTTACCATGGCTACATTGGAGGTGCTTTTAGTCCCACAAGTTAGTCTCACACACAAAAATTGATACAAGACAACATGATCTTCACATTCTCCTCTACATAAGTTTGAGTATCATTCCAATTTCTAGTAACCTCCACATGATTGATCTTGCACTTGTAACAATATTTTTAGAAGGTATCACAAAATAAGAGACCCTTCTTTACCTCCACATTGTATGTACATTCAAAGCAGCTTGGCCAACCAATACACTTACATTCCAGGTATATGCATTGATGTACAATCATATTGTGCAAGACTCGCAAATCTCTGCAATTCTTGAGATGTGTCTAGCAGATGTGAATGAGCAGTCTTAAGATTTGGAAATTTTGTGTAACTTTGAAAAAGTGGCTAATTTAAGTGTGTACTTTTCGAAGTGCAATCTGTACATTATCCAGAATGACGAAGGTTGTAATCTTACACAGAATACACATGCATTCTTCTAGTTTCATTCATTTCAATTACTAAATCAAGTTGGTCCGTGTCGTAACTTCATACAATACAATCTGGAACATGAGCGACACCACACAATGGTCCCATATCCATATCATGTTGCTTCTACTAACACATGTTGGCCAGGTGAAGAGCTACTCTCCCTCGAATCTAATCTACTACTCCACTATAACAAGCATTCGAACCATGTACACATGCTCTCTCTCTACGCTTTTGCTGTCAATGGACTGACAGACGAACTATGAAGAAAACATAACACCGGCGTCTCATTTAGGTGGCCATGTCTTCGTCTTCCTCAATCTTGGGTGCCAGATAGAACCTAATGTGACCCATCTCTGCAATCTTATACTCTACAGCCACTGGTAGCTCCTTCGACATGCTCAGTGTCACCGTGCTCGACAACGATGTGGCTTTCGTGAACGAGTTCAGGTACCGCAACGCGAATGTCAGCGTCACGGGCTCTTGCATCTCCACTACCGTCTTCTCCTCCTCCTGCACACCCCATTCCACACCTTCATTCCTTGCACATGCACACTCAGCTCCGACCACAAATCACGTTTGTGACATTACCTTATCGACTGATGTGTTCTGCCTGCAAACGATGTTCGCGCTCCCGATGTCCCCTCCGGTTGAGAATTTTACTCCTTCCTTCGTCACAGAGATCACGACTGCCACACACAAACACATCGCATTCGACCGTCAGCAAGGCATGCCTGACAGTGAACCCCTTTACACTATCTACTCTGGACTTCCATGCTGAGCTAAAATATCGCGATGGTCACAACAAGCAGCCATTTCATACCCAAGATGATCTACGAGAGATAACGAGGGATGTCAACCTGTGTCACCGATGGTGCTTAGATCCTTGCAAATTCGTGCGAATTCTGAAGATGGCATCCGCACAATTGCCTCGTACGTCGTCTCGGGAATTCCCAGGTGCTCGCTGTCGATGTCCATAAGCTTCATTTCGAAGTCAGATATCCGCTCTTGATCTGCACAATATTAGGCCTACAAGGTGAGCCACACTCCACCTTAACAAGTCCAAGCTCTGAAGATAGCCAGAACGACGAGCTGTTGCAATGATCCCAGAGTGCACGTCATAATAAATCCAAGCACAGAGTATGATACACAATGTATCAGTCACTGGGACCAGGAGTCAAGATTTCATCCGCTCTGAATCAAATTGTAATACACGATATTAATTTCGCCTTATCACATGCAATTCATCCGAGACAAGCCAGTTAAGATTCTTGCTCGTTGTTATCAGGAAGGGAGGTCGAGGTAAACTCACTAGGGCTCTCAAACATGAAAGTCACGGAGTCGCCGCCATCGTCGGCCTTGATGGTAATGATGTCGTCGTTACCCGCACACTTGAGCATCTTGGCCATGCTGGTCAGATTCATTCCCATGGAGATATTACGGTCACAGCGATAGTGCTCGAATCCCTCGGACCGCAGCAGCAATGCCACGAGCGCCACGTGACTGGAGTCCATGGCTTGCAACGAGAATCCCGTCGACGAGCAGTCGAAGTTGGCATCCGTCACCAAATCCTTGATAGCCTCCAGTACCTTCTTCAGCAGGCTCCCCTGCACCAGCCGTAGCTCCAACATCTTGCCCTACCCACCAACCCATCCATACCACATCGTCAACCCTAATCTCAAGAGCGTCCCACAAACCTAAAACCCGAGCGAGGCTTAAACCCCACATGCAGAGAGTTTGAACCCACCTTAAAGGCGATACGAGAACAGAGCTGGAATCGAGGAGGTCCTCACCACCAAAAATGTGGCAATTGGGTCGCGATTACTGCCGTGGAAGGAATCGGAAGCTTTGATGTAATGAGTAAGCTGGTGGCGATGAAAGCCAAACTTGAAGACAACGGTGTGAAGCTTCTTTCAAGAGTGAGGAAGGCGGGAACTAAGTGGTGACTGGGCTGCAGCAAAAGGGAGGGAAGACGAAATGGACGTTGAATGGCGGGAAGTTTTATCTCTCGCTTGAGGTTGCTTACTAGAATCTATGCATGGGTAAGATTCTCTTGGCGTTTGAAAGTCAAAAAACAAACAAACTACCTGCATTAAATAACATATCTTTGCCTGCTATATGATGGCTTTAGAGTATTCAAATGGGGTACGACAATATTACATTAGTAAGCACTTTAGTATCTAAATTGGTGCATTGAGCGGTTACGCTCAGGGCCGGTTTACACTATGGTGAAGGAAGCCACTAGCCGATTAAGAATTTCATCTTCAACCAATCACATCTCAAGAGTCTCAATTTCAACCAATCAAATTTGAGACTCCTTCTTAAGTTACTTATCAATGTACATCTCCACAATGGGGTAAATTGGCCCTAAGGTATTGGTTGCATGTTTTGCCCACTTAATAAGAACTTAAATAGCTTCCTACTCCAAAGTATGGAATCATGCCTCCTTCCTTGAAGCTCCCCAAATTCACTACACAAGAGTTGTTAATTAGTGTTACGTGGAGATTATTGTAACGGGTAATTTTTGGTCAACAATACTATTTTTCAAGTCTCTTAAAATTAGTGTTCACTTTAGGCTGCAATTGCAAGTAATGTCCCTTGTTTTTTCTTCAAGCTACCAAGTGCACGACTTCCAATAGATTCTCCACTTGCATGAAAGTTTGCATGCTCTTACATTTAGTGCTATGGTTTTACTATTAGTATTGTAACACTATGTTTGATGTGTGTTATTTAGTGTTCTGGTTTGCAATTAACGTTTGTAACACTAACTAACAAGTCTTGTGTGGCAAGCATAAGTACGATGATAATAATAGTTGGGGTCGTAATACTTCTGGTAACTTTATGGTACCCTAATTGGATGCGCATGGTAATTGATTGATAGGATGAATCTCACTTTTGGTTAATGGATTATATGCCACATTTAACTAAATCCGGACTCATTCACAAATGGATGTTGCTTAGATGTGAGCCACGAGCAGGAATATGTGAGCAGGGAGCAAGAACATGTGAGCAAGTCACTGTTCATAGTGTAATTTAGAAAAAAATTCAGTTGATTTAAGTGAAAACTGAACAACTTTTAAGATATAGACATTAGGTATTCAGATGTACGAAAAAGGGCCTATAAGCGTGGAATTTTGAAATCCCACGGTGAGAGGATCAATATGTAGAGAAGATGACCATCTCAAAAAAACAATAACGAGTGACACCATACGGATAAATTAGGAATAAAATCAGAAAACAGATATAAGACATCAAAGTATATGATATATATCTACCACCAGCAATGACCATAAACCGTAATTTGGAGCGATATACGAAATTTTGAAGTATTATGGATATACTTATATTCTAATTCATAAGAGAAAGTACTTCATACAGTCTGTAAACATAACTTCTATACGCATAACAACAAATATATTAGTTGACAATGTAATTTTAGTTTAAGGTCTATGTATAATAACTTGCACAGGGCTAATGAACTTGTTCAAGCATTCACTGTCTCTCTACAATTCCAGCAAGCTCTAGAATCTGCATGACCTTGTTGTAGGAGTATGTAGGCTGGTGAATGAACTTGTCTTTTTCATACTTCAACTTACATAAGTAACGGAAAACATAATGTAGGCGCTTGCACGGCACCCACTTCCTACTCGTTGCTTTAGAACTCATACCAACAAAGTCATCGCAGGTACACTGTGGAATAGTGCTCACTAACACATGATATGCCTTGTCTTTGTAATTGATGATGGTGATGACCACACCACACCCCGGTTGCGGAACTATAGTCACTCCAGTGATGTGATATCCGTTCATGTGGCCCGTACTCATCCATCTGTTCTTGTGGTTAGCGCTAGGGGCATCTGGACTCCAACGACACTTCTTTCCAAACCTCATGCTTCGATGAGCATCCGTGTTGTCATGATCATGAAATCGAGAACGTAGTATAGGAATATTCACCTGAGTTTGAAACTTCTGCCGAGGTAATAAAGCTTCTTATTGCTGCAACTGGAACCCTGCATGTTCAAGCTTCAGAACCTCTTCGCGTGTCAAATTCGTACCAAACTTGACAGGCCAAGTAATGGGGACGGGGGGCCTATGTAAAACAAATGGCCACTTGATACGGATTAAACAACGATGAATGTCCTCCGGACGGAAGAAGAACTCGGCTTCTACATTCCGACCTATTCTAACGTCTTTCCTGCCTAAGTTGGTGCAGGATTGCCATTTGCCCCTTGTAAAATCTTCATTCTGCAAGCCTCTCGTGAAATGGATTGAAGCGCTTGACATTGTCTCCCCGAAGACTTCGGAAGACGAGCAATGTGTCATTGTTTGGGATTACAATTGGACTCCATGACCCTCCTTGTGTCAGAGACGTGGTGTAGAGGGCGGACGTAGCCGGGGTGCGAGCGTTGAGCGGTGAGGGCATAATTTCTAATTTTAGAGCGGTAATTTCGTATTTTTAATAAGAAAAATTTTAAAATTTTAAAATTTAAAATTTTAAAAAAGAATATTCCGGAGAATATTTGAATATTCTCGACTTATTAGCGTGGATTTTGGACCCTAAACGCGTGGAATTGGGAGACAAAAGTTTACAATTATGCGTGCTTGAGATGCATATAGAGACATTCTTGACCTCAAACGATAAGATTGCATGTGCATGATAACTACTTACAAGCATAAAATCAATTAAATAAGAACAGAGATTTGGGACATGTATAATTTTATTTATATATATATATATATATATAGATTTTCACTAAATTGTGAAATCATAGTACCAAAGATAGGATAGACACAATATTATAGTATAACATATAGAGTATGTGTAGGGTGTGCTGTAGTCTCTTGCATGGTCTAGGACTCCACACTGTAGAATCCTTTTCACCTCATTGAAAGTGAAGGTAGGCGCGTAGATAGAAACGTCGCTATTGGCATCAAAATTACAGACCCCAACAAAGATATAGTAAAGGTGCTTACAGGGTCTATATAGACATCATTTCCTACCCAACTTAGCAATTGTGTTCTTCATCACTGGGCAAGTACAATTAGGCAATGCAATTATTGAACTTTATAAACTAACTCCGAATCCGACTCCATATCGACAATACAACCAAAACCAGGCTGCGGTATCATGGTCACTTTGAGTATGTTGGCTTGCAAAGCTCGAGCCGAATCGACTCTCTTCATCACCTTTGATGTTGCAGAAGTGACTCGAGGAAGGTTCTTGAATTTTCTTGATTTGGAGAAGACGTCCGCATCGTCCGACATCGAGATGTGTGACAAGTCCCGTGGAGGGACAATGTTATTAAATGTGCGGTTCATGGGAAGGTGCTCCTTTTATGGGAGTTGGAATCCTGCATTTTCCAACGCCTCGATTTCGCAACGTGTCAGATTTGTTCCTATTTTGACAGGCCATACTGAAGGGATAGGTGGTCGATCTTGGGTCTGAGAGAATTGCTCAACCCATCTCCAAAGATAACCCTTTACACACCTCTCAATATCGTGTGCACATAAAAGGAATTGTTCTTCAACTTTGCGACTGTGTTGAGGAGGCTGCCATATTCCAGTGTAAGTAGGAGCCGGAGTAGCCTTCCCATTCTGAACTATGCGTGATTCACATTTCTTCTTAGTCACTGCCATATTTGCCCAACAAGCCTTGGAAGATGTCTCTTTTAGTCGAGAAATGTGCCACAACTTCTCGTTCACTTTAGTCTCTTGAACCGTCGTCACGCGTTGAATACTCGGTCCCGGTGAAGTAGATGGTTCCAGCGGGCATTCTTGAACTTTGTCTTTCTCGTAGATAGTACCCAAACTCACAGCACAAGCTCGGGTGACCCTTCTCCTGATTTGAGGACGTGAAAAGCTCATGGTGTCAGGTCGATGTGTTTCTTCTTCCGCTCCAATTGGAGGATTTTCCGTTCGTTTCTTTGTACCAAAGACCTCTGCTCCCTCCAAGTGGGCGTCTTCGAGTACAGAAAACCTGAGCTCCAGGAAAATTTAGTATCGCCTTGTTGATATCTAATAGATCTCCTTTTTTATTCACTTTGCGTTGAGCGGTGCAAAGAGCTTTGCGTCAAACGGCGCGAAGTTGAAGTTCCTCTGTAGATGGGCCACAACCACCTTTGGCACCCTTGTTGAATTGATGATAAGCCACTATTTGGAGGAATGCGCGAATATAATCGTCTTCAGCCGCGACGTAAAGGATCCCCCCCCCCTTATTTCCAGACGCTTGTAACCATTTGTTGGGTACCGTCTCAGCAAGGTTATAGGACGACATCTCCGCTAACTCTTCTGGAGAGTATTTTTTTCCCTGCATTGCATCTCTTATCACAGTTTAATACATGATTCAACTTTTTTGTTTTTCTTGAGTCTACGATGGGTACATGTGAGGCTGAAGAGTTCTAATTTATAAATTGTTTCTTTCAAAAATGTAATGTTCGAAATCAAAATAAAGTAACAGGAACATTTATCTATAGAATAAAAAGAATAAATTACGTAATCCTAAGTAAGTAATAAAAAGTATAGGTAAGGAAATTCACTAATTCCATAAATCCACTCCATTGTCTATAGCAGAAATGCTAGTAGGCAAGCCAATGGCCTAGGTGTTGGAGCCCACTTTCGGAGGTGGCGTTTGATGACGACCACCACGCTCTGATGGCCCAATAGCGAGTCTCAGCCTCTTCCATGGTGCGGGCGTCTTTGTACTGCTTATAAAGAACCTTGTGTTGATCTTGTAGTTTGTGAACAATGTATTGTTTGGTGTGTTTCTCAAGGGACTGCGTCCAATGGAAGTAACACGTTCGTTTATGGCCTTCCATGGGGACTGTAGGGTTCCCCGACCCACAAAAGATGCACACAACATTCCAATTGGCTTGAGCACTGTAAGCCATAAATCCTTGGAACTCGGGCTTTGGTACTCTGTGCCTAGCCATAACATGGTTTAGGTTCTTTCAAAAGACGAGTTGAGCTCCTCTATCCTCGGACTGGAAATCACAACACGCAATAGTTAGAATGCGTTGGTAGCGGGATTCGTACACGTGGCACGCCATCGTTGTCCAATTTTTGACTCGTTTGACATGGTCGAATATCATCCAAGCGTGGGAGAGGTTGCCACCAGGTTGCATTCGGCGAACATGCACTATAAGAAATCCCTGTTTTTTGTGATGTCTTGTGTAATGTCTAATGTATTTTGTGATGTCTTGTGTAATGTCTAATGTATTTTGTGATGTCTTACTGTCTTAAAAGATGTCTTCGAAGACAGGAGGATGTCTGTACGTCTAACGGGCACATTTTGGATTGGAGGGGCATGAAGACATCACCAAAAAAAAAGATGTTGGTGAAGACATGGATGTCTTTGAAGACATCCCTATAGACATCAAACTGCCACGTTGGCAAGGGATTTTGGACCACCAAGGTAAAAACGACCAAAATTTACTGTTGGACAGGGTAAAAAGCATTTCTAATCTTAAAAGAGTAGCTGAATGGGCAGCGGTTTTTAAAAGTAGAAAAAAAAACATCACAATTTTGTAATTTTTTTTTATTTTTTTTATTTTTTTATTTTTTTATTTTTTTTTAAAATATGTTAAAGCATTATGTGACATGGCAATATTGAAAATACTAATTTCAGGCTATTCTCACTATTTTTTCATTGGTCTATCTTTTAATAATATTAAAATAAAAATCATATTCCAATAAAAAATGTATTTTGTAAATTTTTATTATATTAAAATAAACTGAAATATTATAATTCTGTAATTTTTTTATGATTTAAAAATATTTAAATATTTAAAAAATATTATATAAAAAATATTATATCTGTAAAATAACAATGGTGCCGAAAAATAGAATTTCGAAGTAAAAGTAATTTCGTGGATATTTAATCCTCAAAAAAAAGTGTGGACATAGATTAAAAAAGTTATTTACAACGCTTTATCTACATGGCAACAAAATCTCCACGTCGGACCAGTTGACAAGTCATGCAACATCTAGTCGGATGTCTAACACGATGTCCAACTTACCATAACTACGGTCAGGCATGAATGTCCGCGTAGACATCTATTGGGATGTCTATGAAGATGTTTTGCACGACATCCTCCTAGACGTCATTTACCAAAAAGCGGCAGTACTTAAGGGTCTCTTAAGAATAATGTCAACTTCTTCTCTTACTGCTTGTCCTCCATTGGCGCGGGTCTCTGATTAGGCTCTATCTCTGATAACCCTTAATCCTCGAATACTTAAAAAAATATAAAAAGAAAATAAAAACAATAAACAGTATTTTTTGGCTTACTTCAAGAAGGAACTAAATATTATTGATTACTTATAGATTAGATTATTATAGTCCAATGGCAAGTTTATACATTACTCTATCATCAACTACCAATATTATACAAATTGAAGCAAATTTACAAGAGATATGAATTTATGAAAGTAGCTATTTAATATAGTTTAGGAGTCAATTCTAGAATAGAATTAGTATTAGGAAAGTTAGTTGGAAAGTTAGTTAGGGCAGAAATAAAAGGTAGTTAAGAGTTGAAAGGAGAGCCTATCACCATGGGAGACTATGAATAGTCTCATAATTGTGATTCCACACTTTTCTATCAATAAAGATTATTTGATTTGTTTTGGAAGAAACTCTATGTTTTACAATACGTGCTTTGTTGTGGAAAGAACTTTAAGGCATCTGGTATTTGATTTGCTGCGGAAGAAAACAAAAAACCTTTTATGATTAATGTGTTGTAGTTGAAACTCTGAAGATGTCATCAGATGTCTTTGATAATATCTGCAGGGATGTCTAAGATGACGTTCATGAAAATGTTTAACATGATGTCTATGAAGATGTCGAAGATGACATCTACGACATCATCCATAATCATCTACAGGGATGATTTTCATCGACTTTAGTGGATGAACAGAGGCGGCTAGGGTTTGCTGCCGCCGCCATAGTTAGGTCATGAGACCTTTAAGTAGAATTAGAGGCCGCATAAAGCTCATTTGTGCCTTCATTTTTTCAAGGAGTTAGTGTTTAGAGTGTAGAGGCTAAGGTTTGCTTCTTCATGTGGTTAGGGTTTGCTGCCGCCGCCATAGTTAGGTCATGAGACCTTTAAATGAAATTACAAAGCTCAATTTTGCCTTAGTTTTTCCAAAGAGTTAGTGTTTAAAGTATAGAGGATTTCAAAATTCTTTCTATTCAATTTTAGATTGATTGTTAACTACAATAAGAGAATAGTAGTTGTAGAAATCTAGTAGCTCTCAAGAGTAGTGGTTTCCTTCTTCATGTGGCTAAGATTTGCTACTTAAGAGGAACTGGATTTCAAAAGCATCATGTACAAGAAACCCTAGCACTTGTAGTATTTGATTTGTTGTGGAAGAAACCCTAGTACTTGTAGTATTTGATTTGTTGTAGAAGATGTCTATGATGATGTCTTCAAGATGTCTTACAACATGTTTATGAAGATGTCTAATTGTGTTGATGGAATTTCTGTTTCGGAGGGTGGGACATGAGGGTGGGGCAGCGAAATACGATGTGAGGCCGCGAGGAAAAAATGAAGCGACATACGTGCTTGTAGGTGAGTGAAACAGATGTATGCATAGATGTCTATAACGTTGTTTTTAATGATGTCTAGAAGGATGTCTGAAGAAATGTCTAAGCAGATGTTTGCAAGAATGTCTAACTGTGTCGATATCTTTAGGTTAGGAAGTAAACCATCTCAACCTAGATAGTGCAATTAAATGGAATTAAATCAGAATTTTTTTACCTTTACAAACCCTTCTTTAAATGCAGCTGATATTGGCTTATTGAACATGTGTAGCGGCGGGACATGCACATGACCATACAAGTATCGACAGCAAGCGATGGTAGTGGAGGGGCTTCCGGAGTTCAAATTGTGGGTGCGTTGTATATCGTAGTTGTTGACAGACGTATTAGTTAATAGTCTAGTTTTGTGTTATCTGAGGTTTTAATTACTTAAGCAATATATGTTTGACTCAAACTTTTTGACGTGACAGTGTTTATAATTTATGTTATGTGAGACGTCTGTGGATTACGAAACTGATTACAATATAAATATTTAAAAATGTCATCATAGATGTCCTTTAATATGCCCAGAAAACATCAATAGTAACATTGTTGCAAACATTATGTTTAACACAAAACGTTTACATCGATGTCCTACGGGATGTCGCTACAAACATCCGAGCAAACATCACAAATTTAAGAAGGACATCAACCTCAATATCATTCTACGCACTAGAGACATCTTATAAGACATACAAAATGTCTTTTAAGATATCTTGTAAGACATTGCATACGTCTTGCAAGACATCTTGTACGACATTTAAAATGTTTTGCAAGACATTTAAATCGTCTTAACTGATGTCTAAAACTATCATGATAGAAGCATAAAACCTCCAAAACATGCTGACGTGGCATGCCACGTCATTTTCCCGCGTCCACGTCAACTTTTCCCGCGTGCCACGCCGGATTTTCCCGCGTGCCACGTTGGATTTTCCCGGGTCCACGTAGGATTCTGGCGCCGCCATGTCATCTTTCATGGGACCATGTAAGATTCCACATCATGATGAATTTCATCCCCATGTGGCACTGCCCGTTGAATTCAAGCTGATGTGTCATCTACGTGGCACCTACGTGGCACACTTTTTACCATTCCAAAATTACCTTAAGACATCTTCGATCTTTAAGACATCTTCCTGTCTATTTAGATGTCTGCATAGACATCTGAGCTGTCTAGGATGTCTTATTGTTTATAAGACATCCGAATTAATGTCTACGTTGTCTTTATAGACATCATTTACAACATCACTAAAAACGCAGGTTTCTTATAGTGAAGGTCAACACCGCTAACAGGTCCGACCTCGGACATCTTGAAAATGAAGACTTTGTCGGAGTCGTCTCCTTGGCCTGGGAACATGTTTCGTTGCACGAAGGCCCAGTTGCTAAGCCCTCTGAGCTTGGTGATTCCATCAAGAACTCCATACTTGCGCAAATATCTGAACGTGTAGACACGGTGCCTAATGGCAAGAGAATTCAACTCTTTTCATTGTTCGAAAACTGGCTCTAGCTCTTGAACTGAAAGTTGCGAGGTCATAGGATCACCTTCATCACGGAGAAGAATATTGCCCAACGGATCTTTGCTAGTTTCCATGACGATTTGGAAATTGTTGCTTGGAGATTTCTGTCGACATGCTCTTCTAATAACTCACCTATTTTCTTTTTCGTGCATCTATACACTCCGACATTGATAGGGTGTTTGTGGATACCGAGATGCATACAAGTACGCTCCTGATTATCATTCCCGAAGACATAGAGGATTTTAGCGGAGCACTGAGCAACACAGATTGAAGGTTCTTTGCAAATCTTACAAACAATGGTGGAGGAAGGTGGATGTACTTCGTCAACCGCAAATGGACTTTTGGTAATGCCTCCGAGCTCCACCTCGTTTACTCATGCAGTCCGATCCGGTCTTTCCAAGAAATTGCAATTTTGATTGTGGCAGTGCAAATGACCCACACAACTTGAATGGAGAAATGATAAGCCAAGTGAGTTGTTGATGTTTGTGGTCATTGTCCTCGTCCACACATGGCGATCAAAGCGCTTGTCCATTCTTTCCATAGACTTGACATTCCTCTGAACAGATAAGGGGATGACGGGTAGTAAGATGTATAGAACATCTGCATTGAAAGACAGAGGGAGTGATGGGGTACAAACACTACGGATGGTTCCAAACTTCATTTTCTTAAGGATGTTTTTGCTACGTGACATAGAACTGAGTTTCAGAAGGGAAGGTAGAATTTTTTTGGGTTTTCTAGTCTGTGATACTGTAAACAACGAAGGACTCAAATCCACAAAGGGGATCAAAACAGAATTCGACGAAGGGAGCTTGGACGCAGGGCGACGAGATTGAACGGGAGATTTTTTCTCGTTGCTAGAGGAATCTGACAAATCTATACTAACGCGGCGACCTGGTTTGATTTTGACACGAACAAGGAGCGGAGCTACATTTGAGATAGTAGAGGAAGTACGAGGAGTTAAGAGAATAGTACTTGCGTTCATGACGGACTCCGTATTTCCATAGAGGCGATATTTGCCTGGTCTAAGCTTCCAAATGCTACTATTGTTATCGTGAAGCACAGGTGCTTTCAACACGGAGTACTGAATTAGAAGAGAAGCTGGGGACGTAGTGTTAAAGTATATTAGAGAAAAAATATTTTCTTAGCCAGGCTCGAATTTAAAAGTAGTGGTCAATCTTCATGGTCCACGATGCATAGCGCTCTTTCTAAAATCCATTAAAATATCTATAATCACATGGAATGATTATTTATTATCAATAATAATTGATTGTATTTTTAATTTGACAACGTCTATAGAAGTAATCTAATTTTATATGTAATTCTTAAAAGCATTCAAGAGTTGGAATACAAATTGATACATCGGATACTAATAATAAGAATGTTGAATCATTATTAACGCTTTACTACCTGCAGGGCCTCCATGGGACGCCCAAATATTCAGTCCTTGTACACTTATGGGCATCGTCACAACTAGGAAGGCTGTAATGAAATTATTCATCACAATGTTTTTTGCTAAGCTAGACGTCCAAAACGTCTGAGGATGTCCGCGTTGATACTTTGATGTCTAAGAGGACATCCCGATTTGTTGGATGTCTAATATGATGTCTTAGAGATTTAGAGGACGTCGAGACAAGGATGTCGAGGAATGTTGGTTGCAACGTCTAAGTTTTTTCAATGTCTAACTAGACATCGCCGAAGACATCAAGTTGCCACGCTGGCAAGGGATTTTGGACCAGCAAGGTAAAAACAACCGAAAGTTACCGGTGGACATGGTAAAAAGCATTTCTAATGTTAAAAAAGTAGGTGAATGGGCAGCGGTTTTCAAAACTGAAAAAAAAACATCACTTTTGATTTTTTTGATTTTTTTGATTTTTTAAATATTAAATCATTATGTGACATGGCAATATTTAAAATACTAATTTCAAGGTATTCTCACCATTTTTTCATTGGTCTATTTTTTGATAATATTAAAATATAAAATTATATTCCAATAAAAAATATATTTCATAAATTTTTATTATATTCAAATAAATTAGAATATTATATTTTTGTATTTTTTTAATGATTTAAAAAATTTAAATATTTAAAGAATATTATATATGAAATAATATATCTATAAAATAACAATGTTGCCGAAGAATATAATTTCAAAGCAAAAGTAATTTTGTGGATATTTAATCCTCAAAAAACACATGGACATAGATTAAAAAAGTTATTTACAACGCTTTATCTACATGGCAATGAAAACTCCACGTCGGACCACTTGACAAGTCATACAACAACATCTAGTCGGATGTCTAACACGATGTTTAACTTACCATAACTACGGTCAGGCATGAATGTTCGCGTAGACGTCTATTGGGATGTCTATGAAGATGTTTTGCACGACATCCTCCTAGACGTCATTTACCAAAAAGCGGCAGTACTTAAGAGTCTCTTAGGAATAATATCGACTTCTTCTCTTACTGCTTGTCCTCCATTGGCGCGAGTCTCTGATTAGGCTCTGTCTCAGATAACCCTCAATCCTTGAATACTTAAAGAAAATATAAAAAATAAATTAAAACAATAAACAATATTTTTGGCTTACTTCAAGAAGGAAAATTATATATTATTGATTACTCATAGATTAGAGTATCATAGTCTATTGGCAAGATTATACAATACTCTATTATCAACAACCATTATTATACAAATTGAAGCAAATTTACAAGAGATATGAATTTATGAAAGTAGCTATTTAATATAGTTTAGGAGACAATTCTAGAATAAAATTAGTATTAGGAAAGTTAGTTGGAAAGTTAGTTAGAGTAGAAATAAAAGGTAGTTAAGAGTTTGAAAGAGAGCCTATCACCATGGGAGACTATAAATAGTCTTATGATTGTAATTTCACACTTTTTCTATCAATACAAATTATTTCATTTGTTGTGGAAGAAACTCTATGACTTACAATACGTGCTTTGTTGTGGAAAGAACTTTGAAGCATCTAGTATTTGATTTTTTGTGAAGGAAAACGAAAAACCTTTTATAGTTAGTGTGTTGTGGTTGAAACCTTGAAGATGTCATGAGATGTAAATGATAATGTCCGCAGGGTTGTCTAAGATGATGTCCATGAAGATGTCTAACATGATGTCTATGAAGATGTTAAAGATGACATCTACGACAATATCTAGAACCATCTACAGGGATGGTTTTCATCGACTTCAGTGGAGGAACAGAGGCGGTTAGGGTTTGCTGCCGCCGCTATAGTTAGGTCATGAGACCTTTAAGTAGAATTAGAGGCCGCACGAAGCTCATTTTTGCCTTCATTTAAATCCAGTAGCTCTCAAGTAATGCTCTCAAGTAGTAGCTCTTAACATGTACTGATTTTCAAAGCATCATGTACAGGAAACCCTAGGACTTGTAGTATTTGATTTGTTGTGGAAGAAACCCTAGTACTTGTAGTATTTGATTTGTTGTAGAAGATGTCTATGATGATGTCTGCAAGGATGTGTGTAAGGATGTCTATAATGATGTCTGCAAGGATGTTTATGATGATGTTTGCAGGGATGTCCAGGTATTGACAGCAAGCTATGGTAGTGGAGGGGCTTTCGGAGTTCAGATTGTGGTTGCGTAGTATATTGTAGTTGTTGACAGGCGTATTAGTAAATACTCTAGTTTTGTGTTATCTGAGGTTCTAATGACCTAAGCAATATATGTTTGACTCATATTTTTTGATGTGACAATGTTTACTGTTGATGTTATGTGAGACGTCTGTAGATTACGGTTCTGATGACTATATAAACATCTTAAAATGTTATCCTAGATGTCCTTTCATATGCCGAGAAAACATCAATAGTAACATTGTTGTAAACATCATGTCTAACACAAAATGTTTACATCGATGTCCTACAGGATGTTGCTACAAACATCCAAGCAAACATCACAAATTTAAGAAGGACATCAACCTAAATATCATTCTACACACTAGAGACATCAATCTTGACATCATTCTAGGCACTGGAGACATCCATCTTGACATCGTCCTAGCCACTGGGGACATCAAGCAGGAGACATTGATGTCTAACAGCAATGTCATTTGACCCTAAACCCCCCCCCCCAATATGTTGCTGACATGGCATGCCACGTCATTTTCCCAAGGTTCCACGTCGGATTTCTCGGGTGCCACGTCGGATTTCTCGGGTGCCAAGTCGGATTTTCCCGGGTCCACGTGGGATTTTGGCGCCCCCACATCACATTCCACATGAGCACCAAAAAGTCCACATCAGAATGTAATTCATTGCCATGTAGCACTGCCCGTGCACATGGCGCTGATGTGTCACCTACGTGGCACACGTTTTACCCTCCCAAAGTTACCGTTTAACCTTGATGCCTTTAAAAAATATTAGAAGTCTAACTTGATGTTCTTGATGTTTTTGATGTTTAACTTGATGTCTTGGATGTTAAAATGTTCGACATCCACTTGCTTGATGTCAACTCGTTAGATTTAGACATCACAGACATCAGATTCAAGCATTAAAAAAACATGGTTTTCTTACAGTGACGCCACCGCGGGTCTCGCCACGGAAACCACACGACACCTCTAGCCCTCCACATTGTCCAAAACAGAGGGGAGCTGGGTAAGAGATTGCGATCCCCCTTGTGCGGTTTGCACAGGAATTTGTCGAAACGCAAGCCCACGTTGTTGATGCTCCTCTCCTACCAGTTCATTTTGTAGCTCAGGTTCTCACAATCTACCGAATGCCAGTAGTATGGAATGTTGTTCCATAAATGCACCTGGATGCACACAAGATCGTCCACAAGCCCTGGACGCACTTGAGGTATAAGTTTATGAGCAGCAACCCATACATCATGTCCATGTCCACACGCATCGATGCCGCCAACTTGGTCTAGACCATCCCTAGTGTCGAGTCCCCTTGTCAGTTCTAGAAGCATTGGTTCTTGTGTTTGTAGGAGCCGGAGGTAACGACTTTGCCATTTAGGCGCCTGAAGTTGAGCTACATGTACGCAAAGTGCGGGTGGTTGCCGTCCTGTGGGTTCTGCAACATTAGCAAAAGGATAATGCAAATAGGTCACGCCGCGCTGATTCGTACGTAGCACGCTCCCTCCTTTCTCCTTCCTGGGCAGAGGCATAGCTGTTAAATATACATAAATACTATAGTATAGTATACTAATTAGTATTAGTAAACAAGACATAACTTTACACAGAGTTGTGACTATCTATGAAGTCACCGTCATCATATTAGGAAAGATTGTATTTTAGAATATTATAATATAGGAAAACACGTTTTTCCAACATGGTATCAGAGAAAGATTCATGTTGGAAAAAAAAATTACACTAAAATAAGTTGAAAACATTCAAGATTAGTATTTGATTGAAAATGAAAGTTTTTATTGTACAATAAGAACTTTTAAGAATGATGTCACAAAAGGTTGACATTAGTCATGTTCCGAAATTTGATGGAACATATTTTAGTACTTAGAAACATAAACCAACTCTAATTTTTAAGTCAGAGAAGTTACCGTCGGTAGTAAGTGGAGCTGAACCTTAACCGGTAGCATTCACTGCAACACAAATTGATGCAGGATCATTATCTTTACCTGACATAGGTGCAGGAAGTATAAGTTACTGGAAGGAAAGAGATTCATTGTCTTTTACGATCATTTACAATTGTTTTTAAAATAATGTTATATCTCACATTCAATCTTGCACTAATGCCAGGCACGCATGGCAAGAATTAGAAAAGATTTTTGTATCCAAAGATGGAGTGACTAGAATGCATCTAAAAGATAAACCACATACTTTGAAAATGAAGGAAAGTGATTTTATTACTAAACATGTGGAGTTGTTTAGATCACACCTGGAAAATTTAGCTGCAACTGGGTGTTGTGTCGCTGATGAAGAAGTCACATTGGCTCTGACGCGTAACTGACTAGCAAGTTATAGAGTTTTCATAAGCTCTTTAAGAAGGCAATCATGTATCACACTTCAATATTTAATTACAGATTTAATTCAAGAAAAAATCCTGATGAAGGATATGAATTGGAATACTGAATTACAATCAACTCTTTATACAAAAAGAAAGCAATCTAATAATAAGAAAAAATATTTTAACAAAAATATTTAGAAGTCTGAAAATTTTAAGAATTTTGAAAGAAAATAAGAAGCAACAGATAAAAGAAGTTGCTTCTATTGCAAAAAGACAAGTCATGTAATGAAAGATTGCTGAATAAGAATTGTAGCATAGAAAAATAATAATTGAAAATAGAATAATACAATCACTAAGTCAAATAGACTATATGTAATGACTGATTTAGTAACAAAAGGAGAATCTATCTCAAAATTGTTATGTTGATAGTAGAGCTACTGAACATATGTGTCACCAACTTGAAGCAATAACAAGTTTTCAGGCTTATCAAGACAAACAAGTTGTATATTTAGGTGATGATACTACATCATATACAATTGAAGGATATGGTGATGTGACCATTAGATTAATAAATGGTTCAGAAAAAGTCATACCTGATGTTCTTCATGTTCTTGGATTAGCTAAGACTTTATTCTCTACAAAACAATTGTAGCAAGCAGGAGGATAAATAAGAATCAAATCTGAACAACTAACTTTGATTAATAAATATGTACAAACAATTGTTAATTGTCAATTAAATCTTGATTTGTATGAATTGGGAACAACAATCATAGCAATAACAAAGGAAATGGCTACACCTGCTTTGAGAAATATGAATAATGCTAATCTATGGCACTTGAGAATGGGACATATAAACAAAAATAGACTTAAGATATTAGAGAAAACATCTAAAATTATTGATTTCTTCAATGAGAATGATGTAACTCTTTGTCAATCATGTATTATTGAAAGACAACATAAAGAAAATATTTCCAGAGGTGGAGCAACAAGAGGCACTCAAATATTGGAACAAATTCATTCAGACATTTGTGATCCTATGCAAGTTGAGACACATTCAGGTTGTAAGTACTTTATTACATTCATAGATGATTTATCAAGACTTACTTTTGTTTATCTTTTAGCCCCTAAACGACCATGGTGTTTTGAGAGCTCCAAACTCCAAAACTGCGATTTCATACCACCATGTAAACTTTGGAGTATGGATTTTTTTAAAAATTGTTTGAAATTTTCAACCGTAGGATCTTAAAGATAACTACCATCGGAGGTAGTGTTTAGAATTTCAACCGTTGGATCTTTGCCATTTGCAAGATCACAGCATTCAGAATTGATGCAAACTTTTTTCAGCAAACATAGTCTACTTTGTGCAAAGAATAACGTGATGCTTAATACCTCAAACTTCTTGATTATATTTTTTACCATGTAGATAACTAAGTTGAGCATTACCATGCAAAATTTTAGACACTCATTTGGCTTTCTGAACCTTCATGCAATTTATTTACTAGAGGAAGGTAGAAATCAAGGATTTGTTAAAACATGCACCTTATTTATTGTATTTGGATTAGGGAAAAAATGAATGGTGAGTAGGTGCCTTCATGAGTTTGTGAATTTCAAGAAAATAGAAAATCAAAAAATTCCTAAATCTCAAATTTTAGCAAATTTTGAAAGAAAAAATTGTAATATTACATAAACGTTGGATCTAGTTCTTGTAATTTTTTGAAGGGTGCCCTTGTAGAATTGGTAAATTTTTTGACTTGGGTCACTTCGAAAACTAAGTAAAAAATCAGTCAAGAAAATATTATTTTTTAAAATCTCAAATAAGAGTTAAGAATAAAAAGTTTTTTTCTGCCGGCTCCAAAGCCAAAAACAAAAATTTGCGTTTAAAAACTCCAAAAGTAGATTTTGACTTTGCAATTTTACCCACATACACCTTGTAGTATAGGGAACATCCAATAAAAATCTTAGGCAAACATATTGATTTCAACCCCTTCATTTAGGCTGCCCAAATAGCAAAACAACTAAATCAGAGGCCTTGGTCGTTCAGGGGTTAAAACAAAAGTCAGAAGCTCTTGATAAATTTATATATTATAAGACTTTTGTAGAGAAGCAAACAAATGAAACAAGATCAGATAAGATTTTAAGATCAGATAAGATTTTAAGATCAGAGAGAGGAGGTGAATATTCATTTGATGAATTCAAAAATTATTGTTCTCAACATTGTATAAAAAGAGAATATACTACAACTTATACACTACAACAAAATGGTGTGTCAGAAAGAAACAATATAATATTAATATGAGCACTCTTATCAATGTTGAACTATGCTAAATTACCTAAAGTATTTTGAGGAGAAGCTTTATTGAGAACAAATTACTTACAAAATAGAAGTCCATCAAAAGCTGTAAATTTTGATAAAACTCCATTTGAAATTTGGTATTAAAGACAACCAAATTTATCTTATTTAAGAATTTTTGGAAGTGAAGCACAAGTCCTTGTGCAAAATGAAATTAGGTAGAAATTAGAGTCTCATTCAACAAAAGCAATTTTCTTAGGTTATTGTGAAGAATCAAAAGTATATCGTTGAATGTAAAATCAAAAGGTACTTATCTCACGTGATGTCATATTTAGTGAGAATATTTACAATCTCAACAATTTTGAGATATTTAATGATGATTAAAAAGAAGAGGAATTAATAGATCCCCATCTATTTATAGTTCCTTCAATTACTCTACTACAACAACCAAATCCAAATACAAATCAATCAAGTCAGCCTTTGCAAGTCCCACAAGTAAGTACATCTAATATAAGAAGTAAATCAAGTTTACCTTCTCAAAATGATATAATGGAGCAATTTCCACAACTTTCTTTAGAAGATAGAAGAGAGAACTCATCTCATGAGGAAGAAGAAGAAGAAGTTACTTCTAATTTTGAAGCTTCTCATTTAACTCCTAGTTCAATTAGGCCTAAAAGGAAAATCCAACCAACCAAAAGAAGCATATTTGATTTTACAAGGTTATAAAAGATAAGAAACGGATGCTAAGAGTTATATAAAACATGAAAATGGTGAAGGATTCACAATAATCACAATGTACGTAGATGATTGTTTAATAATCAGTAATAAATTGTCACTAATCCATCTCATCAAAATCATTCTTCAAAAAGAATTTGAAATGACAGATGAAGGTAACATTAACATCTATTTTATTTTGCTCGGCTTGTGCCAACATCAATAACACTTATGTTGTGAACAAAATTTGTACAAGCAGGGGGCAATGACATGAACCGGATCCTCCAAGTTCAAAGCCACACAGCCATACCTTCCCACCCATGCCATCGATTTTCTTGGGGGTGAGTCTCATTCCTTTCTCTCTGATCACACAAGAACAACTTGAAAATCTAAAGCACGTCTCATGTGGGGTGTTTTGATTCTCAAATTTTCAAGAGTAATGTCAATGTGTTTGCAGGTAACATGAAGACTTTGCAGAGTGAGCCGGCCAGAAAATACTTAGACATGCGAGCTAGGCTTGTGGACCTGTATGACAAGAATTATTGGTAGGGCAAATGAAACTCGTAGTACTTGGTAGAGGTGCGTGGTAAGCTTCAAACCCTCCTACCTCAAATCTCTGTATCTCTTTTATAGACTGAGACTCTAAAGTGATTAAAAGTACATGCACTTCAGAGTTACTCGAGACTCTGCAAAAGTGGGTGGTGGAACTGTTCAGCGAAATCAAGGAACGTTACTTTGTCATTCGTTTGTTTAAATAGTACAAGTCTCGAGCTGCTTCGTATGCAGAGAGGGCAACAGAGCTTGACCTCCGCGCGGTTGAGATGTCGAACATTGTTTTCATACTTGCTATCTGTTTTCCTAAGTGTATTAACCTCTCTTGATCAGAACGATGCCATCACCTTCATTTCAACTTTATTATCCTTATAATTTCATTGTATCTTATTGAATATCAGTTATGGGTACCTTATTCTAACCATCAATTAATATCAATGAATGTAAATGCATAACTCATTCAAGGATAAACATTCAATGAATGTGTGTGCCTTACTTTTGAGGCTGAAGAATTTAGAGCAATCCTAAATTCAGGTTCATAATTTGCTCCACTTATATGTTTAAATGGTATTTGGGCTACTGATTGAAACATGATCTCCCAATGTGAGTTGAAAGTTGCAATTGTTTGAGAAAGTGAAAATACGTAATCTTAAATAAGGTAAAATAAGGAACTTGAGTATAATCTCAAATTAAAGAGCTTTAATTCCTCATTTTATAAATGCTTCAAAATTATAACCTCTAAATATTTGGTCCTATGATGGAAATGCGACCATTCGGATGACAGGACGAATAAAGAGCTACACCATAATGATGACATGTCAAAGTCTATAAAAATATAGGTTTTAAATCGTCTAGTTTGTATGCAACATAGTATTTTTTGCGACGATAATTATCATCTTCTACGAGAAGAATTCCCACGAACTTGTGAAGAACGAACGACGCCTCTCTTATATTTTTCACTTCGTGTGTCGTTGTAAATACTTCAATAATACTCATTTTTGATTGGGGATCTATGACTCTTTCATACCTTGATTTGTATTCTATTTCTCAATAACAGTAGGCTTGAAAAAATACACCAACTCTTTCACAATACACATTTATGAAAAAATTCTTAATAATACCAAAGTATACCCTATCTTTATTATCGGATCGCACAACTAGTGTATCACCAACTCGATATAACTTTTCCTTCCAAACAATTGGTCGAAATAAGTAATAGTGTTTATCAAAATGTTGTGAGGATTTCAATTTCCACAAACGTTTTAAACAACTTTATTCTCCACGAGGTGTAATAACTTCCTTCTTCAATCTTTTTGAATTTATTATAATGTCCTTTGGTAAAATGAGTTTTTTACAAATGCACGATTCTGACAAAAGTTGGATATCACGTTTCTATATTTGAAGCGCGGTTTCTTGGGAATTTACCCTAATTGCACATTGTTCATGCCAATCATAACATTGACTTGTATACTCAATCACATGTAACACGTAATTCGTTATAAGGGTATTATTTTCTGATTTTGAGAAATGTGGGTTTAGGTGGAGTCGAGCTAAATGTACCCACACAGTACATTTGGCTCAACTTAAGCTCAATTTGATAATCTAAATATTCCCATTATAACGAATTACATGTTATGTGGGCATTTCTTGGATTTGAATAGATTGCAATGTAATCCTCTTAAAGCTCAATCTTCAACATACATGCCATTTTGATCAAGATCAACAAAAGTCATAATTTGTGTAAATAGGGTACGGCGGATGTTTGTAGCAAACGTAATTTCATATAGAATAAGAATTTGTATTTTTTGCAATTTGCATATATGTGTTGAGTTCTCTTTTGAAATGGTAGCACCAATAAACATCTGCTGGGCCATGCCTTAGGATATCATTCATTAAATGGCCTGACCTAACCACATGTTCCAAGATGGATGCATTGGGTCTGCCGTAACCAACAGAAAGGCGCCTCCGTGTTTGCAATAAGGTTGTAGTTGAATTGATCATGTCATGAACCTATCTATTTTTACGTGAGTAAAAATATTATAGTCTTACAAGTAATATAAGAAGCAACCCGCATTGAAAAAGAGGAGAATCATAATCAACATTCATAGTATCCTTCGTATGTTGGAAACGATATTGAATGTATACTTGGTATCCTTCGGCTTTGAAGTAATCAAGCCTCATTGTTGGATTTGTCGGCCACCTTCGAGCCATGGACTTCAAACGAGAGTTTTGTAGCGTACTCAATGCATCTTCAACGATTGTCTTCTGGGCAGTGCTAACATTAATTTTTTAAAATAGTTCTATAATGAACTTCTTGTAAATGTTCAATGGAATACAATGCATAACATTTAATACGAGGTCATTAATATTATCAAACCCATATAAATAGTATAATCCCCAAAAAGACGACTCATCAATTAAACCTGATAAAATAAAAAACAAATTACATCCAAGGTGTATGGTTTCATATTTAATATATATTGGTACGGTGAAACAATATTCAAATTAAACACGTACTCGAAAGTCATTGCAATCCCATAACGGGGAGAAATATTACATACCTATTGAGTCAGATATATTTTTACGTTCGTTGCCAAAGATACCAATCTTGAATTGATAATACCACTCTTGGATTGTATGCAAATTTCATTTGAACGCCCTCGTTGTATAAAAACTCCATCTCGTTAATGAATGACTTCAAGAAAAAATTCATAACGCTAGTTCTTCTATGTTTGTACACTTTTGTTGATGACAATGAAATAAATTAAATAGATAGAGGTGCTAAGAAACTTGCTATTCCCCCATTTAATATCTTAATTTCTAGTGTCCACCAATTTTTGTACATTTTTTGATTGGGTTGGAACCCATGCGTGTGGGCTAGAAGAGCAAAGTTCCTTGGATCTCCCTGCATAACAATATATAATATATATAGTAAAATCAAACAAACTTGCATGTTAATAGTTCAAAATACATGTAATCCTCCTAACTAAATGGCACACAACAAACATATGTCGGACCAACATAATGATGACTTATTTATTGGAGTAGTACCTTTACAAATCTTTGCTTTTCTGAAACCATTCGAGAGCACGAAACACACGGAAATTGATAGCATTGAGTGTCTTCATTCCAATTATCATTAATTTGAGGAACCTTTGGACCATTGAGGAAAATAGCATACGCCTTTTGACAATAGCTGCATATTACTGGTAATTCGTATATCTTCGTAGGATCCCAAAAGTTACTCCATTCTCTTATTTTTGATCCGTCCCAAAAATTTTCAATGGAATCTGGGTAATCATAGAGCTCTTTATTGAGCCAATCGGTACGGTGGCACCACATATGTAAGAATTCATGGCAAAGCGTTCTCGATTGACACATCAATTTTAATTGTTCGCCAACAGGAATATAAGCTACTTCTATAATAAAATATTGTACGGCGATCCTTCCTACCCATCAACTTACTAACCTACCAACATACAAACCCACCAACCTAAAAAATTACCAACCTACCTACCAACATTTTTTGGATTACATTAAATAAATATAGAAATAATAATACGGTTTGAGAAATGGTAGACACTGGATCGTTTTCTAAAAGTATCATGTAGAGATTTTCCTATTAGGACGACGGAGACCTTACTAGTAAAAGAATAATATGTCTTTTCTGATTTTTGAGCACATGGTGCATTTAGAGCAACAACCGGAATAAATCTTTGTGGTTTAATGTGACAATACATTATGCTATTGTTGTCTTCAAGAGAAGGTTCCATGAGGATTGGGTTATGAGGAAAATCCGATGATCCTGTGCATAATTTATAACCTTTAAGCTTGATCATACCTAACTTCTCATAGAGTTTCAAAATTTTATATAAGGAATCAGGAAATACTTCCCCGTCCACTTCACCATTCCATGGTTTTGGGATCGTACATAAAAGGGATACCAAACTCTTATCATTTTTTCCCTCGGTATCAGCAATATTTCCGAATAGAGTCTTCAATATATTGTCTTGGTTGAAAATAGAGATGTTGCTAAAATCCAATATCGATTGGAATTTGATCATCTTGAATCTTATTTGGTATTTAATTGACAAATTCTCTGGCGCAACTCAATCTTGAGTTTCTTCTGAGAAATTTGGAGAAGATTCAATATCATATCTATTTGGTTCAGTGATGGAAGTCGGAGGTATGCTTATACTTAGTTAAACTCTTTTGGAATCTTTGTGTTGGTGACGATAAATTGTTGTTATAGATTTCTTTTTGTTTCCACCACACACAGTACAATAACAAAAGAATGCATAACTATAATTCTGATTCTCATCCGCATCGTGTTGAATACGAGTCAATCGCGCAGCCTCAGTTATGTGTCTGAAACCATAGCAAAAAAATTTGCACTCGTAGTTGCAATGACATGGCACCAAGCTTTTCAACCTGAAATATTTACAAGATTATATTCTTCTGCATGAAAATTATTATGAGATAGAAGACAAAAGAAATAATAAACTCTCAAAAAATATTATTAAATGTGTAATTAGGTCAAACTTGGATATTGAAAAATAATTATAACACTACCTAGATAATAAATGTTACTTTCATAATTAAGAAGGGAAAAAATTATTCCGAATGTACCAATCATTATTAGATGCCATGCTAAACAATTAGTGCTAAAATCGCTGGTAAATCAATGTTAAATCAATGTTAAATCAATGGTAAATCAATGGTAAATCAATGGTAAATCAATGGTATACAAAACGATACACTTTTGTTTGAGTTTGTGGGTATATGAATGTACTTCATTATAAATCTATTTCAACATTTACTTTGAGATAAATTTAATTAAGTTCAATGTTTACTTTAAGATAAATTTAGTTAAGTTCAACATTTACTTCAAGATAAAGTTGGTTAAGTCCAACATTTACCTTAAGATAAACTTGGTTAAGTTCAACATTTACTATAAGATAAACTTGGTTAAGTTCTTGTTTAATAATAAAGAACAAGTGCAAAGTATATACAAAAAGTTCAATTTTAATTGATGCACTTATGGTAATTCATATAGTAAATTGGGTCAATTCATTAAAGTATGAATGCACATGGTGCAGATGAGGATTGACTTGTGTTACAAACTCAATCTGATTAGCCTATTCATTAAACAATAATAAAGAAATATACTCATAATCTTGTTACGCACAAAGTGATATCGGTCAAGGCTGCGGGGCGCGTAGAGCTGCGCCACAGGGCAGTGGTATGATCAGGGTGTCCCCAAACGGACAAAAAGAACATTCGGACATGACCAAGCAGATTACTGTTTTTAGCTTCATCATTGTCGCTTGTCCTCGGTCGGAGAGGAGAGACGCAGGAGTACAGAACGTACACTTCCCGCGAGTAACGACCAATGAGCAAACGGCAGAAGGCAGCTTTAGCCTTGCTGAAGATGGCGCGAGCTACCATATCAAATGGCGCGAATGGTGGTCCTCCTTCGAGTGTTTTAACGTTGGAAGCGCTTGTGGATTTCAAACATTGCTTGCATTGACGCGGTTGTTGCAGGAAAGAAGCTGTCAGTTCTTGCAATAGCCTTTGTGATGCATCTATGAAAGGTTTTACCTTAATTTCACTTTTGCTTAAGTGTTGGCCGCATGTTCAAGATAGAACCCTCCCGCTACACATGCGAGGGTCTGCCCACGGGAGATGTGCTCCTTAGCAAAATCCGTGATGAAGGGACGGAGACCATGGTCTGCAGGAATTTTGGCTCCAAGAGTTCCAAATCGGGGTGGAAGTATTGTTCACTTACCAGTGCCGAAGAACAACGGGCAATCTTGAGCCTATACCGGAAGGTGTACGACTCGGAGGATCCTCCCAACAAGGAGATTACTCTTAGTTTTGCTAAGGGTTTGATTTTGATGTCTCAAGGGCGAAGTGTAAACTGGGCGCAATTTGCTGCCACTATAAGAAAACCATCGAATTTTAGACATCTTAAGATTTTGGTAGATCACTTTTAAGATGTCTTGCTGTCTTGCAAAATGTCTTGTAACATGGGAAGATATCTTGGCGTTTTGAAGATGTTTTCAAGTAGGAGTGCGGGATGACTTGAAGACATCTAAAGATACGTGGATGTTTTATAAGCTGTCTATTAAGGCATCGTGTTAGACATGAAACTGCCACATTGGCAAGAAATTATGGTTTCACCGAGAAAAAAATTCTGAAAGTTACGGGTACGGAGTAGAAAGTAGCCCGGTTGTAAAAAAAAAAACATGATAATGGGCAACGGTTTGTAGGAGGACAAAAAATAGAACTTCATCCTTTTAAATACTCTTTTGTTAAATGTGCATTATAATTTTATTTTGTACAACCAAAAATATCAAAATATGAATTTCATAATAATTATCTTGTAATTTCAGATTTTTTCATTGGTCCAATTTTTTCAATAATATTTAAATAATATATTTTAATTTTAAATATATATTATATGAATATTTAAGAATATTTTAATAATATATTTTGATAAAATATTTTAATAAAATCAAAAAATTATACAATATTTATTATTAAATATTAAAATATGAGAATATTATTATTCAATTATTATTTAATTAGTAAAACAATTTAGTTAGTAAATATAGTTATTTAAATATATACGGCAAATTTCGCATATTTATGAACGAAATTATACGCGGATATTTCATTAATTTCATAATTTACATCTATTTATCTACATGGTAAACAAAAGTCTACGTCGGATAAGAATACATGTTATACAATGTCTATGCAGTGTCTTCGTAAACATTTAAATAGATGTCTTATAAAACATCTTAGAAGACATTGCGTTATTGGAATGATTTTCATCGACTTCAGTGGATGAATAGAGGCGGTTAGGGTTTGTTGTTGCCGCCATAGTTAGGTCATAAGACTTTCAAGTAGAAGTAGAGGCCACACGAAGCTCATTTTTGCCTTTATTTTTTAAAGAAGTTAGTGCTTAGAGTGTAGAGGCTAGGGTTTGCTTCTTCATATAGTTAGGGTTTGCTGCCGCTGCTATAGTTGTGTCATGAGACCTTTAAGTGGAAGTAGAGGTTGGACAAAGCTTATTTTTGTCTTAGTTTTTCTAGGGGATTAGTGTTTGAAGTGTAGAGGATTTCAAAATTGTTTCCATTCATTTTAAATTTATTGTTAAGTACAACAAGAGAATAGTAGTTGTAAAGAGAGCCATAAAACTTGAGAGCTACTAGATTTCAAAAGCATCATGTACAAGAAACCCTAGGATTTGTAGTATTTGATTTGTTGTGGAAGAAACCCTAGAACTTGTTATGAAAAAAACTCTATGACTTACAATATCTGCTTTGTTGTGGAAAGAACTTTGAAGCTTCATTAGTTGTGGTTGATAATTTGAAAATGTCATCAAATGTCTATAATGATGTCTGCAAGGATGTCTTAGAGCATGTTTATGAAGATGTCTAAAAGGATGTCTAATTGTGTTGATTGAATTCTGTTTTGTAGGGTGGAACATGAGGGATCGGGGCCCCGTACGGTGGTAGGAAAAGCTTAAAGAACACATGAACATAGAAGAAGTATGCTAAAGTAAGTGGGTTGCTGTTTTTTCACAACTTCAGAGAGGCGGCAAAATACGATCTGAGGCCGCGAACAGATGTCTACATGGATGTTCATGACTTTGTCTTCTATGATGTCTTCAAGGATGTCTGCCTCAATGTCTAAGCGGATGTCCGCAAGAATGTCTAAGTGTGTCGATATCTTGAGGTCATGATGAAAACTATATCAACCTAGGTAGTGCAATTAAATGGAACTAAATCACAATTTTTTGCCTTTACAAACCTCTTGTTTAAATGCAGTCGATATTGACTTATTGAACATGTGCAGTGGCAGGAAATGCACATGACCGTAGAGGTATCAACCGGAAGCGATGGTAGTAGAGAGACATCGTGGAGGAACACCGTCTTCGAAGACATATTATAAAATATTTTGTGAAATATCACAAAAAACACCTCAAAAACATCCTCGCAGACATCTTCAAAACATCATATAAGACATCTTGTAAAACATTTTGTAAGGCCACAAAAAACATCCTATACACATCCTGCAAAACATCATCTAAGACATTGTGCAATATGAAAAGTAATCACTACAATGTCTAAGTGGACAACTCCGACGACGTGTTTAGACTACCAAATACATCATCGTAGACATTGTATAATGTCCCATAAGACATTGTAAAAGGTCTTATTAGACATCCTTATATGTCTCGTAAGACATCCTTAGATGTCTTTTAATGTCTTTTATGACCATTATTTCAATATAAAAGCAGTCAAAACTATGCTGACGTGGTATGTCACGTTGGATTTTTCCCGATGCCGCGTCAGATTTTTCCAAGTGCCAGGTCAGATTTCCTCGGATCCACCTTGGATTTTGGCGCCGCCACATCACAATTTAATTGACCGTGGAAAACTCCACATCAGGATGAAATTCATCGTTATGTGGCACTGCCCGTCCACATGACGTTGATGTGTCCTCCACGTGACCTACTTCTTACCATTCCAAGTTTACCTTGACACGTCATATATTCCGATACATCTTCCTATATTTCAAATGTCTTCTTCATGTTTTCTTAGACACTAACCCAACTTTTAGTCTAAAAGTCATTTTTAATTAAGAAGTCTAATCGACTTTAGATGTGTTAGTTAAGACATTTAAATTTCGGTGGTTTTCTTATAGTGTGCCGAGCAACGCAAAGTTCGTGAAGCACTCGAGAAGAAGCGTGAGGGAGGAAGGTCCAAAAGGAGAGAGAAAGGGAGGGTTCGGAGCAAAAAGAAGGAAGTATTGGTATCACTTGTCCATCAGTTCTTGGAAAAAAAAGATGTACGATAGCAAGAGATGAGATAGGATTTCCAGGGTCTTTGTCTGTGAGCGTGAAGAGCAAGTTTGGTGAGGGATGAGGAATGGCGAAGAAGGCGGTTAACAAGTCGGTGAGGTGCTTTTGAAGACCATGTTGGGAGATTGAGGAAACGGAGACGATGGTGAGGGCGATTGAGTGCCATGAGGTCTTACTATGTGAGTGCAAGAGTATGCTAGTAGCAAGTCGGGGAGAAGTAGAGTCGATCAAGAACAAGCTTCGAAGAGAAATGATACTGATGAGTGACCGAGAGTTGATGCTTGAGGATGGGGAGGTTTGTTTGGCGCAATTGACTACCGAGGTGGTGTCGATTGAGTGCGCCCTAGAAGCAATGTCCCAAACCCTTGCTGATCTTGAAGTGGGTTTAGGTGCAAATTCTTTAGAAATCGTTGCTCTTGTCAATGACGTCGTTGCGGTGACGTTTGAGAGAGACAGTTTGGCATTTAGAAAAGCTTCCGACGAACTAAGAGTCCGCCGTTGTAGCGAAGCTATAGTCGACTGTAGTGTTCAAGTCAAAGAACTGGAGTTCGCCTTACGAACGAGCATCGAGAGCACCGCAAGGACATAGTCTAAATTGTCGTGTTTGGAAAGTTCATTGATTTCTATGCGCGAGCAGTTAACAAGGATGCAGGTGGGTGACGGTGTTGCGCTGTACTCGAGACCACTTGTGAATAGTTCGGAGGTTCCGGTTGTAGAGACGCACACACTGAACACTTGTCCGGTTTTTTCATTGTTGTTTGAGTGCTTCAATTATAGTTCTTTAGCATGTGGTCACACGTATCACCCTTACTGTCTGGCGGAGTACGCAAGGAAGGCATCAAATTGTCTCGTTTCCTATTGCCAAGAGCCGTTTTCGTTGAACAGTTTGACCGCTATTGGCATCCGGCCGCCTACTCGCCCGGTAGTGGACTCAACAAAGGTGTTGCAATCTGTAACGGAGGAGGTGACATTTGGAAGAAGTAACCATGATTCTAAAGGTATGTTTTCCTTTCTTGTTTGTACTTAGAGTTGCTAATTCCTGTGAAGATGGTACTAGAATTATCAAGGTGCTTGCAATCCGTTAAGAGAGAGCTTGGATAGGGATGAGGGATAGAGACCGGAAGGTGAGTTCCAGTTCAATGTCGGTAACTACTAGGAAGAGGTTTTGAAAGGACACTTTGTTCCAAAGAAGGAATTTGTATTCCATTAGTCTAGATGAAGGTCTGCAGAGAGGAGTTCCCAAGATGCATCATTGTTTCAAGTCCGAAGTATGGATTCCGTGACATGAAATCCTTTTCCTAATAGGGAGGAACCGGTTGCCTGAAGGAGAGCTAAGTCTGATTCAGGACTTTTCATTCCAACTGAGTCCATTTCCAGTTGATATGTTTACTTTCATGACTTTCCTTGACGTTCTTTACATTATTCCATTCATTTGAATGGATTTTCCTTTCCTGATTTGTTTAGTTTCCAAATGTTCAATTCCTATTTCCAGTTGTTGCGTTCTTTTTTACCCTGTTCTATATCACAGTGATCTTGTCGTTGCTTTTCGATTCTTTTATATTGATTCATGTAATCTTTCCTACTCAGGTACAAGAGCAACGACGGGGGCTGCGACATCGCCGACATCTGACTGGAGGAAGGAGATTCCTGAGAAGATTACCCTACTTTCTCAATCCTCCCAAACAAATGCTATTTCAAAAGAATTTTCTCCAGAGCCAAAGGAAAAAACATCGTCCCCTAGGATGTGTGAAGTGTGTGGTGTAGAAGACGCTGCTGTATTCGTTAAGGTAATAATACACAAAAACTTTAATTTGTGAGCTTGGTTGTACATTGCACGGGAATGTAAACTGCTCCTCGTACAATGAAAGCTTAGCACCGACACATTGGTCTGGCACTTACATGTGTTGTGGTATTTGATGTCTTGTAGGCTTGTGGCCACAATGTGTTTTGCTTCGCATGCATTGAAGGGCTCAAAGATTGTCCAATTTGCGGTGGAGCCATCAGAGGTTGGGGTCGTATAGGCCCAAGAAAAAAGCCGAGACCTACAAGGATCGGGACCAAATTTGATGGCGATCATGGAGCTGTCCCTACAAACATAGTGCAGGTCGAAGCAAAATCACCCGTCCGGACTGTCCAGCTCTTGAAGCGGAGAAGGCCGACAGTTTCGCCGGTGATTCAAGCAATGTTAGCGACAACGACAATGACAATGACTTAGTGAAGTGGTGTGGCTCTGAAGAATTCAGCAATGGAGGTGCTCGATCTCATTAAGATTTGCTCGCGAGTGAAGTTCCCATGCAAGAAATCGAGTCGGAATTTCCTTCATCGCAAACAATGGTGGGTAGCCAAGGTGCTAAGCGATTTGCAGTTGTCTCAAATTTTCTCGACTCGATGAAGACAAATCCACAGTTGGAGGGTAGTTTGCACGGTGCCAAGCGGGGTCGACTCGACATCTTACCGAGAGGAAGGGGACAAAGTTCAAGAAGATTGTAGAGATGGCGAGAGATGACCGCATAGAGCATGCGCCAAAGCTGCGGAAGAGAAGTGTTGGTCGTCCACCTAGTACGTCAAAATCGCACGAGCAGAAGCTCCCCAGAGGAACGCAGGCATCTAGCCAAGGCCCTGTGAAGTCTGCATCTTTGCCAGTCCAACACGTGCGAACAACACTTAGGCGTCGAGAGGTACATGATCCAGTTCCAATGAAGTTTAGGGGAATGTAATGTATTGCAAGAAAAAGCTTGGTGGTATAGGCTTACTCCATTCTTGGTGTTTAGTATTCAGTTCAGCAGTTGTTCCTATCCTGTAATTGGCATTTATGCAACTTGTTTTTGCATAAGAGATGCAGCACGTGCATTCTGACTCTCTTGGGTTAATGGCACAATTTCAGTCAATTTGAGCTACAAGTCTATGAACATGCTCTTGCATACGTCCGGTTTCTAATTTGGAAATGTGGTCTGGACATTTAGTAGTTTGTAGTTGGTAGCTAGCCATGGGGACGATGAAGTGGCTCTTCTGTTCATTGCTCTTGTTTTGTAGCTCAAATTTCGATGTGCGAGTCCTCCAGGACCTACTGTGGCCGACGGATGTAATTTCTTTGGAATAAATTGCGTCTAATTCTTACAGATCAAAATTTCAGCAAGCTCTTATCCCACACTTGGTCGAATGATCTGGAATGTGTTTTGAATGTCAAATGCAATAGTCTGCATGAATGTGTCCTCCTAATTTGGAATTAATTCCTACCATTGTGTCTGATATGAGTTAGAGTTGTTTCGTATAGTTTTGGACGTTTTGAGTTCATTCAATGCTTCTGAAGAAATCTATCTCTAGATCATACAAATTCTCAGCTTAAAGCTTTTGATAAGTGAGCATGCTAAAGTAGAAATCAAGCATTTCAATTCATTGGCAACTGTTCATATTCAGGATTGCCGTTGACATTACTATTTGAAATAGCCAATCCTCTGAGTCGATCGAGTTCATTTGATGAGTCACAAAGACATTAAGGTGAATACGGTAGAAAGGATGTAAAATATCTACATGTGATTCCAAGAATTTACATGGTTCGAGGTGTTACCGCTTTACAAAAATCGCTTAGAGCATCATTAGCCCTAATGACTCTTCGTCGAATCCTTGTATCACTCACTAGGTTCAAGCGAGTGCTTCAAGCATTGGTTCTGGGCAGTTCCTTTCAAATCGTTCAGGTTTGTAAACAACCACTCTTACGTAGCAAGACTGCCACATTGTCGCGAAAGTTTGCTGAAATTCTCTAAATGAGCAACTATTGCTTACAAACAAGAATGTAAGCATTTTTTCATGTCATGTGTGGACATGTTTTACAAAATGGTCCGAAAATGCTGGGCTACACAAAACATTGCTATGGAAACTTAGAAAGCAGTTTTGAAATCTACGAGCATTTACATCTCCCTCACTTTGAACTCCCATTTCTCGGTCTATGTTAAACGAAGTGCATCGCCAGCACGTACGTTGTTCTCTGCGCAAAAACAGACCATCCCTTGGCAAAGGAACACCATGTCTATCGGTCACTGTGGCGGCACATGGTATTCACTTCCACGCTCCTTATTGGGCCAATGAGCGAGTAGTTCCAGACTGTAAACTTGTCCTCTTCTACGACATGTGTGAACCGCCGAAACGGTTCGCGCTTGTACGAAATATTATCTACAAGCGTTAGTCTAATATTTTTATGTTCAAAATCCCAATTGGGACATTTAGGCTAATCCCTTTGGTTTCCGGAAATTCTATGATAATTGGAGAGGTCTTGCCTAAATGGCCCGGTAGTTGTTTAGTCTCACTACTAGAAAACATGGGGTAGTGTGACTGGCCACTATGACTGAAAATCATAACAAATGGCCTTTTTGGGCCTGGATGTGTTTGTGACTGAGGTGACTATGATGTGTGGTGAACATTGAGTCGCTCGGGACATTGCATATGTGACTACGGGATGTTCCCAAGGGCTGTTCCCATTGACTTTTTAGGGACCTCGTTTCGGGCTGCCCGATGGCACCTGGATTATGTGACTAAACTCTGTCACTTCGTGGTCGGAAAAAGTGACTGAATGTTGTTATTGTTAAAAACCGATCACTTTTTATTTGTGACTAGCGGTTTGGTGATATGGGCTGAGGTTCTTAGTTACATTTTTCACGAATGTCACTACTCTCAGTCACACAAATAGCTGTGACACGATCGTATCACACCCGAGAGTCACTTCGGGGAAACCCACATGTATGTAACTAAGCGCAGTCGGATAAATCCGACAGAGCGGAGTCATTTTGTGTATGTGTGTGTCACACACATGTCATCTATGTTCCGATCGGTGACCCTATATAGTCACATTTGGAGGTTATAGTTTATAGGCGGCACAGCATGTGACAGCGTATAGTCATATCTGCAGTAATCCCTGACTATGGGGAGTTGTGTTCAGTTATAATTATGATGAGTACTAGTCAGATTATCGGAAGTATGGGACTGAGTCTAGTCATACACATGATGAATCTCATTGAATGCAGTCACATCTTGTTGCTTCCGTTACTGACAATAGTCATATTGTCGATGAGATGTGATTACTTATAGTCACACCTTGTACATTATGAGACTAAGTCTAGTCACATCGGTGCTGGAATCTTAATCGAATGCAGTCACATGTTTTATTCCGGTGACTGTAAATAGTCTTACTATTGACAACCTCTGATCAGTTGTTGTCACATCTTGTCCGTTTTGTGACTAGGACTAGTCTATAGTGCAGTCGCACACGCGACGACGCTTTATAGTCGATCGCTAAATGACTAAACACGATCACGAGATACTAAAAAATGACTAAGACTCGAGAAAATGGAATGAGTTACTTCCTAACTGCACCGTATCATCGAAGCGGCGGGATGGGGGAACGCGGTCTATATCGCAACGACGCCTTGGCCACGAGAATTTCATGCACCCCCACCTCCTTCAAAGAAAGTCTTCGGAGGAGTGCAATTCGTGTGTGGGTGATACAATGGGTAGGAGTCGTCTAGACACTCGATAAGAAGGACCTTTGCTATGCCCTCCGGAATGGGCTGCCCCTGGTGTTTGGCTCGAGGGCCTCCTAGACTGCGCACCTCCCCATTTCCGACATGCTTCACAATGTCATTCTCCACGGCCATGATGTACACTAAGTCATGCAGAGCCAACACATGATTCTGCTCACACGCCATAGCGATAACATTAGTCATAGTGTTCTGCTTCAAACTCAAGGTATGGCAGATTCAGTCATAGTGTTCTGCAGTGAATTGACAACCTCGTGCCTGATTCACTCTCGGCTACGCACGTGCCCGAACGATCACCACCTAGACTTGTTGAGTCCTAGTCCTCTTGTAACTCCAGTGATTAGTATTAGTTGCATTTTTTATGACTGTAACAATTCGTGACTGAGGCTAGTTACATTTGCAATGAAATGTGATTAATTTTAGTCACATTATCTAAATTCTCTGACAACATGTTGTCACTTATTGATGCAAACTTACCTTCGGCGGATCGGTGGTTCTCCGGTTCGTCTTTGTTCTTATTCTTTGTTTTCTTCGTTGCCTTTGGAGGCGGATCCTTCGCACTGAGACTTCTCCGCCGCATCCTTGTCTTGCATCGGACTCGTGGCCGGCTCGTCCTCCTCCCCGTCTTCCTCCTCCTCGTCATCGTCATCCTCGTCCTCTTCGCCCTGCTCTTCGTCTTCCACCTCCTCTTCCTCGGCTCCCCTCTCGTTCTTCTCCTCTTTCTTGGCCGAGGTCCTTGGATTTTGAAGGCCGCCACCTTTTTGACGCGTTCGAGTTGCGGGAGCGGCTGGGGCTACCAACGCCCGGATAGCTGCGTCTTCTCGACAGACGACTTCGCCTTACCGGAGCCAAGAACCTCTGTTGGTTGTGCGGGTTTCTTGCTCCTTGTGCTTGGCTCAAGACCCGCCCGGTGTTGCCGCCGTGGCGTGCCCTTCCCTGCGGAGGTCGTTGTGCCCTTCCTTGCCGATGAGGCTGTGCCCTTCATCTTTGGCGGTGTTGTGGTCTTTTTGTGTGTGGGCCGATGTGCCCTTTTCTTCTGTGCCCCCCTTCGCCGTACCTTTCCCTTCTATCGCCTTAGCTTTCTTTTTAGCGAGGTTTTGGACGGGGACGTTGATGGCAAAATAGTCTTCTTTTTGGGTGCGTCCACTACATTAGCGTGCCTTTCTCGTGGGTGCCTTGACCGTGGGCGCGGCTTTCTCCATGGGGATGTTCGCATCTTCTTCTTGACCGGTGTGGCAAGCATAGCACTTCTTTGTAGAGGTAAGGTCTGCTGCCCGTCTTTGGTGTGACATGGGTAATCTCGCATGTCTCGGATTCTCGCAATGCGCCTCTCGAGATGCGTGTCTCCTCTTCGTGCGTGATGCGGATGAGGTCGTCAAGGTCAAGAACCTTCCTCGTGCTCTTCTTGGCGGTAAAGACTCCGTTGTGGCGGTGTTTTCCCTCGATTTCGCGCAAAAATCCCTCCTCGTCTAGTGAGAGAGGTAAACACGCAGTGCTCTTCTGTATAGTCTGCGTTGTCGGGCCTTTCTTCGGGGTAGACTTCCAAGCTGCCTTTCCTTTACCCCTCTTTGGGGTCGATTCAGGGGTCGCCACTGCATTCTGTCCATGGCCCCTCTTTGGGCTTCGTTCCGCGACCTCCTTTCCTTTCCCCTTCTTCGGAGTAGAAATATCGACCTCATGTCCTTTTGCCCTCTTCCTGGACTGGGCCTCCGGGGAATCTTCCATGACCTTCTTCCCTTCTGCAGGAAGTTCGGTGTCGTCCAACTCTGTGGATGCATCCATCAGAGACACCTGCACTCATAAAACCCAGATTCAACCTCGGAGTCCGTAAGCATTTTTCTCCATTAACCTGAAGTCTAATAGTCTAACGCTGCGGGTCCGAAATGTGACTTCTGTGAGTCATACAACCCAGAAAGTAGATGACTGATTCTAGTTATTAATTCAAAAAGCAAGACTGAAAATAGTCACCCACCAAGATATTGTGGCACAAACCTGTCACAAGAATATGACTAATTCTAGTCGCATTCTAGATCACGAAGTCAAAATTCTCCCCCCTCGTAGATTTCGTGAGTGATTCTAGTGACTGAATTAGACGACTACTTTTAGTCACTATTTCGTGGATCGATTTTAGATTTTGCGATCGATTTTGATGATTGGTTTTAGTCACTTTGTTCCTAAGTATGACTGATACTACGGACAACAGTGTTAATGTTTAAGGCCGGTTTAGGGATGATGGAGGATAATGACTTCATTACATTCTGCTCTGTTGGAATGTCTTTTCAGTCGTTGTCGGTGGTCGCCGCCCGGCTATGGCGGCGGTTGCTACACAGACCGCTTGGCCGGGCGGCCAAGCTCCAAAGCGAGCGGCAAACATGCCCACCAAATGGATCGCATCAAAACCTCTAGATTCTCAACTCGCGATCCCAAGGCGTCCCTCTTCCGTGAAGAAGGAGATTCGTCTTTGGGTTGCCATTCATTTTGGGGGTGAGACGTTGGACACTGTCGACGAGTGATACTTTCGCTTCCTCGACGATGCGCCCTTTTCCTGCTGTAATTCGGTCTCCAACTCCAAACGGGATGGATCCCGCTCGAGCTCTAGTGCCTGGAACAACGGCAGCTTTCGGAGCATTGATGTGAGTCAAACAACAGAACTAGAACAATTCTGAAAAAATCTCAGAAGTCTGTACTTGCACGAAACAACATGCCAGCAGAAGTTACAGGACCTAGTCACACCTTGCGACTGTGTTCGTGACTAATACTGGTCACATTCAACACATGTGAGAGCAGACATGATAGAACCAAGGGGGTCTTCTGAGGCAAGAACGCAAAAAGACCTGCCAACGCAAGAAGACCTAGAATGTCGCGCACCTCTCCTTGAGGAGTGCCCGCAACACCAAGGGCCCAAGGGGGACACCGGAGTGACGCCCGGGCCTTGGGGTGCCAAGGTGAAGGGAACCTAAGTGGGCCTAGTGTGGGAGAGGACCCCGGGCGTTGGAGACGCCTCTCACCCACGGAGACTAGGAGCCACGAGGGAATGGACATGAGATTATGGAAGCTCATGTTGCCACGATTCCGGGATGCTAAGGAGCACCTCAGTTGGAGGTGTGAGCTAAAAGTTATGGGAGTTGGAAGATTGTGGGACTAAAGGGAGTGCTGTCCAGGGACAGTGCTGGACTGGGAAGCTGGCCCGGGACTCCCGAATCTTCAGAGGGGCATAACTCCCTCAATACTTGTCGGAATGAGGCAAGTAAGGTGTCTATCGGCATCTACTTGACGAGTAGATGTCGATAGAGTGGTCGCTCGTCGCGTTTGGATGCGGGACGAGGTAGATACGAGCCCTGGAAGGTTCGGGAAGTCTCCCGGGGCCTTCCAGCGGCTAAGGCATTGGGAGATTGGGTGGTCTTCCAAACCTTAGAGGTGTGAGGGTCCAGCCCTTCACCTAGGACCAGGGGCTGCCGAATCCCACAGAGTATACTATGGGGAGGGCTGGTCTCCCTCCCCACTCCCATGGTGCCTTGGTGGTGACCAAGGTGGGAGTCCCAGTGGTGTGGCTAGTGTTGGGGCCTCACCATGGGGACTCCCAAGCCAAGGTGAGTCCCAATGGGTGGAGCTAGTGTTGGGGCTCCACCATGGGGACTCAAAGTGCAAAATGAGGCACGGTGGGTGGAGCTAGTGTTGGGGCTTCACCACGGTGGCTCATAAGGACAAGGTGAGTCCCGGTGGGGAGCTTGTGTTGGGGCTTCACCACGGGGACTCATATAGGCAAAATGAGGACCATGAGTGCTACCGATGTGGGGTGGTGTCTCACCGCCGGCGTTGTGATTACTTGGTGGCCTTGGGGTCACCATGGTGGTCATGGGCGGTGGTGAGGAGACACCACCAAGTGCGGTTAGGCCGCGTGGTATGGGAGTGCCACCAAGTTGGGCCTTGGACATAAGTGGAAGTCCGCACCTAACCATTGGCTACCTACGAAGGGGTTGAGTCCCGGTTGCATGAGTAGGAGGGATTGATAACCAAGCGGTGAGCTTGGTGGTTGGTATGGAGAGCTAACTTTGTGCATGTGGGGGATGTGCAGAGTTAGCGCTCGTGACACTTGCTAGAGTTGGGAAAAAGTTGGTGTAAGCTAAGGTGAGCTAGCAAGGGTTGCGACACTTGGTATCGAGAAGCGGGCTTTTAGTACCCAAGTGCAAAGTTGTGAGGAGCAATGGGCAAGAAGAAGACCATTGAGGGTGATGAGCCTGGAGCTTCCAAGCGGCCACGCACGAGGGGGAACAAAGACCCCGATCCTACAAGTGAGGCTCATTCTCATGACTCCAATGAGCAAGCTGCCACTAGTGAGGGCAATGAGCAAATGGAATTGTCACTTCAAGAGGAGCCCTTGGGTGAAGAGGAGCGCTCTAGGTCGAGACGCCTAGAGTCTTCCCAAGGGGTAGAAAGACAAGATCCTCAATTGGCTTTTCAAATGAGAATGCTTGAGTTCATGGACTCCGTGAATCAAGAGCTCAAGCGTGGGAAAGAAGAAAGGGATCGCCAAGAGAGGTTGATTGAACACCTCATGATGCAAGGGTCCCGACCTTCATCTTCCACCAAAAAGTTGGCTAAGGTAAACATGCCAAGCACCTTCTAAAGGACTTGGTAAGGCAAGGAAGGTGAAGGAATTCCTTCTTGAGATGGATAACTACTATGATGTCCAAAAGCCGGATGAGGAGGACAAGGTTTCCATTGCGGTGACATTTCTCAAGGATCATGCTCTTCAATGGTGGACAAGCAAAAAGGAGCAAGAGCCGGAGTTGGTGGCAAACTTGACTTGGGGTGGCTTCAAAGACTTGTTGAGTGAACGCTTCACACCAGAGTATCAGGAGTTGAGGGAAGGCATGAACTTGGTGCAAATGAGGCACCTTTGGGTCTCTCAAGGCCTATGTGCGTGACTTCAATGCCCAAATGAATGCCACACCCAAGATGGATGAGTTCTCTAAGAAGTGCATCTTTTTGGGTGGGCTTCAAAAGTGGGTGGTGGATGCCTTGTTCAAGTTCCCAAAACTTCCCCGAGGATGTGGCGGGCATCATCAAGATTGTTGAAAGGATTGAGGCTGATGGACCCGAGAGGAAGTCAAGTGGCCCCTCTCAACAAAGTGGATCAAATAGGAATGCGGCTCGAGGCAAAGAGCGCAAGAAGTTTGGCTTTGGCAACAAACACAAGGGACAAGTGGATGGTGGAGCCTCTAACAAAAGGGAACACCAAGGGGAAAGCCATCTAAAGGGGGAGACAAAGGTGATGACACCAAGGCCAAGAGGTGCCATGGTTGTGGCAAGATTGGCCACTTCATTGTGGAGTGCCCCGACAAGAAGGTGAGTACCATTGCAAGTCTTGCTTGTGTTGAAGACCGCATACTAGAAGGAGGTTTTGTGGCCAAGGCAAGTAGCCTCAAGCCAAGGCCGGGCCTCTTGTTTCTTGAGGCCCAAGTGAAGGACAAAGATGTCTCATGTTTGGTTGATACGGGGCAACGCACTCCTTCATGAGTCCCAAACTAGCAAGGGAGTTGGGCTTGCCACACGCAAAAGGCAAGCAAGCCCATCAATGTGCGTTTTGCAAAGGGCGAACCGCACAAGACGGAGGAAGTGGCGTTGCAAGTGACCTTGAAGTGTGGGACATTGGAGTTTGTTGAGAATTTCACATTATGTGAGATGGATGAGGTAGACCTCATCTTAGGGGATACCTTCTTTGAGGCGCACACGGTGGATGTGAGGCGCAAGCCAACACACGGTTAGTGGTGCGCCGTGATGGCAAGGAGTTAGTGTTGAAGTTAACTCGTGGCCCTTCAATAGCGGGGGCAAATTAAACTTGGTCTCTTTAGACCAAATGTTGGAACATCAATTTGTGGTGATGGCTCGTAAAGAGCAACTTGGGCATGAGGGGAAGGGGGTGCAACAACCACTTCCCAAAGAAATTCAAGAGGTGTTGGCCAAGTACAAGGATGTGCTTACCAATGAGTTACCCAAAGAGCTACCCCAAGAAGAGAAGTGGATCACAAGATCGAGGTGCTACCTCGGAGTGAGCCACCTTCTAAGGCACCTTATCGGTTAAACCAAAAAGAGTTGATGGAGCTAAAGAAGCAACTAAACGACTTGTTGGAAAGGGGTTATGTGAGACCAAGCAAGTCACCATATGGTGCACCGGTCCTCTTTGTGGACAAGAAGGATGGCAAGCTTAGGATGTGCATTGATTATAGGGCCTTGAATAAGGTGACCATCAAGAACAACTACCCTTTGCCTCGAATTGATGATCTCTTTGATAGATTGGCGGGAGCTAAGTACTTTAGTCGCATAGACTTGAAGTCGGGTTACTACCAAATCCGCATTGCGGATGCGGATGTAGAAAAGACCGCGTGCCGCACAAGGTATGGGTCTTATGAGTTCCTTGTGATGCCCTTTGGGTTGTGCAATGCACCCTCAACATTCACAACCCTTATGAACACCATCTTTCGAGAGGAAATGGATGACTTTGTGATTGTCTACATCGATGACATCTTGGTGTTTTCCAAGACGGCCGAGGAACATGCAAGGCACCTTGAGGCAGTACTCATGAAGCTTAGAGACAACAAGCTTTATGCTAATGGGGAAAAAAGTGAGTTTGCACAACTTGAGATGGAGTTCTTGGGCCATGTGGTTACCGGAGATGGAATCAAGCCGGACATGAAGAAGGTGAAGGCAATTCAAGAGTGGAAGCGGCCTTCTACACAAAAGGGACTTAGGTCATTCCTTGGCCTAGCAAACTACTATCGCCGCTTCATACGCAACTTTTCTAAGATTGCCAAGCCTTTGTCCGACTTGTTGAAAAAAGGGGTGAACCAAGTATGGGATGAATTTTGCTACCAAGCCTTTGAGGAACTCAAGAACAAGTTGTCATCTCCACCGGTGTTGAAGTTCCCGAGTTTGATAAGCCCTTTGAGGTCCACACAGATGCAAGTGACTTTGCCATTGGAGGTGTCTTGATGCAAGATGGTAGGCCAATTGCCTATGAGAGCAAGAAGTTGGATGGGTGTCAAAGGAGATGGCCAACTCACGAGAAGGAGCTCTTTGCGGTGGTGCATTGTTTGAAGACATGGCAACATTACTTGGGGTTGCACAAGACTAAGGTCTACACCGATAATGTGTCTTTGAAGTATTTTGAGACACAAGCACAAATGAGTGCCAAACAATTGAGGTGGCATGATACCTTGGCGCTCATGAATGTGGACTTGATCCACAAACCGGACCGTGACAATGTGGTGCCGGATGCGCTAAGTAGAAAGGAAGAGTTTCATGCCATGAGCACCACCCAAGTCTTGCGGCTCATGTATAAGGGTGAAGGCAATTGGGAACGGCGGATAAGAGAGGGGTACATGAAGGACCCCGAGGCACAACAAATGCTTGGTGATCTTAGGAAGGGCAAGAAGCTCAAGGAGATCAAGTTGGTGAATGGATTGCTCAAGTATAAGCAAAGTAGGGTGTATGTTCCTCAAGGCAAGCTTAGATTGTTGGTTTTGAAGGAGGAACATGATAGTCCCATAGCCGGCCATAGGGGAGAAAAGGCTACCATTGCAACGGTGTCAAGGAGGTACTATTGGGCGGGGATGAAAGATGACATAACCCACTTTGTGAAGACTTGTGTGAAGTGCCAACTTAACCGGCTTCATATCAAAAGCAAGCGGGCTTGTTGCAACCATTGCCAATTCCGCCGGGTCCTTGGCATAGTGTGTCTATGGACTTCATCACAAGCCTTCCCGAGTCGCAAGGGTATGATGCCATCTTAGTGATGGTGGATCGGTTTAGCAAGTTGGCTCATATGGTGCCAACTAGAGGAATCGCGAATCGCGCTTGAGACCGCCAAGATCTTTCTCGATGCATGGTGGAAGCATCACGGGTTGCCAAGAGTGATTGTGTCGGATCGAGACCCAAAGTTCACAAGTGCATTTTGGAGACACTTCTTTAGGAAGGTGGGAACCAAGTTGACATTTAGCACGCGCTTTCATCCCCAAACAGACGGGCAAACCGAAAGGGTGAATGGGGTCTTGAACCAATACTTGAGGAACTTTGTGAGTGCGGACCAACGTGATTGGGTAGACTATGTGGGGTTGGCGGAGTTCGATTACAATGCGGCCACACACTCGGCGACTAAGGAGTCACCTTTCAAAGTGGCCTATGGAGTGGAGCCACTCCAACCTCGCCGACTTAGCTCTCGAGGGGGCACATTCAACACCAGAGTTCAACCAAGATGGTGAAGACTTGGCCAAAAAGCGGGAACATATGTTGGAAAAAACCAAGTTGTTGTTGGAGAAGGCAAGAAGGCGCTATGAGAAGCAAGTCAATGCCGGAAGACGTGAAGTGGAGTATGAGGTGGAACAAAAGGTGTTGTTGAATGTGAAGAACTTCACCATGCCCGAAGGCCTCACTCCAAAGTTCATGTCCAAGTTTGCGGGTCCGTTTCCCATTGTGGAACGGGTGTTCAAAGATGTGTATAAGTTGGAGCTACCACCCGAGATCAAAGTGCATCCAACATTCCATGTTTCATTGTTAAAGCCATTCAAGGAGGATACCTTGTGGCCGGATCGCAAGCAAGTGATTCGGCCACCACCGAGTTGGTTGGACAACATTTGAATATGAGGTAGAGGCCATCCTCAAGAGTAGGAACCTCAAAAACAAGAGCAAGGAATACCTTGTGAAGTGGCGAGGATACCACGAGAAAGAAGCAACGTGGGTGGCGGCAAAGGACATGGTGAATGCTAAGGAGGTGGTGGAGAACTTTGAGAAGAATAGGAGCTCCAACAAGAAGCAACGTAGGCATTGATGAGGACATCAACCTCCGTAGTGGGGGAGGATGACTTGTAGTTTGGGCGTAGATCCACAACACTTGTACTTGTTCTTTGGATTTGGCAATAAAGTTTGGCTTTGGTGTGTGCAAAGAGAAGAGTATGAGATGGAGTCCTAGTCTTGTACTTGTGCTAAGTTGGTGGAAGAGGGGGAATAGAGATGTGAAACCGAGTTGGGAAGGCCGAGTAATGGGGACCAAGGCTAGGAGAAAGAGTGGATAAAACCATGAAGTCCCTTGGCCTTGGGCTTGTCCGGGCGGGGACAAGGTAATGGCGCGTGCTCATAAAAGCGCCACTCCCACAAACTAGTGCAAGCTAGTGCATGGGAGTCATGAACCCATGCCTCGAAAGAGATAGTGGGATCCGAGTTGGGCGGAACTTGGCATTACCCCGTGCGATCGAGTCGTGGTGTAAAAGCCATCTTGGGTTTGCAACCAAGACAACTTGGTGGAAGCATTGAGGTCCAGCCTAGCGTCAAGGAAGAAGTGTTAGGCTAGTGGAGCCTAACTTGGAGAGCCAAGGTAAGGGCAATCCAAGAGGGTCTCAAAGTAGGTGGGTCTAGAGTAGTTTAGTTGCCTTGGAAGAAGTCCAGGGTTCTAAACGGACCACCTAGTGACGACACCTTTGAGACTTTGCCAAAGTTTGAGAGTGCATTGTGGGGGTCGCGCCGGGTGAAACACAATCTTTGCACCAATGGGGATGGCAACCCAAGAGTTGGTGTGACCGACTACAAGTATAGTCGATGAGGGCATCGACTCCATTAGGTGGGGGTGAGTGTCGCGCACCTCTCCTTGAGGAGTGCCCGCAACACCAAGGGCCCAAGGGGGACACCGGAGTGACGCCCGGGCCTTGGGGTGCCAAGGTGAAGGGAACCTAAGTGGGCCTAGTGTGGGAGAGGACCCCGGGCGTTGGAGACGCCTCTCACCCACGGAGACTAGGAGCCACGAGGGAATGGACATGAGATTATGGAAGCTCATGTTGCCACGATTCCGGGATGCTAAGGAGCACCTCAGTTGGAGGTGTGAGCTAAAAGTTATGGGAGTTGGAAGATTGTGGGACTAAAGGGAGTGCTGTCCAGGGACAGTGCTGGACTGGGAAGCTGGCCCGGGACTCCCGAATCTTCAGAGGGGCATAACTCCCTCAATACTTGTCGGAATGAGGCAAGTAAGGTGTCTATCGGCATCTACTTGACGAGTAGATGTCGATAGAGTGGTCGCTCGTCGCGTTTGGATGCGGGACGAGGTAGATACGAGCCCTGGAAGGTTCGGGAAGTCTCCCGGGGCCTTCCAGCGGCTAAGGCATTGGGAGATTGGGTGGTCTTCCAAACCTTAGAGGTGTGAGGGTCCAGCCCTTCACCTAGGACCAGGGGGCTGCCGAATCCCACAGAGTATACTATGGGGAGGGCTGGTCTCCCTCCCCACTCCCATGGTGCCTTGGTGGTGACCAAGGTGGGAGTCCCGAGTGGTGTGGCTAGTGTTGGGGCCTCACCATGGGGACTCCCAAGCCAAGGTGAGTCCCAATGGGTGGAGCTAGTGTTGGGGCTCCACCATGGGGACTCAAAGTGCAAAATGAGGCACGGTGGGTGGAGCTAGTGTTGGGGCTTCACCACGGTGGCTCATAAGGACAAGGTGAGTCCCGGTGGGGGAGCTTGTGTTGGGGCTTCACCACGGGGACTCATATAGGCAAAATGAGGACCATGAGTGCTACCGATGTGGGGTGGTGTCTCACCGCCGGCGTTGTGATTACTTGGTGGCCTTGGGGTCACCATGGTGGTCATGGGCGGTGGTGAGGAGACACCACCAAGTGCGGTTAGGCCGCGTGGTATGGGAGTGCCACCAAGTTGGGCCTTGGACATAAGTGGAAGTCCGCACCTAACCATTGGCTACCTACGAAGGGGTTGAGTCCCGGTTGCATGAGTAGGAGGGATTGATAACCAAGCGGTGAGCTTGGTGGTTGGTATGGAGAGCTAACTTTGTGCATGTGGGGGATGTGCAGAGTTAGCGCTCGTGACACTTGCTAGAGTTGGGAAAAAGTTGGTGTAAGCTAAGGTGAGCTAGCAAGGGTTGCGACATAGAATACATTTGACAAGCTGAGATAATTGTGCACAGAAATTTCTCACCAAATTATCACGCACCTCTCCTTCTGATCGGCCTGCGTGGCTCTTCTTCTGCACCTTGCTGCGGCTTGCCTTCCGCGCCTCAGACTCCTTCTTCTTTCGGTCTTCCTTTATCAGTTTAGTCATATTGTGCCAGAATGGAGGCGGACATCCGGGGGGGCACCGTCCACCTTTGAGGATTATCTGCTTGGTGTGGTACCGCTTCATCCGCAAGTGGTCCATCATGACCCAGAGAAGCCTTCCTCCGATAGTCTTCCCAACCCCCACGGTACTCGGTGATGGCATCGACTTGGGCTTTGATATCCAAGAGCATCGCCTTGTCGTGAAGTTTGTAGTTGTCGATCTTTGAAGTCGATGTTCTCTTTGTATCCTCATGAGTTGTAAAAACTTCGACCGGTGCGTACATGGGATTGCCTGTCGCATCCACCTCGACCCGGATGCGCTTACCGGACTGTGGGCTTCACCTCGGCCCTCGCCCGACCCTTCCTCTCTTCGGGTCCCGGTCGTAGCCCGCAGACCCCGGATGAGGATGCCATGAAGGCATTAGGACCTCGCATCTTCAAGACCTCGAGGTCTTTCTTCGCAAGCTCCCTCTCGGCCTCCAAAATTGCGGTGCACGAGCATCCTTTGTAGGGAGCTCCTCGTCTTGCTCGTCCTCCTCCGCCACATCTTCGTCTCACGACATCCGAGAAATGTCTTGATTCCGTATATGTCCTCGTCTCGAATACATCTCCTCGTCCTGCAGACTCTTCCGACATCTCGATCGACGTCCTTCTTGTTCGCGGCTTAGAAGCCGATGGTGGTTGAGGTGGTTTTCCGGCCGTACACTCGGGAGCTTGCCGGAATCGTCCCGCTCAACAATCCCCCACTCCTGCGGTTTACACGACCTCTGTTTGCCCTGCATCGCAACGACGTGCAGACAACATGAAGTACAACATGTATTTCGGCAAAACAACATGCCAGCAAAAGTTAGAGGACCTAGTCACACTGCGTGACTTTGTTTATGACTAATACTAGTCACATTCAATACAGGTTAGCAGAAGTGACACGACCTAGTCACACTGAGCGACTATGTGTGTGACTGATTCTAATCACATTCAAAACAGGTGAGCAAAAGTGACACGACCCAGTCACACTGCGCGACTATGTGTGTGATTCATTCTAGTCACATTCAAAATAGGTGAGTAGAAGTGAAAGGTGAGCAAAACTAGTCAGAGTGACTGTGCACTCACCCTGGGTTGTTTAGAGGCTGCTGAAGCCCGATGCAACTCCTCTCCCGCCTCCTGATTGCTCTTTACTAACCGGGCTCCCCTACGGGGGGCTGAAACATCCCTGCTATCCTCAAACAACCCTGTTAATAGTGTCGACGCGGAAGCCAGGATCTCGGTTGTTATTGGCGGAAAGGTCGCAATTGTGCAGAAAACATCACGAATGCCATCATCACTTAAATTTGCTACTCGTTGCACGACATCCGCTACATCGTTTTGTCGCGGATGGTGAAGGAATGGGAGAGGATGGCGGGGATACAAACCTCCCCGTCGCTTTTTGTTGTCGCGTCACTCGCTGGGGGGGTAAGACGGGGGGGCAGTGCACTCTTCTTCCCCGCTAACTTCGATGCACGTTTGCGTGGAGGTGATGCTGCCTCTTCCTCACTCACAATCAATGGCTCCACAACATTAGCAACAGGGGTGAGACTTGGCAATCCCAATTCCTGCAGTTTTGCTTGATTGATCGCCAAATTCTTCAACTTATTGATTTCGATTTGCACCAGCGGTGCGTCCTCTTCAGCAGCTAGAGTCTTCTTCGCTCTTGCCTTTCTCGACCTGCGCTTGGCCCCGGAGTCGTTGGAGGCGCTGGAGTCGGAGGCGCTCGAGTCGGAGTCGCTGGAGGCCTCCTCCTCCTCCTTGTAGTCGCTGCCGTCGTCCTCTTCTTTCTTTCTTCTTTGTCCAAGTCACCTCCGCGCCTTCGTCACCTTCGACGCCTTCGTCGCCTTCGTCGCCTTCGGCGCCTTCCTCACCTTCGCGCTTCTTCCTCATCATCGGCGCTTGTGTCTCCTTCGGCGGCGTCCTCGATTTCTCCTTCACCACGGTCCTCGTCTCCTTCGGGCGCCGTCCTCGTCTCCTTCGTCGTCGTCCTCGTCTCCTTCGGCCCCGTCCTCGTCTCCTTCTGCGCCGTCCTCTCCTTCTGCGCCGTCCTCTCCTTCTCGCGCCGTCCCTCTCCTTCTTCGATCCTCGGTGTCCTCTTCCTCGTTCGGGCGCGTCTCGCTGGTGATTCTTCGCCGCTTGATCGATTTCTTCAAGCACTATTGCCGATTGATTCTCCGTGGTCGCCATTGCTTTGCACTCGCAAGAAGCTCAAAAACGAGTCGAGCCCAAGGCGCCATTTCAGCCATAGCCGCGATCGCCCTCCTTAGACAGTCACTTCAACATCAATTCGGAGAAATGATTGTTCAAAATTGAACGGCCGTTGTAGACCCCTTTTTACTCCGCCGCCATCAGCGCTAATTACGGCCGCCACCGCCATTAATGCTGCAGTAATAGCACGAGGCGGCCCATACAGCGTGACTTGTCACAGTCACGAATACTCGATGACACTCATTGCAGTCACGAAATACTTGCGGTCACTCTACCCAGTCACAGGTACTCATTGGCCTAAATTCACTGAATTTCTAGCTTTTTGCGTCGAATGATGATGGTGGATTTGAACACCCGTTTCGGCATAGAGTATCAAGTCTCCTCCTTCTTGCCTAATTTTGAGTCTGAAGTTCCAAATCATACCCTAATTGTCTTCCATTTGAGCTCTTGGATGTTGTCCACATACTTCTAAATTGCAGGTACGTACTGGATCGACGCATGCCGATGACATGTGAGGAAAACTTATCATGAATTGTGCAATACGTTAGACATGATCTGACGAATTTGTTTTTCTGATACCCCTCACACTTGCAGATCAACACTACTGCGCGAAGGTATTCAAAGTCTCCAACCTCCCTCCCTCTGTCAGTTTTGGAGTTTACAGTTTTGGAGTTTACATTCACATGTTGTATGTCGATGAGATCAAATTTGATGTTGTCATATTTTGTTGATAATGTGATTTGTATTCGTGATGGAGCACATCTCAAGGCCCGAAGCCACTTTCAATGGATGCTGCATCTCAGCAATTACTCCATGACCTGCGGTTGTGGGAGATCGAAGAACAAATTGCTGACAGGCGGGCATTGACGAGGTACCCCTGTCCGTGTCGGATGTGCATGGGAGGCAAGGTCCTTCTTCGACGGAGCCTTCGGGTTCACCTACGCAAGTTTGGCCGCGATCCAAATTTCACCAAGTCTATTTTGGTAAGCATCCATCTCTCATGCACGTACACATCATTTCTGCTCCAATATTTGCTGAAATTGTCGGCTTCTAGGATTCGAGGCGGCCCTTTGTACAGGCATCAACCATGGCCGCATTGCGAGCCTTCCTCGGTACAGCAAGACCCCGCCCATCACTCGCTACTTCCGACCATGAGTCAAACATGATTGTGAAAGGAGAGTACGGGCAGTGGAGGCCCGGTCCCATTCCAAAGCTCCGCAAATTTATTTTTTGGAGTAGAGCCTGGGAAGTTAAAGTGTCACAATTTCCGTTTATGGGATGGGGTTTATTTGCTTTAGAGGCAGCAAAGGCTGGAGATGAGCTTCTACCGTTTGTCGGCCCAAAATTGGATGCACAAGAATTCCGAATAGCTCATCGTACCTCTCCACGTTTCCGGCGGTATGCGCTTGCTGCAACCGAAGAAATGTTCCTGAATGGGGATGTCAAACTCGGGAATGTTCTTTGGATTTATAAATAGCAATGAGGGGCGATCGGAAATCCAAAAGCGCCAATGGGATTTTGTGCCTCTCCGGCGCCCGGAACCGAGCCATCATGGTTACGTAATGACGATAGCATTAAGGGATATAGTTCGGGGACGAGTTGTTTGCGAGAATCATGTGGTCGGGAAGTAAATATTTGTCTGCACACATGTACCCGTTAAGACAAGCACTAACGCTTTGGAATGCTTGACCAATCATTGTTAAATAATGACTAGTTCTAGTCACATATTTGTGATATGTCACTCCTCATAGTCGCCAAGTTTGATTCTCCTCAATAATATGACTACACTCTGTCATATCTATGAAAATAATGACTGATTCTAGTCACAAGTCGTAAACTTCGTTCATCGCGATCGTATCCGTTGTGATTGAAAATAGCTGGTTTCTCTATTCAGGATTGTTATGACGATCCGAACCATCCTCCTGAGGCCGACGTTGCAGCAGCGATCGACGACCCTGCAGATGTCCTCCGCGACCCTGCACCTACCATCCACAACCCTGCTCATGATGATCGTGTAGAGGACCCGGAAGCTACATTCGAGAACCCTCCTCCTGAGGCCGGGCCATCCAATGCAGCTGCCGCAGTACCCGAAGTGGATCTGATGCAGATGATCACAGAGTGTTTTCAAAGATACGACTCACTTGCCGATGATATCTTGAACGACCCAGTCGGGTCGGTGCAGGAAGAGAAAGCGGCAGCAATTGGAGCCGAGTTTGAAGATGAACCAGATGAGGACTTTATGGCAGGAGCACAATCACCCCTATATCCAGGTTCATCGACGACATCACTACTTGCCACTTTATTGTTCTTTGAACCTCTCATGCGTTTGGCATTTCAAATGAGTCGCACAAACGAGATACTTGTGCCATCAAGGAGCTCCTTCCTCGAGGTAACACCCTACCGAGTCTCATTATGCGGCTACCCGGATGATGCGCAAGATGGGGTTGACATATGCTTTGATTCATGCTTGCACACAAATGGGTGTGTGCTATTTCGTAGTGAACTAGCAATGGCAACACAATGTCCCGTCCGCCAATCACCACGTTACATTCCAGGCTCAAAGCGAGAGACCCAACAAGATCCTTCGTCACTTTCCTTTGATTCCAAGGCTACGCAGTTGTATCGTTGCAAGCGATTTGGCAACCATGTGCACTTGGCACACATCAAGGCCAACACAACCAGAGAAGATGGAGTGTGTTCCGCATTCTCCGGCATGGAGGCACGTGAATACATTATTCCCGGACATAGCCGGTGAAGGCCGCAACATCAGTGGGTTTGGCACTAGATGGCGTCAACCCCTACTCCAATCTCTCCTCAACCATTCCACTGGCCAATCATTCTCTTAAACTACAACTTGCCTCCTTGGCTTGTGACAAAGACATTCTTTATCATGATGGTTTTGATCATCCCAGGAAATGAGAGTGTCACGGCGAACAACATTGACGTGTACTTGGCGCCTTTGCTAGAAGAGTTGCTACTGTTTGTGGGGTGGTGTGCGAGGCATTCGACGCTTCCGCTCCTCTTGAACAGATTGTTCACCCTGAAGGCCATACTCCTCTGGTGCATTCACGACTTCCCTGCGTATGGCCTCGTATCAGGGCAAGTTACGAAAGGGTATCGAGGATGCCCCGAATGTGGTCCATATGTGTCAAGTAGAAGGTCCTCCGCACTCGGGAAAAATTTGTATATGGGACACCGGCGATATCTTGCACCCAATCATCCGTATCGGAGACAGAAAGCAGCATTTGATGGAAAATCGGAGACAAGACCCCCCCCTCCACAGTTCACAGCAAGCGAGATTCTGCAGTTTGGTCGGGACAGGGAGGCTTGGACGGCCACAACAATCCAGCGGAGGGGAGTTCGGCATGCAGACGATCCTGTGCACGTTTCTGGAGTGAAGCGAACGAGCAGTCTCTACAGACTGCCGTATTGGGAGGTGAGCACAGTGTTGTGCTTTAGAATTTGTTACACTCTTTCATGGCCATGCATCCATCGGGTTCTATTTTTTCGTGCCGATTGTCTAACACATGTTGTGGGCTGCTGTATTTCAGTCCTTGATGATACGACATCTGTTGGACCCGATGCACTGCGAGAAGAATATTACGGAGAATGTGTTGCGAACCATCCGGGGACGAGAAAGATACGTTGAAATCGCGGCTGGACTTACAGGAAGCCAAAATTTGGCCACATCTGCACCCACTACCAGGAAGGAGGCCAGGATCAATGATTCTACCGAAGGCACCCTATGTTCTGTCTAAGACAGAAAAGAAGGAGTTTGCGGACACCCTGCAGAAGCTACGACCTCCATCGTCGTACGTAGGAAGTCTTCGATCGATGGTGACAACGGACGGGGACCTTAGAGGTCTAAAGTCGCATGACTACCACGTTTTGATGCAGCAGCTATTGCCTCTCTGCGTTCGGACGCTCCTCGATCCGACTGTCAGGGTGGCTATCATCCGATTGAGCCGCTTGTTCCAGCGGCTATGTGCGAAGACTGTTGCATTGTCGACCCTTGATGCCCTGTACGATGAGAGCATAGTGACAATGTGCATGATGGAGAAGGTTTTTCCTCCTTCCTTCTTCGACGTTATGTCACATTTACCTATCCATCTAGTGCAGCAATTGCGGATTTGCGGCCCTGTGCACAGCCGGTGGATGTACCCAATCGAACGGTTCCTGAAGACACTCAAGGGCTATGTCAAGCAACGTGCTAGGCCAGAGGGATCCATGGCGCGAGGCTACATACAGACTGAGACTATGGGATTCTGCACCCAGTACTTGCAGGGCTGCACTCTTAGCAATCTGGGATGGTAACGAAGAACCCAAGGTCAGCGGCGAGGTTATAAGCAGCAAAGGACGTCCCCGAAAGTTAACCGTTGCGTTACAAGCATGGATTCACGAGTTTGTGCTTACAAATGCAGAAATCCTTACGAGTTTCCGAGAGTAAGTCCTTTTGAACTCACACATCACGCATGAGTTACAAATATGACTCTTGTGAGTCACATTGAAATCATATGACTCGATATCAGTCACAATTTCCCACCGTGGATCGATCCGTGACTTTCTATATGTTGGTGCGGCAGAGAACACAAAGAGCAGATGCAAAGAACGGCGGTCGCTCGAAGGGAGCAGCGGAGATCACGCTCTCAAATTGACCGGGAGCGAGGCTCGGTGCACAAAGCAAATGAGCCTTTTGTTGTCCGGTTCCCCAACGCACTAAAGGAGTCAATCAAGAGGGGCGATGACATTAAACCAGACGTGATGATGTTGGCGACCCTCCTCCATCGCACAATGCGAGGAGTTACCGCGCGATGTACGATACGGGAACCATTATCGTACTCGCAAGGCCGAGGTGGATCTCGCTAACATGTGACATGCGGCGTAGCGGCCACATTTGCGACACCCTGCCGAGCCAGCTCCTCCGACAGGAACATCAGGATGGGTAATGTTGAATACATAGGCTCCATCGAAGAAATCATCGGCGTTGACTATGGCGGGTGGGAAATCATTGTCCTATATTGTAAGTGGGTGCAGGCAGTGATGGCGGGTCCACGGGCGACTATGAAGCATGACGAATACGGATTCACTCTTGTGAACTTCGATCGGTGCATGCCACATTCAGCGAACTCATTTGCCTTCCATGTTCAAGTCCAGCAGGTCTTTTTTGCAGATATTACCAGCCAAGCCGGGTGGAAGGTGGTTCTCCGCAAAGATCCACGTAGCACACGAGTCGCCTCGTCCACAGAGATGGCCATGCCCGAGATTCAATCCCTTCGGATCGGAAATGCTTGGATCATCCAGGCCTACTCCCAACCGCGCACCCACGAGGGACTTGGCACTCGTTCCCCAACCATGGCGAGACGCAGTGGCTATGGCGATTTGTTGACGATGTATGTGCCGCTCTACAAGCGAAGAGGGAGATGAGGACTTCGAGGAAGGGGACCCGGAACATTCGAACACCCTGTCCACACAGGCAGAAAGTTTTGACACGTGTCATGAGGCTAGTGTGCATTTCTAGAATAGAAACTAGACTTAATTTGCAACCCAACCCAACAAATTTCGTCATAATCGGACATTGTATGAGGATTTGGCGGCTCTTCAAACATGGAGAACTTCATGAAAATTGCCCTGCCGGTACTGGCAGGACAACTTTCATCATTTTTCACTCAATCTTTTCATGGGGTCTTGAGATTAGTTTTCATTTTTAGAATTGAAACTAGACTTGATTTGCAACCCAACCCAACAAATTTCGTCAAAATCGGACATTGTATGAGGATTTGGCGGCTCTTCAAACATGGAGAACTTCATGAAAATTGCCCTGCCGGTACCGGCGGGGCAACTTTCATCATTTTTCACTCAATCTTTTCATGGGGTCTTGAGATTAGTTTTCATTTTTAGAACTGAAACTAGACTTGGTTTGCAACCCAACCCAACAAATTTCGTCAAAATCGGACATTGTATGAGGATTTGGCGGCTCTTCAAAGCATGGAAAGTAGACAGTTTTGCAACCAAATGAGCTGGAATGGCCACTTTTGACCCTGCTGGTACGAGGAGCCTCTCTTATGGCCTCGCCCGTGTGCTTGTACTAGCATAGCGGTTCTTTGGGTTGTCTCATGGCCATCGTCGCGTTGTTACTTGAGACCTGGATTGCCCACTTTTGACCCTACCGGTACCGGCAGCCTCTCTTATGGCCTCCCCGCGTGCTCATACTTGAGACTTGGAATGCCCACTTTTGACCCTGCTGGTGCCGGCAACCTCTCTTATGGCCTCACCCGCGTGCTCGTACTGGCATGGCGGTAATTAAGTTGGCCGCTTGGCGCTGGTCGCGGTGGCTCTAATGGAAGCTGGAATTCCTTGTTTTGACCCTGCCGGTACCGGCAGCCTCTTTTATGGCCTCGCTCCCGTGCTCTTACTGGTGGAGGAGGTGACCAAAGTGGCCTCTTGGCCCTGGATGCACTCGCTCTTGAGCGAGCTAGAATTCCCACTTTTGACTCTGCCGATACCGGCAGCCTCTTTTATGGCCTCGCTCCCGTGCTCGTACTGGTGGAGGAGGTGACCAAAGTGGCCTCTTGGCACTGGACGCACTCGCTCTTGAGCGAGCTAGAATTCCCACTTTTGACTCTGCCGGTACCGGCAGCCTCTTTATGGCCTCGCTCCCGTGCTCGTACTGGTGGAGGAGGTGACCGAAGTGGCCTTTTGGAGCTGGTTGCACTAGCACTTGTGGGAGTTGGAATGCGCGACTAGCACACAACAAATGAGCACGAGTAAAGGAACATAAGCAAAGGAGCAAGAAACAGCCGGTGCAAGTTGCGAATGAAGGATAAAATTGGCGGCTGAAGTAGGTCAAAAGTGGAGGTCGGAAGTTGTTGAGAAGATTGATGTAACTTGGTGATTGATGTGACCGCTCACATTTGGGACAAGAAACTTGATGTGACTTGGTGCTACTTCATTCAAGAGCGAGAGTATTGGGTTGGCACGCCCTTGCGCTTGGGTGGAGTGGCCCCGCACTGGCGCGGCCTTGTTTAAGCGCGCTTGCGTAGTTGCCCTTGTTTGATCGCACTTGCGTATTGGCGCTTGCCCACAATACCAACTTATCCCACTTACTAGTACATTACAAATCCATTTTTACTTCCGTTTTATACAAATGAGTCCTATGTACATAGAAGCTATGTGAATCCAGTACATGGAATCTAGTCGTCCTCTTTACGAGTGTCATCATCGTCACTACGACTGTCCTTGTCGTCGTTGTAGAGGGGGTGATGAGTTTGCAAAATTTGTAGTCCTCCCAAACTTGCTGATGAATGGAGATTTTGGTGTTGTCACAGCTGAAGCACTTCCACTTCTCCTTCCCGCTGCGGATCATGACATTTGGAATTGAAGCCGTAGAGTGTACATGCTCTGATTAGCGAGAAGACTACTCGGTTGTGAATAAATTAAATTTACATGTGTATGACAAAATGAGGACTTATAAATATCATATGAAACCTCCAATGGATGTCGCCTTACCTCCCTTCCATCAACATATCCCTAAATCACGGTGAAAGGCATCTAACCCCAAACCCTAAACCGTGCATTTGTAACAATATTCATATATAGGACTCCTAAACCGCGGTCATGGGTCCCACTTAAAAACCATAAAATCCAAAATCCGTGGATTTGGGAATGAATCTCACACAATTATTCTTATGACGGGACTATTTTAGCATTAAATCTGTACATGAGGACTGAAATTTCTGCTCAATAGTCCCTAAAATCTGCTCACCGCTCATGAAAATGTGCTCACCGCTCCCACCATAAGCGCGTTGCCCTGTCCACACAGGCAGAAAGTTTTGACACGTGATCACGGGACCTGCGAGTATGACTGCATCTAGTCACTTTTTTAGATGACCACTGAGTATGTGACTGCAACCAGTCCTACTCCTCGATTTACTACTACGAGTCACAAAAAACTTTGTACTTTTTCCTCAAAATGTAATGTAAATATATATATCCCCTACGCAAAATTAGATTCGCTAATGAGAAAATGATTACAAAAGTTTATATTATATTAATCCCTACAGTCAAAAATAACTAGATTGTGGTCAATTTGACGTTGGTCACGCTCCTCGTTACTAAATTTAGACTGTGCAGGTTTGGACCAGCCGCTACTTTGACTTGCATATTGTACAATTTTCCCATACCTTGCCAAAATGTTAAATTAAATTGTAATAACTTCCGAAATCTACAAAAAATTAATATGATGGAAATGTACGAATAGCTATGTTGAATTATATTTAGCAAATCAATTAACGGGTTTAGCTTCGCACTCTATACAAAACTATGAGATTTGCAATAAGAATATTATAAGATAATCGTCCACTGCTCCCGTTGGTTTTCAAATCCCAAAGTGTGTTCCATCTATGGCTTCTACAGCCAAAGGTAAAGTACAACAATCTTTAACTTCATGTACATTTTAAACCATTCATGCAATAGAAGGGAATCAAATTCTTTATTTAATATATCTTCAAATGTATGAAAAAATAAAATACGGCCATGATTAGTAAAAAGTTTCACCAAATATTTTAGTACGAGTAGAACCAATGAGAAGTAAGAAACCCATAAAATTGGTTGAACTTTTATTATCATTGAGTTAGTAAATAATACAAATACAAAAACAAACATATATAGTTGTTCCATAGGCCTTCTCATATACTCTATATGCAAGGTGTAAAATTTAAAAATTGATTGGAATTTGAGTATAAAATTAAGATAAAGTTTGAAAGTGTCCACATTTGTAAAATATTGAGGAATAACAAGTATGTAAGATGTTCAAAAGTGGATTCAATTAGCATGACTTTTATATAGTAACTTTTGAAGTCACAAAGAAGTTAACATGAAGTTAATATGATTCGAGAATTGTAAAGAAAAATCAAAGAGAAGTAACTTAGAGGTAAAACCAAAAGTCTTAAAACAAGAATTAATTATCAGTAAAGAATCTTAAACCCAATAGATGTAAAAGGATTCTACACTAATTTGAAACCCACAACCCGACCATACTAAATTGCTTGTACAAAATAACCCACACTAAAATCTCTAAAAACCCCTTCTGGCCCTAAGCTCACACTATTTAATATGCACCTACACCAATTGAAAACCCCGAAGCAGACCATACTAAATTGGTCGGAATAATAACCCACACTAAAAAGCCAAGAATCCACTTCTTTGCCTGAAAGTCATACTATTTAATAGGAACCTACACTAAATAGCACTAGCCAGACTAATTTCGAACCCAACAACCTACGCCAATAACCATATTTCCTGCCCCCCCTGCCCAAAAACGACACTACCCAGACTATACGACACGATGTGCTCCACTAATTGCATAATCGACGAAATCAGACTATTAAACTGGAGAACCGCCCACACTATTTGTGTAGATCATGGGGAACGCGTTGACAGCTGCAAAATCTGTGACTGGAGTCAAATGTGACAGTATACTGTCACAAATTCCGACACAGTCACATTTTCTGTGACTGCGATAAAAATTTGCCGAAAAAAACCCCCCAGTCACAAGGGTCCAGTCACACTACCCCCTGTTTTCTAGTAGTGTCTATACTAAATTAGTAATATTAAATTGTGTCAAAGTAGTATGACATGTTTTTGGTTATGTTTTATGATTTTATCATTATTCATAATTACCTAGATTCATCCTAATGAATAAGCATAATCAAAGTAATTAGTTAAACTCTGCGGATGAAATGCTGGATGAACAAAGTTTCATCCGTTTGAACCGGATGAAGCTCTACCCCATCCAAGTGTCCAACTAGGGAGAGAGAGTGGAAGTTAGGGTTGGAAGTTTTTGTGTGTGAGTTTGTTGAGGAGTGTGTGCGTGTATGGGAAGATCTAGAATTTGTGTGGTAAAAATTGTTGGGAGAGATTTTTTGGGTGTTGTAGATTGTGGAATTGTGCATGTATGGAAGTAAGATTTAGTCACTGGTTGTGCTTTTTCGTGTGGTTGTGATATGGGCCGTAGCCAGATCTAGTGACGGCGGAGCAGTTCAGAGGACGACGAACCGGAGAGGCGCAGGCCAGGACACCGGCAGCAGCGTAAAAGGCCGACAGTCAGCAACGGCAGTCGGATTGCATGAGTCGGGAATCAACTGCGGGGAGCTCGACGACAGCGCTAATCACGAGGAAGAACGGCGCTGGAAGGTAGACCGCCGGAGCAGCACAACGACGGCAGCCCACACCGACGGTGGCGCAGCTCCAACAGCGGAGGGCCGGGCTCCCCCGACAACAGTCACGTGATTGCCGCGTCGGGGGTCCGCCGACCCAGCGGCTTCGAGCCGGCGACAGCCACACGGGGCAAGACCAATTCGACAGGGCGGGCGTCTGCTGACCAGAACCAGAACCGCCAGGAAGCTGCATCAGCGCCGGCAGTCGGCACGGCAGCGGCGTGGGAATATTGCACAGCTCGAGTTCGTGGCCGATCGGAAGGACACGGCAGCACAACACCAAATCAAGGAGCAGCAAAGGCGGTAGTGGTGTCAATATGAGGATTAGGAGCGGCAGATCGGCAGCCGGCACCAGTACGTGCAGCCGGGACCGATCAGGAGCATCAGCAGCAGGGAGGCGAGACGGCAAGGCGATCACGATTGCTGCGGCCAGCACGAGCACAAGCCAAGAGGCGAGACAGCAGCCAGCACCGACAACGCAGAAAAAGACCAGGTAATTGCGAGCGGACAACGACGCCGACGACGGAGCAGCAGGATCGGCAGAGCTAAAGCTCGGAGGCCGTCCAGCAGCACGTGGAGCAGGCGATCACGGCCGCGAACACGATCAGGAGCAGCTGGAGGACGGTAACGGAAGGTGGACCGGCACTCGCGTGCCGCCAGCATTGAGCAGCTCTTCGGAGCGCAGACAGCACCGGACCTCACTACACCAGCTAGCCGTTGGAACCGACAGCGACGTTGGTTGATCTGGTACGTCGGCAGGGGAGGGCGGCTTCCAATCGCTGCATCGCCGCTAACAGCAGCCAATTGATTCGGCCAGCAACTACCTCCACAGCGCCACCGACCACCGGCATTGTTGGTTCCCTGGCCCCCTCCCGTGACATTACGGAGGGCGCATAGGGGATGTTAGAAAGGGAGCTCTTCTCTCCCCCTTCCATTTGCTTACAACTTAGTCATGTTGTTGCCTTGGACCGTTTGTTTTGGGTGTGTGAGTATATTTCCTTAGAAAATGGCAAAGTAACTGCCCAAAAAAAATGTGGATTTAATTTAGTTTGAATCGCTTGGTTTGTATGAGTGCATGATTGTGTAAGGTTGTGCATGTTTTGCTTGTTGATTGCTGAGTTGCATCTTTGAGGGCACGGGACATGGACTAAGTGCGGAAGCGCTGTCCGAATCACCCCGGCCTTTAGGGTAATTTATTTGCATATTTTGATTAGTATTTAGGGTTTTCAGCGGGACGCGGAAGCGCTGCCCGGTTTTGGTTTTGGTGATTGTAGTTAGGTTGAATGGTGTTATTATAGGAGGGAGTTGTGTGTCCATTGCTTGGAGGGTTGTATTGTTTGCAACCCCCTCACGACCCAACTTGTGAGTTAGAACTGGAACACCGTGGTTTAGCCTCACAACATGCCAGAAGCGCGTAGGGATGTCCTGCAAGGCAAACTCGGTTCTCACGTCAAACAAAGAGTAAAATTAAAAACTTTGGAAGCTAATAATTTCTACAATCGAGACAGACACCATCCTGAATGGAGACAAGAGAACATCCAAGCGTTGAATTTATTGAGCAAACCTGGGAGTGTGAGCACTAATTTTAATAGATTCATACTCAGAGTTACGTTCCGATTCGTATTCGGCTTCAAGCCATGCTGCTCATAATACAGACCTTCTACGACTTCATCAGACCTCTCAACAACATCCCCCCATGGATCCGTTAGTATTTTGTCCTCGACAACATACATCTTCTTAGTACATAGTATAACAAAATACTCTGCTCCTTTCGAGTGCAGATCTTCAGGATCAGCCAAGATTGCAAATTGGTCTCCCACGTTCAATGCCAGCGCAAGGTCGTGGTTGTTGTCTTCTACCTGCCACTCCTGATCTAGGTCTTCTTCTTCTTGCATCGCCAAGGTTGTCATATCGGGCGTGTTGAGGCAATCGGGCGGACAAAACGGACGTACCAGTTGTCTCGGACGGACGGGCGTGCCCGCCCACCTTGATAGTAGGAGGCGTGTAATTTTTTCATAGGTAAGAAACTTTGCAGTAAAAAGCCACATAGGATGTGACGTGTAAGTCCATCGTGGCGTCGGGGCGGGTGAAATTGTGCCATGGCGGGTGAACTTTTGTTAGGGCGGGTGAACTTTTTAGGGGACGGGTGAACTTTAGAGGGGGCGGGTGAACTTTGGTAGCGGGGCGGGTGAACTTTGGTAGCGGGGCGGGTGAGGGGGGTAGGGGGCGGGTGAACTTTGGTGGCGGGGTGGGGGAGGGGGGGACATGGCGGGGGAAGGGGGGACATGGCGGGGGAAGGGGGGGTAGGGTAGGAGAGGGGGGTGGGGTAAGGTGGGGGAGGGAGGGTAGGGCGGGGGAGGGGGGTAGGGTAGGGGAAGGGGGTAGGGAGAAGGGAGGGTAGAGAGAGGGATAAGGGGGGGTAGAGAGAGGGATAAGGGGGGTAGAGGGAGGGATAAGGGGAGGTAGAGGGAGGGATAAGGGGGGGGGTAGGGGGAGGGATAAGGGTGAGGGAGGTGGGATAGGAGAGGGGGTAAGAGGGGATAAGGAGCGTTGCTGCTTTTTTTAATTTTTTTTAATAAAATGTTATTTGAAGAGGAATGAAATAAACATAACACTACCCACCAGTATATTCTATAGTCTTAATATAAATTCTGATCCTAAAATCAAATATATGTTTAAACCATTAGGATGATAGATTTATTTGTAATATAGTATTGGGAAGAAGAATGAAATAAACATAATACTACCCACCACTATATTCTTTGTGCCCACATTGATCAATGAATATATCTCATTTTTACTTAGTCATAGTTTTAATTTAAAAAAAAGAAGGATTTCACCAAATCCCTTATTGGAGTTGTCTAAAGTTATTTCTCCATAGACTTGGTGATATCATCTCCCCAGTGGTATGGGATCAAGTTTCCATCACATTTATTCTTTTCAGAAGCACTTGATATTTATTATGTAAAATTCATAGCTTATGGAATCAATGTTTTGAATTTGCGAAGCATATCCCGAGAAATAATGGTCTTGGTTGTAGGGGTGACTATATTCATGGTGTGTACATACGTTACCAAATTTGAAATAAAATCCTTTACCCGCGTGATTTGAATGTATTTGATTTGAAACAGCCGAAACGAGGAGCCAATGGGAACGTACTCAGGGGAACGCATAAATTCAGATTTCATCCGTGACAGTCAACTGGTCGGGGAGGGGGCACCCCGTCCATTGGTCGCAGGCTCCGGCGGTGATGGGTACGGTCATGGGATGGTCGTCTTCGTCGAGGATGGTGTGGTAGCCCCTCGGTCGCTGCCATTCACGTGAAAGCTTTCCGCACCGGAGCTCTGGGGTTGAGAAGGGGGAGGTGAGAAGCGGGAGTCGAGATTGCGGGAGCCATGGGGGGCGAAGTGGAGTCGTTGGAAGGGGCGCCGATCACCACATCCGCCGTGTTGATGTCCGCGTCGAAGCACATCAGCTCCAAGTGTGGCGCGCAGAACAGGGCGTTTCTGGATTGCAAGAGGGCCGATGCCAATCCCGAGAAGTGCTTGCAGCAGGGGCAGAACGTGACGCGATGCGTCATCTCTTTGTGAGTTTCGCAATTCTGATTCGAAACCCTAATTTTGTGGCTTGCAGTGAGCAATGTAGGCCTTGGTGCGATGTGTGTAGTGAGTTGGATCGGGAATTGGTATGGTAGATGTGCGTTGTGGCCCGGAACGATGGCATTGTTTGCTGAGGTGCGGACGGCGAATTACAGGTTGAGGGAGCTGAACGGCAAGTGTCCGAAGGCTATGGAGTCATACACTAAGTGCATGGACTACTACAGCAACGAGTTTGATATGTGCCGGAAGGAGCAACAAGAATTCGAGGCGAGCTGCCCATTGTAGGTGATCCAGGTGATATGTAGTCTTTGCTAAATTTAGGACGGATCAGTGGTGTCGATACATTTAGTAGGCAAGGTGGAGGAGCGATCCGAATTGATGTTGTCGGTGAGGCGGAGATGCAAAGTCCGTCTGGCATTGGACTCCTGCTGATAAACAATTAGCTCTTTTCCCACGATCCCTGGCGTCCGCTAAGTTCAGTGAGTGCCTTCGTAGTTCCAGGAAAAGTGGTTGTTAAGAGGCATATATATGCTGGAATAATGGTGGTTGCTCCTTGTGCTCCTTGGTACATTTGGAGGCCATAAAGTAGACGAACGAGTGTGTAGCAGATAAGTTGAGGTACATTTAAATGGAGCGGAACCAGGGCTGCTCATGGAGGGTGATTGTGCGTGTATCCGGCTTAAGTTTTGTCGCCAGAGTTCAGTTAAAAGAGAGCTTCCTGACATGATCTTACAGTACCCTGGGATACGTTCATTTCTGCTGCAGCAAGCTTTCCGGAGTAGGGTGACTTTGGAATGAGAATTTGACACCTGCCGACAAGACTTTGTGGATACATGAAAGCTATAGTTGTGACTCACCAGTTGCTGAATTTGGGACATTCCGGACTTTGAGGTTTTAAGAGATTGCCTGTAGAAAACTCATGGAAGATTGTAAAGGACCTTGTACAAAATGGATCGATATCACAAAACTAAGAAGAATTGATTGAATTCATTGAACAAGCATGGGAAGACATCTCCAAGGAAATAATTGAGATCCTCATTGATAGCATGCCTGAATGTATGAGAGCAGTAATTGATGCTTAAGGTGGTAGCATACAATGGTAGGTAGTGTATCTCAAGATACTAACATGTATGATTTTGCAAGTTTGTTGTAAAATTTTCTTCTTACATTAAAGTACACTTCGTTACCTTGGCCCAAATCCGAATTTGTAATACCAATTCAAAATTACATCTCCAGGACAATCTTCTGGCTTGCTAGTATACATTGTTGCTAGCATACATTGCTCATAGATATGTAGGGTTCCGTATAGGGCAAGTCGATTTTGAGTAGCATTAACATGATATACATGATATACATGATAAGTTCAAGATTAATGAAGAAGAGAGTCCGTAAAGACTTCTGACCAGAACCAGATGCCCGGGCATTGTCGGGCGCTGAGACCGCCGGCTGAACAAAATCAACACCGATCCCGACAAAAAAATCATGCTGCACGCTGCACTACACAGAGGCATTCATCCTCTCGGAAATCCTCATTCGCTTCAGATAATCAATGTTCAAACAGTTCACGAGACAAACTGATGTTGTGAACCATCCTTCATTACAACCGATGAAGTTCTGAACAGCTGGGGAGTCCTACACTGACTGCCAGCAAACTGCAATGCGTCACTGATAAAGCCGGTGGATCTCGAGCAAAGATGAATGGAAGGGGGAGCCCTCCTTAACCAAGTGATTGAAATTCATTCTGCTATGACTTTGATTTTGAGACTCCATCGTCGACCCCAACACTTATCTTATCAAAATCAAGGCCCTAATTAACAGGCTTCGATCCGGACAAATGAACAAGCAATTCTTGCACCACGGATATTTCAAAGTATTCGCTTCTACTTGCAATTCAGTCACATGGGCCAACTTGCCAGACCACTCACACGTACACCCGATGTCCTACACATCACCAACAGAACACAACACAACACTGATAGGCGATTAGTGCATAGTGACTGAGTTCGAGTCGCAAATGGTTTGCATGCATGAGTCAGCATGATCTGGGACAGGGTAGCCTGAAGCTGTGATCATCGAGCGAGGAGCCTCAAAAACATAAATGTAAGCCTCACCCTGGGCACGGATAAATCATCACTAGTCACTTATCACGAGTGGTAGCAACCAGCATCCGAGGTTGATCGATGTTCCCACCAGGTGTGCTCTTTCAGCTCAAGTCACCGTGCTTCTGTCTGTCAGCGATGGCTCTGGAGGTGGATCCTGCGGGGACGGAATTTCGGCCCATGGGGAATCTCAACCACGACGGTTTCACCACGGAGACCCCAGGACTTATACCAATGTCAACCATTCGACTTACCGTGAACAAGATCTCCAGCCCCTGGCCAACATACAGCCTCGTCTTCGCACGAGGACCTTCAACCCGAGTGGGAAGAATGCCATCAACAAGTATATGCGCATCAACGTGATGTACAGCAAGGCCAAGTACGCAAGAGGGAAGGTTTCGCGCGTGAGGGACTAGCTCCACGTCGATGATAGTGGCGCTGCGTACTGGGTTGCTCACAGAACGCCAAGAAGGGGGAGGTTCGCCCCAAGTTCGTGGCCGTGCCTCTGACCAGGAAAGAGAAAGGACGAAGCGCGCTACGTGCGGATCGACGCGGAGTGGCCCATTTGCAGCCTCCTGTTGCCGGTGTTGCAAAACCCGCAGGACGGCAACCACCCGCATTGGGCGAACATGCAGCTTAACTGCAGGCGTCTCAAGGGCAAAGTCGCCACCTCCGGCTCCTACGAATACAAGAACCAATGCTTCTATGACTAGCACGGGGGCTCGGCACTAGTTGGTGTTGTTGCAACTGGTGTCTTTATTGTTTAGAGAAGCAAATATATACAAGAAGATTTCATTGGTGCCGCCTTCTATTCTGAAAGGGCACAGTTTCCTTGGTGCCGCCTTCTATTCTGAAAAGGCACAGTTTCCTTGGTGCCGCCTTCTATTCTAAGAGACACAGTTCGAACGGTGCTAGAATATCATCTAGGTATGGAGAGATACTGAACACGTGTTTACACCAACACTCCCTCTCGTGGAAGTACTCTTTCACAATGTCCAGTGTGAAATTTCTTCCGTTGGAGGCTGTGTCTTCTGTACGTACTCATGTTGATCATTTAACAACGGTAAATGATATTCTCTAATTCTAAACTCTTGCAAACAGTCTAACTATTTTTATCTATCTACGCAGTGGGAGTTGGTGATTCTCAGCATCTGGTTTCTTGCTCTTGCTTTTCAACCTCTCTTCGAGCAGATCCACAATTATCTGTACGAGTTACTCGAGAAGAAGTTCTTGCGCGAAGATGCAGAAGAAAACCTCTTCAATCTTTAAGATAACGCAAACCCTAAAGATACAAATTTAGGGTTTGTGTCTTTTCTTGCTGCTCCCTCTGCTTTGCCCCTATCTGCTTCAACTACTATAAATCCGTGTAGTTCTAGAACTAGATATTATGGTGATAAACAAGGAAGAAAGCGTGGAATATATACATCTTGGGCAGAATGTGCAAAGCAAGTGAATCACTTTAGTAGACAGGTGCTTTGCATAAGAGTTTCGGAACTCTTGAAGAGGCTCAGAAGTTTCTAGTTAGAAACAGGTAGCATAGTTATTCCTGCTACTTCTCTAAGATCAGCTAACCTAGAATGATGCAAAGGTTTTGTAACACAAGGAAGATAGGGGTTTTTACCGGATTCAGCAAGTGGGGAATACTCTTATCTTTCCCACATGATAAATACTAGGAAATGGTGAAATGCGTTTACCATGTGGAATAGTGTTGAGTCAACCAAAGGAAATCTGAATTTATACAAAGAATGAAAGGTACATCTTTGGGTGAGGCACCAAATCGTATCAAAATCGAACAGTAGAGAAGGAGCTTTTTCATTTTCCCTGTGCATGTTTTGGAGATTTATTACGTTTTCTCTATGTCTATTCCTTGTTTGTATGTATTCCCTATGATAAAATGTTTCTTTCTGGGGACATTTTGAAAGGAAATTGTTTGTTTTTCTGTGATTTTTCAAATTTCAAGTGATAATAGGGAGTTACATTTATTTCTTGTGAAGTTCTTGCTCTTCATCCATACTCCATTTATGACAAAATCACTTGGGTTGGGTTCCAAATCAAGTCTTGTTTTGTGATCAAATTTGCAAACCCATTCAAGAAAGGATGAATTAATTGCATGCATTTTAGTGGAGGAAATTTTCATTTTAGGATTTTCAAATATTAAGCAAGTTTTACCATTGCAAGCCAATTTCAAGTGATATCATAATTTTTAAATTCAAAATGTGAACATGGGCTAAAGAACCACCTCCCTAATTGTGTGGGACACAATTTTTGTCAGTATATAAGAATGTAATTTTTTCGTGCGGTAGGTTTAACCAACACACTGTTGAAAACAATACACAATAGGTTTAGTGTTATTCTTGATCAAAGGGTGAGCACAACTTGCAACCCTTGGGCGGAGACAAATTTTTTGATTTTGCACCCAATACTTATAGTTCCGTACCAACCTCGAATATAGGTTTGGAGGCAAGTAGCTTCCATTTTTCTTCATGCAACTCTTCAATAATTGTGAGGAACACAATTCTTTGTTACTACTTGACTTGTAGAGATTTTCCTTGTAGTAGGTTGAACTAACACTCTATTCAAAACAATACACAATAGATTTGGAGTTATTCTTGATCAAAAGGTGAGCACAATTTGCAACCTTTGGATGGGGACACAATTTTGGACTATGCACCCAACGCTTCAAGTCCCACACCAAACTCATATATAGGTTTGGAGTTTTTTTTCTTCATGCAACTATTTAATAATATGTTGGCATATGCCTACATTATCTTATATTTGCATGTCCATACTTATCAACATATGTTATGCTTGTAAGAGTAATATGACATCTTCTAGATAACATCACAAGCAACTTTCAAGTGGGTTATCTCAAGGAACCAACAATAACAAGACTTCATAATCTCCTCAAGTTCATTTCATCGTATCTTAATTTGCATGTCCATACTTATCAACATATGTTATGCTTGTAAGAGTAATGTGACATCTTCTAACATCACAAGCAACTTTCAAGTGGGTTATCTCAAGGAATCAACAATAAGAAGACTTCATAATCTCCTCAAGTTCATTTCATCGTATCTTAAGGATATGTTCGAATGTGGGTAATAACCCTCAATCTCAAGCTTCTTGTGCGATCCGTTTGAATAAGCTTCGATTTTTTTATTTATGAATTGAATGCTTACCTATTCTAAACACAATGAAGAGAAATGACTTCTGATTTGAAATAGAGGAAGTGAGCAAGGACTAAACGGAAGCTACTATTTCGATAGTAATAGGAATCTTAGATGCTCAAAACTTCCGAGGTCAATCACCACGTCCTATTGAATTAGAACTCGTTTCCCCACCGGACAAGGGTAGTGAAATTAGTTTGCTCATCACGAGTCAAGTTCACGATTATAGTGCCTTCCTGGACAGCAACTCATTTCGAATTTCGTTCAACGATTGACTCATCGAGGGCCAATCTTCATCCACCCTATATTCACAGGCACAAGAAACAACATAAATAGTATTATTAATTAGAAGAAATTTTGGCAAAAGACTTTGAGATAAGGAAGCATTTGGTCATTGAAGGTGGACCTTGTAATTTAAGCCAAAGATTACAACTACAAGCTTAAATTAATAATCCAATAAAATCTTTGAAACCTACGTTATTATTGGATCTGGTTGTGAATAGATAACTCAACGCCTGAATGGAAAATATTCATAGAGCAACCCACAATGGATCCACACAAAGAAGAGAGCTTCAATACCAGAAGTTGAAAGTGTCAATGTATTAATTATCAGTCAAAAGCTATAGAGGAAGAAAATATGTTACTCACCACGCGCAATCTCAGCCACAATTTCTATGTCGGATTTGGGGATTGCCAAAAGGCAAGCAGTCGCTGCGGGAACATCCTCGCACGTAGAATCTTGACCATTCATCTCCGGCATTGCAAATACGAGCAGCCCTCTTGAAAACTCTCTCACTCTCTTTCCACACGAGTCCTGTACCAGTTCACAACTCTCTTTCGCTTCCTTTCGCTTCCTGCTTGACCTAATAACTATAATGTATTCTGTCTCGCGGTTGAAAATCGTCCATTGCATAAGCAACACTGTATTGTTGTCCAATGTGTGCGGGACATGTCACTTTCATGAACTTGCACAAAAGCATTTCCACAGGACGAATGGAAGTGTAAGTGTATGGAAACATACGATTGTTCAACACAACATTCATGCCGGTGATTTCATCAATGAGATCTACCAGACGGCCATCAACCTCATCTTGCAAATGAAGGTAATAGTCTGCAGAGAAGAAAACTCGGATCTCTCCACCAAATTCATGAGTAAAAAAACTTCTGATTTTGGCCTTATATGGTGTAGCAACATCAGGATCCTTCTTTACAATAACGTCACATCCAGGCCTGTATAGCTTTCCTTGCAACAATATGTATTTCACCTCCTTCATCAAAGGGCTCCATTCACTTTCATTCCAGTCGCCAAGAATCCCCTTCTCCTGCAAGTATACAGTAACATATTCTTCAAATTCCACAGGCATCTTTTCCAGTTCAGTATCTTTTCTTCGCACTAAAATCCCTTTCGAGGCTGATGTCATGGTACATGCATTAGGGTCAATTCTCTGTATAATACTAAAAATCTCATTTGCCCTTTCAATAGTAGGAACTTGAATGACACACTTTGAGTGCCATGAAGAGCATGAAATGTCATTGTCTGCATTTGTGCGAATGCCCTCTGGAATGATCAAATACTTGTGGACACACAACATGCTCCTTTGTTGTGCTGAAAGACCATCTCCATCAACCTCAAGTTGTTTCCTAATGATGGTAAAAATCGCCTTGAATAAAATGAATGTATGTCACTTCCATCTCTTTGTTATTGGTAGATATTTTGTGGTACTTGGACACTAGGCGCTCGTATGAATAACACCAATATAGCTCACTTGGTCCAAAACGTAATATATCATCAATAATGTGAGCTGCTCCTGTAAATGCAAATGCACCTGATTAGCTAAAGACATGCTTTCATTACAAAACCATCCAGTTTAGAAAAAGTGGTTCCTAGGTAAACATGATTGATTTAGTAATATGAAAGAAAAATTAAAAATATTGTAGGGTTCCTTACCAGCAACATGTTCCAAAGGGGCCCCATTTGGCCCATCTAGCTCCTCTGACAATACACGCCAAGAATGGAGCATCCTCCTCACAACCAGAGTGTCTCTCACCGTCCAACCATTTACTCTAGTATGGTTGAAGAAGTAGTGACTAATGTCTACTAAAAGAAGCCCCAGTTGCTGCCTTTCATAAGAAATTTGCCCTTGAACCAAATTTAGAACATGAGGAAGAATCCATTGGATGAATAATTGGTTTTCTTCACCATATATGATGTGTGCAGTCCACTGGGCTATTTGGCCATCTCCCTTGTCTCAACTCGTAAGGTCGTGCATTTGAAACCATATAACACGATTTGCTTTACTTCTTCCATATTGACTCCAACCTCTATCACTTCCAAAAATAACTTTGAAATATAATTCTTGAAGAGGTTCAAACTAGTTATATGCATAACATCGAAAACCAAGTCCAAACTAATGTCGAAATCGTAAAGGTGAAACAACCTCCAAAGTATAGATTCCCCGACACACCACCTTCCCGCAATATTGCTTCTTTTACTTGTTCGCTTGGTGCTCATTTCCATCTTGTTAGAGTGGCACGAGTTCATCACTAGAGCGCCTTGGTGGGGGATCAATGAATTGCCGACGATTATTTCCATACACATAACGCCCATTCGGAAGGGAGGAATGGCATACACACCTTCGACATGGTGCTTTTCCGGATGCCTTCAACATTCCAATCTTCGTTTTGTGCGGGATGATCGCGATCACCATCATCAACATCACTCTCAAAACAACATGACCCCTATCGGTACAAAGATGCTCGCTAATAACCTCGGGAGGGTATGCAAAGTTAGTAGTAAAAAACTGTTACAAATAGAGATTCCAACTCTTCCACTAAAGGCCGCAAAAACAAAGTCTTTGCTTCTTTGATCCGTATAAGAAAAACCTCTTCTACGAGTGTAGTGGAATGAATAGAACAGGGAAGGATGTTGAGGCTGCCCATTTTTCCACTGTTCAAAACTTGCACTTCTACCACCCAACAACTCTTCATAGTATGGCGTGTGGGTTGGAAGCCATCCCAATGGGCCACTATACCAATGTTTAGGATCTCCCGTAATAGATCAACAGTTTAATGCAAATCAATGAAGCACCAATATTAAAGCTCAAAGTAGAAAGAACTAAAAAGGCAAAAATAAAGGAAATTGAAAAAAACCAAAGTACATACCGACACATGGATTTTGGTGCAACAATGGAATGTCGACATTTCTGAGAAAAACTTGTAAGCTTGGAGATTTTCATCCCGACTTCTTGGATCTAGTAGCTCATCACACTTTCTTGGAAATGCTTTATGGCTTGTTTTGCAATTGGGTTGAGGACAAATTATTGGAAGCTCCCATTCTTTCTTGGGATTCAGAAATCTTGGTTTATCCTTACTTTCGTACCATCCGAGAAATTCTTAATAGGATTCACAACATCCTCTACACTCTTCCCCATCCATGTACCATTATTCCTCCACATTTCTAAAATGTCATGGCAAAATAGTTTTGATTGCACAATCAATGATAATTGAGGCCCAATCGGTAAGTAATCAAATGCCTTCATTTTTTCCTTGGTAGTCCGCATTTTGGACACTTTTCACAACATAATGGGCAATCTCGTCTGTTGACCCCATGGAGCTCACATTGAAGAATTCGGCCGGATCTATAGCAATCCTCATCACTTGGTCTCAAAATCACCCCTTCATGTGCATATTCCACTGTCCCCAACACACAACCTCCATCTTTTTGGAGTCACCATTCCAAGTTGTGAATACATATCCATCAATTTCCTCCAAGACTTGGGAATCGAATAGCCTTCTAAGGTCCCATCCCATCCCACTGGTAACTATGACATGAGAAGTCCAAGAGGTTCTTTGATCTAAATTTACTTGAGCTGCCGCAACTCGCTTGATGGAGGTAAATCCTCCTAAAAATTGCTTCATCGAGAAAATCTTGTAAGCCAATGCTTGCACCGTGAGCATCACAAAGCGATTGAACAGGATATAATTTGGTTCGAGTATGGCCACATTTCGGTGTCCTTGCCTCCTTGCCCTCACATTCATCGGTGCTTGTATGCCCTCATCTTCACCGGTGCTTGCTTGCCCCTCACCATCATAGTATGCCTCGCTGCCCTCACCATCACATTCTCGCTAAGGCAATATCCGAGTCTTCATCAACGTCCACATCTTGTCTTTGAGCGATCTTGTTCTTCATATTCAACCATCTCCAACTCTGTTCCTTCAAACTCCTTGAAGTAAACGTTGACCTCATCTTGTCTTTGCAAGTGATCTCTTGCGATTGACATCATGACTAGTCTTCCTCCCATATTCACACAAATTTTGCATGGACATTGGATCTTTCGATCCTGCGTTGAGACATTTTTTCCTAATTTCGGTTGTGCACTTGCCCCCACCCACTCTGGTTGTGCACAATCACACTGGAAATTGAACCATTCTCATATAAGATAATGAAGAGAAAAAAACAAGAAACTCAAGATAGGCCACTACTTACCCGACCAAGGTAACCAACGGCACACCAACACCCAAGCACATGCGGTTCACATGGCCGCAAGCCTCCAAATTGTCCGGACCGTTCAAAACCACACTAAACCGCTTAAAGAAGTCGATGTCGAACACTTGATTCTTCACGTTGGCATGATGCGCAACTATCTCCAAAACTTTAGTACCGCTTCACGAGCCACCGAATTAAAAAAACAAAATAATCGAACCATGTGCATTTCCCATCACACATGCAAACACCTCCAACGAATTTTCTTTCACAAAATATCTTAGCTTTCAAGTGTCCAAGATGGCTCTTCCGAAACAGAACTTCCTCTTGAGGTTGCTAACCTCGATGGTATCCATATCAATCTGCGAAAAAAAAAATTGCACTCAACATAACTCACCGAAAAACTTCAAAACTTGAAGAGAAGCTTTAAAACCGACCAAGTGAATGTGTTTGAAGTCTGGTTAACACAAGCGTCTTCAAAAGCTCACAACCAATGCCACCGGCTCCCACCATGAGCCGTGAGCGAGCCGAGTCGAGCCTCTCTCCCGCCCTTCCTTTGGTGTAACTTCCGGCCGTACGATCATTAGAGCTTGAAACTCAACCATCAATCTTTGGGAACGGATTTGGAGAAACGGGAACAATATGGGAACGATTGATTGTGACCACTTTGATCATAATGATTAGACGTGATCATGACCGTGATGTGACTTCTTAGGCTTCCATCGAGTTTTTGCCTTCTTTCTTTTTGCCTTCAATTGTTTTTTGCATGCAATTAAAAAATTTGTTGCCGCTATCCAGGTTTAGACATCGTCGCAAAAGACTTTCGTCCCGGTCCATGCTCCTTTGTAACATGTGCCTTGATTTGTTTTTTTGCATGCAATTGAAAGATTTGTTGCATTGCCCAAGTTTAGACATCGTCGCAAAAGACTTTCGTCCCGGTCCATGCTTCTTTGTAACATGTGAAACGAGGATGCGTCATGACTGATCTGCCGTGTGTCTGGGATCGTGCAGACTAAGCCAGGGAGAAATTTGGATAACGTTTCGACTATGAACGTCCTCTTTGAGCCAGTCGTGTAGAAGGAAGTCTTGAAAGAACGACGAAGACTTGTAAGGTGTAGAGACTACAAAAAAATCTCTGTAAGTCAGCTAAGTTTGTAAGAATTGAGAGGGACCAAGACACTACCGTATGCATTTCTATGGTAGGAAAGGATTCTATAAGTATTGAGGTCAGAAGTAGTGAGAGTAGTTTTTGAATTTGCAAGGGTTGTGATCTGTTTGGGATGTATGCAGGGTGATTTTAAACACCATTATTCGTAGCATCTTCCCGGAGCTTCAATCATTGTTTGTATTTGAGCCAAGACTGTGCAAGTGCAATTTACGGTCGGTAAGGTTCTCCCTATTAATCACGAGTAAGCACTTGTGGCTAGTGGTTGTAAATGCATCTTGTGTGATTAAGTATTCGCATTCTGTATTTTTGACTCTTCACATTTTGGTGTGCATTTTGATTATTCGGTGTGCACATGACGATCCGGTAATGAGATAAGCACAATATTTAATTTCATTGAACTAAATTGAGTTTTTGTGCGCTTGTTCATAATTCTTAATATAGCTTCTCGTATTTCATTTTAGATGAGAATGTTACGAATATGACCTCGGTAGGAACTTTGGTGTTCTCAAGAGTCTCGTTTATTATCTAGCCTCGGGAGTTCATGACTTTATGAAGTAAGAGCTCTTATTCAAAATTATTATTTAGCCTCGGTATTATGTTACTTAATCTTCGCACAAACAAAAACAATTGATGCAAGCAAGTTCGACTTGTTTCTACTCTCTTTTAAGTGAAAAAGTAAGCAATGTGTATGAACCTCCTCAAGCTTCTTCCCTACAAAACGTGAGATACATGCTCTGTCAATTTAAATGTCCTTTGCATATGCTGATTTACTAATTTTGTTTTAATTAAATGTCTTCTTAAGTCATTAATAGAAGAATTTTTATTTCTTGATCCCTCTAAGACTGGACTCATATATTTAATCGATGATGATTGTTTGTAGCGGCATGAAATCATTACATTATTATTGAAGAACATTGTATAGGAGGATTAATCATCTCTATGATTTGTATTTTAGTGCTTGTGTATTCGAGAAGGTTGGCTTTCAATTGATGACGAGATGAGCGTCTTTAGCAAAGAAGCGAAAGATGAAGAGCTTCAAAAACTGCACCAATCCACGAACATGTATATGCAAAGATAGAGATGCAATTATCCAAGACAATAACAAGAAGTTAATTTCTCTAGGATTACCACCAATGAATCCAAGTCCTTCAAATGTAGCTGCAAAGGTTCCCTAGGTACGAAAGTTCCGCTACATACAACAAGTATCTAGGTCTATGTGAATGTCTTCATTGCTTTCTACAATACTTAAATTTATTTTTCTATTTTAAGATGTCACTTTCTAAATTTGTATTTGTACACTTGCTAGGTCTTTGGAGCTAGCAAAAGCCCCCACGTTCTGTAGTTGCCAAACTCCAATGCAAGTTAGGTTCAACATCTACGCTCTCCCAGCATATGAATGGTTTGCAAAATCCATGACAAGTACAAGACACCTAAGCTTGCTTCAAGTTTTGTTGCGAAACGCCCTTAGGTGCATCAAGTAAGCCTGATTTGGTTGAAATTCCTACTTACAACCAAATATTTTGTCCTCCACCACAACGCTATAAAGAGCCTGGTAAGATGTATGGAAAGGAAGTCCTCGGAAAGTATTTCTCTGACCAATACTTGACCTTGATGACCAATCGACGCATTATGAAAGGATGGTTGGTGGATGAAGGATTGTTTGACAATCCTCCCAACCTCAAAGATGCAAAGACTAACATTGAATTAAAAATTCATTGAAAAAAGGCAATCAGAGCTAGCTGCTTTGAATTTTGGATCCACTACTTATAAGTGGCAACCAAAAGAGATGTATGAGACAATCAAAGAAATGTTGCACTATGCTAAAAGAAAGATGAATTCAAATGCAAATGGTGTAGTTGAAGATGAAAACAATGCGAGATGGTGGAGTTGGTGGTGTTCAAGAGGTATGAGCTCTTTTATAAATATTTATATTCAAATTATGAAGACTCATGTATCTTATAGTACTCATTCATTATCATTTTATTATTGCAACACTACCATCTAATTTAATTCATTTGGAGACTTGTCGATGCGGGTTGAAAACGTAGTTGGCTTGAATGACCAAGATAATGGTGAAATCCAGGAAATTTTAGTGGAGCCACTACTTGACCTCGATGATGGTGGCCTCACAAACAATACAGTGCGCTGGTGCTTGTGAAGGTTTGCCTACACGTTTGCGAATCATAGAGGTCATGGACGGTGGCCTTACAAACAATCTGTTTGCACACCGCAACCATGCTACGGGGAAAAAGTCAGAATCTCGAGGTGAGTTATTCATTATTGAGATATTCATTGTTGAATATTTTCTTTGTTGACATATGTTTTCTTATAATAACGTGGGCCTCTTTCTTGCGGTGAGACGTCGGAATGCAAAGAGAGACGGGACTTGCAATAACACACTACCACTACCTACTCGATGTGTATTGCCATTGGCATGTGTAGAGAAAATTGTAATGGAGACAGTTGGATTCACCGATGTTGATGATATGTACTCCAAGATCAAGACATTTATGTTGGAGGAGAACAAACACGCCAAAAAGAAGATTTTTGAAAACATCAAAAGCATGACAGAGGAAGAGGCCATCGAAGTGTTGGAAAGTTTTTAATGCGGGGACGAACTTAAAGGTGATCTCCAACATCACCTTAAATAATTGGATAGATGTTGAACTACCATTTTCTATCCTTTGAACGCTTGTGTCTTTGAACGCTGGAAGTAGTAAATCACACGAGCCGATTTTTGGATCAATCTTTACTTGCAAATTGGTGAGAGCTCTTGAGACTGCCGAGGCTTGTCATAATTAACGGTTTAGTTTAATAATTATAACTAAAACCTGGTTCAATTTCGTGTTTGTGCATGATGTATCATTTTTAGAGCAAGGCAAATCAAAGGTAGTGGTATGCTTTTGCATTGATTAATTGCACCAAATTCTTTTAAGCAAATGTTGAGAATCGCTAAAAGATATGGGTGTGGTTGGGTGCGATTGTGGGAGTTGATGCGGAGTGACGTTGCGGCTTTTGAAGTCGTTAATCGGTATTGGAACTAAAGCAACCTCACCAACGGGATCACCCCTTTTGTGTACCTAGTGACTTTGGAGCGTGAATTTCTGATTGATAGGTTAGTCGTGCATAGTGGAAAGGAGGAGGTCCTTGTAGATTAAAAATCCCTTGGAGAATATACGAATTTTGTTTTCATCCATTAGCAATCTAAGGAGCTCATGCTCTCATGGTCTTGAGTATATAATGTAGCTTGATGACACATACATTCATTGAAGTTTCAGCGTCACATTCATATTTTTGTTTAATTGATTTTTCTCCACATGGTTTTCAATTGAGTTTTTTCCACATTGTGTTTAATTCATGTTTTTTCATATGGTTTTCAATTGATGTTTCTCCACATGCAATTCAATTGATGATTCTCCACATGCAATTCAATTGAGGCTTCTCCAGTAGGTTTTCAATTGTTGTTTTTCCTCATGGTTATCACTTGTAATTTCTCCACATGGTTTTTTGTTGAGGTTTTTGCACATGGTTTTTAATTGAGGTTTCTCACATAGTGTTCTACCATTACTTACCTATTTAGTAAGGTGGTAATGGTCCAATTTTTACCACATGCTCATGTTCCCACATCAATACAAAGAAGGTGGGAAAGCAAAGGGAAATATTATTTCTATTCCCTTATGGGAAAGTCTACTACCTCCCTTGTGTAAGCAAATCAGCTTGCTGAGCAATTGTAGGAACAAAATGTACCTCACAATGACCTGCTTCTTGGCTTTCACGAATAAAATGTTGATGTAATTCAATGTGCTTTGTCCGTGCGTATAGTACTGGATTGTTGACAAGTCTGATACATGATTGATTGTCGCTGGAAATAGGTGTCGGGGCAGGGTTGCAGATTTGCAATTCCTGCATCAATCTTCGAAGATAGATAATATCCTTAGCTGCTTCAGTCAAGACCCTGTATTCGGCCTCGGTAGTAGAAAGCGCAACTGTAGGCTGAAGCTTACTACTCCAATCAATTGCAGCACTCCCAAGCTTATGAAATATACCTGAAGTGGATTTTCGTGTGTCTGAGTCCCTTGCAAAATCCGCATCAGCAAAAGTAAGGTACAATGGTTCTTCCTTCTTCTCTCTTGTAGGAAAGTATAATCCATAATTCATACTCCCTTTCAAATACTTGAGGATATGGCGTACTGCTTTTAAATGTGTCTCCTGTGGTTCTGCGCAGAAGCGAGCAGTATTGCCTACAGCAAAGGCAATATCAAAACGTGTGTTTGCTGCCCACAACAAACAACCCACCATTTCTTGGTACAGCGAACGATCACAGAAAGGTGTGTCCATGTTCTTTCGCAAAACCAATCCTGGATCCATTGGTGTTTTAACTGTTACACAATCCTCCATTTCAAAGCGTTTGAGTAGTTGACGAATATAATGACGTTGATGTAGCCAAAATCCATCCTTTGTCTGCAGAATTTCGGCACCAAGATAGAGCTCCGCCAATCCAAGATTCGTCATTTCAAAAGCCTTCATAAGTTGTTGTTTAACCCTGTTGATTTCTTCAAGATAATCCCCAGTCAACAACAAGTCGTCGACATACAGTAACAACACAACATACTTCCCGTTACGCAAAAGCAAGGTACATATTAGGGTCAGCTTTGCTCTTAGTCAAGCCCAACTCTTTGAGGTACTCATCGATCCTTGAGTACCATGCACGAGGCGCTTGCCTCAGACCGTAGAGAGCCCTTCTTAATCTGCAAACCTTCCCTCTGTTTTCTTGTGTCTCAAAACCTGGCGGTATCTGCATATAAACCTCTTCATTCAAAACTCCATTCAAAAATGCAGTTTTGACGTCTAACTGTTGGACATCCCAATTCTTGCTTGCAGCTAGTGCCAGAATCGTTCTAATTGTTGACCAACGTACAACTGGTGCAAAAGTGTCATAAAAATCCACACCAGGTACTTGTTCAAAACCCCTTGCTACAACTCTCGCCTTTAGTTTTTGCACATTCCCTGATGAGTCTTTCTTTGTACGATAGACCCATTTTGCTGTGATGGCATCCTTTCCCTCTGGTAAGTCTACGTAATCCCAAGTATGATTCTTTTGTAGTGACTCAATTTCCTGTCCCATTGCAGCTACCCAACCACTATTCTGACTGGCTTCGGCATAACTGGTCGGCTCACCGTTATCCATCTCGATCAGATAAGAATAATAATCTCTCAACCTTACAGAAGGCACTCTCACCCTTCGTGAATATCTGTGTGTATCAGGCCGTTGTTCGGGCAATACATTTGTCGTAATTCGTGATAGCGATATTCCCCTTTAGTGTTCTTTTAAGTGTTAAGAACACTCTCAGAGGTGATATCCGGATTAATCGATCCGCGGGGATTCACTGAGCTCCAAAGTGACTAGGATAACCTTCCCAGGACAGTGCTTCTATCACTGTCCTGTCTTACTTCTCCTTTAACCAGGATGGTGCTGATCTCCTGGTTAGCAATTCTGCTTCTCCTGTCATGGTTTCCTTCCAGGGGAGTTTAACTCCTCCTACCCTGGTCAACCAATATATCTCCAAGCTGGTTTAGTTTTACCTCAGTTTGTCCATCAGAGGGTTCTCCCTTAGTTTAGAGTGCTGGATTTAGGGCACTTGACTTCCTCTCTCCTTGATTCTCTCACTACTCAACACAACACATAAACACACCCACAACGCTCTTTTCTCTTAGGTCGAATTCGCCCAGGGTTAGACTCGGCCCCCTTCAATACCAGGATTGTTAACCCCTTGATGCAGTCACTATAAAGGGTGCCAATGTTTCCCTGTTGGTATGGCTACTCACACGTTAACTCCTGCACTGGGATAGAAGGTAGGAAGGGACAACTTTGGATGAGATCCAGGATAGTAGGAGGACTAAGACCCACTCTCCGCAACAAGTGACCAACTTCCCGCTAGACCTTTGTCCCCGGGGAATATTAGGAAACCCTGTTCACTAAAAAAATCTCGACTCGTAGTGACGCCTAACGCCAAAACTCCTTACCCGGACACTAGTACAGATCTCACCAACACTAACCTTCCCTCCGGATCTTCAAGCAAACAATGCAAGGGACTTAGTTGCACCACCACACACACACAAAACAACAAGGAAGACGGTTTAGACTTGGAAAGGCGGCGCAACCCTAGATACTTCGAGAATGATGATGATACAAACAAAGACCCAAAGAATGAGAACATTCCTTGGCTAAGTACTTCCATGCTACTCCGGGTTTCATGCTCCAGATCCGCTTTTAGTGGATCACGAAATACCCGGACAGGATAAGGCCCACGTGGCCTCTCCTGGACCGCCTATAAGTCAACCACACAAAAACTACTACAAGTCCAAAATGGTGTGAACACACCTCTATCCTTCTACTACTAAATGCCTATCTTCTAACCTAACGCTAGATAGATCTAGCCCTGGTCAACTTGATGCGAGGTTGGCCATCAAACCCAACCAGGGTAGGCGCGCCCCTCTTGGCCGCTACCCCTGTCTTCACTCCCCTGGTCCACTTGGGCGAGGATCTTTGGTCACCTCCGGTTCTCCGCGCTCCTCCGGATGGCCACCCGCACCTTCCTTCAGATCTGGTCCTCCCCTGGGTGTGATTCCTTCGGGTTCCACATCCAAGGGTTCCGTTCCCCCGGAGAGGGCATCAACCTCATCCAGGACAACTTCCTCCGGAACCACTACAGGGGTCTCGGGTATCAATGGTACCCCGACTCGACTTCGCTTAGAGGTGGGTCGAGAGTGTCCGGGCAGGCTCCTCAATGGGTGGGCCACTTGATTTCCCTGGAGTGACTTCCCCTCCTGCGACGAACTCCTCTCCTGGAGTACCATCCTGCTGCCCTGGCTCGTCAGCCTCCGGCATCTCGACTGATGGCAACTCCGGCTCGGGCTGGATCTCCTTGATTACCTCCTCTCCTAGTGGAGTCCCCGCACTACCCCCGCTCCCGGGTAAGCAATCGATTACCTCCCCGTGAGTGGCACCTCCCCCTCCGGGAGTGGCACCTCCTCCTCTCGCTCCCAACTCCGATGGAGCACTCACAACGGCTTCCTCTCCGGGGAGCTTGTTCATCCATTGCCGACTCGGGTGGGACCACCACGGGGACACCTTCCCTGGTTCGACGTGCTCCTCTGTCTCCCGGGGTTGGTGGGGGGCGACTATCTCCTCCTCCATCGGTGAAGCGGCCCCTCTCCTACTTCCGTCCGGGTGGATGCTCTCTCTCCTCCTCGGTGAGGGTGCCTCTACTACTTCCTCCCGGGTGGATCTCGCTTTGCCTCTCTTGGTGCGGGGAGAACCTCTTCCTCTACCCTACAGGTTCGGGTTGAGCGGTGGTGGTGGCATTCCCGCTTAGTTGTACTTCTTGCGTCCCCGCAGAAATGGATGGGGCAACATTCATGGCCTCGACTCTTTCTCGGGGGCACCTCCGTCGCTACCCTGGGCACGAGCTGGGCCTCATCCATTACTCCTGGATCGCCTTCCTCCTCCCATGCCATCTCAACATCGGGTTGGGCTTCTTCCACCATCTGTTCCCCTGGATCAGCTTCGGCTAAGGGGCAGACACCGAAGGAGTCCCACCTGGTCCTCCTGTTCCCCCTGTTCGCACCGTAACACCCCAGGTTGTCTCCGCCCTGTTCTTTGTTACCTCATTTCGCCGCCGCCTCTCCTGGGAACCGCTCATACATCTCCTTGAGGAGGATCCGCATCTCCTCCAGGGCACCTTCTATCCGCGCCGTATACTTCTTCAAGAAGGCAGCCATGCGCACCGCGGCATCCGCGCCATCACCCGCCCGCAGTGCGCATCAAATAACCGCGCCTTGGCCTGAGCCTCCCCTGGCGTGACCAGAGTCTTCTGCAAGGCGAATAGGTTAGCCCGCGCCCACCCATTTTGGGTCGAGACATACTTCTTCAATGCCTCGATCTCCTTATCCTGGGTCAGGACGTTGAGGGAGAAATCCATGGCCTGATCCCGCAGCTCCTTCACCTCCTTGTTGAGGGCATCTCGCTGCTCTTGCATGGCTCTCACCAGCTCGGGGTAGCGCTCCACCGTATTCGTCTTCAGGACTTCCCCTACTCCCCTGAGCGATCGATACATCGCCTTGTGCTCCTCCATGCACATTTGCAGGGTCTCCTGGATGGGGTTCAGGGGATTCTCCTCCGTAATCCTGAACAGGGGAGTAGGTGCACCGGGATGGCTCCTCTCCTTCTCTCCGGGACAGTCTCCTTCCTTGGAGCGGGGTCTTTGGACTCTCTGCGTTAGATGGGGTCTTGCAGGCTTCCGGGGTATGTCCATGGACTCGATTTCGGACCCGCTGCTCTCCTCGATCGTCGCTTCCCCGGGCACCCTCTCTCCGTCCCCGACCCGCGTACCCCCTCTTCGGGATGCTCCTCTTCACTCTCCCTTGGGTGGGTACCACCTTCTTGACGGGTTGCGTCTCTCCTACTCCCCGGTCTGATGCAAAGGTCACCTTCCTTCTCTTTGAAGGCTTCTTCAGCTTGGGTGAAGGGGATCCCATCCAGAGGCTGGCTGACAACTCCGGGTGCACTTCCGGAGTGGCCTTCCTCTTCTTCCTTGGTTGGGGCTCTCCCTCCGGCGGATCCTCTAACTCTTCCCCGCAGTGCGGATCGTGAGGAGATCCTTCTCTGGAGGGGTTGCTCTGCCGCACGGGGTTCTCCTCATCCGAGTCGTCTAGGTGGATGGGGCCTCGGGGTGTTGGTTGGGGGCTGCCTCTGCCGTTGCTGCAGTGCTGCGGCGCATTGCCACAGTCTTGACGGCAGGTGACTCCTCTCCTGAGCCACTCCCCTGTACGGGATTGATGGGGGAGAAGGGGTTGTACTCCCCTGTGGGAGTCTCCTGTTGTACTCTCGGGAGGTTGTGGTGGGAGCCCGGGGTGGAATAATTCTTTGTCCCTTCCTCTTCGCGACTCCGTTGGTATCCCCGATCTTCTTTGGATCGGCCCGGCCTTGATGTCCCGGCTTGTCCTGCTCCTTCCTCCGGGGGGAACTCTCCTGGAATCCTGGTTCGCCTCTCCTCCAAGGCCTTGGCGTATTGCGCGGCCTCATCATCATCCAGGCAGTTGTAGGCGTCGTAGAGGTGGAATAGGAATGGAGTTAATGGGCAACCCTTGCCATTGTTTATCTCCGGACACTTTGCCGGATTACTACGTCCTCCAGGATGATGTGCCATCCAATTACGCCTCCGCGTATGACTCGGGATAGCCTTGGCGAGTTTGTTGGCAACGCTCGAAGGCCTGTCCGGGGTAAGTATGGGTAGGAGGAACTGCAGCACCCTCTTCAACCTGGAATCGAGGCAATGCTCCACCTTGAATCCGTCATGCTCATGTGCAGGCTGGGAGAAGCTCCGCTGCACTTCTTCGTCTTCCCGCACTGTGATGTACCCCACCTCGGATTCAGCAAAGCTGTAGGTGATCCTCCAAAGCCCCCTCTCCCAGACATTAGGCTGGCCCCGCACCATGTCCTCCTGGAATTTGGCGGTGCGCTCTCCTGTCTGGACCTCCTTCAGAAACGCGGGCCTCTGCAGGTTCCAAGGTCGGTTGTAAAACTCGATGCGACCCATCCTCGTTAGGTCTTCCTTGGTGTCTGCGGTGAGCTTCCTTTGGGGATCTCGGGTGCACTCCCCTCTCCCGGATGGCTTGGGCGGGGACTTCTCCTTCCGAGCTTTTCCTTGGCCGCATTCTCCTTGGGCGCCATTGCTTCGCTCCCGCACTTCTACCCCGATCGCGGCAGCTCACACCCTTCTCCTCAACGCGGTACACTCACAGTGCGCAATCTCTGGCCTACCGACACCACACTCCGCGCCGCAAGATGACGACACCCCGGGCCGCAACACGACAAAACGTGGAGCAGCGGCAACATGAGGGGAAGAGAAGCGGTGGCGCGAAATGGGGGCCGCCGTCTGAAAAGGATTAGGGTTGACAGGCCGGGTCGGCCCGCCGCCCATTATCCCCAACCCGCGCCCGGCCAGGACACCGGCTATCCAGGGTTACCATACCCGGGTTGACCTTCCCAACCGGTAACCTCAAAAATCATTTTAACCGGGGCTAAATACTTTTATTTATTCCTAGCCTTTCTATACTAAGGAAACCAAAAGAAAAGTTCCCTTTTATTCCTAATGCTCACAAAAATTCGAAAAATTTAAGCTAAATGCAGAAAACCAAAGAATTAGGAGTTTGACAACATTCCCAGGTCTCTCAGGTATACTTTCCTCTTGCAATTGAGTCCTATCATGATCCTCTAAAATATCCTGAGTATCCTCGTGGGGCACTTCATGTATTTCTTGAGATGTCTGTTCAACTTCCTCAGGGACTGAACTCTCTCGTGCTCCATGAGCTACACCTGTCCAATTTCTAAAATCAAATTCTAACATGCTATTGTCAACGGGTTCTGAAGATTTGACATGTGATAAGCCAAGTTTACTTTCATCAAAAGTAATATCTCGACTTATCGTTATCTTCCGTTTATCAGGCAAGTAGACTCTGTAAGCTTTAGTCTCCAAATCATATCCTACAAATAAACTCTTCGTGGTCTTGCTTTCCAATTTGTTTCTATCACTCTTCGGAACATGCAAGTAAGCCAGACAACCCCAAGTTCTAAGATGACTAACATCTGGCTTTCTACATGTATACTTCTCTTCTGGCGTAATACCTCCATTAGCACGTGTCGGCCCTCTGTTTATCAAGTAAGTCGCAGTATTAGCAGCTTCTGTCCATAGATATCCAGGTACTTTGCTTGCATACATCAAACTTACCATTTTCTCAATGATAGATCTGTTCCTTCTTTCGGCAATTCCATTCTGCTGCGGTGTTTTTGCCTGTGTAAGATGCCTCTTTATCCCATTATCCTCAAGATATTTAGAAAACTGCTTCGAAAGAAACTCGCCACCTCTATCGGTTCTCAAAATTTGAATCTTCTTTCTGTTTTGATTTTCCACTCTCTCTTTAAAAATCTTAAACTTCAAAAATGCCTCAGACTTTGCCGTAAGGAAGAATGACCAACTTTTCCGTGAAAAGTCATCGGTAAGAACCATAATATATTTTGATCCTCCCAAAGAAACATATGGCAAAGGTCCCATTAGATCACCATGTACTAATTCAAGTACTTTGGTTGCTCTTGATGCAGATTCTTTTGGAAACCTCTCCCTCGTTTGTCTTCCCGCTAAGCAATTTTCACACACTTCATGATAAGAATAAATTGGAGGTAACCCTTTCACTCTGTCTGCTTTCGATAAATGAGATAATCCCCTAAAATGTAAGTGACCAAATCTATTATGCCATAGTTTGGCTCGGTTTTCTAATACCACACTATTTACCTCATGCTGCGAAGTAAACTTGTATAATCCGTTAGCTGGGTCACGTATTCCAGCTGCTATAATGTTTTTGTTTTTCAGATTATCAAGTAACCAACATTTAGTCTTTGCAAAGACTACCACACCCCCTTTATCTGTAAGTGCTCCAACCGACATCAAACTCTTCGTAAGAGAAGGCACATACAAAACATCCGATAATTTTATTTCTCCATCAAGAGTTTGTACAGTAGATGATCCTTTTCCTTGAATTCGATGAGACTCTCCTCCTGCGTCCTTAATCGACCTCCATTGCTAATTGAATCGACATTATCTAAAATGTCCTTGTCTTTGGTCATATGAGCGTAAGCTCGTAATCCAAAAACCAACTTTGCTCATCAAGAGGTTTGGTAATTTCTACCAACGAAGCCTCAAAATTCTCGGTATTTTCTATTTCCCGCTCTCCTGTTCGGCAACATTTGCACTACCCCGTGGTTTATACTTGCTATCCGGACGGTTTCTTGCAATATGTCCCGCCTTACCACAACAATAACAATAGAAAATGTTGCTATTGTTACCTTGATTTGCTCGCGTCCTCGTCCCCTTGATGAGTAATTTCCACGGCCACGTCCTCGATTGTTTCCGCCTCTGCCTCCTCCTCGAGTAGATGTGTTTCCTTGATGTTCGCAAATAACGCTTCGTGTCATTTTCTTCTCCTAGTTTGCAAGATGCGTTGCTTCACATTATGAGCCTCGATCAGTAACTCGCACACAACCTATCAAAAGTGGGTATCGCCTCCAAATTTCAAACGAGTGACGGTGCTTTCATAGCTTCTCGGTAACCCTTGCACCATCACTTGAAACATTGTCCTATCCGACACTTTGGTTCTCCCATTTCGCCATCTTGCTTCGCAGACTCCTTTTGCATTGCGAATATAGTCCTCCATTGAACTCCCTTCTTTCATCTTCATTGTGTTGATCTCGTGATGAGACTAACAAAATTTGTGATGGATCACCGGACTCATAACTACGCTTGATGTTGCCCAAGAGTCAATTTGGATCATCAAAGTTCGCAATATCATGAATGATATCATCTTTCACCGAACTTATGATAGCATCACAAATGACCTTGTCATCAACTAGCTTATTCTCACTCACGTTCCTCGAGTACCAAACATTCTTTGGGAAAATCGTAGGTACGATTTTATTCTCGATAATCTCCCACGATTTCTCTTTCCTCGTAAAGCTCTCATTTTCACTTTCCAGACACTATAATTCTCATCTCCGAAAGCTTATTAGCTTCCCAAGGGAGATATTCTTGCTACTCGATGTCCGAGCCATTTCTAATTCTGTCTCACCGCTAGTATCACTGACTATCTTGCTCAATTGATTCCTCAATAGGCAATTCAACATATATTTCTCCTCCGATTCTCTAATCAAATCACTTGTCTCTTGTGTAGGACTTTGTTCTCTTCTCGACCTTCCACTAGGATCAAGACGTCCTTCACTACATCATCGTAAGACATGAGACTCCCTCTGTTTTTGAGGAGCGGCGCTCACTCAAATCTCTCCTAGCAACAATAGATTCCTCAAAAGGTACGAGCCTCCCCTCGGCTCGATACCATGTTGTTGCAACTGGTGTCTTTATTGTTTAGAGAAGCAAATATATACAAGAAGATTTCATTGGTGCCGCCTTCTATTCTGAAAGGGCACAGTTTCCTTGGTGCCGCCTTCTATTCTGAAAAGGCACAGTTTCCTTGGTGCCGCCTTCTATTCTAAGAGACACAGTTCGAACGGTGCTAGAATATCATCTAGGTATGGAGAGATACTGAACACGTGTTTACACCAACAGTTGGGATGTTCTAGTCCAGGTCGGCGGCGTCGATACATGTGGACCTGGATATGATGTATGGGTCGATGCTCATACAGTCATACCTCGTGAGCGTCGAGAGCTTGTGGACGATCTTGCGTGCATCCAGGTGCATACATGGAACGACGTTTCTTACGACTGGCATTCGGCAGATGGTGAGAACATGGGCTACGAGATGGACTAGGAGAAGAGCATCAACGACGTGGGCTTGCGTTTCGACGAATACCTGCGCAGACTGCACGGGGGGCTTGCAATCCCTCACCTAGCTGGCCTTCATTTTGGACAATGTGGAGCGCTTTGGGCGCCGTGTGGTTCCCGTGGCGGGACCTGCGCTGGCGGTCATGATGTCAGAGGCCATGAAAGCGATCGAGGATCCCACGGAGTACTCCACCTAGGGGAAACTGAAAGAGAAACTTGGGGACCACTTAGCTGAACTGTTCCTTTCCTTGATAGTCTTGATAGCCTGACAAGCTTCGGAAAGTACCTCAAGAAGAAGCAGAGCTCCGAGGCGGTGGGAATTCTTGATGATCTCGCAAAGTTCCAGCAGAACCCGACAGCGTCTTTATCGGCCATTCCGGCCGACCTGCCCGTGCTGAAGAAGGATGAGAAGAAGGAGGCGGCGTTGGAAGTTGCTGGTAGGCCCGCTTCCATACAGAAGTAGGGGGCCGACGTACGAGGGCGACCACGCCGACGGCCGGCCGCGCCCCAGCAGTTGACGCATATATCATGTCCTGAACATGCTGCCCAGCCTGCCGCAATCCCCGCAACGTGCAGCACAGATTGGAGTACTAGACTGGTTGTAGTTTGTGCAATCTGAGCAGCTTAGTTACGAGTAGTTCCAGATGAGGTTACAATTTGATCTGAAGTCGTATATATGTACATGTGAGCACTTCTCAGGTGTGATTTTCTTCTAGAATAAAGAGTGAACAACATCCTACTTGTCTTTCTGTCAAGTTTCCTTCTCCAGATTTTGTTTCGCAAACTTGTACGTGCATATCCAACAAACTCCTCCTCAATGTAACTTCGAGAAACAGCAATCTCTCCGATGTGGCTGCTTGATGTCTTTGCTGTTGAACCAGTTGCTGTATACTTGTGCAGGAAGTACAAAATAAGATTGAAGATTCAAGCCACACAAAATGAGTCTTGAGAGCACGAGTGAACGTAATTATGTACTCTTCTCACAGAAGTCTCTCACGGCTTGACGGACGTTCTCTAAGTAACACTTCATCCTTCATGTCAATATTGCATATGGAAATCGACCAGTATGGTATGTTTCCAAGGGAAATGACGTTTCTCACTTCGAACCAATCACCACGGCTTGTAATTGCACATGGCCAGTGTAACCAAATTGCTCAAGGTTACAGTAGCCTGTCATGCATGTAGCAGATTGTTGCTCCAAATTAGGCAACAATTGCTTTTGAGGTCAAAGACACTTGTGGTAGTAGTCAATTGTGATTCCGTTTTTCTCGAATTGAGACTTTCATCCGACTTTCTGTCAAAATTTCTTCAAAGTTTCTTTACCTTGTGCACATGTCGATCAAAGTCCTAGTGTTTCCTGTTTCTAGCACCTCAATCTCTTCAAAGTGGCTTCTCAAAAAGATAGAAGTTTATTCATCTTCTGGAAATCCATAGTAAATCTGCAAAAGGGTTTCCAAGTCACATGAAAGTCGGAGGCAAGTACATTTCTCGCACTATGTGGATACGTAATATACTACATGAAAATCCGTCTTAAGTAGAGGTTTTTATCAGGATATAGTTCTAGGTGTATCACTCGCTCTGTGTAAAGTCGACGTTCATAAATCGGAACTTGTGCCATGAGAAGACAGAGCGACGCTCAAGCCATGGCGATGGGAAGTGGCAGCTTTTAGCTGATTTGTAAATGGGACTTATGGAATATGAATTGATGTCATAGATGAGAATTCTACACATAAGAATTCTGGATGCTTACTTCAGCTTACTCGCTCTCACATTTCCTTGCAGTTTCTAATTTGCATGCGTTGTTATTGGGATGAGCACGGATACTCGTCTCCATGTTACCGTGATTCGTGATCTGCTCACATTCTGTGAGATCACCAAGGGCAAGGACAATAAGGCTGTGATCGCCAGCACCATTATGTAAGTATTTCAGTCTGGATTTTTTTCTGGCGCATAAGATGCACCGGTGATGGTAATGTGACTTCTATTTCAATTTGCAATGTGTTTTGTGGAGAGTCCTTCATTGTGTCTCCCAAACTTCACTGTCTACTAAATGTACGATTTCGAGTAAAAGCAACAGAAGCAAGTTTCCGGAAGTTCATAAGATTGCGACGTATTTGTGTTCACTTGTTGGATCTTAGAGTACTACGATTCTGCGGTGTCAAATTTACGAATCCATGGACGCACTCAGTAGATGTATTAGTAAACGACATGATACGCCAGCTTTACTGGTTATTAACAGAATGTAGATTCTCAATACATGCATCACGAGCTTTGCAACCATCAATGTACAATGTAATTGAGCAATCATTACACTGTGAACCAGAGTGAGGATCTCACTCGGCGGACCATTCTTTTCAAGGAATTTTTACTACTAATTAAGAAGCCTAGACTCCTAGGATGTGCACGAGATATGTTTTCAGTTGACGCAGAATTCGGCGCCTTGGCAGCTGTTTTTTCAGAGCTACGGAATCTTAATCGGCCGTCTGTGATAACATGAAAATGGGCGCCTCAACTTCTTGATTGCTACATCGAATGCACGATAGATATCATCAATTTAGGTTAAGTAACAGAACAGTCCGTTTACGAGATATCACTCAGGCCATGCATGTGCTTTCATTGCGAGATCGATCCTCTTTACGTAGTGCTCTGTACTTTGATTGATCTGTGTGTCAAATGTATCAGTTTCTGATTCTTCCGACTGAGGCAGATGAACAAGCGCTGTAGGTAAGTAAGTAGTCCTTCATAAAGGGGTTGCCCGTGACTCGAGTAGTTGTCATCAGTGTTGCCCCTGATGTAGCAGTCCCAGAAGTTGTGACGCCTATTTCAATCAAATGGTGTGCTTACGACTTGCAAAGCGGCCATGTTTCCCCCGATTACAATTGCAACGGCCTGAGCTTCACTCTTTCTTGCCATGGCCCAAGGTGTCGGATTCTACACATCGTTTCAATCCATCGCGTGTTATGCATCCAGATTCTACAATTTGATTCTAAGGTAATACACGGGGTACTTGAAGTAGTAAGTATACTTGACAGGGAAATCAATATCTGTTCTCCATCAATAAAGATGCAAATTAAAGCAGTTTGGCTCATAAATCACGATGGTGGTATCCCCGAAAAAACCACCACAAACTGCTCATGGCATTGCATTGTTGGAACGCAGCTCACTAGCATCACAAGTGTTACAAGAGCAGGAATTCTGAATACAAGAATTTTCTTTGCATAAGTTGAGTCACCGTATGAGACTACAACAACTCCAGGAGATGGCCTCCCACTACCTCGTGAGTCATGGTAGAATCACCGGAGTCTGACTGAGATGCTGCAATAAAAGTCACCGCGCGCATTGCCTGTCCAGCAAGGTCGGAACCGGTGTAGAATCTCCACGGCAGATTGCAGCACCGAATGTGAGACATCTCAATTCTAACCCCGAAGTGTCTACCGAAATTGAAAGCCCGGTGGTTTGCTCCGGTGTAACGCATATTCTTACTATCACATCAGTTTAGTCTAAGTCGATACTATCAATGACCGAGCACTCGGTTAATGATTGAGAAGAGCGGTTACGTTGAACACATTCTTAAGGTCATCATGCAATCAAAGCTCTCTGACATCGATTGACATGATCCTTTCGAGTATGAATTCACTGTACATATGGCTTCGCTACTTCATGTGCTCTTCGATTCGAGGATAAGTAAAATGATATACTGTATAGTAGATCATAACATCAACTTGTCCTGTATCATGATGGAATCATATGAATGCAGTCCACGAGTGTTTACGACATGCTCAGCAATGGTGGTGACATTTTGGATGATTGATAAGAGGAGGAATAACGTGATGCAATTTCACAATAGAAACTTGGGCGCTTTACGCTATGGACCTTGAGGCATGACTCTTGGTGAAGATGAGTGATCTTGAAAAATCAAAAGTATAAATTTTCACTGCCTTGGTCATTCCTAGAATAGGACAAGTTTAAGCTCAATTTTCTAATCTAAATCCTCATCATTCCCTCTTTTACATTCCCTTTATTGTCCTTTCTCTTATGATAGCTGGATACTTGTCATTTTATGATTATTGAGTCCCATGGTCTCCTAGATTAACACTTGTCATTTTATGATTTTTGAGTCCCATGGTCTCCTAGATTACAATTGAGCCGAAGTAGAACACTTTTTACAATTTTGGACCTCCTTATGAAATGAATGTTTTCCGCTTATCAGAGGTCACTCCAGTAAATGTTGGGGCGTCAAATTGTTAATTATTTTTTCCCTCTTCAAATGCAAATATCTCTGCGTTGTTCTCCTATTTGGAAACATTTTATTCTTGCATTCACTTATAAATTTAAAAAAAAAAAAATGTTATTTTGTATATTATTTTTTTCTATAACATTACTATTTTTTAAATCACTTCCAACTATAACATATATGTCCTTGACATTTAACGAATCATATGGAAAGCATTTAACCTCTTATTTATTTTTTGGTTGTAGTGATGGTAAATAATGATGGTAAATATTGATCTTACATTGCAAAAGTTTGGCCTTAGAGGAGTTTTACACTATGGATTACCATTACCATTACCCTTTCCATTTGGATGTGCAGCGGAATGTCACATTGTTCACCCAAGTGCGATTACATGGCCCCACTAAACCTCGACCATAGCATGAATCCATCTTGTCATATACGATTGCAGATTGAGGAGTTAACATTTCTACTTACCTTCAAGCGCACTTGGCTTCTTCTAAACCTCTAAAGTTAGAAAGAGCCAGATTGTGGCGTTTTGACTTTGGACAAGCTCTCTGCTACCATGAAATATGATCATATGTAGTTGAAACTCTTCATAGACTCGTGAGTTTCCTACACCTTTCCAAATGAATGAGAGCATTTGAGCTTCTAAATATCTCTTACTTTAGGAGATATTTGTAGTAAAAGTTTGAAGATACTATTAGGGCATGCTGAAATATGCCAAAACTATAATTATGTTCATATATTCTCAAAATCTAATAGATTAGTAACTTCAAAAATCCAGAAAGAATTGAGATTTTACGTTTTCAAATTTACTTTCTGTACATTTATTTGAGGTTCTAAGGCATCCTCACACCTTTTGGATTTCCAACCTCAATAATTCTTGACATGCCTTTTGTTTATTGTCAAATTTCAGCATACCTCCATTTGAGAACTCAAGCATTTCTATAGGCTTTATAGGTTCCTCTCGTAAGGGTCAAATTTATATGGACGGAATCCTAACAGACTTGGAAACAAGGACTTGAAGAGTCTTAGTTCATATATACTTTTAATTTGATTTCTTTTGGCTCACAAAACACTTCGAAGTTCCCATTCTGCAACAAGGGAAAACTTCTTTTTTCAACTTTAAGTATTATGATCTCACTTACGATTCATGACTCCATGAGGAATTACAATCTAAGATTTGGAATACATATACAAATATAAGTAAGACGGTAGATCATACGGTGACATTCCAAAAATACATTAAGAGTTTAATTTTGCACCTTGCTTTGAAAGAGTGCAGTTTGCATTGTTTCTGGCAAATTTAACCCTAAATTCTCCGAAGAGCCATATCGTGGCCAGTTTGACTTTGTTTAGGCTCTTGTTACTAAATATAGGTTGCATGAGGTTGAAAATTTCTCCAGAACGTCCCGTACCTTTTCAAAAAGTGATTCAAAATTCCTCATACTTTCACGGTCAATGTTTGAAAACACTCCTGTTTAAATTTGCCCAAAAGTATTTAACCTACGATATATGCTCTTCTTATTTATTCTCAATATGTGCCCAAAATCAATTAGATCGTAGTAGCTTAAAAAATTTAGCAAAATTTGAGATTTTACTCTTTTTCAATTTTTGTTTCACAGGTTTGAAAGCATGATTTCACAGCTTAGAGTTTCAATCCAATCATTTCTTGACATGCCATTTTTTTATCGTCAAAGATTAGCCATTGTAATTGAATATTTCAGCATACTGCCATGTGAAAAATCAAGCAAGTCTATAGGTTTTATAGGTCCTGTAAGGGTAAAAATTGTATAGACAAAATCTCAACTCATCACTTAGGAACTAGGATTTGAAGAACCTCAATTCAAATTTACTCTTGCCATTGAGTCTTGGCTCAAAAATACTTCAACCTATTTTGCAACTTGTGAATTATTATTATTTTTAAACTTTGAACACTATAATCTTACAAGTGGTGAGGAATTTAAGGGGGTAACCACAAACACCAAGTTCAAGGCGGTTCACCCTTTCGATATGAGGGGGTAAGGTAGCGGCTCCCACTCCCGTGAGAGTGCCCATTCCCGCATGATACAGCAGCACCTCAATCCGCGTACTTCCTACAAGCACGTTTCCTGGTACCTCCCAAATCGGAAAAGGGAGATCAGGAAAAGGGAGCTCGGTGCAAAGCGGGTGGGCATCAGTCGTGCAAGACGGCGGCAATGGCGTCCTTAGTATACTAAAACTTAGATGTAAAGTAGTGACTCACTGTTTGTGCTACAGTTAGACACAGGAATAGGGGTTTTTGGGAATGGATTTCGGTGCATGTCCGGCACGGTTTTCTGGAGTCGAGGTGCTTGAGTTGAGGTGTACGTTAGCGTGCATTGTGTGTCCTCATGTCACAAGAGTGGCACTCCTCTGACTTAGTGAAGAGTGCCTGCATACTTTTCAGTTTGAGTGACCAGATTGTACAGCATCTTTCAATTTTCATGGATTTTTTCTCACAATACTATCTGTTTGGTATTTGCCTTCATGACCGTCCGGTTGAAAATTCAATTGTTGTTACACAACTGTGCAATCTATCTTATACCCACGGGAGTGGGTGCCGCTACCTTAACCCTTAAACGTCAGACCCAGCCCGAGGGGTTGGGTTTTTTTTTGAGAGAATCTTGCTCATAACTTACACTCCATTATACCAAATGGAATTTTTAAAATTCCAAACTGAGCACCTTAAAGAGATCTATACTTTCTTAGAATAGAGCTCACGCAAATTAAAAATAGAATAATGCTAAAAGTGGAGTTTTAAAAGAGATTTTGGGTGTGGTATCAGGACAGCATATGACGTTTAAGGGTTAACCACAGACGCCAAGCTCAAGGCGGGCTACACCTCAGAGTTGGCACGCCGTTGAAGACGAGCAAAAGGTCGCTAGAGATATACAGTGATCACGCACTAGGTTGCATGACGAGCAAAAGATTTTTAGGAGGAGCAAAAGGTATATTTAGAGAATGACGAGTGTGATTCCTTGGTGCGATGGACAAATCAAAGAATAGTTACATGAGGAGGACATGAGGAGAATCGTTCGCGGTACAGTAGGCCCAGTGAGAGGAGCTTCATAGGCCCAGTGAGAGGAGCTTCATGTGGGCGAGCGCATATTTACTTAGATTTATTGCCTGGTGTAAGCGACACATGAACCCGCAATATCTTCCTGCCACGAGAATGTGATGTCAACGACTGATATGGTCTTGTTGACAGGAGCATGAGGGACATACATAATACATGAGGTGCCTCCTCGCGCGGTCGAATTTTTTAAGCGGACCAGGAAATTAGGGCTCAACACTCAAAAGGTGCCACTTGCACTTGAATTTCCATGGAGGCGGTTCCAAGTAGTAGTTTCTCAGAACTCCATGGCTGGCCTCGTTTCTCAGAACTCCGTGCCCTCGTTTCTTAGAACCGCCATGCCCTCGTTTCGTTTCTCAGAACGCCATGCCCTAGTTTCTCAGAACGCCTCTAGTTTCTCAGAACGCCATGCCCTAGTTTTTCAGAACTCCGTGGCTGTACCCGTTTCTCAGATCTCCGTGCCCTGGTTCCCGATAAGGGTCTGTATCGATGAGGGTCTGTAGATTACCTTGCGACGGTATGTAGAGATAGAAACGCCCGTCCCTTTCTAAGTGGCCGGCGTGAATGAAGCGTCAATTCGTAATGCTAATTATCCGATGGCCACTAGACAAGGGAAAATTGGAATAACAGTACTTCCCCTTTCAAGAGTGGACACTATAATTACACTAGGTTCTAGCTAAATATTAGTGCCTTGAGGATACTTGACATGGTATCCTCCCAAAGGGCTTTGAGGTACCCATACAACAAGGTCCGAGGACCCCCCACAATAGTTGGGTGGACTATAGTGGTGAGCACCACGTCGGCATGGAGAATAGAACCCACGACCTCCTCATTGGGGGCCATGAGCCCTATTCACCAAGTCAAGGCTTGTGGTGCCTTGCAAATTACCTTAGTTGTTGTCCCCCGAATGTGCCGAATTTCTACCAAATGTCGAAATACAACATTTTGGATGAAAGTCGAGGCAAAAACTTTAAAGAGCCATAACATCTTCATCCGAACTTCATTTTGGATAAAATCACATGCGTTGCGCTCCCAATCGAGTTTAGTTTGTGTGGCAAGTATTGCAAGCCCATGCAATAAAGTATGGAAACTCTTGTTTTCACTCGCATAAATGGCATGTATTTTAGTGAAGGCAACTCTTGTTTTTGAGTTTTCAAACATGGGGCATGTTTTACCATTGTAAAGCAACTATGGGCCGGGAATCAAGAAGTTTTTTTTATAATTATAATTTATTTTTATAATTTTAATTTTTACAAAATCATAATCTCAAGATGAACTCTAAAAGCTCTCTAGTTGAAAGATTTTGATCCAATAACTTTTGGTATTTGATCTGCAATGATGTTTCGACAATGAAAAAAGTTAAAAAGTGGATGATTTTGGAGGAGCTATATATCCTTCATCCACCATTGGATTTTGACTTTTCTTGTGATAAATTTCAGTTAGAGTTAGTTTTCATGATAAAAACCTTGACAAAATTAAAGATCTATTGAATACAAGGCATGGAGTTGAGTTTAAACGGTTAGAGTTTCGGACTATTTTTCTTTTGTAAAATTTTTGGCAATTTTCACCATTATATGCGCAAAGAATTTTTTTTTTCATGAATTTTTTTTCTGTTCAAAGGTGATATTGTGATGAAGGTAAACATCTTCGTAGTTGGTGGTTATTTTACTGCAATAAGTCTATTGGTAGCAATTTCTCTTTAAAGTGAAAATGTTGGACTTTGTAATCATGTTTATTGAGTACTGATATGCTACAATTTTGCAATCCATAAGGCCTAATGACTCACGATTTTGTCCTACATGATGTATAATAATTCTATCATAAGATTGTACACTTGAGATTTGAATTACTTATGTTTGTTTTCATTTATGACACTATTGTGAGAAATGTGTTCTCTTTTGAACAAACAATTTTGAATCTTCCTGCTATCAAAAAGAGGTCTTTGTATTTGAATTTTAGCTCAACATGATGTGAGAATTCAAGCGTTTCTCTAGGCTTTATAGGGTCTATGAGGGAGAAATTATTACGTAGTTATATTTGTATAATTCACCTAGGAAAAGGAACCTTTCGAATGTGGTTTTTTTTTCCCAAAACCACCATATTTCAGCAAGGGTAAAAAACTTCTACTTCAACTTTGGACATTAGAATCTCACAAAATGATGAGGAATTTGAATAAAAAAATATGACTTACATATACATGTTAGATACTAAGAATCTAGATCTTACAATTACTTGAAAATATATCAAAATTTTCGAAAAAAATACGTGAGATTGAAAGAGGATAGTTTTCATACTTTTTAGCATTTTTGGACTAGTCAACTTCAAAGAGTAAATGCATGACATAACAACCTCTTGCATTTCGAGCGCGGATGAAAGCTTTCACACGAGCCTGCCCGAAGCTAACTGCCCAAGTGCTGCCGCACGGTATCCATCAAGGCGGTTGTGATGCCGGGTGAGTCCCCCATTGTTGGGACTGACGACCTGCTCGTGACCCTCCCTCGTTGAGCGCTCGTCCTACGTAGGTCACGTCCCTCCAATTGCAGCCTCCCCCAAAAAATTCATGTATATGGAGAGGTGCTTTAGGGATTATCATTCTAGACATTTTTGATGTAATTCTGTATTTATTCTTTCTTCTTTTTTTATTTTTTATTATTTTTTTTAAAAAATAAAATAAAAATAATTTTTTTTTATCTTCATCATCATCTTAGCTTATTGATTGTGAATACATTTCATGTTTAGAAGGGGGAGTAGGGTCCAATGCATAGTATAGGAGGCTCTCCAAGTTCGATTTCTGGAATTGGAGATTTGATTCATGTTGTGAAGAATACCAAACCGAACTGGTGAAGAACATAAAACAATATTGGTTCGAAGACATCAATCCATAATATTGGTTCAAAGACATCAATCCATAATATTGGTTCAAAGACATCAATCCATGATATTGGTTCAATATAGTTGCACATTACTTATAATTCATCTCTAAAGAAATATTACAAGGCATGGAACTGGTATCAGAATTCAAGCCTAAAGTACTCCTCAAGAAGAAAGCATTTGTGCACGAATTTCCTGACTGTAGTATTTGGGCCCTCTGCTATAATATTTGGGGCCCTAGCTTTAGTAGTTGGGGCCTCTAGTTGCACTAGTTCTATTTTCTATATTGTCAATTTTCATGGTGTCTTTCGGCTGCTACTTAGATTTGCGTCCTCTCCAAATGCTCTCAGGTTCTAGGCACTGTGGCCCTAGCCTCGGTTATAATATGGGCATGGTTGTCATATCAGACAAATTACTATTCATTTCATGTTCTACAGGACGAGTTACTATTCATCACATGTACTTCAAAGGTACATTTGATAAATGGTAACTTGTCCTATAGGACATGAAATGAACAGTAATTTGTTCAATATGACAACCATGAATATGAGTTGCCGCTTGGCGGAGCGCCTTAGTGGGCCGGGAGAGGGGTGGCAGCGAGATTGCGGGGCAGGGCCGGATACGAGGCCTTAGTGGACTAGGGAGAGGGCCAGAGGGGTGGGGATTGCCGGCTGCAAGGCTCGGTGCTCAGGCTAGAGTGGGGTCTTAGGAGCCGGCGGGCACGCTCATGCTGAAGGTCAGACTCCTCGATGATCCCTAGCCTCGCCAACACTTTTCACAAATTTTGAAGGCTTGCGGGATGTGGAGTCGGGCCCCTTACGAGGCTATAGTGGACCAAGAGGGCTAGCAGAGTTGCCGGCTGCAGGGCTGGGTGCTCAAGCTGCATTGGCGGAGGAAGTCGGCTTCTGCCTACGGGCACGCTCATGCCAAAAAGGGGATATTAAGTATTTTGAGACAATTTGCAATCTCAATTTAAATCAGTGGTTAAAAATAGTAAATCTGGTGTCAAGTAAAATGAGACTTAATTGAAAATGAGACTCGAATGAACCCAACAAAAGAATGTAATTTGAACCCTCGATACCAAAAATTCTATTAATATATTTGTTGATCATTAATATTCATTATTTTGAGACGGAAAGTATATTGAGACTACTTCACATCTCATTACTTGAGTCATAGATTGCAAGCTTGAAGGACCAAAAAGTATTATGCATGATGAATATTATTACTTTAAAGAAAAATATATATAAGAAGTAATCCGATCAAAGGACATATTAATATCTATAGAGAAATAAAATTATCACAACACCAATGGAAGGAAATAATCCCATGGAAATACATTGAAATGGATATACCATCTTACTATAAATAGATAAATCATCTCTAGAAGTAGTGTCATACTACTCTAATTTGCATTGGCTACATTGCAATGAGAAAGGGTGTACCATTGAAACTAATATAATCTAATATAACTATATATTAACATGAAAACTACTCATCAAACTCGATAATTGAGTCCTTAATAATTGAAATTTGTAGCTCCGGTATGCACATCTTGGGATTAACGGTTTCAAGACGAAATCTTGGCTTCCAAGCTCCCATGATTGATGTTGTAGCCACCCAAGTTGGATCATAATCCATATCTTTACACCAAGAGTTACCTCTTCTTGTATCCCACCCTTCGTAAGTGTCAGGATTGACATGTTTAGAAGAATGCGGCTTCCAATACTCAATGTGGATTTCTTGAGGATGCTCTACACTAGCATTTGGGTTGCTCAAAGCACGAGCTATCCAAAATTTCTTAAGATCTCCATCAGCCGGACGTAGCACAAGTAGGTATCCCTCAAAAACATCACGTCCAACTCTGAATGATGCTTGTGGACGATCTCGTATTTGTCCTACGAACGGAGGATCAACAGCAAATTCCTCGCGCAATTCTCCGTTATTTTCAAATCGATCCTCTTCACTGAGAGTACCTAGAAGTAGGCCAAAATCCATCCCTAAACGTTGATGGAGCAGGGGACGGGTAAATCTAAAGCCTCACGAATCGCTTTCCAATAGTAAATGAATTGTTCATGATGTCTACGATAGTCTTTGTTGGATCAAAGATCCGCCCGGGACTCCCACAAGCTCACAAAACCACTAATTCCCTTTCGAATATCTTCTATATTCTTCATTTCGTTTGGAACTAGTAACGTAGGATCTCCAAGAGGAACCCGAGGTTGACCATTTGGCAAAACTTTCCACAACCTACCCCCCGCACTATCTAGAGGAAGCCACTCGCTATCCGCATACTGAATTTTTATCTTGCATCAAAGGCCACCGGAAGCATCTCTAAAAAACCTAAATTGTTGGGCACTAGTATGCCCCGGATAACGCCTCGTCGCCATCACAAAGGTAACCTTTGATGAACGTCTTGAAACCGGAACTTCCTCAATTAAGTGAGGAATTACGGCTTATCCTCTGTGTCCATGAAAGATCTCATGAGAAGGGGAACAAGAGGGTATTTGTTGGTCTTGAGCTTACTACTCCATCGCCCGAAAAGAGCATCAATATCTTCATGAGTGTGACCCACAATAAGGAAGTTCAAGTAAATCTCTCGAAATACGGCCTTGTACACACGAGCAAAGTGAAAAGAATGCAAAAACAAATCGATTCTTATTATCCCCGCAAGCATTATCTAGGCGCATGTAGCACCGGAGGAAGAGTCTTTCCCGGGATTGGAGCCCTGGGAGAAGACCAAGCGAATCCAAGCACATGTCCGCCCCATCCAAAAAGACCTCGGAGAGAGGCTACTTCTACCACCACCAAACAAGCTGCGCTCGGAAGAGCACTTCGGAGGAGATTCCAAATCTCTTAGCAGCTGAGCAAATGAACCGATAGTATGATTAGAATCCGTGGGATATATATCGAGGCCGTAATGTGCGTAACGTACATCTCCGTGTCCATGAGCAATCATGCCTGTGATGGAAACCGGCAATTTCATGAAGGAATCGGTCGATTTACTCTTGTGTGAGAATTGCGGAGAGGCTGTCTTGGAATGATCCATTTTGTCATGAATAATGCACAAAGACGATTCGGGCCGTTGTCATAAAGATTGTTGTGCATCCGGGTAAGCGCGGGGCTTCTTGGTACGGTAGTTAGTGTGACTTATGGAGGTGAATCTTCTATCAACCTATTCACTTCAACCTATTCAACACTTTTACAACCTCCCGGCCACTTCAAGCCTTCATTTCTCCTTGCTCCAAATAGCTCCTTGCATGAAACCACCTTTCACAAGTAGAATATCTTGCCTTCTAACACCTCCTAAAATCTCTCCTCATGAAACCTCTCCAAGCAAAAGATACGGCTCAAAACGTAAGATGAAAAGTTTTGCTCTCTTGATAGCTCATGAGAGAAGATACAAGCTAGATGCTTTGTGCATCTCCTCACCCCTCCAACCAAACTCAACACCTTCTAAACCTCTATTATTGAAGAATACTTAGAGACACTCAAAATCCCACTCCAACTCACACATACCCACTAATCACTTGTTGTTCATGCCCAACTCCAAACTCCTAGCCAATTTATACTAATCTACACCCAAGCTCTAACCAATAAGAAACCACCACATATTAGGTTACACAAAGACGATTTTTGCAAGATTGGTCCAATGAGAAGCCTCCACATCGCCAACTTGATGTTTTACCTTAATCGGTCCAATGGTAAGCCTCCACATGGTTGACTTTAAGCCTTCCTTGGTTGGTCCAATGGTAAGCCTCCACATGGTTGACTTTAAGCCTTCCTTGGTCGGTCCAATAACAAGCCGCCTCCTTCGCACCACCTTATCCAACTAAATATCTAACTAAATATCTACTCTATCTAACAACCAAACGTCGGTTCTCAACCTTAATATCAACATAAACAAAGGCTAATCATGATCTCAACATAAACTAAACCCTAGCCACAACATAAAATCAATCCCACATTAACCACATATAAATTAGTACTAAACACCACTAAATAAATAATCACAACTACTAAACGGCCCACATCACGACACCGTGTCTCAGACTCTGAGCGGTTACTATAATAGAGCAACCTATGCGCCATTTGAGAAGTATTATGGCGTTTGAATTTGGCATCATGAAGAGCCCATGCGCGACTGCCTCGCGTATTGGATGCTCGAAGTTGTTTGATTTTGTCACATTCACCACAACGAGCAAATGTGTCACCCTTTTGCTTGGAATAGTACTCTTGGAATGATTCTTGTCGGATCCTACTTAGAGCAGATTTTGATATAGGAGGAAGACCGTGGACGACATTGATGGCATTCACCTCTGGTAAATTGTCCCTCCAGCGGAAGGAAGAGGGCAAGCACTTGGACACAACCTTCTTGCCCATATCAATAGTCTTTGTTCGATGCGGCATGAGATCCGCAGCATTTTCCACAATGGCTTGAAGGGATGCTGTGGCTTGGGTTGATTAACACAGGTAAGCCTCAACTTTTACGTTTCGATGATGTTGTGAATTGCGATGCAGCCATCATTCAGACGGTGCTTTTTTTTGTTGTTAAAACTAAGTATGAGAATTGTTGGAGCTTAAAATCACCGGTTGTCGTTAGATCTACAACTGTCATAGATTTTAGGTACTTGAATATACGCGGTGAAATGTAAATGTGATTCCGTATTAGTTCGTGGAAGCACAATTCATCCCCGGGCCGAGGATATTTCTGTGTTTGTCATGTGTCTATGCGTATATAGTCAGGGTTGATTATCCGGCGGCTCGGGGATAATGTACCAAAACGAACTGGATTCAGCACTCCATAACAAAAATTATCCCCGGGCCGGGGATAATATTCGCGATATTCCATGTTGTTTCATAAAATGGATAACAACTATCCCCGGGCCGGGGATAACCTAGCGAAAAAGTGAGCTTTTTAAAAATATTCAGATATTTCATTTTCCCCGTTGGCAATAATTTATTCATCGTGCCGAAAAAAGTGTGAATATTATGCTTAATTATCGGCGGCCCGGGGATAATGTACCAAAACGAACTATATTCAGTACTTCACAATAACAATTATCCCCGGGCCGGGGATAATATTTTCATTTCCCATGTTGTTTCAAAAAAATGCAAACAGTTATCCCCGCGCCAGGGATAATATTGGCACTTTTCCATGCTGTTTCAGAAAATGGCAAACAATTATCCCCGGGGCGGGGATAATGCTGGGTATGTCATATGATTCTGTTTGTTCAATCAGAGTTGATTATCCCCGGACCGGGGATAACCTAGCAAAGAGGCGATTATTTAAAAATAATACAGTAATTACAGTAGCCGGCTTGGAAGAATTAACTTCTATACCCCCCCGGATAAGCATATGAATGATGAGTAAAATTATCGGTTGCCCGGGAATAAATACAGGACTTTACAACAACAATTATCCCCCCCCCCGGGAATAATAGTGTCATTTTGCTATGCTATTACATGACGTAGATAAGTATATCTCCGGGCCGTGGATCACATTGCAGTCTGTCGTCATGTTTTATTGTGTTGAGTAGAGCCGACCCCGAGAGAGACCACGAACACTAACGGAGAAACACCCTATGAAGTAACAGTTATCCCCGCGCCGGGGATAATTGCATATCTTATTCGTAGAAATCAGAAAGACTATAATAGAATTATCCCCGCGCCGGGGATAATTCCATATCTTATTCGTAGAAATCAGATAGACTACAACAGAATTATCCCCGCCTCGGGGATAATTATACTATTTTGGCATTAGTACTGATGAGTTGTTTTTGATGATTGCAGACCAAACGATGGCTCTCAGCAACACAAATCCTCTCGACATGTCTTTGGACAAGGTTCAGCACCCCTTCGGGTTCAACCCATTCCTGCGCGATAACGATGACGAAAGCCTTGACCTCTGGCTCTTCAAGGACGTGGTCGTCAGCTGGACTCTCAAGATCGTGAAGAACCATGTCCTCGTCATGACCAAGATGGTCTACACGGACCCTTACATGCCCTTACACCAGAATGTAAGTGTAACAGCATTCGAGGCACATAGGCAGAAGTACATGATGCTCAGGTGCGTCCTTCTACAGCAGGACGAGGATAGGGAACCTTACCACTTCGGAATTGTGGTAGAGGTGGGAGTAGACTGCGGAGCACAGTTCGACCCGCACGGCTTTCTTGAGGAACTGCACAAGACTCGACATGGCTTTCTCAAGTTCTGGGAGGACAACATCAAGAGCTGGGAGAACATTAACCAGGAAGATACGGTTCGGAAGCTGACTACCATGCTATCAAGACTGTCCCAGTCGAATGAAGGATCAAGCAGTAAAGCGGCCAAGAAGAAGAAGGCACCCGCCGCGTCTGCGATCGTCGTGCATCCTGAAGCTTCAGCTCCGCAATCTATTGGTGCTCTACCTGCTCCTCCGCGAGTGCCTGCGAAGAGACTGATGAATGATGCGATCGTGGCGGGCAGTGCCGCCCCCAAGAAGAAGAGACAGCGTACCGCTCCCCCAGCAGCGGCAAGTCAAGGATCTGCATTAACTTCCGTTGTCGAAGTGCCCGCCCGACAGAAGAAGGACTCATCCAAACCTTCTGCTGAAGTGGCAGACTACGTGAGGTTCGCCTCTGAGCAGACAGTCTTCAACGCCAGCTTCAAGGACTCTTTCTTGTTCAAGAAAGAACAGAAGCTCGTGCCCATTTCCCAGCTTGAGAGGGGAAAGGACGCGTGGGTTGTGCGAAGTCTCGAAAGGGACATCGTTACGAACACCAAGGCATACCTCGCAAGGATGGGAGATATCACCCGGAGGTAGACGATCATCATCACTCCGATTGACGCGAATGGAAATTTGCTCCCTAGGCGGCCAACAACATGGAAGGAGATCAAGGATGGGAAATTTGCCATCATTGATGGTCAGCACTCCGTGGAAGCCTCGAGGGAGCTTCAGAACGAGCCATTGACAGGGGAAAGGAAGAAGGAACTTCTCTCGTGGTATGCATACATTCTATACGAGACCAACCCGAAGCGCCTCACTTCGATCTCGGCATTCTACAACACCACGAACCCACTTAAGCATGCCCAGCCAACGTGGGGAAACCAGATTAAACCAGGGAGGTCTATTTGGATCGACTGTGGGCGACCGTCCGCAAACGTGAACGAGAACGCAACGCGGAACAACGACTCGGTCTACAATCCCACCAATTTTAAGGTAAGACTATAGACATCTGCCTTGGATTATCCCCGGGCCGGGGATAAGCCACCGTCTGATTCAGTGATAGCCCGGTCTTAGATTACGACAATCATGTACATTATGTCTGGCAATTTCTTGGGAAATTGTTCTTTGTCATGGTTTATGAATTTCTACTCTTGTACTTCTTGCCACTAGCAAGATGTATGACTTAGTTATCCCCGACCCGGGGATAACTTTGCTGTAGTGTCCAGACATGCTTCGTGTAGACATCTAGTACTTCAGTCTTCGCATCTAACAGTTCAATCCAATGTAAATACAGAAATTCGCGGATCTTCTCAACATCCGGTTTCGGAACATCGATCCCAACAAGGTCGGGAAGACGATTCTGACTACATCTGACCTCGAGCACGAGATCCAGATCATCACCTTTCCCGACAGCATGTATGATAGGTTCGCGGAGTTCCTAGAGCTCCATTCGCTTGGGAATTTGATCAACCCTGATACAGGCGCACCTTATCGCATGAACCCAACATACTTTACGGGCGATAAGCATCATGTGAGCCGTGAGTTCTTCAGGAAGTTTGGGAATCTTTCTGATGATGACATTGACAGGGTTATCACTTTCCTGGTCCATGTTGAGACCGCGGACGGAGCGATGAAGTATCCAAGGTTGTCCTTCCACAAAACCAAATACTTTCATCGCTTGAGCCACGGTTGTGGAGATTGGATCATCCGCCAGAAGTGCAAGGCTGTAGTATACCAGGAGTTCAGGGCGGTTAGACCAACTCTTCCATTTTCCCTTCCCAACGACGGAGCAGTATGCCCTCAGAAATGGAAGGTATGGAAGTCAAGGAAGGGCTTCTCGACGGCGTCGTGGAACATGCTGCTCAGCCACATCGAGGCAAAATTCTACTCGACGCGACTGCAGAATCAAGGGAAGTGCAAGACGGCCGGGGAGCTGAAGTCCATGTTCCCCAATGCCGAGGACTTCTTCAAGAGCTTCCTCCGGGAGAAGACCAAGCATCGGGAGTCAACCAAGACATTCGATCTTCGGACCTACGACGCGAAGGCAATGACTCTCAGTGGTCAGTGGTCCACCGAGGCACCGGCAGGATCAGTTTCGCTGGGGCTGTTTGACTTGCGAGACACAGCCTTCTCGCTTTGCAAGGACTCCAATGCCGCGAAGGAGTTCTTCAAAGCTTTGGTAGCACAGTTCGCTGCGATATCAAGTCCAGCGTACACAGACCCTACTGTATGGATCTGGATTGTGAACGGCGGCAATGCGAACAAGCTTCATAAGCTGAAGGCGATGATTCAGCTCAGCCACCCCAACTACACGATGAGCACGTCCAAGTACGTGGTGACGAAAGCTGAGAGGATCTACAACGCGCCAGCGATTGAGAGATCTGCCAACGACGTGTACATCATCTTCTTGTTCAAGAAGACACCTGAAGGGCAAGCCTTCATCGGGACCAACCCCACGGAATTCAAAGCAGCCCATGTACCGTATTACATCGATAGTGGGCACTACAACGAGGCCAAGTGGTGTGCCAAGTTCTCGGAGCTACGGATGGAATTTTACATTGGTCTCATCCGCCGGTACTGCAAGAAGAATGACTCAACACTCGGGATCTTCTCCGGATCCAAATTCATGGTCACCTCCCTGGTAAGCTCGACATGCACCGTCCTCTCTTGCATTGACTTTCTACCATTATCCCCGCCCCGGGGATAAATTAACAGCCGTACTTTGCTAACTTTCAGTGAATTTCATTTGTGATATTTGGCCCTCTATACAAACTAGATTTCTTATTCAGATGTATTAGTGCTTTGACAAAGTTTTAAGTTCTATTAGTTATCTCCGGGCCGGGGATAACTTTGGCCGGCCCATCGTGTCTGATCCTTACTCCTCTTCCCTCTCAGATCCTGAAACATTCCTTCTACGGCTTGGTTGACAAGCACTACCACGGGGGTTACCTGCTGTCTGCAGATAAAATTGCCAGGGTTGACTATAGGGACTTCATTCACGATGACTGTCCCTACGACACCAAGAAGAACTCATCGTCAGATGAGATGCTGGACCTCAGCCTCGTAACAAGGGCTTCATTCGAGGGAAGCCAACCTTCTTCTTCTGCAGCCGAGCCGCAGTCTGACCTGGGAGCTGAAAGTACGAGATCGCCTCAAACTCAGGCCCAAGATACTTCTTCAGACTCTTCAAAGAAGAAGGAAGGTGATGACCCGGCTAGCGACTCGGACGGTGACGACCCAAATGACTCGGACTATCGTCCGGGTTATCAGGCAGCGGGCGAGCAGGTCATGCAATCTCCACTTGCATCGCCCACAGCAGCATCAGTTGAGGCATCACCAGCAGGACCGTCAGCGGATGCAGCACAAGCAGCACCATCTGCGGAGGCAATCGAGACATCTCCTCCTACCTCTACTTCGATGGGTGACGAGCAGCAGGGGCAGGGGCCTGATGCCGAGACCCGACGCCCTGGGAAGGAGCCCATGCCAGTGATCCCGTCGAGGCTCGTTACGTCGGCGACAATGTTTGTTCAATCATCTGCGGATGTTGTCGTCGGATCATCGGGCAACCCCGACTCGCGAAGGCCATTGAAACGCCGGCTCGATCTCGCAGCTGAGACCACGGCTCCGAGTCAACCATTGGATGGGGCGTCTTGCGCCATGCCCTCTTCTATTGTGGCGCCTTCGGTGGACACAACCCCTCAGAGTAAAGATCCTACCAGACGGGGGAGGCCACTCTATGCACTCGTCGCACCCACCCACGTATTCATTGATCTCAGTGACGACGATGGCACTGATCAGGCGGATGAATTCTATGTCGTCGATGTCGCAGCTCCTGAACGCGAAGCCATCGAGCTCCCGACATCGACACCTTCGAGCTCCCGTCGGCGTAACCGGCCCGTTGATGATTCAGACCAGGCAGCTCTGGATGATGGCACGCCTGTGAAGAAGGAGAAACCTGTCGTGGTGTGCAACCCCTCTACTGACCCAATGGCGAATGCAGCAGGAGTTGCGCCTTTTCCAGGTGCTCTGGGTGTGAAGGTTGAAGAACACTTCCTGGCAAACAACAGGAGGCTAGCCGAAGAGGCGAGGCAGAAGAAGGAGAAGGCCCAGAAGGAAGCAGAGGACGCAAGGAAGCTCGCAGAGGCTAACATCGTCTTCGAATGGCTGCGAACTGGCACGCCCATGCCACCCCACGTTGCTGAGATAATTGCACGCCAGAATTCGGATAATCCTTCCACCTCGGGCACCCCGAGTTCCGGGCCTGCTGCAGATTATCCCCGGGCCGGGGATCATACTGCCACCACCACCGCGTCTGTACCCAGCAGCGAGGTGGAGCCCTTGCCGCTGTCCGCGGGCACGGCCACACCAGATTATCCCCGGGCCGGGGATAATCTTGTTGCGACTGGCATCGACTCCCAGGCGCAGACAGTCCCCTCTGAGGGGGAACCTGAGCAGGTCGTTTCTCAACCTCTCGCTCTTGCCGATCAGCTAGATGTCGTTGCTGAATCTCAGGCTGCTGCCGCCGAGCGACCTCAGTCTGAGGATTATCCCCGGCCCGGGGATAATGCAGACTCTATTGTTGTGGTGTCCCCTCCCGCCGAAGATCCTGCCTTGGGTCCTGATTCATCGACTATGGCACCTGCTGCTCCAGTGGTTGAGTCTGCTCATCAACCCGATTCTAGTCTAGAACTTTCGCAGTACGACCAGCTGGTAAGTTATCCCCGAGCCGGGGATAATGTGGAGCCAAGTGTAGAATTGGAGGTCACCATTCCTGAGCCCATCGCAGCTCCGGCGTCTGATGAGCAAGAGTTTGCGAGCATACCGGCGAGGACTATGGACGATGCCGATGACCAGCAGTTGGTGGACTATTCGTCTAGCCCGACCAACGCGATTCAACCGCAAGAGCCACATGACAACGTAAGTACTTTCACCCTCCCCCCCCCCCCACGACTGCAATAACTCGTCGTCGTCACAACCGTCATGATTTTGTTTGTCTTGGGCTTAACCTAAACCGATTCGCTTGCTTGAACTTCGCTTATTCGTCTATTTTCTCCTGCAGGAGATCGACGACCCTTACTCGTTATGATTTTTCTGGAGTTGTCAACGTTTGCTGTGGCGCGTCATGTATTCTAGATTTTCGGTAGTATTAGTACCCAGCGTAGTGTTTCGGTCAAAGTTGACAAACACATCCCTTGTACATGATCGATGTAAATGAATTTATTTTTGATATCAATATTTTTGCCTTCAAGTTGGAGTGTGATTTGATTTTCCTCAATGTCTTTCTCAGTTCACCTCTGTGGGATTCATTCTGCGCCCACGGGCCGTGAGATTGCTTCAGAATCCGATCGATCTGGCCCCAATGCCACGGATGCAATGCATGCCGTCATTGTGGATTTGCTCAGATCGCAGTGTCTCTGCTTTCAATCAGGTATCCTCAACATTATCGTTTCCTTTGATGCCAGGTAGAATTGATTTCCCAATTTGAGTGTGTCCCGCGGCCGAGGTCTGCACTCGGGCAGACGGCGCCGCCTCGATGGTTGAATGTCGTCCTCGACATCAACGGGATTCTTTGTCAGTGTGTGCATCTGCCATCGCTCGGGAGGAATTCTCCCATGTGCTCTCCTGGGGACCGGCTCTACGTGCCGGACATCCCAGCGAAGGTGCCCCCAAAGGCGGTCTTCTGCCGCCCGGGAGTGAGAAATTTCTTGGAGATCATGTCCGCCCATGTTGCGAGAATTGTGATATGGAGTTCGATGAAGAAGTCCACTGTTGAGGCCGTCATCGACTACCTCTTCAGTGGACTTCCTAAGCCATTTGAGATTCTCGGACAAGAGTCTTGTGGATTGGTTGAGGTTAGCAGAGGTGTCTATTTGTCGTACCCGACCAATGCTCAAAAGAGGATATTTTTGAAAACGTTGTCCTCTGCGGTGTTCCCGCTTAGTAACGGTGTTGTTGTGTTCGGGTTGGATAACACTCTCCTCACAGACGACAGTCCTGAAAAGAGTATTTGCAACCACACCGGGAACGCCATTTTCCTCCAGCCTTGGACAAAATCTAGCTGGGAGGACAATACTCTGTCCACCGTGCTTACTCCATGGCTACTCGCTCTTCTCGCCCATTGCAGGCCTGGAAATCTTCAGTCCTATGTAGACAATCATAGGATTGGTATTCCGCCTCTCAATAAGTATAGCAATTTAGGGAGATTTATTTTAGATGGTATGGCACAATCGCATAGGAACTTAGGGCGTACTTACGAAACTCCTTCATTTCCTAAGTCATTGTCTAGATGACGGTTAGGGCGCTCTGTATTCCTTTTTGAGGACCCAGTAGATAAATATGTAAATGGGTTGCTATTGTATGAATAAGGTTGGTTTAAATAAAGAAGCTGATTATTGTATCATCCTGTATGTACCACATCGCAATGTGATCAATTTTATTACGTCATTTGTGGATGCTTGTTTACTTAGGATTGATGCTGATGATTGTTTTTGTTGTATGACTCTTTTTTTGTTGTTAGTTAGGACGTCATTTTTGCCCGGCCCGGGGATAATCTTTTGAAGTATCAGCTTGTATGCATTCAGTCTTCTGTTCTCTTTATGTCGAATTGGGTTTCACTGGTTGTTTTCTTCTTATGTTCTTGTGTGCTTTTTGCTTGTGAACATGACGTCAGTTCTCCCCGGCTTGAGTTATCCCCGCTTCGTGGATAACCCTTCCATGTTTCTTGCGTCCATCTTTCCTGACCGACTCCTTGCATTTCCGGGTTTGTTCTACAGGTCAAGGCGCCTTCCACCCTCGATGAGTCCGGTGATGAGGATGATGTCTCCAACCAGACCTCCGTCCCGGAGTGTTCTGTTTCACTCTCAGCGAGTGTTGCCGCCTCTTTCGCGTCGAGGCATTTTGATATGTTCACGGCTACGGACGCAGCATCCGCAACGATGGATTTTACAAGAGATAGTGTTGATGACAATGTTGTGGACAGCCCGCCTAGTCGTGGTCCTGTTCGGACTCCGGTTTGCTCTCCGTCTCCCCTGAAGCGGCTTCGTACATCACCATCGCGGAGGCGCTCTATGTCGCCCGATGCTCTTAATTCGAAGACACCTCAGCGGCAGCTCTACTCCGGTGTGGGTGCTATGGACGGTCCAATGCGAGATTCAATTGTTCCTCCTTCCACCATCAATGTGGGTGGGTCGTCCAATACATCACAACCCGCGATCCAAGTCAACAATTACAACAGTAGCAGGGCAACAAGATCCCTCGGCGGTGCCCCGCGACAACTGCATTCAAGGGGGGATTTCTTGCCTCTTGCAAAGCCACTAGCATCGCGCCCCCCACCATCAAGGCGAGCTTCTTGCACACCCCGGCCGTATCCTGCGCATGGGGAATCGGCAGCTCCTTCATCCTCTCGTCCTTCGCGTTCTCTTGACTCCCTTCGTAGGCGTGATGGGGAATGTTTTGACACCTGGTTTGCCCGTCGGAGTGAGACTTTGGGTACAAATTGTTTGCCAAACTCTCGTCGGAATGATCTTATTCGCGCGCTTATGAAGCAGCACGAGGCCGAGGCCAAGCTGAATGGCTCTAAGTCTAAAGAGACACAGCCTTAATGTTCCTACTTTCGGTTCTTCCTCCTCCAATCGGATATCCTTCACCAGCGGAGTATATTCAACATATAGTGTTTCGCATTTTGGTGGAATCTAGTACATTTAAGATATCACCACTTAGCTAGTTGTGCTTATTGAGGATTATCCCCTTCCTTGACTATGCATTTATAGCTCTGATGTGATTAGTATATTCCTCGTATATTCCTCGTATATTCTACAAACATTCTTCTAATTACTCTTTCTTTAGTATTATTAATGGCACATCATTGAATGCCTCTACATTCATTCTCTTATTTCATTCTTTTAGGATATATACCAAAGTCAAAATATAGTGTACACTTGTACAATTGTACGTATTCTTCATACTTCAATACAGCCTTTTCTATGTCTTCCAACTATTATCTCACTCGAATCAATCGTGACCTCTCATGGGAATTAATGTGAACATGGTTCCTATGTGATTCTTTACTATGTATTGTTCAATGTCTATTTTTAGAAATATTAAATTGCCTAATCAATCTCTAATTCCTTTTATTTATAGTACGATCTCATTTTCAAGCCTTTTGCTTTGTGATTGGACCCTTCAAATCGTTTCGTTTGCTTAGTATGTGAATTTAAATTTCTTCAATTCAAATACTTCAACAACTTTTTCCTTAGCCCCCTTGCGTGTGTGTTTTTCAACATCTCAATATGTCCATTTTGTCTCAAAATAACGAATATCCCCTTCAAAGGCCGGCCTCCCCAATGCTTCATAGTCTCGCGGATACTTTTTACGAATTTCGTTGCCAGAGGCAAGCCTCCTATTTTGATGGGGTTTGCTCTTCGATGCCTTTGCGAGGCAGGGAACGAAGCCAAGGACCCACTCCAAATCCCAACATCAACACGTTTCTCCCGATTGTGGAATTTTTTGAGATCATACCCAATGTGGTCGATCTTTTTAGCATTGGATACATGTTAACAAAGTTGGCTCCACATTCCCCATTTCGATAGGAGAAAAATGCAACCTCATTTGGCCATATTTTCAATGAGGTTGCATTTTTCTCCTATTTGTGGAAAATTGGGATGTCAATCGAGGGTTAAGTAATCGACCAAGAGCACAGGAAGTAACGACAAAGTCCAGACATCCATCGAGTGTGCACCAGTGAATGACGGCAACCTCCGTACCAGGAAATCCCCAGAACCGAGGGCTCTCGTCCGACGTGAGTTGACGTCCAGCCGCTGAAGTCCCTCCCTTCGAAAATGGACCCGATTCTTTATCAGGGATCGGCATAATTTTAACAAGATCCTCACACCGAGCCCGACTGCCCAATTGACTTTCTAGTAGTGTCCGAGTATCGAGATTATTTGATTGCGCCCTCACGAGAACTGTGCTAGCAGCTTACATGTGGGTCGCCACATGTACTCTCCGCATTAGTAACACTCCAGCTTGTCTCAACTGCGCTTGAAAAGCTCCGCTACATCAACATCGAGAAAATCTCTGCTACACCTCAATGATCAAGTCGATCTGATACATTGAACACGCAATTCTCCTGGGATCCCTATATATGTGTATCGAAGATCAACGAATCATCTGGGTAACACTGTTCCTTGTGTAGTTACGAGAATTTAGAGCTCCATCTGGGTAAGAAGATTCCTTTACAGTGTAGTAACGAGAATTTAGAGCTCGTGTGTTGAAATATATTCTATTTTACGTCATCGCCAACTTACAGCAGCATACATGCACCTGGTTTCTTTTCTGAAAGTGCACAGAATCACAAGGCATTCATGCACATATCTCGATATGGAGCATTTACGTCGACGAATTAGTGTAGGCACCATTCCACTTGGCTTGGCAAGCAGACAACTTGTTACACTTCATCTTACAGCACTTCAATTCGCTTGTTTAATCACCTTGTCTTTACATATGCAGCGTTTGTCGTATCAGGGATAGAGAATCTATCAAAAAGGAGTACGGAGCGTGGACGGTTTCGGCGCCGGAGTCAAATCTGAGCATCAGGAGCATGCATGTAAGATCGAACGAGAATTTCATTCCACTAATATACCAAATCTACTAGCTGTGCTAGTACCATGTTGGCATGTGCGGTACGAACAAAAGTCGCGAAAACGCTATTCACCGCCTGGCCTTCGTACTACAAATATATATATTTATAGTTGATTACCTGATGTTGGCTACAATGTTAGTATGGAGTAGTATCTGTACTTCTGCTGTAGCCATGAGATAAGTGCATCACTGTGAAGATCTGCGAGCATGAGGAAATCCTCCCTGATAGACTGTGTCTCCCATTGTGTCCTCCTGAGGGTTCACCAGGGCCCACGCATCTGTCCGCCCATGCACGGCAGCCGTCGATGTAAACATTTTTATTATTTTTAGGTTTTGAGATCGCACGTCGAGCATGAAGCTCTTGGCACATCTCTGCATCAGACACTCTAATATCACGTGAAGTATCAGCATTAGGTTGAACCTACGAAGGCCATTTTGTTTCTTGAGTGCTTTACACCACCCTCACTTGTGAAAGAATGGTCCATCCAGCCAGCTTTCTACCAATGATGCCTTATTCCACCAAGCCTGGTGGAAACCAAGCTTGGAACGAATTGTTGGGAGTACTCAAGAATGAAAGGGAAGAAGTGAGGAGCCTGAATGGCTCCAAGCTTTATATATAGGAAGAGCTTGTAATAAATGCCAACAAGAGTGGGTGAGCAACTACACCGCTACGTAGCTAGGCTAATCAATGTTGCCTTGGCTAACGGTTCACTTGGATCGTCTCTTCCTAACACTCCTCCTCGATACAAGGAGAACCTCATTAAAAACTCCTCCCGATTTGACCTACGCTGATTCGGTCTCGGGTAGGAGAAAAGACTGTCCCTGAGTGGCTATGTTCGAGAAGGGTCTTCATTCCTGCAGCCGGGACGAGCTCGCGGTGCCTGTTCGCCGGGAGCGCCTTAGTGAGCATGTCTGAAATATTTTTCGTTCACTTGATCCTGGTGATTGTAACTTGTTCGCTCTCGACGGGATCGTGAGTGACGAGGTAGATGAGCGCTCCGACCGCTGTGAGGTACTTATGTTTATCAACTTCCTCCTCCTCCTTGCAAGGTCGATACGGATCGTCTCCAATCTTGATGCGTCCGATCATCGGACTCACTCATATTGAAATTCTTCAACAATTTCTTCACGTAGAACTCTTGGTGAAGTAGGATGCTTCCATCTAGAAAATAGTGAATCTGCGGGCCTAAACAAAAATTGGTTTTTTTGTAACAATTGCATGTCAAAACGGTTTTAGAGCAAGTCCTTAACTTTGGTACATACTCTTGTTGTGCCTATCATCAACGTAAACAACCAAAATAAATAACATGGATACATGGCGGTGTCGATTGGCATGAGAAGCAATTTGCTGTGAGGAAGCGCAGGAGGTACCACGCCCACAATACAATACCTTTCAGAGCTCAAGTTGAAGGGACAACTTCCACGTGAGGATGCTTGGCGACTTGAGTTGGATGCATGTTGTACAATCGTCTACCTTATTGTTGAGATTTAAGAGTATAGCCTTCAAGGACCGCAAAGATCCGTCTCAAGATTGTATTGCCTCGGTCCCAAACTTTGATACGAGTTATGCCGGTGAGATCGCAACCTTGCAAGGCACAATTGCAAGGTTGTAGTGTCAGTGTTGGTGGTCGTTGCCGAGATGCGTAGCTCGTATAGGCCTGGTTGTTGGCTTGGACCGTGGTTATGATTCTAGTACCTTGGCGCACTCGAGCTTCCGACGTCGTCATTTCCCAACTCGTAGAAATGCGGTTCGAATGGACATCGTCATTTCGAACTCGTGGAAATGCGGTTCGAATGGAGGTCCCGATGGCGATCGGGGCTACGGGGAGCGTCCGGCGTACATCGCCTTGTTACACACGAGGGGAATCCCCAGGCAATACTATTGTTGCCCGGCCCTCCCGGAACTTCAAGTTCCGGCTTCCGCTATCGTGAGAATATCACAATTTTGCCAGGGTCCGCGCGCATGCAAGACTCTTCAAAGAATTCGGGACTCCTAAGGATGGTGTGGGTCGACCCGCTATCTAACAGGCACTATCGGTGTTTATATTTGACCATTTAGTTGGACCATGTAGTTTTAAAGTGTCAACTTCGAGAGAAGGAGGGCGCATCGAGGTGTGCACTTCCTCTTCTCCCCTTCGCCCAAGTTCTTGAAATATATCAACCTAATATCGGGGTGCGGCATTCACGCTCGTAATGCCCAAGGCGTCCGCATTTCAAAACACGCACCCTGCATCGTTCATTTTTCTCGAGTTTTGGCTCGACCGACCGAATGACGTTAAATTCGGTCTTGGTATGGCCTGTAGTTATCATGCCTATAGCTTTGTCGATCATAGTATCGATCATTTCTTCGGTCATCTTGCCGGTCATCCCTCCTGTCATCACGATAGTAATCATCTTGTGAGTTTCGAGTATCACGGCCGCGTCCACGTCCTCGTCCTCCTCCTCGTGGGTTTCTTTTGGCCGCTTCGGTGCTATTGGCCTCGACTGTGGGTGTTGTGGTCTTGTCTTTAGGTGTCGATGTTTTGCCTTGTGCAGGTGCTCCGCTGGCGGGGGTCGTGGTGATTTCTCCTTTGTGTACTTCACGCGCCGGCCGTGTTTCTGCATTTTTCAGCATTAGTATATGTTGTTTTTCGGCCATTAACAAGTATGACATCAATTCAGGATGTGTGGCAAAACGCATGTTTCTATATTGTTGTGCAAGTATAGACGTGGCGGGAGGAAAGGTTGAGAGTGTCTTCGCTATGAGTGCTGTGTCGGAGACCGTCTCGCCACACATGCGCAGTTGAGCTGAAATGCAGTGGAGCTCCGAATTGAACTCCTGCATAGTCGGGAAGTCCATGACGCGAAGGTTCGTCCAATCGTTCTGAGCTTAAGGGAGTAACATCTCCTGGTGGTGTTCAAAACGAGCTTGAATCTGAAACCATAACTCTGCTGCATCTATGATCTGCATGTATTGTTTACGTAACGAGTCATCAAGGTGGCGCCGGAGAATGAGCAGGGCTTGCTGTCGCCAAGAATTGCGCATTTCTTCTGCAGTTGCTTTATAAAGTGCGCCATCAAGGTCCTCTGCACTCAAGTAAGTCCGAATATCGTTTACCCATTCAAAAAAATTGCTTCCGTCTACGGCTAAAGCTTCGAACAAGAGGTTTTGAACTTGGGTCTCTCTGGTCGTTGCCATAACGACTCGTTCAGGTATCGCCAGTATGACTAATGGAAAGTGGGGAGCTAACGTAACGAAACAAGTTCTACTGAGACATTGCTATGGTTTGAGAAGGATTGAAGTCAGCTTTGCATCCGGATTAAAAATGACATCTGTGTTAAACTACAAAGTATGAAATACTCGTTTCTGCAGCAACACATGGGAACATAAGCATGACAATTTGCTAAATCTAAGTGCAAATCATGTGCATCGACAAAAATAAAACAACAATTTGCTAAATCTAAGTGCAAATCATGTGCATCAAAAAAAAATAGAATAGTAGCGATCACTCAAACAAAACAGTCTCTCGTTTAGTCGCCGTCTCAAAAAATGGTGTTCTCTCGATCGCTTGAGAGATAGAGTAAGAGCAGACGAGTGAAGAGACAAAAAGAGAAGCTCTAACTTAAGAAAACGATCGTGCTGATAACGTGTTGGGAGTACTCAAGAATGAAAGGGAAGAAGTGAGGAGCCTGAATGGCTCCAAGCTTTATATATAGGAAGAGCTTGTAATAAATGCCAACAAGAGTGGGTGAGCAACTACACCGCTACGTAGCTAGGCTAATCAATGTTGCCTTGGCTAACGGTTCACTTGGATCGTCTCTTCCTAACACGAATCATTCTATCGTTTGGAAATACCACACTTTTCCTACATTCTAGTGCTTTGTCTGGAACGTGGCCTAGACAAATGGTTAGATTAGCGATCGTGCCACTTCGGTAGAAATTATACTAGAAATGGGATGAAAATTGAGTTGCGTACGTCGCCTTCTTAGAAATCGACCTAGTTTAGCATTTTCATGCTCACGTGGTACCCACGGCAAAACTGAAGGTTGAACAAGTCCAAGTCGTGCTTACATCGTGGTATTCATCTCACTCTCGTCACCAATCCGAGACATCTGAAAATTCCAAGTCCTGATTTGGCAATCCCAATTCCCCGAATGATCAATCAGTAATGTGCAGTTGCATGACCATTTGCATGTGTACGTACAGTATGTACTACAGTAACTGTATGTATCGATGCTCTGATTCGACAGCCGTATACAGTATTTACAATCCGGATCCGAATTATATTCTTGTCTCTAACTTACTAAAAAGTGACGCGGTGACCCTACATCCAGTGTCCTTGCTCTTCCTTACACTTTCGAATCCATTTAATTTCCTTGTCGGAGTAATAAAATTAACAAATTAGTACAACGGGGCCAGTGGCCTACACTTTGGAATCCATTCAATTTCATTGTCAGGGTAATAAAATTAACAGAATAGTACAACAGGGCCAGTGGCCTACACTTTCGAATCCATGTTGTATGCTTTCGAATACTCATAATCAGCATATGAAAAGTCGTGCTTTATTCAATCGATGGACCACTGACTGACAGAAGTAAATCAAGGTAATCAACAACTCTTGTGTGGCAGTTACGACCAACCTCGAATTCTGTCATGACACAACCCTTGACCCTTAAACGCCCAGGCAATCCCAAGAGGCTTTTTTTTCAACGGAATCTGCTGTGTGACTCTCACAATATTCAACTTTTCATTCATATCATGATGTCAAACTAGTCACCTCCATGCATTCAAAAAGTGAAAATCCAGTGATTTTATGCTTTGAAAGGAATCTAGTAGGTAGGTTGGGGTGGTACATAACCTTGGAGGAGGTTGCAAGCTCATCATTAAGTGGGTCATTCATGGTGCCCGACTTCAAAAAGTGCACTATTCATGATGCCCAAGTCCGAAAGATGCTCTGATCCAATTCCAGGCCACCACTTTGCCACAACCAATCCGAGTGTGTCATGGTGAAGAGGGATTGAGGATTTGAGACAGTGTCAAATCTCCCGAAATGAGTTTTTTTAATGCTGCGATGCAGGCGCTGGTGCAGATTTTGACTTAGTCAAGGGACATGGAAATGTATATTTCAAAGACGGATGAGCCAAATATTTCGCTTTCGCAGTCGTCGTATTACGCGGTCGGTGATTTTCCTATTCGAGGTGCAGGACCTTTCTGCACCGACATTTCTTCGTGTAAAGGCTAACAAGCCTGGTGCAGGTCCACTCCACATGATGTCTGCTGTAGCGAAGGAACTAGCTGATTTACGTACAGCACGGAATTGAGCTCCTTCGGTTGTGCAAAGGGTGATGTTACGCATGAACCGCATGAATGGGCGCAGCAGCTTTTGAGGCATCTGAAGGGGTCATTTGACTTTGAGTAACCCAACGGTAAGATGCGGCGGAGGATTCATCGGCGGGCGGGCACGCGGTCACAATTACTCAGCTTCACCATGGTACTCACACATGATTCATGGTACCATGGTGCATTATTTATTTATTTTTATTATTATTATTATTATTATTTAAAAAAACCAAACAATGTATTCTCTATTTTTAGACTTTCCACTGCAGGATCTTGTACCTTACTTGTTTTCAAGCTTGTGCTGAAATTTTCAAGCGTTGGAACTTCTCAATTTGTGAGATCGTAACGTTCGGCAAAGTTGATACAAAAGTTTATTTTGGCCATTGCATGGGACATATAGTGTAAATGGTGCCAAGGGCAAGTGCATATAGTAGTAACTTAATAACCCTAGTGAGAGTCTAAACCCGACGAGTCACTCCCTGTGAGAGGCTTGAATTGCCCAAAGTCTCTTAGAAGTTATTGCTCGGTGGAAGAAACGGTAAGCAATCCTCTCTCGACTTGTAATCAACAAGAAGTGAGCTTGTCTCCACATAGACACTACACCAAGATCACCACCAAGTGATCCTCGCCCCTTTCCCATTGCTACTTGTCGATAAGGGTTAAGAGGTGACATCACTGAGGGGCAACTCTACAGAGGCAAAGGTGGTACATTTGTAAGGGAGGAGGGGTGAGAATATGCAAATTAGAGGTGTGATGTTGTAAAGGTAAAAGGAATGACATTACAAACATAAGAAATTATTGTATAAATATCAAATTTCAAAATGCTTTCAATATTGAAACTAGTAAAATATTGTGGAATTTTCATGTTTAGGCTCTACATCATTCAGTATTTCCACCAATAATGTCTCTTGAAATCATTTTACAAAGCTTGGTAGAAAATGTAGTAGAATAAGTCATTCAACTAGGTAAATACATCATATTTTTCCATTGATGTAATAATACGAACTTCTTCTGTCAACAATAGTATCACAATTTATAATATCTTAACCTCTTTATTGATGAGGCCCGATTTCAAAGTTTTATCCTAAAAAATGCCGTCTTTTAATGCAAGCCAAGATTTTCCATTGTATGATGTTATTTGAATATTATAATTGTAAGATCTAGTACCTAGCTTCTACATGATAATTTACACCAAATTCCAAAGTAGGAAATTCTATATTTTGAGGTCACGATGTTTAAAGTTGGAAAAAAAATTCAAAAAAATAAAGAGGAATTTTCAAAAGAAAAATCACTGCTTTGGAGTCCTAGAAAACCATCTTAAGGGTAAAGTTAATGTGGGACTCTTAAAATTCTTGTTTCTAAGCAAGTTAGGTAGACAAGTGCATATATTTATGCCTTTATACCCTCATACGACATATAAAACCTAGAGAAAGGCTTGATATCTCACATGGGGTATGGTGAAATTTAAACACAAAGGCCTAATTTTGACGGTTAAAAAGGCATGTAAAAATTATCATATGGAAAATGCAAGCAATGACAACATGCCCTGGTACCTATTTTACACTTATGCAAAATTAAAAAGAGAAGAAGGTAACTCTCAAATTTTGGTGATTACTTGGGGTTTCTACGATCTAATTGTTTGCGGACAAATTTTGAGAATGATCGAGCATGTAATTTTGGGCATGCCCTTGTAGTGTTTTTAAACTTTGAAGATGGATATGTCCTAATATTTTCGAGAAGTTTTGAAACATGAGTGGTCTTGAAGTATGGGAGAATTATGTTGGAAAAGTATGGGAAGATTCTACAATATGTAAAAGGTGGATCTCACTCGATCTAAATATAACGGATCAAAAGATGACTAAAGTCAAAACGACCCTATTGCAAGTTTAGGGGTGAAGAATGATTATCCTAGTGCATAGAATCAGGTGCAACATCAGCGTTATATGAATGCAATCGTATACAAGGGTTTCCTCAATTGGAATGTTTGTCTTTTTATACAAGTGTTTCCTCAATTTGAATGTGTGTCTTCTTATATGAGTGTTTCCTCAATCTGATTGTTTGTCGTGTACAACGATCCAATGATCCGGTGGACATGAGACAATGGCGATCTTAACACATTCTCGAGCAAATCTAAACGTCACATGCAATGTGCTTCCAAGTCCCAAGTTCCAAAGGACACTCACTCAAGTGGGTCTTTGGACCGAATCCACAGAGACTACTGTAATTAAGGCCCCTTCCCACCTGGCCTTTGATAAGAGCATACATTAAAACTTAAGACCTCCACAATTTTGGGGAAATTCCTTATTCTTAGGGAAGGTCTCATCAATGAGGCTTGGAAAAGTGTCTTGAAAAGTAGCCTCAATTACATAATGGCTCCTCAAAGGCCCCATTAACTAAGACCACTCTTAAGTCTTCAAAACTTGAGAATATTTCTAATTGTGGTGCTTCCTTAACACTTGCCTACTAATGCTCAACTATCTTTTGTCCTCCCAAATACTAGCTAATATTTTTTTTGTCCTCCAAGTTTTAGAGTGTGCCATGTGGGCATCCATGTAGGATTGGTAATTACTAAAGAATGTAGGTGTGGACACACACTCTTTTAAGGAGATAAGACCACCTTCTAACACCACCTCTAAGGCCAAGTGGGAACGTACCTTTAGTACAATTAGGTGCTGCTGTAAATACAATGAAAGGAAAACGTAACCTCGAGTAGCGTCGTTAGGCATCATTAATGCGGAGAAAGTGAGCTTGCCTCTTTAAACACAGTCCGCATTCATGATTTGAACATCGATCAACAGTACATGGTGGAATTGGCAACATCATGATGAACTGACATCACTACTGTTCTGAAATACATCTCGAAATCGCTGCTGTGCGTCAAAAAAAGAAAAACAAGAAAACTAACTTAATGGGAAGAAAAAGCCAAAAAGCAGAGCAGAGTGCGACAGTATCTGCCTGGGGCGCGCGCACGCCGTCTTAACAGTTGCTCACCACGTATTGTCTTACATGGATCCGAGACCCCTGCCAAACCACTAGATGACTAGGCTGACACCTTATAAATCCGCGTCACCCTCACTCTGGGCACCAGTCGGTTGATCCATCTGCAATACGTTACAGACCAAGCTGTGTCTGCTCTAGAGTTTAAATTCGACGCATCAAGAAGGTTGTCATCTACGCGAATCAACTTCGTCTTATCCACCAGCTGAGGGCTGAGGCTGCGTCATGTACCAAGCCCGCCACCACTGTGATCTGTCGGTCATTCTGGGAATAGAAAATCAGTTCTTGATACTATTACATGTACATGGTTGTGCTTAGTGTTCGTGACACTTTTCTTATAACTCTTCACTCTTCACCCCTTCTAGCTTTTGAGCTGGGTTTTCGTGACACAATCTGCTAGCCGTTGTCCGCGGCGAATGGAGGTTTCTACTTTCTAGTTGACGACGTACTGTATTCGCGAACGAAGTTGCTTCAAGGTACGTGCTAGGAAACCCTTAGAAGTATGAAAACAGCGCTCGTGCTTCGAGTTGGCGGGGCCCTTTGCTAGCATGAGGGTAGATTGTTAACATCGACAACGAAGGAGTTACGGATCTGAGTGAGGCGGTGAGTTTTGTTGCTGCCATTGGCTTGTCTTTCGAACGGTGAGATTCGCCGGCATGGGCAGCAGTGTCAAGCTGTGGTCGGAAGGGCCACAGATCTGCAACATAGATCCGAAAGTGATGCCGCACTTCAGCTTCCAAGCCAAATGCAACTACTGCGGGGAAATGGTACCGTTCACCACCGAAGTGGAAAGAGAAATGCGGAAACACTACAACACCAAGCATCGCTTGTACTGCAATGCGTGCAAGAAGGGCGACTTCAACAGTAGGGAAGAACTGGACACTCACTTGTCTGCAGTTCACAAGGACGGCATTTGTTTCAAATGTCATACTTCCTTCAAACTGGCATCCGCGCTTGCTATGCACGTAAGTGTCCTACCTCGCACACAAAGACTGCGATAATCTTGCACAAAAACAGGCGTTAAGACTTGAATCCAACACTTGCAGGTCGTGCGAAATTAATTCCGGCTCCCGTTTCCCGTTTAGCATCCTGTTCGTCTATTTCTAGATGATTGTGAGGTCCGTCTTTGGAAGAGCAAACTTACAGCTTCTCTATCATTCACTTTGGACCTAGTTACAATACGTTTGTTATTACCTTGTTGTATAATATCCTTTGGAAAAATTCTATGAGCTTTTCTATCATCTTGAAACCAGGGTTCCTGGTAGAATCAACACTCTTACGTGATTCCGAGGTAGGTCATGATCGACGAAGGTTGCTCGGATATTCATCACTGAGAGGCACTCTGAGAACAACCAAGAGGAAGAATTTGATTCTAAAGAATAATCCCACAATCTGTTGTATCTATGATTATTTGCAGCCTCGACTTGATGTAGTCACCTTCACCTATTTTACCACGAAAAGTAACGGTGCATTCGTCAGTTCGAGAATTCGAAGTGCAGTTCATCTTCCTGAGTAATGACTCACAAGCTTAGCACTCTGAAGTACGTCATGACCTTGATCACCTTGTTGCTGTTGCAGGTGGAAGGACCGAGGAATGAATGTGCAGTGCCACATGAAGCTCTGGTGGCTGCCTTGATTTCTGTACAACATGGCGTGGTTGATCCAAGTAGAGAGTATTCACCTATCAGTTGCTGTTCTGGCAATGACAACACGTAAGCTGCTTTTCTCAGTGCATTACCTGGTGAATCTAACCTGCTCAACATGTAAAAAATCATGTACCTAGAATAATTAGTTCTTAACACATGAATTGCCATATTGAGTGTTTCGTGAGACTTGCACCAGATGATCGATCTTTATGATAGGAAATGAGCTTCACAGCAGACGGTCGAGTTGTGCACGCTGCTGAGTCTTTTCTACAGCATCATCATTATATTCAGCACTTTATGCAGTATGTGACATTTTTCTGAGATTGCAGAGTCCAGAAGCTAAAGGAGTTCAGGAAAACACTTCTTCTTGCCCACAAGAGAGCATATAATTTTGCTGCACCAGCGACCGGAAACGAGATCGCTCAAGAAGTGTTAGTTGAACAAGGTGCGAATCATTCTGAAGGATTGGAGTCACCGACATCCAGCTTCGCAACAACAAGCTCTGATCGCAGCTACGAGATGATTACACCCAGCAGCAATCAAGATGAGTGGAGTTTGCTACTCCCCATGCAATGGACCTGCTCGACTTGCGAGGATGCTAAATTCGATTGTAATGCTCTAAACTCGATCGATCGTCCTACTCACGCCTACATACAATACAAAACATTGGATGTGGACAGTTGACTCCAGCTCCGGAGCTTCTTTAATCATTGAGTTGACCACTGAATGAACCACTGTGTTTGAAATGTGCAGCTCTGACGAAACTGTTGCAACACGTCGAGCAAAAAGTACGCAACAGTTGGTGGATGTCGATACATCATTGAGCCTGCCACAAGATCGGCAGGTCACCTGCCTCATTGGGATAGGCAACCAGTAGCCTAGTAGAGTTTAGAGTGCCACATCAATTTGAGCTGAGGCCTCGTTACCACAGGCACCATTAATTTGTACCGGTGCTAGAGCAGACTGAGCGAGGGAGGGTGAGAGCATGCCACATGGGAGGCAAGGCAAGGCAAGCGCATGTCGCGATTGATCAATGCTTCGTTGAACAAGGATATTCACTCGAAACGCCCGACAGTTTCTTCTTGAGGCGCCCTTCCATGTGGTAACAAGGCCTTTGTGACGACCAATCTTAGACCTTGGCATTGACCAATTGGGTCATGTGTAGCATGGCCCTGAGTTCCCTTACTTTAGATAGTAAGTCCTAAAGTTGATGCAAGCAGAAGTTGATGCAGTCACAGTAGACTGTACATAACTTGAGAGTTGGGCAGAATTAGCAACATTCATGTACAAATTTCCTTCAGATGCCTATATCTATGGTTGCAACACGTATGGTAGACTTGGTGAGAGATGGCAGAACATTTGTGTGTCATTCGTGAAATGCATGATGCCAATTTGGACCGGCTTCCGACTTCTGAGTTTGGGATGCGATCATTAGATTGGCCGCAATCTTCCCTGGAGGCAGTTTGAGTTTCATCTCTTTGTGGAATTGATAATCATGCTGTATCTGAAACTGAAATATTTTTAAAAGGAAACTATTACTGGTGAAATACCAATTTCCCTGATCGATACTTCTCAGCTTGATGTTAGAGTCCATTCTTATTCTTCATTTGTTTATCAATATATGATGCAGTATCGCTTTCTTACTAATATGTGTTCCTTTGTGCAATACGAGGCTTTTGTGTTCAAATATTTGCTTTGCTCACCTTAAAATTGTTTATTTTCTACTTGTACATAACCTTCTTTTGTTTCATTGAAAACTTCACATTTCATGAACTATTCTCTAATCTAACATTCTTGTGGTTTACCATAAAGGTCATTACTTTTTCTTTAGACTCTATTTTATATAATCGGTAATTTTCCTTTATACCCTATTTTATGTTAACGGTATCTTTCCTTTAAATTCTATTTTATATAAACGGTTGTATTCCATAACAGTCACAAGTTTAAGATGGTTGGGATTCATGAAACGTGCAAAGATGTGAACTTGAGTTGAATTTCAGAATTTTGAGAATGGCGATATTGTGAAAGAAAGTGATGTTATAGATGGTTGAGTTGATATACTTTGGAACTTAGGGGCAAAGGAGATATAGATATAAGAGTCAAGTGACTTGAAACTGAGACCATATGCACAAGAGTTAAGATACTTTTTTGTGGAGGTGTTAAGGGGTTAAACAACAACACATATAAAGATAAGAGAGTTAGAAAACCCAAAAGTAGATAAGTACTCATGATAGACCAATCTAAATCATATGAGATCCAGATTGATAAGAACAACTCATGACGTGTATGAGCATAATTATAACAATTAGAAACAAAATAAATGTTATCTATCTTTTAGATGTATAAAAGATCACAATCTAAACAATACATATGTAACTTCAATGCAAAATTAAAAACAAAAACAGAAAAATAAAGTTGTTAATAAAAACTGGTTTCAATTTGTTATTATTATTTTTTATTTTTATTTTTATTTTTATTTCTTTTTCTATAATGTCCATCGATGACTAGACAATTTACAATTTACACAATCAAGCCTATGCTTCTAAGTTAGCGGTGTTGCCCATACTAGATAAAAGAGAACTCTGCAATGGTACTTGCTTTAGCAATGTTTTCAATCTCATAATTTTGAAAGTATAACCAGGATTGGGAGAGCCGTTTAGAAAGGCCACAACAAATTTCAATTAAATGACATAGTGTTTATAGGTTGTCCACACTAACATTATGAACGGTAGGGTTTTGATTTTCACTCACTCACATAGTTCCCGACGAAACACATTGCAGACGTAGAAGGTCACACTCTTGAAGGAAATCCTTGTCCATGACGCTACATAAAAGACACAACCAAATCATGTTCTTATTTTTGGCTAGAGTTGTTTAGACCATAAAAACATGTCATTTGTTATATCCATTAAGAATAATTTTTCACTAGTGAACTACATTACTTATTTATGCAATAGCTTTGATAACTTTCATGAAAGTATAACTTTAGCAACAAGTCAAGCTTCTAATTCATGAAAGTACAAGGATGTTGCTTCATTTAAGCAAAGTTGCACCTAAATACATTGCAAATCCCTAAAGTTGTAGTGACATTTATCCTTGAGGCGACTTGATTGATTGCAGCAATGTCATCAACTTCCGGGTTGATGGTTAGCCTTGCAGCATTCATCACCAACCACAATGACTGTCAGGGACACGAGAATACAAGAGACAACAGAAGCTAGAACGAGAAGAAGACTACAGATAGAACTCAATGGAACTCACATTAACAAGAAGAGTACACAACAACACCAAGAGGTGTGAGCTAGAGCTCCAAGAGATGCGTTGTCGAGACTGAGGTTGCCCCCAGTCTCGACTCCTATATATACTAGCTTAGAAGAAGGTTCTCCAGAACCTTCCACATTCTAAGACCTTCCTAGGACCTTCCAGAAGCTTCTAAGACCTTCCAGAGACTTCCAGAACCTTCCTGGAACTTCTAGGAACTTCCAGAGACTTCCAGAAGCTTCCAGAGACTTCTAGGAACTTCCAGAGACTTCTAGAAGTTTCCACAAGCTTCTAGAACTTTCTAGAACCTTCCTAAGTTGTCTCACTAGTACGTAGCCGTGACATCATCTCCCCCTTTAGCTTCGAGGTCTCCGAGAAGCCTAGAGTACGATCAGCTTCAGAATCGCAAGAAATCGAACACTTGGCGCATGGTCTCGGCAATGTATTTGAGCTGCCTTGCCCGCGGTAGATGATTCATGGGTCCTTCCAGCCAACGATAATGCCCAACGCCTTCGACTTGTGACCATGCGTGAACCTCCGTAGCTTCGTTATGAAAACGTCCCGCAAATACTCCTTCCGGACGACCTTCACTAGCAGCTTCAACTTCTAACACCAATACGAACGACCTTGTACTTGGTATTCGTTGCCGCCTTCTGGGTTCGGTTGGTTCTTCATCTCGAGGACGTCGACGTGATCCGCTAGGTTGAGAAAGTACTACTAATGTAGTATCTACTTCCTCGCTATCCATGTCTAGAAGTACTCGTAAATTCGAAATGGTTACAAGAAACTAAACCAACAACAAGCGTAGTTGTGTTTTCTGCATACTAAAACTCGATCTTATATATCTGTAGAAGAAACGTCTTCATGAAGTTTTAACTACGATATGGTTTTGGCTTTTCAGGATATCGTTGATGGAATTTCTGTAGCTTTTGCTGCGCATTTGCCAAATTTGCGGTTGGCTCCCACGTACGTTCACTGATGTCATATCCTTGCCAGTGGATAAGATATTGTAACTTTCTCCTTCTCCTCCGCGAATCAAGGACCTCTTCTACTTCATACTCATCGTGATTTTCTACTTCAACCGCTGGTGATAATGGTTGTAATCGTCTCGAGATAGTAGACCCTTTATATACTTCTAGAAGGGAGACATGAAAAACAGGATGTACCTTCATGGAAGCAGGTAACTCCAGCCGATACGCAACCGGATTAATTTGCTCTTGAATACGGAATGGGCCAAGTCGCCTATAGTCCAATTTGTCGCAGGGCCGATTGGTCTTGATGTTTCGCCGAAGAAGCCACACCTTATCACCAACGTGGAAAGCAGGAGATTCTTTTCGAAGCCGGTCTGCAGAAATCTTAAACAAATCTTGAGCTCGTTGTAACTGCATCTTCAAAATAGCTTGGATTTCTGATAAGTGTTTGGCAAGATCTTCAGCTGCTGGATTCATATCACCGGTGGATGCCAAGATATCAAGTTTGGGATGGTATCCATAATTGGCATAGAAGGGGGTTTGCTGAGTCGACGCGTGAACAGAATTGTTGTAAGCAAACTCCGCCAATGGTAAGTACGATGTCCAGTTATCTTGTTGATAGTTGATTGTACATCGTAGATACTGCTCCAATACTTGATTAACTCGTTCTGTTTCACCATCAGTTTGAGGGTGAAAAGCAGAAGAGAGCTTGATGTCGACCTTCAATATCTCAAATAGCGATCTCCAAAATCTTGATATAAATTGGGATCCTCGGTCAGAAATAATATCATCTGGCAAGCCATGATAACGATATATATTGTCTAGAAAGAGTTTTGTTGTCGCTTCACCAGAGATAGACTTTCTACATGGAATAAAATGCGTCATCTTTGTGAACCGGTCCACGACAACACAAATGGCGTCAAATGTTGCTGATGGTGGCAGATCTGTAATGAAGTCCATCGAAACAGATGACCACGGCCGTGGAGGAACCGGCAATGGTTGCAGAAGTCCATAGGGTCGATGCCGAGGATTTTTGGACCTTGAACAGATATCGCAAGATAATACAAAGTCTTTGATAGTCTTCCACATTTGCGGCCACCAGAAATCTCGAGAAAGAAGCTCCAATGTCTTATTAAATCCAAAATGTCCCGCTGCAGGAAAGTCGTGGCGAGATTGAAGCACACGAAGTTGAAGTGGTCCTTCCGGAATATAGACACGATCTTCAAAATACAACAAGTTATCTTGAATCTTGAACTTGTCGTTGTCAGAGTGTTGTTTTGTTTTACAAAACAAGGGGTCTTGGGCAGATGCTATTTGAATATCACGACGGAAGTCGTCATCAACTGGTATTGTCATGGACGTTGCACAAAGGAAAAATCGTTCAGGGTGTAACAACGTCGTACGTTGTTGATCAAATGCAGCGTCTCCGGCCTTTGGTGCAAGATACGCCCTCCTTGATAGTTTATCCGAAAGTCCTTGTTGTTTACCCGGCCGATATGTGATAATGAAATCAAACCGGGATAAGGACATGTTCCAACGAGCTTGGCGACGATTCAAAATCCGAGCGGATGTAAAATACTCCAGATTCTTGTGGTCAGTATACACAACAACTGAATGAGCAGCTCCTTCTAATAGATGACGCCATTCCTGAAAGGAATCAACTATAGCAAGAAGTTCCTTATCATGAATCTCGTAATTTATTTCGGATGCCGAAAATTTCCTCGAGTAAAAAGCAATAGGATGGAGCTTCTCATCTTTTCCCATCTGAGAGAGTACTGCGCCTAGTGCAAAGTCAGAGGCGTCGGTTTCCATGTAAAATGCCTTCGTGAAGTTAGGATGTACTAAGATCGGAGCTGTAGTAAAAGCAACTTTCAAGTCTTCAAATGCCTTCTGCGCTGCAGGTCCCCATTCCAACTTGTCCTTACATGTCAACCGGGTCAAGGGGGCCGCAACTTGAGAATAATTCTTGATAAATATTCGATAAAAGTTAGCAAAGCCAAGAAAACATTGCACGTCGCGGACTGTCTTTGGTGAAGCCCAATCTGTCACTGCTTGAACTTTCTTCGGATCCATTAGAAGGCCTTCGTTAGATATCACATATCCAAGAAACTCAACCTTCGGTTGATGAAATGCGCATTTCTCTACTTTGGCATATAAACCCCTTTCACGTAGCTTTTGTAATACCAACTTCACATGTTCTTCATGCTCTTCAATGTTGTTGGAGTAGATTAGAATGTCGTCTAAATAGCAAACGACGAATCTATCCAAGTATTCTCGAAAAACGTCATTTATCAAATGCTGGAAGATGGCTGGGGCATTGGTCAATCCGAATGGCATAACATTATACTCAAAATGTCCGTACCTTGTGCGAAAGGCGGTCTTCCACTCGTCTCCTTCTTTTATTCGCACGAGATTATAAGCTCCACGGAGATCTATCTTCGTATAGATCTTTGCTTGGCCGAGCTGGTCCAAAAGTCCCGATATTAGAGGCAACGGATAACGATTCTTCACGGTTACTTTGTTCAGCCTCGATAGTCTACGCACAGTCGTAATGAGCCATCCTTCTTCTTTACAAAGAGTATAGGTGCTCCTGCTGGAGACTTGGAATGCCGAATAAAATTGTTCGCAAGATTCTCGTCAATATACTCCCTCAAAGTCGCAAACTCGTTCTGAGACAGGTTGTATATCGGGCCGAAAAGTGGTTGTGCTCCGTCTTGGAGATCTATGGCGCAATCATACGGTCTATGCTCCGGTAGTATGTCTGCATTCTTCTTTTTAAAAACGTTTTGAAATTTCTTGTACTACTCCGGAATAGTTGTAAACGCCATTTCTTCTTGAATTGGTGTTGCATAGATAATAAACGGTGTGTCTTCCTTGGCAACCTTCATGAATGCCTTTGCTCCAATAAGCAAAGACTTTTTGTCCGAGTCCATCTGCCGTTTTCCCGGCTGTTGAGGTTTTCTTGGAAATGATATAGTACGAGAAAACCAATCTATATCCGGGTTATACTTTTCTAACCAAGATATTCCAAGAACTATAGGATGGGAGGGGCTATTGATTATGTTAAACATAATTTTACTATTATGACCCTCTATTGCTACGTCTGCAGGTTCAGTTTCGTAAACGACAACTATAGGTCGCCCGTCTATAACCTCTGCTTGTACACGGTTAGACTTTTGCTGGAGCGTGATCTTATGAAGTTTTGCAAAAGTCATATCCATGAAACAAGCAGATGCTCCGGAGTCTAATAAACTACTAGTTTTTATGTTTTCACGTCCAACAGAAATAGATATCGTAAAAGATCGAGCAGGTTGAGAAGAGAGGTAAGGACCTTAATATTTTGGTGATGACGAAAGATCCAGTCGCACGGCCCCTACTGTGACTGGCCATCCTCGTTTTCCTGAATTGTGGCTCTCCTAATTCTTGTCACGAGTAGCTTCCGCTTCATTGGGCAGCTATCGATCCTATGTCCAGATTCTCCACAATACAGACATAGATTCTCTTCAAATCTTCGTTTCTTTTCTTCAGGCGTCAATGGTTTGAAGCGTATCGCATCGATTTGCATATCTTCTACACCTTGATGTGAACTATGGGTCTTTGTTATAGCACTACGTTCGCTTTGCCTTGAGAAGCTTGAAGACCGCCGATTTTGATATCGCTGAAAGAGTCGATTATCGCATCTTACGGCCTGACTGATAGTTTCATCAAGCGTGCAAGGGTCTGGAAAATTTAGCAATAAGTCCTTCACGTCATCCCTCAATCCTCGATAAAACTAATCCATTAATGCTTGCTTGCCCCAATTGATATCAGCAGCAAGTTGTCTGTATTCAGAAGCGTATATAGATACAGAGCGAGATCCTTGTCGTAAGGCGTAGATCTTGTTTAACGCAACTCGAGCCTTGTCATGCTCTCCAAACGCTTCGGTCATTGCTCCAAGAAATGTCTCAAAATTGCTCAGGATCGGTGATCTTTGCTCAAATAGAGGAGCAAACCACGAAAGGGCTGGTCCTGTCAGCAAGGTTCCAACTAATCCAACTTTTGATTCCTCTGTAGGATATCTGTCCGGCTGCAACATCGTTATCAGTTGGACTTGATTGATAAACCCTCTGAACTTGGACCGTGTTCCATCAAACTTCTCCGGCAGGCTTACTCGAGGTTCCTTGCGTTGTTGAACTTGTGGAGTGTCTTGTCGAATAAGAGGTGGAATAGCCTCTTCTGCTACGGAAGTAAATGGCTGATGCACTCTTGTCGTCGTTGTTCCAGGGCTTGAGTTGTTGTAAGCAACACGACCTTCCACTTCTGCGAGTCTAGTGGTTAATGCGCTTATAGCATTCATGAGAACGCCAAACTTGGATTCAAAAAACTCGGTCATACTAACATCTTGGCCCTCGGCCATTTCTATGAAAATAAGATATTTGAGCAGATAACTAAGTCAAGCGCCGATTTAGAGGTGGGTAATCCGCGACCTCTAAAATAGCTTTGAATTTTTCAAGAAGAGGGGTAATCCGCGCTCTTGCAAGAAGGTCGAAAGCTGAACAAAATATCAGCTTGAGAGAGGGTAATCCGCAACTCTCAAGACGCCAATAGTCCTCCAAACAAGAGGGGTAATCCACACTCTTGCAAGAAAACCTTAGCTCTGATATTTGCAAATAAGGCAGTCTCGACAAACTGTCAGGGACACGAGAATACAAGAGACAACAGAAGCTAGAACGAGAAGAAGACTACAGATAGAACTCAATGGAACTCACATTAACAAGAAGAGTACACAACAACACCAAGAGGTGTGAGCTAGAGCTCCAAGAGATGCGTTGTCGAGACTGAGGTTGCCCCCAGTCTCGACTCCTATATATACTAGCTTAGAAGAAGGTTCTCCAGAACCTTCCACATTCTAAGACCTTCCTAGGACCTTCCAGAAGCTTCTAAGACCTTCCAGAGACTTCCAGAACCTTCCTGGAACTTCTAGGAACTTCCAGAGACTTCCAGAATCTTCCAGAGACTTCTAGAAGTTTCTACAAGCTTCTAGAACTTTCTAGAACCTTCCTAAGTTGTCTCACTAGTACGTAGCCGTGACAATGACATGAACTCCTTTAGATTTGCAAGTGAATCTCCTTCGAATGTCATCCCTTGCTCGTTGGCTGCAGCACGCCAGCAACGCCTACCCTCTCCGTGCATTTCGTCCAGGTAAGTGAGACCGCTATGAAGTTAGGCTCCCCATTTGCATTACCTATGGGCTTTAGGCTAATGAGGACGTCGACATTGTCACCAATCTCTTCCACCTCGAGCACATATCCATGCCTCGACATCATGTTCTTCTTCAATACGATTAAGCATATTATCACAACTCGTCGCGTCCCAAGAACCCTCTTCTAGAGGCCCCATTCCTCGATCTGTTAGCTGCCTAAACAACTTGTAGAACGATGCTAAAGAATTGTGATGTCCGTAGGTTGAAGCTGCTCTTTAAGCAACTTTGCTAGGATGAGCGGTTTCTTGCAAATTCCATATAAAATCAAAATTATATCAGGTGCCAATTGATACAGAATTACCAATTCACGTTTAAGTCGACATTTCAAATTCTAGAAGTGTCGGCTGCCAACCAATATATAAATATTCATGACTGATCGACGCATGTGACAAATGACTATTCAAGTGAAGTAAATTTTTTAATATAAAAGTTCCTGAAGTCAATGCAAAATGTCATCGGATAGACATATCAATAGACACTCGATAAAATAGGTCGCTGACAGCTGATACTTGCTAGCGGAATTATTGTTACGACCAACACTATATTTAGTATATGAATGATTTGTGTTGGCTGGCAGCCTATAGATTGATTTCAATCGGGTGCTAATTGATACATATATTCACAAGTTTAGCCACATTTTAGAAGGTATCGGATTCCAGGCGATATGTCGATTGCTATCGGCTGCTAGTCAATAGAATTATATAATTATTATGTAATTGATTTATTGGAGTATCAATTGGCAGCCGATAGTCTTTAAAGTTATTGGCTGTCGATCAATTGATGTCAAACTAAACCCTAATCAGTTATACTACCAATGAGAGTTTATAAACTATTAGTTGGCAACCAACACCATTGATAGCTATCAACTGCGAGCCGATACAGTGAATGATGAGAGAAAGTATAGTGAAGCCATCCCTAGAGGTAAGTCAATGTATTGGTTGCTCATGTATCCGCCGTCGGCCGATAGTAAAGTTGTATCGGTCGGAGCGTAGGAGATATCGGCTGCTACAATGGACATGTCAACTATGCGCGTATTCGGTAGAGTCGGATGCAAAAATTTGCACTATCGGCTAGCAGCGGGAAATATTGTGCTAAGGCAGGACCTTGTGGGTGGTGAGGGGAGGGACGTGAGGGGATGGATGTGAGGGGACGGACGTGAAAAGAGGGAGCGCGAGAAAATTTGGAATGAATAAAAACTAAGAGGGTGAGGAGGTGTTACCCCCCTGAAAATCTGCAATCATTGCTCTCGGTTGCCCGCCAATTAGCGCGCCTACTCGCGCTCACACTTGCCTCACCACCATCACACTGGCTTAACCGCTTGCCAGAAAAACCCCTTGCGCGCCACCAAAATGTCAAATCATATTGTTTATATCCATCGTACCAAAGGCCTACTTATATATTTTCATCCAGGCTATCAACTAGCGACCAAAAGTTTAGGATCATTTCAAAATTTTGAATTCATTTTAAGATTCTCCATGAGTTTGAAATTTGCTTGATTTGGGTGCAAATCACAGAGAGGTAATGCCAATGAGTACCCATTCGCAAGTGGTTTTCTCATTCCACTCTATTTCTCGTGCGCCCACTCTTTACCCTTTCAAATTCTTTACTCTTTATCTACTTTCTCACTTTTCTATTTGCAATTTCTAGTCTTCTATCCAGATAGAAGTTTTGCGCAATCTTCGTTAGTTGTGCTTCTGCCGGGAACATAATGATTGTCGACTTCATGTACTCTAATTAGAATCCTTTAGAACTAATTGTCAAAAGTCTTGTATGTGCTCTGTCAAATCTGCAAACCCTGTATGGGAGGCAAGCCGATACATACGAACATACCAACTGAGAGTAGCAGATCCCAACCGATATTATAGAATTCATAGACTATAAGTCCAAACACCGAGTTCACTATCGGCTACCAACCAATACTTCAAGTATCATATTAGTTTCTTCAACCTTTAAGCAGAACCCCCAATTCTAGTTGTTAAGCACAAAATTGTATCGGTTGTTAGCAGTTAGCGAAGGGAGAGTGAGGCAAAGTAGACAGTTGATACTCGTTCAAACTTCTCTAGTCTATTCCACATATTTAGTTCTTGCTTCGTTGTATACCTTGCTTCTCTCTCGACTCAACTCGCAGGCGACATAATTATAAAGAGATCAAATGTTCCAGTGCTAGATACCAAACCATTTCATAACTTCACGAAGAACTGTAGTTGAGGGCGCTGGAGTTTAGCCAAAGGTGCATTGTTGCTCTTACCCACACTGGAATTTTCTACGTCGGTTCTCCAACTATCTATCGAATTGTTTCTCGGGAGCCGATTCTTCTAGATCAATTCTTCTCGATGTCTCTGCATCAATTGGAATGATCATACCCTTTCTTACGGCTAGCCTAAAGTATTCTAGTCAATATGTTGGTAAAAGTATTATGTGAGAGGAGCAATACGTGAGACCGTACGTTGATAAATTGAATCAAATGAATTCCCAAGGGTGAGCACTTGAGTTAGTTATATTGTTTACGTTACTTTGTATATATGTTGAATATCAAACTTGGTTGTATTGTGCATAAATATGATACCATAATTTTTAATGTGTCGGCGGACACCCAATAGCATTGAAGCAAATTTAAATTAAATTTGGTTATATCCATGAAGGTTTTTTCATGTTTTATAGAGTTTGTCCGGAATTTGTTGTTTTGGCAAGCTTTTCAATACGATACTTATTATTGTATTGATAATATCCATAATTTTGGAATATGTCCACAATTGGTTAAATATCAATTACTTTCTATCATTCGTAATTGGGAATTGATGTGATTGGCTAGAATCACATATTGTATGATATAATGGAGATAGACCACTAGTAACCTATGAAGAACCTTACTAATTCCCCTTAATAGCAATCTTATTTGCACTGAGAAAACTTCTCATGATTGTGTTTGAAGGCTTGTTGGGAACAATCTATAAATTTGAATGAGGTTTTGTAATTTGGATGTGGTTTCCAATTCACCATACTTTGAACGTTAAAAAAATATATATATATATATATATATATATATATATTTTATTTATTTATTTTTATTTTTTTATTTTTTAATTTTTTTTTATTGAAGTACAGCTCCTCAAAATTTGGGATTGACCATAAAATGGTTGATTGGGCTCTCAGGGGTTAAATAAGTAAATGTGAAATGAGGTTAACCCCTAAAGATCCTTGGGTGTTTTTGGGAGCTTGAAACCTCAAAACTCCAGTTCTCCACCTCTATGCACTTCAAGGGGTGCGAAAGAAATTTTTAATTCTTTCTTTAATTCCCAACCGTAAGATCTTGTACCTAAGCCAATTTTCAATATCTGATTCAAAAATTGACCGTTGGATGTTTACCATTTGAGAGATCGTAACATCCAAATTTTGTCCACGAAGTTTTTTTGGGCATTGTTGAGATTATTTTTGACACTTTTGGAGGTTGCCCTTGTAAAATTGGTACTTTTTGTGACTTGGGGCCCTTTGGAACTTAAGTAGTGATTTGGTCATGAACATATTTCCAAAAAAAAATCTCAAAAAAATACTAAATTTAAACTGCACCAGTTTGGCTCGCAAACCAAGAATTGTCGTAGAAGACTCAAAAATTGGAATTTGGCTTTGCAAATTTTACCACATACACTTTGCAGTATAGGGAGCACCCATTAAGAAATTTAGGCAAAAATATTACTTTTAACCTATTCATCTAGGCTGCCCAAAATAGCAAAACGCCAATTTGGAGGTCCTGGAACTTTAGGGGTTAAGAGGGAGTCTTGAGATACTTGAACTCATCCGTGTTGAATGATTCATATCACTTTCTCTTTGTGTTGCAACCTAGAAAAGTTTTTCATTGGTATTGAGTGTGAATGGATATGATTTTTCTTAATACTGTCATAAATAAATTTGAGTTTTGCGACTATTTGGAATTGTAATTGAATTGTTTTGAGCAGGATCTTGTGCAACATTTGTAATGGTGTGGGAGACTTTCAAGAAGTTTCAAATCTCATTGTATTCTTCCTTCATGAAAGCGAAGGGTGTGCACTTGCTCAAGATAGAGTTTATTCCACTACACAAGAATTGAACATTGACTAGTGTTAAAAACAATAAATTGCAAACGGAAACACTAAATGTTACGCTTCACCATACTGTTACATTACTAATTTTCATATCACTAGACGCGAATATGGAAGCTTCCTTGGAAAGGGAAGAATTTATTTTACCAAAAGAGTTTGTTTTATTCATGACACTCTTTCTCAACAATATAACACTAATCAACAACTCGTGCGTAGCTTGGTCTATAAAATCTATCCGGACAATTAGAAATGTATAGAAGCGTACATTTCCGACCCGTCTCAAAGAGGAGTTACAAATTAAAGTAGGGTTTCTAGACTTCTCAAATTCACAAAACATGCCTAACTCGACGAAGATTACTGAAACTCTCCGAAGTTGTGTATCTAAGGCGTAGGCAGGAGTGGGTTGATGATGATAAACGAGGAAAACTTCTATGCTTTTAATTATTTCAAGGCTCTTACTAGAAGCATCCGATGAGCTTTTTGTTGTGTGTATATTGCTCCCATGAGCTTGTAGTAGTGATTGAACACTTGGAAACATGTTGTAACAATTTCACGAACTGCTATACAAAAAAGTGGAAATTTCCAAGTTTCAAAATATTTTGAAACATTTTTGAAACCACGTTTCGAAACATGTTGCAACTATGAGCCTAAGTGAGTAAAAGCCTTTCACTTAAAGTACCGAAATAAAATCTTTTTATCATCTCCTAATGAATAAGCATAATAGAGATGATTTTTCATTTCAATTGTCATTCTTACCTAGTTAGACTAAAATGAAGCATTTAGAATGTTAAACCATATTACTTAAAGAACCAGCTATATAGGGTAAGTACACCCATTTTCGGACACTTAAGCCATCCACCATACTTGGAGTGATAACACACGTGATTTACTAATTTTCAGTGATTAGCGAATAGAAAAGAACGGAAGAAAGTGATTCATGCTAAAAAGTAAAATGGTGTGGGCGTCGCAAAATTTTCCAGAAATGGTCTCTGAGAGTCAAGGTCATTGCCAAAAGGGGAGTATCACTGCCGTCGCGCGCTACTTTCCTTTTCCCTCGCCATGGGAGTCACTGCGCCCACCTCCAATGCTCACTAAGCCTCACCATTCTAGCCAATTCCTTTCCAGGCTAGTTCTGCAAGGAGGGAGGAATCTGCTACAATGGACAGTAGCAGCGGTGGGTTGGGAGTGGTGCGGATCCTCGTGGCTGCAGCCTTGTCCATCCTCATCGCCTTGCGATCGTGGCGAAAGCAATCGCTGTCCACATCGGGAGCCGTGGCTGGTGCGCTCATTCTCACGCTCTCCTTGATGTCCGGTCTCAGGTACCCTCCTCCCCATTCCTCCTCCTCTCTCGTCATGTTACTACTACTTCTAGTTCAATCTCTCATTCTCTGTCCAGGTTCGGAGCGGTCATTCTGGCATTCTTCTTCAGCTCCTCTACCTTGACCAAGTACAAATCCGACGTCAAGCAAAACATCGAAGAGGATTTCAAGCAAGGTGGTCAACGTGACTGGTGAGCTCGCTATCAATTAGGGCAGTTGAAATCCGGGGTGGTAATGAATCTCAATATGTGAATGTTCAGCGGTAACGTTTGGGGGTGGCCATTCACCCGGCATCGACAATTGAAAGCTCCACCTGGAGATTCTAGAACTCCAGCTGTGCATTTGCCAATAGGTTTCTTATTTTAGGGTATGGAGCTCGATTGTCGATCCCGTATAGCGGACGTCGCAAGGAGAAAAACTCTAGGCGTGAACAGAGTAGTATTTTTTCCTGGACTAGCTGCAGATTTGTGGAGGGATCAAAAAGTGCTTTAAATCATGAGGGATCGAGTTTAGTTGACTGGCATAGAGAAGTCGCACCCTAGGGGAGAACACGCTGTAGTTGTAGTGCTGGTTTGACGTAACTTTGAATGTTCATGCCAACAATGGGTAAGGATTGGTAACCTTTCTTTTGGTGAACACTATAATCTGTACTTCTGCTTCGGGCCGAACGTGGACGTTGGAATCTTAGAGTAAGATCCTGTGCAACTTGGCTAGTTGGGGCTTCCATTGTGGTGGGGATGGGATTGTGAGTGAGAATGTGAGGGTGTGGTGGGAGTGTAGGACGCAGGTGGTGGCGAACGGGGGCGTGGGGACGGTGGTGTCGGTGGCCGTGGCGGTGTTAACGAATTGGCAGGACTCGTGCTTGGATGCGCAGCGAGCTCCCGTGGTGACCGCGCTGCTGGCGGGGTTGCTGGGCCACTACGCGTGCTGCAATGGCGATACTTGGTCCTCGGAGCTGGGCGTGCTCAGCAAGACCCAGCCTCGACTCATCACCTCCTTCAAGGCAAGCCTCTCTGCTCCCCCATCCCCTACCTTTGCTTTCCACACCCTACTCTCCACACCCTAATCTGATGTTGTCGGTATCTTGCAACGAAATCCTCTAAACTGACCTGCCTCCTGAGCCCAACCGATCTGTAGAACTTTTTTGCAATCACACCCTATGACCTAACATTGGAAAAGCTGTTAACTCAAGGATGTAGTACAAGGTTGGTCTCTGATGAGTGGTATCTTTTGATCGAAGGTTGGGTGGAGCTTACTTTGTTCATGGACTAATTTTAGGAGATTATTTACTGGAAAGAATATGAGAGATTGTAAGCCTTTTGCTTCATCAGATTGTAATCTACATAAAATTCTCACAGCAAATTACATCCATCTCTCGTATGCAAATCTCCATGGGTCTGGTGGTTTGTGGTATTTCTACACTCAGCAAACATGTGATGCTTTGTGGGGGCCTTACAGCCAGTGCCGCGCGGGACGAACGGAGGAGTGTCGGTGTTGGGCACAGCGGCGGCAGCGGCAGGAGGAACGTTGATAGGATTGGTGTTCGTGGTGGCGGGCCTGTTTTCCACTCCTAACTGCCAAGGCCACGTCTGGCAATCGCAATGGCTGGCACTCCCTCTGGGCACCCTGTGCGGCTTGCTGGGGAGCGTGCTGGACTCCTTCTTGGGCGCCACTGCCCAATTCAGTGGAATGTGCAAAGTCCGAAAAAAGGTTGCCACCACCCCTTCTCAACCCTTCGTTTTCCATGCCAAGTTGCACCCCCCATTTCACCCCTAAAGTCGAATCCCACCACAATCAACCACAAAAGATATGCTGTTTTTTGAAAAAACTGAAACTCTGACCGAATATAACTCAAGGTCTGTATAGTGAAATTTGATAAAAATTGGTGGGTGAACTAATTAGACACTTGTATCCTACGATTGGATTCCTCAAAATCAAAGCACTGTAGAGCTCTTGCTCTTCCTTTAGAGAGCTCTCCTTTGTAGAGCTTCTCGTTTAGGGGTTAATGTATCAATGTTATTGTTTCCAATGCAGGTGGTGGCGAAGCCTGGGCCGACAGTGCAGAAGATATCAGGCCATGATTTCATGAGCAACACGGGTGTCAACTTCGCATCTGCGCTCGTCACGGCGCTTGCAGCAGCGGCAGCTTCTCGCTACATTTTCTGATAGCTACTGAATTTAGCACTCTGTCGACCTTGTTCATCAGATCCTTAAATTTTCTGAAAGGATCCGATTCCCCGAAAGGCCAGAACCTTATTGTATATTGTGTATCTAAGGTTTTGTGCATGACTCATCTCATCTTCATGTGAAGTTTTGTAACCTGTGACTAGGTGTAACAAGAGTTGTGATAGGTTTTGTTTACTTTGGGTATGTTGAAGAAGATTGGAGCATTTTTATCTGCATAACTATGCATATGTTTGAACTTACGGCGAGAAGAATCTAAATTATGACTTGTTATTTGTTTTCAAGTTCATTAAGAATTTGTTATTTGTTTTCAAGTTCATCAAGAATCTAGTCTAAGGGTTGGGAGTGATGTGTAAGGGTATGAATTTGCCAACATCATGGTTGGAATTCAGTGTGTACTACCAACAAGGCTATTCGATCATGTGATATTGTTGTAATACTACATTGAGTGTAATATAGTGTTGGTGATTATAGTGTTGGCAATGATGTTATTTTCCTTGTCTTATAAGAAGACATGCTTCATTTCCAGAGTCTTCCGAAGTTACATATTAAGAAAGAATGGTGTGAGTTTGTTGTGTTTCTCAATTACTTGTAACAAGTCTGTCATACATTGTGCGATATGTTATAGAAAGTTTTGTGTTCAATTGAATGTTATTGAGTCCTCTTGAGCATAATTCAACAATCTTATGTTATCCCTCGTATACTCAATAATTGTTACAAAGGTTGTCTCACAGGTATTTTTAAGGTTAAATGTGAGATAACCCATGAGATTATTATTGTGAATTAAAGGGAGTACATAGCATTGATAGCAAACTATTCCAACTTTGTTCTTATTTTATTCAACATGTTGCCTAGAACAAACATGAATATTCTAGTTTATTATAAGCTAGATTGTTTATTGTGGGGATAACTTAATTTACACTATTCTTCATTACTTTCAATGAACAATATTCAAGTACAAAAGAGGAAAAAGGTAATCTCATTTTACAATTTTCTACATCCTATATGCTACCAAAGTGAAAATCTATGTGCTTGAATCCCACTATACTACAAGACATGTGCACATTGATTTGCTAAAACCAATGAGGGACTCTAGCTTAAAGAACTCTCAACTTCAAGTAACAATGATCTTCTATACTAGTACGTTATAGTATCATCCTTGCATGCTTGTCTTAAAATACATCATGAAAGCATTGATTATTATTTGGTGAGAGCAAATTTTGAGATCTATCTGCTAAACATTGTTGTGCATTTCCGGGACGTGTGCACGCCTCTCCCTCATCAACCTTACATGATTCTCCTGTTGAATTTGTGCGTCCACATTCTCCTCCAGTATCACCATTGCCTCTTGATCCATTATTGCTATTTCCTCCTTCACTACTACCATCTTCTAAGTAGTATCTATCGTTGTTTTCTCTACCTCCACTGCCCATAATTTGACTTCTTCTTTGAGCCCATTCTTGTTTTCTACAAATTTTACACATATCAAAGTCTTAATGCTCATTATCTCTAACATTTTGTTGTGAAACAAGCTACCAATAATCACTATGAACTTTGTCTTTATGTCGTCTAACATTATTCAACTAATTCCTCAGTTCAATGAATGAGTCTTGCCCTTTTTATTCGATTGTAAGCATTGAAATCATAATAAACAAAAACAAATTTTGAAATATTCTTCTGATTTAAGGTGCCTGAAGATATAAAATATTTATATACTAAAAACAAGATATTACAAGCACTTGGCGGCATTAGTTGAAACCTTTGCCAAAGAAAAATCACTAATCCAAACACAATATAATATAAACCAATAGTTTCTTCATTCATAGTCTTTTCTCTTCCAATCCAACGCCTCTCCTACACATTTACATTACAATGTATTTTACAACAATAAATATTACTACAATATTGAATATGTCTTTATATCAAGTATATTTTTTCTTGTGTTGATTATATCATTTACTTTGTTCGTGGGACTTTGATGTAACATGTTCTATTATTGGTGTGCTATTATAGACACTATATAATGGAATATGTCTATATATTTATCAAGTTTAAATAGGGTTATGATACAATAATTTATTGCAAATCATATACCTCATGATATAAACCTTTCATGACAATTGCACTCTGCATCATAATCAGGATGTGTATTAGTATAATTAAAACATTTTAAAGAATCGCACTAAGATACTCCCTAATATTATGTATAAAAGTAAAGCATGTTGATAAATTTAATATCTTCATTTTTTTTTCAAACATTTAATAACGAGAGAAATGAATTCATATCATACCCCTAAATCTCCTATGGTCTTAAGTGTTTTCACCACAATAAATGTAAGTGCACTTGTATTTGCTATTAACAAGAAATCTGCTAATATCTGCCAACTTTTTGAGATTCAATGTGAATTCAACAAGATAACTACTTTAACTTTTGGAAGAACTTACGCTTTAAAATAGTATGTGGTAGCCGAGAGCTTGTTCATAAGAATTGATGGAATGAAATGTGATTCTTTTATACAAAAATGCAATATTAATAGTGAAAAATACTTAATATTACGCAAATATAAGCCTTATATTGTGTCTTTTGAGTTGAAATAGGATCATGATGAGTATAAGTAAGATTGATGAGTGCTTACTTCCAGTGTCCACAAAACATAGAATATGAGAAGTTGACCAAGACCTTCTAACATATCCAGTGGAGACTGAAAAAAATAACTTAGTTGGCCAATCATTTGCCATGATTTCTCAAAAGCCATAGAAAATATGGTTGTGCAGATAGTCATCCAAGGTGCTAGTCTACCCATTGTAACAATTGGTGATCCTTTATGTGCAATTGACAAGAATTTGAAAAACTTTCAAACGAAACAAGTGTTATATTCACAATTCTACTACCAAGATAAATTTAGTATGTTAACCATGTGTGAAAAGCTAGATATTCATACATACAACACTTAAATATTAATAAAAGGTACGGATAATCATGGTTTGGTTGTCAATGGCAGTATCATCTGGACATTCATTTATATTGAAGTTGAATCAATAACCCAACTCTATCATCCCAATATTTACGGTGTATTAGGTATGCTTGTATCATTAATATCATAAAGCATGAATAAGTTATACCTTGTGTCTATAATCATTTCGGTGTTGCACCATGAATATTCATGCATGATCAAAAACAACAATATTCTATTTAGTGGAATTCTTAATGTATATGTAGAGAGATCATATGTTATTTGTGACTCTATCTTATACTCTTAGTTCTTCATGCTTCTATATATTGTACTCCAAATAATACAAGTAGTACATTTAAAGCTTCTAATCATATCAAATGTTTTGAAAAAACTATAACTAAGTACTACGGAAGTCACTAGACATGTATCAACTTGAGTATATCCTCATCCATGCCTAAAAGCATATATACATAAAGTACATGTTATGACATTTTATTGATTACAATTACCAATTTGAAACCAATATTAATTTATCATGGCAATAATTACTTGAAGAAGATATTGAGCACCAGCCCATCTTAATGCTGAGAGCGAAGCACCTGTTGTTAACGCTAATACATCTGGAAGATCATAATTATAGTCCAATGCTCTTGCAACTACATCAAATACAATTTCATAATCAAAAAATTAGCTAACAAAAACTCACATAAGTTTTTGGAATAGATATTCTCAATGTTTCAAAATCAATTGTTTTAGAAATCAAATTGTGAAAGTATCTACTTTAAAATAGGAACGAATGAATGAAAAACTACTTACTTGTCAATAAACTTCCAGTTGTAATTGATGCTATGGAAGTTGTCAACTTAAAAGTTGGTTCTTCAAAACTACTCAAGTACGTAAGTAGAAGATTATCATACTAGCATCATCTAAACTTAGTACCTTACATTACATATATTCTACAAAGAATACATTGAAAGTTCTTAGTGATTACCTGAAAATGTATGCTATGTTCAATATAAACAACGGTGATGCTGATTTACACTGCAATTCAAATGGTATACATAAATTTTTAAACAAAATATAAAGATTAGAATTGAAGAATTATCATGAAAAAGGAAATAGGTCCCCTAATTCGCAAACAAAAGTTATGTGATTATATCTACAAATCTAGTCTTAAAATTGTATTGGAACATGATGTGCACAGTACTCACGAGTTTATTGAATTGGTCGTCAACACCTCCATGATTAAGATCAAGAGCAACATCAAAACTAGCTGCTACGGCAATAGGGATCACTACACATTCATAAAAAGAAAGAAAATTTATTAAAATTCAAGAATTAAAGAATATTTGAGTATGATAAGTATTCATAGAATATAGGTATAATGTAATGGGCAATGTAAGATTTTTAGAAACATAATTTATATTCTCAACAATATTAGTTCTTTTTAATAGCTTTGGTCACATAATTTTTCTCATAAAACAAATTGTTATGTACGACAACGCAAATACAAATGTAGGTTTCTACCAAAATTCATCCTAGAAGTCCATGTGAGATGGTCCGGAGGAGGAGCAAGATATCGGAACTTGTGTTTGTTAACCTCATATACAAAAAATACTTGAAAGGCGAATCCAAGGGCTTGTAACAAATGAGGAGCTGGAAACCTAGATAAGATACTTGATGTGTTCTTTATTCTGAATCTGCAAGCTTCATTTATCCATCCAATGTTATTTTCATCAATTCATGCATGCTTATAGGTTTATATCGTAATATCTATGCATCAATAAAACAAAAGAATGAACAGCAGTTGAACATCTAAGTGGAGAATTTGGTATGCCTATGAAGGTAATTCCAAAGTTAGTTTTGTACAAATTTTGAGTAAGCGTAAACAAGTCTGAAAACTATAAGTCCTCATCAAGCTTAAACTTCTTCGAAACAACGTGTAGCTCCCCTAACGAACTCAAAAAGTAATTCTGATACCATACTCATGGTCCCTCATGTCTAGTTCTTAATCCTTAATTGACATCCATGTTTTCTTGAAATTGTAGAAGAACAGAACCTCATTGTCTTTTGGCCCCATTTCTGCCTTGAAAGTAAAACAATTTTGAGAATCGGAAACGGTGAAGGTTTAGTAAACTCGGTGAAGATTTCATTGCAAAAAAGATCCATCCGATCGGGTGAGATCTCGGAAAATGGCACCGTTGAGAAAAAAATGTTTTCGATTGCGGGCACGATTCAAAAATTCCTTGTTGTATTTTTATTTTTCATTCTATAGGATCATTTTCCAAAAAAATTGCACTCCATTGGAGAGGATGGAAAAACCAACTATAAAATAAAAAAATAAAAAAATAAAAAAATTTAAAATTGGGACCTCGGGGGCAGCCCGATGGTCCAACATTCACTGAAATGTGGGTTTGGGGCCCCTGCCCAGCCAAGCCCCCTCCCAGCAGAAAGGTCGGTTGGGCAGCTTGCGCCGGGCCTGCCCGATGGCTGCCAGGCTAGCGGGGCAGCCAGATTGCAGCCCGACCCTGCTCACCAACGCCGGCCAAGCCCGGCGCCCCACGCCAGCCCCATCACGTTGCTGGCAGGAGTGCGGCTGGCAGGCCAGCTAGGGACTATCCAGGCCAGGGACTCTCCAAGCAAAGGGGGGGTCCCAAAAAATTAAAATTTACAATTCAATTTTGTCTTATATGTCGAAATGAACTCCAATCTCAGGGTTTGAACCTGAGGTGCCACCCAATTTGTGGCATTGGACCCCTACTCCCCCCAATCTAAACATCAAATCAATGCACATTCATGTGCTAAAATAAAAAAATAAAAAAATAAAAAAATAAAAAAAATAAAAACCAATTTAGCTTGAAAGATGGACATCAAATGCGCCTAGAATGATAAGCAACAAAACATGCCCCCATACACATAGGTTTGTTACAAGTTGGACAATACCATTGCCTTTTTTTGTCACATACCACACACTTTTGCCTCTTACGGGTATCTCCAACCCATTTCTATGTGTAATGTAATTTGTTGGGGTTTGTTATTGCTGCATTTACAACCGCGGTTCTTGGGAGCTCACGTGTTGAATAGCCTGCCATCAACGCATTAGCAACAACCAAATTGAATTTGACATGGCTTAGACACTTCTTACCAGAATGTGCCATATGTGACTTGTAAATAATGTAAGAATTCACAAGAGAAGTGTCTAAAATATGGAAGAGGATACGGTGCCACCATTGTGGTCCTTTAGTTGCACACTTTAGTATCCTCGGAGTTGATCTTGGACATCTACTCCCCTCATTGTTTCCTGATAGTGGATTAATATGGGACTACAAGGCACAAAAACATAATCACCATTATGCCATCTAGAAATATAGACTTGGCCATTAGCATCTACAGGAGAGAAAGCAGTAGACAATAAGGTCACAGGTTTGTTATCAAACCAACAAACAGCAGCCATTCTACCACTAGCATGCATTCTAAACCACAATTGACCCCTACTCCCAAGTCGAGGGTTTATAGTGAGTGCTTGAGGCCAACCAACACGGTTAGATCTACATGTCCCCGTGGCATATATGCCTTTCTGTAACAAACACCAAAACAAAGTAGGACTAGTAAAGAAATTGTCACAAGTTACTATGTGACCTTTGCCTTCATAGCCACTCATCAATTGGTTTACAATTTTGAACCCCGTAGCGTGATTATCATCCTCTGAGGTGGATGCACCACAATACACTTCCATACGTTGTACATACTTAGAGACACTATTAGCCAAGCACCAAATCTTGATACCATATTGGGTAGGCTTAGCCTTCATGTATTGCCTAATAGGCGAATACTTCCCCGTGTATGGCACCATCATCTCATCCACTGTCAAGTTCTTCTCAGCATCCCACATTTCAGAGCATAGAAGATTGAAATCATTTATGAGCCATTGAGTTTTAGAAAGTTTGCTAAACGATGGGTCCATTTTATCTTGGACTATAGTTTTATTGTCAACTAAATGCACACATCGCAAGATTGCCTCAAAACGTGTACGACTCATACAATTTACAATCGCGGGGGTTCTCCATACCTCGTTGTTTGTAGACCAATGTAAGCGTGTTTGTGGGACTTTTTTCAACGCCATCACCATGAGAACTCCAAACCAAGCACGTAATTCGGAGACTACCAAAGGTGTCCACCGAAGGCCACCTTTGTTTCTCCCATCTTCGCCCACACTTGTAGCATACAAATTAGTTTGCCTACAAATTTTTCTTAGCATGGAAAGAGGCCAAAACAATGAGAAAAATTGGAGAGGTTTAGTGCAACCTAGGGTGGCTTGGCTAAATCCCTCATGTTCACTTCTAAACTCCACATGTGGCAATTGAGTCAAGGTGGAGTTCCACATACTTTCACTAAACCTCTCCTTATCAGATATGTTACAAATTTTTTGATATTCAACATAGCCTAGTCCAAGTTCATTACACATGTCACCTCCACTAAGCAACCATTTTTTAGTATTAGGAGTCAAAACCATAGAATCTAATTTACTAGCCTCATCATCATCGCTTCCACTATCATGTGGCAAATACTCCTCATCACTAGTACTAGAACCACAATCACTTCCCCCATCATCTACAAAATCAGGCACATATCCACCCCAAATCTGGACTAGGGGAACACCACTTAGTTCACAATCCTCAACAATAACACAGACGGGTTCAGGCAATACAAAAGTTCCCCATGGCCCATAGAAATTTACTGTAAGCATTTGAATGCCAAGAACAACATCAAAGCTATCTTGCAAAACAATGCCCCAAAATTCAACCAATTTAGCACAAGGAGAATCAAAATCAATGTGAAGCAAGGGAATTTCACTTATAGGTACAACCACAGTCTTGCCTTTCAATCCAAGATCATACTCTAAAGATGGCATAGTCAATACCCCATCAGACCTCAATCTAACATTTCTACTACGCATTCTCAACACATTCTCAAATTCAACCAAACCTTGTGAATCTAAATCGCCCCCCACACCACTATTCACTAAATTCAACAATGCATCCAATTCATGTGAAACCGCGTGTAGGTCCTCCTGATCAACCCAACGTTCAATATGAGAACTCTGACCAATCTCAAAATCATTAGAGTTTACAGATTGAGGTTGAGTAGAAGATAACTTACCTGGAGCTGCAGCAGTTTTGAGACGTCGTCCCCTTCGACTTCCGCCAACACCCCTGCCTCCCGACACAGGAGCTGCGACGTCGCTGGACTGCGGTTGCTGCTCCCCTATCTCACTGCTCTCCACCGGTCGCTGCTCTCCACCAGTTGCGATCCCTGCAACTATGCCGATCGGGGCCCTGCCTCTCCGACCAGGCTCAGGAGCGCCCATGGGTCCGCAGGCAGGAGCGCCCAGGTCCCCCTCTCCCTGCCGTGGTCGCATCGCCGGACCCCTACCGACCTGGACGTCACCCTCGCATGCATTTGCGTCGCCCTCCCAGTCAAGGCGCTGGCGAACTCGCCTTCCTCCAACTTCCACTACGGTTTGCACCGTCACAGTCAACCCTCTGAGCGATTGCTGAGACTCCCTGTCCATGACTTTGCTACTCTTACCGAATTTAGAGAAGTCTTGGCTCTCTTCACAATCAGGCCACCACTCTTCTTTCAAAAGAGAGTTCAACAAACTAGGAAATTCCCTCCTCTCAATCCACCCCAACTCCCTAGCTACCAAATGCCTGAACAAAAATCTCCAGTTCCTTCTAAGAGGATGAGAAGGCCACTGAACACTCTTAGGTTTTGGCTTCTTTGAAAGATAACTCTCATCAAGCATCAAACACAATTCGTTGGCAACAATATCCTGAAAGCACCCTAAATCCTCCTGTAACCACCTACGGATCTCCCTCTCTATCTTCAAACGACTATTCTCCTTATCCACACCCATTGTCGCTAATCGCCAAAAAACAAAAACAACCGTTGAAGAAGCCGCAACGGCACTCATAGAGTTCACAAAAGCGTGAACTCAACTGCCAACACTTTCCCGAGATTGCTAAAATTAACCCCGTCGCCTTCCTGACCAGCCCGCCTCCCAAAATTTGAAGGAGGTACGGGCCTCCTTGCCCGTCGCGCCCACCTGCAGCAGGCGAGGCACACAAGAAACGGTCGCCGAAGCACGTCCTGGAATCGCTCGCGGCCTGGTCGCGCAACAATTTTTCCATCGGAGAAGACCTCCGGCTGCGGCATCGAAAAGCATCGGGGGTGACAGAGAGGGTCGACCCCCCCCCCCCTATGACTGCTCCGCACCCTAAGACCATTCCTTCCTCTCCCGGTGACCAGTTTGGTCACCGGTGACGATAAAGGGTTAAAAAGAGTCATTCCGATTAGTATGTGTGCCTAATTGAGTGCAAACGCCCAAGAGAGCCCGAGGGGCTCTTTTCCAACAGAATCTACTCTGTAGCTCTCACTGTAATGAACTTTTCACTAATATTTTGATGTCAAACTGGTCACCTTCTTGTGATGTATTCAAAAAGTGAAATTTTACAGTTTAAATCATAATTTGTATGAGTGATTTTGTACTTTGAAAGGATTGTGGTAGGTAGGTTGGGGTTGTATATAACCTAGTAGGAGGTTGCAAGCTCATCATTGATTGGTTCACTCATGATGCCCAAGTTCAAAAAGTGCACTATTGATGATGATGCACAAGTTCAAAAGATGTTGTGATTCAATTTTGGGCTGCCCATTTTAGACCCTTGAACGTTAAGAGTTAAGATGAACATTCACATGAACCTCAAGTATGTCAAGATCCCTTCATACTTTGTACAATATCCAAATAAGAACTTATCCTAAACAGGAAAAGTGTAGTTATACTCTTAGTCTTAATCCTTAAACGTCAGACCCAGCCCGAGGGGTTGGGTTTTTTTTTGAGAGAATCTTGCTCATAACTTACACTCCATTATACCAAATGGAATTTTTAAAATTCCAAACTGAGCACCTTAAAGAGATCTATACTTTCTTAGAATAGAGCTCACGCAAATTAAAAATAGAATAATGCTAAAAGTGGAGTTTTAAAAGAGATTTTGCGTGTGGTATCAGGACATCATATGACGTTTAAGGGTTAATCATGGATGCATGATGTTTGAGAACGGGTAAGGAATAATTCTCACTTGTCATTTGAGAGCGAGATCAAGTACCAAAAGATCATATACGCCGTCGACTTGCCCATGGCCGCCGTCGACACGGAATCACGCGGGTCGGGCGTCGTGCCCGACCCCGACATGACGGCCACATCGTGACGAACTTCTGCCATGTTACGTTTCGCTTCCGCAACTACAGCCATGCCGCCGCGGCTCATTTCGATGGCGCTGCGGCTCATTTCGTCTGCGACACTAGCCAGCTGGGGCGGAAGCAGCTGCTCCGGGCTACTGGCAAGCAAGGACTGAAGCGAGCTTGCCGAATCACTGCTACTCAAGGAACCAATAACATATCCCTCGCCCTCGACGAAGTGATCGGCCGTCCAATTCGACATCCTGCCGCGCTGTCGTGATGTGGGCCGTTTAGTAGTTGTGATTATTTATTTAGTGGTGTTTAGTACTAATTTATATGTGGTTAATGTGGGATTGATTTTATGTTGTGGCTAGGGTTTAGTTTATGTTGAGATCATGATTAGCCTTTGTTTATGTTGATATTAAGGTTGAGAACCGACGTCTGGTTGTTAGATAGAGTAGATATTTAGTTAGATATTTAGTTGGATAAGGTGGTGCGAAGGAGGCGGCTTGCTATTGGACCGACCAAGGAAGGCTTAAAGTCAACCATGTGGAGGCTTACCATTGGACCAACCAAGGAAGGCTTAAAGTCAACCATGTGGAGGCTTACCATTGGACCAATTAAGGTAAAACATCAAGTTGGCGATGTGGAGGCTTCTCATTGGACCAATCTTGCAAAAATCCTCTTTGTGTAACCTAATATGTGGTGGTTTCTTATTGGTTAGAGTTTGGGTGTAGATTAGTATAAATTGGCTAGGAGTTTGGAGTTGGGCATGAACAACAAGTGATTAGTGGGTATGTGTGAGTTGGAGTGGGATTTTGAGTGTCTCTAAGTATTCTTCAATAATAGAGGTTTAGAAGGTGTTGAGTTTGGTTGGAGGGGTGAGGAGATGCACAAAGCATCTAGCTTGTATCTTCTCTCATGAGCTATAAAGAGAGCAAACTTTTCATCTTACGTTTTTTGCCGTATCTTTTGCTTGAAGAGGTTTCATGAGGAGAGATTTTAGGAGGTGTTAGAAGGCAAAATATTCTACTTGTGAGAGGTGGTTTCATGCAAGGAGCTATTTGGAGCAAGGAGAAATGAAGGCTTGAAGTGGCCGGGAGGTTGTAAAAGTGTTGAATAGGTTGAAGTGAATAGGTTGATAGAAGATTCACCTCCATAAGTCACACTAACTACCGTACCAAGAAGCCCCGCGTTTACCCGGATGCACAACAATCTTTATGACATATTTTTGGTGAACCCGACGTGAATATCCGGGCGGTAGTTGTGTGTTTGTGGTGGATGTGAAGTGTGGAAGATGGAAGGAGCCAGTCAAGGGAACGCGACGTTTGGAGTCAACATGGAGCAAACCATGCGGATGTTTGAAGTTTTCCAACTCCACATGGAGCGACGACAAGGAATGCAACGACGAGAAGCTTTGGTAAGCAAAGCATTACATTCCGTTGTTGATAAAGAAGATCAATTTGATGGTCGTGATGTCACTCGTTTTTTACGAATCTATGCAAGAGAGATGGAGTTGAACAATGTTTCAAAGAATGAGATGGTGGAAAGCTTTGAACTTGCTTCCATTCCCGAGATTCGAGAGAGGATCAAGGGATTGAAGGAGACCCATCAAGATTCGTGGGAAACATTCTCCCAAGCTTTGAAGGAAGAGTTTTTCATGGAGGACTCGGAGAGGGTAACCAAGAGGTCATTCCTAGAGTGGATAACGCGCCCCAACAAGGGCTTAGGAGCAAGTGAGCTCTTGCGTGAATTTGAGCGGCAATATGGACAATTGTCGACAATTGAAAGAACGACCTTGGATGTCGAGAAAATCGAGTTATTCATTCAAGCGGCGGACCCAAAGTTGCAAGAGAAGCTTGAACCACTTTTGGAGGATCGAGAAGCGGAGCGCGGATTGAAGACGGATTGGAAGGAGGTGGTAGGTGCGGTTTCACTACTTGCGAAGCGACAACGAAGAAGGGACAAAAGTGTGCTATGTGATGTCAAACCACCATCTTCAAGCAAATCAACTAATGCTTTTTCAAAGGTTGATGGCTCAACGATGGATGAGTTAATTAAGGGAATTCAAGAATTGAAGATTAAGATGGCCAAACTTGAAGAGAAGAGTCATCCATCGGAAGGAGCATTGAAGGGGACTTTAGGGTCGAAGTCGGCACCAACGGGGAGAGGCTTGCCTTTGAGGTGTATGTGGTGTGATAGTTTTGCACACTCGCGAAGAGATTGTGAGGAGTTTACCGAAGCTTTGGACAACAAGATTGTTGTTTTCAAAGAAGGGAAGATTCACTTGAAGGATGGTACGGAGCCGTTGGAGACAAACTTCGGTCGAGGAGGTATGAAGGCATTGGTCTTTAGCGTGACGAAGGAGGCAAAGACATATGGAGTGAGCATCGACGGGCCGGAGCAAGTAAGTATGTTGTGGCCAAGTGCTAAGAAGTTTGCGGAGAATGGGAAGATCAATGAAGAAGTTCTCATTCATGCTGGAAAATCCATTCGGGAAACTACCGGTTGGGACGATCCGGTGGATGCCTTGTCGGTTCATGCATATATTGCAAGAGTCCAACATGAGGCGATAATGGAGGAGAAGCGGAAGCGAGACGACGTACATGAAGGGGCATCAAAGAGGACAACAAGGGCGGACAAGACGCGACAAACGGTGCCAATTCGTGAGGAGTCCATGCATGATGCAATTCCTTCTTCAAAAGACAAGGGGAAGGCGCCGTCTTACAAATTGCAATCCGACATTGAAGCGGCCACGGATTTGAGAAAAGTTTTGGAGGATCGTATTTTGAGCGGAAAGGTGGAGTTTACCTTGGGGGAAGTTCTAGGCATTGCGAAGCGAGAGTTTCATGAAGTCATCATTGATATCATCAAAAGGAAGAGGCAAACTACGGGTGAGTCTATTCCATCTAATGTTCGTGTGGCGAGAGTGGCAAAAGATGATGACGACCAACCTATAGGACATGTTTCTCAACTTGCAAATGCATTGGAGGAGAGCGAAGACCGAACACCAAGTCATTATGCTAACAATCATTGGGCGAGGGCAACTACGGAGACTTTGGTGAAGTTGGGAGCTCTTGAAGAGCCGATTGTGGCATTAATTGATCATGGGTCGGAGATCAATTTGATGTCAAAGGAGTTGCACGAAAAAGAAAATTGGCCCATAGATTTGGACCATGGATGGTTGATACGTGCGGCGAACAATTCAAGGGGTGATTTGTATGGAGCATGTCCAAATGTGAAGGTCACAATTGGAGATGTTGGAGATGAACAACATTTCTTTGTTCAAGAGAGGTCGACATATCCCATCATTCTTGGACAACCATACATCACCGCTACACGGATGGAAACAAAGGTGATGGACAACGGATCGGCGTACGCAAGGATTAGAAGCCGTGATGGAAAGAAGGCTATTCAATTCTTGACGGTTTGTGCCAACCACGAGAGAAATCGGATTGGTTTAAGGGAGCGTCCATTACCAAAGGTGTACAAGGAGTTTCGAGACTTTGAAGACCGAAGGGATTTTCACCACATGCCATTCTAAGGCGGGATTGGGATGGTAAAAAGATTGATAGCTTCCCGCATGGAAGGAGACCACAAGAAGCCATTTCTACGGGGGTTGTTGGTTTGTCTAGGGATGGTTCTATTTTGTTTAAAAACATCAAAAACTTAGAGCGAGTAGAGAGGCGTCGTGTCCAAAGTGTAGAGCACAAGTTGAAAGAGGATGGAGTGCTTGACGGAGGTGAGTATATCTTGGGAGTCTTTGAAGAAGTATGTTTGGGTGATACCATGAGTGAATTACAATTGTTGTTGTATTCGGGTGTTGGAAAAGATGATAAGGTTGTGAGAGTTTACTCCAAGGAGTTTTATGACGAGGTGAAGAAATTCACGGATAGTTATGAGGTACGGGTGGAGACCAAGTACAAAACCGTGGCGAAGAAGGTTAGACCGGTGGCTTTGCCACTACCATTAGATTGTGAGGAGAAGGTTGATAAGGCATCTATGCAACCAAATTTGAGAGATCCAAGGAAGATAGGCCACGAATTCGTGAACAAGGCGGCGTTGGATGGATTGAAGGTTGGCAATGAAGACTTTTTGACCAAGATGGAGGAGGAGTCTTTTCGAAAGATGCTCTTACGGCATGGGAAGGCATTTGCATTTGAGCCGTACGAAATTGGGTGTGTTGATCCAAGTGTAGTAGCGCCAATGGTAATCTTTACCATTTCGCATACACCATGGAATTTACGACCGATTCCCGTGCCTAAAGCTCATTTGCCAAAGCTTGTGGAGTTGTTGAACGAGAAGATCAAGATGGGAATTTTGGAGCCGTCTATTGCACCATATTCTAATCGGTGGTTTACGGTGCCAAAGAAAAATGGAGCATTAAGGTTTATTCAAGACATGCAACCGGTGAACAAGGTAACTATTCGGAACATGGGATCAAGTCCAATTGTTGATGAGTATGCGGAGGCATTTGCAGGAAGATCAATTTATTCGATGGGAGATCTTTATTCGGGATACGACCAATTCCAGTTGGCGGAGGAGAGTAGAGATTTGACTACGATGCGGACGCCATTAGGTTTGGTGAGGATGTGCACATTACCGCAAGGAGCTACTAATTCCGTGGCACACATGATGAATGGAATGAACAAGGTCTTGAGGGATTTTATTCCGGAAAAGACTATGCCATTTCTTGATGACGTGCCTATCAAAGGATGTGCGGAAGAGGACAAAGATGAGACGTTGGATTTGAAGGGGTGCCGGAAGTTTGTTGCGGATCACATTGCCGATTGTGACAAGATCTTGACAAGATTAGAGGAGGTTCATCTAACTTTATCGGGGGTGAAATCAATGTTTGGAGTTGAAGAGATTACGGTGGTAGGGCATATGTGTGGAGCATATGGTCGCAAGCCATCCATGGAGAAGGTGGATGCCATTCAAAAGATGAAGGAGTGCGCAAACACGACGGAGGTACGAAGATTTTTGGGAGCATGCATCTTTTATCATATTTGGATACCACATTTTGCACATGTGGCGGATCCATTATATCTTTTGTTGAGGAAGGAACAAAAGTTTCAATGGAGGGTGGAGCAAAGCAAGTCCATGAAGAAATTGAAGAAGCTTCTTTCATCTCCACCAACATTGAAGAAGGTTGACTACGACTCGGGAAGACCGGTGGTGATTACGGTGGATGCAAGCCCAATAGGGATTGGATGGGCAATTGGCCAAGATGATGGTAAAGGAAATAGATTTGTAGTACGATTTGGTGCAAAGGTTTTGAACTCTCGCCAACGGGCCTATGCACAAGTGAAGAGGGAGCTTTGGGGAATTGTTACGGCTATGAAGCATGAGAAGGAGTATTTGATTGGTGCATCGGTGGTTGTCGAAACGGATTGTCTACCACTACTTGGGATGATTTCAAGTTGTTCTACACCGGATATTGCTATGTTAAGGTGGATAGCCTACATCAAGTCAATGAATCCAGAGTTCAAGCTCATTGCGGGGAAGGACAATGCGGTGGCGGATATGTTGTCGCGGGCAAGGTACGAGGATGAAGAGCACATGGTGGACGAAGATGAAGATGTTGGAACCAATTTTTATACCATGGCGTTAGTGAAGAAAGAAGGATTGTGCTTGGCTACACCACTTGAGGCGTTTGTGGAAGACTTGTATGAAGGAGAATGGCTAAATATTGGGAGATACTTGAGTTCCTTGAAGAAGCAAGAGACTTGGAGTGATCAAGAATTCAAGAGGATTCGAAGAAAGGCTTATGGTTACTTTCTTGAAATGGATTTTAATGGAAGCATCCGAAGCTAAGGGGTGGAGTTCCACAAAGAGTTGTATGTGGAATTGAAACTCAAGAACGAATCATCAAGGAGTTTCATGAAGGTTGGTGGGCGGTCATCGTGGAGTTTGGGCAACATTTGCCAAAGTGAAGGAGAGATATTGGTGGAAGGGCATTTATAAAGATGTGGCGGACTTTGTAGGATCTTGCGAGACTTGCCAAGTCTATTCAAGTATTCGTCATAGAGATGAGTTACATCCAACCTATCCACTAACGATGCATTACAAGTGGGTTGTGGACTTGGTTGCTATGCCTATGGGAATAGGACAAAAGAAATATTTGGTGCTTGCTCGGGAGGATTTGTCTAACCAAGTGGAAGGAAGGGCGCTTCGAACGAAGACAACCGAAGGAGTATGTCGATTTCTTTTGGAGGATGTAATTTGCCGTTACGGTTGTGTAGGGAAGATTACGGCGGATAGAGGTGAATTGGACGCGAAGGAAGCACGAGAGATCTTTGGCAAGTTGGGTATTAAACTTGCATTGACAACAAAGATATAATCCGGAGGCTAATGGTAAAAGTGAGCGGGGCATTCGCCAATTGTGAAAGCATTGGTTAAAGCATGTGATGGTAAGATGCTTGAGTGGCCTCGATTACTACCATTTGCATTGTGGGCGGATCGAACCACTCATAGCACCGTTACGGGATATATGCCGGCGGAGTTGATGTTTGGACAAAAACCAATTATGCCAATTGAAGAGGTGGTTCCAACTTGGAGTATTTTGTCATGGGAGGATGGTCTTACAAGGAGGACTTGTTGGCATTAAGGATTCGACAACTTGAAAGGAGGATCGAGGACATTGAGGAAGCTATCAAGCGGTTGAAGGAAGCAAGATTGAAGAACAAAGAGAGGTTTGACCGAAAGCATCAGTTGCGGCCTAAAGCTATTGAAGAGGATGATTGGGTGTTGGTTTACGATAGTAGTTTGGACAACCAACATAGTACGACCAAGAAATTCTCCAAGAGATGGTTTGGGCCGTATGTTGTCAAATTGGTTCACGACAATGCTACCTATTCTTTGCGAGAGCTCGACGGTACAACCTTAAAGCTACCGATTGCGGGAAAACGAATCAAGTTGTTTAAAAGGCGTGGTGATAATTTTAAAGATGTAGATGAAGACGTCGAGATGGAGCTTGATGAAGATGAAAACCAAGTTGACTACATTGAATATTGATGTAGGCCCACATCGTTATTCAACCAAATTTGCACATTCTAAGAGATGTGCAACTTTAGAAGGGGTGGATGTCGTGATGTGGGCCGTTTAGTAGTTGTGATTATTTATTTAGTGGTGTTTAGTACTAATTTATATTTGGTTAATGTGGGATTGATTTTATGTTGTGGCTAGGGTTTAGTTTATGTTGAGATCATGATTAGCCTTTGTTTATGTTGATATTAAGGTTGAGAACCGACGTTTGGTTGTTAGATAGAGTAGATATTTAGTTAGATATTTAGTTGGATAAGGTGGTGCGAAGGAGGCGGCTTGCTATTGGACCGACCAAGGAAGGCTTAAAGTCAACCATGTGGAGGCTTACCATTGGACCAACCAAGGAAGGCTTAAAGTCAACCATGTGGAGGCTTACCATTGGACCAATTAAGGTAAAACATCAAGTTGGCGATGTGGAGGCTTCTCATTGGACCAATCTTGCAAAAATCCTCTTTGTGTAACCTAATATGTGGTGGTTTCTTATTGGTTAGAGTTTGGGTGTAGATTAGTATAAATTGGCTAGGAGTTTGGAGTTGGGCATGAACAACAAGTGATTAGTGGGTATGTGTGAGTTGGAGTGGGATTTTGAGTGTCTCTAAGTATTCTTCAATAATAGAGGTTTAGAAGGTGTTGAGTTTGGTTGGAGGGGTGAGGAGATGCACAAAGCATCTAGCTTGTATCTTCTCTCATGAGCTATAAAGAGAGCAAACTTTTCATCTTACGTTTTTTGCCGTATCTTTTGCTTGAAGAGGTTTCATGAGGAGAGATTTTAGGAGGTGTTAGAAGGCAAAATATTCTACTTGTGAGAGGTGGTTTCATGCAAGGAGCTATTTGGAGCAAGGAGAAATGAAGGCTTGAAGTGGCCGGGAGGTTGTAAAAGTGTTGAATAGGTTGAAGTGAATAGGTTGATAGAAGATTCACCTCCATAAGTCACACTAACTACCGTACCAAGAAGCCCCGCGTTTACCCGGATGCACAACAATCTTTATGACAGCGCTCCAACTCGTTCGTGTACGAGCGCTCCGCGCACCGGCCGCACGCAGTGTTGTGCGGGGAGATTCGCTCATTGTGGGGACACCGTAACAGCGGCGTGGTCACAGTCTCCTCCGTGTCCCAGTCCATGTACGAGCGCTCCAGCAGATTCGAGCACCGCCGGAGCTCCTTGCACTGCAAGCACGACTGCCCGTGGGGGTGAACCGCGAGCGCTTCGTCGTGTGGGCACCCCAGGAGGCGCTCCAGCTTTGGGGGGAAGCCCGGCAGCAGAGGCATCGGCGGGATGCGCGGCATCGCGGGAAGCTCCCATGCCGCGGCGTCGAAATCCTTGATGGTGTCTACGATGGTGGCGATCGACTCGTTGATGTCGTTGGGGGGCGCGCAAGTGAGGAAGGCGAGTGGGCAGTTGGTTCGGTGCCGCGGTGAGTCCAGTGGGCCGCCGCAGATGTCTCAGTGATTCTTCGTGGCGTAGAGCGTGAAGCATGAGAGTGCCACTGCTGCCACTATCCCTACCCTCTGCGCCGGGGTTAGGTTGGCAATTTGCTTCTGCCATTCCTCCACAGACATTGATCACTTCTGCTCAATGTGCATATCTTCGATTTCTCACTCACTTCATAAGCATTCTTTCATTCACACCCTTGCCACATTCGATTAGGGTAAATTCACCCCGAATCCAATATCACCATCATACCTGAGCTTGGGGTTTTGTCAGATTGAAAATGAAATTAGGTCACGACACGGATTTTCTTTCTTTTGTACCTTTTGTATCAGAAAGCGTCAAGCACCAGATGCCCTGTGAGTTCATATTTCAGATTTGAGTGCGGGGTACAGACACAGGCTTGGGTTCATTGCGAGAAATGAAGAATGCGTACCTATGCAATCTAAAAATGCTGGGATGAGCTTTGATCCGCTTCGGCTGCATCAGATTATTCATTGCAAGGTTGTCCATACCTCGTATCAGAAGGCGTCACGCACCAGATGCCCTGTGAGTTCATATTTCAGATTTGAATGCGGGGCACAGACACAGGCTTGGGTTCATTGCGAGAAATGGAGATTGCGTACCTATGCAATCTGCAAATGCTGGGATGAGCTTTGATCCGCTTCGGCTGCATCAGATTATTCATTGCAAGGTTGTTTATACAATTGATTCCGGCAATAGACCATGATAGTTGCGTAGGGTTAGAGCTCCCATGTTCGTGCCGAACAACTGCGAGCCTTTCGTAGAAGACGAGATGGGTAAATGTGTAGGCTCTAGTATCTGCCCCACCACTTCCTCTCTGTCTGGTGGTCATGGTGTAAAGAACCACACTGCTCATTTCAGTTAACCCCTAACCCTAATGATATGCTGTTTTTGCAAAAAAAAACAAAACTTTGACTTGGTGAAATCTGATAAAAATTGGGGCAGACTATCTAGACATTTATAAATAAGATCCTATGGTTGGATTTCTCAAAATCAATTTTCAAAATAAATTGTTTCATGGATTTCAGATATGGCCGTTTGGAGGTCAGTGTAGAGTTTCTCATTCAGGGGTTAAGGTATGAACACCTATTTTTTTACATTTAAGGAATTCACTATACTTGGAGGGGTGAAATAAGTGACTTACTACTTTCAGTGAGTAGAAAGAAGATAAGATGGAGTTTATCTAGTCTTTTGATATATTTACGCACTTATAACAACAAATTTTAGAAGTGACCAATATTGGTCAATATATAATTGGACACCCTATTGCATACACGGATGAGATGCATTGAGGGTAATTATAAGATGATTAAATCCACGTAGGAGCAACAATCTAGCATGTGGGGGGTGGTTGCCTTTAGGGTCTCCTAACTTTGTGTTAATGACATTGATTGTGAATGGTTGATATCTATGCAAGTACCAAGGTAGGTGTTTGGTAGTTGATCCATTCAAAGTGGGGCACTATTTGTGAGAGACATTAAACAAGTGGGTGCAATTATTGAGTAGGGGGACCTCTCCTAACTTGGAGCAAGGGTGAGTGAAGTCCTCAAGTTCCGAATTTGTACTAGTCCGCATTGGGAAGGCGAGCAAGGTTTCTTATTGCGATTGTATGGGAAACGCGTAGTGTGTTATTCAAAATGTTTTAGAGTTTTCTACAATCATACTCTTATTGTTTTGCGTACGTTATGAATACAATCAAGTTAAAAATGTATACCATAATAATTGTTCATAATATATCTTGACTAAGTTTGTTAACAATGTATTTGACGCGGACACGTGATGCACATGAATGATGACCTCTAATCATTCCTTTAGAATTTTCAATACCTTCAAAGTGTTTGTAACTTACAAAATTGTTGATAACTAAAGTCTTGTTTACTTTATGATATTAGACAACTTTTATTAACTTTACATTGACATTAACGTTGAGAATACTTCATGTCAACTTCAAATCATTTCCATGTCATCTCAAGTGACATGTTACAAGTATACATAAAGAAGTGATATCATGATTCCTCATTGGCTTTCAAAGCTTGAAACCTACTACTAAGACTTAAAGCCCTATATGGTTTGACTCATTTGTAGTAAAAAGAACACAACCCCAACAAACGTGTCATAAATGAACACAAGGGTGAGTTTTTCAAATTTCAACTATACAATCTTGTAGTAGACATATCATAGACAATAATGAGGTTTCATGACTCACATGATTGTTTAAGTCGCTACAGATTAGAAAATTTGAATTTTGAGTGATTATTGAGCACTCTCCTGTGGCCAATATCAGTGTCAAAATGTGCCAATTTGGTCCAAACCTCCTCAACTTTGAAGACAACAAGAGTGAACATCAACAAACCAATGTACCCACCTTGGGTGTAAATTGCCACTAAGGATGTACTCATTGGTGTAATGCTTGGATATACTCAAACCACTTTTCTACGTACGAAAAGCGAGGGCAGTGTGTTCTTTGGCAATATTGGTCAAAAGGGCAAGGTACTACTTTATTTCTTTCTCTTTTTAATTTTCCCGTTGGGCCAAAATGGTGAATCCAATCAATAAGCCTGTGCACATGGGCCATATGGCCCAAGCAATTTTCTTGGGCCATTGGGCTGGCCAGCCTCCACCCCCAATTAAATGGGGGCAACTGGCAGCCTAGGGAGCCGTTTTTTTTTTTTTTTTTTTTTTTCCTTTTTCTTTTTTACTTGTGGGCTTGTTAAGTTTAAACCTTTAGGCTCGCGGGACCCTATTTTCTTCCCACTTGGAGCTCCAGAGAGTCTCCACACTCCGATTGGTTGACCAGAGAGTCTCCGCACTCCCATTGGATGAACAAATTGGGAGAGAGGTAAACAAACGGGAGTCGCACGGAAAGAGCAGACTCTTGTGTCTCCCTGGGTTTGATCAAACGCGCAGATGAGATCGGAGCCGCATACACGGTTTCCGGCTCCGTTTACCTCATGTGCGCAGGCTAAATGTGTACACAAGTTGTGGAACTTGGCCATAAGTTTGCTGTTCAGAGCTGTCGGTATCTAAGCTTGTATATTACTGTATTGTGGACCGGATTCTTCATGTGCGCCGCAATCGTTCATGGTGGTGGTAGCGTTGCTCTCGAGGTTGTGAGCAATATTTCTCCCTCACGAGGGCCCGCCCGCCCTCACTCTTGACCACCACAGAGGCCTCCACGAACCGTACTGACTTCTGAGCGACCGGAACCTTCTCCGTCGTTGCTCCCCGAACCCCAAAGTCACCATTGTATATGTCTACTTGCTGTCTGTAAACACTGTCGGTCAGAAAATGGTACGGACTCGGGTTTCCTTACGATCATTGCGGTGCATAAATGACTGTCGTTGTCCCTCTCTCACAGCATTTGGTGTTTCTCCGTTCGAAGAGCTTGCTGTGCGCGTCGGCCTAACTGAATTGATCGAGTTCACCTCTGGATTGCTCGAAGCTTGCGATCCAAGTTAGATATGCGCAATACTTGTTAAAAGGTACAGTACTCGCCTTGCTTAGTCATTGTACGGGTAGGCTGGGGGTAAGCATGATTTATTTTGGGTCTTGTGCAGGATCGTTGGAGCGTTTGGGTTTTTGAGGAGTGTGTGTCGGTATGGAGCACTTGGGGAAGTTGCCGATCGTGGGTCAGGTCATAGGGCAAGTGATACCCATTCTGGGGCTGGTCACGGTTGCGAAGCAAATGATTCCGAGGGAGAGTCAGTATGTCGTGCACGCAATCCGCGCCTTGTTCAACCCCTTCTGTTTCTTCTCCATCAAGGAGTTCGAGGGCTCGATTATAAACGATTTCTACACTGACATCCAATTGCACTTAGAGTCCTGTAAAGCGTACAACAAAGCGCAATCTGTCACCCTGTTCCGCAAGCCAAACACCGTCAGCGTCACCATGCGCTTGGCCGATTCCGCCGATGTCATCGTCGATGTATATAAAGTGAGGAACCCTCGTCATGGCCTATCACTTTCCTAGGTCACTCTGCATTATGTGAAAGTGATTCCGATCAAACTGTACACTTTTTCTTCTTCTGATTTACTTTACGGAGAGTGCAGGGGATGACAGTATGGTGGACACACATTGAAACATCGCCTCCGGACTCGTACAACAGAGCTCGGTACAGTGGCTATGGAGGAGGAGCAACTTTCCGAAAGTTCCAGTTGAAGGTCCGGAAGAGGGACAAAGCGAGACTGCTGCCGGAGTATCTAGACTTTATAACGCGAAACTCCAAGATTTACTCGGGCAAGACACGAGAAATCAAGATCTTCACGAACGCGGACGAGATGAGACGGCATTGGGGCTTGGATGGCTCCAGACGGATGTGGGAAGAGGTGCCTTACAAGCACCCCTCCACATTCGACACTCTGGCCATCGACCCTTGCTTGAAGGCCAGTATCGTCGCCGACCTGACGTCGTTCACCACCGATCAAGGGTTTTATCAACGCTCTGGACGAGCTTGGAAGCGCGGCTACTTGCTGTATGGCCCTCCCGGAACTGGCAAGTCCTCCATGATCGCCGCCATGGCCAACTACCTTAAATACGATATCTACGACCTCGAACTTAGTCAAGTATGCCTCCAACCTTAACCTCCATAGCAATTTCTGATCATAGAATAGGAAGCGAGAGTTGACTCGTTGGTTTGTAAACCTCACTAGCACTTCTAACTTGTTTGCTACATTATTGTGTTTGATTAGGTGCGCACCAACGGCGAATTGCGACAGTTGTTGGTCCAAACAAGCAATCGTTCCATTATTGTGCTTGAAGATATTGACTGCTCTGTGAACTTCACGCGCAGTCGTGATGGTCGCACACGACCCGCCGTGTTGTCAGGTACGTGCCAAGTGTGCTTCCATTGAATGTCATTCAATTTTGGATCGAAATTTACTTACAGTGTCGGTACCTTGTGTATGGGTACTCTCAAAACCTTTACGATTATGTAGTTTAGGCATGATGATCAAGTTAAACAGACTCTGTTGGCATCAGCCTCAACAACAGGCCTAAAGTTGTTCTTGGAGATTCAAATTCCGGTTGGTTTGACACGAGCAAAGCTTTTATTAGGACAAATTCGTTTGTACTGGAAGACTCAAATCTATTGTTCAATTTTTGGACTGTACGTATTCAGGTGGGGTTTAAGGTTCGAGGCAATTGTGCAGGTCTTGGAAACTCGGAGGATGATCCCAGCAAAGTCACACTGTCGGGCCTGTTGAACTTCGTGGATGGACTATGGTCATGCTGCGGCGACGAGCGCATCTTCGTGTTCACCACCAACTACGTGGAGAAGCTGGACAAGGCGTTGCTACGCCCGGGCCGCATGGACATGCAGATCGAGCTGTCCTACTGCACATTCCCGGCCTTCAAAGTGTTGGCCAACAACTACCTCTGCACGCAAGAGCACTCGTTGTTCCCCGCTCTGGAGTCCGCGTTCCAGGGCAAGACCGTCACTCCTGCTCAAATCGCCGAGCTTCTCATCAAAGACAAGAGCAATGTGGACCTTGCACTCCAAAATGTGCTCTCAGCCCTGGAGAATAACGTCCCTGTTGACCCGAGTGACATCAGTTCTGTACCAGAACCTGCATCGAAGCTGAGCGTGGACACACAGAATCTCATAGCAACTTTGCAGGGAGTCATTGATGCATTGAATAAGACTAGTACTGACGGAACGCAAGCAAGCCTACACGCTACGAACTCGTCTCCCTCGAAAGCGCAAGAGTTGGAGTCGTCGTCTCCCGCGAGTTCCAACGTGAAAGACTTGATGGAGTCGGTAAGGAGAATGTGGGTGAAAAACAAGGGTGATATAGACTCTGCTATTGAGAGTATCATGCAAGCAATGCCGAACTCAGAGATTGTTGAGCACGCTACAGAAAATGGGCATTTGACAAAACAAAATGGGTCGTCATCTGCACAAGCGAATGGTGTGTGAAGAAAAAGCGAGAATGGAGAAACCAAGTAATCTCGTCAACGCACTACCTTCCTCCCCTTCCAACTCGAGCTTCTGCATTGCAAGTGTTCTGTACATGTGGAAAAAATTTCTAGCCTGTGATGTAACTTCTTCCAGGCCGTTCAGAATTTGGTAGTAAGTAATGGCTAGTTGTAGTAGTGATGTAACTGAAACAAGGCTACTACACCAGATTTTTCACGAGACTGCAGATCGATATAGAATTGGCCTTGCACAAGTTCTCTTACAACACCCACTTTAGGTAAGAGCAATGAAGAGTGGCCGAAGGAGTCCAATTGCGAAGTATGTAGAAGGTTCAACCAACTGCAATTACTCATTTCAGATTCCCCCAAATTGATTATGAATTTTGGAAGTGAAAACAGTAAGTGTACCAATCACATCTCACTCTAACTCTACCATGTCATTTCAGATTCTCCCAAATTGACCATGAATTTTGGAAGTGAAAACGGTAAGTGTACCAATCACATCTCGCTCTAACTCTAACATGTCATTTTAGATTCTCCCAAATTGACCATGAATTTTGGAAGTGAATACGGTAAGTGTACCAATAATGTATCATTGTAACTCTAACATGTACAGTGCAAGTACATTAGAATTTGAAGTTGAGAGTTACAGTGTACATTTTGCATATTTGGATAATCCTAATTAGCTATGTGTGAAGCTTTGTGGTTTTCACACCTCCTATTTTGGACTCCAAGTTTAAGTTACTGGTGAAAAATAATGTCTTCAATCTATATTGTATAGCCAAAGGTGCAAAATTGGAATCAAGAACAACCTTACATACGGTGGCCTCTTCAATATTTGTAAGATTGTACACAATAAATATTGTTTAGTGTTACATGCACTAATTTATATACACATTTTTGATGTTGACCAATATTTTACCCTCTATACAGGTCAAGATAGGGACCTTTGAATAAATAATATTGAAACTTATGTTCCTGGTAAAAAATTATACCATTTTCAAATTTTAAAATAACAAACACTAATCAACAACTCTTGTGTAGTCTTATTTGACATTTTTGAACGCATTCTATAAGCTCTGCCTAAATTACTTGGATAAGTTATACTCGATGTTCTGAGGAGGAAAAGTGGCCCCAGGCTACATATCCCAAAATCTACACACGCTAGTAGATTCGGAGGTCACACACCTAGAATGCTGGTGTTGTCGCAGTAGCAGTGAGCTTTACCCGCTCCGGAGCTCGAGAGAGACAAGCTTCTATCCGTTTTGTCTTTCGCTTTTGGGCTCTGTCCTCGGTAATGTTTTCACATTATTGTCGCCGTTTCGCTCCTCTTTCCAACGAGCCTCTCCTCTCCCAGAACGGTGCTCCCAGCCCTGAGTTTCACCGGTAGGAGTTTGCGGGGACATCGCAACCAATTTCGTGAGCAATTTTCCTACAGCTCGTTTGTGCAAGAATTCTTAATCTAAGCACTGATTTTCTGCTCGGAAAATCCATTCCAGCTCTTGCAAGTGCAATGCCATTCTTCCCAGTCTGGTGATTTCGATTTTTCTATCTCCGTTCTGTAGTAGTGATTCTTGTTCCCGCTCTGTTCTTCTTCAGGTTTCTAAGCCTGCGAGCAGAATGGCGGCTCTGTGCTGTGTGAGCGGAGCTGCTCTCTTTACACTCGGGGCCACGCGCTTGCCGTGTTCGCGGAGCTGCTCGTTGTTTTCTCGCCGCTCCTCTGTTACTCTTGCAGACCGCTCCTCTCTCGCCTGGATCGTAACTAAGACTAAGACAGTGACTAAGGATTGGAGACGCAGTGTTGCGCATCCATCGGCCGCCCTAGATACTCCTCGTCATGAGGTACTCGCTTTGAAATCTAGCTCAGTGCAACCTTATCTTCGAATTTTAAGAGTAATAAATGAGTCGCATAGAATGATGATTTAGGGTGACCGCATTGGTTGCCAGAGCCTCAATTGCTTCTTAGGTCACTTCTTTGCAGCCTTCTGAAAATTGTAGCACAATTAACCAAGCTCTGCAACTAGGTCTCAGATTTTAGCTACTCAGCATAAGAATGCTACAATCTTGCATCAGCCGATTGTGAAGGGCAATTCTTGAGGAACTGAATGTTAAATGTGGAAACCAGTGGATATGGACTTGGACTCATGGTTTGTCTTCAATGCAAATTTCTTATTTTGAGTGGTAGGTATAAGGCCAGAGGAATTTCTTTTTGTCATAGGTTTATGGTGTAACGTTACTGAGTTTGATTGAGTAGCAAGTCTTGCCTCTTATCCAACCTTCAGTTGGCTTGCAGTCGGTTAATTCAGCCTTTACATGGGCAGTTTGTCGATGATGGTGCAGAAGTGGAAGTGCGCGTACGAATTCCGGACGGCATGGTGGGAGAAGACGATGCTACTGTGAGTGCCCGTCACGTGCAAGTGGACTCTCAGGATGATGCCCTCTTCATCGCTGTTCGCACTCCCAATGGACCCCGCATGATCTGCTCTGCAACGCGCCTCTATGGACGAGTGAAATCATCCGAGTCTGTCTGGTACGTGATTGCTTGTATCATAACCTTCTCATTACCACATGGTGCATTATGAGGAGGGTCTGCAATAGGCAGGAGGGTCATGTCAGTTTCTTGAGGTTGTGCAGGTACATAGACGGTGGCGAAATCGTGTTGAGCTTGAAAAAGATGGACAACGATGTGAAATGGCCCTCGTTGGAAGAAGAATGGGGCTCTCTCACTGTAGGAGTTTCGCAGCTGCTCAAGGGGACCTCTGTTTACATCGTTGGCAACTCCTCCGAGGTCAATTGGGCTATTGCAAAAGAGCTTGCTCTTGGTCTCGAGTATGTAAAATCACACCATTTTGAGCTCTTATTCGATGGGCATTAGTTGTTAGATTGTGAAGATCCTAATGAATTGGACTCTGGGTGCAGGTATGTGGCTCTTCAAACTCAACAGCTCGTGCAGGATTACACGAGCAAATCACCAGCTGAGCGTAAGTCAATATAGCTTGTGACGAACGTTTTAAATTCTTGATGCAGTTACTGGAGGCCTTGAAACGGGCTAGTTTAATTGCTTCTGCAAGAGGTATGAGTATATGCTAAGATTGATGTTTACTCTCTTTGCAGTGGCAGCTGAAGAAGGTGATGAGTCTGTTTCAGACACCGAGTCTGCGATATTGGATAGCCTTAGCTCGTAAGGCGTTAGCTTCTTTGTTTTCAAGTTCGTGGCTATGGCTGAGTTTTACGTTGTAGTTCAAATACTTTTGTAGATATTTCTTACATAGTTTTTCTATGCAGACATGTACGTTGCGTTGTTGCAACACTAGGTGAGAGTCAAGGAGTGGGAGCCCAGCTTGGAAACTGGAAGAGCTTACATGCTGGGTTCACCGTCTGGGTCAACCTGACCACTGCTACGGGTAATTCATCGAATTTGCATATACATACCTGAAAAACTTTCACCCAAAGAGTGTTCTCTTATCGCCTTCTGTTGATATAACTTCTGAATTTCCAGTTTTGCATATGGTATTCAAATTACATCATGCGTTGTACTCCTGTTTTATCTGATGAGCCGCTTATTGGGGTATCGCAGATGAAGGGGCTGCGGAAGAAGAGGCGGCAAAGGCCAAGCAGGGTGGATCAGAAGCATATGCACAGGCTGATGTTGTCGTGGCCCTGGGAGGCTGGGACGAGAATGCAGCAAAGCCTGCAGCTGAAGGTGCTCTCCGTGCGCTGAAGGCCCTTCTCGAAGCCGACAAGGAGCTGCCAAGTTCGTGTTCTGAACCTTAACCATATCTCATCCTGCATTCGTGTGTTGCATCAGAAGCAAAACATGGACCATTTTGTAGTAGATCGCTCTAAATTCCCACTCTAAAAAATATACCTCCTGTATATTATATCTCAAATTTCAACAGCACTTGGTACAAATAAGGTTGGCTCTGGTTAGTGGAATAATTTGGTTCTGTCGTCCACCATGTGTACAAATCTGACAGTCACGTAGCACAATTTTCATCAAGTGACAGTAGAGATGTTCATCTAGTGGGAACTAGAGGCAGGGCAAAGGACTATGGGATTGAATATATGCGTTTAGAAATCCTTCGTAGGGTGACGACTGGAACTTGAGGTAGTTCACTTTTTTTAACCAGTGTTGACCATGTATGTTGTAAATGCAGGTAAGAAGAGCTTGTATGTTCGACTTGGCTGTCGTGGGGATTGGCCTAATATCATGCCCCCTGGCTGGAATCCTCTTAGCGGCAAGGAGGAAGCTAAAAGTACTGCCTACTACTAAGTAGTGGTACATTGAGTTTTAGGAAGTAGTGGTAGATTGAGTTGTTCATCGAATAGCATAGGACATGCTAAAGGGCCTGTCAATGTTGTTGGTACGCCCAGAATAGATCAGTTTCGATGGTTGTGGAGCTCTTTGTAAAGAAGTGTTCGACTCCATACATGATGAATTAATTAGGAAACCTCTAACGAGGAGTACAGTTTTGGCAGAAACCCTTCTATTGTTAACAATTTCAACAATTTCATTATAGTAGATTCAATTCCCCAAATTACACATTTCTTTTTTTAAAACTAAACATTTCTTTTTTAGAAACTATATATTTCTTTCTTTCAACGGATGCTTCAAGTTCTTCCTTTATGTATCTCATAATTTCATGGAGAATCATGCAATTAGAAATTATTCGATCCTGTGTATTGTCATTTGAAACTTTAGGAGAACTTAGGACATGGTGTCAATGTAGGACTACTTGCAAAAGACTTCAATCATGCGATCGATTTTGGCAAGAATAATGTTACTCGTAATGGAATTGGAGTAGGTTAATAGCTTTGCATCGATGTACCATATGTGAAAGAATTACTTCATATACAATGAATGGCAACTATTTTACAACAGTGTACTTGAAAATATACAAAAGTGTTCGAAAATTTAGGGATTGAACGAGTAGTTTGAAATGTGGAGAGAGATCAACACCCACCAAACAGTGAAGAATGTATTGAAAACAAAGTTTGATCAAAATTTTAAGCTCAAATTAATATCCATGTGTGTAAATACAACATAGCATGTTGTATGATATTTACTATATTTTAGGGTATTTGATGTATTTTGAGTTGTATTCTAAACCCCTAAGCGTCCGTGGGGTAATTTTAGCCAAAAACTCATATTCAAAAAAAGTATCATAGATGAATCTCAAGATATGCTATTTAGATCTCAAGTATACACACGTGTGATACACTTGTTGTATATCATGTAGATCAAAATGTGATCCTTGGGACCTCATAGAATTGAGAAATCATTATGTATTAGTGCTGAAAACATGCCACAAAATACCATCATTATCATTTTGAAGTGAAAATACTACTAACACAAAATGTGCAATCAAAAAATCACCAACTAGAAAGTTGTTCATCTTCATCTGAAAGACACTTTCGTACAGAAATTCATCAAAAAAATGACTTGGCTCAAATAGTAGCCTTGCAGTGGTAAAAACTCCCAATAACTTTATAAAGGAAAAATAGTCCAAAACTAGACCCCTTGCACTCAAATCTATGCCTTGTCTTCAACATATCCTCGATTGGGTGAGGGTTTCTCCCACTAGAACTAGACCATAATTGGAATCCATACCAAAATATATAGTCAAAATCTAACGGTAGATGAAGGAGATATAGGTCTTCAATAATCATGCATTTTTTCACTTTTTTCATTGTAGAAACATCATTGCAAATCCAATACCAAAGTTATCTAGATCAAAAAACTTCCAACTACGTACAAAGTTGTTGAAATTCATCTAAAGATCACACTTATGTAAAAAATAAAATCATGAAAAACTATTTCGATTTCACATAGTTTGTTTGCAATAGTAAAACATTCCAAATGTTTGAGAACCCAATAACAAAAGTTGCCTTCACTAAATGTTTGGGCACCATTTATTTACATTTCTGTAAGCCGTCGAAACAACTCAATTAATCAAGTTACTTAATTTTCTCAATGTATTGTAAGTATTAAGGTAAAATCAAGCCATTTTCATAGCTTGTAGCCTTATTAGCAATCATTATTGGAAAATAGAGACTTGTCTAATTTTAGAAGCTCTTAATTTTGTCACTAAAGCCATTTAAGAGAGACATACTAATTTATGCACGTAGTACTTGGAATAAGCCATTTATTAGTCATGTACTAATTTCCGACATGTAGTAGATAGACATTCTAATTTCTAATCTCCGATATGTAGTAAATAGCCATTCCAATTCCTAATTGCAAAATCGAGTAGAATTTTAATTGCTAACTACAATATCTAGTAACTAGCCATTTTACTTCCTAATTTCCAATATCTAATAGATAGCCATTTTAATTCCTACTTGCAAAATTTAGTAGGAAGCCATGCTAGGTTCTAATTGCAATATTTAATTGCTAACTTACACTAAGTTGACCGGTTACACTAATTTACCTCCGCCCACACTATATGCGGCTGCAACTGCACTAATTACCTTAATTCTTAATTCTGGAATAATTCTGCCCGCCGCCCTCACTGATTGAGGTGATCAAGTCTCCAATTTTGAAGATATAAGGAAGACAATTCTTCTCCTCTTAGCATGTTAGTCTCAAGTGTAGTTTCAATTTAGTTTCAATTTAGTTTCAGTTTAGTTTCTCTGTTCATGTGATCGGTGGTGGAAGTTCAAGGAGCTTTGCGGCAGCCTTGTCGACGACGTCTTATTGTCACCCAGACTGCGCATCACACTCTGCAGCTCCTCCGCACTGATGAACCTGTTCTTGTCCACATCAAACGCCGCTCGCAACGCCACCGACTCTTCCACCACTGGGCTATTGCTGCTGCTGCGAGCCCGATGGAAGCGGATGAACTAATCCAGATCGATGAAGCCATCACCGTCGCCGTCCACTCTATTGATCACCTCCTGCAGCTCGTCGTCACTCATGTCGTCCCCGAGTGAGCGCAGCACTGTGCCCCAGCTCGCCCTTGAAGATCTTGTCGTCGCCGTCTTGATCGAACACCCTGAAAGTGGCCGTTAGCTCTTTCAGCACTGGAGACTCGTCTACCGGTGTGGCGTCACGGCTAGCGCTTCGGCGAGAGCCTAGCTTCTTGAAACTCAGCCTCTTCATCATGGTAAGTGTCAATATACTGAAAGAGCGAGGTTGTTGTTCAAGAGATGGAAGACTTGCGCTGGAGGGTAGTGGAAGCGGAGAGTGAAGTGAGTGAAGGATGCAGTAATCAAGGTTTAAAGCGTTAGGCTTACTTTGACCAATTCAGATGCAGATATGGTAGAATTAGTCTTATCGAACAATTTCAAAATCTTAGACGTGACATTTTGGTCCAACTTTGTAGGATTATCCACGTACAGCATTTACACAGATTAGTACTTCTTAGACATTGAAAGGGGTGCATTTTTGGGCTCACAATTTCGTTGTACAAGTGTGCAATGGGACCCAACCCAAGTGATTTCATCCAAAACAGACTCCGGATGAAGAAGAAATTATGGCTCATCAAAGTTTATGCCCTTCATCCAAAATGTCGTTTTTCGACACATGGGACGTCGAGGAGTTAACAATTCCAAGAGTTATACAACTCCAAATTATGATCAGATTGTTTGTATAAGAATCATGAATATTCATTCAGAGAACTTAAAAGGTCGATTTGCAATAGATCTCATGAAAATTGAGCCGAAGCATGCAAATCCACCCACTTAAGGGCACCTCGACGTTAAAGGGTACCATACAAATTTGTCAATGGTAATCTTAAAATTTCATCATGCTACACCTAGAGGCACTTCGTTAGTATTTGGAGTAAAAAAATAACCTCTCTCTTCACCATTATCAATTGGTAAGGTGAAGCCACTTGAATTGCTACAAGAGGTTGCTCTACTAGGCACGCAAGGATGCTTTGGCAAAAGCATACTCTCTTGTATACGCCTTCTTCAGTTTCTCTAAGATGTGTTTGTATTATTCCTTACACCTAACCTCAAGGCTTGTAGCAAAAAACCGTCTTAGCTCAATACTATTTGCCTCTTTACCTTCATGCTATGCGAAAGAGGAACTTTCACTATTACTTACCTTGAAAAAAAATAGCAAAGACATTGAAATCACTCCTCCCTTAGCAACACATTGTGGATCCTCACTCTCATTAGAGTTAGATATCAACATTGCTAATAAATGTGGAGATAGACTCACCGAATTCACATAAAATAATTAAAAGTTAAATAACCATGGCCAAAGTTTCTAAATTGCATTTAAATATAAATTGAAACCAATCAAGATATTTCATTATCACATTTTATATGTGTAAGCCTACCTTCTTAAGTTGTTTAACTACAATGACCCACCAAATTGTGGTGGTTGATCTAAAAGCAAGCTTAATACAAAATAAACTTCATCCTCGGACAAGATTATAGTAAATACTCTTCCAAACACATTCAGGTTTGCTGAAGGAAGCTTATTATAAGAATGCCCCCAAAGCCTTTTAAGAGAAAACCGGAGCAGTGTCCTATACGTTGTCATCTAAACAAAGGATAACCGTTGTTTGTTAGAACAAGAGTAACCAAATCCTACAACAAGATGACAACTAAGTTGATAACTTGGTCTTCTCTATATCAATTTCTAAAATCACTATGAAGTTAGTATGAAGTTTTCTTGTAAGTTACAATAACAAAGTTCCGACTAAAGTTGACTAAAAGCAAAACTAGGAATCGAAATTTACTCAATAGTCATGAAACCGAAATAAATTCGAAGTAAAGTAAGAAAACTTAAATTCATTTTTGCTTTTGAAAAATGGTGACAGACATTCAAACATTGTCGTTACATAAATCTTCAATCTTCATATATACTCCAGAATATTATGAAAAGCAGAAAACCTGTCAAGTCATAGTAATGATTACTCTTCTCAAATAATGCATGTGTAGACCAGAATCTGACAAATTAACCTGGAAGAGTGATCTACCAAAAAAAATTCTGGAGAGGCACTTCTAAAACTTTCATTCCTTTTGAGCAGTCGACACACTGTAAATCAAAAGCTGATGGGATTGAATTAAAAATGCTGAAATTTTCTGTACACAATGTGTCGTGGATTTGCCCTCAAAGGATTGTAGTGAAAAAAAATGCTACCACCTAACCAGTGAGCATTCCAATGATCATGCAATGCGAGTAACCAGTGAGCATTCCAATGATCATGCAATGCGAGAGAGAGAAAGAGAGTGGGGTATTATCTTCGGCGCGAGTAAGCCATAGCTCGAATGCCGTCCGGGTCAGCAATGAAGCCAAGCGGTTGATAGAAGCCCACCACGGTGGGCTCGGCGTACAAGGCGATGTTGCTGATGCCCATGCGCACCAGATCCGCCATGAGACGCTCCATGAGCACTTTGCCCAGCCCCAGACCCTGGTACGCTGGATCCACCACCACGTCCCAGATGATGGCGTGGAACACCTGGTCGCCTGTGGCGCGCGCGAACCCGATCAGGCGCTTTGTCTCTGTCTCTTGCACCCACGTCAAGGCTTGCGTGTTTTGGAGTGCTCGGAGTAGCTTCTGCTTCTCTCGCTGCGGGAAGGAGACCTGCTCACGCACACGCACACACACACCCCTCTCCCTCTCAGAAGAAAACAACAACTCCTCCAAGCAACAACGCTTTCTAAAAGAATTCCTTCGTCCAACTCTTTTGGAAAGTGGAGTAACGAGAGATTTTGTTAATCCTATCGTACATAGGACATGACACCAGTTAAGGACTAATGACCCATGTTCAGTGGAAATTTTGATGATGTATATCTACTTACTTCTGCAATAGCAATGTCATCCGCTTCGAGAGTAAGCATACAAGGAGTTCAATGAACCCCCGTTGCACTCGCATTACTACTCCAACTCAATGTCATGTTCACCTGAATCTTTACATTCTGAACAACCTAAACAGATGTGATTTTTGGTTTTTTCATGGAGACCTCAATGATCTTTCAATCTAACAATGTGAGTACGGTGGCATAAACGATGAACCAATTGAAGGTTGTCCACAAAGTCATGGGGGTGCTTCAACGAGTTACTTCTGGACACTGCTGGAAGTTAAATGGTGGCACTTCAGCAGCATTTGGAGCTCTCGAACTTGAACAGGATCAAGAGTGGGGTGGACTAATTGAAGAAGTAAGTGAGTGACCTAATCAGAAGTCGTGAATCTTAAACTTCAGTGTTTGTTTAGATTGATAGGTGCATGTAAATCGCAGAGCTATGGAATTACCTTGGAGAAGAGAGAATTGAGCTGATCGAGATCGAGATCGTCAATGGTGGAGTGGCACGACAATCCTCGCGACGCAAGCTCCTCGTCGCTCTGGCTGAAATTGCCGGACTCCGTCACGCCTGCCGCTTCCGACTGTGACGCCACGGCGGTCACGGGCGCGCTTTTACTGTTGGCACGCCCGCGTAATCTGCTTCCCTCCCAACCTGACTATGCCTCAATTTTAATGCCATCGCTACAACCACAACATCCCCATTGCTTGACCAACCTTTTTCCGAAGACTCTACACCAGCATTGAATGTGTGACGCATTGTTTCAACACTCGCAATTGCAAAATTCGGACACATTTCAAGGGTACGAATGCGTGACCGCGGTGTACGATTTTCGCAAGCGGAATTGAGTGCAAGGGACACACCGGTGCAAGTGGAATTGAGCCCGAGCGTGTGGGCGCGACGGGCGGTAGTGGGTGGGCAAGCGATTCTTGGCGGGTGAGATGGGATGACAGTGGTGGCGATGGAACGGAGCTGCTGCTGTGAGGCTGCTGCTGTGGCTCTGCTGTCCACGCAGAGCGCCATTGCAATTACCTCCCCGGCGCCTCCTCCTCCTGCTCCCCCTGCTCCTGCTCTGCTGCTTCGATTCGGTCGATTCGAAGCGCGCGGCACCTGATTGCGTCTGTGCAAATGTCTTATCTGCGATGGAGCGCGTCTGCGAGTGAGTGAAGCAGCAACGGCGTCGATGACTGCCTCGCTCGCTCGAAACTGAAGGGGTGAGGCTTTCACTTTTCGTTCACAATCTCAGCTTTTCTCCCTACTCTTCCGTCGTTCTTGAGCTTTTCGTCGGGAGCCTCGTCCGAATGCGTTATCCTTACGTTACTTGCGAAAATTGAAAATTCCAGGAAAAATAAATAAAAATAAATGTTTGAGCCATAAAGAGTGACAAACTTTAAGACTAGTTGGTATACTTTCACAAAGTGAAATTAATTATTGGTTTTCATATATAGTTTTTCGAGTTAACATGAAGTTGTTTAAAAGTTGAACCATATTTTTTGTCTTGAAACAATTCATGATTTGCCAAAAATGGTTGGATGTTTTTAATGGTAAAAAATACTCATTGATATAGTTGGATATTGTGCGGATGGTTTAGATTACTCATTAGCATCAAATCATGGATTTTTGTTGTGAGACAAGTGCTTTGACGAAATCTTGGTGCTTTTGAGAGATAGAGAAGTATGTTATAAACTCGAGATTGATTAGATTTTAGGATATAGAATTGAAAAACCAAAAAAGTTGGCAGGGCTTGGGGTTCTTATGGGGACTATGAAGCCCATTGCTTCATCACTTTTTTTGAGTTAAAAAAAAACTAAATCATAAGTGGCAATGGACTTCTCTTGATGTACTTGTTCAAATTCATAAACATTATTTTGAGCTAAAATTAAAGAGTTGGACTTAGTAATGCTTTGAAGTATCTTTTGGAACCTAACATACCAAATCTAAATAGCAAGTCTATTGTCACAATGTACAATCTTGAAACACAAAAAGTCATACACATGTTGACTATTCACTCTAACTTGATTCAATATTTTTTTGCACGATTGATCTTGCAATGATACAAGTCAGAGACTTTGCATTGATAACCTCTTGAAGGTGCTCATCACCACCGTCATCATTCTCATTATCAATACCTACGTAAATGTCTCTTCGTCATGATTGGGAACAAAAAAAGTCTTCATTAGTCCTCGGAGAAGAATCTCGTATCAGTAGTTGACATGGTCCAAATGCATCAGCCACCTTCTTGGCACATCTTAGCCTCGCCTTTCTTGGAGTTGATAAAGTCATTGATTGGATCATTTTGATTGCACGATAGCTATAAACAATGCACTTTCCCAATGTCACTGCTTTACCCAATCGAACTATGCATACTACCATTCAAAACTTCATAACACACTACTAGAAGAGAGGGGGGTTTGCAAGGTCACAAATGTTGTTTTTGTATAAATGTTGCTAAAATCTAGCAATGTTTTGGTACGGCTCAAACAACAATTCGAAACCTTAAATTTACAAAATTATAAATATTGTTGCTTATATTCTTGAGAATGTTAGTAACGCAAATCCAAAATGTTACCTTGCCTTAGCAACATTTGAGAAAAAATTGCTACAACCTCACTCCCAAATTGTAATAATGACAATCCTCCTTACTCATGATTAACAACAAGAAAAAAAGACCTCGAGAGAAGCAAGATCAAGCAATTCCTTGAGGGCTTGAGGGGACAGAGAGAAGATCGCAGAACTAAGCACTAAGAAAAGTAGAATGTAGAGGGAAAGGAGAAGATTATGCAACTTAAGTAGCAATAAGGAAAACATGAAGTAGAGAGAAGGGCAAAGATCATGCAACTTAAGTAACAACAAGGAAAGTAAAGCGTGGAGGGAAGGATGATATAGGTGAAGATCATGCAACAAGAAAATTAAGACGTGGAAGGAAGGAAGAAGAAATCATGCAACTTAATAGAAAATACAGCAAGAAAACAAAAAACATTTAACAAAATCGGAGGTCTTAGAAGGCAAATGTAAATAGAGCTTCAATTTCATCTCTAATTCGTTATCTATGTTGTTGTTTTTCATGTCCTCCAAATATTGTTCTTTACTTGAGTAAGAATGATTCAGCTCGCTTTGAAATTGGCTCTTGACGAGCCACTTAAAAAATTTATGAATTTGCGAAAAAAGTTATTTAGGACCCTAGGCCCCACCAATTGTTTCGATTGTCAAAGGGTGAATACACAAAGGGACTCAGAAGGACATAGAGCTACATATAACTTTTCATATTAAACAAGTCCATACTCATGTTTGAGGATACAAACATCAAAAAGGTCAGATTGAAATTTATAAAATGTATAAAAAATCTATACCTAGGTATAAAAAAAAATCGAAGTTGGAGGTTTTTGGTAATGTTCAAATTATGGGATATGCAATCAATATGGAAGTTCCTTGCTTCTCAATTTTCCATATTGTTTAAGATTTATAGCATGGCTTCCGTTCACGTTTTTTTTTTTTTTTTTCCCTCGTGTTTTTTAAGATTTTTAGCATGTCCGTCGTTCCCTCGTTCCATTGTTCCCAGTTCCCCCTCCCCTATAATGGTCCCTTCATCCCCCTTCACTTCTTATTTGCTCCAATTTGCATTTTTCATATTTCTTCTCCCTTTGCCTCCTTGTTATTTTCTTAAGATCTAATAAACTCTTAATAACAATCAAATACCACTTATAGAAACTCTTGAAAATCTTCAAAACTCTTCATATCATGTATACATGACCAAATAATGATGCCCATGACCATGCATCGCCAACGACAGATAGATCGTGTTCTTTTATATATAGAGATCTCTAGAAAAGACGTAGGGCCATTGGGATTTCTTTAGACATTGTATCACAGTTTAGAGTTATTAGACTGTTAATAGGTGTGCCTTGGGTTTTAGAGATACCGCTTAGGTTTCTTTAGTGTGGGATTTTAGGACGACAAGGCAAATCGAGAGTATTTTGGAATGGTGAAAGTTGGCGATAGCAAATCAAATGCCTATTTAAGAGAGGGGTTAGAGGCATCCAACGTGTTGGACCGGTCGTTCAAATGGAAGATGTTGAAGGCATTTGTAGAAGGTGGAAGAAGATAGAAGCTCTTGATGACATTTTAGAGGAAGTACATGTCATACCTATAAGCTCCGGCAACCGTCTTCTTGTCAAGCGCTGGAGATTGGAGGTTGAAACGCATGCAAATCTAGAGCATGTGGTGAAGTCAGATACTAATTCTTGAGCTCTAAATGCTACAGGGTGGAATGCTAGAGTTGAAACATTGGCGCAATCCTGAAGGCTTCTCTAGTGTTATTCGCAGAGATAATGGTAGTGAAGATAGTGAGGTATGTTGGAAAATTTGAATTAATCCCAAAAGACATTATAGAGCGACATCTAAGGCATGTTGAAAGATTGAGGAAAAATTTGAAAGATTTGTCTTTGGAAGATAAGTAATGGATGTTGAAATTATGGGATTGGGATGGTGTGGGTATTGTCAAAGTTTACTATGTGGAATGCCGTAAAGAATGTGGTGGTGATAGCAGAAGTTATAGAAATACTACTTGTACTTGTATCACATCGGAATTGGGTTATGACTCAATGCGTCATGATCTTATATTTGAAGTTGTATTTGTTTTTTGTACGACGTGATCATATTGTGATTTCTCAAATGGAATGACATAATTGGTTTTGTAACCACATCTAAAAAATCAAAGGTTTTTGTCTGTAATATTTAAAGTTGACCTTTCCTAGTGTTGCGTTGAATGGTATAGTGAGTTTCATGGTGTCGGTGTGTTTGAAGATGAAAACAAAACAATCAAATATTTGAAATCATGTTCAACTATTTGTAAATACTTATGACAGAGTAAGGGTGTAAAAATACTTATTGTTGTCCCTTTGGAATTGTAAGTGATTATATGGGGCAAAAAATAATATAAATTGGAAAATTAGGTCAAGATAGGGACCATTTAAATGATTATTGTCATCAAAATACCCCGTACAATAATATCCCTTTGCCACACATGATATATCAAATCTCCCCTGTAGAGTCACCTCTGCTTTCAGAGCATTGTTTTAATACTTGCTTCATTAACTGAAGTTATTAGAAGTGAAATAAATTATTAGCTTTGCTTAGATTTTCATGATACAAGAGGAAAAACAAGTAGGCTTTGATTTCACAATATATTCACATTTCTACAATTCCGTCAGTTACGAACTTCTAATTTTGTATTGATGCTTCCATGTTTTCCATGTTTTATGATGAAGGAGCATCTTGCGGTGTTAGACCAAAGAGGGAAGGTGATACAAAACGTTATAAACTACTAGTCAATGTTTTAGAACTGTGTTGATGCTCCTATAGAAAAAAAAAATGGTGGCAAACACTCATTTTATATCTTGCATAAATGTAGTAAGAAACTACTCTTGAATGTTTCTTAATTTTTTATGCAAAATTTTAAAATTTTACAATTGATGCTTCCATGTTCAAAGGTGGAAACCTCAATTCATTCAAAATGGCCTTATTCCATGTGCTATTTTCCCAAAGCCCTCATGTGCCATTTTGGCCGGCATCCTAGAACGTGCCATTTTATAGGCATATTTCTAAATTGCCATTCACAAATATTTATGCGTGTAAAATGATGCGTTTCTAATCTAACTACGTCCTTTGATATCTATGATACAGCCTCAAATTCCCTGATATCACACATTTTAATGGTTTTTGACCTTTGAAATCTCGTTAAAGGGCAATATGTTTGAATTGTACTTCAAAAACATTGTTGTTTGCGAGCGGCCGGTGAGGAATATTTAATGGAAGGGGCTATCATTTCTGAACGACCGTTTGCAAAAACCATGTTTTGAAATGTGCTTCAAACATATTGTTTTTTGTGGTCAAAAATCAACGAAAACATACATTATTTGCACCCCAAAACGTGTTATTTCACAAAATAACACCATCTTAAAAGAAATTCATGTTTGGAGGAACCTCTTGTATTATTAGCTTATATAAGAAACACATGGTAATTGCCCACTTTTTTACACCATGGATGACTTACAAGTCACTATAAATACTTTGCAAATGTTCTTACAAAGACTTGAATCTAAAACGTTCATATTGATATTCCTATCTTTTATGATTAAGGACCTATTATGCCATTTATGGAGTATTGTGCAATCATTCATGCAAAATTTGAACTTAAAACTTTTACATTGGCACCCACATCCAAAGGTGAAGATATTTCTTAAATTATTCACTATGTAAAAAATCGATGGGGGAAATCATATGTTTTGCAATTTTTCATGCAAAGTTGAAACTTTCAACCCTTATATTGATGCCCAGGTGAAAAAGTAAAGGAAATTCTTATGCCTTTAGCCTATAGGAGAAAGCGGTGACAACAACGCCGTTGTCATCATGGCAGATCATCATTGCAATTATTCATGCAAGTTTTTGATTGACTCCAAGTATAAAGGTGAAGAGACCCTTGTGTTTTCAACCTACGCTAAAAAGGCGGCGCTAACCGCCTTACTCTTTATACCATGTCTCCAACATGGCAAATTACCATACAATGTTATATAATTGTCCATGCAATGTTTTGAGCTTGAAACTTTTATAATATTACTCTCACATTAGAAGTTGAAGGACACCTTCCACTATGGGCCTAGATGAGAAAAGCCGTGGTGACCGCCCACATTTTCCACAACCATCATTGCAATTATTTATGAAAGTTTTTGATTGACCCCAAGTTAAAAAGTGAAGGGACCCCTTACGCTCTCAACACATGCTAAAAGGCGGCGCTAACCGCCCTACTCTTTATTACACCACGCATGCAACATGGCAAATTATTTTACAATATTGTATTAAATTGTCCATGGAATGTTTTGAGCTTAAAACTTTTGTAATATCACTCTCACAGGCAGAAGTTGAAGGACCCCTTTTACTATTGGCCTATATGAAAAAGCAGCAGTAACCGCCCACTTTCTACACCATGCACCAAAATTAGAGCAAAAACCCAAACCAAGAATTGAGTGCCACTTGCAGAACTCCAATCTTACAAGACAAGCGACCAATACATGTCAAACATCAAAAAATTGTCATCTATGATAATTTTCACTTAGAAACAAAATTTACATTCATCCTAAACAAACACGGCAACAATTGGATGAAACAAAAAAAGGAACATGAAGTGGAAAGTAGGAAAGTAGGGTTCTCCCACTTCCAGAAACTTGTAAAAGAGAGTAAGTTATGATAGGGGGCGAGGGCGGGAGCGGGAAGTCAGAGAGGTGACAAGCAAGGGAGCAAGGAAGGAAGACGAAAGAGAGGCCGGCACCTTTCCTCGCCTACGCCTCACCTTCCCTCCCGCGACGGGCAAACCAAGTTCACTTGCCATTTCGAATCTCCACCCCCTTTTCTATTGCTAGGGCACGCTATAGGAGCTCTATCATGGAGTATTAGAGCCGCTCCTGCAATTTGCTTGGATCCCTTGCTTGTCCAGGATGGTGCCCACGGGCGAGCAGGAGCAGGAACAGGAGCAGCAGGAGCAGGATCAGCAGGTGGCTCCTCCCGTGCCCGTGCCTGAACCGAAGTTGCTGCGATCGCGTTCTAGGGCTCGCAGCGATGGCGATGGCGAGCCTTCTACTGCGTCGCCCGAGGAGGGGCAGGAGCAGGAGCAGCAGCTGCGGAGGCCCCGCGGGCGACGAGGACGCAAGAGCAACCCCGACGCGCCGCTTGACAATCGCGAACGCATCAAGAGGCGTGTCAAGTACTTGCTCACCAAAATGCGCGTCGACCAGAATCTGCTGGACGCTTACTCAGGCGAGGGCTGGAAGGGACAGAGGTATTTTTATGTTTCTGCGATCGGATTCATGGAGTTTAGCCAATTCTGGTTGCAATTTCGCTCACATTGGTTCTTTTCTGTTTGTTAGTCGTGAGAAGATCAGGCCGGAGCGAGAACTGCAGCGTGCAGAGGCACAAATTCTGCGTTGCAAGTTGGACATTCGGGAGGCAGTTCATGAACTAGATGACATGGGATTAGAAGGCTCGCTTGCTGATGATCTGTTTGATTCCGAGGGGCGTATCTACCATGAAGAGGTATTATACGTCTGTATTTGTTGACAGTACTCTATACAAGAGGTATTAGTTTTTAGGGTTTATCTGTATGGCAGGAACTCAATTCGTTTGAAATTTTTCTTATATGTAATGCCGGTGCTTGCAGATATTTTGTGCCAAGTGCAAATCTGTAGATTCTCACATCGAGAATGACATCATCTTGTGCGACGGTGCTTGCAACAGAGGATTCCATCAGTTCTGCCTAGATCCGCCTTTGTTAACGAAAGACAGTAAGAACCTCTTCTATAATTCGAATCATGGTGTAGTGAGGGTTTAGAGTCCATTTTCCTTAGAGAGAGCCGACGTTTCTTTACTTTGAAGTATTCACATGTTACAGGGCAATGCTTGCATGAAATTCTTGGTTGCACAATCATTCTCGTTGTTACTTGAGATGGCGTGTGTCATCTTCTCTGTCCTTAATATTTTATTGGAATGGCAGTACCTCCTGGAGACGAAGGGTGGTTGTGCCCTGTGTGTGAGTGCAAGATGGATTGCGTAGAATTGATCAACGCTGAATTTAACTCAAAGTACGAGGTGGAGAATAGCTGGGAGGTAAGCACCATGATGGCCATTGCGCTGTGTGTTCAGTTACATAGCTCCATCAGCGGAAATTATGGTGATGTGAGCATCTCAGAATTTTTATTGGTCGAATGTTGATTGGAGAGTTCACTTAGATAGTGAAGTACAGCTCAGTCAAGGTTCAATATTATTGGCTTACCTTAATCTGCGACATGCATGTAACTATCACTTCGTCAGAACGTAGACGTTAACGTAGGTTGACTGTTGGTTCAATGTGCAGGACTTCTTTTCCAAGGAAGCTCTTAAAGCTGCAGGAGGTGGAACTGGCGATAGAGCTGCTGGTGATTGGCCATCTTCGGACTCGGAAGATGATGACTATGACCCTGAAGCTGGGGAAAAGCGGGCAAATAGCGAAGAGGAAGGTGAAAGTGAAGAAGATGGGAGCGAGGAAGAAAAAGGGAAAGAAGGTGGGGAGGAGAAGGTGGATAGCGAGGATGAGGAGGACAGTGATTATAATGTAGAGGACGGTGAGGGCAGGGAGGGTGGTGAAGACAGGGAGGACGGTGAGAATGAGGAGGACAGTGATTCAGGAAGCGATTTTAGGGAGGACAAGGGGTCCCCTGATTCGAGTGACGAAGAAGAAGAGGTGCCAAGTAATCTAACCAATTTGAAGAAACTTGCTAGAAAAAGAAAAGGAAAACGTCCTAGGAAGGAAGAAAGCAGCAAGGAAGAAAGTGAAAGTTCTGACTCGTCAGGGAGTGATGCTTCTGACGTCTCCTTCTTTGACGAGTTTAAGGACGGTGGACCGAAGTTAGGCTCCAGACGTAGAGACTCACAATCTCAACAATCAGCTTCAGACGAAGAAGCTATTGTGATCGAAGGAAAGAGGCAACGACAAGCTTTGGATTACAAGAAGCTACACGATGTAAGTTCTAATGGATTGCATGCTTTGCTATCGTCATTGGATAAGCGTGGCCGGCACCTAACTTTGCATAGATGTAGCAGTGGGGTCCCATCAACGGTCTATACGTGACTAGATGTTCCTTATGTAAATACTTCGTAGACATGATTTTGGAGCTCACACCGAGCTTTTTAGGTCTCTTAGAGGTATCATTGTAGGGGTATACCTATTTTCATGTATGTAGTTTTTCCAGAAGCCTGAGCATGTTTTTCTTGTATTGATCTTATCCAATCTGTTCGTTGAATAAGCATCATATTCTTGAGCTTATTCACTGAATGATTTTCTCCTACTGAAGGAAATGTTTGGCGACGCCGATGATGGCGATGAAGGCTCGGAGGATGAGGATTTTGGTCCCAAACGTCGTCGAAGGAGTTCCGTCTCCGATGAGCCAAGCTGGCCCAGACCTCCAAGAGTGCGACGCAGAAAAGTCGAAACCTCGGCAGGAGATGCTGCTAAAGGAGTGGAAGCAGATGGCGTGCAAACCTCGGGTGCAGATGCTCCTGAAGGGGTGGAAGCAGATGCAATGCAAATCTTGGGTGGAGATGCTCCCAAAGGGGTTGACACAGCTGGCGTGCAAGCCTGTGATGGAGATGATTCCAAACGGGTTGATGCTGATGGTGTGCAAACTTCTAGTGGAGGTGGTACTAAAGTAGCTGACGCAAATGATTTGCCCTCTGGGTCACAAGTTGATGGAGCAGCTGATACTCCTGGAGGCGATAGAGAGAAGCGAATGTGGAGGCGGTTACCTGACGCTGCAGTTGAGGTACCTTTCAGTCGAAACCATGGACTGTACATCTATAAGTTCAGACTAAGTATGACCACAATTTTGTAACATTTGATGCTTCGACAAATAGAAACGTAGAAGCTAATCATACCATCGTTGTGATATTTCTTTCGTATAACCCTCTCCAGTTGCTGCATCGCCACGTAGTGCTTTGCGATGAGATAAGAGGCAGCCCTGGTGCTCTCAGAGAGCTGTAAATCTATCAGTCTTGATCTAGGCCGGTGGAGAGGGTTATGAATGAGAATCGTTCGAAGCCTCCCGGTCCTCGACTAATCATCTGATTGAGAAAATCAAGCTTCTGCTGTACTTTCATGTGAGAACATTAATCTTGATGCAACATGTTATCGACTGAATTCGTCACGCGTTAAATGCCCAGGGGTTACGGCGTGTAGTGGCTGTAAATGCGCTGCCCTCAAAGCCGCAGAAGGAAGCGCTGGCAGCTCAGCTCGGGTTGAGCTTTGCACAGGTGCGTTGTTCTGGCTCACTGATACGATACTTGAGGAGTTGTTTGGCTTTACGTCCGAGCCTCTTTCTGGTTCAGTGCTGCAAGCCAGAGACTGACTGCAGTCTTACAATGCGCAGGTGCATGGATGGTTCAAGAACCAGCGGCATCAAGCTCTTAGAAAAGGCTTGGTGACTCCCAAGCGGTCACATCTGGTTGCATCAAGCTCGAAGGGTATGAACGCTGCAGCAGCAAATTCAGCCTCACCACAAAACCTGAAAACTTTGACTACCGATTTTACTGAAAAATTGGATGTAGTTCAAATACGACTGCGCCAACTCGAGAAAAGTTTGGACGTATTTGCTAAGGAAACCATAGGGGGGGCAGTAACTGATGGCAGGGCAGGTGTTGAATCGCAAAATACTTATGAACTTGGAGGAATTGGACTTCCAGCTAATGGGAATCATGTTATCTATGTACCTGCAGTTGAAGTTAAAGAGAATGCCACCTGTTAGTGCCAATAAGTCAGTCTACCAGATATCTTTCTGTTGCCAGTCTTTGTAGATGTTTCGCCCAACAATCAAGATATGTGGATTTTAATCTTGTCATACAGAAAGGATCTGCAGTGGAAATTGCTACACTTGGTCCAAATGTACGACCACTCTGGTTTTTATCGCAAATGTTTTCGCTGCGATAAAGACGCCTCTGTTGGATATGTGCAGAATATCAGTTTGTGTTCCCAGAGCACTAGGTTTTCATGAGGATGTCGAATTTATTTTATTTTGTTTTGTTTTTTTTCCTCTATTTCGATCTTCTGTCGAAGATTTTTTATATGCGAGGATGTAGAGTTTCGGGTGTAAGTTGAACTTTTTAGGAACCACCATCATTGACTACATTTGAATCTCTACGAAATCATTCGAACCTACCCTCATGAGATGAGATGAGATGATAGTTTAAATTTTTCTATCGAGTGCTATGTTTGCATTTGTACCTTAAGGTTTGAAGGTGGCCACCAAAGCAAAGGTATGGCCACCAAAACGAAGGTATGGCCACTGAACCATAATGGTATAGTGTGGTTCTATGTAAAACTAGTAAGTTCCATGTCATCATGTCCGTCATGTCTTTCCAACATGGTAGCTCTTTATTTGGCGCTTTTCAAAGATTTGGTGCTTTTCAAAGATTATCCCATATCCCCTACTCCCTTGTTCTTGGATCGCGGCGATCTTCAAAAACTATAGCATGTCTCCCGTTTCCATCCTCCGTTCCCTTCTGGTTTCGTCATTGTCGAATAAATTTGCCTCGGCTCCAAATACAATCACACTTGATTGGTTGGCCATTGCCATTGCTTGCTCCTCCCTCCTCTTGCCTTGCATTGCCATTGCTTGCTCCTCGTCTCTTCTCGCATCTACTTGCATTGGTGCATCAGTCTCTTCTCGCATCTACTTGCATTGGTGCATCAGTCTCTTCAATCGCTTCTCTTTTAGCTCATCTCGCTCATCTTAGCTCATCGCTCATCTAGGCTCATTCACAAATCTGCGGAGCTTGCCGGCGTTAGGGTTTTGTATTTGTCAGGCCCACATTCTTGCTTTTTGGCTTGCATTCTTACATTCTCTACATGTACACACGCATTCTACTCTAGGATGATAACACTATTGTCACACTATTTCTCTTGACTTTGCAAAAAGTTGAAAGGTTTTTAAATTTGATGCCACTTTCATCATTGTTCTGGAGCTGATGGACGTTTAGTAAGTTTAATAAGAAATGAAGGATGTGCAAATCACTAGATATGATGCATGTACCATCGTGTTTCAGAAATCACCACCTTAAGTATAGAAGGGATTGAATGTGTCATAACATTGTTTTTAACTACAGAACGTGAAAATTGGTAATGCACCTATACAAGTTTGTACTTGACGTGAACATGAAGTAGCTATACATGTATATTTCAAGAGTGACGTAAACTACGTCCGAGAAGGTTTGCACAAATATCGGGACTTAGAACAAAATTACAATGGTAATTGGTAATCCTGATGCCCTATTTATCAAAACTTAATTACTTTGGCCACCAAACTATGTAGAATGAATCTTTATATGATGATTGTATGAACAAATAGAGTCTAACCTCCCCTATTTATCAAAACTAAATTACTTTGGCCACCAAACTATGTAGAATGAATCTTTATATGATGATTGTATGAACAAATAGAGTCTAACCTCCATCACTCCTATAATATCTTGTTGTAAATAGAACTTTAAGGTTTAGTTGCATCCAAGCTAATTTACTCTGTATAGCTTGTTGCTTTATACTAACCATGATCAAGGGAAGTCGTTTAACCCCTAAATTTCCTTGTTGCAAAAAGGTCTAAGTCATAAAAATTGACCTTCCTTTATATTACGCTCAAAAAATCTCAATCTGAGCATTATTCAAAAGATTCAACCGTAAGATCTCAAAGTTCACTTGACATTCTTCTCACATACCAAATTTGAACCGTTCATTCTTCCTCATTTGTGAGATTATAATGGTCAAAGTTGGCTGAGTTTTTCTCCTGCGGGAACCTCCAAAACCCGTTTCGGGTTTTAAGGAAAGTTAGGGGTTAAACTCTATCACGACACAAATAGAAAGCAATAGCATTATTGCCAGTAGATGTAAGTTTAGCTTGATTCGAGCTAAAATTAGATTCTAATTTATTTATCCATCATATGGATGAACACATAATATAACATAGTACATCGGTTATTCAAATTGATTTCTGTCGTCACAGTATTCATCTTGATTCGATCCAAATTAAACACCACTGCGCTGTTCGTAAAAATAAAATTTCTATTTCTCTCGACATACAGTGTGGTAAATCATAATATCCTACAATTTTAATATCATGATATCCTACAATTTTTTTAAAATTTTTTAATTTAAATTTTTTTTCCTCAAAAAAAAAAATTTATACATAATGAAAAAACAATAAAAAAATGGTTGGTAGGTAGGTTGGTAATTCCGTAGGTTGGTAGGTTTGTATTTTGGTAGGTTGGTAAGTTAGTGGGCATGAAGGATTGCCGGGCGGATCCAATTCTGTTATATATATATAGATTCAGGGTCACACCCTTTATTCAAAGCAATGCTATTTGAAGAACCATGTGTTTGTATTCTTTTCTTCCCGAAGGTGAACTTTTCAAAACAACAAAGCCTCTTTTTTTTGTCTTGCATGTACAACTTCAAACCGCGACTTCTACAACAAGAACCGGTTCACATTCTGCTTCCGGTTTCTTCTACTACACGTGGGTGTGTTTGTGAGATACATGTTAATTTCTTGTTGGTAGAACATACACATGAGGATATTGACGCTCTTTTCCAAGGTTGGAGCATGATATTTAGAGAGAACAACTTTCCGACAATTCTACTACTAATAAAGTCATTAATGAAGGCGGAGTCAATACTAGTCATTACTCATTCAATAGAGAAAATTCCACACTTTAAGGCCTATATTGCTTCAAGTGAGGAAGTTTAAGTCCTACAAGCATCACAATGGATGGCCTCTCATGCAATACAAGATGGTATGCTCAAATACTTAATGGCTTCCTTCTGCCAATGGAGGTATAAAATTGTGGAAAGAAGATCCACAATCTAGAAAGGCGTTATTACTTATAGATGAGATGAAAACTTTGGCTCCAATTCTTATGAATAATTGTGTTGATATTATAAAGACATTGAAGGTTCATTAAGGTGTAGGAGACTTTCTATTTTGCAGACATATATAAAAAAAAAATCAATGGCGGCACGATGCTGTTATTTGTTATTTGCGGGCATTGAAGCTTGCTTTAGTTGAGCTTATGGAACTATTCACATTTTTGCAGGACGAGTGTTGTACTTCAACTCGAGTACCACTAACAAGAGAATTCTTGAATACGGGGGAATTGTAAGAAGAATGTGGGCATGATTAGCATTTTATTGGCCGTTTGTGTGACAAACTCATAGGATCATTCTGTGTTAGTTGTGATGTTTTTGCTAGATATTTTCTAACTCTACGTCCAACAGAAGGGGATGCTCATCATTTTTAGATTGCTAGGGTTTTGACAAATTTTGATGTTGATCACAACTATCCAAGGAGTATTGAAATCTAATATCTCAAATCTACAACCCAAAACAATGTTGTTCAAGAAACCTACGTTGCCTATGTGATACAAAGAAAGCTTTTAAATGGAAACTCAATAACATTCAATACCCAGAGTGGCTTCATGGTGGTGCTATTTGTACGTTATGGAAATCATTTGCAAAACCAGAGACTAGGCACCCATGTATTTCGATATCGGAGCAACATATCAATACCATCAAAGAGAATACTTAACAGTTTACTACTAAAGAAAAGTAGGACGACAATTCTAGTATATTCGGGGTATTGCAATTTAGCCATAGTCACGCTAAATGAGTCAATCACGGTTTGTAGCTTTGAAATTCACTTTAAAGCTTTCGTGCCAATAACTTGTTCTTGGAATTGCATGTAATTAAAGGCCCTCTTCTCATATCTATTGTTGCAATTACAATTTACTTGGAATGTAGTCCCTATATTTTCTAACTATTAGGATGATTAAGATTTTTGGCACTTATGACTGACTCCCATTTCAATTGACTTTATTGTTTATTGAGTTGTTTCTCTAAACTTCAGTTCTTGTAGTGTTTTGATGATTACAAAAAACAAGTTTTGCCGACACTTTAACTCCCAAACACCCATTTTTGATTATTTTGGATGTTGGAATTATGATCGGTGAAGTTTTTGATTATCTGAATATTCCCATAATAACGAAATAAGTGTTCACGACCTTCACCAATTCACGAAGTAGTTAACCCGCAAACGCCCAAGGGCTTGCTTTCAGCGTAATTTCAACACTGCTGGGGCGTTGAAGGGTTAACTCCCCCGCAGTGAATTTGAAGGTGAGCGAGAATGAACACGCTTCCGTCAGTCGATCGTCCGATTGTCAGACCACCAATGCCTGCCAGATATCCAACGACATCTACCACCATGCGGCGAATATCTAGGATTCGGCAAGAAACAGGGGTTTGGGCAGAGGCAGAGTGCAGAGGCGGTGTCAGTAAGGGCAGTGGGTGGAAATTGATCAGGAGAGAGACGAGTCATTCGTGTTGAATTGTGCGTGAAGCTGGAAGTTGCAATAGAAGCGTGTTGGTGGACTTTTGAGGCGGTGGGGCCACACGGTGGCGAATGATGCACCCAACGTAGCTCCACCAGCTCCCTCTGCTTAAATATTATCCTTTTCCAACATTATACAGACCCCGAGTATCTTTCCATCGAGCTAAATCCCTCCACCTAGCAAGCACAGCATTCATTCACCATTTCGCTTTGCACTCTGAGCGTGGCCATAGCACGCCGCCACATTCCTGCAGTCGATCAGTTTCTCAGTCTCTTCCTTATTGCTCTCAGCGGCGCCGCGCATCACGGGATCGAAAGGTGGGGTCGCGCAGGAGTTGGCACAGGGAGCTAGCTACCAAGAGGGTCCGGGGGTTTGTTTGTTGGTATCGATACTGGTCAGATCGTGGGAGCTTGCATTGCAGCGATGGGTGAGGATTTTGTAGGGCAGAAGAGGCAGCAAGACATGTTCCAGTACTCCATGGCGAGCTCCTTAGCAGCGGCGTTACTGTCAGGCTGGTACTTTCAGTCCATTCGGACGGGGTGGCAAGTATATCTAGCGGGTCTGTTCTTCACATGGTTGATCAACATCGTGGAATGGAGTTACTGGTACCCGGAGTCGAAATCGTGGGTGGAAGGCAAGTTCCTGGACGCCACGGGGTTCTGGGAGCTCGAGAGAATGGAAGCCTCGATCTACGCTGCAGCAGCCAAGCAGCAACAACACCAGATCACGCTCAACGGCGGCCCCGCCAGGATGACCATCAGCTCGCGACCGCCATCGCCAGTGGTGATGCGATCATTCACGAAGTGGTGATGCGATCATTCACGAAGTGGTGATGCGATCATTCACGAAGTGGTGATGCGATTATTCAATAATTCTTCGACCAGCTTATCAGCATTATTTTCTTTAGAATTTTTATGACTGTCAGTATTCTTCTTCTTCATCATCGTCATCGTCATGTAGTTGTCATTGCCGGTGCCTGTCCGGAGAGAAATTAGTGTAGCACATTCTACAGTGACATTCTGCTGTCATGTTGTCATGGCTAAACCATAAATGAAGTCTAGAAAGCCAAGACAGTAAAAATAAGAACGGTAAACCTTGACCGGTCGGGTCAAGTTTTGAGATGATGGATTCATCATCAGCTTTAGTATGTACGTTTGCGGCAACGGCATTGTTCCACTTTTTCACAAGCAGCAACTGTACAAATATTCTTTCTTGTGTTAAACCAATTCTCATTCACTATCAGTGAGTTGCGTAAAGCTTGAATCTTGAGTGTGTTGGCGGTTACAGGCATGTTGGGTAACCTATTTGTTAATGTGGGAGGCGAGTCTTCACCAATATTTGGTCTGCTCTGGTATGGTGGTTGTACACGAGGACAAAAACTTCTGAGTTATTGATCAGAGTTGCAATTTTGAATTGGAGAAATGACAGCCTTCAAATGAATGAGTTGCACTCGTTTCGGCAAGTTGGCATTGGCATTCAAGACGAGCACTTAAGTTACACACGAATATCAGATGCATGGACTCAGTGGTTGTCGACGAATTTATGGTAGAGTAGCCAAAAATGGCGCAGTGCCGAAAATGGAGCCCTAGTAATCTGCAGTGTCACGTACATAATAGCTTTTCCATACAATAGTACCATGTACACACTGCAAAGATTATAGGGCGTCACTTTAGGGCACCATTTTAAGAACACCTATATTTCCATCTTTAAAAATTCATTACTTACTGTAGAAGAGTCGAAAAATGATGATTCCACTTGCTCTAGTTTTCTACTAATTTTCCCCATGCACAAAAATTGCTTGCACTTGCAACATTCCTGTAGATTTTCTGTGCTGAAAATTGCGCCATTATAGGACACCTTACCATATGCGCAGTTAGTGTCGCCGGTTCAATACTACCCTGCTTGAGTTTGGTTACTTCCTCCCCACTTTCAGTTGACCAGGAATGGTCTGGAAGCTCATTATTGTATTTGATTGTCATCTCTTCATGAGATTGAAGGGCCTTTATGAGACGTACACGCAAAGATATTGCTACACATGTCATACATAATTTCTATCTTCAATCATGAGAACAATAGTTTTTACCCTTTATAGACAAAGCTTGCAATCAGGTCAAATCATTGCACCGTGTATGCATGTGGTATATTTTCTTTTCACAACTCCATGATGAGAAATTGGTGAACTTCCCAAGCTTTTCTTTTTTCTTTCTTTCTTTTCATTTATTTTTATTTATTTTATTTTATTTTTATATTTTTTTTTTACAATTCAATATTAACCCCATTTGCACAATCAATACACGCAAAAACAAGGCACAAGAGGGCCCGACAAGGGAATTTTTTATTTTCTAGGGGCCAAGTTACTGTCAAGAAGCTACTCCTGCCTAGCTCGCAAGCTACACAAATTTGTACATACCCAAGCTACACATTTGTTCTATTGCAGCCACCATGTAGAAGTAGATATGTTGCACCTTGCATTGAAAGCCCGAGCAGGTGAGCAAATAAGGGAACCGGCAAAGAGTTGATTCTGTACAGAAACCCCCAAGTGGGATGGGTGTAAAGGTGAACAATAGTAAGTTGGTAATATTTCAACAAAGAGTATTGAAAGCAGCAAATCTAGACAACATTGGTACCAACAGTAACAATTACCATGTCAAGCATTCAACACCATGAACACTAACCCTAGAATGTCTCAGCCCATTACCGTGGATAATGAGGAAGTTAGGAAGATGATTTTGGATGAAGAAATGATGTGTATCATACAGTATCACATCTCAAATTCATTCATCGGACACTTTGTGTCTGCTTTAACGTTCTAGGGTTAACATGATACGTGATCACGGTGGACAAGCTTTAACCCCTAAACGACCACGGCCACCGATTAGGCTTTTACAGGCAAGGCCAAAAAAAAATTATAGTCAACTTCAAATGTTATGGTCTCACATCTAGGGATGATTCAACGGTTGAAAATTTTCACTCTACTACCTATGGTAGTCTAATTCAAGATCCTACGGTTGAAATTATAAAAAAATTCCAAAAATATTGGACGTACCCCCATTAGTACATAGTGGTCAGTGTTGGGATTTCAAGCTCCAAAAACATCGTGGATCTCTAGGGGTTAACTCAGTAATTTTGTGAATATAGAAAGACTTGCTCACCTCCCAGAACATCGAAGCATTTGATTTCTAAACAAAAACCTCAAAACCTCTGCAACACTGTGTACACAGAAACTGCTGTGTTTGTGCAATTTTAGAACATGTAAGTACCCCCCCTGGCTTCGACATTTAGGGTTAGAGGGACTTTGGTATGGAAGATGAACTTGAGGCATGATCGGCAGCCCCGGCCCCAGTGTGGGTTGGCAGTGATTGTTGGGCCCTGGATTCATTAATGCCCTGGCTTCCCTGGAGCATGTTGAAGTGCAGTGCTATCAAATTCTCTTACCCCCTGACGAATCCATTAATGCATATCCCTGATCTATCTCTTCGCAATCAATTCACTCCTTTCAACCGCTTCACTATCAATTTATTACGTAACGATACAATGTATCTCCAGCTTCATGTACTAGTGCTAAAAAGTAACTTTTACCATTCAATGTATTAGTTACTTGCACAATTAGTACATGCAAGGAAGAGGAAGACCAAGGCATCTGGTGAGTGACAGATTTTGGCTTTTCTACTTCTAAGTACTATCACGAAGTTACATCCGCTCCTGCCGCTTCAAGTTTCCCTGAAATGCCAACAGACTATGATACTTGCAAAGCAACACACACAGTACTATGTTTTTCTCGAGTTCGTCTTCGAGTTTACGGATTCAGGATTGTCTTATCAGACAAAATTCCAATTCATTTATCAAACACAATTTAGATGAGAAGTACATCGAAGACGTCTTCAATGTATCAAATGAACATCTCATCAAAATTATGTTTGACAAATGAATAGGAAGGTTGTATGATAAGACAATACTCTGTGGATTGTGAAGAAAGCCAAGGCACTTTGGTCCATTGTGAGGGGCTCAGGAATTCGGGTTATTCGGTTGGGTCAACACTCGTGCTGCTTCACAAATTTCTTGTAGCCTCCTACAACTCCGAGAGGAGCGTGTTATCTAGGAGGAGGCATTCGTGGATGAAGTACAAGTTGCATGGTTAAAGACCTTGGCACTTAGTGAGACCCACTCACACTTAAAACCCATGCATGTTCTTAAACATATTTAACAAGATATGGCTCCCCTTCTAGGAGTTTGTAGTCAACGAGGAGTTGCAACCTTGTTTAATAGAGTAGCAACATGAGCAAGGCGCTTTTTGGTGATTATTCCCTATCTTTGAGCTATTTTCAATGTTTCTCAAACATTTAGTACATTGTTCGGTATTTGAAAGAAAAAAAACTATAGCTCAGTTGTGTAGCCTATTACTATATATTTACATCCCATTTTGGCAGTTGTCTCCTAACGGACACTGAAGATAAAACGACTACTCGCTACATATGAGATAGATAAAACAAGTACTCGCTACATATGAGATAGATAAAACGAGTACTCGCTACATATGAGATAGTACGAGTACTCGCTACATATGAGATAGTAAGAGTAATCGCTACATATGAGATAGTACGAGTACTCACTACATATGAGATTGTTAACCGAATATTCCCTATATTCCCTAGGCTAAGTTTTAGGCTGGTCGATACCAGGCTGGTATCAACAGGGAGGTGTGTCAGCAGGCAGAAACAGTAGCTTCATCGAGTCAATCGACTCTGTAGATCGACTGGTCGACCCAATCGACCTAGAGGATAGGTCAGACCTCTCGGTCGACCTTCCACCTATATGTACCCCCTTCTCACTTGGAGAAGGCGCTGTTATTTTGTATGGAGCTGTTCTGCCCTTATTTCAGCCTCTCTTGTGTGTCTATCTTAGTATCGATTGTACCTGGACCATTTTTGTGATGTTGTTAGTATTGGATCCCTAGCCTCGTCGATTGTAGTGGATAATCTACTTGTCTCTTGTTCAAATCGATGGAATCCAGGAGTTTCTAAGTGTTAGTCTATTAGCAGTCGAGCGGCTTAGTCATCGAAGGTGGTGAATCGATCTCTCCTGCTATCGATCAGAATTCCACTCCTTTAGGATCGATCGGATTAACTGATGCTTCGATTCTATTGCAGATAGTTCGTTTAATCTAGATTCGTTAGACTACAGAAAGTACATCTAACAGAGATAGTACGAGTACTCGCTACATATGAGATAGTACGAGTACTCGCTACATATGAAACGAGTACTTTCAATTTATTATTTTTTCTTTCAAGTGCATCCATGTACACGAGTCTCCTGGGTACACAGAAACAAGACATACAAGTACTTAATTTTGAGATTGGACCGACATAATGAATATCCACTTGCCTATCCACTTCATCCTATTCATCCATGTCCTTGGTGACGTTCCCAATTGTGAATAGTTCTAGGTACTCTACAATCCATGAACATGTGAACATTATGTTGACAGTCGAAATTCAGGGACAAACAATCTGGTCATGTTTCGAAGGACCAGGAACGAAGCGTTCACTGGTGTGCACTACACCAACGACTGTACTCAATACATCAAATTTAGGATGTTGATACATAGTGTACTCAGGTTCCTTCACCAACTCAAGCATATGAGAAGATATGGTACTTTTCTCGTTCACATAAGGTGCAATGCTAAAAAAACTTAGCAGTACTAAGGGCCACTTTATACTTGGGGCCGGATTGAGGGCCGGCCCAAATTCGTCAAATTTCAACCAATAGGATGGCTTGGTTCTTTCAAATCGGGCCCAAGGGCTTTGTACTAGAGCCGGACCGAAACTTCAATTTATCCTACGTGGCATCCTACGTGGCACTGTTTTGGCGCCAATATGTTCGGGCCCAAGTGATGCAATTGGGACAAGGTTTACCCCGACCCAAACTTCTCAATTTGGGCACGAGCTCTAGCCGTTGCATCCAGCCCGCTCTCCGACCGGCCCCAACCTGTGTATAAAGTGGGCTTAATAATGGCTCGGTGGGCTTCTTCCCGGATCACTGTAAATCAGTGCTACGTGCGTTTCTGGGGGCAAGGGAGGGGGAGGGATAAAGAGCGCCTAAATTTTTAATGTGTAGGCTTAAAATCACAAGGATTAGACCTTCTCGGGTAATTTAGGGACGAAGGTTCCATTTTTGAATTCAAAATTATCAAAAATGGTAGTAGGGAGGGGGTCCAAATTAAAAAATTCCAGGGATTTTGAAGAAAAATTCCCATTGGCTGATGGGGGCTCCTGGAAATGCTGGTAGCACTCTTTTACACGGGCCCCTTGTGAGCCATCCAAATGACTCACATATTAGTTATTGAATATCTAGATACAAAATACATTTGCTTATAGTAGTTTGTGTGGTTTCTATAGACTAAATGCATTAAATTGGAGTTTATAGAAATAGGCTCAAAAGTTATTAGAATGATTATGAAAAGCATTGAGTATGGCAAATTAGTGACAAATACATGATTGTATGTTAGGAAGGATAACTAAATCATTGGAATTGAAGAATAGTAGATGTTAGGTAGTATTAGATTTATAGGTAGATAGGTAATTGAGGAAGCAATAAGGTAAGAAAGAATGTGAGAGAGGACAATTCCTCTCTCATGTTTCCCCCTCTCCCCTCATCTTTTCTTTGGTGTCCTATTTCTTTTTCTCTCTCTCATTTTTCTTTCCACTTCGTCTCTCACTTCTTGGCTAGGGTTTGCGAGTTTTTTGTCTCTCTTGTTTTTGGATGTGTGTGTGATTAGAGATGCTTCTAGGGTTGTAGCTATGGAGATTTGAAATGTATGACCTAATATGAAAAGAAAATATGCAAGTAGGAGGTGTGGAGTTGTTGAATGTGGGTATGAGTGTGGGTAGGTTAGGGTAGAAGATAGGAAAGTGGATTTCCCAACCAAGATCTGGATCTGCCAACTTTGGGAAGGTGTAGCGTTTGGCTGGAGACGAGTTTGAGCAAGCCCACTCGAGAAGAGGAGCGTCTTGAAGCCAGCTTTCCAACGAGCTCAAGCCCGTGGTCATAGGAGCAGCGATGGGGGAGCTATGGCGGATCTCCCAAGAGGACTTCACAGGCTTGCGGTGGACGGCGAGAAGAGGCGGCGCTGACTTGAAGAACGATTTCTATTAGTAGGAGAAAAATTTGAGCAAGCGCTTTGGAGGAGAGGAGCGCCTTGAAGCCAGCTTTCCAAAGAGCCTAGGCTTCCTTTTCTTGGATCATGGACGGAGGAATGGTAATCGATTAAGTAAAAGCATGTCTACTGTGGAGGGCAAATGGAAGGCCTGACTTTGAGGCCGCATAACTCAAGTTGTACAAAGAACCACAGGACGTGCTTCCGGATTCAAGTACATCACCAAGCTAGATTTTTGTAGACTCTGTTAACGGAATATTCGTAGTATATTTGCTAGGCTATTTTTAGTCTAGTCTCTACCCGGCAGGTATAGACCCGGCAGGCAATACCCGGTAGGGTCAGCAAGTCGGTTATCTATTTGGCATAATTAGACTCCTATACGAGTTTAGGACACCCGACTTTATGGCTGACCTAACAGCCAGGTCGGCTGACCTGTTATGTTGAGCTGGATCTGACAGTCAGTCAGACCCAGCCGACTATATGTACCACTCTCTTCTCCGTGAGTGGGGTTGCTAATCAATCTATCCTCTTTTTGCCAGTAACCTCGGAGTTCTACATAGTCTTTTATTCTGTTCTTTCGTTGTGTGTGTTTGAATAGACTAGCCGACTTTTGTTTTGCAGGAGTTCTGATCTGTTTGTGAGAATCGTGTATTTTCTCTCCCTCTAGTGTTTAGCAGACCCGACCTAAAGCTGTCTGGTCTTTCTAGATACTCACTAGTCGGTAGATTCAACCCTCTTCCCTTCTTGTTAGTGGCAGTTTTGTTAACCCAACGTTACTGCGACTAGTAGGACACTAACTTAGATTTGTTAGGGTGTGTTTCCAGAAAAACCCCCTTAACATTTGGCGACCTATGCTTGAGTTCGATTCCATTGTTTCCAGATCGCGCAGATCTGAATTAGAGCAGGTAGATCTCCCTCAACATTGGGCTACCGTGCGATTGTGCAGTCCAAAGATTTTGGATTTGTAAACGAGTAGAAAGCTGCAGAGAGCATGCCGACTCAGATGTCGACCCTGCACAAATCTGCTCTGAAAGTGTCTGCTAGAGAGGTTTAGGAGTATGCAACCTACCGGTCAGTTGACACAGAAGTTGTTGGTATCAAGGTTTCAGTAAAAATCTGTCTCCTACACTCAACAAAGATCCGCCCTAGTCGGGAGAGTACGGCAACATAGCTAAAACGCGCCTCGGAGATCATAGTCGCTACATGTCTATCTAGCAAAAGTAGAGTCGTCTAAGAGTGCTAAGAAATCTGTAGAGCGGTGTGTGGAAGAAGCTCACGGTGCCAAAACTAAGTGAACTCACACAAAACACGAGCCAAGCATCGCGGCGCAGACTCTACCGCGCGATCCAGATTCGGATCTAGATCCGGATCGAGATCCGAAAAACCGGATCTCGATCCGAAAGTGACACGTTACCATTATGACGGGTCCACGACGCGCGTCTTGCCAGCACTCTGAGCGGTCGACTTACCACCCCGACCGTTTGGAAAATTCCGCATCAGATCGGGAATGGCGCAAGTTGCGATCCGGATAAATCCATCTCTAGACACCGACGATCGACCCCAAGGGCCGACCCCCTCCCGACATATAGCGTCAGAAGACAAGTCTTAGCATCCACGTCGGATGAAGCGTCCCTGCACCACCTGGTCGAATACACCCAAGGTATGACGGACGTCCTAGAAGGTACAGTCTTTCACGAAACGTCTTTTCCAATGAATCGTGGCGGGTATACCGACCCGACCCGACCTGTGGCCAATTTGCCACTAACATCGTCAACAGCGGATCACTACACCCGACCTAGTGTGGCAAGACATACGATTTCGAACCCATCAACGCCCCGACAGAACCGGGACGACCAACCACCACTTCCTGATCGACCGTCTAGTGCCAACCAGCGGCTTGTCAGGTACAATCCTGACCCGTCCATCATTATGCAAGAGCGTCAGCACGAAATTGATTTACTACGTCTTAGTCGGGCCGAACTCGACCTCCGTCTAGCCACTCTGTTGCCTAACTCGGGCCAGACAGAGCACCCGCCCCTACCAGGTCGGAACCCCCAGACGGCATCATCTTACCAGGAACCTAGTTCTCCTGGTCCAATGGTGAGCCGACCGGGTACACCCGTAGAAGAAAGTCCTTCCCCGACTGCTAGACAGGAGTTCGACCCCCATACGGTCCATCAGATACAGACTATATATAATCAAGGAGTCGACAAGCTAGCAGTCAGACCTGCCTTACCCAACATTCGCACGCACCCACCGGACGTATTATCATTAGATCCGCCTGTCAACCATCTACCCGACCATAGAATGTCGACCCCACAGGCTTTGACCCAAAACCGTCATCTGGCACAGCCGGCACAACGGGTCTTAGTTACCCAGCCGACCGCCACACCTGTGTCATCCTCGACTTATTCCTGGCCATTCTCAGCCAGCACTTATGGTCGACCGGTAGACCCACAGTCACTACATATGCAGGCTGTGAGTCTACCGAGTGCACCTATACAAACGGTCACCCGACCGACCACCCTACCCCCATCCGTCGGTGTGTACGTACTGTCACACCCCGGGTCATACTATTGAATATTGCCCCTATTTAGTGGCACCCAGACCAACAGCACCAGGTCTGGCACCACCTGTCTACTCGGCAGCGGTAGGACCGACTTACGTAGCCGTTCCGACAGCACCTGGTCAAGTACCGCCTGTCTATCCGACAGCGGTAGGACCGACGTACCCAGTCGCTACGACAGCGTCTACACCTGTACCGCCCGTCTATCCGACAGGTACCGTACCACCATACCCTGCTTACCAGACAGGAGCAGTCCCACCACACTCTGTCTATCCGACAGCAGCATACCCAACCCGCACGACTGCCAGGAAACCAGTGGTCATGCCGACCTATAAAGAAGGTAAGTGTGCCATGACCCATGTCAACCGTTTTGTCAATGCGTTGATGCTAAATGGAGAAACAGATCCGAATATATGCATTGCCCTGTTTGGTAATTCCTTAGTCGATGCAAATAATTATAATTGGTTCACCAACCAACGGTCGACCCTACCCTACCAAGACCTGCAGGGCCTAATGGAGGCCTTTAAATACCGGTATCAGGATATTGACAATGATGACCAAGCCTACTACCTCATTTTCATGATCTCAAACAGGACACTAAGGAGTCGGTGGATGACTATTATGAGCGTATGATGAAACTGGCTGGTCAGTTCAAGGTCTCTCAGGCGGACAATTTCCTACTAAGCAACTTTCGAGCTGGCTTGTTGAAGTATTTGCAGGTAGCGACAGTTGGACTACCCAGATCCACTCTGGCACAGGCAAAGCAGTCAGCCAAGCTTGCTGAGAGCGGACTACCGAAGGAACCCAACCCAACCCCTGATGCCACCCGACCAGATCAGGTCGACCGGACAAAACGAGTTGTATGCAACTTGTGCAAAAAATCGGGACATGGAGAGAGCGACTGCTGGCGGAATCCGGAGAGCGACTTCGCAAAACGACGAGAAAGAAGAAGACCGCCGTGATGGCGATTCTTGCAAAGACCAACCCCTACCCAATCGTCAACAGGACCGACGGGTCAACCCCCGCGGGCTACCTTCTCGAAACGAATCTTCCCTTGTTCCCTGTGTAAGCTTATGGACCACCCGACACACTTGTGTCCCATGCTGAAGGACCCAAGGGTGGTCAAATTTTTGAGTCAATAGACGAAGGAAACAAAACCAACCACCTCGACAGTGATCATAGAAGAAGCGCCATCGACTTCGGTAGGAGTCGTAACAGTAGCTGCCATAACCCGGAGCAAGATACTAAAGGAGGAGACACTACCCGACCAGAACCTACCGGACGAACCCGACCGGTAGCATGCGGGAGAGAATTGCGAGACTAGATGATGCGGGGCGTAAGATGATTCAATCGAACTCGAGTCCCCGACTTTTATATATCCACGGCGGAAGCGAGTGCATTTAACCGCAAACCGACCGGGATTCAGAGGCACTACCACAAAGAATCGACCGCCGACACGACGCCGACAGCCTCTGACCAGAACATACCCGACTCGACCGAGTCGGCATTAAGCGAGTTACACCAGCGGTTTTGGGACAACAAGTTGCAGGTGTCCCTAAGAGAGTTTTTTCAACTCTCACCGGGACTCACTGCCCTAGTCCGGAGTCGACTACACCAATCAGCGTCACCCGACCTACCCCCTACGGTCGACCCTCTATCTGAAACAGTCGTCACAGCCGCTGCAGAGACGGTCGATCGACACATGCCGGTAATATCAGTGTCGGTCGGTAAGAACGTGGTCGACGACGCCCTCATCGATGGAGGCTCTGGAGTCAATGTCATCACCGAGGAGGAGCGTCGAAGGTTAGGCCTTCCAAAACCGTCTCCGGCCCCCTTCAATTTGAAGATGGCAAACGGCACCTTAGCCCGCCCTAAAGGGCTACTACGGGATGTCAGGATCCACATCCATGGCATACCTTACGTAGTCACAATGGTGGTGCTGGATTGCTTGACAGTCAAATCGGACTACCGGTTGCTGCTGGGTTGACCCTGGCTCCGGCATGCTAAGGTAATCCATAATTGGGGTAATAAAGTGCGGATCGGGGAATGGCGCGATTAGGGATCATCAAAATCAATCGAGAATTGGGGTACGAGGCGGTTACACCACACGCCCTCGTATGTTATAATTTCGTTGAAGGCATAACAGATGAGGAAGAAGCCATACTACTGGCATCCGACCCCGACCTTCACCTACTGGGTACCATCGACTGGAATCTCCTGGCGACTGACCCTCCGGCATACCGACCGGAAACGGTCGACCCCCAATTCCAGCCACATGTCGACCCAGCAATACAACCACGAGCCTCGCACCAGGTAGCGGTTCCAGTCGACCGGTACCTTTCGACTCAGATCGACCCTATAGACGACACCACAGGTCCGCCCATGGAGCCAGAGATGACCCGACCTCCACATGTCGACATTCCCCATACGCCAGGAGAGATGCCGCTCGATGAGAGACCCATCCAGCAGAAGCTCCAGTACATGGACATTGTCCACTGGAACCACAACGAAGACGATCGACTCGACTGGTCAACGCGTCTGCACCCCTACCGACCCCAAATCGCTAAAGTTGAATGCCAACCCGAGCCCGAAAAAATCAGGGGGCGGAGTCCTTGTTCACGAGTACGTTGACATCTTCGCCTTCTCGCACAAGGACTTACGGGGCATTCGAGCACATAGCGACACATCGAATCGAACTCGACCCGACCATGTCGCCTAGCCACCAGGCCGGTATCGCATGAATCCCAATTATGCACAAAGCGGCGGTCAAAGATGACTGGAGCGATCGTTAATCGCAGGGTTCATCGAACCGGTTGACCAAGCATCCTGGCTATCACCTATCGTTGTGGTCTTTGAAGAAGAAAGCAAGTGCGCAGATATGTGTCGACTTTCGCCGACTCAATCGCCACTAAGAAGGACCCGTACCCACTACCCTTCACAGATGAGGTACTCGACACAGTCATCGGGTATGAAACATACTCATTTCTGGACTGTTTTTCAGGATACCACCAGGTCCGGATCCATCCAGCCGACCGACCTAAGACGGCATTCATTACCGAGTGGGGCGCGTATGTCTGGGTTGTCATGCCGTTTGGACTCAAGAATGCTCCCCCGACCTATCAGCGCATTGTCAACCAGATCTTCAAGGAGTACTTGGGCGACTTCATGAAGCTGTTTTTAGACGACTTCAGTGTTTACAGCGACATGGCGACACACCTACCGAAGCTCAGACTAGTCTTTGACAAATGTCGGCAGTACGGGGTCAGTTTAAACCCTGAAAAATGCATTTTCATAGTACCGACAGGTGTCATCTTAGGGTACATAGTCGGTAAGGAAGGCAAGTTCCCGGATCCTAAAAAGATCCAGGCAATAGTCGACATGCCGACACCCACCACTGTGAAGGCCATCCAGGAGTTCAACGGCCTAGCCGTCTTCAATCGCTGTTTCATAAAAAACTATGCAGCGATCATGGAACCCATCACACGACTGACTCGGAAGAACGAACCGTTCATCTGGTCGACCTAGTGCGAGGCAGCCTTCCAGACTATCAAGTCCAAGTATACGTCGGCACCCATTCTGATCGGAGTCAACTGGTCGCTGGAGTTCCATATCCACACCGACGCATCCGACATCGTTTGTTAGGCGATCTTTGGCGCACAAAACCCGACCGGCAAGGTCGACCAGCCCATTGCCTACGCTTCGCGACTACTGAACAAGGCGGAGAAGAACTATACGACAACAGAGAAGGAGGCTCTCGCCATGGTTTACGCCATTAACAAGTACCGACACTATTTGCTCGGTAATAAATTTGTGTTCTATGTCGACCATTTAGCTTTGCAGTACTTGGTGAACAAGCCGCAGGTGTCGGGGCGACTCGCCCGATGGTTACTCGCACTGCACTGAGTTCGACTTCACGGTTGTATATAAACCGGGTAAGACACATGGAGTAGCGAGACGCCCTATCACGCAATGAGGGCGCTGAACCGTGAGTCGGCATTCCCGACCAGCCCAATGTCGCGCACTTGTTTAAAGTCGACCCCGATTGGTTTCAACCGATAGTCGACTACCTCCAGTCGGGTACGTTTCCGACCACCATGTCGACCGAAGCGCGGAAACGGTTGGCTCACAAAGCCATCCCGTTTGGCTTATACAGGGCGACTCTACCGACACGGTAAGGACGGCAGACCCCAGGTTTTGACCGGCACCCAGCCGACAACCATTCTGCAAGAGTTACACAAGGGCAACGCTGGAGGTCACTTTTCACACGACATCACGGTGAGAAATTTTTTGGATGCAGGGTACTGGTAGCCGACCCTATACCAGGACACTGTCCGGTATTGCTAGTCGTGTCACGACTGCCAAATGTCGGGTGGTCTGCCAAAGTCGGTATCCACGAAACTGGTAACGCAGCTTCCCGCCGAACCTTTCATGAAGTGGGGACTCGATTTCATTGGACCAAGAGTCAAGACCCGACAAATCGGGTGCGGTACATCCTAGTGGCAACCGACTATGCCACCAAGTGGGTGAAGCTCGCGCACTACGTGGCAACATCGCCAAAGAGACCGCCAAGTTCTGACGAGGCGATCTTGACGAGATTCGGCCGCCCATTGCGGTTGGTAAGCGATCAAGGACCACTTCATTAACAAGACGATCCAGGACACGACCGACCATTTTCTACTGCGTCATACAACGTCCACGACATACTACCCTCAAGGCAACGGACAGGCAGAGTCGACCAACAAAGTGATCGTCCGTATGCTGCAGAAGTTAGTCGACCACAACCGAACCGACTGGGATGTCCAGCTCCATACAGTCCTGTTTGCATACAGGACTGCCTACAAGGTAGTGACTGGCCACTCTCCTTTCCAGTTAGTCTATGGACTAACACCTCTGATGCCGACCGAATATGTCATACCGACATTACGATCTGGACCCTTAGATCTCGACCCCAAGCGTGTTCTCACTGCTCGAGTTGCCGACCTGGAGAAGCTGGACGAAACCCGACACACTGCTGCACTCCATCACAGAGCCACGCAGTGGAACAGGGCCCAATGGGCCCAGACACAAGGCCCGACAAAGCAGTATAATGTGGGCGACTATGTCCTGTGGCACCCCAAAGGCGCTAACCTACATGCAGGCAAACTATGTGGCAAGTGGTTCGGACCCTACCGGATACAATATGTTCTACCGAACAATACTGTCCTCCTGGTTAGTATCCAACATTTCGACCCCGACCCGGTAGTAGTCAATGTCGGTAAGCTCAAACCGTACCGAATTGCAGAAGATCTACTACCGACGGATTTTCCGAAGCCGTCCCTTAGCAAGTCCGATGTCAAGAACATGGTGATACGTAATGAAGACGAGCTTCCGGACACTCGACCTGTATCCGTCGCATTGATGACCTTGACCCGACCCGACATATTTCAACCAACCCTGCCCATACTACTTAAACCGCTTATCAGCAGTTTTGTAAACCCGACCCGACACCTTAAAGTCATCCCGTCGGCCAAAAGTCAACTGGTCGTTGACTGGCAATTACGACGTCACAAACTGGCTGTTCACTACCAGTCATCTTCCAGTCCACTACTAAAGGCGTATTCAGTAGCAGCCATCGAAGTTGTCCCTTCGACACCATTAGGGAAAGTATTTAACCCCATGGCCAGACCTCTCTCTCCTCCTTTTTCATTTCCCTTGCTTTCGCCCTCGCACGAGCAGCACACCGCAGCTCTTGCACTTTGCGATCTTGCAGGGATTCCAAGCGGCGCTTTTTGCTACGCAGGGAAGCGCACTTGCCGACAGTCGCCGGTCGCAGCCGGTCGGCAGAAGCTTCGGCACGCAGGCGCAGCGGGAAGAAGAAGGAGTTGCCGGCGCAAACCCTACCTGGGTCGGCCGGAGCAAAGTGGACGGGTGACGCGCAGCCGAGGGTTTCGCGCAACCGACATTTGCCCGCAGCAGCGAGCCCCGATCGGTAGCACGGAGGGATCAGCTCGCAGGCGCGGGAGTTTGCGCCGTGCCGACGGCCAACGGCAGCCACCATCCAGCACGGAGGACGCGATTCAGCCCACCTGTACGAAAAGCGCCGCAGCTTTTTTGCCGGCAGCGCTGTTTAGGGTTTCAGAGGAGGAGCGGAGCAGCCGAGAGCAATTTCACTGCACCAACGTTTTGCAGCCGGGTCCGATTGTCGCTCCGCCGAAGCCAGCAGAGAGGCGCAGACAGGGTTCTTGCAAACCCTACCGACACCCGCCAGCATCGTCCCCGGTCGACCGTGCCGCAGATTCACCACAACGGCGGCGCACTTTTGGAGATACCGACCCCGTTCACATTCCGGTAACAAAGTCGCCCCCTCTTTTCTGCATGTCGAGTCCTTCCGCACACAGATACGCAACCGATTCTTCGATGGCGCGTGGAAAGTCGACCGCCCCCGACAGCCGTGTGATTCGCCAGCAACGCCGGGTGAACCAGCCCGAACCTATCCGGGCAGCAGACGGTCGGTACAAGGTTTTGTCCTTCGTGCGCATGACAAAGTTGGTGGAGTGGCGAGCGTTCGCACACAGCAATGAGGCGGAGCTGCAGTTCGTCACCCAACTCGGCCTTCTCCCGTTCCTTATGCAGAACTGGGCGAACCCAATGGCCGCACCCAGGATGGAGTTGGTAGAAGAGTTTGTGAACGCAGCCGACATTGACAACAAGACGGCGATCACGGCCAGGGTTCGAGGTCGGCTGGTCCGAATTGACGTGGAGCTGATCCAGCGGCTTTTGAAGCTACCGACTGGCACGACCATGGAGCCCCTCGTCGAGGCCGACCCACCAGTCGACTATCAGACCTTGCTGCAGACGTATCGCGTGCCGGAAGCGAAGTCCGACGAGGGCTATACCATCTCCAAGTGCCACCTTAGGTTCCGACCATGTTTGAGAGGTATGATCCTGGGCCTTAGTTTCAAGCGCAGGATGACTTACGTCAGCAACGAAACATTTGCGGTTTTGGCAACCGCAGAGACACTCGCCACCTCCGGCGACGGGTCATGGAACTGGGCGCAATGGATGCTCGAGTCGCTTATCATCGACGTCGAGGCAATCCAGCGCACGAAAACACTGCAGTGCCTGTCGGCAGAGGTACTCGACAGATTGCTGGAGGCTTTCTTTTCATCAACTGAAGAAGGCGCACAACCGACCACTGAAGCAGAGCAGCAGGTGGCAGAGCGCAGGAGGCTGGAGGAGAACACCAGGAACAAATTTAAGGGCCCCGACTACCTACTGGCCAAAGGTGGATTAGGCATCGACCCCCAGACCCGACTAGAGGCAGTCGACCCCAGCACGCAGGAGGCATCATCCTCACAGAGCCATGGCGACTACCGACCAGCACCGGCCGTTGTCGTCAACCGCCAAGACAATGCAGGTTCCAGCAACCCACGTCTGGTAATCGACCTGTCATCCATTGTCGACCCTCTATCGGGTCAGATCCCGACACGCAGAACTCGCCACCGTCGAGCTGTGGAACAGTCGATACCTCGACTCATGGAGACACGAGCGACTGCCACTAAGAAGCGAGGCCACGACACACCCAAGAAGGACACGCTCGGGCAAACCAAGAGGTGGAGGACGTTGCTGGTGACGGACTCTTCCGACGAGGAGCTCCCGTTCATGCCGGCCGACAGCGACACCCAGTCGACCCCAGGCAAGTCTCGCAGTGAGCATACTCTGCTCAGTCCTGTTCGCTCCCCAGTAGCCGACACGGTTCCTATGGAACTAAGTCCAGACCAGGTCGACCCTTCCATTCCTGAATTTAGGTCCCCACAGGTGATTTCTCCGCGCCCGACATACACCCGACCGCAGGCAACCGGTCCAGCCCAGGGTCGGTATGCCACACACTCAGAGGGATTCCAGGTTAGCATCGGGGCACTCCGACAGCACCTTGCCGATGCTGAGGCCCATGAGGTCGCCCTCTCCCTGTACCTCCAGGAGACTCTGCGGAGTCAAGAGGCCTTACGGGTGGAACTCGACAACACCCAGCTGGAGCGCCAACGTTTAGCGTCCGACCTTGCCGAGATACGTCTGCAGATCGACCCTACCGTCAAGCAGTTACGGGAGACCCAACAACAAGTGGCAGACCTGGAGAGGAAGTTGCAGGAGAGTTTTGCAGCTAATCAGCGTTTACAGGAGACGAATCAGACCAACGCTGGTCTTTTGGAGGAGGTCAGGACGCAGCTACAGCATACCGACCAGGCGCATACTACCCTCCGCAACGAGCATATCAAACTCAAGGACGAGTTCCGGGATGCCGACAAGCGCAGCCGACAAGCTCAACACAAGCTCCAGAAAGTGATGGAGCGCACGAAGCAGTGGCAGGTCGACTCCGACAGACGCGACCGTATGTTGGCACGTTTGCGCAAGTCAAACACTCCCTTCGTACGCAGCTCAGAGAGAGGATTCAACTCCTCAACCACGCGCTAGACATCCAGACGCGACAGTCGACCCGGTACAGCCGCCAACTCGACGCTATCCAGAAGACCAACCCGGAGATTATCCTACCGGCCTTCGACAAGGAGGAAGAGGAGGACGAGCCACTCGACCCCCGGTTGTTGGAGAACCTACCGACCGACAGCGACGAGCAGCTGTCAGAGGGAGAGGTGACACCACCCGACAGCCCGACGTCGGGTGACGATCAGCAAGCTCCCGAGATGCAGCAGCACGACGACGAGGATGACGATGACAAGCACGACACGGGAGGCCAGACCGAACAGACCGAAGAAAAAGACGCAGACGACCAGCAGACCAAGGGACCCGACCCGGCAGGACCACAGGAGCAGCCACCTAACAGGGACCAAGGCCAGCAGGATCCGCCTCGTGATCAACAACCTCCCCAGACGGATCAGGTACCTCCGACTTCACAGCCGATCGGCATGTTGCTGCAGGACGACCGCACACCAGCTGCAATTATCAACCCGACCGAGGCGACCCTGCTTGTCGACCCGTGTCGGCAGAGGCCAAATCCCCAGCTTTCGCGACTTGTCCAGCCCCAGTTTTCGCAGGAGGACTTTCCTTCCTTCCGACTCTCCCCAGATCGGGTCTGGAATCAATTGTCACCTCCGACCCGCACCGATTCACTCGACTTCCCGACAGTCGACCTCCGGACCCCTGGTGTACGTGGTGATACAGGTGGAATTCCCAGGCGACCTACAGGCCCGCCATCACCACTGCAGCCACTTCAGGTCGAACGTTGGCACCCGACAGGAGGTCTGCCACGCTCCCCTTCTCCACTCAAATACCCCTTGCAGGAGTCGACTGCACACGTCAATCGTGTTCCAGCACCGACACCACCCACGACATTCCTCAAAGCTCCACCATCTTCACCAACCTCGGCAGTCCAGGAGGCCCGCACCGACCTTACATCGATGGACAGCCCAACCTTCGACATCTCCAACCTGTCTGAGCAGCCACATCGACGTTTAGTCAGGTCACTCTACGGCCCGACCTCTACCGATCGCCCACCGGTTTAGGCTACAAGTCCACAGGGGTGTACTTGGCTTAAAGGGGGGGCAATGTTAACGGAATATTCGTAGTATATTTGCTAGGCTATTTTTAGTCTAGTCTCTACCCGGCAGGTATAGACCCGGCAGGCAATACCCGGTAGGGTCAGCAAGTCGGTTATCTATTTGGCATAATTAGACTCCTATACGAGTTTAGGACACCCGACTTTATGGCTGACCTAGCAGCCAGGTCGGCTGACCTGTTATGTTGAGCTGGATCTGACAGTCAGTCAGACCCAGCCGACTATATGTACTATTCTCTTCTCCGTGAGTGGGGTTGCTAGTCAATCTATCCTCTTTTTGCCAGTAACCTCGGAGTTCTGCATAGTCTTCTATTCTGTTCTTTCGTTGTGTGTGTTTGAATAGACTAGCCGACTTTTGTTTTGCAGGAGTTCTGATCTGTTTGTGAGAATCGTGTATTTTCTCTCCCTCTAGTGTTTAGCAGACCCGACCTAAAGCTGTCTGGTCTTTCTAGATACTCACTAGTCGGTAGATTCAACCCTCTTCCCTTCTTGTTAGTGGCAGTTTTGTTAACCCAACGTTACTGCGACTAGTAGGACACTAACTTAAATTTGTTAGGGTGTGTTTCCAGAAAAACCCCCTTAACAGACTCCTAGCTTGCCTCAAGAGGAGCAAGGACGAGGGATATACGGCCATTTTAGTAGCCAAGGGTCCAGCTGAGGTTGGACCCCAATTGTACTTCTTCTTCCCCATTGGTTTTTTTTGTGATGTTTATTGCATTTTGTGTCTTGATGATCGTGTGATGGTGGATGCATGGTGTTTGTGAATGCTTGTTAGGATTTAGAGTCCATTGCTTGGAAGGGCTAGGTAGGTGTCTCCACTCTCAACCGGCCCAACTCTAGGGCTTTTCTTCCTACGGGTTGAATCGCTCATACCCCTTCTACTCTCACAGGCACTCAATAGCTTCCAAATTCAAACTTCCATGTATTCACTGTGAAAATGATAGGGTGCCATTTTAAGGTACCATTTTTGGAAACACGTAAGTTTAGTTTGAAAAATTTGAACTAAATGTAAAGAGTCTAAAAGGTACAATTCTACTTGGTATATCCTTCCACTTACTTTGCATGCACAAAAATTGCCAACGGTTTAACTCCACTACAAATTTCTCATGCTAAAATTTGAGCCGTTATCCCCAAAATTTCCTTGTGTGTTTTTGGAGCTTGAAACCTCAAAACTACAATTTTCTACCTCTATGCACTCTCGAAGTGTGAAGCAAATTTTTTAACTGTTTTGAAGACTCCATCCGTAAGATCTTATATATAAACCTATTTTCAGTTAGTGGTCTCAAAACTGAGCATTGGATGTTTATCATTTGCAATCTCATAACATTCAAAGTCTGGACAAAAATTTTAAGTGAAATTTCTAAAAACTTTGAAGCTTGATCTTATAAAGTATGGAGCTTGCCTTTGTAGAATTGGTTTGACTTAGGGCCCTTTGGAACTCAAATAGTGGTCTGGTTATGAACATATTTCCAAAAAAATCTCAAAAATAAAAAGTTTATTCTGCCCGCCTAAGGTGCGAAAACTAAATTTTGCGTTAACCCTTAAGCGGGCCGAATGTCGATAAACGACATTTTGGATGACACCAACTTTGGAGAGCCATAACTTCTTCATCCGGACTCCGTTTTGGACGAAATCACTTGGGTTGGGTCCCAAATCAAGTCTAGTTTATGTAATGAAAATCTCAGACCCATACAATGAAGTATGAATTAATGGCATGCATTTCAGTGACAGCAGCCTAGTTTTAGACATTTTTTCCTTTGTAAAATTTAGGGCAGTTTTCACCATTGCAGGGCCATAATTTGCACAAAGAAATTTTTCTCATGGTTTTTTTTTTTGTTCAAGGATGCTACTGAGATGAAGGTGAACAACATTCTAATTGGTGACTTTTTCATTGCAATAAGTCTAATGGTAGCATTTTCACTTTAAAGTGAAAATGATGAAATTATGTGATCATTTTTGAGTATTAATACATTATGATCTCGCAATCTATGAAGCCTCATGACTCAAAATTTGACCCACATGATGTTCAATATGTCTACGACAAGATTGTACGGTTGAGATTTGGATAACACACTTTTACCTCCACCTATGACAATGCTTTTGAGGATGTGTTCATTTTACTACAAATGAGTCAAACCATTTAGGGGTTAAGAAACTCTAAAATTGGAATTCGACTTTGCAAATTGTTGCACACACACCTTGTAGTATAGAGAACACTCAATAAAATCTCAGTCAAGAATATTAACTCTAACCCAAAAACTTAGGCTGCCCAAAATGGCAAAAGACCATATGAATTGCAAGGATTGTTAGGGGCTAATTAGCAAGCCACTTTATGCAATCATTTAAGAAATGATTGGCTTCACAACAAGAATACATTTCATTCTTTTGATTGAGCACTCTAACTTAAGCAGATATCTCTAAAATAGTTGGCTTCACAACAAAATTACATTTTATATTTCTAATTTGAAAATTTGAGACTAATAATAGACTGGTACATGATAAGAGTTGATTCAAACCTAGGGGAACAATTAATACATTGTTAACCCCTAACTTTCCTTAAAACTCAAAACAGGTTTTGGCTCTTTTGGGCAGTGAAAGTGAATTAGTAAAAATTAAATTTTTTTGTTAATTTTTTTACTGAAAATAGATATATCCATAGTGAACATGTGGTAGAAATTTTGAAATTAAATTCAATTATTAGCCTCTTGTATGGCATTTTAAAGTTTTTGAGTCGAGATGGGGCAGAACGGGCGGGGCTTTAAGCCAATGGGAGATGGTGGCAGAAAACGGGCAGTGGTGCGGTTAGCTTAGGATAATTAGGCAAGGGCAGGGGGTTTAGGAAGGGGTTTAGATTGGGGCCATGTGCTTGCATGGTAGAGAGGGGCCATGTGTTTGAATGGAGGGGAATTTCTCTAATTAGCAAGATCATGTCAGCCCCGGCTTGAACGGATTTATTTGTAGCAGGCCCAGAGCTTGCTCATTGGGTTATAGGGTTTGGCTTGTTGAAGCTCAATATCTGACACACCCAGTGCACATAAATATTATCGTTATTGCGAAAATATATTTAGCTAGTAATAGCCATTTATTGCTATTATGGCATGTACCGGACCCGCTTGGTCATTTATTGCAAGGGGGTGAAGGAAGGGCCCGGCTTTCCTAAGCTGCCCTTCGAAATAATATATCATTTTCCACTAATTTAGCATTGGAAATTCATTAGTAATTGAGATTTTACAATTTTTACTCACAAATTGTGCCAAAAATTCACAAAACTACAAAGGTATACTTTCACCGTTCACATTTTTATAATTCTAAAATCCCATGCTTACACATGAGTTTATCCTATTTCAACCACAAAGTGACATTTCTAACCTTCACGTAAAAATAATTTTTGATGAAAGTTCCAAAAGAGGAATCAAGATGATATTTTTTGCACATGCGTAGAGAACTTAGTATCCTACATAGAAAAAAATAGGAGCAGAATGTTTTGGGTAACAATCATCAACTTGCTCTTTGGCCCATTTGCACCATGCCTCCCGGGCAATGCCAAAAAAAACTTTTGCAGAAACTTTGAACGTTATGATCTCACAAATGACAAATATCCAACGGTTGAAATTTACACCGGTTCTTCTAAGTAGGGTTAGGTACAAGATCTTATGGTTAAAAGATTTAAAAAACCAAATAAATTCAGCTCATACCCCCGGGAGTGCATAGTGGTTGAAAATCGCAGTTTTTCAAATTCAAGCTCCCAAAAACACAAGGAAAATTAGGGGTTAAGGTAACAAAGAGAGAAATAAAGAAAAAATTAAAATAAAAGACAAATAACCTAAGCTTTTGCAAGTGATTCGTCCTATAGTTACACTACCTGCCATCTAGGCCATGGTAAATTGCAATGAATATTAGGCGATTTGGCAGGATATCCCCCACGGGCAGCTGCAAGTTGCAGTCCTTCATTGAAGGCTCCCAGGAAGCTCCAACTCCAACAGGGACTACGCCCATTACTGCAATTAGTGGGAGTAATGCCCTTTCAAATTGCAATCACATCGAAAGGTGTAATGGCTTTTTTACTGAATAAATTCAGCAATAAACTGTGTTATTCACAATTTAATGTCTCTTGCACTTGTTGAAGTTATCCATGGTGGTATTTAAACCCCTTTAGCCCTCAAGACCAAGCAATCATTTCATGATCGTTCCATTTTGTTGAAAATTTTCCCTTTCATTTTAACAATATGCAGAAATACATCATAACCAAGATAATCATGGTTAAGGGTTTATTTTTGACTATCTTACTTTGCCATAGACACAAATTGCTCGCACTGCAAACTTCAATACAGATCTACGGTCGAAGTACCCATAACCACCAACATAAGAAAATTCGCCCATTTGTAGCTGGTCTATTTATAGTGGGTAATTTTTTGGGGGTGGCAAGATAGTTTTTAGGAAGGTTTGTAATTTTTTAAATTTTTTTTTGTAAAATACATGAATTAATACAAATTTTCAAACAGTAAAGTACTGCAGGACCCTTAATCAACCTATAGGGTATGCAAAAACCACCTTAGTTGGTACAAATTTCTATTCATGATTCGACCCAAAATCACCAGCTTTTTGATTGTTTTGATTAGTCAGTTTGAATTGAGTGTTCTGACAATGCTAGTTCAGGCTAGGTGCGGTTATGGGGAGACCTATAGGTTGATATTGGGGGTGCTGGTGGTTTTAGATACTTCTACCTTACCATGCTCAAATTTGAGCCATTATTGAGCAAGTTGCCTTATACCTTATGATCTCTTGCAAGCGGACTTGTACCAATCAGCAAGCAGATAATATGTTTAGTCGGAGCATTGGATAATACACCGGGTGACCGAACATCATCCACCGATGGACCCTCCGTCATCCTCACCACTCCTCAATTCCTCATCCATTGTCCATGCTCCACATCACGACTAAGGTAGGAGTGGTGAAAACCGTTTGGATTTAAGCTTTGCATACTTGGAATAGTGGTGTAAAATTTTAAATATTTTTCCATGGTCTGCAAAGCTAGTGCAAATCCATCCCAAAAAAAAATCATTTTTTGAGTAATCCTATAATTTCCTATGAATTTTTGAATCTCGAGTCTTAGGAGTCCCACTACCCGAACATAGAGTGCTGGCTTTTTTGCAAGGTTGTATTCCGAAAACTGTGGATTGAATGTCCCAAAATGAATTTAAATAGGTTCAAGAACTGACATAGGAGTTGTCTAAAACCGTTCAGCATGCATGGTGGGAGCTAAAAACAGTGGATGGTTCCCAAAACCTGTCAGTTTACCATGAGCAGACGGTTTTACAGACCCTACCCATAAACCTACTGTGCGGTTTTTGGGGCTGGACGGTTTTCACGACTCCTACCTTATCCTCGCAATTGTTGCATTATTGCCGCAGTGTTGTGGCAGTATTGTGACTACACTAAATTTGATAATTAGTGTTAGATACACTAATTTACATAAACATGTTATAAGCTTTTACTGATGTTCAATAATTTTACCCACTATATTGGCCAAGATGGGGGTCCTTATATAGTATCAGAATCTTTATATAGTATCAGAATCAATGCTCTCAGTAAATTTTTTTAAACAAAAGTAAAAACTTTTAGCATTTTCAAATCTTATAATAATCTAACACTTAATTATCAAATTTAGTGTAGTGGTTAACAATATAGTACACACGTTTTACTGTTGCAGTATTGCAGCAAGTACGTTAATCGCAGTGTAGTTGCGATGTTGATCTTTATCTAAATTTTGTATAGTGTAGTGTGCTGTATTTGTATTGCTGCAGTATTGTAATTGCATCTATAGTGTATCGTTGCGGTAATATTCAACAATAATTAATTTGAATTATTTTTGAAGTGATGCAGTACTGGGGCAATATTGGAACAAGTAAGTGCAATGTCCAGAATAATGGATTGAATAATATCTATACGTTAGAGCCAGTGCAGCACACACATCATCTACCTCGGTTGTGGTCCCCTTGAGAGAATAGAATTGCTATTATTCTGCGCCATGAAATCCACAACAGATTAGCAGTGATAAATAATAAATCAAGACAAAGTCTAGCGCAGAAAAAGAGTGGCTAGCATATTACACATTTTTTGCAAGGTCGACTGGACAAACCTCGGGAATCTCTTTGGATTTTGGTTATCGAGTACTCCTCTGAGTTTCTTGAGCACTGTATCTAATTGTGCTGCAGCAACCTGCAAATTGACACCACTCATAAGTTTACAGCCCTTATATGTAACAATTACCACGATTTGGGATATCGTCTTTTAAGTGTCACTTCTTAACCAAGAATCAAGAACCAGATTTGAGTAAAGGGAGCATATTAAGATCGTCTTGAGAATTAACAAGGTTATCAATGCTACACGTGCTAAAACAATTTGCCCATGCTTCATTTGCTGGTACGAAACCAAGATAGGGCGGAACTAAGCAAATTGCTAAGTAGATCATCCATAAAGAGGAGACAGCGTTGGTACCAGACCCATGCCCTTGGCAAGCCCAAGCCGATTGGTCTCATCAACACGGTCAGCATGATTGTGCATCGCTGCAATTTTTTGTTGCACATAGGCCATGTTGTCCACCTTCTGAAGTAACATGCCTATACATCTGCAATCATTCCATGTTCGTTGAGAACAAAATGACAATGCAAAATTATAGACCTTTTTACTGGCATTGTGCGAAAAAGCATCATGATCTTGGTTCTTCATCAAGACTCACTGCTTATTTGACAGTCACAAATCGAATATGAAACAATGAAAAAAAAGCTACATTATATCACACTATTGTACAAATTATTCAAGATCGGCATGAGAAGGCCTCACTTACTGCACCACATTGAACCATGTATTAAGCTACTAAGCAGCTTGAAAGTCTGGCAGCATTCACAACAGTTTAGGGTAGACTCTGCTGGTAAGAGACAAAGAACAGAGGACCACCCGATTCCCCGCGTTTAGCACAGAAGACCCACCTATGTAGCAAGGCTGAATGAGTGTTATCTCCCACATACAGATCGTAATGTGTAGCAAAAGCACTGCCCATAGATACAGTCCACTCTTGATCGCGACTAACATCAAGTGACTCTGACAATAGCTGCAATAATCAAAGATTGGAACATCAAGATTAGAACAGAGACTTGCAAAGCGGTTCGGCATTCACAACGAAACATCAGGTGCACAAAAATACGATTTATCTTTGTAGAATGATAAATGATAATTATAATGTCAAATAGTACTTCCTCTTTCTCGGAATGTCAAATAGTACTTCTTTCTTGGAAATCGTGAAATGCAGGGTGCTTAAATCGAATACATCAGACATTTAGGCAGAGACTTATTTGCAACGATGAAAGCATGTCGAGTCTTTGTGAACTTCGTGTAACAGGAAGTGATATTCACTTGTCCCCAACTAAGTCTGAAGAACAAGAACACTGTTATTAGTAAAAAACTGTGCGATTCGGTGCCGCTTATGTACATCATTTTATTTTATTTTCCAGCAAGTAAATGAAGAACTTCAGACTTGTATGACAACGGAGTACTCGATTGGAACAGCTAAATTATGACCTGAAACTATCTATGTATTGCTCCTCCACGCACAACCGCGATACACTTTCCTGTTTGTAGCGCACTGTCAGAAATATTATGTACGAAAACCTTCAATCAGGTCGATCAGTAGCAATAACACTACGATGTGGAAATGGCCATAAAATCCGGGGGTGGAGAATGGCAATCCTGTACCAATTTGTGAGAGAAATTCAACTGACGTTAAAATGCTCCAAAAAACAAACGGAGCGGTGTGCGGCCACTTCCTTCTTCTCAAGCCATAATTCCCAAAGTCAGGGAAAAAACCATGAAGCAGGACCGGATGCGAAGAACTCCCGAGAACGGTGTGGAGACCGAGACCCACGGCCGTTTGGAGCGAGTGTAGGGAGACTAGTGGCCTACGACTCGGGCGCTGCTTTTGGCGCGGAGCGGGTGAGGGAGGGAGAGCGGAGGGAGAGCGCTGAAATTAGGGTAGCCAGGTGCCTTCCGGCGCCTTTCGTTTCCGCATCGTTGCAATCCTAATGTGAGCCAGTTGCTGCAGCAGCAAGCAAAGGGAATTTCACCTTGCCTTCCTTGCCTTGCGCTGCGGTGAAGCATACGAACGTCTGCATCGGTGAACAGAGCCTGAAAACAGAAAGTCTTCGAGAAAGGCTTCTGTCTGATCTAGAAATTGATCTCCTAGCACCCTTTTGATTGTCTTGTGTGTCTGCTTTAGATACATTCGCTTGATCAACCCAACTCTATCTCTTTGAGTTAAGGATGCTCATATACTTTCAGTTCTTGTGAGAACAATTTTTTTCAGTTTAATCAAGGTTGCTCAATTCCCTCTGCATCTATTTTATATACTTTCCGTTCGTGGATACCTTCATCATTCTCCAAACGATATGACCTAAATCGAATTTGGGGTTTATGGCCATCAATCATGGTTTTTGAGAGAATTTGCTACAGACTGTTCCAAGCATTCAATCTCCCGTTATTAATTTTCTCGTCATCGATTGATGTACAGCGATACGAGCTGGCCTTCTTTTCGTTCCTTACAATCGGTATGACCAGCGCAAGGATTTAGGGTTTAAGGTTTTTTTTATTAGTGGTATGAATCCAAATTAGGGTTTCTATAGATAAAGATCAGGCACCTCCTCCAAAGATCATATTGAAAAAGAAGAAATTTGTAGGGAAATATGCTATTTCAGCTGATGAATTTGCACCAGATCTGGTAAGATCCACAGTGTGGCATTAACTTGGATTCGTGTATAATATCAGTCTGCATCAATACGGACACCCTTTTTTATCGAATAATTTTACATTTTTAATGTTCTTCGCTTTCTGGTGAAGTGAGGAATTCGATTGTGTCTCCTTATTGTGAAAAAATGTCGTTGGTGTGTTTTTTTACCAGGTTGGTGCTAAGTCACGTAATGTAGCCAACCTGAGAGGCAAGCTTCCCTCGTGGATTCGTCTTCCAACTTCAATAGCTTTGCCATTTGGAGTCTTCGAGAAAGTTCTAGCAGAGAGCATCAATAAGGTCAGTAATATCACTTGTTTCGTTTGATCCGCGGGTGAAGAGCACATGGAAGCATGACTGTTGTTGTCGACTTCGCAGATAATTTTTGCCTTGATAAATATATTTTCATCTTTTGTTACTCAATCTGCATAGTGCTTTATGTTCAGGATGTGGCCACAGCGATTGCAAACCTTAGCAAGCAACTTGCTTCTTGTGTTTTTATTCAGGGCTTGAATCATGGCACTCTGCAAGTGCTTGGGAGTGGCCTCCGCTTCATGGAGACTCCACCGCACGCGAGTGCATGTAACGCACAGCAATTTGGAAGAACCAGGCGAGCTCGGAATTCACAACCAAGAGATTCTCGAGCTCAGTTCTGTGAGGAACCGGTCGAAGAGAAGGCTGGTGTTATATCGTGCCAAATGGATGCGACCTCTCTCCGTGTCATGGTCGGTGAAGGTCTTGTCCTACTACTTGTGTATGGAGGTGATAGTATATTGATATATGGATATCGATTTTGTGTAATTTTTCCATAGGCTCTCAAGATATTTCAACTCGGAGGTTTGGCGGCGTTCGCCTTGACCGCCTTTAGTGAATATGCAAATGAGGTACAGAGACATCAGTGCTCCGATTCTTCTATTGATACGGTTTTTATCGATCACACAACCCGAGTAGACTTGCTTTATTTGGGTCTTGTCTTTGCAAGGGCATCTTTTAGGGACGACACTCTACGAGAACGATTCTGTTGTGACCCATTTGTGGTCTGAGGAGCTAGTCTTCAATTTGAACTTTGGTATTATTCTCGCAGATATGTGGGCGAAATGGCGCTTGTGGGACTGAACTTCAAACACATTCAGCTCAGCGTCGTCGATTTGTGGGGTAATCGTGAGGTACTTAAGTTTTTTCCATCTACTCACTTTCCTTTCGCCTTGTCTGAGATTGCATTCTTGTAATGAACCTCCTTACACATTCGTCATCAACACAACTGCGAAAATACAACTACTACAAGGACTTGTTCAAAAGCTCTCCTCTCAACTATGGAAGCTTGTGATTAAGCTGGGTTTCTCATCCCATTGTTGGTCTTCATCTTCTTGTTGTCGTAAATCCAAGTGGAGCACCCCGTCACCGAAATGATCTATTCCGTTGATCTGATCGAGGAGCATATTCGTGATGCATTGGGAGAGAAGCTTCGCTACACTAATTTTTAACACCAACATTGAATGTCCACCACCACTTTTATACTGCAAGGTCGGGAATTCATGCCCAAATTGATTGATCATATTTTGAGAAGTCAAATTGAAGTACCTCGTTTTGAGACAATGATTCAGAAGATTATGGACCTGACAAATACCGCTTCTACGCGTCTTCATGTAATGAAATTTCGGCCAATGCACATAATTATGCTTGAAACTCACACATAGTTCTTACTACTATAGTGTCATCAGTGTAGTGTTATCAGTATTGAGACATTTAACAGTTTAAAGTGTGCAATTGTGGGGACATTCAATTGAATGCCGTATTAATGCTGAGGATGCATTCCAAGGCTTCCGTCCTGGACCAGGTAAGATTTCTGATTCTGATTCAAACCCCCACACCTGAATTATGAAGACCAATTGCAAGTAACATAAAATAACTCGGTAATAGATCCTCTTCAACGTTGCGCATGTGAAGAAAGTTCATGGTTTTACAAGTCCTTCTCATTTGGAATGCAGGACGTATCACCGGCTATCTGCCTCCTGGTGGTCCATTTGTGAGAATGGACAGCCACATCTACACAGACTATGTAGTACCACCCAGTTAGGACTCGTTGCTCGGAAAGGTCAGTCTTCTTCGGACTCAAGCCAAACATATGCTGCTGTTCAAATTATCATTTTTTGAAATTGGTGATACTCTTCCGTGTGCAGCTGATCGTCTGGGCCCCAACTAGAGAGAAAGCTATTGAAAGGATGAAGCTACCTATGAATGATACCATCATCACAGGTTGATCACCGTCCCTTTTGTTATGTGATATAAATATGATTAAGGAAATGTTATTGCTCAGTATTTAGAGTGACCTCAGTGATAATTCGATTCTGAGAAGGAAATTTTGGTATCTGTGTCACGCATTCCGACCACCATCGACTATCACAAGCTTATCTTAAACATTTAGGTCAGTGCCACTTGAGTCTCTATGAACATCTGCTTTTGACGCTACTTCAAAATGATACATGTCCATTTGGGCACTTTAGGTTGACTTCTAGTCTGTAGGTTGATTGATGTCAGGACACTGACATCTCTTGAGTTTTTTCGTCTGAAATTGCACACTGTGCAGTGATAGTTAGGTGCTAATTGGGACTACTAGTTTGAGTTGCCTTTAGTGAAATTTTTGTGCATCAATGAGTTGTTCAGGCTAAGAATGCCGTATATATAGTCTGGTTTTGATTATTTCGTATGTCATATATTTACATCTTGTAAAATCGGACTCTTGATGTGTAGGGCGGTGACCCAAATTACCGAGCAGCCTGGACGAAAATCTGGACAGAAATCTACGATGGTAGCTTCGATGATATCTCGGGAACATTGTAGGAGCATACATGTAGTATAAGTAGTCTTTAGATAGTACTTAGGATATCGATTATAATATAGTCAAGTTCTACTATTTGCTCTCATGTAACTGATTTTTAAGAAATGGAAAAATGGCAATTTCCACACTAAAAACGCATGTGTTCTCTTCTCATTATTTATGTGCATTTTGAATACATCAAAATCTACATTTTTCATGTCCAAATCAAAATTCATGTGGAGAATTTTTTAGCTTTTCATGTCATAAACGAGGAGAAAGGATGTGGAGAGCTCGATTTCCTCATGAAAGTTTGCAATTTTCATGTGATATTCATGACATGAAACTTCAAATTCATGAGATGAATATCTCAAAATAATTCAAAATTCATGAGAAGAATAACCCATGAAAAATGGAGATTTTCATGTCTTTTCTCCATGAAAATCCCCATTTTTCATGAGGAGCTTCTGTCACGGACATGCCATACTGGGTATTATCCACACCCCATGAGTTTACCGTGACCAGCCCTACTTCTCAAAGATTTGCTAGATTCCATATATTTTGCAAGTTCAAGTTTTCTGGAAGGTTCTAGAACCTTCCTCTAGTCTCCGAAAGCTTCCTCAAGCTTCCGTATAGCTCTAGTAGTTTCCGGAAGCTTCCACAAGCTTCCAGATAGTTCTAGTAGTTTCCGGAAGGTTCTCTAAGCTTCCGGAAGGTTCCATAAGGATCCAGTTGTTTCCGGAAGGTTCCATAAACTTCGGGAAGGTTCCGCTTGACCTTTCTAGATTCCGGAAGCTCCCACGAGTTTCCGGAAGGTTCCATAGGAGCTTCTAGGACCTTACTCCGGAAGTTTCTTCTAGCCTAGTATATATAGAGAGTTGAAGGTCGTTGTTCTTCACTCTCTTCAACACCAGTTGTATCTATTCCTCCTCTTATCAATATTACTTCTTCTTGTCTTCCTTCCAAGATCATCTTGAGTCTTCTCGTGAGGAATCCCCTCACTTCTAGTCTTTCTTGGTCCCCATTTGAGGTCTCCCTCAATCTCGTCGAGTCTTGTCTTTGAGTTGCCGTCGCAATGGTTTGAAGAGAGTGACTAACCACGTTCTTGTCCGTGAGATTCTACGTTTAGTATTTCTGCAGAGAAGTTCTGTCTTAGAGTTTTTGAGAGTTTTTGCATGGACTTCAATCGACTTCCTTTATCCCAAGTCTGTTGTTACAGAAGTGCGTTTTCTCTTTAGATCAAAGAGTGAAATAAGAGATATTCTTATCCGACGTAAGAAGAGTGAAGAATTCTATTTGAACCTCTTGAGATCGCTCTTCCGGTCATTATCCCTGTAGTCACAATGGAAATCTCATTACTTCATCCACTTGTGAATCTCAGGCTTTTCTAATCCAAAATGGGCGACGTTTCAAATCTCGAGATGCACGACGTGGTCGCTTGATACGACAACTACAAAGAAGAGAATGCCAACATACGATGACGTGTCGTGGAACAACACCAAGCGACTCTTGCTCAAGTCCACGCGCGCGGCCCGCATTGCAAACCAAGTGTCACATCCACAAGACCTAAGGAGCCTCGAGTGAGCTTGCTGGGACAAGTTTGATGGAGACGACGAAGCTTCGAGATTTTGTGAATAAAATTCGGCTCGTCTTCCGTCTCCAACCTCAAAGATACTCAACGGAAGAAATACAAGTCGGATTCATCGGGACTTTCTTCGGCTGGAACCGCGTTATCGTGGTTCTCATCTCTGTTGGAGAAAAACTCTTCACTCTCTTACAAGCCGTGACCAGGTTTTGGAAGAAGCTGAGCGAACGTTTGGAGAAAGGGATCGGCCCTAGTAGCGATCGCAAAACTCCGTTCCCTACAACAACGTTCACGTCCAGAACGGACCACGTTGCGAGTTTCAACAAATTTCTTGTGACCTTGATTGGAACGATACGGCTCTCATCACTATGTTTCGATGGGGACTTCGTGACGATATCAAGACCTTGTTCTTGAACTTGCCTGCCCAACCACGTTATCGGAGGCTATTACTCAAGCGATCGATTGCGACAACCGATTGTTTGAAGAACGACAAGAGCGCGATTGCTCTTTGGATCGTATCGAGCGGACTACACCAGCTCCAACTCGCCAGACACCACTCAACACTTCGACGGTAGAACCTATGCAAATCGACTCTTGAGGGTCAAGAAGTTATCGAAGAAGAAGAAAAAACGACGTCGAAAGAACATCTACGCTTATCTTGTGGAGAAAAAGACCACGGCTTATGAATCGCCTGTTAAACTCAGAGATCGAAGCCGCACAAATTTCGTGGTACTATAAGTCTTGTGAAGCGAACCACGAGGAGTTCATGTCGGAAAACGACAACGGTCACCATGAGAGGGACCGTGCGGCTGACAAGTGTTTCTACGTCATCAGGTCCTATCTTATCCTCTGAACCCTCTCGATGTTTTAATATCCCGCTTATAATAGATTTCCATCCGCATAGTATAAAGGTTAAAGCTTTGTTAGATTCGGGAGCTTCCGCTTGTTTTATTGATAGAGACCTTGTCAAATGCCATAACCTACCTACAGTTCCTAAGAAATATCCCGTAGCAGTAGAGGTCATTGACGGTAGGCCGCTGATTTCAGGAGATGTTACCCACGAAACTAAGCCTTTGAGTATTATCTTAGAAGGACACCAAAGTACTGTTGTATTTAATATCATTAGCTCTCCCTCTAATCCTCTTGTCTTAGGTCTCTCTTGGTTAGAAATGGTCAATCCAAATATAGATTGGAAGACACGAAAACTTACATATCAAACTATAGCTCCCTATTTCCCTTCACAAGATCCTAAGAATAACCCTCTGATCTTTTTTTCCCAAGCCCAAAGTCCCGAGGTCAAAACTCCGCTCGTGGTCGGTGTCCCGAGCCTTTATGAGGATGCCAAGGACGGGAATATGTTTGCAATTTATGCAATTCCGTCATCACAACATATCCAAGGACCACCAAACTACCTGGCTAAGTATGAAGAATTTTCGGACGTATTCGAGAAGAAGAATCTTGACACACTTCCTCAACACCGACCCTATGATTGTGGGATCGAGCTTCAAGAAGGTGCACAACCACCATTTGGCCCGATCTGATCTTTCGGAGAAACGAACTGCTGCATTGCGAGATTACTTGATGAAAATCTTGCAAAGAATTTCATCCGACACTCCAAGTCGCTGCGGAGCTCCTATTCTATTCGTCAAGAAGAAGGACGTTTCTCTTCGGATGTGCGTGGACTACGCGGCTGAATAAGGTTACGATCGAGAATCAGTATCCATTACCACTCATCTCGGGACTCCTTGACCAACTCGGTCAAGAAAGATCTACACCAAGATCGATCTTCGTGGAGCGTATAAACCTGGTACGTATCGAGGAAGGTGACGAGTGGAAGAGCGCATTCGAACGAGGTATGGACATTTTGAATACAATGTCACGCCTTTTGGCCTTACCAACGCACCGCCATCTTCCAACACTTAATGAACGAGCGTGTTCCGGAGTTTCGGACGACTTTGTTGTTTGCTACACGCCGACGACATATTGGTGTTCTCCAAAATGAAGAAGATCACACCAACCATGTCCGATTGATATTGAAGAAGCTACCCATTTGCAGGGTTATACGCCAAGTTGGAAAAGTCGTCTTCCATCAACCTCAAGTCGAATTCCTAGGCTACATCATTTTCAAGAGGGTCTATCCATGGACCCAAAGAAGATTCAAATGATCGTTGATTGGCAAAAACCAACTACCGTTCGGGGCGTACAATGTTTCATTGGTTTTGCCAACTTCTACCGAATCTTTATTCGAAATTACTCTAAGATTTTTCGCTCCGTTGACCCGATTGACTTGCAAGGACAAGCTCGAGTGGACTACGTATGCATTTAAGCTTTCGAGGTTTTGAAGAAGGCGTTCTGACGGCCCATTCTCACACATCACGATTTCCGAAGCCGTTCTTCCTAGAAACGGATGCTTCGATTTTGCCCTTGGAGCGGTCCTTTCACAATCCGACGACGACGGACGCCTCCATCCCGTCGCGTTCCACTCGCGAAAATTTATCTTCTTGAGATCAATTACGAGATTCACGACAAGGAGCTTTTAGCTATCGTCGACTCTTTCCAAGAATGGCGTCACTTCCTTAAAGGTCTTTCGATGATCCGTCGCGATTCATACCGATCACAAGAACCTTGAGTATTTCATGTACGCAAAGTCTTTGAATCGTCGACAAGCCCGTTGGAGTATATCGTTGTCGCGATTCAACTTTGTAATCACGCATCGCCGCCCCGCTCTCAACAAATTCGTTCGATGCACTTTCTAGGCGAACATACCTTGCGCCTAAAGAAGGCGTCAAAGATACAACCAACAGAGGACTACCTCATCAAGTTTGAACAACTTCATTTCAGGCCATCGCGCACCACAATTTCGGTGGATGCATCTTTTCTCAAGATATCCGAGTAAGTTTACAATCGGACCCTTTGGCCTCGAAAGTCAAGAACAATCCTAGCATCTCCAATGTTGAAGAATCTCCATATCGGGACTCTCAAGTCTCGATTCAGAGGTTCTGATTCGAATCCCGAATCAACTCCGCTTCGGTTCACAAGAGCTTCCACGTCGTGTGAAACTCCCCAAGATGATCCGGATTCAAGATTCCGGTTTCGAGATGGGCTACTATATTATCGGGACTACTCTATGTCCCCAAGGGCCACGCCGACTCCGAGTCTTTCCGTCTCTCGACACGACTTTCCATCGGCGGGACACTTTGGTTACAACAAGACCATGGAGTACATTATCCAGAGACTTTTGGTGGCCTCAAATGTGGAAAACCGTGAAGGACTATGTCACAACGTGTGACATCCGTTTCTAGATCCAAGATCCTCGTCATCGGGCCGTCACGGGTTTTCGGCCCGTTGCGATTTAAAACCCCATGGACATCCATATCCATCGATTTTATTGTGGACCTTCCAATGTCCAATAGTTTTGATTCCATCTTCGTTGTTGTGGACCGGCTGACCAAGATGGCTCACTTCATTCCGTGCAACAAGACAGTTACCGGAGAAGAAACAGCAAGACTCTTTGTAGACAATGTCTACAGACTCCACGGCCTTCCCAACGACATCATTTCCGATCGTGGAACACAATTCACATCGAAGTTCTGGCAGTCTTTGTTTAAGATTCTGGGCGTAGAGATCAAGCTATCTTCAGCATACCATCCTCAGACTGACGGACAAATCGAGCGCGTCAATCAAGTGTTGGAGCAGTACTTGCGGTGCACCATCAACTACCATCAAGACAATTGGGTGGAGTTGTTGCCGCTCGCCGAGTTTGCCTACAACAACACGTTGCAAGGGTCTACTCAACAGACCCCTTTCTTTGCAAACTACGGTCATCATCCCAGGATTGATCATTGAGGTAATTGGGGTAATTGGGGGTTATCTAGTCTGATTTGGGACTCTAGAATCAGACTCTGTGTTCGGCGATCATCGATCGACTTGGGAGACACATGATGAGCTATCTGTGGAATGACTTACCTTTTCTATGCTAATCGGGGAGATTCTGATGTATTGGCCTGACCTGGGGCATGATAGTGAATTTGTTGCATCATTTCTCATTGGCCATATTCCATGATCAGGTCATTTTGAAGGTGGACGTGATTTTGCTTTCTTATAGTATTTCGCTCAAACTCCCAATTGTCCTCCGCAGAGACTAGAATACCTGAAGGGTTAAATTCGATTCTAAGATATGAAGCAGTCCACTATCTAATCCTGGATCCATAACAAGGGCGATCATGAATAACGTAAAATTAAGGGTCTTATATTTGGCAACATGTATGAATTAATACCTTCCTACAGCCCTTATTAAGTGACCTCAAAAACTCATAATCAAATGAACAATGGTCCAAAATTTATGATGCACTTGAATCTGTCTTCCACAAATTACACGTTTCTTTTGTAATGTTTCCCCGGCGCAAGGGAAGTTGCTTACTTGGACAATTCTTGAGAGATTTACCTCAGTGCCTCATCAACTTGTTCAGGACTACGGAGACGTTGAGTCAAAGATGATAAACCTCAATGCAAGTGGTTCGACTGCAAACTTCTCTAATACATACTTCTCATGTTAGTATTTATCGAATCTAGCAAGTGAGACACTTGCACTTCTGCGGGTACCCAATGTTTCAACATAAACTGATTGTGTATTGTGCAATAGATTCAAATGCAGTCTTCCGAATGATTCAGAGGTGAAATGAACCTCAGAAAGCAAGAGATGAGATTTAAATTCTAGCACCATTTTGGCCATACCCATACTATTTTTGTTTGTTTTTTTCTATTGTTCTTTCTTAGTCCTCTTAAACAGTAAATCAGAATGTAAGCATAGTTACTGTCAAGTACAGGACATTGGTAGTAGCAGTAGCAAGTAGGTTTGCCAAGTGCATCTTGTCGTAGGTCGTAGCACATGTGAATGAATTGTGACCACTACAAGCCCATCGGTCTGCGACATTGTTGTCTTTGATTCCTTCTAATAATACCATTTTTCTGCAATGAAATAGAAAGCTACCACAAAAGTCTCATGTAATAGGATGCAAATAATAATACGACACACATGATTGATTACAGTTGTGAGAGGGAAAGAGGATCTCAGCCTGCATTCTTTGGAATATGTTATCAAATTAGACTTCAAATTCAACTTGGGCACTTCTACAGTGAAGCATCATAGTAAGCTACCACGGAAGTCTCATGTAATAGGATGCAAATAATAATAAGACACACATAATTAATTATAGTTGTGAGAGAGAAAGAGAATTTCAACCTGCATTATATTTAAATTGTTATCAAATTAGACTTCAGATTCAACTTGGGTGCTACAGTGAAGCATCATAGTAAGCTACCACAGAAGTCTCATGTAATAGAGTGCAAAAATAATAAGACACACATAATTGATTATAGTTGTGAGAGAGAAAGAGGATTTCAGCGTGCATTAGAGAAATCTGCTAAGTAGTCCCCAGTTTGGACCCTAGATGGTCCCCAGTCTGTCGTTTAGTGCCCTCATTTCAGTTATTCGCTAAGTAGAACGGACTGGGGACCAAATGCACCAAATTGGGGACCAAATGTAAACTAGGGATCTTCACACACAGATGAACAACAATCATGCTCCTTCGGTTTTTTGCGCATCACATTGCGGACTGGGCACCAAGTTGAACTGGGGAACAAACTCAAAAAACCATCAAAATCATGCATTTTTGAGTTTAGTCCCCGGTTCGATCTTAGAGTAAAAATTTGGTGCCTTGTTTGATGTTTAGTCCCCAATCCGACCAAAACTGGGTACTTTGCGGATTTCTCTATTATATTGAAAATGGTATCAAGTAAGTTGGACTTCAGATTCAACTTGGGTGCTACAGTGAAGCATCATGGTTTTGTGACAAAATCATGTCCATCCTTTGTCACTAACCCCTGCAAGTTGAAATGGCTATTTGGGTGGGGGGATTGACTTTTTGCAGGAAAAATGTATAATCCATTTCAACCATTGTGATATATATATATATATATATATATATATATATATATATATATATATATATATATATATCAAAAATAAAGAATAATGACCAGTTCATATTTGAAATGTAACACTATTAGAAACTGTTACTAAAAGTGACATCCGCAATGACTTGTTTGTAATGATACAAAGTACCTATCATAATTGTGCTGCAAATGTCATTAAGGAAGGGGGGCCTTACTACAAAGCCCACTGTCTAAACTAGTTACTAGTAGAAATTTGAGAAGTAGTGACAACCAAAGTTACATGTCATTAGAGACATTAAGCAACAATTACTATTTAAACACTCCCACATGTTATTATGGTCATGTTGTTTGATTTTATTTATTTCAAAGACTATTTTTTTCACTTGTGCACTGTAAACTGTTTGTTTTAAGCGGGTTTACTGGATGGTGTCACCGATGCAAACAAGGTCAATAGGCCCCTTCTGTATTGTCCCCATGTCTACATGAGATAATATACTTACATGTAGTGGCCCCTCCACCATGTACTCTCATTCATATAAACCTCTTGTCCCATATGGAGACATGAGCAATTGCCCTTTAGACATATCAAATAGTCAAATAAGGTGGTTGCTTACTAAGTACTTAAGATAAAAGAGCGCGCTCGGTTGAGACGTCACAATGGCTTTGCGAGCTCTTTTAAACCACGGTGTTTGTCGCTGCACAATTGTTTTCCTTGCATTAATTTTTGGATTGACACATGGCCCCACCCGATTGGCAGACCTCCTACATTGAATGTGCCCCGAGGCGTTTTACACTAGATAGTTTATACAATGGTATACTCAACACCTTGCCTCTAGTTATTAGTAGAAAATTGCACTGAAAGTGACATCTATAATAACACTCAATGTTTATTTCAGTTGTGTTTTTAATATAATGTCTATCTAAATTTTTGTGTTAGACATGTTCGTTCAACGTCGAATGTCCAACCATACTAGAAAATATATAGTAAAAATTGTTTTCCTTGCATTAATTTTTGGATTGACACATGGCCCCACCCGATTGGCAGACCTCCTACATTGAATGTGCCCCGAGGCGTTTTACACTAGGTAGTTTATACAATGGTATACTCAACACCTTGCCTCTAGTTATTAGTAGAAAATTGCACTGAAAGTGACATCCATAATAACACTCAGTGCTTATTTCAGTTGTGTTTTTAATATAATGTCTATCTAAATTTTTGTGTTAGACATGTTCGTTCAACGTCGAATGTCCAACCATACTAGAAAATATATAGTAAAAATTGTTTTCCTTGCATTAATTTTTGGATTGACACATGGCCCCACCCGATTGGCAGACCTCCTACATTGAATGTGCCCCGAGGCGTTTTACACTAGGTAGTTTATACAATGGTATACTCAACACCTTGCCTCTAGTTATTAGTAGAAAATTGCACTGAAAGTGACATCCATAATAACACTCAGTGCTTATTTCAGTTGTGTTTTTAATATAATGTCTATCTAAATTTTTGTGTTAGACATGTTCGTTCAACGTCGAATGTCCAACCATACTAGAAAATATATAGTGAAAACACAAACATTTGCCTCTTCGATGTTGTCTGCCTTCTCCCAGAGTGAAAGTCTGTCTGACTCTTATATTTGTTTGACATTCAATAGTGTCGTATATGTCAACCCTAAGATTAGTAGAAAATTTAAGGAGAACTAAGAATTATAATGATTCATTTTAATGCCTTTAGAAGTTGAATTGAAAGAGGTAATGTGAATTGCTGTTGATTTCGAAGATTACGGATGTCACTTCAGAACCATTTCCTATTAACTTAGTTCCCCATTCATTGTCAGAATGAGAGTATGAGACATGACCTCACCTGATCGGTGGACCTCCTATATTAAATGCGCCCCAAGATGTTTTACACCAGATCCTGTACAAAGTACATGGTGGTATACTAAGCACCTTTGCCTCTATTAGGACAAATAATTTAACCCACCTCTTGAGGTCATATTTGGAGTAAATTGTGGATTGATGACTTTTAGAATTAATCCATGCCTCAAGATATAAATCTCCCATATGTAATGGGTTGTCATAGTGGGAATCATGAATTGAACAAGGCAAAGCAAAACGTTTTCTGAATGGAGCAGAAATGACTACTCGCTTCAAACTACAGAAAAAAATTAAAAAACAACCAAAAAGACGGAAAAGAGGGAAAAAAAAGGACTAGAAATGAAGAGCACTGCGTCTCCATAAATGAAGAGCCAGTATTGATTCTATTGCCGGACAATAGAATAAGATAAGATAGGTTGCCATGGCATCATGTAAAGAATGAATGAAACAGACAGAAAGAGAATGAATAAGAGAATGAATGTTGACGGTGACGTAGATTCATGGTTTTAAATAGCGGAACTTGAAAATAACATGAATTTGCTAAATATGAAGATATCTATATCTATACTCTTATTCATATATATTAAACAACTCCAACACTGTAAGCTGCAGATAACATAGAAAAAAATACTAACTACTCCCTCTGTCCCATTATGATTTTCCAGTAGGTTCTCTCAAATCTACCTCCAAAGGTAGATTTGAGAGAACCTACTGGAAAATCATAATGGGACAGAGGGAGTACTATTTATACTAACTATTATTTATACCAACTACTATTTGTACTAACTACCTACTATTTAGTTAGTACAAATAGTAGTTGGTAACACACACAAAATAAATAGTGTTTAGTTTAGTTTAAACTTTAAACACTATTTTGTTTAAACACTATTTTTTAAAATATTAAACTCAATATTAAAGTTAAAGGCCAAAGCTTTCTTACGAAGAAAAAGAAGGGCGTGAGCGGCCATAAAGACATAAAAAATAAAAAAATAAATTAGTTTAACGTAATTACTCGTACTAGGCGAGCCAACGTACAGTGTATATTTTGATGGTGCATATGAACTGCCAAGGGAACTTCTATAAAAACATTTGGGTATAGCAGGACTTGAACCTGCGACCATTAACCCTTTCATGACCACTCCTGTTTTGGAAGTCGAGGTTTTTTCGAGGTGTCTGGATGTATTTTGGAATGCATTGAAAAATGAAGGGTCAAAATTAAGATCCGACCGTATAAATGTGTAGTGAACTTCATATACATGCTAGTGGCCAAACATGGGTTAGATCTACCGTATGAACTAGAGTATTATGATGTTCCGAGTCAAGTGTAGTACATAGCGACATAGCGTATACATGACCTCGAAGCATTTTACTAGAATTAGAGACCAAATATCCACATTTGGGCAAAACACATGTGGTCAATATTGTAGAGAGTATGAAGATCTATCCAACAACACCATGAGCGTTGCATTTCGAGCATTTATGAAACTGAAATTGTGAAAAGAGACCAAGAACCCAGTTTCTTGTATACGGTAGCGTACGAGAAATACATGGGATATCGTAGCAAATATGGTCAGATTGAAAAATCAGACATGGTCACATTCATCAAATGCCGAGCCTTGACGTAGAATCAGTGTGCAAACAACATGTGGTTGATTCTTTTTGGGGAGGATTTCAGGTTATACAAGCGTATACGCTTTGATAGACGGTGTTGGGTTGCCAAAAGAAATCAACTCTTCTTTTGTCAATGGAGCGAATTGAGTAGTACCCCCATGTTCCCATGTTCCCAAGGAACCCTTAGAATTGGTGTCATGTGTCCTAGACAGCCGTATTTCCTGAATCTTTCTCACTTCTTTCCAGACCAGCTACCGTATCGCATACTCATCACCATGTATAGACAACTCTACTAGGCGGAGTACGAGTTCAAATGCATCGTTGTTTTGTGTAGTAGATCCACTACACACTCCTCTTCCGGGCGTTGTTCTCTAACATTTTGCTCTTTCTACACAGATTCTACTCAATCATGGAATAACCACACTTCATCGACCATATTTGGTTGATTGGTCATGAAAGGGTTAAGTTAAAAGCCTAATGCTCTACCAATTAAGCTATACACCCAAAAAAAAAAAAGTATATATTTTTTTTATCATTATGTAATTTAATGAAAAACAACAATGACCTGCGGAGCAAAGCGGAGCAAAATAATATATATATATATAAAATTTATTTATTTATTTTTTTTTTTTTTTTTGGGGATTCAAGGCGCGACGTGTCTTATAATTAGATGAAACTATTGCAAGTTTAGTAAGCATTGACAATGGACTGCATGAATAATAAGAAATTTGTGACTTAATTGTAGCACAACATAAAAATTATGAAAGTTGTGATGTATAAGGCACACTATGTTAGATTGTTACTGATGTAGGTTCAAATGCCTTTGGAATGTTGAGGGGTTAAGGCAAACAAGCCAATAACTCAATGCTTGGTTTATTTCTTGCATTAGTACTTAAAATAGAGAGAATGAATCTTTAAAAAAATACAGACCTCTTGTAGTAGAACCATGCAAAATCATTCTCATCTTGAATGCCACACCAGTAAGGAAATATGTCTTAGATTGAATTCTTGATGGTCTCTTTTCGATTGACGGTACTCATACATTCTCATATTTTTTCACTGTTGCTAAATCAAGCTCATACTTCTGATATTTCTCTCGTATAATGTTGCACCTAGAATGTCTGAGTAAACCACATAGTTACATCTGTCACCAAAATATTCTTTGATCAAGCTCAATTGACTCAAATGTGATCTGGCTCTCAATGCTCAATGCTTGGTATGTAGTATTTTCTTGCACTACTAAGGTATGAGCACCTAAAGGTAGGCACCCCTGAATCCCTAGAAGCGTGTCAAGATCTTTAATGAAAATTTGATCTTCCGACAATCACTTTTAATGTACTCCATCACTCCATGTGTACATTCAGTAGGTTGACCTGTTCATAAATATCATAAAATTAGGGAAACAAATTTTTTTTGCTAATCATTGAAAAATAGTAAGACACACATTTCACCACTCCAAGTATAATGAATTCCTTAGATGCACGAAAATAGGTGTTCTTACCTTGACCGACTTATGCACTGAGTGCTACTTTTATTATGTTTACATTACCAATATATATTATTCTGTACAGGCTGGAAGTAGACTTGATCTAAGCTTGACCTTGTACTCCGTCGATCTAAGAAATTTTCACAGCAGCATCGAGATTCTACGGAACCCTTTTTTTCTACGGAACCCTTTTTTTTCTTGAATGCATGAGCAGGAGGTAGGAATCTCTAGTAGCGTGATGCAAACACTCTACTTCCTACTGATAGACTTCAGATAATATTACTTTGTTCAAAAGTTTAAGTGATAATGGGCAACTTGTGTGCATGGCCTCAAACAGGTGTCAAAATTCCCAATTCCTAGTTCTCTGTTTTATTTATTGTTTTTCACTTGTAACGGAACGTGAAGCTTGTGTCGGTTTTTTGCATCAAGTGGTGAGCTAAGTTCCTAGTTTAGTTTTTCACTTGATAATGCAATCCATTTGTATCCACTTGATAGCAGTTGTCAACAAAGTCAATAGACAAGTCATCAACAACAACACCCTGAACACATACACAGTATAATATACTGTATCTAGAGACTGCGACTTCGTGATGACCAAGGCAAGAGACTCCGTAGTCGCTTGCAACATTTGAGTATTCCAGGATACAGATTCTATAGTGAAGTAAAATAGGTTGGCAGCAATCAAAAGTCCCAAAGTTCATCCTAGTACAAGTTCTAAAACAGCGGATGCATTAAATTAATGCCTTTCTTCCAATGTTTACAAAGTCTCCCTCAAAACTTTCCAGCCTTTGAAACAGATTGTTTACGAATAGCTGGGAGGATTCCTGCGATATTTGTGGGGAGCAGCTAGAGCTTGTGATCGACAAAATCAATGTATGGATCTCGTGAGGGAGAATGCGTCCGGGGGTACCTGAGGTGAAATCCAACCCATTTGGACCTGCCATGCGGCATGTACCTTGCGGAGATCATTGGAGTTCGGGTTAGGACACATACATCAAGATCGGGGTCCATGGAAATTTATTGTGAAAATGAAAATCAATTCGAAATCTACTAACTTTCATTTGCGTTAAAAAAAAACGAATGATTATCAGTTCATTTACTTCATTACAGTGTCGACGTCATGACCATGCACCCGAGGGTGCAAGTTGAAGAGAATGAGTCAGAGTCCATCGATCGTGCAGTACTGGAATTAATTAGTAATAGAATACCGAACTCAAGAAAGATATGACTCGGTACTATACTGGTTGTCCTGCTATATGATCAGCGTCAAGGGATCAATTGCTCGCTCGCACTCTTAGCCCACTGTCTGCGAACTGCTGCCGACCTCGATCCGTAGCTTCCATTCTGTCACTGACACAAAGACACCAGTCCTCTTGCTCCTCGAGGTGCTCCATACATTTATTGAGCAGACTGTTTCTTGCAAGAACCCTTCGAAGTCTGTGCCATTTGCAGCGATGTCGACGAATGGGGATGTTGGCTTGAAGCCGAAGTTGAAGGATTACGTCATTCCGCCGAAGGCGCCGCTGATCGACGTTGCGGAGTTCGGAAAATGGGCGTTTTACCGCGCCATCATCGCGGAGTTCGTGGCCACATTGTTATTCCTCTACATCACCATCGCCACAGTCATCGGTGCAAGCAGAAACGCAGGTTGCGCTGGAGTGGGCATTCTGGGCATCGCGTGGTCTTTCGGCGGCATGATCTTCGTTCTCGTTTACTGCATCGCGGGAATCTCAGGTTGCTCTAACTCCTTGTGTGCGTTCAATAGGAGCTCCAGTAACCATCTGTCTCATGCCCAATCATGAATAATGAATAATTCAGTGCATTCAAGTATTCAACCAAGAAGCTCAGCCATCACGGTTAATTCCAGCCACTTCTGACGACGTGCAAAGTATTATGCATATGCATGCATGAGTTACCTACTGAATCTCTTTTGTTTACTAGTAATTCTTCTACAAATCACTAGCTAGAGAGCGTAGATTGCATGCTGCATGAGGGCTACACAAGGATCATCTGGTGTAGGTGATGTCTTGTCGAGCAACAAAAGCTGTTTCAGTATCGAAATTGTAGAGTGTTTAGTCATGCATGCACAACAGTGTAGCTGGGCTCAAATACCGCTCGGTGATGGAAATGTATGTTATGGCTAGGCTACGTAGATACAACTTCGGTGGAATTCAAGTGTACGACGGATGTTACATTGTAGATGAGGAGAATTGTGGTACTTTTAACAGCCAGTCCGTAATAGCAGAGTGGGGCTAAGAGTTCCGTGAATTCGAGCAAGCCTGAAGTTGTAGATGTGAGTAACTTCAAGAAAAGCCAAAGTTTGCACAACTTGAAACTTATGGGGTGGGGTTGTTGATTGCATGCAGGTGGGCACATTAACCCGGCGGTGACATTCGGGTTGCTGTGCGCCCGCAAGATAACACTGCCGCGAGCGCTGGCGTACATGATCGCGCAGTGCTTGGGGGCCATCTGCGGCGTCGGCCTAGTGAAGGCATTCCAGTCGTCGTTCTACGTGCGCTACGGCGGAGGCGCCAATTCCGTGGCCTCTGGCTACAGCGAGGGCACGGCTATGGCAGCGGAGATCATCGGCACTTTCGTGCTCGTCTACACCGTCTTCTCCGCTACCGACCCCAAGCGGAATGCTCGCGACTCTCACGTGCCGGTACAATCACTGTTCCTTTCTTCTTGGCCAGCAGATCCCTCCCCCGTGGTCGAAAGTCCACGAGTGTTTCGTTTTCGTAGAATAATTCTACTAACAATAGCAATGTACACGAAGTCTCTACCCTTGGAGAATCTCAGACTGCTCAGTATTCGGAAAATGTCAGGTTCCAGCTGTGCCGAGCTCAAAGTTCCAAAGGGGATGATAATGAAACCCGACAATCACTTGTAGGATGATCAAGCAAACTGTTAGAGCTCGAATATGCCAATCCCGAATATTCCACGTGTGGGGTTCCAGTTGTCCAACTGATACTGCACATGTTCGACTAGAATCTGCCTTCTCGAATGAATATTAGGATCTGCAAGTTTGGGGGTACCAGCGAGGTTGATCACACTGATTAATAACGAAACCAGCGATCGATTGTCATTCGTTAGACTGTTGCATTTATTAAGCACCAATAAGCTGCTGATCAACTTGCTTCAGATTCCACAACGACCGATTCGCATTAGCATTAGCTGTAGTGCCATGAACCACCATGGCGTGCTCGTGCCGGCAGCCAGGTCACCAAAGCGTTAAAGTGTATTATGCTACAAAATCTACAGTGGAATCTTTGCAGGTGTTGGCTCCACTACCCATTGGCTTCGCAGTGTTCATGGTGCATCTGGCAACCATTCCCATCACTGGGACCGGCATCAACCCCGCTAGAAGCTTCGGTGCAGCTGTGATCTACAATCACGAGAAAGCGTGGAATGATCATGTAAGTTGCCGCGAACTCCTCGCATGCAGAGCTTTCTCGATCTCTAATTTGCAAACCGCACTTTTCACGTTTGCAGTAATATTTGAACGTTCATGAATATAATGTGGATGTGCAGCATATATTCTGGGTGGGACCATTCTGTGGAGCTGCTCTAGCTGCCGGTTTTCACCAATATGTACTGAAAGCCAAACCGTTCAAACACGTGGGATCAGGCCGAAGTGCGTCGAATCACGTCTAAATGGGAAATTCTGAAGACAACCTCAACTTCTCATTACACAGGGCGGTTTTCGACGGTTTTTTGTATGGAATGTGACAAGCTCCATATGTGTAAGTATGTTCACAGGAATTGCCTTCCTTTCCTTTTGGAACTGACTTACAGCTGACCGCCGATAACTGGGAAGAGGTCTTTATTATGTAAGTTGATTAGGTCTTGCCATGTACCATGTGCCATTTTCACATTCAGTGATGTAAAGTAGTATTTGGCTGCAGATTTTAGTGTCAAATGTATGCCTTTCAGGTGTTCACTCTTACCAAAATATACACCTATCAATCGCCTTCGTAAGCTCACTTTGTACTTCCATCATCATTCTTTCTACCTTACAGAACTTATACTGTACTAGCAAGCACCTCCTTGTGTGAGTGACACTACTTGCGTTATTTGTTTACTCACAGTATTTTGGTAAGACATACTCAAATTCGTGACTATGAGTAGGCCTCTTGACTTCAAATATTTCAAGATGCCAATCATAGATCAATCCTCATCGTGCTCTTCTAGCTCTACTTCCACCCATAAACATTGTTAAAGTGAAGTTAGAAATGTTTGAGTACTTGTTCTAGTGACATTTCCAACCTCAAATCTATGAAATTGAAAATACTATTGTTCAAAATATGTTAATCTTGCATGGCATTAATTCATGCTTCAATATATGGGTTCACAATTTTACAACACAAACTAGTAAGACTTGATTTGGAACCCAACCCAAGTAATTTTATCCAATAAAAAGTTGGACAAAGGAGGTCTGGCTCTCCAAAGTTTCTACCCTTCATCCAAAATGTTGGAAAACGACAACGGCGACGTTTAGAAGCAAGTCAGTTATCTAAAATCAAAAATTGTTTTATGTGATTTTTTTTTGTAAAATCATCATCTCAGGATGAATTTGAATAACTCTCTAGTTGAAAGATTTTTGATCCAAATAATTATAATATAGGATCTGCTACAATGTTTTTACAATGATAATAGTGACAAAATAGATATTTTTTATTTTTTAACGAGCTAGATCTTTTTTATCCACCCTTAAATATCAACTTTGTTTTTTGAGTTCAATTCCAATTTGGGTCTAGTTTTTGTGGTAAAAACCTTAAATTCATCCAAGATGTGAGGAAGTTATGGCATTCATTCTTGTGCAATGGGTCTAGTTTTAGGCGTTTTTTCCTTTGTAAAATTTAGGGCAATTTTCACCATTGCAAGGCAATTAGAGCAAAGAAAAACTCTCACTGTTATGTTTTGTTCAAGATTGTTATTGAGATGAAGGTAAACAACTTTGTGGTTGGTGATTTTTTCATTGCAATTAGTCTATTGATAGCTTCTAACTTTGAAGTTCACAAAAGTGATGAAAGTTTGTGACCATTTTTTAATACTAATATGTTATGATCTTGCAACCTATGAGGATTCCTGACTAAAAATTTGACCACAAGACGTACAATTTGTCTACTACAAAAGTGTACCTCTGAGATCTTAATAATTCTCCTTTGTTTCCATTAATGGCAGTTTTTTGAGAATGTTTTTTTATGCTACAAATGAGTCAAACCTTTTAGGAGTTGAGGCAAATCTTGAGAACAAATGAGAATATGTAGTGCAATTTTAAGTAAATCTAACATGCCCTGAGCCCTTGATAAGTTGATAGCACATTTGAACCTCAAGAGTGCATAATTTATAAAGTATGAAGAATTTCAAAGCATGAATGGTCTTGTTAGAAAAATAGGAAATAACTCCACAATTTTCAAAAGGCTCCAACTTCATAACCCAAAATAACTGCCCGAAGTCGAAGCGACCCAGTTTAGGGGTTCTTGCAGCATATCTTATTTGAGGTTGAAGGCATTGATCGCCTACTTATGTAAAGTAACCTACACTATTCTTCACAGCACGTTCACAGAGAGGGAACTTGATCTGGTGAGCTTGACCTGTACTCCGACAATCTGAGAAAGGTCACTGGATGAACGAGATTTCGAGGAACACGCTTTTAGCATGAAAGAGGAACCTTCAGGTTGTAGGCTATGCAAAGTCAATGCATCCCATTCGTAGGTTTCGTTACAGAATGGGCAACTCGTACCAACGCCATCAAACAAGTATCAGACTTCTCCATCGCCTCACATATTTTATCAAGAAGTTCAAATGCCATATAATTGCCGAAAACATAATTATGTTCTCTCTTCCAGATGTACTGTACATCATTCCTATTCAACTTTATTGAAATTCTTCTATCGAAGATCCATGCAGAAGCCAGAGATTGAACACTCATTTAGGATGAGACATTTGGTGATTAGTACTGCGGAGTGGAACTTGTGCATGCACCCGGTGAAAAAGTTTGGGTTGCAGGTATCGCTACTTCGAATGCTCATTGCTTGGGGGCATCTGCGGCGCGGACACTCTACTGTAGCTGTGGCGGAGGCGGCAGATCCGTAGCCAACAGCTACAGCTGCGGCACTTTTCGATCTCACCGATCGCAAGCACAATGCTCCAGACTCTCACGTGCCGGTACACGCCTCTTCAGTCTACAGTATCTTCCATCGTGGTCACCGTGTCACGAGTGTTGCGTTTCATGGGCACATGCTCATGGGTACAGCTACAGTAGGTTACATCAACCCTGAACTCCTGAAGTCGACTGAGGCCATATTCTGGTCGTTTGGGGTTTGGTCACTCTGGCTTTCTAAATTTAGTTCTTGTGGAGTTGAACTTTTTTGCAAGTTGGAAAGTTTTCCATACCTTTCCGAGAAGTCCTTACTAGCTTCAAAATTTCTCATACTTCAGAATATATTCACAATCAAAGTTTGAAAACACTATTTAAAATTTGCCCAAACTGCGGTATAAGCTTGTTTTTTCTCAAAATCTACCCAAAATCATTTGAATTACATAAACTTCAAATTCACCAAAAATTGAGGTCAATTTTATTTTTGTTTTTTGTACATATAAATAAGCACTAGTAGAAAATGGCACTAAAAGTGATGGTCGTAATGACTTGACCGTAATGACACATAGAACATATTTTATTTGTGCTTCTAATGACATCACAATAAATTATTATATTTCTCACTTTTCATAAATCTTTTACTAATCTACTAGGGTATAGTATGCTTATAACAACCAAAAAAATCTAGGAAAAAGTGACAAATATCATAATTTATTTTGATGTTATTAAAAGCACAACTAAACCTGACGCTTTGTGTCATTACTGTCAAGTCATTACGGCCGGTAGTTTTAGTGCCATTTTCTACTAGTGAAGGTTTTAAGGCATGATTTCATTGTTTGGATTTTCAATCCAATAATTCCTCACATTCCATTTTTATTGTCAAAGATCGGACCTTGTAGTTGAATTCCAACATACCTCCATGTAAATAATCAAGTGTTTCTTTAGGTTTTATGGATTGCATGAGGGTAAATCCGTAAATATTGTGTAGGCCTGCGTATTACTAACTCACCTAGGATTTTGAAGAGCAACACATCAAAAAAAATTACCAAGAAAAGTCTTCTTGGTCCTCAAAAAACTAGTTACCCTTTTAACAACAAGGTCAAAAAAACATTTTCTCCAACTTTGAATACTATGATCTCACAATTGGTAGAGAATTTGAATTTGAGACTTTATATACACACACATACAAGTTAGGTACTATCCTACAAATACATACCCAAAGTACATCAAAAATTTTAAAAATTCATCTTGCATGAAAAGAAGGTAGTTTTTGGCAGTTTGGAGACTTTTTGGTACTTTTGGGGCTAGTCAAAGTTTGAAAGTTTACACCCTTTGGAATTTGCCCAAAATTGCCCAAACTATGGTATATGCTCATGTATTCTCAAAAATTTGTCGATTCTACCCAATATCAATTAAATTGCAATATCTTCAAAAATTCACCAAAGTTTGAGATTTTACTTTTTTTCAAGTTTTGATATTTGTACTGTACATGTTCATAAGGTTCGAAGGCATGATCTCACCAGAAAGTTCCGTTTTCCAATCCAACTTTTCTCAATGCCATTTTGAATATCTCCTAAAGTATGTGGAAACTTGAAGCGTGAAATTACTGTTTGGAAAGGTATGGAAATACTTTCGAGATTGCAAAATATATCAACTTCATGCAAGCTAAAAATGGTATATCAAGGCTTGACCAAACCCCCAAACAACGAGAATATAGCCTCAGTAGATTTTAGGGGTTAATAGGAGTCGAGTGTCTCCAAACGGCTTGACTCCCATGTATAGGCATTCTGCCCGTGCGAAATCTGGATGCTCACAGCCTGGAAAACGTTAGATTCTAGCGGTGCTAGAGCCTCCGAGCAAGAAGCTTCAACGGAAATGATTCTGAACCTAGACTACGTCTTGCAGGATGATCATGTAGCTTGAATTTGTAAGACATTGCTCGAAAGCCTGGCAAGCGTGCCACTGTTAATTGCACCGGTGAAACTCAAATCTGCTGTTGCAAATCAATGCTAGGAACTAAACCCGCATCTCGCTGACTTGACGGCATGGAAATGGTGCGACGATAAATGAAAGGAACGTAAGATGGTGGATTCGAGAGTCGAAACTGAGAGGAGCTACTGTAGACATGGCCAGAGAGCAGCTGATCGCAACCACTCACTGCAAGTCAAAACTGCACTATTGAATATCGCCGATTCACTTGATTGCGAGGTTTGACTTGATTGATTGAGGTCAAGTTGCGGAGATAGAGTACCAGCGAAGCTAATTCGACCGATCATGCCCCATGTAACGAACGTTTGTCACGTGCTGTTTGCCCATTCTTAATGGTAAACACTAAGAGCTTCTCCAGCGGAGACTCTGGGAGGCGAGGAAAACGGTAACCTGCTGGCAAACTCAGAAAATAGAATCGCACCGTCAACTCCGTAACGATAGCGTGGAAGTCAGGCTCAGCCAAGGACGCCCAGCGCACGACCAAATTGCAGGATATAGAGAGCTCTGTACAGAGCCAGCCAAAGCTGGTCAATTAAAGCGAATATTCCTATGATTCGGGAAGGATGGCTGCTGCGAAGGTAAACTGCTGCGAAGTTGCCCTGACAGGATAAGGCGGGTTTCAGAGCCACCGGCAGGTGTGGTGCCACTGGCCCGAAAAATCAGGCCTCTGCCACTTTCCGCGAGCTCCGAGGGAGGCTCTGCCAGAGCCATTTCCCAGAGTATCCGTTGGAGATGCTCTAATAGCACTAAGAGCATCTCCACCAGTAAGCGGGGCCGCACTCGAAAATCTGAACCTTTTGGCGAGGCCGTAGGCTGGCTTGGCTGGTTGTAATTGTGAGTGCCCTACCAGTAAGGGGGCTTGGCCCACCAATAGGGAGGTTTTTGGAACCCCCACTTCGTCTCCCAAAGCTGCTGGCTCTGTGCACCCTAAAAAAAAAGGCTAAAAAAGGTTGCATAAAAAGCTACAGTTGCAAGCTACAGTTGCTTACGATGGCACTGGAAAGGCCTGCCATTTTGCAGGGCCGCGCTACTTGTATGGAGGCCCTGACCACTCCAGTGCCAACAATGCCCTTGGTGGGGTAATTGATTAATCTGCTTCAGGAGTCCGCAGCTCCGTTTCGAGTGCGGCCCCGCTTACTGGTGGAGATGTTCTAATTAGCGGGATTCTGGTTTCATTTGAATCAAGTTCTTCAGATTCCACAAAAGACCGACTGGCACTTGAAACAAGAGCCACATGCGAACAACTATGGCGTGCTCGTGTCGGCAAAGAAAAACGTCGAATTCTATTCTGCTGTAAAATCTGCAGCAGCATTTCTTGTGCAGTTGTGCTGCCCACGAGCTTTAATTGGAAAGATTTTGTCACTTTAGCCCATGGGGCTAAAGTCCAGTTGGGGCTAATGTGCCTTATTTTAGACCCTATTTTAGACTTTTAGCCCGGGCAACGTGGGAAATTTTGGGGGCTAAAACAAGACTAACAAAGAAATCTCAAATTTTTTGAATCCTTTGTAAGGGGGGCTAAATTGGGGGCTAACCTTCCATTAATTAGCCCGGGCAATGTGAGAATTTTTGGGGGCTAAGAGCATCCTCAATGGACACGGAATACACTCCCTCTAAACCAAATTTTATCTTTTGACTAATTTAAAATTAGAAATTGAAATTATCATCATTAGAAGCGCATGTAAATAAACGTGAGATATTTCTCAAGAAAAAAAAAATTGAAATTGGGACGTAGGTGAAATGACTGAAATCCCTCATTGAAAACATCACATTTTCAAAATTTAGAGGGAGTGCACCAAATCTTGCTTAAAAATGGGAAGATCCTCCCTCACACGCTCCCTCTAAATTTTAGAAATATAGAGGGAATAAGAGGGGGGTCACCTACTTTTTAAGCAAGATTTGGTGCACTCTCTCTAAATTTTGAAAATGTGGTATTTTCAATAAGGGATTTCACCTACGTCCCAATTTCACAAAAGAAAATTCTTGAGAAATATCTCACGTTTATTTACATGCACTTCTAATGATTATAATTTTAATTTCTAAATTTAAATCAGTCAAAAGATAGAATTTGGTTTAGAGGGAGCTTATTCAGTGTCCATTGAGGATGCTCTAATACTATCAAATCTTCTAGTGTTTGCAGTGTTCAGGGTGCATCTGGCAACCACTCCCATCACTGGAACCGGCATCAACATACCCCGCCAGAGGCTTGTGATCTTTTCGAAAACCAAAGCGTAAGATGATCATGTAAGCTGCCACGATCCGTGGATCCGTCTGCATTTACTGTTTACGAACCTCACTTTTGTACGTTTGGAAAATAATCCAATCATCTTTGATTGTAAATCATAAAAGTAGTGCACAATTGCTTCTATAATTCTGACTGGAACCCTTCGTAGAATCTGCTTTTGACTTTCACCAACATGTACTGAGATCCAGCTAGTTCAAGATACAGGAGTGTCAAATTTTGACGTATTTTTAGGTATGTAACCGTAGGATCTAGTAAGTACTTAACTTGTATGAATATCAAATCCTATGTTGAAATTTTTCTTACCACTTCTGAGATCATGATGTTCAAAGTTGAAGAAAAAGTTTTTTTCCCTTGTTGTAGAAAGGGTCACTAGTTTTTTGGGGGTCATAAAAACCATTTCTGATAAGAATGATGATACAGTGCTCTTTATATTCTTGTTCCTAGGTAAGTTAGAAACATGCCTATGCAATTTTTACCCTTGTGCGACCTATACAACCCCAAAGAAATGCTTTATTATTCACATGGAGGTGTGTTGAAATTCAATTACATTTTTGACAATAGAAATGGCATGTAAAGTCTCATTGGATTGAAAATTCAAATGATGAGATCATGTCTAAGAACCTTACTTACATGTACATAAAAACAAAACTTGAAAAACGTAAGATCTCAAATTTTTCTGAATTTTTGAAATTTTTGCAATTGCACCCAAATAGCGGTATATCTGTATATGCTCATTCGAGATAGATTTACAAATCCGGAGGCCGACCCAAAGCCGAAATGGATACATTCTGTCCTCAATCGACAATCGACTGTAGGGGTTAAGGAACCTACTCATATTCTCAACCGCATTAAACTAATTTTCCCATGAGGAAGATTTTAGCCTTCATGCTTCTTCTCCAATATAAACTACGATTTGTAAAACACCTGTGCGCTTCAAGAATTTTATTTCTAAAATATCTTTTTTCTACAAGAGAAGTTCAATTTCTGTTTCACTCGATTGCTTATGACCATGCATTTTTTGCTTATGGCTATGCATTTTTTGCTTATGGCCATGCATTTTTTGCTTATGGCCATGCATTTTATGTCTATGGCCATGCATTTTTTGCTTATGGCCATGCATGTTCCGTGTTGCCTAAAGTAAGACGGTTCATTGCAGCAAGACTTAAGGGACCTCCCACACCTGGCCTTTGATAATATTTAAGGATGGGCGGTAATGAGAAAAATAAAGTACGAGCCTGTTCTTTTCACACTGTTCACTTTGGCCAGATAGGGTTCCCGTATTATATGGAGCTTATACGACTGACACCATACACACTACCGATGTTACGTAGCAATTTTTATAATAATACATACCTTAAGGCCCCTTCCCATCTGGCCTTTGATAAGAGCATACATTAAAACTTAAGACCTCCACAATTTTGGGGAAATTCCTTATTCTTAGGGAAGGCCTCATCAATGAGGCTTGGAAAAGTGTTTTTAAAAGTAGCCTCAATTACATAATGGCTCCTCAAAGGCCCCATTAACTAAGACCACTCTTAAGTCTTCAAAACTTGAGAATATTTCTAATTGTGGTGCTTCCTTAACCCTTAAACGCCCTTGGGGTCTAAAACGGGCAGCCCAAAATTGGATCACAGCATCTTTTGGACTTGGGCATCATGAATAGTGCACTTTTTGAACTTGGGCATCATGAATGGACCAATCAATGATGAGCTTGCAACCTCCTACAAGGTTATGTACCACCCCAACCTACCTACCACAATCCTTTCAAACCACAAAATCATTCATACAAATTGTGATTTGAATTGTGAAAATTCACTTTTTGAATGCATCAGAAGAAGGTGACCAGTTTGACATCAAAATATAAGTGAAACGTTGAGTACAATGAGAGCTACAGGGAAGATTCTGTTGGAATCAAGCCCCTCGGGCTTGCTCGGGCGTTTAAGGGTTAACACTTGCCTACTAATGCTCAACTATCTTTTGTCCTCCCAAATACTAGCTAATATTTTTTTTGTCCTCCAAGTTTTAGAGTGTGCCATGTGGGCATCCATGTAGGATTGGTAATTACTAAAGAATGTAGGTGTGGACACACACTCTTTTAAGGAGATAAGACCACCTTCTAACACCACCTCTAAGGCCAAGTGGGAACGTACCTTTAATGAGTGGGCTCGGACTCACCCTGTCACACCTGCAGATTTCTACAATCGCTCTTTACCGTGACGTCATGTCATCACGACCTCGTCTCTCCTTTGCCTGATCGTCTGTAGTGAGCCTCTTCAATTTCAGGTTTTTTGTCAAGCATTGCTGGTTGAGTCAGTGCGCCTAGATTATCAAGGTTTGCAATTGAGAGGAAGTGTTTCTGTTGTCGTTGCTGTCTCGGTGTTTACTACCCTTGTCGCCATGCTTGTTTGGCAATTTTTTGTCTTCCGTTTCTCCTTCAATCTGTCTAGCGACTTTTCATGCCCATTGGGTGGGGTATCGGCAGTATGAGCTTTCTTAAACCTGGACGTACTGTTGGAAGAGGCAAGCATTTATATTGGAACTTCTTTATGCTTCGTTGAGAGCGGTTTTGTTATTGGACGGAGTTGCAAGTGTGAGGGGCCACTTCTTAAATCCAATGGCGACTGCGAAAGCGATCTTCTGTAGCGAGAGGAGATAAGGGTTTGTGATCAGTGGAGCTTCTTCTCTATTGCAGAAGTTGAAGGGAGTGGAGTGCCTCGGTGGGTGAGTGTCACGAAAGCGCCGAAACTGGTACGATGTCAAAAAAAAATTCCTTTCTTACCAATGTGCATGTACGGTTCGCTCGGATTCTAAACAATGGCAAGCAATAGGACCATCATTTGTTTATGTAGGAATTTTGAATGCTTTAATCGTTTCCAAATTGTAGTCTAGTTTTTGATGATCAATTAGCTTCATGTATTGAGTCACCGACCCTTAGCTTCGTTTGCAGATCAAGAATTTTTAGATTTCGAGGTGGCTTTCAAGAGTCATCGAGTCTAATGGATCCCTTATCGGAGCCTGCAAATGTCGTAGCATTTACTTTGTGGCTTCTTTTCCTCGTTCTAAATACACCAAAAGCTCCAGCAATACCTGAGCTATTAGAATCAACTGATGATGGTGAGGATTCTTTAAGGGTCATTGCTGAGTCTGTCTATAGCATGTTTACAGAAGCCCAAAATCAGTTGAGCTCCACCCTACTCCAATTTCGTTTGTGCACAACATACAATTTCCTAGATGAGGACTTAGAACATGATATTCATTATATTGGGAAAATTCCATGATTTTGGGAAAATGCAGTTTAGCTCGAGTCGAGCTAAACTGTACCAGCAAATAGGGTACTTCACTGAAATTGCAGAAAAAATCAATTGTCAAAACTTTCAAATGGCCATAACTTACTCAAATTTCGTTCAAATAGGGCATATGAGGTGTTTTTTGACATCTACAGACAACATAGATGTCAAAAAACACCTCATATGCTTCATTTGGACAAAATTTGAGTAAGTTATGGCCGTTTGAAAGTCTAACAATTAGTTGTTTTGGCCAGTTTCTGTGAAGTACCCAATCTGAGGGTGTAGTTTAGCTCGACTCGAGCTAAACCGTCATTAAATTGGGAGATTGAAAATCTCCCAAAATAACGAATATCGAGTTTTAGGGTTCTGGGTCAAGTCCCGATCAACCACGTGGTTCTCCTGTTTTTTGCTTGAGCAATATGATAATTCCCGTTGAGTACAGATGTTTAGGATGACGAAACCTGCTGTTCTAGCCTTGGCTGATGTCCTCAGGCCTCAAGTGCAAAAAGAGAACACTAAGTACCGCTTAGCAATTCCAGTGCTCATAAGGGTAGCTTGCACCCTGTTCAAACTCACCCATGGTGCAAACACCACCATTTGTAGTGAATTATTCGCCATTGGTAGGAGTACAGTATCAGTAGTTTTGAGAGATGTTGTTAATGCAATCAACGTGAGTCTACGACATGAATTGGTGTGGGCGACAGGAGAGAGACTTAGAGATATAGAATCCAAATTCTACCAGCTATGTGGTTTGCCTGGCATCGTGGGGGCCATAGACGGTACGCACATAGCAATTTCGAAGCCCCATTACGTACCGTCAGATTACTACTATTTCAAAAGTGGTGGATACACCTTGAATTGCCAAGCCGTAGTTGATTCAGATAAGCGATTTCTTGATTTGTACCTGAGAATGACTGGTTCTACAAATGACTCCCGAATGCTCCGTAGATCCTCTCTATACAGATTGGGAATGCAAAACACCCTCATGGGAGGTATCCAAAACATACGTGGGTTTTCACCCTACATTGTAGGGGACTTGGATTACCCGCTACTACCCTGGCTCATGGTGCCACACAAGACAACACCACAACTATCGGTGTCCGAGATCCTCTTCAACAGGAGGTTGAGGCGCGGCCGGTGTGTCGTTGAAAACGCCTTCGGGATCCTTAAAGGATCATTCAGGGAGTTACTAGTGAAGTCAAATTTGCATGTGACATTCTTGCCTGACGTTATTCTTTGTTGTGCTATTCTGCACAACGTACTCCTAGGTCAGTCACATGAACAAGTAGAGGATCTTTTACAAGTTCTACGAAGTGAGGGCTTTGATGGCGGTGACGTTCATGAAGACCTTGCGACTATAGAAGCGGTAGAAGGATGAAGAGATGACTTAGCTGCAGGAGTCGGGAGTCAAAAGCGGCAGGACTTCGGCATATTCTTGACCACGCAACGACGTCTTTAGTCATAGCAATAAAAAAGGTAACAGGTAAGAAGGGTAGAATTTCCACACTTATAGCAAAAAAAAATTTTCTGTTGTTTTCTATCTAAACTTCTACAATACATCACATAACCCTTTCATAACTCAAAAATAGATTCCAATGTTTTGCAAAGATAGAAGTATGGTGTTCACTTCTAATTTTTATTTTTATATTTTTCTTTCTAGACTTCTGAAATACATCACAGAATAAACCCTTTCATAACTCAAAAATGTATTCCAATGTTTTGCAAAGATAGAAGTGAAGTGTTCACTTCCAATTTTTCTTTTTTTCTTTCTGAACTTCTTCAATACATGACATAACCCTTTCATAACTCAAAATTATATTTCAATGTTCTGCAAAGATACAAGTATGGTGTTTATTCCAATGCAGTGCATGGTTCTACACTTGTTCCAACAGAATATCACATAACTTCTAACAAAATATTGCATGTCTAGGATGCAAGAACCCTGCCTGGAGACGTTGAATCATCAGGGAAGGAAGTCGATGGGACTTGGATCTTTGGCTTGCATGTATTCGGGAGCATCATCGGACACATATGATGGAGCAGTAGTGGCATCAGTAGGAGCTGCAGTAGTGGCAGCAGTAGATGTTGTGTTTGGCATGTCGATGGGAGTATATCCTCGCATGGGGAGCACTCCTAAAGGCAGTAGTCCAACGGAGTAGTGTCCTTGGCCTCTTGATCTTCCGTAGTGAGCTTCGGCTCCTTGTGTCGGGATGCCATGTAAGTTTGCACTTGATGTTGTCAAGCCATTGTTCAAAACGGTGCTCAAATGTGCCAAGCACGAAACCATCTCACCCTGCTTGAGAATTGACAATCTTGCATTTTCATTGGCGATTGAAGCATTCTCGTACATCCTGCGGTCCTTTTCTCTTTGATACAACATTTGCTCCGAAAACAATTTAAGTTGTACTTCAATTTTCGATCGAGCGCTCCAATTCCGGACTTGCTTCTGCAATATCATGCATCTTGCATCTGTGCGGCCATTATCGCGCCGGTAGCTTTGGTTGCTTCGGCAACCACAAGGTGACCTGACATGCTCTTTCTTTGGACGGCGGTGTTCCCTGGGCGCCTGTGCACAACAAGTAATGAAGTATCAGATGAACTTATTAATTGGGGGTTTGCCCCTGGAGGCAGACCGTTAAAAGGCCGTTGCACTGGACTTGCGGAAGCTTCCGCCCTTTGAAGTGGGCTTGCAGAGGCTTCTGGTTGAACAGGCGATCTCAACACGCTTCGACGGGGTGATTGCGGTGGTGATGAAGCTTCTGTCGTGTCGACGGGTTCAGACTGTGGAGCGTCTAAGAGGTCGTCAGCATCAGGTTCGCTTTGAACCTCGTCCACCTCTTCTTCTCTCTCGTGATGCCTGAAGTTGGAGTCTTGTGTAGCGAGTAAGTCTCGAACATGCGGAGGTTGTACTGAGGGACGGTTGCCAAACCATTCACTAATAGCTTCGAAAATATCCTGACCAAAGAGTGTTGGCAAGCCCTCTGACTTCCTTTCAGATGATGTCAAGTCCCAGTATTCAGGAGTATTTCTCCCAGTACGACCCAAGTAGTCAGAGATCTTTTTATAATGAGGAATCATCTGATTCCATTTTGTTTTGCAGGCAGCTCCATCTCGATGACAAGGTGAAATTCCTAGGCGCATTATGTGTTGTGAAACCCACAACCACTTACTTGTTTCAAGAGTCATGAGATCTCGCCCATCAACAGTATCGAGCTCCTCCAAGAACATATTTCGTTTGGCTGCTATAAGAGCAAAAATCTCTTGGGGTAGCCAATTCGGACCCCTATCCTTTCGAGCGCGTTTTGCAAGACTGCGACCCTCCGTTGGAGACGACACTGGTGCAAGTCTCGGTACACCGGACACTGATCCTACTGGGCGGCAAGTTGAACGTGGGACACCGCAAGAGATGAGACTCGACCCTGCAATTGGGAATGACAACACTCTTCTGTAAGTGTTTGAAATACGTTTGCAAATATGTCTAGCGAATTCTTATTTTCGCATCGGAGTGTGTGTTTGTGGTGTGCAGGTATTGTTCAAACTTCGAAAACTCAATGAAAACAACTTCCATGCAAAACAAGTTCAACTATGGTGTGCAGGTATTGTGCAAACTTTGAAAACTCAAAGTAAACAACTTCCATGCAAGACCGGTTCAAGTAAATGCAAGAGCGAGATTAAACGAACCATCCACAGGCATTGCAGCAGGGCGCATGGCGGCACGAGCAAGATTTCTTGGTGAATCCATGACGTTTCAAGTCTTCCCACCGCACTCAACTCTAGCGTCGACGTTTACAGCTCGCTTGCAACTCCACCAAAAAGACACACCCGACGCTCTTTCGTAAAATGCACAGAACGGCTCTAGTAGTTAAGAGCGTCGATTAAAGTGGCACATGTACATTTTTAGAAGATTTTAAGTTTCTAAAATGCCGCCTAGACTTTCGTAGTTAATGTAAAGTAGGAGCTGTAAAACCGCTCTTAACGCTCTACCAATCGTGCATACACGTCGGCTCGGCAAAGAGTAACCACGCATGGTGTGCATGCATCGAAAATTACGGCAACTCTTATCTCTTAAAACCTGAAGCGTAACGCTAGGTGTGGAGGTCCCTTTAGAATTAAAAGTACAGTAGAGAATGGTATCACATGTCAAATAATTTGTGATAATATGTATGCATACGTCAGATGCCTCCCTTGTGTTTAAACCCCTTAAGTCGAATGAGAACCGAATTCGTCCGTTTTGGCTTTTATCAGTCTCTGGCTTTCTAAATTGGCTCGTATGAAGTTGATATCTTTAGAAGGTTGCAGAGTTTTTCCACACCTTCCCAAAAAGTCCCTTGTGTCTCAAAATTCCTCATCCTTTAGGAGATATTTACAGTCAAAGTTTGAAATCACTATTTGAGAACTGCCCAACATTGCCCACACTGTGGTATATGCTCATTTATTCTCAAAATCTGCCCAAAATCATTTAACTTGCAAAAACTTCAAAAAGCTACCAAAATTTGAGTATAAAAATAAAAATAAAAATAAAATAAATAAAAAATAAATAAAAATCAACTTTTGTTTTTTGTTCATGTAAATGAGTTATTAAGGCATGATCTCAACATTAGGATTTCCAGTTCAATTATTCTTCACATGTCATTTATATTGTCAAAAATTGACCTTTGTAGTTGAATTTCAACATACCTTTATGGGAATAATCAAGCATTTCTTTGGGTTTCATTGGTTGCTTGTGGGTAAAAATTGCATAGGCTTGAAAGGTATATTTGATAAATAGTAACTCAACTCATAGGGCATGGAATGAATAATGATTTCTTCAATATGACAACCGTGGCCGGATGATGTGGGCTTTCATGTGAGCGTAGAGGTGCCGCAAGTGGTTTAGAAGAAATCGCCTCAACGCTGCCTGCAAACCGCTATCTCTAAGAGACGTGCTTTGCAAACTACAATTCTCGTAGCGAGAGAACAATCCAAGAAAGCGGCAATTTTCACGCGCAACATGAGAAACAAGAGTTTGTTTTCTTGCTCATAAAGGGAGAGCAAGAACTCACGGCAAGTTAGGTGAACTTGACAAAACATGGAGCTCGTTAGCGAGAGACGAGAAAATGTTGTGAGCCTTGGTGGTCGCATTGGGACGAGAAAAATAGCTGCTCCTTGAAAGTGTCATTTGCAAGCATCTTGACGAGGTGCACAACGCATGCTCTTAGTATTGTGTGGGGTTGTGCATAATTCTTATTAAACTATTCACCTTGTTTTTTTGTTTTTTTTTTTTTTCTCTTGTGACAAGTACATCAATTGTACTCATGAGTCTAAAGATTGTTTACAATTCAGCATATTGATCAATATACTCTAGCCACAAGATTCCAACATGGATATACCGAATTCAACCATGGCTCTTTTGGGTATTCACCACAAAAAAGAATTACAGTATAACCTCAATTTTGTTAAGATGGCAGTACTCCATGTGCACTTTTGTCAGAGTAGACCTTACATGTGTAAGCATATGGATTGGTGAATCTAGAGAGCTTCATTTCAATGTGTCAAATGTGATGAATAGTAACTTGTCCAAATGTCCAATGTGATAACTGTGCTTGTAGTAACTATTTATTACCACTTATAGAGTTATTTTAGAAACTTTTTACTTTTTGGATAGATATTGCAGTATATATGCGAGAAAGTATGTAAAAGTTATAGAAAAAGTAACAAAAACAATAAAAATAGAAAAAAGTAACCGCAGTAAGAAAATTGGCCGGATGAACGAAAAATCATTCGAATGAAAAATTAAGGGGATGAAATTTCGGCAGTTGCAAAAGACGCGCCGCTCGAGAGCGGGTGCGTAGCATGTATAAAACTGTTGAAATTTATAAAAAAACGACAGCATTCTTGTTTTCAAATGCGCGTCGTTGTATTCTCGCTTTCTAATCTTCATATGTGTAATCTTCTGCAATTGTGTGTCATTGTGCTTTCTCTTGTGTAATTGTGGATTTGTAGTAGAATCTGCTGTGCCGGGCACAATTCGAAGTGAGGGTGATGAGAAGCGGAAAGTCTATTGTGTGATCACATGGGTGATTGATCAAGTCCCGTGTTTTATTCTGATGTGTCAATTGCAAGTGAAGGACTGCGAAGACTGTCGAGACTGGTCATTGATGAGAGGGGAGAAATTGTCAGCAAGGTGTAGCAGCATCGGAAAGGAGTTGTTCGATGGTTGCGTGAGGACACTACACAGAGCGGGGCGCGGAGCAGGTGACGCAAACGATCGTGGAGGTGTCCATTCTATGAAGCAGCTGTGTAGAGCGCTGCAGTGCTAGTGATTGAAGCGTTGGAATAAGACAGGAGCAGTGAAGAACTTTGAGAAAATTCGGATTGATGAAGGTTTGTGATCTTGTACTGGAAATTGCATGCAAAAATTCTCATGAGGCAGACAGGACGGACGTGAAGGCTGCGGCTGAGAGGAGGAAGTAGGATGATTGTCGAAAGGCGAGGATAGTGACTACGGCTTCACGAGCCGCAACAGAAGAAAAGACTGTAGCTAGTCAGGCTTGCAAATTTCGCGCTGGTTAAGCTTCCCATGTGCGAGCGGGCAGGTTTAGAGATTTGAGGAAGTAGGATTTCGCAATTACAAACCGGTTCGATCAGCTGTACCGGAAGTTGGGGCTCGGTCGACATTCGAGGTTTGCAACTCCAGCGATTGGTGGCATTCCCGATTACTGAAGGAGATTGATCAAAGAAGTTTTTGCAGGGCATAATTGCATATATACTGCATGTGTACAAGACCTATTGACTTGAGAGACTTGGAGAGCTGCACAAAGGTAGGCAGATTCTATATCATACCCTGCATCTGGATCTATTGACAAACTGTTCGCTAGGCATTATGTAAATAGTATCGTATATAATACACTGGGACTGGACCTATTGACTAAATATTTATTTGTATTATTTCAAAGTATTATATTGGCATTTTGCTTAGGTAATAGTCTGCATTTGGGTCTATTGACATAACCTGAACTATTGACCATAATTATTGACTTCCCCTAGAATACTAGACAGGAGTCAGGACTGGGACAACATCGTGTCTAGTGCATTGGTAACGGACCGGCAACCAAATTGAGTGATCCCTGGGTATAAGAGTGAATCGCCGCAAGACAAGTCCTCAGGTACGTTTATACATAGTTATACTTATACCGCAAATACATGTGACCTTAGTCACAATACGACAGACTACTTTGTTTTTCCACCGTTGAACCACACTATACTGTAAGTAGTTTAGATTAGGGTAAAATGCCTACTACAGTGCTTAACATTGAACTTCCTAAAAAATATGTAGTAAACTTGGAGCCAATCTGTATCATTCTTTGATCTAGGAAACTTGGAGCTCAAGTTACCAAAGAGAAAAACACATATGTTATCACCAATTAAACTATCCATGCCTAGCAACATCAATGGTCATATTTGTAACTTTCATACTATTTCAGGCTTCTAAGGCTTTTTGTTTATTATGATTTTAGGAGTTGATTAAATTACATAATTTGTAGATCTTCACATTTGTAGTTATAGCTTAGGTGCCTTTGCCACTTATAATCAAGAAATCAATGGTAAATAAAGAATCGATCAAGATCTCAACCAAGACTTTGAAGTTGAAAATTGAATTGAAACAAAGTCATAAACCGCCACATCTCCTACTCACCTTTTTCCAATTCATTAAAAACGATCAACTTGCTTCAAGGGATAACATAACTAAGATTCAAAAACAAATAAGAGAATAGCATAAGATTTTGAAAACTTCTAAAAGCCCTAGCTTAGACAATACATGACCAAATTGAGACTTTTTGACCAGAAGTAGACATGAGACTTTCACTACCTTCCATACAATTTCTCAAAAAAGTTAAATAGCAACACTCTTCACAACACCTACTTCAACACTAAACTAACAATTTGTGCAAAACACAATCCTAGTAAAAATTTTAAAAAATTAAGAAATAAAAAAGAGTAAAAAACATCAGTGAGGTATGATCAACAGAAACCAAGGTGAGCTCCTTGATCAGAGAGAACGGGAGTTGCTATACCCCAAATGCGATTTTAGACCAAGCAAGCGGCGTGCACCTTGCGGAGACGATGTGAAGTCGGGTTAAGTTACCAAGCCCAGCCGGACCAAAGTAAATTGTGACCTTAAGATCAGAAAATGTCCTTGTAAATCCTTTCCGGGTAAGATCAGAACATGGCCAAGAAGGTGCACATTCATGACGAAAGTTCAGAATCTATCGATCGTGTACTACAGGACTTACTATTGAAACTCAAGAAGCCTGCAGTAACTAGGTACTATGTGGACCTACTAGTAGACCTCCTATATAATCCGATTCAGGCTATCGATTCTTCATCATCTAGCCCTACCACTGTCAGCGCTCACCAGCGGTCTGCTGCCGACTTCGACCCAATACCAGATCTCAACATCCTTGACGGTATTCCTCGTTCGCGTACTTTACCATGCCAGTGGTTGCTTGCAGGCACTGACTGACTTTAAAACAGCGGTTTGCAGCGTTTTTGTGCAGTTACGATGTCGAAAATGCAAGCGGGCTTCATGGATGATGGAGTGAAGCCGAAGTTGAAGGACTACATAATTCCGCCGCCGGCACCGCTGATAGACGCTGCTGAGTTCGGGAAATGGTCGTTCTACCGCGCCATCATCGCGGAGTTCGTGGCTACATTGTTGTTCCTCTACATCACCATCGCCACTGTGATAGGTGCAAGCAGAAACTCGGGATGCGCTGGAGTGGGCATTCTGGGCATTGCGTGGTCTTTCGGCGGCATGATCTTCGTTCTTGTCTACTGCATTGCGGGTATCTCAGGTAATATTTATATTTCTACACCTGCTGGAGGTTTTCATCTCATGTATCATGGATTATTCGATCCATTTGACACAAAGTATGGTCGCAAGAAGCTCAACCACGCATTAACGATAAAAGAAATTCAGTGTCAATTCCAGCCAGTGCACTGTGTTATGGATACATTTGACAGAAGACGACTGATCCTCTCTGCATGTGAACTCTCTTTGAATTCAAGCTGTACTCAATTCTACGAAAAAAGATGCCGGCATAGATAACCTGCTGCATGTAGGCTGTAGAAGGTTCAGTCTCTGGTGTAGATAAAGAACCAGATTTCAGAGCTGTTCTTGATCTCAATCGAAATACTTGAGTGCTCAATCGTAAATCTTGAGTGCTTCTTGATCTCAATCAAAACTTTTGAATGTTTATTCTGGATCCATGCAAAGAAGTTCAGCTGTGCCGAGCAAAGCACGGTAAGAGATATGTATATAGCGGCTAAGTGAGCTCTGTAACTAAAAATTGACAGGGCGCGCAAGACTTTAAGAAATCAGCAAGTGGTAGATGAAGACTGATGTAGTATCAAATACCAGAAGTAACAGAGTGGCGTTGAATATTTTGTCATACGGAGGTTTGGAGCAAGCATGACGCATGTGGTAACAATATGAAGAGGACAAAGACTGCACATTGTCTAAGAGAAAATTTGGTGGGTGGAACTGTTGCATGCATGCAGGTGGGCACATTAATCCGGCGGTGACGTTCGGGTTGCTGTGCGCGCGCAAGATAACGCTGCCGCGAGCGCTTTCGTACATGACAGCGCAGTGCTTGGGGGCCATCTGCGGCGCGGGCCTGGTGAAGGCATTCCAGTCGTCGTTCTATGTGCGCTATGGCGGAGGTGCCAACTCCGTAGCTGATGGGTACAGCACGGGCACGGGTCTCGCAGCGGAGATTATCGGCACTTTTGTGCTCGTCTTCACCGTCTTCTCTGCCACCGACCCCAAGCGTAACGCCCGCGACTCTCATGTGCCGGTACACACCCCTTCTTGGCCAGTATATCTACCATCTAGTCACCGTGCCATGAATGCCGCTTTTCGAATTGGTGGAATAAATTCCAGAACAATCGACATGTCCATGTCCATGTGTATTCTACCTTCTGGAAACGATTGGATGCTCAGAGTGCCTCAATCGAACTCTGAAAACTCGAAGCTATCCAAGCAATAAATTTCAGAGAGAGTATTTTAGAGAACTCCATCATGATCACTTCCTTGCAGTATGATCATCCAATTCGTTGAAGCTCGAAAATCTTCCACACCTGAACGGCGAAAACTCGATTTTTGCTGTTTCAGTTGACCAACTGATACTGTACCCATTCATCGAACTCACCGATGCGAACTTCTTTGAACTTATTGATGAGAACGCAGCCAGCGATATATAGTCTCGTGCCGGTAGACGGTAATTATGTTTTAAGCATCAAGAAGCGGGATCCTGGTTGCATGCTACTCGAATTGATCTAACGACCGAATCTAGTGCCGTGGACCACCAAAGCGTGCCCGGGGCGGTAACCAGATCATTAAACAATGAACATTTATTGTGCTACGAAACTTACAGGGGAATCTTTGTGGTGTGGTCCAGGTGTTGGCTCCTCTGCCCATTGGCTTCGCAGTGTTCATGGTGCATCTGGCAACCATTCCCATCACTGGAACAGGCATCAACCCCGCTAGAAGCTTTGGTGCAGCTGTGATCTACAACCAAGCCAAACCGTGGGATGATCATGTAAGTTGCCGCGAATCCCTACCATGCACACCTTTTCAATACTCACTTCTTGTATTAACATTTGAGCATCTCGAACGTCATTGAATAAGATAAGTGGTGTTGTGCAGTACATCTTCTGGGTTGGACCATTTATTGGAGCTGCTCTGGCTGCCGCTTTTCACCAATATATATTGAGATCCAAACCGATCAAAGCAGTGAGCTCAAACCGAAACGGGCCGACTCACATCTGATGGCAAATCTCGAGAATATCAAGAATCTGACAGTGCATTCACCATGAAGTTTAAGCAATTTTCATGTTAAACTTAAGGTTCAGAATTAGAGGACAGTGTGACAAGGGCATGTGACCCTGTTCTGCTTTTGAGCAGGAAGCAGAAACTCGGTAGTTCGATCGTTGCTTGGGAAAATGGTACCTTACTTATGTTTTATCCTACCTGAATTAAATGTACCATTACAGCTCCAGCAATAAAACTGAAAATTCGATTCACATGTGAGATGCTGTTTTGAGGGTATACATCGGCCGTTCAAAAGCATTCCTTGTGTTGCGGAACTGACTTATTCAAACGATCGAACAAGCGGTTGAGCTCGAGTAACAATACAATTGTTAACAATTGTCCCAATTGTTAACAATTGGGACGGTTATGTTAGTCTTGTTGTTAGAATGTGGGTACTCTTAGCTCTTAAGAATCCCCAATGAATCTAGAATTCTCTTCTATGTGCCATTTTGACATGTGTGCTAGCTCTAAGATATGTTGCTCTTTTCTATGATAAACCTCTTACTACCACTCAACTGCTTATCGTTCCCATGAACCAACAATTCTCTCCGGCCACTGTCTACTCCACAATCGCCCATCTTTCTTTTCATTGAGATTTCCGAATTCACTACTAGAAAAGAGGGGGTCTGCACCGTTACAAACGTTCCTTTTTGTGAACAACGTTTTGGAATTTTCTTCTCTTGAGCAACGTTCTCAACAAATTCGTTTTCAACTATATTATAAATAACGTTGCTTTGTGAATGTTGCTCAAGCAAGTTCCAAGACGTTGCTAAACTTGAGTAACGTATGAGAACAAAACGTTGCAAACCCCCTCAAATTGTAGTAGTGATTGTGCATATGACAAGGCGTGGTTGTTCCAATCAGTGCGACACCTATTTACTTTGCAACTATTGTTATTATTGATCAGCATAGTCAACGTGAGCTTCGAATCTTGAAGGAAAATTCACAGACTTAATTATACTCAACGAACCATATTTAACCTCAATTTCTTAACGAAGCATACTTAACCTCAATTTCGTTTAACCCCTAAAGGCCCTTGATACAAAATTGTCTAAATTATCACAAAGGACCCTCTTCTACTTCAGGCCCAAAAAAACTCAATCTAAGCATTCATTAGAAGATCCAACCGTAGGATGTTGAAGTGAACTTGACCCTATACTCATATGTCAAATTTGAGCCGTTAATTTTTTTCCAATTTTGAGATTATAAAGGTCAAAGTTAGCTGACTTTTTTTCCTGCGGAAACCCCAAAAAGCCATTTCGGCTTTCTTGGGCCTTTAGGGGTTAAATAGCACTATGCCATGTGTTTTGTCACACCTGATCTTACATTTGTGCTCATACAAAATGGTGTATTGAGTAATACCACTCCTTTATATACATTGTCACTCATTTTCCCGAATATCACCTTCAAATTATGTTATATCACATGATTTTTGAACAGTTAAGAAATTTGAGGTGTGCCATTTTACAAGAATAATGCCATTTAAACTGAATTGGAGTTACTTGATATTCAGATACTCCACCTCAGTTGTTGTTTAAACGACTCGATGTTTGTCCCAGGTACAATTATGATGGAGGTCGAGTTCTAAAGTATCATCTTCGTTGAGATAGCAGGATTTGAAGGCTTGCAAGTCGTTCTTGAAAGTCAAGGGTCTTGATCTTAACCTCCTAGATTTTAATATTTTATACCATGAAGATTTCCAGGGCTTGATGAAATATTAAGTTTGACGAATTTTTAGAATCTATGCACATTTCGAGACGCAGGTGGAGTGTCTGATGTCCTTTTTAGGTGTCTTATTATGTAATGTTTAATGAAACTTGGTTGATTCCTAGTGACTTGAAAAAATAGTTCTTCAAGGGTATTAGATAGATAGATAGAAACTCCGGTCCCTTTCAAAGGGGCCGGCGTGAATGAAGTGTCCGTTCGTAATGCTAATATCCCGATGGCCACCGGACAAGGGGAAATTCGAACAATACTACTTCCCCCTCTCAAGGGTGGACACTATAACTACGCTAGTTTCTAGCCTAGTTACAATTGCCTTGAAGATACTTGACATAGTATCCCCCCAAAGGGCTTTGAGGTACCCATACAACAAGGTCCAAAGACCCCCCCACAATAGTTGGGTGGACTATAGTGGTGAGCACCGCGCCGGCATGGGGAATAGAACCCACGACCTCCTCATTGGGGGCCTAAGCCCTAACCACCAAGCCAAGGCTTGTGGTGCCTTCAAGGGTATTACGTAGAAGTACCTGTCCATACAACGACCTCGTGAGCTTTTTAGAAGTGAGAATTCATGTAAATAAAACTTAAGTAAAAGGAAGGATATATATAATGTATGGTTTTGTCATGATGACTTCTTGTGGTGTCACATGTCTAATTCGGAGAAATTTTAGAAATTACTTGTGGGGAACTGCGAACCTATTTAAGGTGAATGTTTCTTTGGATGTATGCTTGCATCCCCAATTCCGTTAAAATGGCACTATGCCGTGTGCCATTTTGTCACACTAGACCTTACATTTGTGCTCTACAAAATGGTGTATTATGTAATATCACAATTTTTTTGTGATATCACTTCTATATGTACATTGTCATTCACTTTCCCTAATATCACCTCAGAATTCTGTTATATCACACCGTTTTTGAGCTGTAGTTCAAAAAGTTGAAGTGTGCCATTTTACCGGAATAATGCCATTTTAACGGAATTGGGGTTTTGCTTTTATTTAAGGTGAATGTTTCCTTGGATGCATGGTTGCTTGTGAATTAGAACATCTATTTTCCTTACAAAGGTTTGTCAATATCGACATACGGTTCCATTCTAAGATCCATACTTCCTTTCCTCGATAACTTTATGAGAACTTTTGAGATTTGGACACCAACCATTGAACAAAGTACACTCACTTGAACTTCATCATATTCTTCATACTCAAAGATCAAGCTCCTTGTAGGTTTGGCGCCAATAATAAGACGATCTTTTTCAAGCCTTAAAACACAATTTTTAAAAATTGTTATGAACGTTTATAAAGGTAAACCATTTAGATCCAATCATTCAATACTACCATAAACTTCTTGTAGGTTATGTCAATATTGAAAATGCATTCAAAAACTTTGTTGCACACATTTCTTACATATAGTGTGTCACTTGGCAACAAGGCGTTGCAAACTTAACACTTATAAAGGAAGTAGCACTACCAAGGCCGTTCTCATAAGCCACCTACTGAGGTCAACTTTGTCACGAGTAAACGACGTTGAATGAGATTTATTCTATGTACATCAATAGTGAATCATATTTAGGGTTATTGAACCTCATTGATCGTAAGGTATCAATACTCCAAAAAATTACAAAATGTGATCATTTTCCTTAGAGTGAAAAATATACTAACAAACTTTTCAAAAAAAATAAAATAATAATAATAATAATAATTAATAAATAAATAATAATAAAAAATAAAAAATCCACGTTTATCTCAAAGACACCAAGGTAAATCATTAAAAGAATTTCTTCTTATGTCTTGAAATGATAAGAATTGCTATAAAATCCGCAAAGGAAGAAGAATCCAAAACCAATCCTCTTGCACAAAATTGCACGTAAGTTATATCATCAACACATCCTTAATTGAGTTGGTATTTCTACCACAATAGTATACAATTAGGTTATAGAACCTTTTCAAAGAGCTTCCTACATGAAAATTTAAGATTATAAGGAAAATAGCTTTCAAATTCCAACTCCTCAATTATTCCAATCTAGAATCCCACTTCTAGCCAATGATTCTTTTGCCCACGTGCTGTTAGAATATAGAATTAGATATTATGTTGTAGTAGTGAAAGGGTGTGTCTGTTGGTAGCTCTATAAGAACAACCATGTACTTGAAATTGTTGTCCTTAATATAATAAAAAAAACTTCTTATATATTCAATGTGTCTTTCTCTTGAAATCCATCATGGTATCAGAGCGAACTATTGCATGAATTTAATTTAACAATTAATCATGTGTTTGTCTTCAAGAAGCAAAGTGGAATACTCAAGTGAAAATGTATTCAACTTGCTAATTGTTGAAGAAGAAAGAAGTGAAGTTGAGAATTATATAAGATTAATAAATGTAATCTTTTATGAACTCTTTCAACTCCATGACGAATGCATTGAAATGCATTTTTTTTCAAAATGATAATACAAATATAAATAGAATTTTACAACATTAAATAAATATATGACAATGAACATTCAAAGTTCACCATATGAATTACGTCATATGGATAAGTTAGATGGGGAAAATTATTCTATATGGAGAACTAGAATAACTTTCACTCTAAAGAGAGAAAAACTATGGTCTATTATTGACGGAAGTGAACAAAGACCAATTGCCCTACGGAGGAGGCAAACATTGCTCCCTTACCCGCAACCGGGCCGGGAGTATTGTTGATTGGGAAGATAGAAACCTATCTGCCCTCACTATATTGGTCAATAGTGTGAAGAATTCTAGTCTTTCTCACATTACTAGAGTTGCAACAGCCAAGGAAGCTTGGGATGAATTGCAAGCAATTTATCAAGTGAGCAACATTTCAAATAGAGTGTATTTGAGAAGAAAGTTTATTAAATTGAAAATGGATGATGATAAGAGTATGAGTGAACATATACATATGTTTGGATCATTCTCGATGAATTGATTGCCGTTGGTGCAACAATTCAAGAAGACGAACAACTTGAAACATTTCTTGGAAGTGTTTCACAATCATACCAAAATGTGGTTGATGTCTTAAGCAACACTGCTAACATCACCTTATCAAGTGCAATGTCAAAATTATTGCAAGAAGAGTTAAGAAGAAAGTCGGATGGTCATTTCAACAATGAACCATCGTCATCAAATCATCAAGTGTGTTTTATACAAAAGAAAGTTCAACTTTCAAAAGAAGAAAGGTTTTAATACCTATAAAAGGAGTGGACCACCACCCAAGTTCACTAAAAACATGAAGAAAGTTAAATGTTTTAATTGTAATAAATATGGTCATTTTGCAAGTGATTGTAGACTCCCTAAACAAGAACGAAGATCACATGAAGTTAAATTGAACATAGCAAATGAAGACCCACCAACCTTGTTCATTGCCGCATTAGTTAATTCAAATATTGAAACAAATAATTGGTATTTGGATTCTGGTGCATCACACCACATAACACCAAATAGGAATTGGTTTATTCAATTTACAAAGATAGAAAATCCAGGAAAAAGTTTACCTAGCGAGATAACTCTTATTGTGATGTGGTAGGAAAAGGATCTATTGTAGTCCACTTGCCAAATGGACAAAGTCGACGATATAAATGACGTTCTTTATGTGCCAAATTTACAAACTAATTTGATTTCAATCGGAAAAGTAATGCACTGGATATGATATTACATTCAAATCGAATGTTTGCATTATCAAAGATAACTCTCTAAATCAAATTGTTTTTGGGGGAAAACGACAAAGAAATCTATACAAATTAGATATTTCTTGCAAAATTGATGAAAGTGCAATAAGTGCAAATGCAATTTCGGATAAAGGTACTTTGTCTATACCAACAAAATCGACATAAATGTTTGGCATTATAGAATGGGTCACATTGGTGAACAACATTTAAAATTAATGTCCAAACATCAAATGGTGGAAGGCTTAGATTTGATACAACAACAAACGTTAGAATTTTGTCCAAGTTGTTTGTATGGAAAACAACAACGTCTTAAATTTCCTATTAGACAAAGTAGAAAAACTAAAACAATATTAGAATTGGTTCATTCCGATGTGTGTGGACCAATGCAAACTTTATCATATGGTAAAATGAAATATTTTGTCACATTTGTCGATGATTTTTCAAGAAAAACTTTTGTGTATTTTCTTTATGAAAAATCTCAAGTTTTAGATAAATTTAAAATATTCAAAGCTTTAGTTGAGAATAAATTTCAAAAAACAATTAAAACGTTACGAAGCGACAATGGTGGCGAATACATATCTAGAAATTGGATAGAGTTTTGTGATAAGTATGGAATAGCAAAAGAATTAACGGCTCCATATACTCCGGAACAAAATGGAGTGGCCGAAAGAAAAAATAGAAGTTTAGTTGAAAGCGCGAGATGTATGTTACATCTTTCAAAGTTGCCAAATCAATTTTGGGCAGAAGCAATTTCTACGGCATGCTACTTACAAAATAGATGTGCACATACCGCACTAGAAAACAATACACCTGAAGAAGTGTGGTCGGGAACCAAACCTTCATTAAAACATATAAAAACCTTTGGTTGTGATGCATATTGCATGTACCAAATGAAGTACGACAAAAATTAGATTATAAGTCAAAGAAATGTAAATTGCTTGGATACAGTGAAACGACAAAAGGATATAGACTATATGATCCTAAGTCGAAGAAGATTATAGTTAGTAGAGATGTTATCTTCAATGAAGAAATACCCTTATCCAAATCACAAAATTTGGATATATCCTCAAACGAGGACTTTCATTCAACATCTGGAGGAAGTATTATGTATCCTTTCCAACAAAACAAAGTAGGAGAAGTGCATCCTCCAAATCACTTAGAACCAAATAATGAACCTATCCCCTTTGTGCAAGAATCAATACCTTATGATAACAAAAGTTTTGATGTCTCGGGAGTTAGTTCAACAAACTTTGAAGAAACAACAAACGACCATGAAATCACAAGTGAAGACACCACTAATGAGATTGATGAGTTTGATCCTATTCAATTTTTACCTGTGAATTTATTAGAAGACATTAATGAGCAAAATAATGCCATAGAAAACATCCCGGATCAAATTGAAGAATCCATAGGGGTAAGGCAATCTCAAAGAGCTCGTAAACTAAGTAAAAAGGCAATAGAAAATATTGAAACAAGTGGTAATAAGTATTCAGCTTTTATTCAAGCTTTCATTTCTACGGACTTTATAATTGAACCAAAGACTCTTGAAGAAGCCTCACAGAGGGAAGACGCACCTCAATGGTTGGAAGCAATCAAACAAGAATATGATTCTTTGATAAAAAATGAAACGTGGTCATTAGTTGAGCCACCCAAAGATAGGAAACCCATTGGATGTAAATGGGTTTTCAAGTTAAAATTAAAAGCTGATGGTGCGATTGATAGACGGAAAGCAAGGCTAGTGGCAAAGGGTTTTTCCCAAATACCCGGACTTGATTTTCATGAGACTTTTTCGCCGGTTGTTAAAATTACTTCTCTCCGATCTTTGCTTGCAATTGCAGCACAAAAAGGATATGAGGTACATTTAATGGATGTTAAAACGGCATTTTTAAATGGCGTTCTAGATGAAGACATATATATGACGCAACCTCCTGGATTTGCTAAGAAAGGATTTGAACATTTAGTTTGTAAATTAAAGAAAACAATTTACGGACTTAAACAATCAGCAAGATACTGGTATCAACGAATTAGAAATTACATGAAAGATATTGGCTTTCATGTAAGTTCTGCAGATTCTAATGTTTATATTTACTCTAAACCACCTCTTATAGTAATTGTTGCAATCTATATAGATGATTGTTTGATAATTTGCAATGATAAAAAACAATTAATTCAAAAATATAAGAAATTATTAAGTGATGAATTTGAGATGACGGACCAAGGTCCAGTTCAATCTCTATTGGGAATCCAAATTGAAAGAAATTTTTCAAAGCACGAACTCAAATTAAACCAAAAACATTATATACAAAATGTTTTAAAGAAATACAATATGAATGATTGTAAACCGATTGATACGCCTTTCGCCACGGGACTTTAACTTTCAAATGAAATGTGTCCTAAAACGGAAGAAGAAAAACAAGCAATGGAGGAAATACCATATCAAAGTGCAGTCGGTAGTTTAATGTATGCAATGATTTGCACACGACCGGATATAGCCTATGCAGTGGGAGTAGTGTCCCAATTTTTATCTAATCAGGACCCTCTCATTGGACCAAAAAACGCATAATGAGATACTTGCAAGGTACATTAGATTATTGTTTGACTTATGATGGAAAGTTAAACAAAGAAGATATTGTTAGCCCAGTTGGATATACTGACTCAGATTGGGCTGGAGAAACGGACAAAAGAAGATCCACATCTGGCTATGTGTTTTTACTCAATGGCAGTGCAATTTCTTGGAGCAGTAAACGACAAAATACTGTGGCCCTTAGCAGCACCGAAGCGGAATACTTGGGATGCACTGAAGCTGTGAAAGAGGCCTTGTGGTTCAGAAGTCTCCTTGGTGATATAAAAGAACCTCAAACATCACCAATTACAATAAACTGTGATAATAGAAGTGCAATCGCACTTACCGAGAATCCCAAATATCATGCAAGAACAAAACATATTGAAATACGTCATCATTTTATAAGAGAACATGTAGAAAAATCGGAAATCAAAATAAATTATTGTTCAACAGAGCTGATGGTAGCGGATGTATTAACAAAAGCTCTTCCTAAAACAAAGCATACATGGTGTACCCACAACTTTGGTTTGAGAACTAAAGAAATACCATGGGGATTAAATGACCCCTCAAGTCCGCGACCAACGAGTCCAAGATCAAGTACAAAAACACCAAGACACAAAGATACAAAGGATTGATCATACAGAATTGACAAAAGTCGATGCTACAAACAAAACAACTAATATCAAATTCAGTGGGAGTGTTAGAATATAGAATTAGATATTATGTTGTAGTAGTGAAAGGGTGTGTCTGTTGGTAGCTCTATAAGAACAACCATGTACTTGAAATTGTTGTCCTTAATATAATAAAAAAAACTTCTTATATATTCAATGTGTCTTTCTCTTGAAATCCATCACGTGCACCACTCACGGAACCTTCTTGAATGAAAGGGGCTTTGATTGGCTTTGAAAGGACACACTTCCAAAAGAAAGAACAATGAACATTTATTAGGGTGTTTGAAGTTAGAAATCTGAACCGTGAATTTCTTAGGCCATTTTGGTCAACAAGAAATTGTAGGATGTGAAATCATATTATATTCAAGATACATGAGAATTAGATAGGAATATTCTTCAGCCAGGTCATGTGCCCAGATACATGGTGACACATGTTCCATGTCCCAGCCATCTGAAATTAGAATTATTCCCTCATGGAAAGCATGGGAGGTACATACTCAATACTTGCAATGGTTTGAGTATCAATTAGACCAACCTTGAGTTCTCTTAGGTTGTACTTTAGCCCGGGTACATGACCGGCAAAACGTGTCTTGTGTCCGGACGTGGCGGAGAAAGCTCATGTATACTATCTTTGCAGTAAAGGTTCTCCTTTATTTGTGTCAGAATTTTAAAAACAAAACAAAAATAATGGGGAAATATAGATTGAATGCGTCTCAAGAGAAAAACAAGTCAGAACTACCACATGTTGTATTTATTTCTACTTTTTTCGGAGGCAATTCATCACACTTTCGGAAAATTAACACCTGTCATTGCCATTCATGTATCCGGGCTAGAGTACAACCTAACAAATAGAGAACTCTAAGAAATCATTACTCTCAATTCTTTCATGAGACTCTGAGTCACGCTTCCACCGCTTCATATTTTATCTTTGCAGTAAAGGATTCCTTTATTGTTTGTTAAAAAATTAACAAAGTAAATAAATTAAGTTAAAAATCCAAAATAAATTGTGAATCATGAATTTTCACACAAGTTGTGTAGAAGTTGTCTCATAAGTTTAAACAAAGTGCACTCATTGGGGTTGTCTTTGAAATAAAGAAACACTTCTCTTAGAGGAAACTCAAGGTAAAACTCCAATCGAGCCGGAAGGACTTTCTCTTGAGCTTGGTGACATGCTAAAACAAGCCTTCTCAAAGTATAGCCAAACCCAAAAACTAGCTAGAGTTGTCCTAGAAATTTCCCCAAGCCTATAATATATGCTTCCTAAGGCTACTTCCTAACCCCTAAAGGTTCAAGAACACGGATGGTGCTTTCTGCAACTTTGAGCAGCCTAAATGAAGACGTCAAAAGTGATTTTTGTGCCTAATATTTTAACTAAGTGCTCCCTATACTGCAAGTGTTTGTGGTAAAATCTGCAAAGCTAAATTCCAATTTTAAGACCTTCATCTCGATATTTTAGGTTTCAAGTCGAAATAGGGCAATCTAAGTTATTATTTTTTGAGAATATTTTTTAAGAAATATTTACAAAACCAAATCATTATTCAACCCAACTTGATTATTTACATGCATGAAAAAGAATATGAGAAAAATATTTAAAGTAACAGTCATCAAGTCTTCTTTGGCACCATTTAGACTATGTCGTTATGGCAAACTTAAGCCCAAAAAAGCTTCCAACCAACTTTGAACATTCCGATTTTACACTTGATAAAGATCCAACTGTTGAAATTTTACTGCACGTAGTGAAGTTCAAGATCTTATGATCAAAAATACAAAAAAAAAAGTATATTGAATCGAATCAAATCTCTTGTCAACTTGTACGAGGTGGTCAAAACTCGCAATTTTTGGTTTTGGAGGTCCAAGAAACACTTGGACATAAGCATTGTTAAAACTTCATCTCAAGTGTTTGCCTGATTTTAAACTCAAAATAGGTACAAAACACCCATGACTTTTCTATACAAAATATCTCAACCGACTTTAGTTAGTTATGTTCACCTTTGTAGTGACACAAGTGGTCAAATCGGAAAGATCTATTATAAAGCTCTGATGCACCATCAACTGGGTCCAAAACTTTAGAAAATTCCTGACATAACAAGAAGCAGGTATCCATCAATCAACTTTAACTTTCTAACCTTTTTGCAGAAAAAAAGCTGTGGATTGATGAATCAACCTGCGGCTTCTTGTTATCAATGTCAGTGATTTCATACACTCATTTTTTGGGAAATCTTCAGAGGTAGAAAATTGCCACATGCCTACTACATTGCTACCTATCATAGTTAGCTAGCTCTGCTATAAGATACTCTAATGCCTCCTTCAGACAGGGAGGTACGAAACACCGCTGGAAAACCCTGCGCCATTGCGGTCATCAAAATAACCTGAAAATGTTCACACTTTGGAGTGACGGAACCGGATATTTTGGAAAGGAGATTTCTGTACATGGAATGGGCTGGACTAGACCCTTCCCACATCGTTAATACAGACCTCCTGCTTAACCATGATGAAAATAATCCGATTTTTATGATTATTGGATTTACTGTGAACTGAAGTGACAGCCAGTTACTTCGCTCCCGGGCAGGGTCGGGCAGCTGGGGAGAATTTCGGGCAGCTGAATAAATTTTTTTGAACCATCTCTCTCCTTCCTCCCCCTCTTCATTCGCAACGACTCCTTCTCTCTCCGCCTTGCTGTTGCGGCCACCGGTTTTTGTATGCGCTTGCCTTTCGCATTTGTTTCACGATTGCAGAATTGTTGGATTGGTCCCAACGTAATGGTGTAGTGGCAGAACTTAATTTCCCTGCCGTGGTCTTATGGATTTTTGGCTGTGTGCGGACTCATGCTCCGAGCGAGCGAGGGTGAATTCGTGGATTCCCGGGTAATCACAGCACAGGTACTCTTCACTTACTGCTGATGTTTCAATGTTGCGTTCGTTTGGGTACTTTATTCGTTTAGGGTTCTCTCATCATGCGGATTCTGACGTGTTTATTTGATCTGAATGCAAATTAGAAACTTTCCATTGTCACTCGGAGTCGTGGAAACCCTGTGCGGCGTGCGTCATCGGTAAGCACTTGGCCGCCAACTTGGCAGCCAGGTGCGCTTCCTATGTCCGCTACGTCCGTGTAAGTCTTTCCTTCTGCTCGTGATCGTCCAGCCGATTCCGTACTTGGTTGTTAGTCCCCGGGTTGCTTGCCCTTAGAATCCAGTGGCCAAAGGTCTTTGATTAGGGTTCGTAATCATGTGATTCATCCCTTTGGCTCCGCCATGGATCCGTCTAGACCCCGTAATGTTGCCTTCTTCCTTCCGTTGCTTGTTCTTCTTCTTCAGAACGTGGTCGACACTATGTTCCGGCCAGGGGAGGACATACCTCCTGATGAAGGTGACGGAGCTGTTCATGTGCCTCAAGTGCATGAGACTCTCGTCAATATGAATTCCATAGTAGCATCTCATTTTTGCACGATTTTAGAGTTGCTCATGCGGTTACATTGCTTGAGCGGGAGAGCGGGATGGTGGGTGCTTCTACGCTCCACATCCCGGTTCTCACGATTCGTTCTTGAGAATACGACGATAACCGTTGGCTCGAAAATTTTAGAATGACCAAAGCTTCCGTGTTTAGTCTCACCAACTGCTTGCGACCGCATATAGAGAAGCAAAATACGATGTACTGAGAATGGCTATCCCTCCCATCGTTAGAGTCTCTTGTACCTTATTCAAATTGTGCCAAGGATCAAGTCTTTTGCTATGCTCGGAGTTTTTGCGATTGGTGTGAGTCTGACCCTCCGGTATCATCGAGACGCGTCGTGAAAGCGATAAATGACACCCCCGAGACATGAGATATCCCCGGCCCATCGGGAATCGCCTCCCGATTAAACATGGCTCAATTTCGTGAGTTTTCGGGTTTACCAGGGATAGTGGGGGCAATAGACGGAACTCACTTCCATATACGCAAACCTAACCATAGCCCCGAAGACTACTTTTACTTCAAAAGTGGAGGGTACACTATGGCGTGCCAAGCAGTTGTAGATCGTGATAGAAAATTCATAGACATATCAGTTGGTATGCCAGGCTCTACTAACGATGCACGTCAATTGAGACGGTCCATGCTTTACCAAAAGGCTACCACTACTAATTTGTTCAATCCAGCGGATTCAATTGAGGGATTCGTGCCCTATTTGGTGGGGGACAAGGGCTATCCGATTCTACCATGGTTGATCACACCATACCGTGAGATGCCCAATGGTCGCCGTTCTGTTCAGGAGACACTATTCAACCGCAAGCTTTCCCGAGCGAGAAGTGTGGTTGAGAATTCATTTGGAATTCTGAAACAAACTTTCAGAGAGTTGCACAGCGCCTCGGATCTGCATGTGACACTACTGCCGGATGTGGTAGTTAGCTGCTGCATACTGCATAATCTACTGCTCGGCCAGTCTTCGGAGGAAGTGGACAGGTTACTTGAGATGTTGCAGCGGGAGGGGATGGCGCCTATGGTTGATGAGGATGCTGTGCCTGAGGAGCCTCCAGAAGACGGGGCACCAAGGAATGAGTTACAAGGAGAAGATAAAAGGGCTAGCCTCGCCGCATTCCTTGTTCAGGACAGAGTCTGAATAGGGAAGTAGGCAATAACTGGGAGGGCGGATGGGATTTTATATGCCCGACCGGGACTACGACCATTAGGTAATGCAATCCGAACCCTCATTGTCGTAATTTAAATCAGTTCCCCTGTCATGCAGTTTTATTAGCTGAAAGCATAACACATAAGGTCGGGTAGCTAGAGTAGTAGATTGTGTCGTTTTTTTTCTGGGGCCTCAAAGGCGGACACTCCTACTCACTCTGTTCCAGATATGTTCTAACATAGTACTCATCTGTGCTACCTAGGTGGAGGAGGTTGGAGACGATGGATGAGAGGAAGTACAGTCGACGTGAAGGGCAGGTAACTAAACGAACTCTACCACATCGATATCACTGAATTCCATACTCAGTGATGTGCAGCAGACAGGGGAGTTTGTTCTGATGACTTCCTTTCGGTTGTTGCAGATGGAGCGGGAGCGCGGCGGTTGCAGTTGGAGTGGGAGCGCTACTGCGGACCTAGTCCCGGTCCTTCACCAGGCAGGGCAGCACCTTCAGGGGGGAGATTTGGATTAGCGTCTTGGGCAGCGTGTGGCGTTACGGTGGGAGGGGGAGTTCTTGATATAGCTGAGGCTAAATTGGCTATGGCTTGAACAACCATTTGTTGGTTCATCAAGCCAAGCCGGGTGTGTTCCTCAGCGATCCTCACGTTCTCAAGTGCCATTCTATCTCTCTCTATCTTATAATCCAAGGTCTCCCGGAAATGTCGTGTCTGAACTTCTAATTTTTCCCTTTCTGTAGTCTTCTGCGTGTCATTGATATCACTCAGAATCTTGGCCATCTTCTCTGCACTCTGCGAAACTCCCTCTGCAATTGCTGTAGTGTCTGCACTTCGCTTCTTCCTATGACCAGTACTACCGAAAGTTTTCCTCAACTCTACAGCTGCAGATGTAGCGCTTGAGGAGAGTACATGAACCTCATTCGGGGGTCTCCCCTGTCGAGAGACTTGGGGGACGGAGCCGGCAGGAGCTGAGTATCCAACTGATGGAGACCCTCGAACATTTGCCGATGGAGCTGGATGGTTGGGGCCGGTCCTCTGGAATGTGCCCCCGTGTGCTGGAAGGGCGTTGAGGTTTATCTCGTCGCCCACCCGTCTAGGGGGCACGAAGTCACGCCTGCGCCTCCCAATCTCTCCTGCAAATGCCGTATGGGTTGGGACAATGGGATCTTCGCCTACTCCACTGGATCCGCCTACCCCTGGTTGGCCATGTGCCGAAGATACAGATGGAGACTCTCCTGCTGTGAAGTCAATATGTGATGCAGCATTGAAGGAAACTTGTCTCCATGCGTCCTCCCTCATCATGTCCAGTTCGTCCATAACCTCAGTGGATTCACCTGGAACCGGGGCTCCATAGTTCGCATCCAATGGGTCACTGGTGTCTCTTGCGTGTGGCGGGTTGATTGTGGCTTTGTTACGAAGCGATTCTGCCATGTTGCGATATGCAGCTGCATAGAAGCTTTTTGGCAGCTCGTGTTGTTTCTTCTCTTCAGCTGATGTATCTGTAAAGTATGCCTCAGAATTCATCCCTGTACGTCTATGGAAATCCCAGATTTTTTTAGAATCTGAGAGCAACGTGGTCCACTTGTATTTACAAGCGTCACGGTCTCTGTCCACATCTCCTTCTCCCTTGCTTGAGTTCAATATAACGGCTATTTTCCCCCACTTCCCCAGTTCGGGGCACATGAGCTCCCTCACATCCTCTACTGACATCTCATTGATATGTTCCTGTCTCTTGGCCTCGATGAGAGCTAAAATCTCACCTTTGGACCAGTTCGGGTCCCTCTCTTTCTTTCCTGACAGACCTGATTCATCTTGTTGAGCCTTTCCCTTCCGGGACCCTCTCCCTCCTGCTCCCCTCCTTGACTGCGGTGGCCCGGAGCTCTGGCTGACTGAATATCAGTGCAAGAGTATTTTTAATTGTTTTTTCACTGAATTCTATGTGATGTTAGGACTGACTTTGGCATCGGAGGGGTTTCGGGGGGGGGGGGAGTGTGCAGGTACGCCCATAGAGGTTGTAGACATGCAAAAGCAGCATCCTACAGGAGTGGAGGCATCTGAAGAAGTTTATTTGGAGCTCAACTCATTTGTAAGGTAAAACCACAAACCGGGTTTCTGATTCTCTACATTCTAGTGCTTCTATAAACTCTTACATTCCTGGATATAGTGCCGAATTCACTCAGAATCTTGCTTCAACAGTGGCTCAAGTATTGTACGATAATCAAAAGAGAACAAAATAAAACAGAATGAAATGTACGAATAGATACAAGTATGTCCACGGTACTTACTCTCCGGCTGTGAATGGCTGCGCAGGTTGTCCATCTGGTCGGCCATGGTGAATTCGACAAGGAATGTCCGTCTGCAGCAGCTCCTCACCTCACAAGAGCTCTCGGCTCCTCCCCCAAATGAATGCAAAGAAAGATCAGAATGGAGTAGTGATGAGAATAGAAACACTGTAGAAAAAGAGAGATGTAGTTCTGGAATGTTGGGCTCTTATGGGCGGGGTAGGAAAAAATTTCACTCTGGGCAGTGCTGACCGGAGTCTCCCCGGGCATCCCCACTTGTTCCGAATTATGTTTAAAAAGACCGCAATATACTCACATTTATCAACGTCGTAAATGGCCCCTTCCCTTGCCCCCTCCATACCTCCGCTGTAACCTCATTTTCTTTACTATATACAGTAGTCGAGGTCCTTCCACACCTCCTTCCTACCACCGCTGTAACTCATCTTTACCACCGTTGATAACTTCCTGTTCGACCCTGGACACGTAAGCCCATGACTAGGTTCGGCAAGACTTTGTCTTTTAATGTGTGAATGCGTACCTACGTACCACCGTCCCAACTCCTCCGTTACCTACCCTGGACCTCTGTGTGAGAAGGGGGCATAAGGTTTGTCAGGGACCATTGAAGCTTCACTACAACTTGGCTGCCTTCTATTGGTCTTGTAGATCTTTATCAAACATAAAAATCAATAGTAGTTCTTACATGGTTTCGTTCATGCATCTGATCGTGTGTAGAAACCGCTACATTCCTTTCCGAGGATCATTGCTGGTGCTGTAATCTGCCTGCTCATGAAGTGCCTCGTATTTAGACTTTATTCTGAAAATTTCGGTATCATCGATCACATCGTAGTTCTTAAATTGAACTTCGATCTCTAACAGATGTCAGAATTGCTATTGCTACTCGAGAAAACCGAAGCCTGATATCATCTCTTCAATTGGCACTAAGCGACTAAAGATTGGCATTGCGCAGCAAAGCATTGGCTCCATGGATCGACGATCAACGTGTCGATTTCTAGTCGTCGTTGGTTAAACCGGACGGAATGTTCTACCACTGTCAAACAAGCAATGATTTTGCTATACCATTGTAGGTAATCAGAATGTGTATTAACCCTTAAACGTCTAAGGTGACCCGAGGGGTCCTTTTCCAACAGAATCTTCTCTGTAGCTCAATGCACTCAACTTTTCACTTATATTTTGATGTCAAATTGGTCACCTTCTTCTGATGCATCCAAAAAGTGAAATTTTAGAATTCAAATCACAATTTGTATGAGTGATTTTGTGCTTTGAAAGGATTGTGGTAGGTAGGTTGGGGTTGTACAATACTTGTAGGAGGTTGCAAGCTCATCACTGATTGGATCATTCGTAATACCCAAGTTCAAAAAGTGGACTATTCATGATGCCCGAGTCCAAAAGATGCTGTGATCCAATACTGGGCTGCCCAAATCCGTATAGCCTGACGTTTAAGGGTTAATCCTTTAATGCTACGGAGTGTTCACCAAAAACCGATTCATTTTTTTATCTCTTTAAACCAATCTCAATAAAATTTGAATAATTCATTTGAGTATCCAACCTTACATCATGACTTTAATTTTTGCATGAAGTTGCACAAAAATACAACAATTGAATGAAAAGAATATAATGTTACAAGTAATTGTATATATTTAGTGGACTTTGGAAGATGTACCACTTTAACCATGAATAGATTCTCACAAGAATTCTTTTACTTTCAAATGTGCAATAGCTTCGCATCCACATATCATTTGTGAAATAAGACTCCATATACAATCAATGGTGACTGTTTTGTGTTGATGTACTTGAAAATATAGCAATTTATTCCAAATTTATACATATCAAATAAGAAGTTTTGAATGTGAGGAGAGAGATCAAGACTCACCAAACAATGAAAAATATATTGAAAGCATAGTTTGATAAAAAATTTAAACTGAAATCAATGTCAATGTGTGTAAAATGCAACATAGTGTGTTTTATGGTGTTTATTGTATTTTGGGGTATTTGATGTATTTTGAATTGCATTTTTAAGTATTCCAAGAGTTATACAAGTCCAAATTTTAATTGGGTTCTTTGAGACAATTCGTATAAAATTTAGGTATGTTTGTTCAATTTGCAGTGGATTTAGTGAAATTGAGATGAAGCACGTGACTTGACCCACTCTAAATCTCCTCGACGTCAAAGGGTTAAACCCAAGAGGCTCAAAACCTCACAACGTCAAGAATTGCTTACTGGGGGTATACTTGCACGAGGTACATTATAGCACCCGAGTTTAAATTTAAATGTACCTACAATGCGAGGTCAACTCACCTATTCCTAAGCATATAAGGAATTTACATAGTTCTCCACAAGATTGGAATATGAAAGTTTCTCCTTACATCAACAACTACAATACATAGTAGAAATTTATCCCAAGGTGGTATCGTATTCTTTTTAATCACTCTATTTTTGAAAAGATTCCTATTGAAAGGAACAACTTGCCTATTCTAAGGCATGGGCCTATTCTGGGACATGAAAACATGCACTTTTCTCTGAAAGCCTTCTGACATGCCCACCCGCTTATGGAAAAGATTTTTCCAATAAAGTTTAGCCACCTAACTTTTTGTAAGTGACAAACATGGCATGGGCTGCACTTTAAGTGGAGGTGTATTTGTTTTTATATGCAAATGTAGGGTGAATGACTAAAACTTTATGGCAATAGTACAATTCACATCATATTCCTATTGCCACATTGCCAAACTACCATCACATCATTCATGTTCACAATGATGCTCGCACAATCATGACAAAGGTCACTTTTTTTTGTTCACTTGAACATATACTCATTCAATTGCAACAGAAATTATGCAAACTTACTCAAAATTTCCAAACAATCTTTTCTTACTTCATTATTTTTACTTTGGATTTAAAAACCACTCAACGTGGAAAAAGTTTTAATGAGTGACGAAAGCAACACTACAACACTACAATGCATACTTGTACGAGCTTACAAACTTTCTAGATGCATGAGGACAAAAACCGCAACAGGAATCCTATCATCTAGACATAACAAACGAACAACGAAGGTATCCAAACCCAACAGTAACCTATTATTACAAAGAAAGCAAGCCTCGCAGTTGTCTAAACTACAGTAAAGCAACTTAGAGCTTTGTACGATGCAAGTCTCGTAGGTGTCTAAACTACAGTGAAGCAACTAGGAGGATAAAAACGTAAAGCATATCCAAATGCTGCAGCAGAAGTATCCGATAAGGGCACTTATCAACCGGTCGGAGTATCGAGAACAAGCGCAGCGATACAAGGTGACAGATTGAAGCAGTAACTTCCGGACAGTAGATACCAGATGTTACGCATCGAAAAGGAGCCGATCTTGTTCGTGAAGGTAAGAGGCTGGCTGATCGAGCAACTGTAACTTCTAAATTCTCACACTTGGTGAAATGTTTGCATGGAGTCTATTCTGAATGTGGCAGTGCGGAGGATCCCACCTCATCGCCGATTCACCTGCACATCCTGCATACAACCACCTCGAGTCGTCAGAACCAGCATTATCAGTGTCCTATGCTCATCGTAAGCTTTCCTTCGCAATAATTTCTCCCACTTTGAACTGGACCACTTTTCACAACAAGAGGATGACAGTGCGAACGAGAACCGACTCTTGGATCGTACCTTCGGGCCCAACAGGAATTCGTTGCTCAGACGGCCAGCCTCTGTTGGAGCTTGGGAGGTATGACTCAGAAGAGAACATGCTGCTCAAAAAGCACACGTGCGATCAGTCAGTCTAGATTGGGGCATCGGAGGGGCATCGGAAGAGTTTTAACGGGATTCGATGGCGCGTACCCCAATTGTAGCGAAGTTTGCGATCTGTGTGCATCTCGAAGGTTAGGATGAGGATATGGAGGTGCTGCTGCTGCCCGTTGTGCACTTCCACCCATTTCGCGATGGAGGCCGTTGCTCAGACGTTTCGGGCTCTCTTGCACATCAGGAGCTCGAGCTGCTGCTGCTGCTGCTGCATCTGCAATTCCTTGGGCATCCGCTAGCTGTAGCAACAGAATTCCCTGGCTAGTGAGCTCCTGTTTTGTCCTATTCCGAAAAGGCTGTTCACTACATTTTTTGATAAGGGGTGTAGTCATCATTGATAGGCCAACACCCGGATGACCCAAAAGCAGGACGCTATCGAACGTACTCAAGCAAGAGCGTACCTTCTTCCGAAGTTCCTCATTTGCAGCCAGCAGATCATGCTCCTGTGTAGCAGGAAAACAGGCGTAAATAACTTAGCTTGTGGCGAAACTTATAGCCAGATCAGAGGCTAACAGGTTTTCAGCAACTGCGGTAACCAGGTGATGATGAGCAAGATTCTTACCTTCCTTCGTAAACCCTCGATTTCTTCCAGTATAAGTTGATTCTGCAATCAGAAACTATAGCCACAGCATATCTTCAACTGAACCACTGATTGTACTACATCAATTCCAAGCGTGAAATTCAAGAAATCGACGAACAATAACCATGGGGTGCCACTTCAGGAATCACTTGCCTTCCGCGCCCGTACTCGTGACGCACCCAGGTCTAGCTGCTGCTCCAGCTTCAACAGGTCAGGCATCTTCAGCATCGAAAGGTCCTCACCAAGCAAGTGCCTGTGCACACAGAATCTCTCAAGTTGGCACCACTGTTGAAGAGAAGTTCCAAATATCAATATCCAGTTCATTCGAGCCAGATGCACGTTTCACGGGGGAAAAAAGAAATATACAATCGCAATGATCGGCTCGGAAATCCACCTTCGAGAGCTTTTTAACTGCTCCAATTGCTCCTGAAGCTTCACCACCTCGCGACTCATCAACTACACATGAGCTCACCCTCACGATTCAGTGATACTCTTCGACCTCTTTGACTGAACCTCCCAAAAATGACAAGATAGTGCGTACGCTTGCCACACATGATAATAGAGGGTCCCCAAGGCCAGTGAAAGTGTTTACTGCCGGGTTAAGTGTAACTTACATCAGCATTGGAACCCGTCTTCACTCCGTCCGGACTTTTCTTGTAGCGGTCGATAATGTCCCGCATGCTACATAGTGCCACACCAATTTCAGAACGAAGCAACAATTCGTCTCAACGCCATAAACCCTAATTGGAACCCTAAAAACTGTTCTAGCCCAATTCACCAGATGTCCAACTTGCAGTATCAGCATGCTGCGGCCAAGTGCTCAAAATTCAGCCTCATGATCACAACTGTCGCAACTGAGCTCATGTAAACTCCAGCCTAGTTCCAAAAATCATGAATGATGCTAAATTCGTCGAAGATCTGGCGTACAACAACGAAGGTCAGCCGGCAACATTCGAGCTTACCTACCTAAAACCGGCGCAGTTGGTCGACCTTCTAAGTGCCGGTAGCCAGGAATTTCAAACACTGAGAGAGATCTTCAGTGATATCGCCCACATGGTTGCAAGGCTCAGTAGGTAGAGAAGGTAGAGAAAAGGCTATGAAGTCTAACCTGCCTGAGCTGGCATACTCGAAGAGCTTGCCGGTGCTAGAGAAGATAACGAGTGCCACTTCCGCATCACAGAGAACGGCGAGCTCGTGCGCCTTCTTCAGCAACCCACCACGGCGCTTGGAGAATGTCACCTGCCTGCTCGTGGTATTCTCAATCTTCTTAATCTCAATTCTGCCGCGCCCCATTCGACGCTGTTGCTGTTGCTGGTGATGATGCTCCTGCTGCTGGTGCTGCTGCGGCGGGGAGGAAGACTCCGTGCTGCAACGCCCTTCGCCACTCACACGGAGCGACAAGTACGTCGGCACCTCACAATCACCGGCCACGCCGAGATTGGTCTCACCAGATGACGTCGACTCGCGCTGGGGCCACTGATTGCTGCACACCGGCGCTTCCACCACAGAGGTAGTCATTGTCCATAGCCCAGTTCGCTAGCTACTCCTAGAATCCCGGCTACTGCCGCAACATATCAAAGCTCGATTGCTTGCGCAGCTTCGTCTCCCTTGCAGAGGTAGTGGGAGGAAGGGAAGGGAAGGGAGGGGAAGAGAAGGGAAGGGATCGAAGCCTGACCGGCGGATCTACTACAATAGCAAACCCCTGCGGGACCCCAGCTGGCTGGAACTGGACAAAGGCTAGGAGGTAAGTTTAGAGATCTCGCAAGAGAGTAGGCCTTGGCCTTCTGACGAAAAGGAATCGGCTCGTTCACGGGATCGAGTGGTAGCAGGGAGCTAGCTGCCGACAGCCGGGGGCCAGCGCCTTCATTATGGCCCTCCACCAGCTTTTGTTTCCCAATTCAGACATCACTGCCCATGAATAGTAATAACTCCAAGCTCAGCGATTGCCTGAAACTGGCTGGCGTGGCGTCAAACTTTAATAATTACTGCACCACTTTCATCGTCTGCCGCAAGCAAGCAAGCAAGCGACCTCCGTATAATTCCCTGGCTACGTACTCGATCGGTGCACTGCAATCCATGCAACGCCCTTCCAAATCTCCACCGCTCGATCCTCCATCCATCCATCCCTCTCAGCCACGGCGGTTCCACTTTGAGGGTAAAAAAAGGGTGTGTGCAACTTGGTTGCATGCCGATTCTCGTTCTTGTCTTCTTGTCCACTTACTTCTTTTTCATACTTTTTCATGCCTTCCCTCTATTCGATCACCTCAACATCGCCCTGACTCCCTCCCTCCGTCTCTGTCAATAATGCTTCACTCTCCTTTATGGTACATCAAAGAATAGAAGTAATACTGTTTCAAAAGTGTCACCATCCTTAGAATCATGCGGGATATCCAGTTGTTACATGCTTGTTTGAGCTTGTCCTTCATCTTTTTATGCCTCGTGCTGTAATAAAGGAGCAGCTTTTCATAGGAGGCCAAAAGTAAAGATCTGCAATCCCTTTCAACCAAAGCCTTCGCTGAAAGGCTTCTAGAGCTGCTTGAAGCACTGAATATAGAATTTTTAAAGCTTGAATCACTATGATTTCAAAAAGTGAAAAAATGCAAAAGAATGGTACTATAATCAGGCTTCCTAAAATATTGTAGAGATACCGTGAATGGGTCTTCTTTCTTAACCCTTAAACGTCTAAGGTGACCCGAGGGGTCCTTTTCCAACAGAATCTTCTCTGTAGCTCTCAATGTACTGAGCTTTTCACTTATATTTTGATGTCAAACTGGTCACCTTCTTCTGATGCATTCAAAAAGTGAAATATTAGAATTTAAATCACAATTTGTATGAGTGATTTTGTGCTTTGAAAGGATTGTGGTATGTAGGTTGGGGTTGTACAATACTTGTAGGAGGTTGCAAGCTCATCATTAATTGGATCATTCATGATGCCCAAGTTCAAAAAGTGCACTATTCATGATGCCCGAGTCCAAAAGATGTTGTGATTCAATATTGGGCTGCCCAAATCCGTATAGCCTGACGTTTAAGGGTTAAACCAACTTGTAAACATGTTGTGAAACCACAAACTATGCCCTCAATTTGAAGAGTAATTGTTACTTCTTAATTGATCCATAGCTATCAACTTCATGGATGAGGGAGGTCGTTTAGAAATAAGTTTTTGTCTCTTTGGTGGTTCAAAGGAAACTTTACATGTAAGAGCATCTCCACGAGTAAGCGGGGCCGCACTCGAAACGGAGCTGCGGGCTCCTGTAGCAGAATCAATTACCCCACCAAGGGCACTGTTGGCAGCCTGGAGTAGTCAGGGCCTCCATACAAGTAGCGCGGCCCTGGAAAATGGCAGGCCTTTCCAGTGCCATCGTACGCAACTGTAGCTTTTTATGCAACCTTTTTTAGCCTTTTTTTTTAGGGTGCACAGAGCCAGCAGCTTTGGGAGACGAAGTGGGGGTTCCAAGAACCTCCCCATTGGCGGGCCAGGCCCCCTTACTGGTGGGGCACTCACAATTACAATCAGCCAGGCCAGCCTACGGCCCCGCCAAAAGGTTCAGATTTTCGAGTGCAGCCCCGCTTACTGGTGGAGATGCTCTAAGTTGAGGCCACCAGATCTCCACACCATTTCAACCAGCTTTCTAGCTTGATTGGCTCGCTCGAAGGGCCACTTTGAAGACATATTAAAAAATTAGTACAATAGGTGCCACAACCTTGCATCGAAAGCTAATAGGGTCGCTCTGCAAATAGAATTGGAGTTCTATAAAATAAATTGAAATGAAATTGTATAAAAGAAGAACCTCTTCCAGTAACAACTAGTAATCCCTTTGCGGTGTTGTTGCGCCCAATTAAATTGTAGGAAATTACTAAACCCTATCCTTGTCCCTAATCTGAACCTCGTCGGGGTATATATTTTTGTCCTTATCCTTGTCTCAAACCGTGTTTTGAACTCCTTCGTCGTATATGCTCGTCTCCTTCTTTCAAACATAGTCCATGTCCTCGTACCAAATCCATGTGTGTTCCAAACCTTATCTTTAAGAGTGTTCTAAACCACGACATGTTCCCTTGTGCATTTCCTTTTTAGTCCATGTCTCACTTTAATTGCCAGGATAAAACGACGGGAGGTTTCTTATCCACTTTTTACTTTGTAACTTTCAAAAAACAGGTCCTTTTTGCAGTTCCCATATTTTTTTAGACCATGAATACTCTTAAGTTTCATATCTCATGATGCACACGTTGGATCGGTGATTAGTGCCGATGCGAGAACATAAAGAGTACGTGTTTCTAACGATATTTTTGGTGTCTCAATTTGTCTAGTGGTTTCCAAGATCTTGTTGACAGCACAACCAACCATATATATGCTTCAAGTATACAAAGTGACATGATTTCCATACTAGATTAAAGACGTCATAAGATACGATGATTACACCTTCTACTTTTGTAAGTATAAAGCCCCAAAAAATTGGCTTGTATGAAGCTTTGGTATCACCTCCAAACAACATGTTGAGCAACAAATAACCTCCAATGTCCCCCTTGTCTATCTCTAATTGTAGCCTTCAATGAAATTATAACTAGAGGCGAGCACTAATAATACATAATCAACTCCAGTTTATACTAGGGTGGAGAAGGCCATTGATCGGTACAATTTTTTATTTATGACCAATCACATTCAAGATTTCTAATTTCAACCAATCCAATTTAATATTTTCTTATCAATTTCTTAACCAATGGACTTCTCTAGTTCTTTACCCTTGTGTAAACACATCTTTAGTGGACTTCTCTAGTTCTTTACCCTTGTGTAAACACATCTTTAGTGGACTTCTCTAGTTCTTTACCCTTGTGTAAACACATCTTTAGTGTAGGTTGAGGCTAATATTCATAATGATCATTCGTAGCCCAAACATTCATACAAATGCCCAACGATTCATCCACATACCCTATTCTTCATCCATACACCCTACTCTTCATCTACCTACGCCTAGCTAAATAGGAGGTGTACAAGGCTAGAGTAGGAATGGTTTACTGGGCATTTAAAGTGAAAGGCAAGTAAAAGTAGGGAGCTCTAAATTCAACTCTGTTTTAAAACAACCTGGATAGATAGATACTCTGGTCCCTTTCTAAGGGACCGGCGTGAATGAAGTGTCCGTTCGTTACACTAATAATCCGATGTCCACCGGTTAAAGGGAAAATAAGAATAATACTACTTCCGTCTTTCGAATGTGAACACTTTAACTACGCTAGTTTCTAGTCCCTTGAAGATACTTGACATAGTATTCCCCAAACGGCTTTGAGGTACCCATACAATAAGGTCTAAGGACCCACACAATTGTTAGGAGGACTAAAGTGATGAGCACGACGCCGGCACAAGGAGTAGAACCCACGACCTCCACAGTGGGGGCCATGAGCCCCAACCACCAAGCCAAGACCTATGGTGCCTTCTAAAACAACCTACCTTCTTAACCCTTAAATGTCTAGCTATTCGGATTGGGGCAACCCAAAAGTGGATCACAACATCTTTTGGACTTGGGCATCATGAATAGTACACTTTTCAAATGGCCTACATGGCAGCACTTTTTGATCAAGGTGACGGCCTCTCGACGTTTGTTTGGGTCCTGCATTTTGCAAGACCCAAACTATGGTCGAGAGTCCATCAGATTTTATTAATAAAAAATTCAATTACAATATTTTATTGGTTATTTTCAGTAAATTCCTTTGTACTCTCAACAAAGTTTGGACTCTCAATTCCACGGCCTCTCGACTTGGACGGCCATAGTGTGAAGCGCCCCTAAGGGTTAAGCGTATTAAGGAGCATTCTCATGTAAGACGGGTAAGGGTTCGTGGCAGCTACCAAAGTGACGGAAGCCTCCGCCTCTCATCCGTGGCAAGGTTCATCCAATAGAACGAGGACAACCCACATAGCCTGCAGCCCAACGTGCTTGGCTGTATCTCCGCTGCTACCTAAGGTTTTGGCTGCACTCCCGCCATTGCTCACGCGCTCACGCCTCCGCTGCTCCATCATGCCTCTTACATCCCTCGTAACCTCACAGCCGGCTGAATTATTGTTGAATTATTGCTGCTGAAATAGCAGGAGTGAAGTAGACTAAGTGCATCAAAATTTGGTTGTGAATAAGAAATGCACATGCTGAAAATCCTCTCAAAACGAAACGCATTGCTGCTTCGGGACGTTAAACTGTTGTTGTTCCTGAAAATGTTGTCGTTGGCTGATCGTTTGTTCGATCGTCGACGACGACGGTGAGAGAGCAAGTGGCAGAACCAGGATACTCATGTCCGAAATGCAGTACATTTGTGCATTTATTTGATATTGCACATGTCTCATGTCAATTCAGCATGTCGGTCCCTTCCAAAGCTCGCAAACACACATATTGTTGCCGGTCTACTTCTCTTTTCTTGTCGGTGAATCCCCGTCAACAAAGGTGGTTATCTCCGCAATTGATTCATTCTTTCTCATTGTTCAAACTCTCCTGGAACTCGTTAGAACTCGTCGTCCATTTTTCTAACTCAATGAGATAAACTGATGATTCTCCAAATTGATTAAGGATTCATCGTCATGTAGTTCGACGTACAGGCGTCAAGACAACAATCTTGCTGATGTTCAAACGTTTTGGGAGCAGTTTAAAATAATTCAAAAGTATGATTTGTGGGCCTCTCAAGAATGTCTGATACATGGACCTTGACAAAAAATAGTGGGATTGAGTCTGCTGAGATTAATGACAACTGTGCAATTGAATTTGCGGCCACAATCCTCTTGATCGGGTTACAAGGATAGTGTGTGGGCTCGGGTTCCTTACACTCCAAACAAGGCTCTACTCTCCGGCCCATAGTGCGGGCTGGGCATGCTCTAAGTAGCGAGCCGAAACTCTATGTAGCAGCGGGAATACTACCGGGCACGTTGGTCTGCAAGCTCTGTTAACTGCCCTCGTTCCAGTGAATATATCTCGCCACGAATCAAGAAGGTGTCAACTTGGTAGCTCCCACAAATCCGGTGATTCCGTCGTAAAAGCCCTTGGAAAATTATAGGCCACTATCAAGGGAAGATTATAAAGGGTCACTCACATGTCCCAAATATCCAAATTTAACTCCTCCTTCGAGGGAGCATTGTTTGTCCTCAAAAAAACACAAATAAGAGGACAAAGCCTCCAAATTTGTATTACAAATCCTAGTTTTATTCCAAGGGTTTACCACCTCCCACTTGCAAGCCCATTTTATATTACGAGCTCTCGTAAAACTAATTTCGAGTTGGGGACCATGGAAGTGGCCTGCTTTTTAGAAAACCTGACAGTTTTTTCAGCGACGAGTCTCCCATGGGAATGCATCCTTATTCTATGTCAAATTATGTACAAAGTAAACCAAACCGAAGTGGCAACTCTAGAGTTTTGGGTCTATGGGGTCAAAAAAATATTTATAACTTAAAATTGGGTCAGACGCAGGTCCAAAAAGCCCTCCAACAAAAATTCACTTAAGAAAGAGATTCTTTAGTACAATAGTCTAAGCTTCCAAATTGTTGAATCCGGTCGCTATCTTGCACAAGGAGCTTTTTTCATTTTCCCTGTGCATGTTTTGGAGATTTATTATGTTTTCCCTATGTGTATTCCTAGTTTGTATGTATTCCCTACGATGGAATGTTTCCTTGTGGGGATATATTCAAAGATTCAATGTTTGGGGGAAATGGATTGTTTTTATTGTAGGGAAGATGCTATTATTTCCCACAACTTTAAGTGATAACAGGAAATTGAAGCTTAGTTCTCGCAGGGAATTATCATGTAGGGAAACCTCCACACAAATATTGAAGGGAAATTAGTTCGGTCATCAGCAGTCAAGTTCACAATTATAGTGCCTTCCTGACCACCAACCCATTTTGAATTTTGTTCAATAATTCAGCTACAACTGAAGGCCAAATTTCATCCACCCTCCTTTCGAGATCCCTCAAGTACTCCCTGCAAGGAACACATGGAGTTCACTTTTGCGTATTATTGAAAGAATCACAAGAGCTTTGAAAGTGAGGGGGTAGTTACCTGAGTCCTCCCATCTGAGTTGAGCTTCGAACCTACTTGGAGTCTTAGACATGTCGAGCAGCTTTTGCACCTTTCGCATCTGCTATAAACATGTTTAGTAGTATCCACAACCTTCTCATCTCAAAATGACCAAATAGCCACTTCCATATCTATGATGGTCTAAGAAAGTCTTGGGTAGAGAATGCATCATCAAAAAAGAATACGGTATGCATTGTAGCAGGAACCATCCTAATGAAATGAACAGTCAAATGCTACTCCCACTAGGGACTTTCCAATATGAAGCATGTAGGCTACTTACCAGAAGAGGGGAACGAGAGCTTTCACTACTATACGCATGTCAAAAGCAACTGAAGTCGGTATATACAACACATCATTTCTGAAGTAACTATGCTGCGGTATCGTGCTTCCCTTCATCTGTCCAACCCGTTAATAGAAAAATCCAAAAGTAAGCACATTGCTCAGATATAGATGATCTGGAACCTAACAAGTAAAAACAACAACAACGAAAGAACAACAACAAAAGAACAACAACAAAAAAGTAACAAAAACATATAACCTTCACGATCACTTGACATACTTACAACTATAAGAGCGTGCATGCATCTTAATGCAAGTTCAGGAGCATGTTCGGTGGAATGGTGGTGGGTAGCCCCTTCTGTGTGAGTGCAGGCTTCTTGATCTGCTCACCATCCGCCAATTGCAGCTACCTAATGCTCGCCCCTCCACTACAAGCCCCCACGGCAAACTCCATCTCACTTTTTAACTTAAGACACCTCTTCAATCTACACACCTTCCCATGCAACCGGCATGCCTCTTGATGATCTAATCACCGCGTAATTTGAAGTAACGTATTTTCCCAAGCACCTCCAAGAATACAATGAAGTCTTAATAGATGCTTTGAATTGGCCAGGCTTCCCAGAAATTCTCTTGAGGATACTTAAGTAAACAAATCCGACATAAGGATGATTCGAATCTCCTCTTATCTCTTCATCTACTTCGTCCCTCTCCAAATGTATTGGCAACGTGATCTTCCTAACTACTCCAACTTCATACCTTCCAGAGCCTTCAATTTCTTCAAACCAATATAGCCGTCCCACTTCAGGCCATGGTGGCAATAGTGATCTATAATTCTCATTTAGCAAATGGAATCTAACCCGCAAATCACACAACTCATAAGCTATAAAGACATCCTTTCTACTAGGCATAGGATGAATCATGAACTTGTGAAGCAACATTTGCACTGGTCTTGTGTCATTTCCAAAGTATTGTCTTGGTTTTGACTTGAGTATCCTCATATGTGATAATTCGGAATGCAATGCTTCACTGATGCCTTCTGATATCGGCAATTGCTCAAAGTATTCAGCCGTAAAGAAAATCTCATGAACTCCAAGAAATTCATGCATAAAAATTGAGACTATTTTTCCTTTCCATGTCCAATAACCAAAATCTTGTACTTCAATTTCTTCGAATCCGTCAGGCCTAACGACTACCAAGTCATTTAGCTTGTATCTTTTCCCTTCATGTATGAGAAAAGATAATTTCTCAACCTCTTCATTAAACTCATAAATTGTGTCTTCTGTCAAAAGCCCTTGCTCCTTCCAATACCCCATCAAGTAGCTTTTTACACTCTTCAACATGTCTCTTTTATTTCCATGTTTCCATCCAACAGTAACACCCTTCCTTCTCAACATTTGTTTGCAAGGACATTCGGACACAACCTCTTGCAATTTCCACAATTCGATTGCAGACTCTCTTGATGAAGTAATAAAACATCCATTCTCGTGATCAACAGGGCATTCATTTAAACTAGAACCTGCTCATAAAAGAAAATTCAAAAACTTAATAAAATTTCTCTTATACTTTAGAATGTAAAATTAAAAAACACTATAATTCATGTGCACTAATAGAAACTTCAACTTAGAAAAAACAGAAAAGACATACCTTGAATTACTTGCCTACTACCAGAAGTTTTCAAATTCATATGCAAGACATGAATTGCTCTTTGGGGAGGAAATAGTAAGTCCAAATCGGTGTGCTTTTGCTTGTATAAAGAACAATACGATGTTCTTGCATGGTAAGCTGCATATGTCAATTCATTCTCTTTTTTGTTTGTTTTGATACTCAAATAGCTTGACACCTTTCTTTCATGCTGAAAACACCAAAAAATGTCATGTGATCCATGCCTTAATATATCATCGAACAACTCACCATTTCCTACACCAAAAAGAAACAAAATATAAATTAGTACATTTTCTCCAAGATTAGTAAGTGATTGATCTTTCATTATGTATTGAATTTCAATCATAGATCAAGAGTTTGAGACCCTTCGAAACATGAACAATAGAAATGATAATAAACAAACCTACTACATGTTCCAAGATGGAACCGTTTGGCCCGTTGGTTTCTTCCCATCGAACTCTGTATGCGGCTAAGTATTCCCTTGCAATGGTCATAGATTCAATGGTCCATCCATGACTTCGGGTGTGATTAAAAAATAATCGACAAACTTCGGTCAAGATAAGACCAAGAAAACAAAGGTCGTGTGTCTTCTCATACCCCATTCGATCCAACACATATGGTAAACACCATTGTATAAAAAGAATAAACTCCTCTGCTTTCCAGTATCCAAATCTTGTTGTGATACCACTTGGCCACCTTGCACCCAAATCACTTGGTCTGTGACAAGTAACTTCTTCTAAAGCTTTTTCAAGTTGAATACTTTTGGAATTACAATCTTCCTTCAGCTTCAAAATATATTTCTTGAAAATGCATAAAGGTAATATATGCATCACGTCATAAACCAAATCCAAAGACAAATCAAACCCATATAGGTAATACAATCGCCACAATTTTGAAACACCAGTGACGCAAATTTCTCTGGTATCGACCATACCCAATTTATGTACCTGCAATTTCCAAAACATTAGATGATGATAATCAATTGTATAATATTTATACATGAAGACTAAGTTATTTGAACCTACACAACTTGCAGGAGAAAATAACTAAATAAAGTATAATCTCAAAAAGTTCAGTAGTTGACTAACCTCAGATATTAAACTTTTCACTGAACGTACTGGTGGTGGATGACACGCTTGCCTTCTTGTGTCAGAGTACACTACTCTCTTTCTGTACAAACCTTGCACCATGGTGTCCCTCCTGCAAGCATTGTAGCCTTTGTCTTTCAAGGCTCCAATCTTACATTGAGCTGGATGATCTCCAGTCCATAGCATGAGTATGCCTCGTAATCTTACTATTCCATCGTCAAAAATTGGCAAATGAGGAGAGATCAAATGGGGTGGATAATTATACTTCACCATAAAACCCTCTGTAAAAATCATTTCCAAATCGTGAATCAATGGCTCAACGAATGCTGTCAAAATATGATCTTCACAATCTTTGATGATTTGCTTTGAAGATGCAGGTATGAAGATCAACGGAATAGGCCCAAGACTGTTATTCTTTCCTCCATTCAAGACTTCAATCTCCACTACCCAAGTGTCTTTGAACTTTGTCGTTGCTGTCAAGAACCCATCCCAATGCCCAGCTAATGCAAAATTTCTTGGATCCCCCTTAACAAATCAATAACACAAAGAAAGTTAATAAATGAGATCAAACAATAATGCAAAAGAAAATCATGTTTCACAAGACCGGTTTATTGTACTTACTCGTATGAAAGTCTTCTTGGAAGTAATAGTTGAAAAGCATGCCGAACAATCAAATGTGTATTCTTGAGTAGTTGCATTCCACCCATTTTCTAATTCTTGACACGGAGTTGGAAAGGCACGAAATACCTCTCTACAAGTTGGGTTGCTACATTTTACAAGAGCCTCCCATTCTTGTTGCGGATCCCAAAATGCTTGGTACTTCTTAAATTTTGAACCATCCCAGATTTCACAACTCTGAGAGACAGGGTTATGAGGATTAACACCACGCCACTTACTTCTGTTCCTCCAATGCTCCAAAAACTCATGACATCGAGTACTATTGCCACTGAGTTGCTCCAACTCCCTTGCTAGTGGTAAATAATCAAATGGAAGAATGTTTTTTCGAAGTGCACCACAAATAAGACATTTTTCTCCACATTCTTTGCAATTTCGGCGGAGTTTTACACCATTTTCACAGTTGCACTTCACTGTAAGTGGTCCTTCATAAAGATCTTCAAAACTGGGACTTAGTAATTGCGCATTATGTGGCATTTCAATACTACCCGTGCAGACCCTCCACCGGATTGGTTTGGACATCCCTTGCTCTTCATAATCCTTCAAAAGCTGGTCATATGAGGTTGGAATGCAGCTCAATTCTTCTCCAATTGATCCCGCAATTGAATCCAAAAAACACTGATTACCTTTTCAAAAATCAGTTCATATTCTCATCAACAAGAATATTGAACATGTATCAAACATTATAAATTCAAAATTTCATTACCAGCATATGTAAAAAGTTGACCAATACTCATGGAATCAATCTGATCAGTAGACTTTTGAGAAAATATTCTTCTCATAATTCTGTCCTGGATATCCACAGGAACCTTTGCTGAATCCATATCTGACTGTAGAAACACCATCTGTGTCTTCATGGCCGATTCTATGGTGGAGTCTCTGCTAGAAGGTGGTGGAATTTGTCCATCTCCAAAATCGAAAACATTAGCCTCTTCACCCTTGTCTTCCTCCGTTAGCACTATATCATCCTTTTGCCATTCGTTAAGTCTAACCACTTCTTGAACAATGCCTTGATTTGAACCATTCTTGAAATCTTCTAAAGAGTTTCGTTTTCTTTTGTGCCTATAATATGATGCTTCACAAACTTCTTTTCCTTGACAATTAGGAGAAAAACATCGAAATTTCCTCCTCCATTTTGAATATGTAGAATCCATCATCTGTTGAGAAGATAAAACAAATTGAGGCCTCAATCAAAATGTAAACTACATGCCATGCATGATTATATCAGAACACCAGATTCGCAACTCGCTTCCATATTCACGAGGAAAATTTCCAAGAACTTAGCACCAAACTTATTGCATAAGAGACAAAGTTTTCCTCAACGCAACAGTACGCTTGGTTTAGAAGAATACTTACAGCCGAAAGATCGCAACGAACACGATCAAATGCTTCTTGATGTCCTTAGTTTGCTCCTCCTTGCAAATCTAAGCCCAACGTGACCCGCACCCAAGCGCATCCCAGCTTCTTTTGTGTTTCTGTGTCAAGCGCTTCATCCCCTACTCTGTCTAAGCTCAACGTAACCTGCACCCAAGCGCATCCCAGCTTCTTTTGTGTTTCTGTGTCAGGCGCTTCATCCCCTACCCTATTCTGTCTAACATCTCCGCAACTCAAAACTAGGGGGAAAAATGAAGACAACAATCACAAAAACGCAACTCACGCAAGCACAAAAGTGATGCAAACATCATGATTGCAATGTGCAAAGCACTAAGTGACACTGTTCTCCACTAAAGCCGTAAAGCGTTACATCGCCACTCCACCACGTCCAATCCATCCTGTCATAATCACAACCAGCCGCCCATTATCATTGGATGACAAATTTATCATTCATTTGGATGGATGAAAAGTATGACAAAACTTTGTTAGCTTCAAGGTATAAACGCCAGGCCAGTTTTCAAACTCATCTTCTTCTCTCGCTCTCGCACGGTGGAGGTTTACTTCACTTTCTCTTAGGAATTGCCGATTGCGCATGTTGCGACGTATGGCACTGTGATCCATGAGTGAGTGCGTTGCTAGTCTGGTGCGTATTCAGTTTTTCTTAGGAATTTTTGCCGATTGCTTATGTTGCGACGTACGGCACTGTGATCCATGAGTGCGTTGCTAGTCTGGTGCGTGTCTATATGGTTCTTAGGAGTTTTTTCGTACATTTTTTCCTTTTTTTTAGTGTTTATGTTGCGTGAAGTTGAGAAATAGAAATAGTTGCTATGCTTCTTCGAAGTTCGAACAAGTTGAAAGTTGAAATTTCATACGGAGAAGAGTTTTCGGTACATTTGATATATTTCGGCACAGTCGTCATCAGTTGTGCACATTTGATGATGATTTTCAGATATCACGTTTCACAGGTACGTTCAAACTTGTGCATTGCGAGGAGTGGCCTTAACACTACAATACCGAGGTAATTTAAATCTACACACTTATAAAACTCTTTTGATTTTTGAACTCTTCATGCTCTTTGTGTTTTTTTGTCACTCTTTGTGTTCTTAAGTAGGTATTTCGTAGTATACAATCATGGAAACTACTTTTACTGTAATTTTTGCTACCCTTGCAAATCTTGCTACTCCTGGATGCTGTCATATTGTGCTCCTTTTAATCATATTTTATTTTATGTAATTGCTCGTTAGATGTACTGTAATTCTCATTTTGTTTCAAAATTGAATAAATCACATGGAGAAAATATGTTAATAGTAGAATACATGAGGTTCAAGTTCTCTCTAAGTAATTTCAATCATTGTGAGTCAGACTTAATTGAAGAGATTCGGCAATATACGCAAGATGAGGAACAAAGACAACATTGTTCCATTTTCTAAACCTGTTGCTTTCCCTAAGCGAGGAAAGGTAGTTTGCACAGTCAGGAAAGGTGCTTTTGACAACATTGATTGTAGTCGGATAGATCAGAAAAAAATGCGATCATGTATTCAAGATGGAAGTGAGAAACTCACAGATTATGAAAAGCTCAGAGCAGAAAATATCAAGAGAAATTCCATTTTCCTCTCGACACTAGGAATACCAAAAATTGGAAGTATTCAAAAAAAGAAGAAAGATGCAAAGTCACAGAAGGTGAGAGGTCATGATGTAGTAGTGCCGAGTGTTTTAGAGGACCTCTGTTGGAGTTGCAAGAATAAATTAGGCAGTCCTAGTTCACTTTTTTGTGGACAGTGTGGAAAAAGGCAAGCAGATCCACAATCTATAGATTGTTCAAAGGAAGATCTCAACAAAGGTTGTGAGGAGTCAACGGAAGTTGAGGATCAAGAGGTTGATGAAGGCATCGAAGTTCCAGATACTCTCTTGACTTACGAGCGTGTCTTTCACCCAAGACCTGGAAGGTTGCCTACATGCAAACTACGGGGAAGAAGTTTCTAAAAGCACATCATCCAAGGCAAAGATGAGAAGTTAAACTTAAACCACAAGGATGTTCGTCGGTGGTTTTGGACATGAATGATGAATTCACAAGTGACTTTTTCAAGCACCCTTCCATTCGTCACGATCCGGAAATGATGAAGAGACTCACCGAGTTTGTGAAGGCTCGAGAACCCCGAGCTTGTGACTTTGTTGTTCATTGAACAAGGAATTTCTCTGCGTTGGAAAGTCGATGACATTGTACGTTACGCAATAGAGATCAAGCACTATCGAAGGAAGCTCATGTGATGATCAGGTAAATTCTATTAGTGACATTCATCATTTTTTATCTTGTATTGAGCAAGTTTTGTGAAATTTTATTGTATTTTTTGTTGTTCAAGTAGTATTGAACTAATGAACTAGTGTTGCTGGAATGTGCAGATTTGCAAATGTCAAAATTTTACAGGAATTGCGGTTTGGAGGCTTTCTTAGTTGCGGTGGAACATTCAGTTGATCATTGATCATGTAGTTCTGTGATAGTTTGGTTTGAGGAGATCATTTTGATCCTTTAAAAAAAAAAAAAAAAAAAAAGTGGTCATTAGTGATTTTAGTGGTCATACTTGTCCCCATTAGATTTTTCTTTGGGAGTCTCGGTGGGAAATTGAAAACAAATTCATCGGATGGTATTGTACACAATTTCTTTGGAAAATGCAATGAAATCCCGTTGGAAATTTTGTATAGAAATCACCTTTAAGAAATTAACACACATTTTCCTGCATAATTTGTTGACGTTTTCTTTTGAGAATTTTCTTTCAAATCGCCTGTGTAGGTTTTACCTCTGTCACTTTTCCCTTCGACAACAACTTTCCCTGTGCTTTGAAAAATGAGGCTATCCAAACAGGGAATATTGACCAAAATTGCCTACAGGAAAAGCAAAAAATGTTCCATGTGTTGGGCAGCCTGCTACGGTAGATACATCCAGACGCACTCCCTTAATCGGACAACCTCTTTCCTAGATTTTGTCACTTGTTTCTTAGACTACACTAAATAGGTAGATTAGTGTTAGATTTTTATAAGATTAAAAAATGCTGTAAGTTTTTAATTTGGATTTAAAAAATTACCAAGAGTATTTGATTCCAATACTGTGGAAGGATCCGCATCTTCAGGAATGTAGAGGGTAAAAATATTGACCAAGAGTAAAAACTTATAACATGTTCATATAAATTAGTGTATCTAACACTATTCTACCTATTTAGTGTAGTCGCCCAATACATATTTAGAGTGTTTGGTCAGAGGAAAGGCTTCGCTAGACTTTTCTAAAATTTGTATTCGATTATCTGAAAACGCAGAAATATTACAAAAATGTGGAAAAGATTGTTTTTTCTATATGCCAATCACTGAAAAATAGTAAAGCACACGCGTATGTAGTATGGCAAGTGTTCAAAAATAGGTGTACTTACCCTTACCCTTTCCAGCACTTGAAATGGAAGCCTAGTCACCTCTTGTTTCTTTTTTCCTAATTTTAAACAGTAAATGTACTGATTTATTGCGCAGTCAGCTCTTGTTAGATACGGTACGTGCAGTCTTTAAGAGTAGCAGTGCCCGCCGGTACCAACTACACAGGTGATTAACCTATTTTAGGGTGCTCTTGGCGCTCTCTGTGTTGTATTCACCAAGATTCTATCTTCATATCTTCTTTCTTTTCCCCCGAAACAGTCAACTTAGTCTTTTGTTTTTTTCTTTTCTGGGGCCAGTTTGCACTGCGGTAGAGAAGTCCACCGATCATGAAAAAAAACAGAGAGGGAATTCTCAATTGTGAATGGTTGAAAAAGTGCTTCATGACTGGTGGGTGAATAAAGCAATGGTGGTGAATTTTTCTCATGGATGATAAAATGACATGGTGACACTTTTTGGAGAAAGAGTTTTTCGGAGGTGGAGTTTCTTTTCGTGCCTCAAGAGGCTAGACAAGAAACCATTGTTTGGGAGAGCGTCCCTCTTCAATAAAGTAATGTGGATAAAATTGACAAAATACTAATGTGGTATCGCTTTGAGAAGGGCCGGTAAAGTATATAAGCTCTAGAGGTACAAATTACGTCTTAGATTTCCAAATGTGTCTGCGCAAGACTCTATCTACAATGTTCACTTGAACATTGTTTTTCATAAAAAAATTTAAGTGGAGTAACTCCCCCCCCCCCCACCTTTTATTTTTATTTGCCTATGATGAATGTTCATGTAGGAAAATATGATTATATTATAATAGGTAATCTTTATCCTTTGGTGAATTTATCGTCAACAGCAAAATCCTCCATTGTCCTTCTATAGTAGTCTTCTCCTTTAGGTGTTTAGACTATAACACGTCAAGACTTGTTGAGAAAATTATTGTCTTTAACTCTTCTCTGGTACATTCACCATTTGCGTCATATAGCTATGTCTTGGGCAAGCATTCTTGACCAACTGGTGGCCTTCTCGACCGTAGTGTAAACCGGACCTCAACTTAAACATCCCATCGGAGGCGTAGATCAGTGATTGTAGACCAAGCGTATGTTATGCTCTTTAAATTTGGCAAGATACATAAACGCATCTTTCTAGAATCCAACCATATGGAGGATGACAGTTAGTGTGCATTGTGTTGAGAGAATATTTTGGGGAGTGATCGATCCCAGTGATTAGAGAAGATTACATGAAAAGAAACAACAAGATAAGAGTCTACTTTAGCTGCAGGCTCTTAATATTGTAAGAAAAATGCAGGTGACACCACATCTTAATACCAACGTTGATTAGAAGCGTAGAAAAAGAGAAATTCCACTCAATTTAGAGGCCACGTGAATAGAGTGTTCGTAAGAACTATCCTTGTATGTATGCCCGTGTGAGAGCTCGTAGTGGCTGTCTTGTTTCGTTATTGTTTATTTGTTACCTTTATGAATGTAATGTTAACAAGCAATGCCTTTATGAGGTAATTTGATGAAATTTAAGTTAATTAAGTTCTGAATACAATATGCATGTTAAAAAATGATTGTTGCAAGGCCTTAGATAGGACGTTTGGTACTAATTTAAGCTTTAGGTTAGATTTAGTATAGAAAGACTAGAGGAGGGAAGATCCCCCTAGTAAATCCTCAAATTAAGAATATGGTTAGTTGCTTAATTTAGGATTGAGTGTTTTGCCATGAGCCTTGCGCAATTAGCTTTTAATGTTCATGCTTGTGTTTATGGCTTGATTGTCTTGGTTTCGTTTATTTAACTTCGTGGTGATAATTGTGAGTTACATCCATTTGTGAAGATTCTTTGAGATGGAACGCTATGGAGGAGCACCATTTATCCATAGAGGTCTAGTTAGGGTTTGAGCCTTAGTTAGGGCCAGGGTGAGCCGCCTCTTTGGCGACTCTTATTTTGTACTTAATATCTTGTCTCCAAACTATCTGGACCACTCAATCTAGTAAGAGTAGGAAAAGGAAGGCCATAAGCCTCCTTCTCCTTCATCTTGTTTGTCTCATCAATCTCTTGTTTGTCTACTTCTTCTCCTTTGTAATGCTTAGTTAGAGTACGAGTAGGGAGGTAGGTGGACTACCCTCTCAATTTTGTTTCTCTTGATCTCTTCTTGAATTGCTTAGTTGTTGGTAGAAGAAGGAGGCCGTGGCCTCTTCTATCAATTCTCTCAATCCCCATTAAATACCTCTCAGTTTTTCCGCCCGCATAGCTGTGGAGCTTGGTCTCCCACCTTCGCTTGTACTGGCACTGCCATTGAATGTTGCTGAAGAGGGGCAGAAGCACTGCAAATACGAAACAACAGGCTGCGAAGGCGACCAAACCCCTAAGAGACTATGTAAGCAACGAAGAGCTGATCGAATTTTTGCTGCTCTTGGCGGAGGAAGCAAAGGCGCTGGGTCGCAAGCTCGCTAAGAAGCGCTCGAGACTCCCCGAAAACTTAAAAAAGGGGACGGTTCTAAAATTCTCGAAGGAAAAGAGCGGCAACTTTGGATGAGTGGAGGAAGAGCAGAGGAATGTCTAGAGTTCAATCCACCTCGTCGTGCTCAAAATCAAGCGCCTACTCCGGAGGAGGTGACTCCTTCGAGCAGATGACGACAAGGAGAGGCGAAGAAAGCTCGCCTGATTATAGGTAAGAACATGACACGGAAATGGAGGGCGCAAGTTCTGACTACGGAGATAGCGAAGAGAAAAGCCCAGTAAGGGAGGCGGGCTTCCGGGAGACCTCGCCTTAGAGCGAGGACTCGAGCCTAAAGGAATCGAGAGCCATGCTGCAGCAAGAGTCAGCCACCCATAACGAGGCTTTACCGCTCAACGGCCCTCAACTCTAGCTGCGCGGAGTTGTTGCAATGTACCATAACCAATCGCTGCAGGGCATGCGCAACCCATTCCTTGACAATACATTTTCTGACCTTAATATGTTGGAATTCTCCAAATTAACATGTCGCACCTGTGAGTCAGGTATTCGTGCCCAAGAACAAGCTTCAGAGTGCAACCGCCCTTCCAATGAGCCACTAAGCGCGAGCCACTAAGCGCGAGCCACTAAGCGCGAGCCACTAAGCGCGAGCCACTAAGCGCGAGCCACTAAGCGAGATGCTGCTAATCTTCAACGCGTGGCTACAGAACTATAGGCTTGAAGAGTTGCAACTCCCACCGTCCGTCATCCCCAACCCCATCGAGGCACATAACCCAGGAGAGGGTAAAGTGTGTAAAGAAGCCTCTTTGCCTCCTAGTGAGTCTCCTATGCCCCATGGCAATGAAGTCCGTCCAGTCACTAATTTAGCGAATATTGATCCATGAAAGTGGCAATCATTAGTCAAAACCTTCAAGGGTTAAATGATGATAATAAATGGAAAAGAGTCCAAGATTATTATAGAATACATCTTGGGAGTGTGGATATCATTTGTACCCAAGAAACCAAAATCCGTGGAATGAAATTCTCTTATCTTCCAAACCTATTTTAGCAAGGAGCCAAGTTTTATGGAGTTGAAGCTCAAGTAGCATACAACAATGAGTTAAGGCATGATCGGGCATGGTGTGGGGAATTGGAATATGGATTTCACCTAAAATCGCTCACTTAGCTCATAGTCATGGTTTCACTAATGATGGGCAAGCGCAATGGGTGAGACTGTCTGACTTAACTGGGGGTGACATAGCTATTCTCAATGTTTATTGCCCGCATAATTCCCCGCAAAAATGTCTTCTTTGGGAAGAGCTTATGAACTCCCTTCCTCAAGGATGTAGATGGGTCGCCAGGGGAGACTGGAACTTTGTAGAAAATGCTAGGGATAAGTCCAACAACCATGCCACTAATCGATCCATAGAAGAGAAACGCCTCTTTCACGAGTCTAAGGCGCTCCTTCAAATTGAGGATAACTTTCCTAGAAGCAACAAGATCGAATTCTCTTGGAATAATAGGAGAATGGATGGTCAAAGGATTTTAGCCCGCCTTGGTCGGACGTATATATTTGAAGGAAGCCAACCTCAACCATCTTACAAATCCTATAGGATTTTTGGTGACACTTCATTCTCATATCACCTTCCCGTTTGGAGAGAGATTCATATTACTGCCTTCGAGACCAACCCCTCTAGATTTCTTTTGAATTCTTATTTTCTTAAAGATGAAGTAGTGAAAGAGAACATCAAGAACATTTGGGCAATTAACTCCCATCTACCTTTCTTTGGAAAGATTAGAAGAGTTATCAAATTTTATAAGGATTTTTGCTTGAAGAAGGCAAGAGATAGAAGATAGGAAGAAGATTTGGCTAGAGAGAATATTGTAAACGCTATGACTTCCCTTAAAGATAACGCTAGCATCAGAGAAGCCCAAGACCACTTCTCCACCCAACTTGACAAGCTCAGAGAATTAAAAGACAGGAAGATTAAGGGCCAGGAGCTTAGGAGTAAATTCAAGTGGATGGAGGTGGGTGACTCGCCCTATAAAGAATTCTTTGCATCTAAAAAAACTAGATCCTCCGCCTCTAGGATTACCGAGCTAGAAGATGAACATGGAACTAAACACATGTCTCAAAAGGATTTAAAGAACATTTGCCAACAATACTATGAGAAACTCTATAAAACTAGACCGCAAGTAGACAACAATGAGGCGGACGAAAAATTGTTGCACTACTTAGACAAGCGCCTTATGCCTAGTATGTGTGAAGACCTTGAGAAGGACATCAAATCTCCGCGTCCTAACGGGATCACATGTGAGTTTTTTCGTGAGTATTGGGGCCTAGTGGGTGATGAGTTTACTCGCATGATATTAGAGAGCATAGCTAGTGGGAAATTTATGCCCGAAGTTACTAAGGGGATGATAGCCTCTTGCACAAAGGGGGTAGTAGAGTTGTCTTGATTAATTGGCGCCCAATTTCTCTTCTTAACGTTAGCTACAAGATATATGCAAAGGCGCTCCAACTTAGACTCTAACCGGTACTCATAGATGTAATTAGCCTAGAGCAATCGGCTTTTTTGCCTTTGAGATTCATTTTGGACAATTTATTGCTTACTTATGAAACCATAGGATGGGCCGAATAGTCATCTCAACCCCTTTTATTCCTCAAGCTTGACTTTACCAAAGCATATTATTTTTTATTCTGAGGCGTTGAATACCATGATCAGAGAAGAAACCAAGAGAGGAAACGTCAAAGGCATCCTTCTCTCAGGAAATGAGCGTCAACAGACTTTGGCACAATATGCAAATGACAAGTCTTTTTCCCTTCTCGGCGAAGAAGAAACAGTTGGAAACCTCATAGGCCTCCTTAATATTTTCTGTGAGGCCACGGGACTCTTAATTAATTGGACCAAGTCCTCAAGCTACTGGAAGTTTGGGTCCAACAATGACCGCCCTCCGTGGACTAATCACATCACTGGGATTTCATGGGCCGACAACAACAACGTGAGCAAGCTTCTAGGGGCTCCGTTTGGCTTGTTTCTTGACTCTAAAGGCATTGATGATCATTTGGCTAACCGCATGATGAAGAATCTTAATTTTTGGAGCTCTATTAAGTTGAATCCCACAGGACGTAGCGTCATCGCCAATCACGTCCTCTACTCAGTCCCGCTATTTTTCCTATCAGTCTGCGGAGGTACCAAATAAGGTATCAACAAAGTCCAAAGCACTATTATAAACTATCTTAACGATGGCTCGGTAGAAAGGACAAGGGCTAGAGTTAGTAAGTTGAATTGTTGTCAACTAAGAGAAACATGAGGACTCAATATGATGAACCTTGAAGATGCCACTTGCGCATTGCTCACTAAGTGGATTCTCAAAGCTTTGGAGCCAGGGACCTCGAACCTCCACCACCTCCTTAGATTTAGACTTGAAGCGCAAGCCTTGGCTTGGTGGTTAGGGCTTAGGCCCCCAATGAGGAGGTCGTGGGTTCTATTCCCCATGCCGGCGTGGTGCTCACCACTATAGTCCACCCAACTATTGTGGGGGGTCCTTGGACCTTGTTGTATGGGTACCTCAAAGCCCTTTGGGGGGATACTATGTCAAGTATCTTCAAGGCACTAGTAACTAGGCTAGAAACTAGCGTAGTTATAGTGTCCACCCTCGAGAGGGGGAAGTAGTATTGTTCCAATTTCCCCTTGTCCGGTGGCCATCGGGATATTAGCACTACGAACGGACACTTCATTCACGCCGGCCCCCTTAGAAAGGGACCGGAGTTTCTATCTATCTAGACTTGAAGCGTATCAGCCCTACTCAGGGGGAAGGTGGCAGCCTAGCCTCCACCACTTCACCCTTCTGCGACATCAGTTAAGAAAATGATCGGCAGTATGGAACAGAATAGCAACAGCACGGAAGAAAATTTTGCCCTTCACCAAATACACTAGCCCTTCTAACTCTGATGAGTTGATGACATGCCACCTTTGGTTGTGCCTTGAAATCAATGGTATTGGGCTAGGATTTTCTAAGGCCAGAGCCGCTCAACTCTCAAAAAATGGTATGAGCTTCGTCAAAGACATTTGGTTCAACGTCGACTTTATCTCATTTGAAGCTAGCAAAACCAAGTTTGGTCTCCTTGACATTGAAAGAGGAGCATGGGAGAGTCTACTCTCAATCTTAGGACCCATTGGAATGACATGTTGACAATAGAAGAACGCAAGCGCAAAATAAAGAGTGGTTGGCTATCTATTCTTCTAACACTAGTGATGACCCCAACGTCATATTCCAAGCTACCAAGGAGTTCCAACCATGGATTAGCAATAGGCACGTTGAGATTCTCAAGGGGATAGAAGCATATACTCTTAGAACCCCCTCTTTCTGCCTTCAAATGCTAAATGACAAAGTTGTTAGAACACGATATTCATTATATTAGGAAAATTCCATGATTTTGGGAAAATGCAATTTAGCTCGACTCGAGCTAAACTGCATTAAATTGGGAGATTGAAAATCTCTCAAAATAAAGAATATCGAGTTTTAGCATAGATGGCCACATGGCAAGAGTTAGAGTTGCACAAGTCAAGAGAGGACCAAAGAAGAAGTTAATTCATATCTTTTATGGCCGTATTGAGAGTTTGATTTGGGACCCGGGCCGGTTCCGTTGAATAGATAAGGAGAAGACCCCACTCATGGAATTTACTACCAAGATAGGTAGAAAATTCTTAAGCTAGCTCCGCCATCTAGACAATATAGTTGAGAAGAAGTGGAGTGGAATTCTCCCTAGCAATTATAAGCTGAAGTGGCTGAACACATGGAACAAGCAAAGAATTAGAAAGGAAGCCGGGCTCATTTGGACCATTTGGCATAGAGCGGTAGCGGTCAATGCATGGAGAGGAAAGGTTCAGTCCAACATTGATCAACAGTGCATTGTTTACAACGAGGACAAGAAACAAACAGTCCTTCATAGATTTTGGAAATGCCCCTCCGCCGTGATAGCATGGCAATGGTGTTTGAAAATGCCAGAGAAATTAACGCAAAAGCCTAACACTAGGAGAACGCAAAGGGAGACCCGAGCACCCGCGCTCAACAGGAAACAATGTATCTTTACTTATAGGATGCCCAAGAGGTCTAACTACGTGAGTAGACTTTGGCTTCTCCTCAGAGGAGTTGTTTTATGGACTCTATGGCGCAAAAGAAACGATGTCACCTTCAACAACAACAACACTTGAACAAAAGAGAAGATAGAGGTGTTCCTTCGAATGGGACTTATAGACTATGGAAAGCTTGTGTAGAAGAAAGTCAAGAAGGCATGCACCAAAAACCCAGATGAGGAATGGGACCTTATTGAACAATTCAAGGGCAATTGGTGCACCAACGGCGTCTTAGGTGCATGGAGAAATAATCATCCAAGTTGGCACCTTACGGAAACCATAGGTGTTTAGTATTATATTATAGTTGATGTCACCTTGTATTTCTAGTTACTCTTTACTTGCGCCCGGACCTTGTCTTGCTGACGTCGGACATGGTCCGGCTTTACCGGACCTAGCGGAGGTTGCTTTGTACTCTTCTCATTGCAGTGAAGGTTCTCATTTATTTGTGTCAATGAAAAAATTTAAAAAAAAAAAAATAAAAAATAAAAAAAAATCCAACATCCACCACAAAAATGGAGGGGGGCAAGGCCATCCACTAAAAGTGAGGTGTAAATAAAGGCACCACAAGCCTTCGCTTGGTGGTTCGGGCTTAGGCCCCCAATGAGGAGGTCGTGGGTTCTATACCCCATCCCGGCGTGGTGCTCACCACTATAGTCCACCCAACTATTGTGGGAGGTCCTTGGACCTTGTTGTATGGATACCTCAAAGCCCTTTAGGGGGATACTATGTCAAGTATCTTCAAGGCATTAGTAACTAGGCTAGAAACTAGCGTAGTTATAGTGTCCACCCTCGAGAGGGGGAAGTAGTATTGTTCTAATTTCCCCTTGTCCGGTGGCCATCGGGATATTAGCATTACGAACGGACACTTCATTCACGCCGGCCCCTTAGAAAGGACCGGAGTTTCTATCTATCTATCTGAGGTGTAAATAAAGGTGGCCCACGCTACAGTGGGCAAAGTCGGGTTGTCGGTTCATGTCTATTTTGGCCTTAAATAATGTATGTGATTGGCCATACCAAGGCTTTTCCATAATATCACATATGCACCGCTCTTTAACTCAAGTTGTAGGACACTTATTGGAATGATTGGTTGTATTCAAATTTCCAAGGCTTTCAATTGTCACCTCGTTTCCACTTTATCGATACGACATTCCAAAGATATTAGACTTTGATGAAACTTCATGTGATTCAAATTTAGTCAGATAGAAGCTCACCAAATTGTAATTGACCACAATATGGCCTTACTCGACTTTAGGGGTTAAACATTATAACCTCACTAACAATAAGAAATTTGGATATAAAGTTTAAATGTGCCCAAAACTCCCAAATTGCAGTATATACCTTTTTGTTCTCCAAAATTTACCAAAAATCAATTAGATTGCAGGAACTTAAAAAATTCACCATAAATGGAGATTTTGATTTTTTTCAGTTTTTATTTTTTGTACTTGTAACTTTGGTTCTTGGGCATGGTCTCATCGCCCGGATTTTCAACCTAATGATTCTTGACATGTTGTTTTTTATCGTCAAAAATGAGTCTTTGTATTTAAATTTCAGCATACCTCCATGAGAAAAATCAAGCATGTCTTTAGTTTTTATAGGTCCTACAAGGGTAAAAATTGTATAGTTGTGATCCTCTCTCACTTAGGAACAAGGATTTGAAGAGCCTTGATTCAAATTTACTCTTGAATTTGATTTTTTTGGGCTCCCAAAACACTTCAAGCCCATTTATTCCTAATGAAGAAGACTTCTTTTTTTGAACTTTAAACATTACTATCTCACCCACCGTATAGAATTTTAAATTAAGACTCAGGGTACACATACAAGTGAGATACTAGATCCTAGTGTAACATACTCGGAATTTCAAAATCCACACCTTGCAATGAAAAGAGAAAGTTTTTTAGGCTTTTTGGCAGTTTTGAGGCCTCGGGACAGAAAATATCAACGGACACTGTAGATCAACACGTTTTTGGAAGCCCATTTGCCGATAAAATCCTTTGGCTGGAAAAAGTACCATACTGTAGACAGTACACTGGATATTTGCCAACCAATCCTGATGAACAGATTTGGAAATGAAGCTGCTCCTCGACATGAGCAAACAAAACTTCTTTTGTACTGTAGAACTGTGTTGTCACAGTGCACATAAATAGAAAGTAACTATAAGGAAAATTATTATGGCTGCAATGCAATTCATTTCTTTCTTTACTTAACCCCTAAAGATCCAAGAAAGCAGAGATGATTTTTTGAGATTTCCTCAGGAAAAAAATTCAGCCAACTTTGACCATTATAATTTCGAAACCAGAGAAACATCAACGGTTCAAGTTTGACATTCAAGAAAAGGGTCAAGTTAACTTCAAGATCCTACCGTTAGATCTTTTAAGTAATGCTTAGATTGAATTTCTTTGGGCCTGAAGTAAAAGAAGGTTCTTATTGATAATTTAGACAATTTTGTATCAAGGACCTTTAGGACTTAACTTAATTGCAGGAGGGTTAAACTCAATGCTGTGCTAAGGTAAGTGGAGGTGTCGTCGCGCTCTTATCTGAAGCAAAGTTCCCCAGGAGGACTTTGAAACTGGCGCTGCTGCTCATTGAATGGCTGGTAAATACTGTTCACGTGGATTCAGAGTCCAAGGTTCGCATCTGCGGTGCAAGAAAAGCGGGATGGGGCAACGTGTGTGGAATGAATGGTCACATGCAAGGCTATTGAAGAAAGACTAAAAACAAAAAAGAACATGAAAATGAGTAGGAAGGAATGAGGCCAAGTCCCATCTCACCAAGTTTATATAGGAATTAGAGGAACAATTAGGGTCCCTTTACACTTGCAGCATTTACACTCCCTGCTGCTCCTGTTGGGCCTGCCGAGCCTGCTGATGGCCTGGCCACACCGGCCTCCCAGCAGCCCCAGTAGGGGCAAAACCTAGCCCGAGCCTTACGCCAGAGCAGCAGGGGGCTTCTTTTCCCCTACTGGGGGTGTTGCCTTGCATCCAGCAAGGGGCCTCCTTGCCGAGCCGGAGCCCCCACCGACAGGCAGGGCACCTTTTTTTTTTCTTTTTCTTTTTTTTTTTCTTTTTTTTTTCTTTTCTTATCTATGAAATTTGAAATTTCAAAATTTCAAAATTTGAAATTTTTTATAGGCAGTTGCCCCCCTTTTTGTCGCAGCCCCTGCTAAACCGGCCTGCTGACGCGAGGTCACACCGACCCAACAGGGGTTCGAGCCCACCAGCCATGCTGGCTGGGCTGGCCAGATAATTCTGGTGTGGCCAGGCTATGAGGCTGTTGGCTCGTTTCGTTTACACTACCTGTCATGCCTCGTGGTAATCCTCCTGTTAATGCTCACTTAAGAATCCAATCCATGTTGTCAACATAAACTCAACAGGTAGGTGGAAAGGCAAAAGCATCGAATCAAATTTTTTTTGGATTATCCGGTAGCGTCCTCGGTCTGCTGCCTGCGCGCAGCTGCTCTCAGGACTTCGGCTACCCTGCCAACCAGCTAATGCGGAGTCGTATCTTCAAGCTGAAAATAGTAACTCCCAGCAAGAGCAGCAGGGAGTGTAAACGCACTAACTATGAACCAAGAGCCATGACCAAGAAAAATAAAATCAATTTCATGGTCGGAGCCAGGACCATGATAAATAAAAAATGATTTTTTAAGTGGCTTGGTTACTCCTGTAGTATGAAGTGCATTTGGACCGGGACAATTTTCTAGTACATATCCTCATTATTCTCTCTCTTACCCACCTCTTTTTTCTTCATTTTCCCTTAAATAACTGAACACTAGCCAATCACTGATTCTTCAGCCTCATGGTCTCCTCTATTGTAAGTGAGTTGAGGCATTTGTTTCGACTCAACTATAATCAAGTTAAACATGAAAACATTATACACTATGGAGAATTTAGCATGATGTGGGGACGTCAAAGTTAGTGGTCATTCATCTTTTTTTAAGGTATTATAAAGCCAAATGGAACCAAGAGCACTTTACTCTCCAATCACAAGGTTTAGAAGGCTGTGGTCAATTTTCATGGTCCATAGCGTTCAGGGACCCTTAGTTAACTTGGGGTATACCCTTGAACTAACTTAGAGCATGCCTAGCCGTGCGCTCCAGCCGGGCCGGTGGGTTGTGTCGCAAGCTCGCACGAGCTGCTCGAGCGCGCGTCGATAGCCCATCCCACGTAGAAAAGCATGATCCGTAAAAAGACCGCTCGCCAATCACACTTTCAAACAAGTGATTATACTAGAAAGTATATTTTGCCAATAAAATTGCTCTCACGTGTCATTCTCTCATTGGTTAATCGGAACGCTAAAATGCGAGTGAAGGCACGAGATAACTTTGAGTTATGGTGTGCTAAAATTCAGGAGAACTCAACTCTTTTGACCAGGTTATAGGGATAGTGTGTGGGCTATGGTTCCTCACACGCCAAACAAGGCTACACTATCCGGCCCACAGTGCGGGCTCGACATGTTCTTATGAACTATACTATGTAGAAATAAATGGCTACATGGGCATGCTCTAACTCCTAGTAAGCAGTGGTTCTAAGAGTCTGTCCCCATGCTTGAACCGACCCGTGATTATTTGAAGGTGAGGGTAGCTTGCATGTAATTTGGAGACACTCGACCTATAAAAATAATCAGTGTTGTTCAAAATAAAGGGGGGTTGCCAAGAGATGGTGGCAACCTCCACAAACATCACAGGGTGCACTTATTTACAAATTTATGTGATGGAGTGTGTGCTCCATGCTTTTGAGGGGATAAAGTAGGATTCTTTTTTGTAATCTAATCTGTTTTTGTCATTTTGTGATTACTTTATCCCCCTAAAGCATGGAGCACACACTCTTTTAGCTAAATATTTTAAAAAGAATAATGGTGGGGCTCTCACATGAAGATGAACTGTAATGTGGATTTCTTAATTTATTACTAGGTTTGCTACAGGGCAAATCTTGAAAGATGACGGGTCGGTTCAAGCATAGAGACTTGCCCTAAGAGCATGCAGTAACTTCCAGTAATTAGCACGTGTTTACGCAACATGGAGGAAGTAGAATGAGGCGGCAGGGCTACAGTGCTTTTCCGGTATCGCCGAATTCCTACAACGTTTTCCCCTTTTTCAAGTCTGCTTTTCTTTCGGTCTTGTGAATTTCTTCCACGGATTGCCTTCTTTTTGGACGTCTGAAAGGTCGGGACTAATGTTGGCTTCTGTCGGAACCTGGAAACAGCACATGTCTATTGGTCTATCTTACTAACAGCCTCACATTCTTAATCCCAAAGCCAATTCACTTTACTTTAGGTGCTCGTATACAGCATTTTACGAAGTGACAGTTGCATCTTTTATTCCTGAAAGCAATCATCCCACCATGCTTTTTTCAGTTTAAAATAATAATGATAAAAAAATCTTTTTAAACACAAATAAAGGGAGACCTTTACTTTAGAAAATAAAGGTACAACCTACCTACTCATCGAGCCATATGACACTATTGGAAAAACTCCCTTTCCAAGTAGCTGTGATGATCTATTCTCCGAGAACTACTCAATAAGTTTTTCACTCTTCATAGGTTTCTTAGTACAAGCCCTTTGAATCTTGCGCTAGACTAGTTTTCCATTAGCAATCAGTCCCATCCTCCTCCGAAGAAAGTCAGAGCTCTAATTTCTTCTGTTCAACAATTGTCATTGAATGTGATGTCGTTTCTCTCTTGCCAATGAGTCCATAGAATTGTAATCTCTTGGAAGAAGTCAAACTCGGTTGACATGTTCGAATGTTTTGGCCATCTTATGGGCAAAAATTGCTTCCAATTGAGGATGGGCACTCTTTCCTCCCTTTGTCCTCTCCTTCTCTTCCTCTTAGAGGTTAATTAGTTTTTTTCAATTTTTATTTTTTGTACTTGTAAAGAAGGTAACAAGGTATGATCTCACCCTTTGGTTTTTCAATTCAATACTATTGTACATATTTCTTTTCTTATGACAAGACCTAATATTTGTTTTTGAACTTTATACTCTATGTGATAATTCAAGCATTTCTTTCCGTTTCATGGGGTCAATATTATGTAGTAATGTACCTTACTCACCTAGAAGCAGGAATTTGAAGAGCCTCATGTCAATTCTCCTTTCAAGGCCCCAAAACACTACTTTCCTATTTTACAACAAAGAGAAAAGTCTATTAATCAACTTTGAATATTACAACTTTACAAAAGGTGAGAGAATCCAAATTCAAGATTTTACATACATGTAATGTATCTATATGCTCATTCATCCTCAAAGTCTGCCCAAAATCACTTGACCCTTATAAGTCCATGGGGTCTGAAACGGGCAGCCCGAAATTGGATCACAACATCTTTTGGGCTTGGGCATCATGAATAGTGCACTTTTGGAACTTGGGCATCACGAATAGACCAATCAATGATGAGCTTGCAACCTCCTACAAGGTTATGTACAACCCCAATCTACCTACCACAATCCTTTCGAAGCACAAAATCATTCATACAAATTGTGATTTGAATTGTGAAATTTCACTTTTTGAATGCATCATAAGACGGTGACCACTTTGACATCAAAATATAAGTGAAAAGTTGAGTATAGTGAGAGCTACAGGGAAGATTTCGTTGGAATCAAGCCCCTCGGGCTTGCTTGGGCGTTTAAAGGTTAAACTGCAAAAACTTCAAGAATTCACTAGAAATTGAGGTTTTTCTTATTTTTCAAGTTTTGTTTCTTGTACATATGGATAAGGTTTTAGGTATGATTTAAATCCAATCATTTTTCACATGCCTTTGTAGTTGAATTTCATCATACCCCCATGTGAATAATCAAGCATTTCTTTAGGTTGTATAAGGGTAAAATTTGCATAAACATGATCCTAACTCACAAGGAGCAAGCATGTGAAGAGCCTCATGTCAAATTTTCTACCAAAATGGTGTTTTTGGCCCTAAAATACCGATTACCCTTTCTACAACAAGGGAAAAAAACTTTTTCTCCAACTTTGAACTATATCTCACTATCCGTAAGGAATTTGTATATGAGATTTGACATACATACAAGCATACAAAGTAAGTACAAGATCCCATGGTTACAGACCTAGATATAAGTAAAAACTTGAAAAATTTGACCTTGCATCAAAAGAGGGTAGTATCTCCCAATTTTGAGACTTTCTTGTAGTTTTGGGGCTAGTCCACACTTTAGAAATGAATGTGTTCTTCAAGCGGCACATAAAGTCAATTGAGCTCAAAATGTGAGTGAATTGGCTTGTAGATTGGTTGGCCTTGACTCCACATGTAAAGAGTCCCTAATTATCCGTCCTAAAAAAGAAAAAACTCGTAGGGGTACATTACTATTTGCGTGCACAGTGGCCTGAGATACTTTACTGTACATTATTGCCGCCGACCGGAGTTGCTTCCGATGCTGCCCTTGAGCTTCGTCCGTAAGTTCCCGGAACATGCATGAGCTTCCTTGAATCAACTACCGCATATGGTCAAGTGGACTTTCCTCTACAAGTTGTGTTATCGTCCTCACAGGCTCACACAACTTGCATCCGACAAATCTGCTGACCACAGAACTTCAATCGGGGCATTGGATAACTGTAATTCATCCGATCATTTGAAACTTTGCTAAGTAAACTCATACAGTATGACCCACACGATCGAAGCTGCAGTAATAACATTTTCATTTCCAGATTACTCAACTCAATGTGAAAATGTTTGGACATCGATATCAGTTTCTCCGTCCTTTAACCCTACTTACAGTATGACCCACGTGAAGCCTCCAGAAATACAGTACTGAAGAGCTAGCTAGTTTCGAGAAACATGTGCACAAGCGTTTTTAGGAACATGACAAGAGTTCTGACTGGGAACATGACAAGAGTATCCAGGAACATGACAAGAGTTTCTAGAAACATGACAAGATTCCTCCGTCGATAGACATCCTGTTCTCGTAGCTGGTCGTTAATCTTCCTGTGACCTGGTAATTCCGTTCTCGCAGTGATTGGGGCAATGGTTCGTGGCAGCTACCAAGGAGGCACCCTAGAATCCGTGGGGACCTCACAAGGCCGTTTTTGATAATTTTGAATTCAAATTTGAGGTCTACGACCCCAAGTAACCCCTGGAAGCCTACTCCTTGGCATTTAATATCTATACATCAAATAATTAGGGACTCATTACCCCTCCTCCATCCTCCTTGGTAGCTACGAACGCTTACCCCAATGATTGTCGCCGGAGGATGCATGCCTTCAGCAATCCTCTGATCACCCCCGCGACAATCAAGAGGGTGCATGCCTTCAGCAATCCTGCGCTTTACAGCGGACAGAGGGTGATCGATCTGTGGCTCAGGTTCTCGTGAGGAGCTTCCTGTGACCTGACTTCGATGCTGCTCGGTACTTTCTCACCTGGAGACAAAATCGCCCACTAACTGATAAAGAAGAAGAAGAAGAAGAATAGCAACGTGATTAGAGTCTACAGTGCTCATTTGATCTTCCCGTTGATGATATATGGGGCCTCATATTCCTTCCTGAGCTGCATTGTCGTTATCGCATTTCGTTAACTGATCGATGTGTGAGATATCATCTACGTGACTCCGTCTCCTTGTGAATCCTCTGCTTACACAGAATCCTCTGCTCATCGATGTAATCGTAGGGTTGGAATGTTGGAAGCAGCGCACTCATTGCTCACTCTGTTAGACATGTTATTCCTAGCTGGTGCTCATTGCTCACGCAGACACTGTAGACAGATTCTAATCATACCGACTCCTCTGCTAAAAAGGTGGTACTCATCATTCTGTCGGTGCTGCTTTCCTGTTGCTATCCAAAGATGGACTATTGAGTGATTATGCTTTGACATGATAGGAGTTTTGAGTGCATGTATTGGTGGACCAGAATATTCTTGAATTAAATAACTATATTATATTCTACCCAATCACATTGATGATCACTACACTTAGATTCATATAATGTCGGTACTTTCGGAACTTAGTAATATATAAGGTATTGTGTTGATGTTTTGTTCATCAGATAATATTGTTCATTATGAGATGGATTTGTAAATCTTAGCAGATGGTGATATATAACCAATGTCTTGTGCAACCAACTTTATAACGTTGATTTGACCAACTTTGGTCGTTTCTACGTGTGGGCGACGTTAAAATTTTGATGTTTGGATCTTTTGATGGAATACTTACTAGACCACCAAAATTGATCCACTCCACATTAAAGAATCAATACGCACAAGACATTTATTAATATATCACCATTTGCTAGGTTTTATAAATCCCTCTCATGGTGCGCAACACTCTCTAATAGACAAAATAACAACACAATACCTTTGAAGTACATATATATGAACACACGTCATATGAATCTCAGTGTGATGATCACCAATGTGATTGGGTGGAATATAATACAAGTACGTAGTCCAGGAATATTTTAGTCCACCAATACATGCACGTCAAAGCATATAGTTCAAGAATATTCTGGTCCACCAACACATGCACTCAAAACTCCCATCAGGTCAGAGCATAATCACTCGATGATCCATCTTTGGATAGCAACATGCAAGTAGCACTGGAGAAATGAGTGCCACCTTTTTAGCTGAATAGTCGGTATGCATGTACAGTGCGCATTGAAGGCTGTTTTCTAGGAACAGGATTGTGCTCAAGTTGATACTATCTTTGGAAGCAGAAGGAATCACACGCTGGACATTCCACACACCAATCAGTTTAATGAGCAGTTCATTGATCACTGTAGTAAAAAAATCCAAATTCTTCCACTTGGCCGAATGCATTTATCAACATTGCCAACAGTTCTGATGTCTACTTTGAGCGCAGTCGTTTCACCTGCCGTCCTTCACAGGCTAACATGCGTGTATCGAAACATTATTCTAATGCAGCATTCAGACCAACTTACTGTAGGATAATAAACAGTGCAGTAATTTTAACTCTTAAACGTCCAAGAGGGGCTTTTTCGCAACAGATTCTGCTCTGTACCTCTCACTGTACAGTACCCGGCAAGTCTCATTCGTCCACCCCTGCTGCAGCTGAAATTCAGCAGTGAACCTGTAACTTGGAAATGACACCAAAGGCTCAAAAATGTATGGAATTGCAAACCGTAAATTGAGTTTGGAAGATAATGAAGTCTAGTTTCATGACATGCACTTTTATTACATTGAAATAGTCAAAGCATACAACAATAGAGCATTTTGTGGCACACTATCTACCATCTAGTACTACAGCCCCCCGCATTAATTACAACCTTCATCCGGTGAGGCATGCTAGCAAGGAGAATTTCAAGAGTCTCCATGGATATAGCTTCCCATGCCCGCTCAATACTTTTGATCAATTCATCTTTGTTGTTTGGCCTAGTCTCCTTTGTTATTATGCCATCCGATAGACGGACAAGTGCTGATTTTGTTGACGTTGTATACAAGGGTCGATTGAGTGGCTTTTTTTATATGCATGATGATCCTCAAAGTCTATTCGTTATGGAAGATGGTGCCCCGGTGCATCGTAGTAAGTTACTGCAACAATGGCGAGAAGCTCATAAGATCAAGAAGATTACATGGCATGCAAACTCACCGGACTTGAATCCCATAGAGAATGTGTGGATGATTCTAAAAGACGTTGTACAAAAGGAGACTAGGCCAAACAACAAAGATGAATTGATCAAAAGTATTGAGCGGGCATGGGAAGCTATATCCATGGAGACTCTTGAAATTCTCCTTGCTAGCATGCCTCACCGGATGAAGGTTGTAATTAATGCGGGGGGCTGTAGTACTAGATGGTAGATAGTGTGCCACAAAATGCTCTATTGTTGTATGCTTTGACTATTTCAATGTAATAAAAGTGCATGTCATGAAACTAGACTTCATTATCTTCCAAACTCAATTTACGGTTTGCAATTCCATACATTTTTGAGCCTTTGGTGTCATTTCCAAGTTACAGGTTCACTGCTGAATTTTAGTTGCAGCAGGGGTGGACGAATGAGACTTGCCGGGTATTGTACTCAACTTTTCACTTGCATTTTGATGTCAAACTGTTCACCTTCTTATGATGCATATAAAAGGTGAATTTTTACAATTTAAATCACAATTTGTATGAGTGATTTTGTGCTTTGAAAGGATTGTGGTAGGTAGGTTTAGGCTGTACATAACCTTGTTAGTAGGAGGTTGCAAGTTCATCATTTAATTGGTTCATGGGTGATGGTATGGTTGGGGTACCCATAAGGTTGTGTCATGAACAACTCCACTCTATACTGGTGTGTCAAACACATCCATTTTTAAACTGTAATACAGTAAGACTTCATTAGATGTGGTTTTAGTTGTCTATACTTATAATGTATCAAGAAAAAAAAAATTGATATTGAAAAATAAATAAATCAAGTAATTTTATTTGATTTTTAAGTTGAAAAAGTAAGTTATGTCTCACTAACCTAAAATCCATAGAATCAAGCAAATGGAATATCAACCATTTTTGTTTTAATATGATTTTTGAATATGACCTACATCTCCTTGTATATAATACAAAATAATTTGTTTAATTTAAAAAAAATTAATTCATTGTGCACTATAATGCGTGCAAATTCCAAGATTCAGCATTTTTCCCTCACCTATGAATGGATTCAAAAGAAAAATAAATAAAATCTAAGAGAAACTCTATAGGCATATATACTTTGATTTCATTGAGGTGCATGATATTTATTTTCCATTTTAGGGTCTTTTTACTTTATTAAAATGGACAAATTAGACAAACTTTGGAGGCTTTCAATAAAAATAATCTAATTAGTGTGTCCAAAAAGTGATACCCCAAGCTTACCATGGCCCTCATTCATGGTGCCCAAGCTCAAAACGTGCACTATTCATAATGCCCAAGTCCAGAAGATGTTGTGATCCAATTTTAGGCTGCCCATTTCAGACCCCATGGGCGTTTAAGGGTTAAGAATGTACGAAAAAACAGACTACAGTTCATCCCTGCACGCATTGAAAAAACACACTACAGTTCATTCCTGCACGCATTGAGTAGGCGTTTTTATATTTGTTCTATAACTTTTCTTCGCGTTTGCTATTGAGAAATTCAACCGCAAAAACTTGTTAAGAGCCATCCAATTAGTCTATCCGCCAAGTTTCATCAAATTTGAATAAATGGATTTTGAGATATATTCACTCAAAGTTCTCACGTTTTGTAGTACAAAGTTTCTTTTTTTAGGTAGGTCAGCCCGATTTGGGCTTCTGGTAACTATATGGGTTAACCCCTAAAGGCCCAGGAAAGCCGAATCGGCGTTTTGCAGTTTTGGGCACCTTAGATGAGAGGTCAAATTTTGGTGTTTTGGGCTGTAATTTGGTGTGTGTGTCGGGAAACATAGTAATTGTGTGTGGTAAAATTTGCAAAGTAAGATTCCAATTTTAGTGCCTTGTAGAGCAAATTTTTGATTTGGAGTTGAGAAAGGGCAGAACGGGTTGTTGTTGTGGCCACTAAGGAACAAGGTGGAAATGGGGGCAGTTGCGAGGGTCACTCGAGAAAACTCCAGAGGGGCAGGGGTTCCAAGCAGGGTTTTGGAGGACCCAACATTCGGCAGAATTGAATGCTTTGGGACTGGCCAAAGATTGACGCCCCCTCCAAATACATGTCATAACTACAAACTTCGTGAAACTGGCGGCTGAGAACACACTGACATGGGGCGATTCAAATTTCAGAATTTGAATGAGAAACTCATGGAAAGATGTTGGGAACAACAAACAGCATACATCAAATCCAAAGCATATTTCAAAAGTAACAAAAATCCATTATGGCTAGTTTTGCAAATTCTTTGGACGGGGTTCCTGTGACTGCTGCCATCATTTCACTAGCAACTACCGATTCGAGAGAGGCGAGTGCAACAGTAGGAGAAGGATTCATCGAGGTGCCAGTATGGACCGAAAATGATCAGAGCACTGAAAATGGTGATTACGCAGTAGAGTCTTCGGCCAGGGAGATCGAACAGCTCCTTCGTGGTCCAACTGTACTTGCCGCCGAGGTTGAGCTTCAGCGAGAGGAATCGGCGGCGAACTGTACGTGCCAGGGAGGTCGACGAGTTCCTTCGGAGGCGTACTGCAGCTGCCTCCGACCGTCCAGCTTCAAGGTCGCCGCTGCATCAAGTTCGGCAGCCTGCAGATCATCACCAACTTCGGCAGCCCATGCGCCAGTGAGCGATCAGATGATTGCACAGATCGAGGAGCGATCACATCAACGGGTTCGAATACATGAACATGAACTTGGTTTGCATGTGGAACTTGCATGGTAAACTGACATCACATCAACTGACTAATATGACCATATGCAGGAACCCAATACTGCGGTTGTGAGTGTCGGAAACTTGCAGCCACTTCTTATTTCGACATTGCCGCCTCCATCTGCCGATCCAGAAGCTCGCCTTCGTTCCTGGGCTGTACGCAAACACCTTCGAGCACATCAGATTCATGACCTCCTTTCACTGCTTGATCAAAAACATTTGCGCAGTTTACGCGTTCGTAAGAAGTCCAAAGCTTGGCCAAGAAATCCACAAGCAAATAATTTCCGACACCATTTCTACAGGCAAGCCGCACATATTCTAGGGTGGGTTGATCAACACGCTTTTGAGCAAGAATTTCTTGATATTGTCAAATCTACTTGGCCCGATACAAGCAATGCCTCCACGTCGATCATGGAAGAAGTCAAAGGAGGTGAGTATCTCTTGTGTAACATGTACCTAAATTTCATAGTTGAGAGTTATGAGTAATGTCTAACTTGGAGAATACAGATGGAGTGGGACAATATTCCAATGAGAAGGAGTTCACGTCTACAGACACAACCGGAACCAACTACGGTTCCTCCAAGCCCACCATCTAGTCCTGAAGCAATATTACCTCCTCAACATCAAGAATTGCCAGATCTAGGACCTGGAGTTGAGCTCATGACCTTCCCTGATACAGATGTTGGCTTCAACGGCGAGTACTTGAATTCGCAATCTCCAGTGCATGCGTATTACCCAAGCTCAGAAGAATTGTGTAATGAAGAAGGAGAAGATGATAGTGGTATGGAGAGAGCTGCAAGTCTTGAGGATATCCTCTGGCCACCTGAAGTCTTGCTTGCAGCAATAAACTTTGGCCGAAGAGGACGGAAGAGAGGTGGTGAGATCTACAATGCTGGACCTGATCCCGAAGAAGCAAGCGGGAGTGGTGAGATGCACGGACCAGCGCTGCAGCTAGGCGTCGACCAAGATTGCGGTGATGCAACGGCGTTGCGACTAGTATGGGACTCAAGCCGGCGGACTGCGGGCTGGCACAGCGCCGCGGCCACGAGGTCGGGCCACGTCGGCGAGTCAAGCGCGTCGGCTGCCAGCTGGGGTCCGGCGCCGAGCGCAGCGGGGCATCTCCAGCCGAACAGCAGCAACGGCCGGCACGCCTGCTTACCCGGGCACCAGGGCCTTCCTGTGGCGGGTGCATCGCCTTCTGGCCTTCCCCTTACAGGCCATACGCTTGGGCTACAAGGGCAACCAGTAGTTGTGACTTCAGAAGAAAATATTGGTCAATTCACATTGCAGCCAAATATTTTTATTGGGGAGAGAAGTACTGGTATTGGGCCTGGAGAATTCTATGGCAATGATACTGAGGGCGGTAATAATAATATGGAGTGGGATGATGATGTTGAGGAAGAACATATAATAAGAAGGAGAATGACACGCAATGGTGTGAGGGATGATTTGGGTGGGAATGATAGTGAGGACTTACCCAATTTTGAAAGTGCCTCTGATAGTGATGGAGATAATCGTAACGATGGGTTACCCCATCAACAAGAGGATATTAGGTGGCAATTTAGGAATGAGACTTGGGGAAACCCAAGTATTATGTATAATCCAATGCCGATATCATTTTTGGGGAAACCCATGGGTCCTTCTCGTCATCATCGTGGTATGCCAAGTTTTATGGATTTATTTGGCCTCTTTTGGACTCCACACATGTTGGCCACTATTGTTCAAGAAACTAATCGGTATGCAAATGCTCCTTTAGATGAGCATGGAAATACCAAAGGTGGTCCTACTTGGGAGAATATGACAATTTCGAGCCTCAAAGCATTTATGGCCTTAGCCATATATATGGGGTTGAGGGTTCAACCTAATGTAAGAACATATTGGATGCGTGATGACCTCTTTGGATGCCCAAGTATTTCAAATATATTTACACGGGCCCGATTTCAAGACATTAGGAGATGTCTCCATCTTACAAACATGGAAGGACAAACTAGAGGGGACCCGGGTTATGACAAAATCGGTCAAACAAGATGGTTAGTCAATGCTATGAGAGATCAATGTAAAAAGGCATGGTTTCTTGGAAAATATTTGACCATTGATGAAATGATGATTCGCTATAAGGGGACATATTCACCGATACGTCAATATATGCCTAAGAAGCCTCAAAAGTGGGGCTTGAAGGTTTGGTGTTTGGCATGCTCGATTTCAAAGTTCGTATGGAATTTCGAGATCTATTGTGGAAAAGACAATATTGTAGCCCCCCTTCCCATAGAACAACCTAATATTGTTCTTGGCGATGCTCGATTGGCCCATAATGTAGTTATGAGGTTAGTGGATGGCCTTTGGAACTTAGGCCATTGCGTGACAATGGATAATTACTTCACTAGTTTTGGACTTTTCACAACTCTTTTATCACGGGAAATGTATGCATGTGGGACAATAAGGGCAAACCGGGTTGGTCTTCCCTTAGATTTGAAAAACACCAATTCTTTCAAAAATGTGCCTCAAGGCACAACTTTATGGAAAATGCATGACACCCAGACGATATCATGTGTTATGTGGAAGGATAAGAAGCCCGTGCTTCTTATTTCCACTCATTATTTGCCAATTCAACCCCCATGTGAGAAGGTAGTAACGGTCCCTCGGCGAAATGGTGCAAGTCGTGAAATGATTCTAACATCCCCGATTTTGAAAGAATATACAACTCACATGCGAGGTGTAGATGTTGCCGATCAACTCCGAGCATCCTATTCATGCCAAGTCACGGAGCCACAAGTGGTGGCACCGTATTTTTTCTTCTTATTGGATGTCTCGATTGTCAACATGTATATATATTATTTGGAGTGTGTGAAACACTATCGATATAACCGCACGCCGATGACACACCTTCAATTCAAGAAGGGCTTATGTGAAGCCCTTCTTCAAGGGTGGCCTATGAGAGATTCACACCCCGCGGATATTCCTCGAGCAAGGAACACGCCATTGATTTGTGTACCCACATATACAAAATTACGACGTCGGTGTGTGGTTTGCCAAAAATTTGAACCACATTATTATCGCCGGAAGTGTGGAGACAAATGGATGTGTCTCAATCGAGGTTGCTTTGAGAAGTGGCACACAGATATTGCCATACGACGCCAACGCCATATGTGAGTGAATGTAAGTATTTCTTTTTGCATACAAAGAGGAAGCTCAAGTTTGTTACCCCACATTTTGCGCATATAGTACTTTGCTTGTGAATAATAGTACTTTCCTTGTGAATAATACTTTGCTTTATTTGAACCCCACAAACAAACGTTAGTAATAATAATATGAATAGTACTTTGCTTGTGAATAATACTTTGCTATGTTTTTTATCCCACAAACAAATATGAATAGTAGTTGAGTTATGAATAATACTTTGCTTTATTTCTTACCCCACAAACAAATGACACCACAATAATTTGAATATTGCTTGTGAATAATTCTTTGCTTTGTTTCTTACCCCACATACAAAAGTTAGTAATAATACTATGAATAATACTATGCTTATGGATAATTTATTTTTTATTAGTTACATTAGAATTCTTGTAAATTGATAAATTTTGGTGATTTTGTAGGTGTTCGGCAATCCCTGGAGTCCTTTCTCCAGTTAGGAGAATTCTATTTTGTGCCCTGGAGAACGACTTCGCAAAGGGGGGGCTTCAATCAGTGCGCCTACTGCACGGTACAAGTGGTGGCCAGGGACGGCAGCAAGGCGGGCCAGCTCCTCCAGCTCGGCTCTTTCCAGATCACGAAATTCCTGCCACCTCATGTGGCTCCCCAAGGTGCCAGTCAAATCCACTTTGTCGTTGCAAGCGTGGGCCTTTTTGTCAGATCATCTTTTTATAGGGAACTTATAAAGAGCTTAGGGAGCTTAGTAACGGTGGGGAGCAACGGGAAGAAAGCCCTCCCTTTATTGCAAGTGACACATGTCATAGCTATCTACATAGAATATTAGGCAAAGTATTTATGGTGGCAGTAGGCTATTCATAGCTCTGCCATATTGCCAGCAATGGGCCCGTAAGATTGAGAATGGGTTCCCATTCTTCTTTGTTGCCCGTCCATTTACTAATTTGCATATGTGTGTTTATGTTCTCCAAAATTGTCAATAATTGAGATTTTACTTTTTTTCAAATTTTTTTTCCCCCATGACTCTGATTTGTGTAAAGGAACATTTTCACCGTTCACTTTTGAAAAATTCAAAAAGTTGATGGTGGATTTGTATTAGAACCCCAATTTGTTCACTTAGAGTACTTTTTGCCTCCTTCTAGAAAAAAATTGTATGAAGGTCCAAAAAGTGGAATGAGTGTCTAAAATTTTGCATGGGTGTGGCCAACTTGATTTCTAACATGGAAAAAATACTAGCAAAATGTTTAGGGTAACAATCACCAAGTCTCCCTTTGCACCAAGTAGACTATGTCTTTCGGGCAAGCCACAAAAAAATTTCTGCATCAACTTTGAACGTTATGATCTCACAAATGGTGCAGATCCAACGGTTGAGATTTGACATGGTAATCATGGATGAAGTTAGGTTCAAGATCTTACGGTTGAATGTTCCAGAATACAATAAAAATTTATGCCATACTCCAAACTCCACAATGTGGTCAAAAATCGCAGATTTTGAGATTGGAGGTTGCAAAAACGCTTGGGCCTTTAGGGGTTAATTCCTAAAGATTCAAGGCACTATTTGCATGCTTTTACCCTCAAATTGGCCCTCTTGTATTGCAAATTGCAACGTGAGATTTTTCATTTTATGACTTCTTCTGAAGTATGAAATCGTAGGATCTAGCACTGAACCCTTAAACATTTTAGATGAAAGGCAGAAATTTTCAAAGCCATCATCCGGAGTCAATTTTTGACAAAATCACTTGGGTTGGGTCCTAAATCAAGTCTAGTTTGTGTGATAAAAATTGCAGATCTATATAATGAAGTATGGGTTGATGACATGCCTTTTAGTCAAGGCAACACTTTTTTTTTGGGGGGGGGGTTCAACATGAGGCATGTTCAACCATTGCAAATCGAATATGTGAAATTAAGTTTAGTTTTTCATGAATTTGTTTAACATGAGTATGATCTTAAAAATAATAATATTTAACAACTTCTTAGTTGGATGATTTTTGGTCCAAGTACTTTTGATAATGGACATGCAATGATGTTTCTAAAATAGAAAAAAAATAAGAAAATGGATGATATGTGAGGAGCTATATCCCCACATTCACCGTTGAAGTTTGACTTTAGTTTTGGGATGGATTTCTATTAGAGTCTACTTTTAGTGGTAGAATGCCTAACAAAATTAAGGATGTCTTAAAGATAAGACATGGATTTGAGTGCAAAGAGTATAGTTTTAGACCACTGTTTGTCCTTTGTACAAATTTTGGTGGTTTTCATCCTTACAAGGCTATTATTTGAGCAAAGAAATCTTTTTATTGAATTATTTTTGTACAAGAGTGTTTTGAAGATGAATTTGAAGAACTTCCTAGCTCATGAATTATCATTTCAATAGGTTTGTTAATAGCATTTTTACCTCGAAGTAAAAATGATAAAAGTTTGTAGTTTGATTACTAATAATTATGTTATGATTTTACAATCTATGAAGCCTCACAACTCTAAATTTGATTAACATGACCTACAAGATTGTACGGTTGAGATTTCGATAGCTCACCTCATTTTCATCTATGATATTTTGAAAACATATGTTTTTAGGCTCAAGACCTTCACATGGTGAGGGTTTGTTGGAAAGAAAGTCTTAATATCTCTTTAGGAACCTCTTTTGATGCCATTTATATGTATGTGGCTCACATTTACAAATATTGATTTCAGTTCGCGTAAGAAGCCTAAGCCTTGACGTTGTCTCATATTGAGAAAGTTACACACACATTCTAAAATGCAATAATTGCTCTTGTAGTTTTTCTACATATTTGGCATGGATTAGCATGTAAGATATAGTATTGATAAAATTTACTACATTTCGGATACTTTGGTGGTAGTTTCATGCATTCTGGTCAACGAAGGTCGTAGTTATGATCATGTAATACTGCACTTGTTTATTGTGATACTTTAGTTAGTGTACAAGAAAACAATAAACATGTTTTTTTCTTTAACCCCTATACGTCCTTGGGGTATTTTTAGCCAAAAACTCATTTTCAAAAGAAGTGATATATATGAAAATAAAGATAAGCTATTCAGATCTCAACCGTACAAACTTGTAATAGACTTGTAGTAGATCATGTGGACCAAAACTTGACTCATGGGACCTCATAGATTGCGAGATCATAACATATTAGTGCGCAAAACAGGCTACAAAATACCATCATTTCCACTTTGAAGTGAAAATACTACCAACATGAAATTTGCAATCAAAAAATCAGCAACTAGAAAGTTGTTCATCTTCATCTCAAAGACACTCTTGTACCAAAAAATTCATCAAAAAAAATCTTGGCTCAAATAGTAGCGTTGTAGTCGTGGAAACTGCCAAAAATTTTACAAAGGAAAAATAGTCCAAAACTAGACCCCTCGCACTCAAATCCATGCCTTTTCTTCAATATATCCTCGATTGGGTCAAGGTTTCTACCACTAAAAATAAACTATAATTGGAATCCATCCCAAAAAATAAAGTCAAAATCTAACTGTGGATGAAGGAGATCTAGCTCTTCAAAAATCATCCATTTTTTCACTTTTTTCATCGTAGAAACATCATTGCAAAGCCAATACCAAAGTTATCTAGATCAAAAAACTTCCAACTACAAAGTTGTTGGGATGCATCTAAATATCAAACCTAGGAAAAAATTTTGTGAAAAACTATTATAGATTTCACATAATTGGCTTGCAATGGTAAAACATGCCAAATGTTTGAAAACCCAAAAACAAAAGCTGCCTTCACTAAAATCCACGCCATTTATTCATACTTTATTTTATGAGTCTGCAATTTTTACCACATAAACTAGACTTGATTTGTGACCTAACATAAGTGATTTCGTCAAAAACGGAGTTTGGATGAAGAAGTTATGGCACTTCAAAGTTTCTGCCCTTCATCCAAAATGTCGTTTTTCGACACTAGGGACGTTTAGGGGTTAAAAACGGCATAGTTAGCCCCCAATAAGAGGGATTAAGAGCTAAGGATAAATATTATATTATATGTTACTAAAGTGATATACTAAAGTAGAAATTCAAATTTTCATTGGAATTACTTCAAATGAAAGTATAGAATACTACGTTATCTTTGTAATACAATTTGTAGTTGGCAATTCAAATTATTTTTGTGAGCATGGTTATTGTTTCAACATTGAAGCGTCTTCTCTTGTTTCAGCTCTAAATGTAAACTTCTTCGAGGGTACTGTACACCAAATCTCGAACTTAAATTTTTTACCATTTGGTAAGATCATAATGTTCAAAGTTGGAAAAAACGTTTTCCTCCCTTACTATGGAAAAGGAATGCAATATTTTGAAATCAAAAAGACCATTTTAAAAAGTAAATCTTTACATTCTTGTTTTTCAATGGGTTAGGAATATGTCTTTGCAATTCTTACCCCTCATAGGACTCATAAAATCTAAAGAAATGCTTGATTTCCACATGGAGGTAGTTGAAGTTTAATACAAAGGCATGATTTGACAATGAAAATAATACATATGAAAAATTAATAAATTGAAAATATGAGCAATGAAGTTATGCCTTAGGGACGCTTTGCATGAGGAGTCAAGCCGTACATGGGGCCGATGAGGAGAATTTTTTTCTCAATGTGATTGGTTCGTTTTTGAACTACAAGTAATGGACCAATGACATTGAGAGAATTTTTGCCCTTCTTTGGCTGCATGCTTGGCTTAACTCCTCAAACACGTAAAGTGTCCTTCATTATCTCTTTTATATGTATATTATTTTCTAATTTTTAATTTTTATTTGAGGAAAACTGGAAAAAGTAAAATCTCAGTTTTTGGTGAACTTTTAAAATTTTGTGATTGAACTAATTTTTGACAAATTTTGAGAATGAATGAGCATATGCTGCGGATTTGGACAAATTTCACCATACTCTGATAGTGTTTTAACCCCTAACTTTACTTGAAGCCCGAAATGGGTTTTTGCAATTCCGGGCAGCCTAGATGAAGGGGTTAAAAGTAATATTTTTGCCTAAGAATTTTATCGGGTCCCCTTATACTGCAAAGTGTATGTGGTAAAATTTGCAAAGTCAAATTCCAATTTTTGAGTCTTCTAGGACGATCCATGGGTTGCGAGCCGAGATGGGGGAGCTCAAAAAAGTAACTTTTTAAATTATTTTTTTTGAAACATGATCATTACTAAATCACTTCTCAAATTTCAAAGTGACTCAAGTCAAAAATTTTACCAATTTTACAAGGGCAACCTCCAAAAAATTTTAAAACCAATCTTCGCAATACCCAAAAAAACTTGGGAGACAAACTTTGGATGTTACGATCTCTCAAATGGTAAACATCCAACGGTCAATTTTTTGAAGAGTAATCAAGCATATTCTTAGGTACAAGATCTTACGGTTGGAAGTTTTAAAAAAAGAATAGAAATTGGTTTACACCCCCACGAGTGCTTAGAGGTAGAGTTTTTTTGGGTATTGCGAAGATTGGTTTTAAATTTTTTTGGAGGCTGCCCTTGTAAAATTGGTAAACTTTTTGACTTGAGTCACTTTGAAATTTGAGTAGCAATTTAGTAATGATCACGTTTTTTTTAAAAAAATAATCAAAAAAGTTACTTTTTTGAGCTGCCCCATCTCGGCTCGCAACCCAAGGATCGTCCTAGAAGACTCAAAAATTGGAGTTTGACTTTGCAAATTTTACCACATACACTTTGCAGTATAAGGAGGACTCGATAAAATTCTTAGGCAAAAATATTACTTTTGACCCCTTCATCTAGGCTGCCCGGAATTGCAAAAACCCATTTCGGGCTTCAAGGAAAGTTAGGGGTTAAAATTTTGACTATGAATTTCTCCTAAAGTATAAGGAACTTTGAAGTACAAAAGGACTATTTAGAAAGGCATGCAAAAACTCTACAACCCTTAACCCCTAAAGATCCACGGCCACCAAAGTGGAGGTTTCCTATTTCGGGCAGCCTAGATGAAGGGGTTAAAAGTAATATTTTTTCCTAAAATTTTTACTGGGTGCTCCTTACACCGCAAAGTGCATGTGGTAAAATTTTCAAATCCAAATTCCAATTTTAGAACCTTCATCTAGAAATTTTAGGTTTGAAGTCCAAAAAGGGCAGTTTAAATTTAGTCTTTTTTTGAATTATTTTTTTGGAAATATGTTCATGAACAAATCACCACTTGAGTTCCAAAGTGACCCAAGTCAAAATGTTTGTCAATTTCACAAGGGCAGCCCTCAAAAATTACAAAAACAATCTTCACAATTTCTAGTAATTTCCGAATAAACTCTTACAAAATTTGTCAAAATTTAAGGTTTTGGAATTTTTCTTTTTTTTTTTTTTTTTTTTTTTTTTTTTTTTTTTTTCTCAAATTTCACAAACTCATAAAGGCACCTACTCGCCGTTGGGATCTTTAATTAAGCCAAATATATCGAATGAAACTCATGTTTTACTATATCGTTGTTTTTAGACCTTCTTTTACAAAATAATTTGCATGAAGGTCACAAAAATGGAACGAGTTTCCAAAATTTTGCATGAGCGTACCCAACTTGATTACCCATATGAAAAAAAATATGGGAAGTATGTTTGGGGTAACAATCTTCAATTTTCTCTTTGCTCCATGGAAACAATGTCTCACAAGCAATGCCCGAAAAAACTTTTGCACCAACTTTGAATGTTACGATCTCACAAATGATAAGGATCCAAGGATTGAAATTTCACATGGTAGTAGTGATAGTAGGAAGGTTTGAGATCTTACGGTTAAAAGTACAAATAAACAATAAAAAATTTGACCATGTCTCAATTTGAACAAGGTGGTAGAAAATCGCAGTTTTTGGGCTTGGAAGTCCAAAAAACGCTTGGATTTTTAGGGGTTAATATACGGCTTTAACCCCTAAACGACCACGGCCACCGATTCGGCTTTTACCTTCAAGGCCAAAGAAATTTACAATCAACTTCAAATGTTATGATCTCACATATAGTGATGATCCAACAGTTGAAAATTTTCACACTACTACTGAAGGTAGTCTACTTCAAGATCCTACGGTTGAAATTATCAAAAATTTCCAAAAACATTGGACGTACCCCCATTAGTACATAGTGGTCAGTGTTGGGTTTTCAAGCTCCCAAAACATCGTGGATCTTTAGGGGTTAACTGCATGCAATGTAAATCTATAAAATCAAAGGCTGACTAAAGCCAAATTGGCCCAATACCAACCTCTTGTAACCTTGAAGATTAACTTATGTTGTTATTAGATTGTCAAAGCAAACACTCAAACAAAAGTTTCTCACAACATATCAAGGTGGATTGCTCAATATTGACTTAAATTTCAATTGATATTATGATGGAAATTACTATATGAGTTTTTTTGTGCAATTGGAGAGTAAGGGCCTGTTTAGACTCGGGTAGGAGCCATAGTACTGTAGGGCCAATAAAGTCCATTTTTTATTTTCAAGGCCCCCACCCCTTAATTAATGCAAGGGGTTTTATGTCTTGACATGGTCCTCAGATAATCAAAATGGCTCACCACTTGAGAGCTCTTTATTGATAAGCTTGTTGCCATGTGCAAATAATAGCCATAATAATTATATAAGATATCTTTGAATTAAATAATATTGGTCCACATTCTCAATGTTTACTCAATTGGGCTAATGCAGACCTAACTTTTACATCAATGAGGCAACTCAATTTCAACGGCCCCAACTCTAAAACCAATCACAACCTAGTCTAAAATCACACCAAGTGGGAGACTAGATCAAGTGAAATTATCAGTTTTAGACTCTCATAAAAAGTTTGATGCATTTTTGAAGTTGAGCTTGTAGGTGTTCCCAATATGGTGCCCTATACTACACCCTAAAATCTTCACAATTGGTTGAAAAATTAGCCTTTGAATCTATTATTTACTTGTGGTCAAAATGTACGAGTGAGCTATTGTTAGTGTTGAGTCAATTTTGAGCAGTCTACCTTATCTCTTTGAGTAATGGAAGCAACAACCAACCCTAGACATTTTCCCCTACCCTTTCATGGAGAAATTCCATCATTGATAGTCTTGCCGAATTTCGATTGCAGACATGATTATCCATAGTCCAAGAAAAATCTCATACTTTCCAATTTCCAATACATATTTATGCCCAAGATTATATGAGACAAGATTATTTTCATGGTTACAACACCCAAAACCAACAAAAATTGAAAAACATTTAAAGTACAAGAAAATTGTGTTTATGTGGAAGATTCCTGACATAAGCAAGAAAAGGTTTTTCGTACTCTAGCAACCATGGTTGAAGAGGCAAATTTCCTCATTGTGTAAAGGTCATTCAAGCAATATTGCTATAAACAATTCTACTTCAACTAGTATATACCCATGTACTCCTAACACTAAAAAATATAAATAAATTATATATATATATATATATATATATATATATATATATATATATATATATATATATATATATATATATATATATAATGATTAATTTGTGAGTAAGGTCCCCATGTGGCATGTGTATGAATCTTTGAGGCCATAAATAGTTAAATGCCTCAAGTACATTGTCCTCTCATGGCCTCCTAGAAGAAGAAAGAAAACCACCAACATGGTGCTTTAATTATTTTCCTTGGCTTGGAGCCATGTTAGACTCCACTATATGCTAGTCTAAAAAGAAATATATGCAAGAAGACAATACTAAAATATTCTTGGCCCCACCTCTTAGTGTAAACCAATGTGGCTGGCCTTAACCCTTATACGCCTAGCTATACGGATTTGGGCAGCCCAATATTGGATCACAACATCTTTTGCACTTGGGCATCATGAATAGTGCACTTTTTGAACTTGGGCATCATGAATGATCCAATCAATGATGAGCTTGCAACCTCCTACAAGTATTATACAACCCCAACCTACCTACCACAATCCTTTCAAAGCACAAAATCACTCATACAAATTGTGATTTGAATTCTAAAATTTCACTTTTTGAATGCATGAGAAGAAGGTGACCAATTTGACATCAAAATATTAGTGAAAAGTTATTGTGTTTGAGAGCTACAGAGGAGATTCTGTTGGAAACGACCCCCTCGGGGCCGCTTAGGCGTTTAAGGGTTAACCTTCTCAACTAATGAGGGATCGATTTCATGACCCCAACCCCTACAAATGGCCTCAACTCCAAGTGTAAACCCGTCCCAAGAGCGGCTTTGTGCGAGCGGTCAAGCGATTAATGGAGCTAAGTCATGACAAAATCCTCAATTGTGATTGGTCCATTTCTTGAAATTGGCCCGAAAGGCTTCAAATTTGGAGTCAAGGCTCATTTTCTAAAATTATATTATAATGGGTGGGGGACGAGTTATGACACAACCCCCGCTCCAAAAGTTGGGAGATACAAGAATGGAAGGCCAATTTATGGCCTAGTTGCCGTTGCTTGATTTCAATGCAAAATCATTATCTCACTATAATATTTTAATGTGAACAAATCATAAGCATGCAATGTAACTCATAATACGAAATTGCCTCATGGCCTTGTGAATTGGCCCCATGGCCTTGTTTTTTTTTTAGAAATTGGCCCCAAGGGCTTTACACATGGTAGAATTGGCCCAACTTTATCACTTGTTTATTGTATTCTCCAAGTGACTCATGGAGCCAATTGGGCTTAAAATGTGAGTGAATTGACTTGGAGATTTGTTGGCCTTGACTTCCCATGTAAAGCATCTCTAAGCCTTTAAGGTGACGGTGGCATTCAATAAGTTTGAGCCTAGGCTGACGCAATACCTACATTGGTGAGGGTTTAGTGTGTTCCTTATTCTAACCAATGCAAAAGTTTTCTAATTGAATGTAGACCCATGTTATGAAAAATTCTACGCTAGAAACCAAGCACAAAATGTGGGTCCAAGGTCCACTCATAGACTTTGATGACTGATGTAAACTGCAACTTTAGAGGGAACTTTCCGAGCGTCCAAAAGAACTAATGCAGATGTGCTACATTTCAACACTCAACATATTTAACCCTTAAACACCCAGCCCCTCTGAAAATACACTAAAAAACATGCCCAAGGGGCATGCTTGGGCATTTAAGGGTTAAGATTTTATGATTATGGGCGTAGTCATATTGTTCAGAGCGGCTAAGTTTAATCGACTCTAAGCATAAATAGTATTAGTCATCTTATAGCCGTGTTTTGACGGTTTGTTGTCACATGTCATTACAAACAGTCATATGATTGCAAACTATCACAACATGACTGTAAGATGATTACCAATAGTCATATTTTTAGTCATTACCTCTTAGTCGCTTCGAACATTATGACTACCAACGTTATGACTGCAATTGGTACAATTGGTAGATTACGAAACTACGTAGGTGCCATCATCCGTTTTCAAAATCTGTAGTGGTCCCACGTATAACCCAAAATATGTAGTCTGAGAGGGTGAGTAGTGAGTACAGTGCCCAAGTGTAGACGGTGGTTGTGTTGCTTGCATTTTTCTCATGCAAGAGTCCATAATTGGGAGCTCTTCATAGGCTTTTGGGGTGGGTAGTTCGTCTGATTTTATGGAGGACGACAATGTTGAAAAAATCAAAATAAAACTCCGGAACCTTTTCCGAAATTTGGTTACCTGCGAGCTTGACTTGTAAGGTTCTACTTTCCATGTCTATCACTTTGATATATACTGAAAAAATTGTAAAGAAAGACTGGGATATGAAACAGCGTTGATCCTAACGTTTGGTAAAAGAAGTATTGTAAACAAAGCAATTGAAAGTGGTGTACATCGAACTGTTGAAACAAAAATCAGTAACAGTTGGTTAGATCATACATCTTCTGTTCACTATGCTTGCAGACCTGATTCCTTTATTGCTATGCATCGCAAACTAGGTCTCCAGAAGGACCTTAATGTCCTGACTGGATCTGCTCAGCCCAGGAAATATAAGTTACTGCAATCATGCCTCTGGTTAACATATAATTTCCAAACCTGTCACTGAATCTTGTTATCAACTCAAAGCCCCAGTACCTTTTACCTGCACGCCAGCCATATATCAGCTGTAGCATAAATGTGAATATCTTCACAATTCAACAGTGATGTACAAGCACTGTTACCACAGCACGAGAATGTTTTTGTACTTTCAAGATTTAAATGTGTACTTACACCTAAAATATTATGTGCTTGGTGTTTATTTTTCTTACTCATAATAGTTACATCCAATTATTAACTCCAATGTATCTGGCCTAGCTCCAAGTCAGACAAGGCCTGCAGCACAAGTTTTGGAGGCCCATAACACTGTCACAAATGAGTGCTTCCCAGACTTCAGATTCAAGGCTTGAGCGTCAGATGGCGAACCAAGTCCACCAATCATCACGGCGCACTCACGTGACTAAAGCGCAATTCCTCCATTCTGTCAAAAAGTACTCGTGCATCATCACTTTTTCGCACAGATGGGAACCTCCTGACACTTGTGTTGTTTGCACATCCTGCTGCCGGCAGCAGGCAGCCCCAAGGTTCCGGATTTCGCGCCCAGCAGATCGCCTAGCAGGCCGGAACAGCCATCTTCAACTAGCAGGCACGGCAGGCAAGACCATTTTCCCAGCTCCTACACAATACGGACCCTCAAGGATTGAATCTCATTGGACAACAGGTCAGCAGGATGTGGGAACGGAATTGCACCTGGTGCCTGCTTGCCTAAACTGCTGGCCTGAAGTGTAAACAACACAACTAACTTAAAAGGAGCTCTCTCAGGAGAGTGTACGAACGGGGATCGCGGCTTCTGCTTGTTTTCGTCCGCTACTCAAGTCCCGAGCTTAGAGCATGCCCAACCCGGCTCAGAGCCGGGCTAGGCCGAGGAAAGTTTGTATAGCGTGCTTAAAGGGGCAGCCAACCCAGCCAACGGGGCTTTTAAAGGGTCGCTAGTTCGCTACAAGCCATGGGTCGCCATGAGGCACTCTTCCATTGGTCACAAGGTACTCTTGCATTGGTTAACCCCTAAAAATCCTTGATACAAAATTGTCTAAATTGTCAAAAAGAACCTCCTTGTACTTCAGACCTAAAGAAACTCAATCTAAGCATTCAAAAGAAGATCCAACCGTAGGATCTTGAAGTTAACTTGACCCTTTACTCGAATGTCAATTTTGAACCGTTAATGTTTCTCCAATTTTGAGATTATAATGGTCAAACTTGGCTGAATTTTTTTCCTGCGGAAATCCGAAAAAGCCATTTCGGCTTTCTTGGATCTTTAGGGGTTAATAAGGGCCGCTTTACACTACGGCCGTCCAAGTCGAGAGGCCGTGGGATTGAGAGTCCAAACTTTGTTGAGAGCCCAAAGAAATTTACTGAAAATTGCCAATAAAATACTGTAATTGGCATTTGGTCGGGCATAGTGTGAAGCCTCCAAAGGCCAAGTCCAAAGTCGAAAGCTTTGGCCATTAACTCCCATCGCCTCTCAACTTGTACGGTCGTAGTGTGAAGCCTCCAAAGGCCAAGCCCAAAGTCCAAACCCATATCACTTTATCCCTTCTCCAAGGCATCCTTTTGATCTAACCGCCAAGATCTTGTGAGTTTGTGAACTTTTTATAAATAAAATGTGACGGCCTCTCGACCATAGTTTGGGTCTTGAAAATGCAAGACCCGAACAAATGCCGAGAGGCCGTCACCTTGGTCAAAAAGCGTTGCCACATAGGCCATATGGAGAGCGACGGCCGGTGGACTTTGGCTTCTAGTGTGAAGGCTCAAGAGGCCGAAACTATGGTTTCCTAGAAGTTCATTGGTTGAAATCGACGGCCTCTTGACCTTCGGCCTTAGTGTGAAGCGGCCCTAAGAACGTCAAAGGAACGTCAAATGTGAGAGAATGGAGTGTAAAACTTAGAATTATGACCAGCTATAATCGAGGAATATGAGAGAAGGGACTGTAAAACTTGGAATAATGAAGAACTATAATAAAAGAAACGTCGACCCTCTTGGCCGGGTTACAAGTTTGCTGCGTGGGCTGGGATTCTCTACAGCAAAAGCGACTCCAGCCTCCAGCCTAAGGGGAGGGCTGGACATGCTCTCAGTCTGTCCCCAACACTGTTCGGGAAGTTTCTGACACAATCCAGTTATTATCCCCTTTCTCATAAAAGCATTCGGTAATTTTGTATGATACCTACATGATACTTGGGTGATACCCATGTGATACTTAGGTAATATTTAAATCACGAGCCGGAAAAAATCCTAACTCTTTCAAATTGAATCGGTAATTTGACAACTTCATTCGGCTGGTTTACAATTGACTGCCGGATCTCCCCGATCATTGGTCCCCAAGGGCCGCCTGCTGCTGGTTAGGGCTTTTGCCTCCGCGCCTCCAAGGCACACTCCCGCCTCTGCTCGCACGCTGCGGCCTCCTGGGCCCCGATGAAATCAAATTAAACCCCTGAATGCATCTCCACACGCGTCAGGTGCTTCTTATGTCGTCAAACAGCTCATGTCTGAGCCCCACAGGGCACAGGTTGATTTAATTGAACAATTGTGCCCATTCTCAGTAAAGTAACGCCATGCGTATAATGTTTTGTTGAGCTTCAAGAATCCATATGCTGTTCAACTGCTTGTGAATTGTGCCTACAACTTTGGCACTGGTGTAACCACAGTCTTATTTAACGCCCAGGCGTCCTGCCACTTGCTCCCTCAGGCTCTTCGATGTAAGCGTCGTCGATGCTGAAGGAGTTTAAAATGCTGTCTTTCTGCAGTAGAAGCAACTCATCTCAATATATAAAGAATACGTTTCGTCTGTACTTCCTTGGCAATTCATACATGCATGATCGTGGTCATGGCCATCATCATCTGGTCATGTATACACGGCATGAAGAGTTTTGAAGAGTTTCCGTAAGTGGTGTTTGAATGTTATGAAGAGTTTATTAAATTCCAATAATATAACAAGGAGTCAAAGAGACAAGGAATATGAAATGTGAAAGAAGGAGTGAGTGGGAGATGAAGGGAACATTGGAGGGGAACTAGGAACCGGGAATAAAGGATAGGAACTGGGAACGAAGGATGGAAACTAGGAACAAATCATGAGAACCATGAAAGAATAATGGGAACTAGGAATGAATGATGAAATCGGGGATGAGAGTCTGGAGGTAGGGGACTGGTAACAAAAAAATGGAGAATGGGGAACTAGAACAAGGAAACGAGGGAACGGAGGACCTGCTATAAATCTTGAAAAGCATAAGGACCTGAGAGGAAGGGAACTGAGAGGAAGGGAACAGAGGAGATGCTATAAATCTTTAAAAGTAGGGGTGCCATCAATGAGGGAACCAATGATAGGGGTAATTTTGAAGAGCACCAAATAAAGAGCTGTCACATCGAAACAAGAGGACCTCACTAAGGAATTTATCAAATACTAATTGTTTTTTTCTGTGTCAGGAGTACACAAGTATATACTGGTATTGCTAAATAAGGACACTAAATTTTCCTCCCTAAGCAGCAATTTCATTTTGTAAGACTTTCAACGTGCGATTATTTGTTTCACAACCAGATTTGAAGGCACTTGGTTCACTTTGATGGCACTTGGTTCACCCTAATCAATGATGTCTTGGGAAGGAGGGGACTCGTTACTAGAATAGCTCGTCATCATCAAGAAAAGGATAGCTAGATTCTTACTTGCAAAGTCCACAAACAATGCGGTAGTAGCTTCGACTTCCAAATTGTTTTCAATGTGTTAGAGTGATGAAAGCTTCAATATTGCGGAGGAGCTCAAAGCTTGAACAGTAAGCATGTCGGAGATGCGGTAGTCGGGGTGGAGGCTGCAGCACCGAGGAGGGGCAGACGGTAGCGTATGAGTGGAGGGGGGAGTGTGTCAAGGAGGCGCAAAGGCAAAGCCCTAACTACCACCGGGCGGCCCGCGGAACAAACTAAGCTCGGGACAAGGGTAGGGGGCGCGGAGGGGCAAAAGCCTTGATCCCTGTTTGTAGCTTCTTTTTAGAGAGGTTCCTAACTTAACGTTCTTTCAGTCATAGCCCTAACCTCAATATGACATATGCCATTTTGTTTTTAATCAAACAATATATCAAATGTTAGAGAAATGTATCAAGAATGAAGGTAATTAACCCCTAACTCTCCTTGTTGCAAAACGGTCGAAGTCACAAATTTCACCTTCCCTTAGATTAAGCTCAAAATATCTCAATCCAAGCATTATTTGAAAGATTCAACCGTAAGATCTCAAAGTTCACTTGACATTCTTCTCACATACCAAATTTGAACCATTCATTCTTCCTCATTTGTGAGATTATAATGGTCAAAGTTGGCTGAGTTTTTCTCCTGCGGGAACCTCCAAAACCTGTTTCGGGTTGTAAGAAGAGTTAGGGGTTAACCCTTTCCCATGGGAGGCTTTAAGTGGCACTTACAAATATTCATGTATTGATTGTTTCTTGACCGTATCAAGGCCTTCCCGGCGGTAAAGGGCTAAAGGGCTAAATGCCTAGCGGAAAGGGGAAAGGGTACTTTATGTATGTACCGTAGTAAGCCCCTATACAAGCAAGCATCTTGCTACCTTGTAGTGAGTGACTAACAAGTGACATGTAGCCTATGGGCTATTTAGATTCATTGACACTAGACAACCACGAGTAATCATGTAACTTGGAGTAACAAGTAACCAATAGCTCAGAAATAGGGATAGTCACCCAAAGGTATTTAGAGTAGGTTTCTTTCTTTCCAAAGGAATTGGGATTCCAGTCTCCCTACAATTTCCTTTGTAGGGAGCAAGTTCTTGTTGAATCTAATATGTGCCATTTTGTCATGAAGTGATGTGGAGGAAGATCGAGTGACATGAAATGACGTGGAGTCATTTTGACATGAAGTGACTTGATTTTATGCTATTTTTAAATAGATTATTCACACCATTAGTGTGAGCAAACTTCGTATAAGTACAGTGGGGTACCAATCAAAATGTCGTTTCTGACTCTGCAGTGAGAAAAAATTCAGCACTGCCAACTTTGAAAGCCTCGTGAGAGCTCAAAAATTGGTATTTTAACACGAAATTTTTAACAAAGGTTTATCTTTAAGTTAATTACATGTATGCCAAATTTCAAGGCCAAACGTTTCACTGAAAAAAAGTTATTCAAAATCTACCAACATTGGTAGCTACGGAATTTTTTTCACTGCTGCCAACTTTGACAGCGTCCCAAAGATTGAATAAATTTTTTATTACCATGAAATTCTTGGACCAAAAACCTCTTTAGGTTAAGAACATATGAAAAAAAATTCAAGGCCAAAAGATTAATAAAAAAAAAGAAATCCACATTCTACCAACATGTGTAGTTGTGGGAAACAAATGGGGGAAACCATTTTGTTGCTACCAACTTTGACACCCTCCCCACGGTTGAGAAATTGTCTATTTACCATGAAATTTTTGGCACAATATGCTCTTTATGATGCCAACATTCATACCAAATTTCAAGGTCAAAAATTATATATATATATAAAAATAAACATTTACAATCTACCAACGTGTATGTCTTCCTTTTGCCTCAATCACTGCTTGTAACCTAGAGGGCATAGAATGACATAGTTGAAGGAGCTTTGTATCATTGATTAACCTCCACTCTCTTTCAATAACTACCTTCAAGTCACCTAAATTTTTTGGACATATGGGGCCATGTTGCACAACATCTTTCACAATCTTCCAAAGGTTTTCAATTGGATTGAGATCGGGAGAATTTGCAGGTCAATCGAGCTTCTCCAAAAGGTGTGTTTGTCTCCATTCATCACATACTTTGCTACGATGAACGGGTGCGCCATCTTCCATGAGTAGTCCGTGTGGCACTCTACTCATAAAATGAAGCAACTCGACATTGTAAACCATTTCAACAAAATCCTTACCAGAACGTCTATCATTGGACATAAAAACAAGTTGTGACTTTTGCCCTCCAGCAAATGCACCCCAAATCATCAAAGAAGTTCTTCCACTCTTAAAAGTTGGAACTATACAACTTGATGCATAGCGCTCATATGCATTTCTCCAAAATGAATCTATTTAAAAAATTTTCCATCTTCAAAGGTAGACTCATATGTCCAAACAACTCTCTCCCATTCTTTTATAGTCCACCCACAATACTTTTGAGCAAATGCCAATCGTTTAGACATGTGACAATGTGTCAGAAATGGTTTTTTAACAGTCGTCTGAAAATGCTATTCTCATGTAAGGCCCTTCGAATAGTCGATCTAGACACTTGAGTAGAGCATATGTTAGTGATCTCAGAGTGTGTCGAGGTCGATGAGTTTTTGAAACACGTATACTAGCACGAACATCTCTATCACTAAGTTTTTCAGCATGACTTCCACTACAAGGTTTTGCACTTATAGGTTCCATTTTCTCAAAATCTTTTCACTATCCTCTGAACTGTTCTAACATGGACACTAACAATAGATGCAATGTCAACTCCTGTTTTCCTTGCCTCACTCAAACCTACTATACGAGCTTGAGTTTCATCTGAAACAGCCATCACTCACCATCATCCTGCCTCACAACCTTCACTCAATCACCATACCTCACCGGTCACCACAGTCATCTGTTAAAACTTAAAACCCATTCTGGAATGCGTAAATAAATAAGTAACTTACAAGGTGGCTTGTCCTCTAAATTGTCACCACACTCATCTCACATACCTCACCAATCAGTTGTTAAGTCCCTTTTCTAGGTAACTGAATGGAATGAAGTTCCAGAAGTTGAGAGGACATACCTCACTAGTCACCACAGGCATCTCATATACCTCAGCAGTCATACCTCATACATTCATTCCATGCCTCATTCTCTCAATTAACTCATGTCATACAACATCACTTATTTCTCTCATCAATCCACATAAATCCACCTCCTATAATGCTTCATTGCAAATGCAAGCAATATTGTTGAGAGAAAAAATCTTCTTCATGCACGTATGGTCTCCAATTTTTGAACAAGTGCACTTTTTGAGATGTGACAAGTGCACACAGCTAAATTTGGCTATCCTTGATTTTTTTGAGAAGCATCTATGATTAGAGATTGCATCATCTTGAAAATTTCAATCTAGAAGCATGATTGTATGACATACTTCAACCATTTCAATATCTTTGATAAAAGGTATCTTACAACTACACACAATGGTAGATTGTAAATGTTTATTTTTATATATATATAATTTTTGACCTTGAAATTTGGTATGAATGTTGGCATCATAAAGAGCATATTGTGCCAAAAATTTCATGGTAAATAGACAATTTCTCAACCGTGGGGAGGGTGTCAAAGTTGGTAGCAACAAAATGGTTTCCCCCATTTGTTTCCCACAACTACACATGTTGGTAGAATGTGGATTTCTTTTTTTTTATTAATCTTTTGGCCTTGAATTTTTTTTCATATGTTCTTAACCTAAAGAGGTTTTTGGTCCAAGAATTTCATGGTAATAAAAAATTTATTCAATCTTTGGGACGCTGTCAAAGTTGGCAGCAGTGAAAAAAATTCCGTAGCTACCAATGTTGGTAGATTTTGAATAACTTTTTTTCAGTGAAACGTTTGGCCTTGAAATTTGGCATACATGTAATTAACTTAAAGATAAACCTTTGTTAAAAATTTCGTGTTAAAATACCAATTTTTGAGCTCTCACGAGGCTTTCAAAGTTGGCAGTGCTGAATTTTTTCTCACTGCAGAGTCAGAAACGACATTTTGATTGGTACCCCACTGTACATTTTAGATCTTGCATATACAATGTCGGGACATGTGTGCCATCTCCTTTGAGAAATTGACACTTGTTATATTTCAGTATTCTTGCACCAAGAATATATGAGGCAATATATGAGGCACCTGTTGACACAAGTCACAAAAGGAAAATTTCCATATAGCATTATCTTACCAAGAATTTTCCAACTTAATCTGAAAACCCCTATTCTATTTTCTATTTTCTTTTTTAAGACAACTAATGTATCATCGATTAATGAAATGATACATTCTTGGGTGGGGGGGGGGGGTATTTTTGTGATTTGGGGGTAAAAGCTAATGTATAAAGTGAAAATTCCTATGAAAAATGCTCGTATAGCTTCACAGCTTACTCATGGTAGGTGTTCCTATGATGAACATCATTTATTCGGCTGATATGATTCGATCAACCCGTAATGTCAAAATGAGCCCTAACATGGTTGATTGGACCCTAGTCACCGTGTCAGTTTTTTACAAATTTTAACTTTTTTTGCAAATTTTATCACATAGACTTTGCAGTATAAGGAGCACCATGTAAAAATCTTAGGCATAAACATTACTTTTAACCCCTTCATCTAGACTGCCCTAAATTGTAAAAATCCATTTTGGGTCTCAAGGAGCTATACGGGTTAACGAATTTCGCTTTAAAGAGAATTCTTTTTTGCATGGCACCTGAGCTAAATATCATGGCACCTGAGCTAAAAAATGATCCGATTTGAGAACCGTAAAGTGTTTTGGAATTCCATTGGAGTGCTCTACAATATCATGGTAAACAATTAACTCTTTTTTGTAACAGTATTCAACAAGTTACAAATACTTCATTCACCATTTACCATTGACTACTTTTACTTCTTGCTTCAATTATAAAGTACATTTATATTTGCGAATTTGAGATGAGCTTTGGAAGTTGTTCTTAGGATACTTGAGCACCTACTTGTTCAAGCATTGATTTCTTGATTTTTATCTGGCTTGGTGGAATTTTCATAGTAAGTCATAATAATTGATAGTAAGTCATAATAATTGATAAACTTTTCTTAAATCATGTCAAGGCTTTCCACACTACTGCAAATGTCCTCTGAAGACTTGAAGGGTGGTCAAAGACTATGAAAAGGATAACACTTATGACCATTGTCAAACTTAAATTCTTCTAGTATTCTTGCTAAGTTCAAACAAAAGAAATCAATTTTTCCACCTTGAATGTTGATTGGAAACCACTTCAAATCAAGGGATTTAAAAAGAGGAGAATCAATCAAGTATGCACTTAAGTATCCTAAGAAAAACTCATTTGAAACTTGCAAACGAAAATGTACTTCATAATTGAAGCAAGAAGAAAGAGTAGTCATTGGTAGATGGTGTATAGAGTACTTGTAAGCTGTGAAATATTATTACAAAAAGAAATCAATTATTCTAAATATAGAACACTCTTGATTCTTGAATCAGATCACTTTTGAGTTCACAATGAATTTTCAAACTTTTGAAAAAACTCACTCTGAGGAGGAATTCGTTAGCATATGGTACCTGACTCTCAACTATCCACCGTCCTTGCATATGGGATATTGCTTTCAAGCAAACCTCCAATATGAGAAATTTAAAACCGACTTTGTATAAAATCTAAAATAAAGTGAGAATGAAGCTATTGTCAAAGGATCAATTCTCCCTCAAAGCGGCAGTTTATGACATACTGATTCAACTTAATTGGTTACATTTTCTCTTGAAGAGCTGCTGGCATATGTTTTTGGTATATTGTGCTAAATTCATGATTTTTGTGTACTAACAGGAGAATGCTTGGACCTGAAGTGATCGATCAAAATTATGTGTCTGCTGTTTGAATCTAGATATGCATCTGGTGAAACTTTTATGAAATGTGCAGAACCAAGCTTCGTAAGTGTAGTCTCAATTCAAACTTAGTTTCAAGAACATTACCATCGAGTACTGCGATGCAATGCGTTTCATCCTCAGTAACATGATTTGAGTATAAAATTGGTTAGCAGTGGAGAATTCTCCTCCATAATCTTAGATACTCTCTGCTTACCTTATAAATATCGTATCTAACATAATTCTCTGCAACAAACTTCAAGGTTCATTTCACATGACAAAAATAATCAAGGATCTTCATGATGCATAAGAAACCTTCGAAATCGTAAAAACGGCACCTGGAATAGATATGCCATAATCTGACCCCCCCCCCCCCTGAAGTCAATCAGGCTTGTGGGATGTATCAGTTTGATCTGGTTCACAGCAGCTTTTATAAGACAAATGGAAGTATTAATGTTCCATTGGTGTATGTGATTGCATCTCTTGCTCGATCGGGCATTGCTCATTCGTTTGTACAATTTGTTTGACATCCACTGTGTGTAATCACTTGTTTCAACACGCTAAACTTATAACATAGTTAGAATATGAAGGTCTACGGCATATTTTGTTCCTTACGTTACTCCAATAATTTCTGATTTCTTTTTACAGTTTGAGGCTTGATCTCTAAATTTATTCAACAATTTCTTGACAAGCTTCTCATGATTTTCTATTTTAATTGATTCGAATCCCAACTTCTACGTGTGGGAATTGCCAGGGCCATCCGCTCAAACCACTCAGCAAATGCTCCGCCATTGCTTCTTGGAGGGATCTGCAGTACTAAAATTTTGCCTCAACGCTTCCATCACCTTGGTGATCGACTTGTACTTGAGAGCTTCCACTCTCAGCTACTTTCTTGTACTATGTTTTTTTGTCATGTCATGACGAGACGAGATCATATTAGTGTTCACTCATTGTGCAAAAGGAGTGTTCACTCCCTCTGCCTCTGGAAACACCAATATTTGGTTTCGACACTCTCACAAAGAATCCGAGACTCGATATTAGAGACTCAATATTAATTAACAAGTCCATGGTGTTTTTGCAGAAACAGAGCAGGCATGAGAATGTGTCATCGAGCTCAACCAAGTAGAGAACAGAGGTTGGGGCGCTGGACCATAAAAACATGGCTCCCAATCCACTTTACACTGCCTTCAAGGGGAGCATGTAGTATATGTGGGCAAAAGATATTCTGAAAAATTGATGTGGAATGTAGAAAGCGAAACTCGTTTACACAAAATGGCCATCTAGGATAGAGTTGAAGAATTTAAAACTTGAATCTGTGTATATATAAGGTTTTGGGAATTGTCTAAACTTTGGAATGACATGATAGAAGGCCCCAATTTACTTAGTGAGTATCTGAGGAACTTAGCGGATGTTGGCCGTTCATGTCTGTACTGGTTTCTCTTCTCTGTCACCCATTGAATAAATGTAGCTCTTTGTGCTATAAGAGATACATTTGAGTTTGGCATATGTCTTTTTGGTTCAACGACTTATGGGACAAGTTGTGTAGAGGATAAAGCATTTCCACATCATTCACTTTGTCATGGAGTGTCTAGAATTTCGAGGAACAAGTAATTTAAGAGTGCGAAGAGGTCGCACAAGACATAGGACATTGAATTGACTCAGAATTATCTATTGTCAAAGATTAGCCGTTGTATTTGAATTTCATCGTACCTCTAGATGTGAGAAATAAGCATTTCTATAGGTTTTGAACCCATTTTGCAACTAGTGAAAAAAACTTTTTTTTTCAACTTTGAACGTTATGATCTTACAATTGGTGGGGAATTTGAATCTGAAAACATACATGTACAAGTTAAGTACTAGATCCTACGATTAAATACACAAATCTCTCAAAAACTAAAAATTTCCACCTTGCAATAAAAAGGGGCAGTTTCGAGGCTTTTTGGCAATTTTAAGGCCTCGGAGCATCAGGTAGCATCAGGTATTGAACCCATCCGACCCGGTTAGGATAGACATCAAACTTCAGGTAAAGGATTGAAAGTAGTGCAAGATGAGCCCATACAATCTTCAACGTTAGGTGTACTTCCTCGATCAGAATGACGAACTGCACACAGGTGAGCATTCGATGAACTGTACATAGGTGAGCATTCCACGAACTGTACATAGGTGGCCGTACGAGCGTCAAATCGCTTCCACAGTTCGACTCTTACAAAGCATATTAACCCTTAAACGCCCATGGGGTTTGAAACGGGCAGACCAAAATTGAATCACAACATCTTTTGGACTTGGGCATCATGATTAGTGCACTTTTTGAACTTGGGCATCATGAGTGAATCAATCAATAATGAGCTTGCAACCTCCTACAAGGTTAGGTACAACCCCAACCTACCTACCACAATCCTTTCAAAACACAAAATCACTCATACAAATTGTGATTTAAACTGTAAAATTTCACTTTTTGAATACATCACAAGGAGGTGACGAGTTTGACATCAAAATATAAGTGAAAAATTCATTATAGTGAGAGCTATAGAGGAGAGTCTGTTGGAAAAGAGCCCCTCGGGCTCTCTTGGGCGTTTAAGGGTTAAGCTATATCAGCTGAGAGTATGCCCAGCCCGCACTGTGGGCCAGAGAGTGGAGCATTGGGAGGAACCCCAGCCCACACACTATCCCTATAACCCGGTCAAGTAGGTTGAGGTCTTCTAAATTCTATTACACCATAACTCCCTTGAGCTATCTCGTGCCTTCATTGACATTTTAGTGTCTCCATTAAGCAATGGAAGAGTGCCACGTGGTAAAAACTTTACTGGCAGAAAATAATTTTTTATATAACCGACATGTGAGCAAATGTGACTAGAAAGCTGCCTTTTCCTCTGCCATGTCTCCTAGCCTGGGGTGGGGTTGTGACGCCCTGCTGAGGCGCGCCTACAAGCTTTTTATGTAGCTGAGCGGCCCCGCCTCAAGCACTCTGGGCTGAAGAGTGCACGAGGAACTCGAGCCCAGCAGCCCACGCAATATCCCTCTAATGCAGCCAAAAGGGTTGAAGGCTCCTGAATTTTAGCACACCATAACTCAAAGCTATCCTGGCATGCCTTCACTCACATTTTAGCATCCATGTTCACAAATGGGAAAGTGACACCTAGTAGAGATTTTATTGGTAGGAAATCATTTTTATTATAACCGGCTTGTCACAAATTGTGATTGGTGAGCTCGGCCTTTTCATTTACCCTGCCTTCCGGCTTCAGGTGGGGTTTCTACACCCGCCAACATGCGAGCTTTTGACGGAGCCCATCGGCCCAGCTTGGAGCATAGGGCTAGGCCTGTTCTCACATGTTGTTGAAAGAAGTTGGTGAGTCACCAAAACTCTTGACATAAATTAGAGTCCTCTCCCGCTAGTGTAACTAGTACATAGCCATGTCACATTTGCCACCTACTAGGTCTCCCTTGACCTTCTAGGAGACTACCTACCACAACTCGACAAGAGCAGCCTTGCGCTCTAATGAAGTAATTGCCAACGAGATAAGAATGCTCGAACTTCTAATTATCTACTCAATTTGCCTCTCTACGTGTGTACACTTCGTGGCTGCTTCGCTATGAACTCCTTGTGAAAGATATTCAAGTAAACACTCCCATCCTTGTGGGGCCTGGTTTCCAGAGCAATCTCAATTCTTGTCGCCCACATACGACCTGTGTGGGTAACCAATGTTTGTCAAACTGAAGAAGGAACTCGGATTTCTTCAAGGGATGCCTCTGCAGAATTCAATTTCAGTGTATCACTGTATGATCCTACATTTGTTTATGCTCTCTTCATTACAGTTGACTTTCAGCTCGCTTCAACGGACAAGTTTCTTTTTCATCAAAGAATCAATATTTTGTACTTGCCCACGTGGTCCTCCAGACCAATATACGGTTTGATTGGCCACAGTAAATTTCGTGATCAACTCGCAAGAATATTCGGTCACTTGTGAAGATTCTCTCGAACTGGACATGCACCTTGCATCAATGGATTCTCCATGATACTTGGATGGGACACTAAGATTTTCAGGGAAAGGTACTATCGCTTAACTGTATATCCACCGCATTTTTTAACATTATCCAGTACTCGTGTGAATCAGCCACTTACTGTTTTGTAACATCTTTAGATGATGACGGGTAGAAGCATACATGTCTGTTCGCATGCCATTCGTGCACTCGATTTTTCCAGCCGCATTTGCTGTGCAACAGTCTGTCCTACGCTGCTTCTGCATCAAGATGTATCCAAGTCCGCTCTCGGAGCCATCTGTTGTCGACCGCTCGTCTTTTGGCCAGGGATTCGGGGAGGACCGAGATACTTGCGGGTACCCTTCAATTCTAATTGAGCACTTGGAACTTGCCTCTACCTGAATCTGGTTACCTTCCAAGACGATTGAGAATCAACTCCAGACAACGCAAATCTAAAAATCATGAAAAAGTTGCTTGCATGTGCTTGCTTAATGATGGTGTGTGAGCAATAGAATCCAGAATTGGTAGGGCCCCAATACACATGGCTTGAAAACAAGCTGGCAGGATCCACTTGTTGATGAAACCGCGCCACCAGCACACTGATACACACAGACTATTTCCTTCTGCAAGTGGGCACAGAATGTGGTTGAACTTGTGATTGCTGATACGTATCAACGGCAATTTGATGATATTCATCGGATCAAATCACTGCATCAACTTGATAATACAGTTCTGTGGAACAAACTTGCCTCTTTGGGTGTTGATTGAATGTACCATGGTAATATATAGTTCGAGGCAGCAATGGATGCATGCTCCGAGGAAGGGGAGAATCCATTTAACCCTTAAACGCCGAAGGTGACCCGAGGGGTCATGTTCCAACAGAATCTCCTCTGTAGCTCTCAATGTACTCAACTTTTCACTAATATTTTTATGTCAAATTGGTCACCTTCCTGCGATGCATTCAAAAAGTGAAATTTTAGAATTCAAATCACAATTTGTATGAGTGATTTTGTGCTTTGAAAGGATTGTGGTAGGTAGGTTGGGGTTGTACAATACTTGTAGGAGGTTGCAAGCACATCATTGATTGGATCATCCATGATGCCCAAGTTCAAAAAGTGCACTATTCATGATGCCCAAGTGCAAAAGATGCTGTGATCCAATACTGGGCTGCCCAAATCCGTATAGCTAGGTGTTTAAGGGTTAACCCTTAAACGGCCCTCTCAGCCCCTCGGGCTGTTTTCCTGCAGAATCTTCTCTGTAGCTCATTTGATTCTTCACTTTTTGCTTATATTTTTATATCATTGTGGTCACCTTCTTATGATGCATCCACATAGTAAAATTTCACAATCCAAATCACAATTTGTATGAGAGATATGTGATTTGAAAGGATTGTGGTAGGTAGGTTGGGGTTGCACAAAACCTTGTAGGAGGTTGCAAGCTCATCATTGATTGGTTCATTCATGATGCCCAAGTTCAAAAAGTGCACTATTCATGATGCCCAAGTCCAAAAGATGCTGAGATCCAATTTCGGGCTGCCCATTGGGGAGTGGAAGGCCATTTAAGGGTTAAAGCCCAATCCGGGGTAGGAAGGGGAGAATCCATACCCGTTACCGCTTTGATCGAGTAAAGGCGTGTTTCACCTAAGATTCCAAATACAGATTGTGTCAAATTCAGATTGTGTACTATTTATCTCACTACCCCTTCGTGCAGGACTGTACTTTACTGTAGAACCTCATAGTGAGTCCGAAGCCATCGCCATCGGCATTGTGCCGAGTGACTCCCCCGCTGTTCCAGTGTTTTAAAGCCTGCTTGTCTCGTCCATTTTTCAACAAAAAACAAAACGGTGGAGACCCACCTTCATCAATCGCGATCAATGATCGGGGAGATCCGGCAGTCAATTGTAAATCAGCCGAATGAAGTTGTCAAATTACCGATTCAATTTGAAAGAGTTAGGATTTTTTCCGACTCGTGATTTAAATATTACCTAAGTATCACATGGGTATCACCCAAGTATCATGTAGGTATCATACAAAATTACCGAATGCTTTTATGAGAAAGGGGATAATAACTGGATTGTGTCAGAAACTTCCCGAACAGTGATCGCGATACCGTTCAGAGAGCTAAAAGTACATGTGTACCTGTATTCCTTGAATCGATCGTTGTATTAAAAGACGTCAGTTCCAACATTGCACATATCTTTCTTTCTTTTTTAACATTCAGTGTATTATTGGTTGAGGAACCATAGATCTGGTCCATGGCAACACCTGCCTGGAGCGTCTACCAACAGCTTAACATTGCACATATTCCAAGTTTAGTTTAAATTTGGAACAATGTTTAAAAATATCATATTACCTTTTTTTAGAGATTCGATGTCCCAAATGAGTTGGCATTACACTGTGGACCAATCGATGATTTTGAGTCTCATAGTGTCCTAGGATCTAGTTGAATGAAGGCATTTGCTTTTACTCAACTATAATTTGAGATACCATGAAATATTATCCAATTTAGCATACTTCGAAGACCCTGAAAGCTAGTGGGTTTTCTTCCTATTGCAAGGTAGTGTGAAGCCAAATGGGATCAAGAGCACTTTATTTAATTTGTTGGCCAATCACAAATTTTTGACTTACATGGTCATGGCTCTTGGTCCATAGTGTAAAGCACCCTTAATCCTTAACCCTTAAATGGCCTTCCACTCCCCAATGGGCAGCCCGAAATTGGATCTCAGCATCTTTTGGACTTGGGCATCATGAATAGTGCACTTTTTGAACTTGGGCATCATGAATGAACCAATCAATGATGAGCTTGCAACCTCCTACAAGGTTTTGTGCAACCCCAACCTACCTACCACAATCCTTTCAAATCACATATCTCTCATACAAATTGTGATTTGGATTGTGAAATTTTACTATGTGGATGCATCATAAGAAGGTGACCACAATGATATAAAAATATAAGCAAAAAGTGAAGAATCAAATGAGCTACAGAGAAGATTTTGCAGGAAAACAGCCCGAGGGGCTGACAGGGCCGTTTAAGGGTTAAAGGTCCTTCCACTCCTCAATGAGCAGCCCGAAATTGGATCTCAGCATCTTTTGGACTTGGGCAACATGAATAGTGCACTTTTTGAACTTGGGCAGCATGAATGAACCAATCAATAATGAGTTTGCAACCTCCTACAAGGTTTTGTGCAATCCCAACCTACCTACCACAATCCTTTCAAAGCCCAAATCACTCATATAAATTGCGATTTGAATTGTAGGATTTCACTTTGTACATGCATTACAAAAAGGTGACCAGAATGATATAAAAAAATAAGTGAAAAATTGAGAATCAAAAGAGCTACATGCAAGATTTTGTTGGAAAACAGCCCGGGGGGTTGACAGGCGCCTTTAAGGGTTAAGTCTCCTTATCATTCATTCTTAAAGTATAAAGTGGATTTTAACTAGGGCATGTATGAGTTTATTATTTTAATCTATATCCTCATCCTTTACTCCTTCACCTTCCTCTTCTTCCCCCTTTAGCCAGTCTAGAATCCCCAGGGAGGGGTCACTTCGATCTTTCTACTAAACAATGTGCGGCATAATCATAAGGAACATAGAACCTTTCCTTCCTCAAAATAAGTAAATAATGTGTCATATTAAGTAAGATAAGTACATAAACAATTTGTCATATTTATACATTTTTTCCCAAGATACTTGATTCCTTTCATTGAAGTTGGTTAAGTACCCACTGCCAGCTCTTAGAGCATGCCCAAACAGCATAGTGGGCCGGGGAGCGGAGCCTAGTTTGGCGTATGAGGGACCCCAGCCCACACACTATCCCTCTAACCCGGTCAAGAGGGTTGAGGTCTCTTAAATATCAACACACCACACTTCGAAGTTATCCCGTGCCTTCACTCACATTTTAGTGTCCCCATTAACCAATGAGGGAGTGACACGTGGCATAAATTTTACTGGCAAAAAATACTTTCTATTATTATCAATCGTCATAAAGTGTGCTTGGTAAGAGGCTTTTTGGAGTGCCCTGCCTTCTGGCGTGGGGTGGGTCATCGAAGGCCGCTCGAGCGACGCCTGCGCTCTCTCGACGCAGCCAAGTGGCCCCGCCTGGAACAAAGGGTTGAGCATGCTCTTAGAGCATTCCCACCCATCGCAAACTGAACTGAATACTTGATGTACAGTAGTTCAGTTCAGGGCAAAAATGCCCCACCAACCGACAAAACCCTTGCACTGAACTACTATTCATCTATTTTAATCAGTTTGACCTGCAAAACCAAGCCCTTTCGCGGGGAAGTGCACTGACCTAAACTCACAGTAAGACAAGGCTGATCTATTTGCGGAGCAAAATGTGGGGCTTTGTCACCCACTAGAAGTCACTCACGGAAACTCAGGGCCGGCTTACACTACGGTGGAGAAGGCCTCTGGTCGGTCAAGGATGCTTGGCCATAACATGGTTATATGCGGCAAATGGTGGATGTGCCGGAGAAGAATTAATGGCAATCAAAAATTTCTAAAGGAGTCTTGACCGGTTGTAGTCTAAACACCTAGAGGAGAAGTTTAACCGGAGAAGTCGACCGGAGAAGTCCACCAGTGAAGAGAAGTTCTGTCACCAAATGGTGACACTATTATGATAAATGAAACCATATTCCCTACATGGACATTGTATCAAAAAAATTCAACAAATTTTTTTTCATGAAGAATAATAATCTATATATATGGCAATTTCATTAAACCTCGAATCAATATGCCTATGTATCACATTGTGCTATAGAATGATAGCTTCCTTTGTAGATTTTCACTTTAAAACTAAAATGAACATTCTATGGTGTTCAACCTTACGCAAAAAAATTGGGGATCTCCAAATGTATTGTCAAATTTGACTCATTTATGAAATAATTATTTCCTTGTCTAGTGGAAATGGAGGCTTGTACCAATATAATGTTCAAAAATTAGAAATTAATAATGTTAAAAAATAAATATCAGTAACAACTTTAATTTCATTACACTACAAGTCTAATTATATACCAATCCATGCAATGAAATAACAATATTTTTTTGTACACATAATTCTGAAGTACTACCTCTCAAAATGTATCGTTCACCACTAGTGACTGCAGAAAAATGCGCTTTTGAGCTTAATGATACCATTTCAGTTGTAGACCACTTTCGAAGGTGAAAAAAAATTTGGAAATGATTTACAATGCTATTTACACCCCCTTGAGGGGTATTTGAAATATCGAATGTATGCCATTAAAGTGAGTAAAACAGTAGGACAAAGAAAAACCTACTGGGGTTAACTTCACTTGCACTGCACCTCCATAAAAAGTGAAACTAGAAATGAGGAAGCCAACACAAGGGTTTGCTATTTTGGACATTTAATGTGCATGTTGAAGCAGAAAAAGAAGGACTTGGTGCCATATATTGTATAAATATATATCATTATTTAATTGAATTGGGCTTCTCTGGAGCACATATTTCTTGTCCGGCCTCTTGAGGCCGGACAAGATATATGTGCTCCAGAGAAGCTCTTGTTCAAAAAGTACCGCCACGTAAGCCGCCATGTCATTTTATCATCCATGACAAAAGTTGACCACCATTGCTTTCTTCACCAAGTGTAAACACCCACCGGCCAAGGGTGGCATTTCCAACCAATCACAATTGAGAAACGCCCTTTTTTTCATGACCGGTGGACTTCTCCACCGTAGTGTAAACCGGCCCTCAATCACGAGTTCATGGGTGGGGCTGCAATTGCAAACTGACTATTCATGTTGATGACATTCAGGTTTGCATGTTACAGGTTTTTCAGTTCAGGGCGCCTATGGGTGATTGGGTGGTGATGCTCTTACATCTCTTCCAATAATACATTGACTATTTCAAGATACACCAGTGACCGCGCGTGCATATCCAGGCGGTTGCTTTCAAAAATAACTCAACAAATGCATTCTTGCTACCGTTGAGGAGGTGAATATTGATCGCCGTCTCTTCCGAACAAACCATTTTTGTCCTCAATTTGAGCAAGAGATGCCCTATTCTGCTCCTTTACAGTCTAATTTAGCAATATTATCGCTGTGAACTTTTTTTAATTTGCTTTCTTTCATTGAAGGCCCTCTCCGAGATTTGCTTTCTTTGAAAGTCACAATTCACATAGACACCTACTTTTTGGACTTTGTAATCATTCGTCATTAATGTTGAAACTGGGAAGATATCTTATTCTGAAATTGTTAATGCATTGTGATCCTTGTAAATCCCTTACCCAAGTGTGTTGCATATTGATCATATTGATCATATTGACTTTGCATTCATGTAATAAAAGGAGATGAATAATGGAGATAAATATGTACAATAGAGTTATTCTTGAAGTACCCTTAGAGCATCGACATCCTAGTTCCTCCTATGGGACCATCTAGTGGTTTATTGAGTGAGATATTCGGAGGAAAAGTCAAATATCAATGAGGAGCCACACCCCCAAAAACTCTACTTTGGCGTGATCTACCCATTTTCCGAGGTGACAATCTCAAGATAAGCTTCCCAAGAACACGTATTTCGTTATAATGGTAACATTCACTGATTTTGGGAAATTAGAGTTTAGCTCGAGTCGAGCTAAGTGTACCCACAGAGTACATTTTGCTCAACTCAAGCTCAATTGTCATCGATTTGATAATTTGAATATTCCCATTATAACGAAATAGGTGTTCAAGGACCTAATAATCAAGCAATCTCATGCAATGCACACTAGAAAAAGGGAGAATATTATTTGGAAGAGAACTTTTGAGAATTGAGGAACCAGTCAAAACTTTAGGACCCAACGCAAGTGATTTTGTGTAGTTGGTGAAGCCAGCTTTTGATTTTGAATTTTCAAACATTACATATGTTATAACATTGCAAGCCAATTATGTGATGCCAAAGATATTTTTTGATGAATTTCTTTTTACATGATCATTATTATAAGACAACATTTAACAACTTTTTAGGTGAAGAGATTTTTGATCCAAATACTTTTGGTTTGCAATGATGTTTCTAGAATGAAAAATGTGAGAAACTGGATGATTTAATCAACTCATTTTTAGTCAATGCTAACTTGGTAGATTTGCTTGTGTAGAGAAATAGTTCGCCCATTTTGACAACCCTAAATTTTTTTAACTTGTTTTGCATGCTATTACGTAACGATCTGACAATTTATGGCACCTTATGACTCAAATATCGGTCCACATGACCTACAACAAGTCTATTACAAGTTTGTACGGTTAAGATCTAAATAGCTTACCTCTTTTTCATCTATAACATTTTTTGTGAAAATATGTTTTTGATTCAAAATAGGTTGAAATGTTTAGGGATGAAGGTGGGTGAGTAGCCACTCTTGTATCAAAAGCGGGCATGGCAGTCAAAATTGAAGAATTATAGGCTTGAGATCAAATTACCACAAAAAGTGAGGATCACCTCACTTTGGGGGTGTGTTTTTTGAAGAAGTAGCAATTGATTTTAGGCAAGAATCAATCGTATGTGAAATGCTTTTTTATTAAAATGGCCATTTAATTATTTGTCATTATTCCTTTTATCATCTTTTTTTTGCTTATTTAAGTTTAGTAGTTGGATTTTTGTATAATTCAAAAATACAAGAGAAATTATCAAAGAGGGAATGAGAATGTGAGTTTCTTTGAAGATAGCTCTATTATTGTAATTTTTATACTTATTACAAAGTGTTGAGTTTTTGAGTACCTTTGCCCATTCCAAGGTTAATCATTTTTTTGGTAAACCTTCAAAATAATCCCAAGAGATTGAAATTGGTAAGTACACCCTTCAAAGCAATAATTTTACAAGAGAGGGTGCATTTTTTGGCATTCTACAAAGTCATATTGTTTGCTAAAAGTCAGCTCCCCAAAAAGTGTTGATTGCCTAGTTTTAACCAATTGCTTAGGTCTTCCAATACACATTGAAAACAATAAGAAAAAAAATAAAAATCTTGTGGAGTTTCTCATACTAGAACCTTACAAGATAATACAACTCGAAGTCTCTAGATCATCTTCTAATAAACCAATAAATCTATCATCAACTTGCACATTTGGGTAGGTTTAGGGTCTAAGACACTAGACTAAGAAACACGGCCAAGAAAATCATTGTTAGTGTCAAATTTTTTATCCTTTTAAAACGCTCAAGCAAGCCCGAGGGGCATTTTTTCAAGAGAATCTGCTCCATAGCTCTCACTGAACTCAATTTTTCACTTATATTTTGATGTCAAACATCGTCATCTTCTCATGAGGAATTCAAAAAGTGAAATTTCACAATTCAAATCACAATTTGTATAAGTGATTTTGTGCTTTGAGAGGATTGTGGCAGGTAGATTGGGTTGGGATTGAACATAACCTTGTAGGAGGTTGCAAGCTCATCAGTGATTGGTTCATTTATGATGCCCAAGTCCAAAAGATGCTATGATCCAATTTTGGGCTGTCCGACTCAGACCCAAGGGTGTTCAAGGCTTAACCCTTAACCCTTAAAGGTCCTTCCACTCCTCAATGGGCAGCCCGAAATTGGATCTCAACATCTTTTGGACTTGGGCAACATGAATAGTGCACTTTTTGAACTTAGGCAACATGAATGAACCAATCAATAATGAGTTTGCAAACTCCTACAAGGTTTTGTGCAATCCCAACCTACCTACCACAATCCTTTCAAAGCACAAATCACTCATACAAATTGCGATTGGAATTGTAGGATTTCACTTTGTAGATGCATCACAAAAAGGTGACCAGAATGATATAAAAAAATAAGTGAAAAATTGAGAATCAAAAGCGCTACATGCAAGATTTTGATGGAAAACAACCCGAGGGGCTCACAGGCGCCTTTAAGGGTTAAACGCCCATGGGGTCTAAAACGGGCAGCCCAAAAATGGATCACAACAACTCTTGGACTTGGGCATCATGATTAGTGCACTTTTTGAACTTGGGCATCATGAATGGACCAATCGATGATGAGCTTGCAACCTCCTACAAGGTTATGTACAACCCCAACCTACCTACCACAATCCATTCAAAGCACAAAATCATTCATACAAATTGTGATTCAAATTGTGAAATTTCACTTTTCGAATGCATCAAAAGAAGTTGACCAATTTGACATCAAAATATAAGTGAAATGTTGAGTACAATGAGAGCTACAGGGAAGATTCTGTTATGCCCCTCGGGCTTGCTTGGGCATTTAAGGGTTAAGAACAGAACGAAAGGATGCAGTCTATCGTCAACTGCTTCTGTTTTCACCCACCTCAGGCTGGGTCCCATGCTAGTGAATCACCCCGGAAAGAATGCAGGCCATCGTTCGTGATTCATTCGTGTACGACGGTAGGTGATTAGTGAACCTCGACATCGTGTAAGCACGCTTGATCGACCGACGAAGCGTCTGTCAGCGATGGAGCCATCGAGTGCAGCAGCCTAGAATGGGACACAAAATGTATCGACTGCTCGTGCACTGCTGGAGATGCTGTTACTGCAGTAACCAAATTGAGTGCCGAAGTGCGGCCAATCATCTCGTCCGTGTCAATGAAGAGGGATCTGTAATTCTTAATATCCGCCTGCCCTCGTGCAGGGCTCCCACCGCAACGCCCGCTTCCATCAGCCCTTTTCATTAGCTTTAGCTGATTTGCTAATCGGGGCCCGCAACATTCATTTTAAGCAAAGCTAGCATCGGCAACCTTTTCATCGCTACCAAAGGGCATCATCACCTGCCCTGCCCTGCCCTGCCCTGCCCTGCCCTGCCCTGCCCTGCCCAGCCTAGCGGGTGGACCTGTACCGGTACTGCCATCACCAATTCCAACAATGGTGCGATCCTGACAGTTGACCGGCAAGCTGCCTCACGGTTGTAGTATCTGATCTATCAGTGGATTGATCTCTAGAGAGATTATCGGATGTCTGCTCTAATTTTATCGCCACTGTGGCGGTGCTTGACATCGATCACTACATACATCTCCCGACTCGATCTCGATGACCACTTCTGCCTACATCTTCTCATACGTTTGCTGCGTACCCACTCCGCAAAACTCGAAGAAGTGGACTTTTGTGTTGTGCGTCCGACGTATTCATCTGTAGATCTTAGGGTGCTTCATTCAGGTAGGGCTCCTCAGACTGCTGGTGTTGTTTCGGGTTCCGGCCGTTTTGAGTACTTGTGCGTGTTAGAAAGTAGGTCATGGACCGCACACTAGTGCGACACGATAATGAAATTGGTGTCACTGATCTTGATTTTATTAATCTTCACAGGGATTGGGGCCCGAGCTTGCGTAACCGAAAATGGCTCGATTCACTCAATGGTGTTCTGCAATGTTAGCCTTGATGATATGCCTCCAAGCTTCAGTGACGGTTACTGGCCAATGCGACATCTTGAACTGTAGTCGAGATGTAAGTGGATTATCGTTAACCCGATCGAGAATCTGTACTTTCATAACATCGAGATGGAAGTAGAGGGTCATTGTTGAGTTATTTCACGGCGTTCGAGATGCCGATGCACTGTCAACTTTGCTCGAATTGTTCCGAACGTCTTACGAGTGGCAACATGTATTGAACTTGCAGATTTCAAGCTATGCATCTAAGCAGTTCATATTCGTGCACGGAATGGGCGGGGGTGCCTGGTTCTGGTACGAAGTGCAAACGTTGATGGAGCATTTCGGTATGAACGCAACTGCAGTGGACCTGACATCTCACGGTATCAACAAAGCCGTAGCTGATGATGTCACCACCGTTGAGCAGTACACTCAGCCACTGATCGATGCCATTAACAACACTGTTGGAAATGTAAGAACATCGACCAACTGGACCTTCCATCGATTGAGTTTCTTGCTCATAAGACTGATCGTGCGAATTTTACAACAGGTGATTCTAGTGGGGCACAGTCTGGGAGGCGGATCCATCGCATATGCATCCGAGCTTTTCCCCAACAAAGTTTCGAAAGCCATCTACCTCTCAGCAGTCATGCCTACCTACAACCAGAGCATGTTCGGAGGGTTTCCCAACACTGTAAGGCTCATATGAGGAATCTTTTTATCACAGTACTTTTGATCTGCCAGTAACTGAATCGTTCTTCTTAGCTTATCCCAGTACTTTTGATTTGACAGTAGTTGAATCGATCATCCTGTGCAGACGTTCCCCGCCTTACTGAATGCGGGTCACTTAACATTGAACTTCGCGCACGGTTCTCAAACTCCCACGTCTGCTACGCTTAACAAGAACACTCTTGCTCAGTTTCTCATGAATGAGACACCAACTCGGGTAAATACATCGGATTCTGTCAATTCGATTAGAGTGTGTTGCGATACAGGAGTGTGTATTAACAAGTGTGCATGCATGTATACAGTACGTAAACCTCGCCAAAGTTTTAGTGACGGACACGCCGTACGCGCCCGGCACCCAAGTGTTGCCGTTGACGCCAGCGAACTACGGCACTGTGAGAAGGTTCTACATCCGAACGGGGAAGGACAAAGGGGTAAAGCCAGCCGAGCAGGACGCCATGATCGCCGCTAATCCCCCCGAAAAGGTGGCGTGCATGCCGAATGGCGACCACGCTACTTTCTTCTCGGCCCCCATGGAGCTTTTCAAGAACCTTCTCTGCATCTCCAGCCTCTGATTGACCTATCTATCAGTAGCCTTGCACATTCGCATGCAATTGTGTCACCCTGTACTTTCACCCTGAGACAATCTGAGTGTAGAGTAAGATTCACCCTTTCAAGATATCTAGAGCCTGGGGTGCACGATACAGACACCCCATTCCGAAGGAATCATTCTGACCCAAGCAGAACTCGACCTCCTCGTCCGCAACGATGGAAAATCATGAAACAAGTCGAGTTTTTGTAGAGGGTATGACACTGAAATTGATGATGTAGAGTCTTTTGCACTTTTAATTTAGATTCTGATGAGAAAGTACGTGAGATTGCAATGTTGGCATTCTTTGTAAAACAGACTCTTTTATCGCAACATCTTGACTCAGAACGCATCATGTATTCAGCCGCTGACCTTTGATTCAGTCGCAGATCAAAGTCCGATGCATGTTAAGTAGAAGTCATGCTTGAGAGAGATTGTATATATATGCAATTGTCACTCTCCATATGCACTAATCTAAACATTTTTCCAGCATCTTATTTGATCGCTATCAGACTGCAAAGCATGTTAGAAGAGGTGACAGATCCTTCAATCTTTTACTCGATTAACAAATTCAAAAAACAGAAATCTGAAATAAAAGGTGACCAACATTGCACAGAAACAATCACATATCGGCACAGTAAATAGGTGTACCAGTGTGAGATACACTAATTTATATAAACATATTGTAAGCTTTTAATACTCATCATTATATTTACTGGTGACATTGGTCAAGATGGGAACCCTTACATAGACTTATTGAAATCAGGTCATAGTGAATTGATCTTGACTATAATTAGTCATATGTGATTAAACGTAGTCACAAATTTTGATAAAATCTAGTCATACAAGAAAATTATATTGAATTGTTTGAACCATATTTTGATTGTTTTCCTTCCAATTTATTTGATGTCATATTTTCCTCATGTCTTGGATAAAGAACAAACTCTTACCATCAAAACTAGATTCTATTTGAATTCAGGTTAAAAATAAGGTCAAAATCCAACAATAGGTGAAGGAGATACAACTCTTGAATGAGTTCACACCATATTTTTTCAACTTTTTGGTATAGAAGCATCAATGCAAACCTTATACCAAAATAATTGGACCAAAAGTTTTCAAATTAAAGAGTTTTTATATATCATCTTAAACTCATGCTTAGTTAAAAAGAGTTCATGAAAAATTGAATTTGATTCTATATATAATGACTTCCAATAGTAAAACATGCCCATTTTTGAATTCCTTAGAACAAAAGTTGCCTTAAGTAAAATGCATGTCATAAAATAATACTATCTTATGTGGATCCCTATTTGAGATCCTATTCAACAAAAATCCAAAAATAGACTTTGGATGAAGAGTTATTAGCTTTGCAAAGTTTGAACGTATCATTGAAATGTTGAATTTTGACAAGAACATGTAAAAGTTAAATTTTGAGACAAAAGTTGCTCGCGAAATTCTTGCCGTGAATTTATAATCAAGTGTTGGAAAAATTAGATATTCTTTCTACAAAAATAGACTAATTTTGAAATCCAAGCCAAATTGTTTTGTCAAAAATAAACATCAGATGGATCCTCAAAGTTTCCACTTGTCATCATGAATAGAGTATTGAATGTTGATATTTGACGGGTTTGGATTGAAGGATAAGTATTAATCGTCAATTTATATAACTCTAGTGTAACAACTAGACTAGTAGAAGTTAGCAAGAAGAAATAGAAACAAGTATTTAATGGATTTTAGCCACGGAAATATCAAAAGATCAAGTTGATTTATCTCAAGCTCTAAACTATCCTTAGGAGATTACAAAGAGTTGTTAATAGAGAGCCTAATTGAGCCTAATTTTCACTATATCAATTGCTTTTTTCTTTATAATCAACCAACCAAATGACAAGGACCACTAGTTTAGATTAAGCCTTTTTGTTTTGCTATAATTACTAACAAAGATTATGCTATGTAATGTTTAGTGATGTGCTATTTTGAAGCAATTTCTTATTTTGCGAGTTATAAAATAATGCTATATCAATAAGTACTAATTGTCATGTCTTTCACAGCTTTAAAGAATGTTTTTTTAAAATTTTATTTATTATAGCGTGATAAAATATTCAAACCATGTACAATAAGTTAACCCCTAAAGATCCTTGGGTGTTTTTGGGAGCTTGAAACCTCAAAACTCCAATTCTCTACCTCTATGCACTTCAAGGGGTGCGAAACAAATTTTTAATTCTTTTTTAAATTTCCAACGGTAAGATCTTGTACCTAAGCCAATCTTCAGTATTTGATTCAAAAATTGACCGTTGGATGTTTACCATTTGAGAGATCATAACATCCAAAGTTTGTCTACGAAGTTTTTTGGGCATTGTTGAGATTATTTTTGACACTTTTGGAGGCTGCCCTTGTAAAATTGGTACTTTTTGTGACTTGTGGCTGTTTGGAACCTAAGTAGTGATTTGATCATGAACATATTTCCAAAAAAAAATCTCAAAAAAATACTAAATTTAAACTGCCCCAGTTTGGCTCACAAACCAAGAATTGTCGTAAAAGACTCAAAAATTGGAATTTGGCTTTGCAAATTTTCCCACATACACTTTGCAGTATAGGGAGCACCCATTACAAAATTTAGGCAAAAATATTACTTTTAACCTATTCGTCTAAGGCTCTAAGCTGCCCAAAATAGCAAAATGCCGATCTGGTCCTCTTGGATCTTTAGGGGTTAACATTCATAAGTTACGTAGATATGGTGTAGGAACTTCATGAATACATCAAGGTAATGGTAATCCTTATTTTGACATGTAAGGTTGGTAGAAATTTCTCAAGATGATCTATGCTTGTATATTATTCATGTACAAAAGTTGAGCCAAGTCAATGCTAAGTCTAAAAAGCTTAAATTGTCATATCTTTGCATTTTAACTTGATAACTTCTAAGGGACTCAAAAGAAATTGGTTTTACTAAAAACAACGATGTTAAAAATAGTGTTTCATTTATAGATACACACCATAATTAGCTCCTAGATAGTGTATTTTAAGATTTTGTACTTATGTTGATACCAATTATGAATTACAAAAAAATTCAGATTTCAATTATTTACTCAACAATAATGCATAAATGTTGTATTTTATCATAGAATTTCAAGCACAGAAACCATATTAGAAATTTTCAAATGCTTTTATATATCATATTTGGTATCATGAATGATACTATCATTTAAATTAAATGACCATTAGAATAAAATTCAAAGACAGAAACATGAATTTTTTTATATTTTCGAGTAAAAGAAGAAAATAAAATATAAAACAAACAAAAAATAACAGAGTTGTTTTATATGCATTTGTAAATTCAACAACAAACCCTTGTTGTGTTATCTATGGATATATACAATGAATCCAAGACTTGCAAAAAATTTCAAATTTATGGAGAATTGTATCAATAGTAAACAAAATTGATAAATTTAACTTCTTTACCTAGTTTTAGATTGCCATCAAGCCAAAAATAAATGTAGGTAAACTTAATGGCTAAGATACTAAAACCTATAATCTGAATGTTGAAACATTGATTGCTACCTAGTACCTACGTGTAGGAGATTTTTGCGTGCTAAACTTTTCCCGGGATTTAGGACTAGAGTTGCATAACCTTGCACTTGAAAGTTGCAAGTTAGATGTTGAAAATGATTTGGAAGAAGATTTTTCTGGTGAAGTGAATCCCAATTTCTTTCTTGGAGCTTGTGATATGGAATTTGGCCTATAAGGCAACAGAAAATTATTGCGTCCTGTAGAGGCTCCACTACTATTCAGAGACAAACGTGGCGTTAGACCATCAGCTGCAAGTGGTGTTTTACTTGAACAACTCGGGATTGGACAAGTGCACATTCCGCAACAACACGAATGTGTATGCTTGCAAAAAGGACACTCCGTCCTTATAGGGAAACGAGGCTTCGTATATTCACACTTTCCACAACAACAAAGTTGTGTAATGTCTGATTGCATCGCCATATCTTTATCTAAAATCCTGGATGTTGATTCAATATCATCATCACATGGTGAATGAAGTTCAACCTTTGAACTTTGAGTTAAAATTTCAGAATCACCTTGATTTTTGTTATCAAGTTGTACTTTAGGAATATGAGAAACCATAGTTTCTTCTACTTCCATGTAATTGTCCCGTTGAGCTGAAGATTGCTCTGAGCTTAATAAAAGTTGTTGTGTTGTATGATATTCACAATAACACCAACCTGCCCTTCGACAAAACTTGCAAATTTGTGAAGAAAGCTTGCAGTTCTTTGGCTTGTGACAATTACAATCTTTACATCTTGGGCTAGTTGATTGAAAAGTCTTAAAGGTTGGGTTGTGAACATCATCATCACCACAAGCTGGCCGACATGGTGAACAAGGGGGTGGTGATCTACAAGAAGAATTTGATGGTGGTCTATTATTACAAGGATTACATGGAGGAGGTGAAGGAGGTCTACAAGGTGGTGGGGATGGAGGACACTTTGATTTGTGGCATTCACATGTTGAACAACGTGGATCACATGTTGTACAAGAAGAGGCGCTCACTCCACAAGCTTTTGCTTGACTTGCACAAGCTTCTATTCCACTCAGCATCTCTGCGGCTAATAAGGGCCGACAAGGTGGTACCGGTTTACATGGGGAGCAACATGGATCTGCAAAAAGCTTTGGATTTACTTTAGGTGGTCCAGAACAACTTCCTTGGCTTTTATGACAATCACAAGCTTGACATCTTGAACTCATTGCAGGTGATTGTGTTGAATAATTACCACCGCGCTTAGGAGATTTAGACCTTACACATGGTGAAGGTGATCTAGACCTTGCTAAACTAGGAGATAATGGTGATTCTACTATATATTGTGGATTACAATTGGACGGTCCTTTACAACTATATGGCGACTTACATTCTAAACATTGACTTTGATTTAGATGAAGTTTCAAACGAGTCTTTCCAGGAGTTTGGAATCCTGCTTGACACTGAGTATGATTTTTAGATGGACATATAATACCTCCTTGGGACGGACTCCTAGAACCTAAATGACAAACACAATCACGACATGGACTAATTTTTCTCGGTGGAGGACAAAGGCTTTGTGTACTAATATCCTTATGACATAGACATTCTTGGCAAGCAACGTAGCGGTTGCCAAGAGGAGGAGAAGGAACCTCGTCAATGTAAACTGAACTACATTGTTTAACAATACGAGAACGACTAGGAGAGCAAGGAGGAGAAGGTGATGGAGAAGTAGAACAACCAGGTTGTTTCTTGACGTAAGGTGGGCAACTGCAATCATTTGAAGGAGGTGATGGTGCAGGACATGGAGCAAGTTTTTTAATATACGGTGAACAATGGCATTGTATTTTCTTTCCACATGTATTTGAAGGAGGTGGGCAAGGTGGAGGAGGGCAAGGTTTGCAAGGTGGTGGCGGGCAACATGGGTTGCAAGGAGGTGGTGGGCAACAAGGATTGCAAGGAGGCGGATATCCACATGGATCTTTGGGAAAGGCGGGGGTACAAGGTCGGGAAGGTGGTAAATAGATATCTCCATAGGTTGGGTCCGAATCACACATTCGCAAATCATTAGGACATGGGCATCGTGGTGAGTATTCATCACATGTTCTAAGTGGGAGATACAAATCATCATGGTCGGTTGAAGCAGGACTAAGCGGCCGAGATGGGGGCAAGTAGAGATCATCATGCTCTACAAAACTTCGATATCCAGCTGGAAGATGGCCTTCTATACATTTTTTTGAGTCATATATGTCTACATATTTTTGGTGTAAGCCTGGTAGACAAGATTCTACTGGTCTTTCACAAGGAGGAGGACATGGGCAACAATTACAACCATTGCCACCAGCAATTCGTGATGGAATGTATTTCATAATATGAGATGTTTGTAGCTTAGATTGTGAAGGAACTTGGGTACCAACATTCCAACAAGTAGGTCTTGACGACGACATATTGTATTCAGAATGTGCTATAGAACGTTGTTGCAACTTATGCTCAGATGGAACTTGTGTACTAGCATCCCAACGTATTGACCGTGGTGGTGAATATTCAAAATGAGATGGCAATAACTTTGGATCGGATATAGAATCCCATCTTCGTCTTTGAGTTGGTTTATCATAAAACTTACTATCATTCGATCCAACTCCAGCTTTCACATGTTGAGGAAATTTCCACATGTCTTATGTATATAGAATTCGACAAACTTTATAGTCAACCTTTGTTGATAACTATTGGGGCCCAACATTGCCATATAGACCCAAATGAATTAAATAAGATATTCATCTAAGGTCAATTTTTACATTATGAAATAATTTTCATATTAATCTAAATTTCCACTTATGTAGTCATTTTCTTTTTAAATCTCTAATCAATCAAGAATTCAATCCCTAAAAAACTTTCACCATAGGTTGAAGTATTGGGTGGTGAGTTCAGTTGGTCAAGCAATATCTTATTTATTTTTATGAATTCTTGAACAATATTGGAGTAAATTTTAGTGTCTCTAAGCCATCAAGGGCATTTTTTTTTTTAAAAGTTATACTTTTGGCATGTTGAGGAATCTTTATCCAAAAGAACGCAGCTAATTGATATTTCCATTGAAATTCTTATATTTTAACATCTTTGTTCCTTTCCAAATGAACAAACTTGAGAGTGTATTCAAAGTTCCATTCTAGTTGATGCTTTTTCTACCAAAATGCATAAAGAACGTGAATTGGCAATGTGATTAATCAACATTGTGGATTTCTTGCTATTCTCTTTTAATTTTGATTATATCTTCTTCTAAAAATTAGTGTTGTCATTAGGTTCAAATTCTTGAACTGCAAATTTTGAAGAAGGCTTGTTCTTCAAGTCAAAAGTGAAAGTTTTGAGTTGAATGAAGCTTTGGTTTTGATTCTTTTAATCCTTGTGGATTGTAATAATACAAAATATTATTCTATTTGGTGAAATTTGTAATCATTTTAACAGTTACAAGAGATCCATATGTTCTCCTTATGTGGTGCATGTAAAACTCATTTCAAAGAATAGGCCCTTTAGGGAAATCTATACAAAGAGGTCAAATCAAGTAACTAAAAAATTGTTAATTACTTCATTCTTTTAACTTCTCAAACGCTATACATCAACAACCATGATGTGTATTGTAGTCAATCATAATGAAATCATGTGGTGGGCTTATGAAGTCATAATGAGCTTGAGTATCAGCTCATATTTACAAATATGATTCAATATAGATTAGACTATGATTTTTTGAATATAGTAAGAAATATCTAATGAGTCAAAAATTCACCACCTTCGATAATAAATCATGAAGGCATACAAAATTCTTCAAAGAAATTGATTTAAAAATGGATCATTAGTTTGCCTACCTTGTTTTGACAACCATAGATGCATCATTAAATTGTGTAGGCCAATATAGATCTTCATTATCTGTACTATTTTAGTTGATTGTATGTAAGTTTGAAATTTGGAGAAGTGATGTACTTGAAATACTAGCTTCGCCAAAATAATATGTTAATGCTAAAGTGCATAACATCTTACATCATTGAGTCACATTGTTTTCAATATTTAAACGAGTTAAAAATCATCAATGATAAAAAATCCTCAAAAAATTTATCCTTATAGATAGCATCACTAGTTGAGGAAGATGTTCAGGATTAAGTTTTCTATTCTGTACTTATTACACAGTTACGCATTATGTAAAGTTTATACTTAATAGATTCAAGATTCCCTCTTCATATATATAGGTTGTAGAAGTATACTTAAGAAATTATATCGATGAATGTTATCATATAAGAAGAGCCATCTCATTTGCTACAAACATCATGTTCCACAAGAAAACCTAGATTGGATGTAAATGATGTTAGTGAATATAAGATGTCCTTTACACGAGAGAAAAATCCTCGGTGACTTAAAATCCCATTAGTAACCTATCAAAAAGATGTAACGAGGAAGGGGAAGAGACATGGGTCAAGGGACACAATTGGTACTAAGGAGATTTCAACAACCTTGTATGTGAGTTTCTATAATCTATTTAGCCAACCAACCTTTTCATGTACCTAGCCAACTATTGTTCGACATACTTTGACGATTGAACCTCTTAAAGTATATAACTAGTAAATGTCTACCAATTAGGATTTCCATTTATAATACAACAAGTTCTTACATGTGTCCTCCGGATACGGACATCAAAAAGGTCAGATTGAAATTTATAAAATGTATTAAAAATCCAGACCTAGGTATAGAAAAAATACGAAGTTGGAGGTTTTTGTTGATGTTGAAATAATGAGATATGCAATCAATAGGCAAGTTCCTTGCTTCTAAGTTCTCCATGCTGTTTAAGGTTTATAGCATGTCCTCCGGCCCTCAGTTCCATTGATCCCAGTTCCCCGTCCTCTATTATGGTTTCTCATTGTCCATTTTTCTTACTTGTTCCCTACCTCCAAACTCTCATTCATGGTTCCCATCTTTTGTTTCTTGTTCCCCATCCCCCAACTTCCCTTATTGGTTTCCCTCATTCGTCCCCGTTTCCCATCATTCATTCCTAGTTCCCATCAATCATTCCTAATTCTGATTACTTGTTCCTAGTTTCCATCCTTCGTTCTAAGTTCTTATCCTTTGTTTCCCAATCCTAGATCCTCTCCTATGTTCCCTTCATCTCCCCTTCACATCCTTCTTTGCTCCCATTTTCATGTTTTAATGTTCCTTAGTCCCTTTGCCTCCTTGTTATATTCTTAAGATCTAATAAACCCTTAATAACATCAAATACCACTTATAGAAACCCTTCAAAATCTTTACAACTCTTCACAACGTGTATTCATGACCAAATGGTGATGGCCATGACCATGACCATCCATTGCCAAGGATAGACACACAAACAAATTCCAATTTGTATTCTTTTATACATAGAGATATAAAAAACAATAAAGCAAGAAAACAATATAACTTGGTCTTTTTATCTTGTGGTTGCAAAATGATTCATATGTTCAAATTAAAAACTTACCAAGCATCCTATAATAAACAAGTACTCATTCCTACTATCTCTTATGGTTTGTGCTTACATACAATAAAAAAATAAAAATTAAGATATTTTTTCACACTCTACAAAAGGCTTTTATATGCTCTTATTAAACTTCCCAAGAATCTCCTTCTTACAACTCTTTAAAATACAAAAATACACAACCCCTTTCAAATTAGGTCATCTTGTTAAAAAAACTTAGAGATTTCTTTTTTATATATATATATATATATATATATATATATATATATATATATATATATATATATATATATATATATATATATATATATATATATATAAGTATTCTTTTCCCTTAGTGAGGCCTCAAAACAACTTGCAAATTAGAATACTAAAAATAGAATTGATGTTGCAAATTTTTGCACATATACTTGTGAGAGCCCAAAAGTGCTTAAGTACCCCCTTATTTTATAATTAGAGTTAGAGTTTTTGTTATCATTTTTATTTTTCATTATTCCATTTAACTTACTTAGTTTAGGTAAAATGAAAAATAAAATCAAAATCAAAAAAATTAAAAATTAAAAAATGGAGCTATTTTTGACATCTATAAATTAGGTAGCAGGAATTAGTTAGGATAGTTGATATCAACAATTAGCGAGAATGCGCCTCTACCAAGGGTGTCACATGGACCTACCAAGGGCATCACATAGACCAAACAAGGAGCGGAACTAAGTAGATCAACTAGCCTATACCATACATGTAGCATCCTCAGGAGAATTGCGGGTACGAGAAGCAATTAGGTAGCAACTAGGGCACGACATTGCCAACCAGTATAAATCATTCGCAAAGGGTACTATGATAATTGGGCAGATTGATAAAAATCGCATTCAATGACTTTCACCAGATAGAGGTATGAGTAGAGCCATGAGTGGGTGTCCTAGTTATTTTGAATGAGGGAAGTGACATCTTAAGCAATGACAATATGGAATACCTCCGTCTCAAAAAGAGAGAAGAGCAAATTTACCTTCAATGCTTACAACTCTCCCGTAGTTACCAACTAGGCGTAGCTTGAAGAAAGGCAAGATGCCGGTTGATGAATTCGAGGAGAGCACACCCAGGCTAAGCAAAGATTGTGCAAGGAGCCAAGGGAGTTGAACCATCGGTTGGATCGGCTTATGAGGCCGCCCATGAGGAATTAGAGCAAGCGCACCTTGAGCATGAAAACCTCAAGAAAGTCGTAAGTAGATCGAGGGTGTGTCCGTTGCTTCCTTGTGTAGGACTTCGTGAGGCATTTTGGTAGACAAGTTCAAACTTTGAAGTGTCGTAAATTCTTCAACCAGAGTTCGTTCTGGACAAAATCACTTGGATTGGGTCTTTAATCAAGTCTAGCTAGTGCCGTAAAATTTGGAAAGCTAGGATGAAGTCACTTGGATTGGGTCTCAAATCAAGTGTAGTCGGTGTGGTAAAATTTGAGTATGCATCACCAAAAAAATATATATATATATATATATATATATATATATATATATATATATATATATATATATATATATATATATATATATATATATATATATATATATATATATATATATATATATAAAAAAGTCCCTTGTGCTTTTAAAGATTTATAGCATATCATTCATTCCATGGATCCCTACTTCCCAGTTCTCTGTCGTTTGTTCTCGTCCCCATTCACTTTCTCTTTATTAATCGTTCCCTATCTCTAAATTTCCGTTCCCAATTTCCATCCGTTGTTCCCGGTTCCCCATCCTCCATTTTACCTTCTTAACTTCCATCATTTGTTCCCGATTCCCATAATTTGTTCCTAGTTCCTATCATTCATTCATGCTCCTCATTATTTGTTCTTGGTTCCCGTTCCCAATTCCTGGTTCTTGTCCCATGTTCCCTTCATCTCCTCTTCACTCCTTACTCTGCTCCCATTTTACATGTTCCATATTCCTTGTCCCTTCCACTCCTTGTTATATTAATGGGATCTTATAAATTCTTAGTACAGTGGTACCTGGATAAGATCAACCTCGTTAAAATCAACGTTTAGTTAAGAACGTTGTCCATGTTTCTTTATTATGCAAAGAGGCATTGTTTCGTTATGGTCAAAGCTTGGATAAGATCAACGTTTTTGTCTGTCTGAAAACGTTAATCTAATCCAAGCACCACTATAACAATCACATACCACCTACAGAAATTCTTCAAAATCTTTAAAACTCTTCATACCGTCTATACATAAGCAAACCGGACTCTCATAGTCTCATCGGCAACCGCCTTACCACCGTGAAGGATCGCCAAGGACAGGCAGACACCTAATCGTATTCTTATATATATATATATATATATATATATATATATATATATATAAAAAAACAGTGTTGGATTTGCTATGAGGTTTCTACACTGAAACAATTGAAAAATTACATGGATTTATGGAGTTGTTTCTCCTCATTTACCATTGGTAATTACCTCCAACTTTGTTTGTTAGGTTGAATTACACTTAAGATCTAGTTCTCATGGTAGAACCCATAATTCCATCCAAGATGTGAGGAAGATATGGCAAGGAACTTAGTGCATAGGGTCTACTTCTGAAAACAATTATAATTATAATAATAATAATTTTGTGAAGTTTAGGGTAGTTTTCACCATTGCAAGGCTTCTATTGAAGCCAAGAATGTTCCTGATACAAGGGTGTCATTGAGGTGAAGCTGAGCACCTTTCCAATTGGTAACTTTTTTGAATGCAAATTCTCTCTAGTAGCATTTCCATTTTAAACTGAAAATTTTAAAAAGGAATTTTGATTTGTTTTGAGTACTAATGATTGCGCGATCTATGAGGCCTCATGACTCAAGTTTTTGGGTCACATGACATACTCACAATCTATGAGGCCTCATGACTCACATTTTTGGCTCACATGAGATACAACCGGCTTACTACAAGATTTTATGGTTATGATTTTAAACAACTTACCTTAACTTTTCATGGAAGTAGGTTTTTTGGCTAGAACTAGGCTGAGATTTCAAAGTCATATATTTGATAGAGTTCGTAAATTAGATGTGAATGTATGAGTCCGGAGGCACCACAAGCCTTGGCTTGGTGGTTAGGGCTCATGGCCTCCAATGAGGAGGTCGTGGGTTCTATTCCCCATGCCGGCGTGGTGCTCACCACAATAATCCACCCAACTATTGTGGGGGGTCCTTGGACCTTGTTGTATGGGTACCTCAAAGTCCTTTGGGGGAATACTATGTCAAGTATCTTCAAGGCATTAGTAACTAGACTAAAAACTAGCGTAGTTATAGTGTTCACCCTCGAGAGGGGGAAGTAGTATTGTTCCAATTTCCCCTTGTCCGGTGGCCATCGGGATATTAGCATTACGAACAGACACTTCATTCACGCCGGCCCCTTAGAAAGGGGCCGGAGTTTCTATCTATGAGTCCGGTTACAGTTCAAATATGTGATTGCATACGTGCAACTGTGTACAAGAGAATCATGATTAAACTCACAATCACACGTACAAAAATAATGCATACCAGAAACAATCGCTCCATTTGAATCCCACCTCCCTCGTACTGGAATTGCCGCTTACAACACGTCTATAGCACCACCGTCCATTTGAGTTTTCAAACAGATCATTGCAATCAACACGATAATACTGACCACAAGTCTACCGTACTGGAAACAGGTGCATACCAACCGGCCTGCACCATGTGCAGTTGAAACATAACCTAGTAGTGGCCACGATTTCTCTCCAACACACTTTAGCACTGGCACCAAGTACACCACTTACCTTTTATGTCCCTCGCTGGAAAAGGAAAGACTGTACTTCCTGAACACTTTTCACAGTCACTGCCACAAAACATCATTGTTTTCAAAAGAGAAACGTACAACGTACACTGCTGTTTTCCGACACCAGTTGTGTCGAGCAAGTGCGCAAAACAGTGCTCAGTCAAGTTGAGTACAACTCGGAAGGATACGCGAGATAAGTTCGAAACGCCCTGGTAAACCAGAGTCTGTATGAATTGGAATCTGAAGAATACAAGAGTTGAGTTTCAAAGGCCCTGATGAGCCAGAGTCTACAAAAGTTCAGTTCATTTGATGTCACAAACGGCAAGATACTCACAAATTGCAGCTTCTTTTCATCGTCACGATATTCAGTGAGCACTGTCATCAACAGTGTTTCCCAGCCGACATTCTGCACACTATGATTTAAGGTTTGTAGCTTCAAAAATCAGAACTATGACCGCATACAATGATGTCAATGACACATAGAAATGAATATGACAGCAGCAATACGCTGCGTGCGTGAAGATTTTTTTTGTCATAATATGGAGGCCTGGAAAAAGCCCGACTAGGTAACCACCGAAGTAAGCGTCTAGGGTCTAGCCGAATCAAAAAAGAGCGGCATGCAAAAAATCGGTAGACTAGTAACTCGGTATTTCATGCGGGGGGAGAAAAATAGGTCAAGTGCTCAAGCTGTGTGCATAATCAGAATAGACAGATGAAGAATGTCCTCGAGCGCACCACATTGAACTTATCGTCGATGATACATCGGACATGGAAGAATCATCGTCATCATCATCATCAGCATCATCACATGTTGTACAAAGGGCGATCGGTCCACGCACCCGCAACGTGACCATTCTCGCACACATACGCTCGCACCACAGGCTCACCGTCCTCGTGATACTCTAACGAGCGTCGTAGACAGAAACTCGTCACCATGTCGTATGTCTTTCGTGAGCTGCAGTAGCTGCAGGAGAGATCTGTGTCTTTACATCCCTGGTCCTTGAGATTCCTCCATACATGGGATTGCTTAAAGTTCTTGAAGACTCCCCGGAATAGTTTGTACATTCGCTTCTCCCCTTGGTGACAACACCCTGGCCAATCGGAGATGTAGAGGGAATCGTCCCGAAACCTGCCCAACAACAAAAACACCATGCTCAGACGCATGACCAGTGAAACTCTACTTTATGGGCAATCTCTACTCCGATCACTCACTCATAAGACCTCTATAAAATTGAGAGTCACATTCAGTAGGACCATGTGGCCACCTGGTTTCGGAGCACTTCCAATTAGGACTGACTCGCTAGTCTCAAGCGAGTACGGAACAGACACCAGCATGGTCGAAGACTCCCTCACAGCGCCGATCCATAACTGGCGAGGAACCAGGCAAGCATCAAATTGGATGCAGTCTTATTCTTTCTTTGAATATAAGGAGGAATGCAAGAATGTGGGATTTGGTGACAACCTGCTGGCTAACAGCTTGTTGCCCTGCTCGCGCGTCAAACTCCAGGAGCCTTTGGCAAGATGAGCTCTGCTATCATTGCAAGCGTCACCGACGATTTCCTCCGGAGGTTGTTCCCTTTGGATATCCGTCACTCGTAGGATGCTATCATCGCCTGCGGGTTCGGTACGACGATAGGAGGAAACAATTCGTTGATCTTGCATTACCTTGTTGTGATAATGCAACCCTCCTTTCTTCATGTATCGGATCGGGCCTTCAATTTTTTCGGAGACCACTTCGTCTTTCACCTTCTTCCTCTTGGAACCGTGATCCTTCTCAACCATTACGATATCGACTCCTTGGACGACGGGCTCCGGTTCAGGCTTCACGACATAGTACTCTTCCGATTTGCCGAGCTCGCGTTCGAGGCCGAAGTCCCAGCTCTCGAGGAGCACACCGGCATGACGCAGCCCCGGGCAGCATACAAGAAGCTTCTGCAAAGAACCCCAGCCGCCTGGAGGCTCCCCGATGAGGTCGCGGAAATTGTTTTGATATTGCTGCTGTGACATAAGCTCCGAGACGACGGTGGGCACTACGCGCATACATTGGTGGCGCCAGCAAGTGGTGCGGATGGCGTTCTTGAAGCGGCGGCAGACGCAGGAGAGGCGCGCTAGGTCACGTGGGTCCTGCTCCAGGCGGACGAAGACGTTCACGAGGATGTCCTCGGAGATGCGACTGAAGAAGGGCAGAGTGTTGGGGTTTACAGGGTGGGGTTGCTTGAACACCGAGCCGCACGACGACGTCGGCGCCGCCATAGCTGCACGCCACAGAGCGCTACAACCTCACCCCAATGCCCGCGCCCTCCAAAAGACCCTGCCACTCATGTGGTCGCCACGCTCAATCCCAATCTTCCCAATCTTCTATCCACAATTGCGACCACCACCATAGACTGCATCCAAACAAAGGTCAGAATCCACAACTAACCCTACATTCCCAAGCGCCAATCCGAGCAAAACGGCAACAACGAATTACGGAATTGGATGGCGCAAAAGAAAGTGGGGCTGACCGGGACAAGGAGAAGGAGCGAGCGGGGTCAGCAACATGAGTGGAAGCGACGAGGCAAGGGATTTGTCAAGGGATTGCGTGCGCTTGATTGATGCATGCAAAAAGCAATGTCAGCCTGCAAAGGCGAAGCCAAAGCCAAGCAAAGGGTGTAGGAGCCAGACAGGAAGAAGGTGAGACGCGGACGAGGACGACGCCCAACCGTATGTACTTTTCCTCTTGGACCATCCGTATCCTTTAGTGAGACCGTATTAATATTGCTAACCGTATATTTATACGAATATACGGTGAGTGTAGTAAAAGTACGCCTATTATAACTGTGGCGATGCGCTTTTTTATGTGTCCTGGCGTGAGCTCTGGCTTCTGATTGGACGAGCTCCTTCATTGGGCTTGCCTTGGCCTCTGTCCCTGTAAGTCAAATTAATGTGACTAAGGCCCAGTTTATACTTGGGGCCCGATTGAGGGCCGGCCCAAACTCTCCAATTTTCAACCAATAGGATTGCTCGATTCTCTCAAATCGGGCCCAAGGGTTTTATACTAGGGCCGGTCCCAAGCATGAACATATCCTACATGGCAGCTTATGTGGCAATAATTTGGCGCCAAATCTTTGGGCCTATGTGGTGTAATCGGGACAAGGTTTTCCTTGACTCGAAGATGAAACTTGGGCCCGAATGTCCACCTCCGTTGGATTCTTTCAATCCCCACCGTCCATCAAAAGCTAGCAAAAGGACAAAGAATCGCAATTAACGAACTGGAATCCGAACTGGAGAAGCATGCAAGCAGGGTCCGAAGAATGTGGCGGCTGCGAGATTGTCGACCCCAATCCCTAAACCGGCGGATCCCACCGTTCTCTCACAAATCGGGACCGCCTTCGGGCCGGCCCCAAATCAGGACCGCCTTCGGGCCGGCCCCTGTTCGTGTATAAACTCGCCCTAAGATTTTTCCTTTTGACTGGAAGGGGAATCCAATTTAAATAATATCAGGTAAAACAAAATTTCAAATCTAATATTTTATGCCTTTATGATCCTCTATTTCTTGGTGAGAACTCTCACGCTTTTCACTATCATGACTTGACCCCTACCTTTTTTCACCCAACACACATTTGAGGTAAAAGTGCAATTATCATCATTCATGTCCCAAGGACATTGATTGGTTGTGAGAACAACTAGTGACAATAAGATGAAATCTCATTGGTGTAAATAATCCAAAACTCAAGCTATGGTGTCTCTTAGATAAGGGTTTTGAATTTATTCATTTATACGTGTAGAATATGAGATAACATGTTTCACAAATTTCTCTGTCCACCCCTTGCTTTCTCAGGTTGAATCATTCAATGTAATATTGATTGAAAAACAATACATCAGTGTCCACCCCTTGCATTTTCAGGTTGAATCGTTCAATGTATTATTGATTGAAAAACAATACATCATTGTCCACCCCTTGCGTTTTCAAGTTGAATCATTCAATGCAGTATTGATTGAAATACAATGCATTAGGTCCATAGCATACAAAGTCTGGAGAGTCTACAAATTTACCCCTTACCCTTTTTCAAGAGTTAAGCTTTTTAACTTTTGATATGCTAACTTTAAGTTTAGCTTTCAAGTAACTTCATTTCAACTTTGTTTTGTATCTTTCATATGAACTTCATATCACAATAAGAGTAACTTCAAAAGCTAGTGTATGTAAAGGTAAGTAATTTGGATCTCAAACATCTAATCTTTTAACATACTTGTTGTATATCACGTGGATTAAGTTAGTGCACTCCCTTATTCATTTTTGTTAAACTACTATGTGAGTTTATAATTCTACACAAAAGCCTGGCCAATTTATGAGCATGCTATCACTTGCTTAGTTTTTTAAATGCATTGCCTACTCTATTACTTAAATATAGGTCCAGAGATTGGAGACCACTCGGTTTTAGGTTGGCTCGCCTCATGTCATACACCACTAAAAAGATTGTCTTCTATGACTAATTTACAATTAATCAACTGACTACAATACTTTATGATTGATTTCAGCCTATATGAATCATTCATAAAGCATAGTTTTTGTACTAGTGCAAGCCGTACAATACCATTGGTGTTATAACCTCTGAGCATATACATCCAAGGATAGGTCAAATGAACACCCTATTCCTGCAGGCCACAAAAATACTTCTCTGAAAACTACTATGAACATAGGAAATAGGAAAAGTTAGAAAAAATATATTTTGTATTATAAAAAACTCCAGATGATTTTAGGTTACCTTTTCCGGTAGGAAGTTCTATCGTCCTTGTTGAAGCTTTTTCTGCACAGTTGCTTGCGGAGCATCCCTACCCCTCCTTTAAATGATGGAAGCAGATTGCTTTGTACTCTTGTACTGAATCTTCAGCATTTGAGCTTTTAAAACTCCGGAGCCATAGCCGGTGTTAGGGCATGCCCACCCATAGGGGCGCCCTGAACTGAATCCAGCAACTGAATTCATTAAACCCATCACCCTGAATAGTGAGGGCGGAGGAGGAGCCCCACCCATGACCTCAATCACCTGAATGACCTCAAGTGAAAAAGGAGGTTGAATTAAAATCGTGACGGCCTGATCCTCCATGTGAGGCCATTCCGTGGTGATGAGTGAGCGAGCGGCGTGGGACGAGAGCAGAGGCGCATGTTTCGCAGCAGAATCAGGGGCACAATGCGGAATCAAAGTTGGCACGCAGCTGCCTGGTCCTCCGCAAATAGATCACCCTTTGTCTTCTTGTGAGTTTTATTGTGAGTTCAGGTCAATGCACTTCCCTGCAAAAGGGCTTGGTTTTGCAGGTCACACTGAGGAAAAATGAATGAATAGTAGTTCAGTTCAGGGGTTTTGCCAGTTGGTGAGGCATTTCCGCCCTGAACTGAACTATTATTCATCTAGTATTCAGTTCAGATTGCGATGGGTGGGAATGCTCTTAGAACGGCAAATGAGACATGCACATAACTGTAGAGCCAACCAATGATCGAGAAAAACCGATGGCTAGTTCATTATCAGTCGATGGATTTAGCACAGTGGTCGGTCCATTTATGAAACCGATTGAAATTACAAATAAATTTCTATATTCTGAGTGTAAAATAAGGCAATTTTTGGAAGAGATCTGTGAAAAACCGATTGGGTGTGAGAAATGTTGGTTATTAGCTCATAAAAGTCAGAAAACTTCATGAACCCTTGAGCCAACTACCTATGGTCTGATGTTGACGACGGGCTTGATGACCATTCGGTAACCTCGAAGAGGATGAAGAATGTCACTTCAAAGTCTGTAAACACTTCACTTGCGGAGTGAGAGATTAGTCTTGTTCTTAACCCCTAACTCTCCTTAACCCCTAAATGGTTTGACTCATTTGTAGCAAAATGAACACATCCTCAAAAGCATTGTCATAGGTGGAGGTAAAAGTGTGTTATCCAAATCTCAACCGTACAATCTTGTCGTAGACATATTGAACATCATGTGGGTCAAATTTTGAGTCATGAGGCTTCATAGATTGCGAGATCATAATGTATTAATACTCAAAAATGATCACATAATTTCATCATTTTCACTTTAAAGTGAAAATGCTACCATTAGACTTATTGCAATGAAAAAGTCACCAATTAGAATGTTGTTCACCTTCATCTCAGTAGCATCCTTGAACAAAAAAAAAACCATGAGAAAAATTTCTTTGTGCAAATTATGGCCCTGCAATGGTGAAAACTGCCCTAAATTTTACAAAGGAAAAAATGTCTAAAACTAGGCTGCTGTCACTGAAATGCATGCCATTAATTCATACTTCATTGTATGGGTCTGAGATTTTCATTACATGAACTAGACTTGATTTGGGACCCAACCCAAGTGATTTCGTCCAAAACGGAGTCCGGATGAAGAAGTTATGGCTCTCCAAAGTTGGTGTCATCCAAAATGTCGTTTTTCGACATTCGGCCCGCTTAAGGGTTAAAACCCGAATCGGGTTTGGAGGTTCCCGTAGGAGAAAAAATCAGCCAACTTTGACCATTATAATTTTACAAATGAGGAAGAATGAACGGTTCAAATTTGGTATGTGAGAAGAATGTCAAGTGAACTTTGAGATCTTACGGTTGAATCTTTTAAAGAATGCTTGGATTGAGATTGTTCGAGCTTAATCCAAAGGAAGGTCACATTTTGTGACTTAGACCGTTTTGCAACAAGGAGAGTTAGGGGTTAATGTATTGCCAAAATGATTAATTCAATATGTGTTTGGTTCAAAACTATATTTAAAAAACTAAAGAAAAAGAGTGTGCAAATACTACACAAGAGTTGTTGATTAGTGTTGGAAGCTGTAATTCACATGAGTTTTTACTGTTCATCGACTTTTTCACACAATAATGTTTGAGATGCCGATCTTTCTATATTATTGGAGTCAATGATTTTGGTAAATATTTATGTCACAAGTAAAAAATTATAGCATTTCCAAATCCAACACTAGTCAACAACCCTTGTGTAGTGGAAACATGAAGGGTTTATACCACGATCTTCACCGAGTGTGTTTAATTCCACTAAGTCCTAATGGAGTAAGTCACTTTAGTTTGGCAAAGATTACGCAATTTCGTACTAATGAAACCTCCGCCCAATTTGCAGCTAGACGCTTACTAATTCATAGCATAAAAATCGTTAAGCTCCGAATGGGTGGACTTCAAACGTGCAAGATCTAGTAGAATTAATGGTAGAATTCGATCTCCTACATGGTGATCGGGGTCTATAGTGGTCAAGCTCTATGGTGATGGGACACTTATGACAACACAGTGATAGGGTAAAAATATACGACGGTTGGACTAGGGGGTAGGTTGATGAAGGTGATTTTTAGTGACATTGTCTCACAGTTACTAAACAAGAGTTCGGATGTGAAATTATAAAGATGGGAGTCATGACATTAAAGAGACCGGTCTTGTCCGGGGACACGGATACAAGTGCTAGACATGAACTAGCACAATGTCAACTCTGGACAAGAGGAGATAGTAGTCTCATTATTGGTGTCATGACCTCTAGGCATGCATACAAAGATATGTTGAACGGACACTCCATTTACATCAGTCTCAAATAGGGTTGGAGTTCTTGTTCCTTTACAAATTGCTCCAGTCTCTTGTTTACATTGGAAATTCAGTCTCAAACTCCCAACTCTGCTCACAACCGTAGAGGTTGGGTACATGAATATCCACTTAGTAGTCTCAAACCGTTTGGCCTACCCTATATCATATAGGGTAGGCCAAACGGACACTATATTTACGCCAACACATAGGGTACGGTGTTTTTCTTCTACTTAGGCCACTCGGCTATGGAATTTACATATCGCCTTTTGAGTTGATACCCATTATCTAGACAGTTCCCTCTCTCTATGGCTTTCATGTCCGGCCTTAACCCTTAATTGTCACCGGTGACCAAACTGGTCATCAAGGTCATTGTTTTTGCTTTTGGGGTCCAACATAGTGGTAGGGTGCAAATCTTGTCCAAAGGCACCCCTATTCTTTTGTTTTTCCAAATCCAATGCTCCTTCCCAATCGCCTTCTTGAGGTTTGTGTGATCCGCGCGAAATTGTAGGGGCCATGTGATCCCATGGTCAATGCTCTTTGACTTGGCCTTTCTTTTTATTTTTTTGACGGTTTTTTTTCAAAATAATAAAAAATCTTGATCTTTATCCCTATACCATGCTCTATGATGCCAATTTTCAGAAAAAATAGGATATTTCTCACTCATGATCAGCAACCAAAACATTTTTTTCTCAACGGTGCCATTTTCTGAGATTTTATCCGATGTGATCAATCTTTTTTGCATTGGTCACATCACCAAGTTACCTTGATAACCACCGTTTCCGATTCTCAAAATTGTTTTACCTTCAGTGCAGAAATAAGGCCAGAAGACAATGAGGTTGCATTTCTCTCCAATTTGTGGAAAACAAGGATGTCAAATTGTCAATTAAGGGTTGAGTATTTAAGTTACTTCATTCCTTAAGGGCATTGAATTCAATGGAATTTATAGATCTGACTGGTGGCCAGACCGCCAGAGCACTTTCCTTGGGAATAGCATCAGTCTGCACTCCTCGTTGGGGGCTCATGGACCAATCCGTGCAATCAATTTGGACATTAAATTTGACTTGTTTTCTGGAAGTATTTTCTTAAAACCTGAAAGTATCTTCTCACACCAAATATTGTATCTTTCACTTTTGGGAAGGGTTTCCTGATTGAGATTAGATTTCTGCTGTGTCACAACAACCTAAAAGCTAAGGTAACGTTTGGTAAAGACCAAAAAAATTCTTAGCTCTCTTGAGATTAGTGTTCACATTTGGGCTGCCATTGCAATCAATGTGTCTTGTCTTTTCTTCAAGTCACCACTTTCAATAGATCTTCCACTTGCAAGAAAGTTTGCATGCTCTCACATTTGGTGTCATGGTTTGATGATTAGTGTTGTAACACTATGGTGACTTGTGACATAAGTGTTACAGTTCGGACTTAACTAGTGTAACACTTAGTAACAACTTTTGTGTAGCAAAACTTACTTGAAGAGAAGTGTAGGGTTACTGAGTGCCCTTTCATCTCAAGGTATCTAGAGAGAACTTTAGTATGTGAAGGTGCATAAAGTGTTTGAGAATCCGTCACCACACCTATAACTTCAAGGCATGTGGGAAGTATCATACTGTACTATTACTTTCTCTTCTCTAAGAAATACACTATCTATACCCTAAACACAATCTAACTTAACCCCTAAAGGTCTGAGCGTGCCGTGGCGACCAGTAGAATACGGTGTATTTTTGTTGTATTTGGAGTGAATGCACACCTTTAATGGGTTTGAGCTCAAAGAAGAAGTTGACATTTGAATTAATGTGGTTCTAGTGAGCTATTACAATTTCACTTTAGAGTTTCTTGTTGGTAGCAAATCCTAATTATACGACAGCGTACATACTATCCCCAAGGGACTTTTAAGGGTTAAGGTGGAGGCAACTGAAGTCGGTTATTAAAGAGAATATTCAAAAGGGAAGGTGTATTACTGGAGGGTGAATTTCCTTCATAGAGTTTTAAACGTTAATGTATAACTTCATTTTTTATGTTTACTCCAATATATGAATTACAATGAATTCTGAAAGCCAGAAAGTTACTAGTATACTTAACCAATATGTGGGTTCACCTATCATTTTCACTTTGAAGTGAAGATACTACCAACAATAAATTTGCAATGAAAAGATCACCAAGTAGAAAGTCGTTCATCTCCATCTCAAACATACTATAATACCAAAAAAATTGATAAGAAAAATATCTTGGCTTAACTTAAAGCTTTGCAACGGTGAAACTACCAATAAGTTCACAAAGAAGAAGTAGTCCAAATTTAGACCCCTTGCACTCAATTTCATGTCTTATCTTCAATATTCCTTTGATTGGCGTAAGGTTTCTACCACTAATATTAGACTTAAATTATAATATATCGAAAAAAGTAAAGTCAAAATCTAATGGTGGATAAAAGTGATCTAGCTCCTCAAATATCATTCATATTTTTCACGTTTTTTCATTTTAGAAACATCATTGCAAATCCAAAGTTATCCTGATCAAAAATCTTCCTACTACAACGTTGTTGGATGCACTTAAAGATCACAATTACTTAAACTAATCAATTTTTAATTTTTTTTACTATATTATATTTTTTGATTTCACATAATTGCCTTGGAATGGTAAAACATGCATTTTATTCAAAAACCCAAAAGTGAAAGCTGCCTCCACTAAAGTGCATGCCATTTATTCATACTTTATTTTCTGGGTTTAAAATTTGTACCTCACAAACTAGACTTGATTTGTTACCCAATCTAAGTGATTTTACCAGTAAGGAAATCTAGATGAAGAAGTATGCCTCTTCAGAATTTCTGCTCTTCATCCAAAATGTTGTTTTTCGACACTCCGGTTGTTCAGGGCTTAAATCAAGAAAAAATGAATCACTCTTCCTTAACCTTTTCATCTTCTATAAAATATTTTCAAACGAAAGCTAGAAGCTCTATTTTACAAAAATTCTCAACCCCTAAGTTTCCTTAAAAACCAAAACGGGTTTTAGTTGTTTTGGGCAACGTAAGTGAAGTAGTAAAAATTGATATTTTTTGCTAATTTTTTTACCGGAGGTGGGCATTTCCATGATGAAGATGTGGTAAAAATCTTGGTGTAAAATTCTCATTTTCATGACTTCTATGGCATTATTTCGTTTTGGAGTCGAGAAGGGGCAAGACGGGCGGGGCTCTAAGCCAATGGGGGTTGCTGTCAGAAATAGGGCAGTCGTGCGGTTTGAGAGAAGAAATATGACATGGGCAGGGGGTTTAGAAGGGGGTTATGGCTAACTTATGATCTGCAAATGGGGGCTGCTCACCTGCCTTGCTAAATGCTCCATCGATTAGCACCAATCTCAATGTAATTTCAATGTATTCCGCATAGGACTATCCACGACTGAATTTTACTTACACATGCCATAAATGTAAGTCAATTTTGACCAATTTAGGCCATTGCAGTTGTAACAACAAGATCTACTTTGATATTTTTATGAATGCATGTAAAGGGTGTAGTGGGGCTAATAAGGGGTCCAACTTTGTAAGGCTGCCCCTTTCTTATTTTTCTAATTTTCTTACTGTAAACCTTAAACAATTCATAAGAAATTGAGATTTTAAAATTTTTGAATAAAAGTTGTGCCCAAAATTCACAATTCTATGAGTGCACCCTCTCACCGTTCACTTTTTCAAAATTCAAAACTCTATAGATACCACCAAGTTTTTTCATATTTCAACTCTAATGAGAGAATTTAGACCCTAAGTTGGAAAACATTTTTAGTGAAGGTTCTAAAAGTGGAATCTGTTTCCAAATTTTTGCATGAGCATGAAGAACTCATAAACCTACATGAAAAAAAATGTGACCAAAATGTTTGAGGTAATCATCATCAATTCGCCCTTTGCACCATGGACAATTCGCCCTTTGCATTTTGTCTCTCGGGCAATACCCAAAAAAACATTTGTCGTAAATTTGAACGTTATGATCTCACAAATGCCAAACATCCAACGGTTGAAATTTAGATTAGTTTTTCCAATTAGGTTTTTGTACAAGATCTTACGGTTAGAAGTCAAAATAAAGTAAAAAAATCTGACTCGTAGCGCAAGGAGTACATAGTGCTAGAAAATGGCAGTTTTGAGGTTTCAAGGTTCCATAAACAACAAGGAAATTTAGGGGTTAACTTACCAATTTTATGATATTTCTGTACTATAAGAAAATTACCAACATTATTCTGGCTTTGCAAATATTCGACAAGGCATTCTTGAACAACAATTTAATATATTATCTCTTAGAAAGATCAAATCGTATAACATCCATACATGAGAGAACAAAAAGAACATTCAAAACAAAACGAACCCATATGGTAATGCTCAAAAAGAAAAGAATCTCATCTTTATTCACGTGATAAATACTCCCTCTGTCCCATTGTAATTGTCCAATAGGTTCTCTCAAATCCACCTCTCAAGAACCTCCTGTACAGTTATAATGGGACAGAGGGAGTACTATTCAGAAAGAAGGACGGAGGAGGTTGCCGATTGGTTGAGTGGCAACCTCCTCCTCTCATTGGCCAAGAGAACGAATGGCTGAAAATTCAAACGGCGACTCAAGATTTGTTTGTGGACTGCCCTAAAAAATGTGGCCCCTTTTCGTTGAACTGCCCTAAATTGCTGCCCTGTACAGTAACTTTTTGAGCTTGAGGCTGAGAGACTCATTCGGTACCTATCTCTCATCCCATTGGCTGGTCAGCGCCCCAGAGTAGCCCAATCAAGGGAGTCCATAAGGGAGTGCACTTTTTATTATTTTAAATTGGAAATACATAAAAAATGTCTTTTTGGGCAGTATATACTAAATTATGCGCAGTATATATTAAATTTTTAAGTACATGGGGACTGTACAATAACTGTCCCCCAGATACATGGGATCTCATCCGCTGCCCATTCGTGTGAATCTTTGGGACCGTAAGATCTTGAATCGACGGGTGAAAGCTGGCCATGTCGATCGAGAAGATATTTTATCCGATTCTCGTGTTCCTGGCTGAGATGTGTGTCCGTTGGATCGCGGATCGACGGATAGGATCTGGCCATGTCGATCGAGAAGATATTTTATCGGGTTCGTGTTCTTGAATGAGAAAGTGTTCGTATTCGTCGGATGAGTGAGATTTAGTGGGGGATTACCGACTTTCATTCGTTCTTGCTGCCGACCCTTCGACTTCTGTTCTTTCTATGGGAAGATTGGCTATCCTGTGGGGTTTTAGGGCAATTTTGAGGGTGCTATGGTGAAACCACTTAACCCTTAAATGCCCATGGGGTCTGAAACGGGTAGCCCAAAATTGGATCACAACATCTTTTGGACTTGGGCATCATGAATAGTGCACTTTTTGAACTTGGGCATCATGAATAGGCCAATTAATGATTAGCTTGCAACCTCCTACAAGGTTATGTACCACCCCAACCTACCTACCACAATCCTTTCAAAGCACAAAATCATTCATACAAATTGTGATTTGAATTGTGAAATTTCACTTTTTGAATGCATCGGAAGATGGTGACCAGTTTGACATCAAAATATGAGTGAAATGTTGAGTACAGTGAGAGCTACAGGGAAGATTCTGTTGGAATCATGTCCCTCGGGCTTGCTTGGGCGTTTAAGGGTTAAAGACGGGCACCTACTCCTGGGGCAATGGTTCGTGGCAGCTACCAAGGAGGCACCCTAGAATCCGTGGCGACCTCCCAAGGTCATTTTTCATAATTTTGAATTCAAATTTGAGGTCTGCGATCCCTAGTTACCCCGAGAAATCTATTCCTTGGCATTTAATGTCTATACATCAAAAAAATAGGGGGCTCATTACCCCTCTTCCATCCTCCTTGGTAGCTGCTACGAATGCTTACCCCTACTTCTGTGGGGCAAGGGAGGGGAGGGGTAAAGAACCCCCTAAAAATTTAATGTTTAGGCTTAAATTGCCACGAGGAATCTCCTTTAGTAATTTGAGGCCTTATGGGCCCTTCACACCTGGCTTCGTGTAAGGGTCCCTGGTTTCGGGTAAGAGCGCTACTATAATTATTACTTTAAATGGGTTCACATGGAGTGGGTCCACGCTGGTGGGTTGCGGATTTCTCGGTATGTACATACATATTGTATGTTCACATATACGATGCTTAACTTTACTGATTGGTGACTGGATAAGGTCTTAGGCCACTTTTTCCCAACCCGTCATACGTGCGTAGTGGTGTTACGTAGTGTCGCCGTTTATGGAGTGGCTGTTGCCTCAAGTCAGTGTCTTCGATCATTTTTTTCCCTTTGTGCGTGGTGATCGCTCTCGTTGTTTTCGTTGTCGCGGTTGAGATGCATTATTTTTCTTCGTTCCGCATTTTTGCCTGTAAGTGCATTCAACGGAAGAATTGGCAGATTTTGCTTTGGTTTATTCATTTGTTGGACGGAAATTGGGTAGGCGAGGGTACGCATCATTTGTTGTCCCTTGAGCAATCGCGAGGAGACTGCAATCTAGGGTTTTATTATGTTTAGTTCTTGCCAAAGCACTCTCTGCAGCTGGTGAAGTATCCGGGGTCGCGGCTGGTGAATTATCCGAAGTTTTATATGCTTATCGAGCGCGGGAGTCGTTCATTTGGAGTTCGTAATCTCAGTAAGTACCCCTCACGCACATCATTTGGAGTTTCGGTTGTTCAAGTATAATTTCTGAGTATCATGTGTTTCACTGGAATTATACCCGAAAGTATCGGCACAGATGCGATTTCTATACGTACTTTCTTACACAATTGTTGAGTATTCTAATTTAATTTATACAAATTTGCTTGCTGTTTCAAGAGTTGCGCCGAAGGATGTTACAAGATTTTCCTGTGGACGTCCTTTCGTTGCCATCATTATTTGAAAGTCAAGATGTTCATGTTCTTCTTTTAGTCAAATATATGATTTTGTCACTTGCGAGAACTTAAAGTTATGAATGAGAACACGAGTTTAGATGCATCTACATGTAGGAATGGAAGAATTCCCTTTGCAATGCTTGTGTGAGGGTTATCTTTACTGTATTTCTAGAGTTGGACTTTCTTCCATTTAGGTTCTCAACGCATCTCTTTACAAAAGTAGTCTTTTCTTGTGATACGCCTTTCTTGGGTTCTGGTGTAGTTCATGGGTTTACGGTTGCCAAGAGATAGTTTCCCTTTATCTGTTCACTTCATTGTTTTTCAAAAGAATACTTGCTTTGTTGGGGATGCATGTGCACGACTTTGCAGCAACGATTAGGAGATGATAGTTGCGTACATAGAGGACCTTTAGACTATTACTATGTTGTCGAGAAGTAAGCTAACGTATACACTGCTGTGATCATAAACTAGATGTAGCGGAGCCTTCGTGACCGCTGCATATCAATTGCTGCAATGGACCGGTTGGGTGACCCGACTGAAGCCATTGTATTTAGTGTGTTACTACTGCTATTGCTTTTCAACAACAAAGATGTCGAGGCTCTTCCCCGCCTGATCGCATCAGATTCGGTGGTTTCCATAGTTGAGAATCTGCAGGACCGCTTTACTGAAAACTAGATGCGTGCCACCCTCCACCATTCAAGTTATGTTTGTCGTATAATTTCTTAGATGACGATGTCGGGTATTGGGTTAAACTTAGGTCTACTACGTGGTTCAGCAAATTTATGTTAGAACAATATGACAATAGCCGATGGGTCCAAATATTTAGAAATACGAAGCTTGCTGTCATAGCCTAGCAGATGTATTGAGGCCACATGTTGAAAGAGAGAACACTAGGTATAGGCTTGCAATATTAGTTCTAATACAAGTGGCCTATACTCTGTTCAAATTGTCGCATGGGGCGAATTTAACTGTTTGTAGTGAAATGTTCGCTCTCAGTAGGAGTACGGTGTCGATGGTGTTAAGGGAAGTAGTGCATGCAATTAACGATAGCTTCAGAGACCAGATCTCGTTGCCAACGGAAGATAGAATGCGAGATACTCAGGCCAAGTTCGAGGATCTATGTGGACTGCCCGGTGTCGTGGGAGCCATTGACGGTACGTCTGTTAGCATATCCAGCCGAACATTGATCTTGCCGATTATTTTTACTTCAAAAGCGGTGGGTACACTGTCAATTGTCAAGCTGTCGTCGTGGACAGTGAGAAGCCTTTCCTTGATCTGTATGTTGGTATGCCTGGATCTATTAACAACTCAAGGATGCTACGCCGCTCCTCCCTATACACATTGGCTATGCAAAACAATTTGATGCGTGCCCACCATAGTGTTCACGATTTTTCTCCTTACATTATAGGGAATTTAGGTTACCCGTTGCTACCTTGGTTAATGGTATCCCATAGGACACAAGGGCAACTCTCTATATCTGAAGCATTGCAACGGCGTGTGCAACGCTAACTTCAATGTAAGTAATTCCCTATGTGCTGTTGGTCTCTTTGTTTACATTTCTATGAATTGATACAAGATGATCTTTCATATGGTGTGCTGTTAACTTCAATGTAAGTAATTCTCTCATGATTATTGATTCCCGTCATAGATAAAAACTAGAATCTCACTGCTTGATAACCCTCTTATATTGATGGTTTCTTCTGAAATGTGCATACTCCAAGAAAGTAGTATTTAAGTTGTATCTCGGTGGGAGCAGGATTGATGTACACGCCACCTTTGGCATCTGTGAAGAGCCTTATTCATAACCACGTTATTGGTCAATGCTTGTTTGTTTCTGAATCTGTACCATAGTTACGGTTTTTGTCATCAGATCTTTTTGACCTCTCCCAATACTTTTGTCTCTTCGTTTACATTATTATGAAATGATATAGGATGATCTTTAATATGGTGTGCTCTCTTTTGTGATGTCTCTTCTCATTAACCCCTAAAAATCCAAGCGTTTCCTCGACCTCCAGAACCAAAAACTGCCATTTTTCACTTTTGCTGAGAAATGGGAAAATGGAGAAACTTTTTTTTCTGCTTTTTGAATTTAAACCATAAGATCTTGTACCTAACTTGTATACAAAGAATTGGTCAAAATTTCAACCGTTGGATGTTTGTCATTTGTGAGATCATAACAATCAAAGTTTGTCCAACACTTTTTTGCCGCTGCGTGAGAGGCATTGTCTAAATGGTGCCAAGGGCAACTTGATGATTGTTACTCCAAACATTTTTCCGTCATTTTTTCTCATGTAGGTAATCAAGTTGTGTACGCTCATGCAAAATTTTAGAGCCCAATTCCACTTTTTGACCTTAATGTAAATTATTTTATGAAAGAAGGTCTAAAAACAACAATATATTAAAACAAGCACGACATATGATATATTTAGTTTGAGAAAAATTTGGACATTGATTAGGTGCATTTATGAGAATGTGAATTTTGAAAAAAACAAATCTTGGAAAAAATCCAAATCTCAAATTTTGGCAATTTTTGAAAGAAAAAATTGTAAAATTACTAGAATTGTGAAGATTGTTTTTGAAAGTTTTAGAGGCTGCCCGTGTAAAATTGGTAAACTTTTTGACTTTGGACACTTTGAAATTTGAATAGTAATTTGGTAATGAACATATTTCCAAAAAAAAAAAAACTCTAAATTTTTTTTTGTTTTAAACTGCCGGTTTTGGACTTGAAATCGAAAATTTCTAGATGAAGGTTATAAAATTAAAACTTGGCTTTGCAAATTTTACCGCATACACATTACAGTATGGGGAGCACTCAATAAAAATCTTAGGCAAAAATATCAATTTAATTGCTTAAAAGGAGCTGCCCGAAATCTCAAAATATCGAATTGGTTTTCTTGGATTTTTAGGGTTTAAAAAACTTCGGACTAAATAGTATGTTCATGACTGCATAGAAGGGAACTATCTATCAAAATAATAAATAAATGAGCACGGTACAATACAATTTACAAGTCCTCCTTTATTCAGAAACCGATGTTGAAACAGACGAAGTACTGCATTTAAATTTCAACCATACTGATATATCAATCATATGTAATACATCTAATTGATCTTTTTTGTTGTGCAGGTGTCTGTGACCTATAAGAGTGGATGCAGTAAAGGCGATCGCCATCATGGGTGGCATGACTGGCATCTACATAAGCTAATGAGTTAAAAGTGTAAGTCAACGTTGAGATGTTGGATCAGGTAGAGATCGATGACCTGTCTAGAAGCGGGAGTGCTCGGTGTACCATGAGTCTCCTCGGTAGTTCCACAATTTTTTTCTCTGTCCGCAGTGAAAGGCAGAGCATGTGCGTCGGAGATGGCACAGTACAATGTGCTCCCACCGGAACCATGCTCTGGTCCACCTGTGGTGTCCCAGCTGATGTGGGGAAGGAAGTAGAGGTCGGTAGGGTGGTAGTGTTGTTGAGGCCGACCGGGTCTCTTTGTCGAAATAAGTGTTGTTGATCAGAGGGCCGAGGAAATCTCTGTTGGCCAGGTGCTCCCATGTGGGAGTGTAATGTTCTGCTTGACATACTCAAGTCTGTACTCAATACAGATGAGAGTTGTGCCAAACAAGAAACCATCTCACCTTGCTTCATGATGGCTAGTCGAGGGTTTTCGTTTACTATGGCAGCATTGACGTGCATGCGTCTATTCTTCTCCTTTTGGTATTCCATTTGTTCCGTGAAAAGCTTTAGCTGGACCTCGATTTTTGACCGCGACTCACGACTTGCATCCGCAATTTGTTGCATCTAGGCAACCATCACTGCACCGGTTGCCTTTGTCGTAATCACGCTATGCCCCAAGATATTCTTTCTCCTCACTGTTGTGTTGCCTGGACGCTTATGGACAACATTTTGAGATGTGTCAGATGAACTGATGACATGCGGGTGAATTCCAGAGAGCAAGTCGTTGAAACCTCGTAACTGTGGGCTTGGTGCGGACTCTGCGTGGGTGTGGGGCAAAAGGGCGTTGAGATGCGACTTTGGGGAGTTTGCGGTGGTGACGAATCATTCGGACGAACGGGCGTTGATAGGGGACTTCGGGTAGTTTGCTGTGGCCACGACTCCTTGGTTGTCTCGATACCTTCGGGGTGCGGCATCTCCATAAGGTCCTCGGCTTCTGGTTTGCTCTGTAACTTGTCCACATAGTCATGCATGCCATGTTGTAGTGGTCTGAAGTTAGCATCGTTTGGTGAGAGGAGATCTCTAACGCGAGGTGGCTGTATTTGGAGACGGTTCCTGTACCAGTCATGGTCAACATCAAAAACATCTCTACTGAAGAGTCTTGGTAAGCCTTCCGCTTTTTTGTTGGCCTGCAATTTCATTGTGAAGCCCATGAAACAGTTGGCTCTAGCGGGAATGCATTTCCATGAGGTTTTCGACTTAATTGTCTATTTTTATGAGTTAGTTAAGGCGTTTAGCATTGCTTGTTATTTCTTGTGACCAGCTCACAGGTGGGAGGTTTTTCTTAATTGGCCCCTTATCCTCTTCATCCCTAGTGGTCTTTCAACCACTGCAGGGTTTAACCCTGTGGATGAAATTGGTACACTAAGACGGATGAAAGTCCGTCCTTGGTTGGATGAAGCTTTTTCTTCAACCTCCTGGAGTCAGCGAGGGAAGGAGAGAGTTTTTGAAGCGTGGTGTGTGTTTTTGAATCTAGATCTAGTTTTTGAGAGAGTGTAGCCGTTGTGAATCTTGGGAAGTGGGTGGTCTCCTGGGAACTTGGTTCTTGTGGCCGTTTTAGAACAAGTTTGTGTGTGAGCTTGAGGAGTGTTTTAGGGAAAAAGAAAAGATCTACCTCTAATTTTTGTGATTGACCGATTTTTGAACATTTATTCTTTGGAACCGGAGAGCCATATCTCGAGATCTAGGAGGAAGGCGGGAGACGCCCTTTTGGATTCGGGAGCGCCTTTAAGTGGTCTTTCCAAAAAGACTAGGGCGCGACTTCAGTGGATCAAGGACGGAGGAGTGGTGGCCGATCAAGTGGAGGTGGGTCTGCTGCGACGGGCAGTTAGAAGATCTGACTTTGGAGAGCCATATCTCGAGATCTAGGAGGAACTGGGAGACGCCCTTTTGGATTCGGGAGCGCCTTTAAGTGGTCTTTCTAAAAAGACTAGGTGCGACTTCAGTGGAGCAAGGACAAAGGAGTGGTGGCCGATCAAGTGGAGGTGGGTCTACTGCGGCGGCAGTTAGAAGGTCCGACTTTGGAGAGCCATATCTCGAGATCTAGGAGGAACTGGGAGACGTGCTTTTGGATTCAAGTGCGTCATCAAGACATCTTTCCAACAAGCTAGAGGTTCTTTCCAAGAGGAGCAAGAACAAGAACTGACGGCCATTTTGTGGCGAGGGGGTCAGGGAGCGATAGCATCCGGAATCGGAGGGAGCCCTCTCTCGGCTCTAAATCCTTGGATCTTTTTTTTTTTTGTGTGGGATTGATTAGTTTGAGTGTTAGAGAACCTTATTTAAAAAATTGGTGATTGTATTCTCGCCAGCAATAATTAGTTGTATCTTTCTTGGAATTGTGATGAGATGGGTTCTTTGTAAGTATTGGAGTGTGTTGAATTGTTTTGGTTGTTTCTCTTGGTATGTGAGTTGATTGGCGTGATCGTGGAAAGTTGCGTGTTGGTGGTTGTATTGATTGAATTGGTGAAGTTCGTATTTGTAGTTTCTTAGTTAAAGTAAAGTGATTCGGTGAGGGTTAGCGCGGGAGCTACGCCCATTCCACTTGGTCAGTAGAGTTCTGCGTAGTCTTGGGCTAATTTTTAGGGTTTTGAGCGCGACGCTAAGTCACGCCCGGTCTCTTTAGAAAAGAACCCTAATTTAAATAGGTGTAGGGTGACATCCAGGGGTTAGGATCTTTGTTAAGTGATATTTATGGATTGGAGGTAATGGGAATGACTTGTGAAGTGGTTTAAGTTGAAATTTCTTTTCTTTGAGTCTTAAGTGAATCTTTGGAGTATTTGAATTGATGTGGTTTTAGGGGTTTTAAGGGTGCGATGGGCGCAAAATAACCCATTTTTGATTGTGAAGTGTCACAGGTAAGGGTAGGGGCGATTTGGGATTGTGCGACCCGATTAATAGTCATTCTAGAGAAGTAAGGCGTGTTGAACTTGGTGGAGTGGGCAGATTGTTCTACCATTCCAACCCCATCTTAAGCTAAGAAAATCACTCACATTGAGTTTTGTCCAATTCTTGGAAGGGTTGTCACTCTCCCCACCCATGCCCGATTTTTTTGCCCACTTCCTTCTTAGGAGGGATTTGGTGTCGCACACACTCATATATCCAAGAATCGCGTCCGTTCCTAGATGCGACTAAGGAAAATCCGCAATACATTTATAGTCCGGAATCAACCTGGTTCTACTTGGTTGCCATCTGAACTTTATTACGGAAACAAGGTGAACATTTGTCGAGATCTCGTGACATGTTGTAAACCCGTAGCCATTTTGATGTTTACGGTGTCAAATCACGCCGTCAATCGTATCTAACTCCTCCAAGAATACGTCCCGATTAGCTTGAATGGTGAGAAAATTTCTGTGGGATCCATTAGGACCTCTGTCTTTGCGCCTCTTCTCTTGATTGCACTCAACAAGAGGGGATGAATCGCTGCATTGGCGCTTGTCAATCTTTGGTCGTGTTAATCCCGAATCGAAAGATAGGACAGTGCTTGCCCGTGATGAGGCAGTCGTCGGCATGCTACGACTCACTTGTTGGTTTGCAGCCACATGTGCCATCCGAACAGAACCTGAATAATAAAACATGTACAATTGTTCACAATTTTTATATACTCTACAACGTCGTCATTGTACCATCGCAGTGTGCGTTTTCTGTGTGCAAGTTAAATTTCTCAAGGGTTCTCTATTTCGAAGAATGAAAGTACACTATAGTGGGCCCGGTGAAAAGACACAACATAAGATATTTGACAAAAAACAAACAGCGTTGATTGTTTTTCAGAAACATAATTCTACAAAGAATAAGAAAGACAGATGCCAAAGGTGGCATGTACATGTTATAACACCGAGATAGAATTTTACTACTTTCTTGAGGTATGCGCACTTCACAAGAGAGCTATCATGTAAGTTGCGATTGTGGTGATGCTAGTTTCCTCCAAACTAGTGTTACAGTCTTGAATAAATACTCGCACAATGCACAATGCCAAAATGAAATTGTACTTACCGTCAAGAAGCTGCGGAGTAGGACGAATGGGGGCGGTAAATTGTTGAGGATCAACGCTGTTCTCCATGCTTGATATGTACATCGGTGCTCTACAATTTCAGCATACAACAATCAAAGTTTGACACATCCCGAAGATGCATAATACTGATATGGAAATGTAGAGCGAGTGCAGGTCAACTCAAGATGGAGTGAGGTGGTGCGTACCCGCGATGGACGTTACGAAGTGAGCTACGTCCCCCTGCCGAATATTGGAGTTTAAGAACGTCGCGCTTGCATTCAAACGTCGCGATGTAGTTCCCTGACTTAACAGGGATAAGAGCAACCATCTTTGTTTCCTAATTTGCCACCCGGGGCTCCAGTAGATAGGAGCTTGCAAAGTTCATGAACTAGTTACTCGCCTGATTTATCCTAGTGGCGGCGAAATTAGCGCAACTGGCCTCTCCTACAACCGGTCTTACAGGCATGCCATGTAGGCGTACACGTTGGCTCGGTGGATAATAACCACCTCCAGTGTGAATGCCCGGTTACTTTTAGCGTCACTTCTTCCGTAAGACCGAGGGCCAAGCGCCAGGTGCGAACGACCCTTTAGGTCCCATCTTTGAATTCAAAATTATCAAAAATGGTAGTCGGCGGGTCCAAATCAAAAATTCCAGGAACTCTGAAGAAAATATCCCATTGGCTCATGGGGCTCCGAAAAACACTAGTAGCACTCATTGAAGGGTGCCCCACTTAACCCCTAAAGATTCTTAAAACCCAAAATAGATTTTTGCAATTTTGCGCAGCTTAGATGAAGGGGTTAGAAGTAATATTCCTGCCTAATATTTGAAATGGGTGCTCCCTATACTACAAAGTTTATGTGCATAAACTTACAAACTCAAATTCTAATGTAAAATTTTAAAACTCAAATTGTTGAAGTTAGGCCCAATTGGGGCAGAAAAAAAAAAACTTCTTTGAACTGACATTTTTTTTGGAAAATCTTTATTTTAGCATGATCATCATGTGACCGAGGTCAATCATGTCAAAAAATTAATGAGGGCAGCCTCCAAAAATTACAGCAGCCAGCTTCAATGTTTTTAATCATTTTTCATTTTTCCTTCAAAAATTTGTGAAAGTTTGAGATTTCAAATTTTTTTATTTTTTATTTTTTATTTTTTTAAAACTCAAAAGCATATAATTCACCTACTCACCGTTTTGATTTTCCTTAAACCAAATAAAATTGACGTTATTCAAGTTTTTCTATATCATCTATTTCATACCTTCATGTCCGAAATGAATTGCATGAAGGTTCTAAATGCCAAATTGGCCTCTTAAATTTTGCATGGGAAGAGTCAACCCAATCTCCACAAAGAAAAAAATTTGAGCAAAAAATTTGTGGTAACAATCATTAACCCTTAAACGCCCACGATGTCGAAAAACGACATTGTGGATGTACATCCAGAAACTTTGAAGAGCCATATCTTCTTCATCCGAGGTCCGTTTTGGATGAAATCACTTGGTTTAGGTTCCAAATCAAGTCTAGTTTGTGCTGTAAAATTTGCAAGCCCATACAATAAAGTATGAATTGATGGAATGCACTTTAGTGAATACAGCTCTTGTTTTTGGAATTCCAAGCATGGGGCATGTATTACCATTGCAAGCCAATTATGTGAAATTAAAAATAGTTTTTCATGATTTTTTTTTCATGGTCATGATCTTAAGGTGATTCTTAACAACTTTGTAGTGAGAAATTTTTTGATCCAAATGATTTTGCTACTGGATTTGCAATGATGTTTTGTCAACAAAAAAAGTGAGAAAATGGATGATATTTGAGGAGCTATATCTCCCTCAACCACCGTTGGATTTCAACTTAATTTTTTGGGATAGCCTCCAATTAGAGTCTAGTCTAAGTGGTAGAAACCTTAACAAGATCGAAGATGTTTTGAAGATAAGGCATGAAATTGAATGCAAAGGGTCTAGTTTTGGACTATTTTTCCTTTGTAAAATGTTCAGTAGTTTTTACCATTGCATGGCTTTTATTTGAGCCAAGAAATTTTTTTGATGAATTTTTGTTGGGTAAAGGACTCATTAAGATGAAGGTGAACATCTTTCTAGTTGGTGATTTTTTCATTGCAATAGGTATATTGGTAGCATTTCCACCTCAAAGTGAAAATGATGAAATTTTGCAGTTTGTTTTTGATATTGATATGTTATGATCTCCCAATCTATAAGGCCTCATGACTCAAATTTTGGTCCACATGATCTTCGATAAGTCTATTACAAGTTTGTACGGTTAAGATCTTAATAGCTTCTCTTGATTTTCATCTATGACGATTTCTAAGGAAATGTGCTTTTCTGCTAAAAATAGGCTCGGGCGTTTACGGGTTAAGTCCCTCTTTGCATAAAGTATCTCTCTAAATACCCCCAAAAAGTTATGTATTGACTTTGAATCGTACGATCACACACATGGTGATGATCCAACGGTTTAAATTTTACGTACCAATACATAGAGTAGCTAGCTTCAAGGCCCTATGATTGAAAGTACAGAGAAACAATAGATTATTTGACCATACCGCAACTCCAATTAGGTGGTACAAGAATGCAGTTTTGAGTTTTGGAGCTCCCAAAAACACAAGGACTTTTTGGGGTTAACCCTTAAACGCCCATGGGGTCTGAAATGGGCAGCCCAAAATTGAATCACAACATCTTTTGGACTTGGGCATCATGAATAGTGCACTTTTTGAACTTGGGCATCATGAGTGAACCAATCAATGATGAGCTTGCAACCTCCTACAAGGTTATGTACAACCCCAACCTACCTACCACAATCCTTTCAAAGCACAAAATCACTCATACAAATTGTGATTTAAACTGTAAAATTTCACTTTTTGAGTACATTACAAGGAGGTGACGAGTTTGACATCAAAATATAAGTGAAAAGTTCATTACAGTGAGAGCTACAGAGCAGATTCTGTTGGAAAAGAGCCCCTCGGGCTCTCTTGGGCGTTTAAGGGTTAGTGGCGGGCACCCAAGATTCTTGCCTTTATAGAGATCGAACTTCCTCTCCATGTACCTCATGCATATATGTTTAGGATGCCCGCCTCTAGGCTCATGCTTTTAAAAGTTTGTATCTAATCATGTGAGTGTTTTAAAAACCACAAAGTTAGGGAAAGTTTGTCTTTTCCTATTCCTTATCCTTGGGAAATAGTAACCCACTTATTTCTCACTCCAAGTATATAAATTCCCTCACGTTTCCTTGAGTGTAGGACAATAGGTGGTGGCAAGTTGAAAATTGTTACCCCAAACATTTTCAGTATAATTTTTTCCATGTAGGTAATCAAGTTGGGTACTATCATGCAAAATTTTGGAGACTCATTTAAATTTTTTGACCTTCATGCAAATTATATTCTATATTAAGCTCCAAAAACAACAACATAGTAAAACATGCATTCTAGTAGAAATTTTTGGTTTTCAAAAAAATTAATTTTTTTCCAAAATCTTGAATCTTGACAAGTTTTGTAAGAACTAATTTGGGAACTAGTAAAAGTTGTAGAGATTTTTTTTGTAAATTTTGTAGGTTGCCCTTGTTATTTGTGAAATTGACAAACTTTTTGACTTAGGTCACTTTGAAACTTGAATGATGATTTGGTTATGAACAAATTTTTTTTAGGAGTTCAAAAGTCTAAATTTAACTTCCTTTTTTGGATATGGATAAATTTTCATGTAGCTAATCACTATACTTTTGTTTCTACTCTAGAATGAAGTGTTTTGAAATTAATGGTCATATTTGATTGTTGTACTTGTACATCACCAAATGTTGTACAAATATCTACGTGCTTTTTATCATTGTTTTTGATTGAATCAAATGTGAAAATGGGTGAGTTTCAAGGAGTCGGAGTGGTGGATAGTCCACCCAAGGTATGTGTTACACAAAGAAAACCTTTTATTGATAGGTAGGTCTAAAAACAATTTATTGATGTAGATATAGACCTCCAACACGTATGTCTGGGATTATCTAAAGAGGACTATGTGTTAAATTCCCTCACATCAGTAACGGCTGTTCACACGATAAAACAAAAAACTCAAACTGCCAATACTTGTCGGAAAATGATCGCAGAAGCTCTCTAGAGGAACTTGGGGAAACATTAACCCTTAAACGCCGAAGGTGACCCAAGGGGTCATATTCCAACAGAATCTCCTCTGTAGCTCTCAATGTACTCAACTTTTCACTTATATTTTGATGTCAAACTGGTCGCCTTCTTCTGATGCATTCAAATAGTGAAATTTTAGAATTCAAATCACAATTTGTATGAGTGATTTTGTGCTTTGAAAGGATTGTGGTAGGTAGGTTGGAGTTGTACAATACTTGTAGGAGGTTGCAAGCTCATGATTGGATCATTCATGATGCCCAAGTCCAAAAAGTGCACTATTCATGATGTCCAAGTGCAAAAGATGCTGTGATCCAATACTGGACTGCCCAAATCCGTATAGCTAGGCGTTTAAGGGTTAAAGTACTGCAATCGACTTGCTAACAAAACAGGGAGGATCACAGTTACATGTACACAAGCCGAAAGCAAACAATTGACACACTCTCTAGATCTATTGAATCGGCCGGAAGCTTTAAGTTCGGGTAAACCATTTGCTACCGACAAAGACTAGCTAGCATGAACAATTAATATCATCGATCTGATCGATCTCGATCGCAGGCTTCAAGTAGAATGGAACCTCCGCAATGTAAGTGATGCCTCTGCACCGCTGTGATCGAGACTGCTTACATGCTGGACATATCCATCACTTCCTCCGCAACCTAGCTGATGTCCTGATCGAGAATGGTCGTTTTCTTATGAGAAAAATTCTTATGATTCTATCCTAGTACAGTACATTATAACCTAGTCAACAATGTATAGTTAATATGCGTTTAAACATCACCAGCTAGTGCTCCAAACAACAAAATAGAGAAAACCCTGGTGAGCGTTCGATCGAGCAATATTTACGTGCTAGATTCAACGTTTAAGGCAGGTAAGTCCTCCTGGCCATCTTCATGTTCCTTTTGTCCTCCTTTTTGCAGTAGGTGACGGTTTCGAAGTCGCACTGGCCATTCCTGATGAGATTTGTACGTGAATGAGCATTTTGTGGCAGCTCGATCACTACTCATTCATTCTCAGTTCATGCACGCAGACAAGGAATATGTTCATCTAACAGTTATCAATATAGACTACAACTTACAACACAAATCGAACTTACTGATGCTGAAGTTGAGTATCCATCAGAATCTTACATTCTTACTATGTCACCATATTGCCTAATCTCGGCTAATTGAAGGGCTGTCATCCACCTCTACAATCTCACCGTTCAAACACAATATACTTGTGTGTCGAGGAGCTAAAGGGATCAATGGATCTCTGGGATGAACATGGTAGTTTGAAATCGTTTCAGTTTGACCTTCAAATTATGTATATTGTGAAGGTCAGATGCTTGGACCAATTATCTCCAACTTCATGGTTGATAAATGAAGTTCATTCTTCACCAGGCCACTTTTTTTTGGTGACCTCACTTTGAAGACTACGCATTAGTCTTTGCAATTGGTGAAAGAAGTAGAATTAACCCCTAAAGTGGAGTGAGGTCATATTGTGGTCGTTTGGGATTTGGTCAGCCTTTGACTTACTATTTTTAGCCCACATGAAGTTGAAACTTCTTTTTCTAGTTGTAGAGATTTGATGCACTTTTTCGAAAAGTCATTTCACGCTTCAAAAATCCTCATACTTTAGGAGTCAGATATTCATGTCCAACGCTTGAAAACACTATTCAAAATGTGCCCAATACTGCCGTGTATATGCTCATTAATTTTCAAAATTTCCACTGAATCAATTAAATTGCGGAAACTTCAAATATTCATATTCGATCATATTCGATCATATTCTTCGGTTATATGAACTCATATTCGATCATCATCGTTGCCGGCGATTGCATAAATGGCATCATTCGACGTTGTCAGCTTGCTGTGTCGTCCAGCTCTCAGTTGCTACCCAGGCAAGTAGGAGGGCAGAGTTCGGAAGGTTTCATTCTCATACTATCTCATAGTAAGAGAGTTTCTGAAGCTTACGATCGATCGATCTCATGATCAACCCAGGCAGGTATTGCACTGCACAAATTTCCGATGGAAGCACCTTGTAATCTCTGCAGGGATTGTGGACATTATGACCCATGCTGGTATATTAATTGCTTGATAGGATTCTCATTCCTTGTACCTGTGGTTAGTGAGAACGATAAGGTACCACAAGTCCAAATGAGGTTATGTAAATTGGTCATGATCCTCTACTCATTAACTTCTGAGAAAAAAAATTTAAGTGCTAATTTTGGTCCCCAAAGCCCTCAAAATTTGGCATGGACGAGAAAATGGTCGAGTGGGCACTTAGGGGTTAAAGAATGGATGGTGGTGTGAGGACAACCATTGGAGCATAAAGCGGTTGAATGTAAGTTTGTTTGACTAGCCCCAAAACTGCCAAAATGTCTCAATACTACTTTCTTTTTATGTTGGGTGAAATTTTTCAAATTTTCACGTAGTTTTGCATTTGTAACTGTAGGATCTAGTACCTAACTTGTATGTGTATATGTAGGTCGAATCTCATATTCAAATACCTTACCAACTGTGAGTTTATAATATTCAAAGTTCATTTGGAGAAAAAGCTTTTTTTCCCTTGTTGTAGAAAGGGTAACTAGTTATTTAAGGGCCAAAAAATCCATTTTGGGTAGAAACTTTGACATGAGGCTCTTCATAATCTTATTCTTAGGTGAGTTAGGAACATGTCTATGCAATTATTACCCTCATACTCCTCATAAAGTCTAAAGAAATGCTTGATTATTCACATGGAGGTATGGTGAATTTTAAATACAAAGGCAGGGCTTTGATGATGAAAATAGCATGTGAAGAATAACTGGAATGGAGATATGAACGGTGAGATCATGCCTCAAATCTGTATTTACATGTATACAAAATAAAATTTGAAAAAAATGTAAAGTTTCAATTTTTGGTGAAATTTTGAAGTTTCTATGAATTAAAGAATTCTGCGCAAATTTTGAGAGTTAGGGAGCAAACATGGTAGTTTGGGTAGTATTGGGCACATTTTGAATATTGTTTTCAAACGGTGATCATGAAGCTCGAAAGGACTATTTACAAAGGTATATAGAAAACTTTCCAAATTGCAAAAGGTTTCAACTTCATACAAACTAAATTTAAAAAGTAAGAGACTGACCAAACCCTAATGGACAAGGATATGGCCTCAATTGACTTTAGGGGTTAACCCTTCAACGTCCTAGTGGTCCTCCTCTCCGGAGAGGTTTCTCATCGGAGAGGTTTCTCATGATGGGCTGAATGAAATTGGTAATTTTGGCAAGATTTAGCAAATCTAACCGTGCACATCCAAAGGCAAGCAATAAAGAAACGTGTAAAATTTGTGTCGGTCAGGCAACCACGGTAGATTGAGATTTTATTGCTTGTATCAGAGTGCATAGGACCGTGTTGATAGAGATATAGTTATCTAAAAGGTAATTAGGTGAAATTCTTGGATACTTTGAGGTAAGCAAAAGCTAATCAGTGTCGTGAAGGTCCATGAGGTGAACACGTTTACAACAATAGTTTCTCAATTTCATGCATAAATGCAACCTCAGATTTACACAAAGCAAAGGAGATAAATAATTGCATACAGAAACATATTGTTGTTCAACTAAGTGTCAAGTCTTATCTCGCACTTCAATGGAACATCAACGTGGTTTGATAGGTAACAAGGCAGAATAGAGTAATACATATTGTTGTAAAACATCACGCTTTGAGGATGCTTGGAGATTCCATGTTCTACCAAATCGTATTCCTAGTTGAGGGAGTAGGCCTTTTAACAGAATTATACATGGAGGATCTGCTTGACACGTTTACACCAGGAGCATCATCTTTATTCTTTAGCAAAATCCAAGCAACCCCATAACAATTAAATAATGTTCGCCACAATTTCCTTCCATATTTCTTCATACTCTTTGTGTTCACATACGTATGTCACGGAATTTTTCCATGAATTTTTGGCTCCCATTTGCTTGATTTTACCCCGATTGCACATTTGTAGATTGCTCTATTTCCTTATCAATTTCATCTCACGGCCCAGAAAGTGGCCTCTTGCAACCATTTGAGACGTTAAAGGGTTAACAAAGCTCTGAAAGAATGTACACTTTTTTTCTAAGACAGAAAAGAGGATGTTAAATCTACAACTAGGACTTCTACCCAGATTGGTGGAAGATATGTATGACACTTTTCCACCTGCGAAGAATTGTTTTGCAAAAGAGTAAGTTTTGGTTTCAACGTCAAGGAGCACGTTTGAAGGTGGAGTCAAAGCACAGGACCACTACATGCATTGAAATTAAAGTCACCTCGTAGTCCACAGCACACATATGCATGATGCTAACTTCAACCTACATGCGGATTGTATGTGGAGACCAGTGTGCGTAAGTTGCAAGATTTTTTCATTATTCTGCATCGTTGCCGTCATCACTGGATCATCTTTCTCGCACTCATTGCTGTTCTTCTTACGGAAATTTGCGCTCATTGTTCTGCTGTCGGTTCCACAATTACAAAGGTTCAATAGGTTTTATAATTCAAAAGTTAGATATTATTTTCGGAATTCCTTAGAAGCTGCCGATGAGTAGAATGTTTTCAAACTTAGGGTCACGGACTATGGAGCATGTTTTATATGTGAGTTTTGTTATTTGTAGATGGTGCAGGTTTTTGTTTGTGGCATGTCAGATGAGTTTAGGTTTAGATGGACTCACATAATAGACTTGGAAAGACTAACTTCAAGTGTCAACATTGGATATTCAAAATGAGTAGCTGAAACTTTGAACTAGCTGATTTCAACTTTATTGTTGGGTTGGGTTGGATTCTATCTTAGATCTAGTTTTGTGGTAGAAAGCTTAGTTCAACCCATGGTGCTTAAGTTTGGAAATAGAGCATGCATTTTAGTTGTGCTATTGTACCTTAATAAAACTCAACTCTCTTTGTACATTCTCATCTTCTAATCTAAGAAGAATTAAAGAGTCTAATTTGTGAAAACTTCAAAACTCACCCATTTTCACATTGATAAAATCAAAAACAATGAATCTTCGTACAATGGTACAACATTCAAGTATGACCATTTCGAAAGACTTCATTCTAGAATAGACACAAAATTATATTGTAATGTGAAGGATATCTTGCAATAATCTTGCAACTGCTGATATACCACTTTCTCCACCCGCCCATGATTCATGCATCACACATGCCTACAAGAAGCCTGTAGTGGATGACTTCAATTAAGTTGATACAGACAGTGCTGGAAAATTCTCGTTTCGGAGCACACGAGTCTGCCAATTTCAACGCTATTCATTTGAAATCAGGTCCTGAAAGAATCACAGTCACCAAACGTGATGTTCAATTCAATGCATAGTTTAAGGAATCATTGGTACTGAAAACACAAAAACTATAAGCAACCTCAACTCGGTTACACTGGCACTATGCCATGTGCCATTTTGTCACACCAAATCTTGCATTTCCATAACTATATAATGGTGTAGTCTGTAATATACACGTTGTGTAAAATCACGCATATTTATATAATATCATTCATATTCTCTAATAGCACTTTTGAACTTTGTAATGTCAAGTGCTTTCTGGAGTGCTATACATAAAGTTGAGTGCCATTTTAGTAGAATAACGCCATTTCAACAAAATTGTGTTTAAGCTAAGCGTACATGATTCCTCCAGATGTATGTGATGAACAAATTTGTACAACGTGATTGATAAGAAGCGATTGACCAAGCCCTGCTGACCACAACAATGACTAACTCTAGCTAGCTTTCATATTCAATAACGTAGATGTGCACTTACGAATGCTTTGCATGGGGAGTCAAGCTATACAAGGGGTTGAAGGAGGACAACCATTCTCTCAATTTGATTGGTTTATTACTTATAGCCCAAAAATTGAACCAATTACATTGAAAGGATTTTTTGCTCTTTATCGACCCCATGTACGGCTTGTACTTCCCACTCTACATGTGTCCCTTATTATTGTCAATTGAAGTAGATATCGATGATTCTGAACCTCCACACGGACTGCACTCTTCGAGGCCTTGGCTTCCGTTATTGTCTTGTTATTGAACGTGTATCGGTTTCTAGACTAGGAAACTGTCGATCGATGCTGTAGTGAAGGAAGGTGACTGTTACTTAAATGCTTTCAGGGAGGTGCTTTCTGCTCAAACTTCTTCAATTGATCTCTTCAGCTTCCTGATTGTTGCAATTTTGTACGTACCTTAGATGCTGTCAAGATACCATCAACGATGGCGGGTTCAACATCAACAGGTCTCTAAACTTCGTTTTACAGTGTCTTCTGAGAACATTCATTGAACCAACCAAGCGTTCCACTGTATCAATTTGAACATAATTCCGAAACAAAGTGAGTAACACGGTAGAAGCAATCTTGCTATCCTCAGAGGAGGTTTGTCCGAGAGTGTTATGTTGCATTCGGACATGGCTTCTAAAAGTTTCCGGCAGTCGTCCGGATTAATATTATCACACATGCCAATCTCACAAGTGTCAGTTTGCAACTACATTATACTGATGGAGCCTTTGCGAAACGTCATGGTTAATAGATACAGAAGGTTTCTTGCCGTGAGAATTTCGAGAATCCAGCTGAGGTTTAGACTAGACCCACCAAGAAGAACGTGCTTTTGAGGAACTCGACACGATATATACTGAGGAACATTGTCTCCCGAAACTTACATACAAATTCAATATCACATGGTCTCTGAAACTGAAGCTCCACAACTACACTGCAGCTGGTCCAAATAACTCGCGGTTGCTGGAGATAGAAATTTTATCATGAGAATGAGAACGAGGCGACTCATTTCTCATCGCATTTATTATACGCAAGTCGCTAAGCAACCCAAAACATTGTCAGACAGAATCTAATACGAACTCCATTCTATCAACAGCAACATTGCCAGGTGCTAGCTAGCTACAAAATGTCGATACCAACTGCCGAACTTATTCTAGATAACAGTTACGGAGTAAGATCCGGCAGGCCATGCATATGCGTGGTTTCCGCCTCAGCAAGTTTTGAAAGGTGAACATCTACATCTTCTTGCGGAACTGGCTCTGGATGAAGTCGACAGTCTTGGTGTCGATGCGGAAGCCCTTCTCCAGCACCTCGTCCTTGATGTCAGGCATGAACAACGCCGGGGCCACCTGCTGCACGCCGGGGTTCTGGCTGCTCAGTCCTGCGACCGCCAACGCCGCATCTTTGCCCACATTGAGCTGGAAGTGGATGAGGCCCTTGGGGAACACGAACGCCTCGCCGGCGTAGATGGTGGTGGCGAACAGGGTGTTCTCAACACTGCTAATGAATCCCACGTACAGCTCGCCGTGCAACAGGATGAGCAGCTCCGTGGCGCGGGGGTGAATGTGGGGGGGGGTTGATGCCGCCCTTGGCAAAGTCGATGCGCGCTGCGGAGATGCCGAGCGTGTTGAGCCCCGGGAACTGGAGGACGGACGCGGCCGTGACGTTGACCTTGTCGGGGTTGTCGGTGGTGCCGGGGTTCTTCAAGCCTGGGAACACGAAGTCCTTGACTGAAGTCTCCGCAAACGGTTTGCAGGGAAAGCCATTGATTGTGACTCCAGCTTTCATGTTCGCCACGCACACGTCCTGCAGGGGGTCCTCGTCGGCCGCCATGACCATTCCGGCCACAGCCACCAGCACAGCCACGGTCGCCCACATTGATCGGTACATGATCACAGAATCGGTACAAGCAAGTGAAGGCAATTGTAGCGAAGGGCGCTGAGTGAAGCTTGTAGTTTGTGGTTCTGCTGAGGTTGCATCTGTTTATATATGCGCTCGGTGGAAGTCCAACTATGGCAGAAATCAACCATTGCGGACAATAGTCGTACTCCTCGTGTCTAGACTTTCATGACTGGCTTACTCTTTCCCTTCAACAAAAGCAATGCGTGCACCCTTGAAAATGATAGTTTTCTTTGAGTTGATCAATATCAATTTTCTGCATAAAACATATCAAGAACACATTCAAATTCATCATAAGTTAATCAAGTGTAGTTGAACCCAATGCATTGGCTACGTAAATCATGTCAACCAGTTTGGCTTGAGAAAACTATACATGATTTTCATGAATCTAAGAGAGAAACACATTTGTCCAGAATTATACCAATACGATTAATCACCTGGTGGTAGGAACCGCTTGGCCAAGCCCTCATGACTACAGCACCACAGCGATGACTCACTCTGGCTAGATTTCATGTTCAGTAACGTAGACGTGCACTTATTATTGTCAAGTAAGCTAGATATCGATGATTCTCAACATCCACTCGGAGGACTTCATACTTTTGAGGCCCTGGCTTCCGTTTATTGTCTCGCTCACACGTATCGAGCCGTAGACCAGGAAACTGTTGATTGATGCTATGTCAGTTACGTATATGCTTTCAGGAAGATGCTTCATCTTTCAGACTTCTTCAGCTTCCTGATTGTTACAATCTTGTATACACCTTCGATGCTTCAGAGGTACTATCTATCGATTGTAATTTCATGATGATGGCAGGTTTCTTGACTTCGTCTAGCTTTCTTGATCTCCAAACACTCTACTGTGTCTTCCTAGAAAAATTATTGAACCAACCAAGCGTTATCAACTTGTAAGCAGTTTCATTATTGAACATAAGATTCTCCAAGACAATTCTCCAGACAAAATGAGTAACATGGTGAAGTTTGAAAAATGGCGGTTCTGCTATCTCAATACGAGCTTTGTGCGTAAGCTGTTGGTTGCAAACCGACATGGCATCCGGCAGTCGTCCAAAGTGATGTGATGTCACATATGCACAATCTGACAAGTGTATATCTACAACTATTTTGTACTAATGGAGTCTCGATTCCTAAGTTCTATTGCCTTGAATCAGCTTCAGAAAATTGAGAATCCAGCTGAGGTTAGGGTTCACCAAGAACATGCATTTGAGGGAACTCGACATGAAGTGTATTGTGGAAACGTTGTCTCACGAAGCTTAGTTTCAAATTCACACCGAATTTATCATCAATTAAACGGCTAATGAAACTGCAGCTGAGTCATTTCCTTCACCTGCAGTTGCAATCACATGTACGAGATAGACACTCGTTGTAAGTTTCGTAAGGACGAGGCTACTCATACCTCATCGCATTACACGCAAGTAACCCAAAACATCGTCAAATAGAATCAAATACGAACTCCAGTTGCAGAGTCTAGGTTCTGTCAACAGCAACAAAAGATGCCAGTGCTAGCTAGCTACAAAATGTCGATATTAACGGCCGAACTTATTCTAGTATGTAGAGAATACGAAGCTCTCGCAAGCCATGCATCTGCGTGGCATCCACCTTAGCAAGATTTGAAGCTGAACGTTTAAACGCGGAACTTGCTCTGGATCATGTCGACGGTCTGGGTGTCGATGCGGAAGCCCTTCTCCAGCACCTCGTCCTTGATGTCAGGCGTGAACAGCGCCGGGGCCACCTGCGACACGCCGGGGTTCTGGCTGCTCAGTCCTGCGACTGCCAACGCGTCCTTCTTGCCCACATTGAGCTGGAAGTGGATGAGGCCCTTGGGGAACACGAACGCCTCGCCGGCGTGGATGGTGGTGGCGAACAGCGTGTTGTTCACAGTGCTGATGAATCCCACGTACAGCTCGCCTTGCAACAGGATGAGAAGCTCAGTGGCGCGGGGGTGAATGTGGGGAGGGTTGATGCCGCCCTTGGCGAAGTCGATGCGCACTGCGGAGATGCCGAGCGTGTTGAGGCCCGGAAACTGGACGACAGTGGCGGCAGTGACGGCGGCGTTGTTGGCATTGTTGGTGTTGCCGGCGTTCTTGAAGCCCGAGAAAACGAAGTCCTTGGCTGAAGTCTCCGCGAATGGTTTGCAGGGAAAGCCATTGATTGTGACTCCAGCGTTCAAGTTCGCCACGCACACGTCCTGCAGGGGATCCTCGTCGGCCGCCATGACCACTCCGACCAAAGCCACCAGTACGGCCACGGTCGCCCACAGTGATCGGTTCATGGTCACGAATTCGGTACAAGCAAGCAAATAAAGTGAATTGTAGCTACCAGTGGTAACTTGCAAAGGGCGTTGTACGGAGCTTGTATTTTGATGTGTGTCGAGGTTGAATCTGTTTTTGTATTCGCTCGGTACAAGTCCATATATGGCAGATATCAACTTTTGCGGACAGTAGTCGTACTCGTGGTTAGACTTTCATCACTGTCTGGCTTACTCATTCAAACCAACGTAAGCGATGCGTAGATATTCTGAACCATTGGAATCGTTAATATTGTTTGATGATTTCAACTCCAAAATCCGCATGCTCCCTGTTGATGACGCATTCGAGAGTAGTCGAGCCGAGTGCATTGGCCATATATAGGAAGGTGGCCAACAATGGCGCAATTTTCAGCATGGAAAATCCAGGGATGTTAGAGCATACCCATCCTGCACTGTGGCCCGTAGAGTGGAGCCTTGTTTGGAGTGTGAGGAACCCCATCCCACAAACTATCCATGTAACGTGGTTAAGAGGGTTGAGGTCTCCTAAAGTCTAGAACACCATAACTCCCAAGTCATCCCATGCCTTATTTTATGAAGCACAGGGCTCGGCATGCTCACGGGGCCTATTCCCATGTGAAACCAGGCACTGCAAAAAGCTTGGCAAAGGGGAGGTGAGAAGCTCTTGATACATTACAAGGTCCCGCAATATAATTTGGAGTCTTAATCCTCTTGTCTCCACCTTTTTGAGGATGAATAGTGCTCATTCAAATGGAGAAGTTCTACTATTTCCTCAAAGGAGGAATTAAATTTGGATTGTAAGGAAAGACATGCAAGTGGTAATTTGTGATCTTCTCTTAATAGTGGACCATGATTTTTCAAGGGCTTCTAAGTGAAATTACAAGGATGGTCTTACATGGGAATGCGCCATGAGCAGTGCGAGTAATTTTAGTGCATGGGGAAAACTAATAGAAAACTAGAGCAAGTGGAATCATTAATTTCAAACTTTTCTACAATAAATGAGATATGAATTCTTGAAGTTGGAAATATAAATGTTGCAATTGAACATGCTAAACGAAATGACCAAACATCACAAAATGTGATGCACATGCCCTTCTGACCGCTAAAGTATGAACAACTCTCCGGCCAACAGTGCGGGCTGGGCATGCTCTTTAGCTGCTGTAGCTGTTGAGGAGATACGATGCAACAAGGGTGATTTTTCTTCGGAGAGAAAAGCATATCCTCTCCGACGCTGCAGCAGTTCGATCCAGCTGGTTCGATCTATCCATGAGTAGTACAGTACTAGCTTCAGTTCACCCCACCAATGGCATGTGCTTTGACTTGTCTTCAGATGTGTGCGACTTTTCCGGTCAGAAAATCAGCTTTACCGACTCCAAGGGCTTCGTACGAAATCGTCGGCACGCGCTTACAAAATTCAAACTAAGCTTGGCTGCCACGATTAGTGTAATAAGTGTTCATGACACTATTAGTGAAACTGTTTATATATGCCACTGTTCGGGAAGTTTTTAACACAATCCAGCTATTTTCCCTTCTTCATAAAATTATTCGATAACACTATTTGATACCAGCATGATACTTGGGTAATACCCATGTGATAATTCGGTAATATTTAGAATATGAGTTGGAAAAAAACCTAAATCTTTCAAATTGAACCGGTAATTTGTCAACTTCGTTTGTTCAGCTGATTTACAACTGACCTACGGTTCTTCCCGATCAGCGGCGAGTACTAAGGTAGGTGTGGTAAAAAAGTGGGATACTAATTGATTGTAAGTTACATTGATCAAGTAACGTTCGCACATTCATTTGATCTTTTTAAATGCTTGAGAAGAGGTATCTATAGTGTATCTTGACACTATTTATGCTTTTACATAATATTGGACACTATTTGGGGTGGGATGTACAACGATTACACTAACCACTTAAGCTCCAATGATTTATTTGTGAATGAGCATTTTCATAATCTTGCCTCTAGCTAAAGTAAGTGTGTCAAATAATCAAAGAACAGATTGTGTGGTTTAAGGTGAATTTAGTAATAATAGGTGACTTCAATCTCGTTTTTAGGTGGCTATATTGTTAGAGTTCGGTAAATCTTTGCTTATAATAGTTTTGATAGAGGAAGTATGCACAAGTTATTGTTTGGAAACCATTTCCATCATTATTGATGATTAATTTAGTGTGTTTTTTCACTATGAAATACTTAAGAAATTCATTTTTAAGTGTTCCTTGACCTATGGTAGATAGGTAGATACGAGTGGAAATCAAAGGAAAATCAAGGATAAACTTATAAAGGAATCATAATTATTGCAACTAAAAAACTATATTAACAATAGTATTGAACATATCTTACTATCAAATAAAGACCTATGCTGAGGAATATCGGACAAACTGGTAATATTTGGAAGGGTGAAGGTACACCAGACCATATATCTTTAGCGGTCACAATTGTGGAAAAACTTGAACTCCTCTATTTCAAACTCTAATTCACCTCAACTTTATGACTTTATGTTTCAAATTATGATGTGGCTTTCATATGTCATTCTACCAATGCCTAATTATGATTAAAGATATAATATTGAAAACATTCTCGAATATGTATGAGAATTTAGTACTTTTTTGGAAGTTAGTTTGGACGTTACAGCACAACAATCTGACAAAGGTAATAATTATGTTTAGGCTTTTTTACCAAAAAAACAAGAATTAAACCTTTAGATCAAGGTTGTCAACAAGGTTGTCAAACCGGGCAGGCACGCCTCCCGCTCGCCCGCCCGACTTGCCCGCGTGATTGAGCTCTCGCTCGCCCGATAGGGTCAAAGTGTCAAACGGCTGTTCACTTTTAGTTTAGGTAAAAAAAACGACGATGTGGCAAGGGTTTAGGTGAAAACTAAGCCACTTGGCCGCCATGTACGGGCCAAGTGTGACGTCACACATGCATTTTACTTCAAAGTTTGTTACCCACAAAAAATTATTCACCCCCTACAATCAAGGTGGGCAGGCACGCCTGCCTATTCGGGACAACTGGTCTGCCCGGTTTGCACGCCCCATCACCTAACCGGGCAGGCACGCCGCCCGCCCGATTGAGCTCTCGCTCGCCCGATAGAGTCAAACGCCTACTGACTTTTAGTTTAGGTAAGAAAAACGGCAACGTGGCAAGGGTTTAGGTGAAAACTAAGCCACTTGGCCGCTATGTACGGTCCAAGTGTGACGTCACACAGGCATTTTACTTCAAAGTTTGTTATTCACGAAAAATTACTCACCGCCTACAATCAAGGTGGGCAAGCACGCCTACTTGTCCGGGACAACTAGTCCGCCCGGTTCGTCCGCCCCATCACCTAAACGCGCCCGGTTTGACAACCTTGCTTTAGATCTATAGAGTAACACTCTTTTAGAATTTATAACAATCATTTTGGTGGGCATTTACTTTGGTACCATAGTGATACAACGACCTCAAGAAATGAGTTATATGGTTAACGAGGGCCAACTCATAAACCATAAGGTGGCTAAAGCCTTTCAAAAATTCTATTGTGCATAATGCACTCTCAAGACATATCACATTATTTAGGCACTTTGCCTAAATAATATCTACATTGTGAGTTATGATCACAAATGTGCATGCATTCTCAAAAATGAGTTTTTGAGGTCGAGTTATGATCACAAATATGCATGCATTCTCAAAAATGAGTTTCTGAGGTAGCTCCCGGAGGAACTTTATATAAGTGTAGAGTAGCTAGTAACTTATATTTTTCTAAGAATTCTTTTGTAGTTTCTCTTCTCTTCTTTGGGGTAGAGCATACTATAGAGAATAGGAATTGCAATTGGTATGATCAAGCCAATTTCAGGGGACAAAGTAAGAGATATTCTTGTTCTTTTCATGAAAGGTCAAAGTACAAGAGTGGTTGCAAAGTCTTTGGGTTTCTCACATAGTACAATGAATAGAGTCACGAAAAAAACATTGTAGTAATTTAGAATTGCCAAAACAAGGTGCTCCAAGGATTCTTACTACTTCCGAGCGAGGATATACAATGCATTTGGTCACGGTTTGAGGACTAGAAATGGCTGTAAATGCAGCAAAAGTGTCGAGAGAGGGTAGAAAAGTAGGTTCTTATGATAGCACTTTGTGGCCTCCTTTGAAAAATGTTGGATTGAGTGCTTGTGCAAAGATTCCTAAATCTTGTTTGTCACATAAAGATGTACTTGAGAGGCTACGATTTGCAAAAACTCTTAAAGAGCGCAAAGTAGAGGATTGGAAAAGCGTATTATCAAGTGATGAAACGAAGATAAATTGTTTCAATTCAGATGAAAAGACTTGGTATTGGGTTAATGATAAAAAAAAGTTTGTCTAATTGTGCGGTGAAGCAAACAGTGAAGCATTGACGAGGGTCTTTGATGCTATGGAGTTGTATGACAGCTAAAGGTGTAGGTGAATTACAAACAGTCGATGGGTGTTGAAATGCGAACGACTATATTTTAATCCTGCACGGAGATTTGTATTTGAGTTTAGAGGGATTAGGATACTTGAACCTCGATAATGTCACTTTCCACTATGATAAATACATACATAAAACAAAGATTACTCAGATCGGGTTCTTAGAGCAGCCATTCACTATTTTAGAATTGCCAACTTATAAGGTTGTCAGTTACTTCATGCTCTCAAACTTTCATGATCAAAATTTATTGCCTCAATCCTTCATACTCTCTAAATTGTTACTTTTCTCAGTCAAATACCCTCATAACTCCTTCCTTGAATTGGCAGTAATATACTAATGTCCACTCATACAATAAAACTTTAAATGCCACGTTTGAATACATAAACTCAAACTCCACGGAAAAAACAAAGGTAATGTGCAACAGTATCGATACGTGACGGATCGCCAAGGTGTCGGTGGGGTCCATGAATCGGCAGCCACCACAAGCTTACCGGGTCCTTCGCGGGCTTCATTCCCCTATTGCAGCGTGCTCGCTCTACAAAGTCGACTGCAGAATTATGGCGATTCCTGCATCTCTGGAAATAAACGTGTTGCAGGAAATTGTTCACTCTAGTGCCGTCAACAGAGATTTTTCAGGTGGGCGCGTCATAAACCTGGCCTATGTAAGACTCTTGCACACTACAACAAATTAACTTAAATCAACAGCAAGTGTCCCACTAGCTTCTCCGTAGACCTCCACTTCTGCAACCAGCTTTGATACAAGTTCGCATACGATGGGTCCATCAATCTGGGTCACCGTAGTTGTGATGAGCCTGGCTGTGACCGGTGTGGTCATGGCGGCCGACGAGGACCCCCTGCAGGACGTGTGCGTGGCGAACATGAACGCTGGAGTCACAATCAATGGCTTTCCCTGCAAACCATTCGCGGAGACTTCAGCCAAGGACTTCGTCTTCTCGGGCTTCAAGAACGCCGGCAACACCAACAATGCCAACAACGCCGCCGTCACTGCCGCCACTGTCGTCCAGTTTCCGGGCCTCAACACGCTCGGCATCTCCGCAGTGCGCATCGACTTCGCCAAGGGCGGCATCAACCCTCCCCACATTCACCCCCGCGCCACTGAGCTTCTCATCCTGCTGCAAGGCGAGCTGTACGTGGGATTCATCAGCACTGTGAACAACACGCTGTTCGCCACCACCATCCACGCCGGCGAGGCGTTCGTGTTCCCCAAGGGCCTCATCCACTTCCAGCTCAATGTGGGCAAGAAGGACGCGTTGGCAGTCGCAGGACTGAGCAGCCAGAACCCCGGCGTGTCGCAGGTGGCCCCGGCGCTGTTCACGCCTAACATCAAGGACAAGGTGCTGGAGAAGGGCTTCCGCATCGACACCAAGACCGTCGACATGATCCAGAGCAAGTTCCGCGTCTAGACGTCAGCTTCAAATGTTGCTGAGGCGGAACCCACGCACATGCATGGCTTGCCAGAGCTTCGCAACATACTAGAATAAGTTCGCCTGTTAGTACCCACATTTGATAGCTAGATAGCACTGGCCGTGTTGCTGATGACAGAATGGAGTCGTATTCGATTCTGGCTGACGATGTTTCGGGTTACAGCGCGACTTGCGTATAATGAGACGCGATGTTTCGGGCCTCAGTCACATGAAAATTTTATTGTCTCTCTGGCACATGTGCAATCGTGGAGCTTCAGTATCGGAGACAATGTGGTTATGAAATTGGTGTGAATCTGAATGTAAGCTTCGTGAGACCATGTTCCAGAATCTACTTTAGGATGCATCATCAAGGCTGAGACTAAGTGACCTCAGTGTACAGTGACCTGCAGACGGCCATGTTTGAAATCCATGAACGATATTTCTTGAATTTGAATTGGGAAATTTAACTGTAGGATCTTATTCATAATACTTGAATTAGTTCTCCCACCAACTTTTATCCGATTTCACTGTACTGATCTTGAGTTATATTGAGTCAAAGTTACAGTTTTTGTGAAATAAACAACTTTTTTTTAAAAGAGGAAATCGACTTGATTTGAGCTTCTCCCCTTGTGGGGTTAATGAGCGCTTGTAGTCCTAGTATAAAGATATAGAAAACATGGTTGTCTTCGAACTCTTTTACATAATATACCTCTTTTGCCTTTATTTCTCTACAAATTCAGATTCTCCACGTTTTGATGTACAATAGCCTCTGCTATAGTAATATATTTAGCAACCCATGCTAGTCTCTCCTATGGAAACTCCTCCATGGTCAAATTGGAGATGTTAATCCTTGCATGTTAATGATCATCTTTTGGTGAGATTTTTTTCTAAAAACAAGGTGTTTTTCTCGAAACACAATGCGTCATCTAAAAATAAGCATGTTGCCCTTGACATCACTAAACGGCCATTATGCTCAACTACATTGTCACATGATACTATTCACATTTGCTCTAGAGTATGAGACTTAGAGCTTGTTTGAAGTTGAGAGGAAGAATAATTGGAGTTGAGAGGATACACAGCTGTGAGTACTTCTTTGTTGATTCTAGATATAGTTTAGGGAAATTGTGAGCAAAAAATTGTAGTTGTCAAGTTTATGATTCAAAGTGTTCTTGTCAAAGATCTTTGATTAAACTTTGCGATGTTGTAAGTACTATTATAAGTAACTCATTTGCATGGTCACATTCCTTGCGAAAGGACACTTCGCACATGTACAAGGTTAGGGTGTTCACAACTAGGTGGTCACAACCAAAATATGACAATCATCACATTTGACTCTCTCGATTATTAAGTTGTTGCAATCTCATTGTAAATGAAGATTTGTTATTGCAACCACGGCTATCTAGAATCACATGTAATAAAAAGCAAACATCTCAAAGTTATAAAGTTGTTTTACCAACATTAAGACATTTTTAAGATTTATTCTGCTCAAGCATGCAGTATAATATATTCACAAGAGGTGTCCACAAGTGCTTTCCAAACAACAAATATATTGCATTGTCTAAAATCCAATATCAAGGGTGGCATACCAATTCTATCATCTATTCATGATTGGTTGCAATACATGTGAGTCACTTTAGAACTAATCTTTTTCACCTCAAACCTGTTAAACTTGTTGCTGAAATTTTGGTAGTGAATCACCCACTACAAGTGAAACTTCTACTCACTTCTTCTAAAACCTAAAGTCTCTTGATTTAAAATCACACAACCAACCCACCAGACAATGAAATATAGTTATGTACGTTTCTTGGGCTCAATTCTACACTAATTTGAAAGCCCACCTTAACAACCAACTTTGCATCCGTTAGCTGGTTTCTTGTCTTTGACAATAGCCTTCACTTCACGGACACTAACATTCATCACCTCCCGAATTTCAATGGCCATGTGATCGTGTACATTTTTCGTGATCTTCTTCCGGAACTCTGTGTTCTTATGCCATGCCACCCCCACCGATGCTTTCACTGAGCTTTTCGGAGGATTTGTGGATATGGTTTCAATCTCTCGCTTCACTTGCACCTGCAAAGCAAAGCATCAGACAATGAGAGTCAATAGCTGCAGAAAAGACTAACGACAGGGAGTATCAAGATAGAGACGTGCCTGGAAGTGGTCACCGAAAGGAACATCATGCAGGGTGAGGACTTCATCCAAAACACAAGACTTGTTCTCGTCTAAGCTGGTCTTCTGCTGAATGCAAGTCACTTTGCTTCCGAACTGACTGATCTGCCGGTTCAGTTGATAGCTGATCTGTCGCCGTTGCACGCCCGGCTGGCTATCTAGACGCTCCCACACAGCACTTGTGTAATTGATGTAACCCATTTTCTCGGCCACGATTTTTTCCAATGCGCCTTCCTCAAACAGCGTCATCACAGAAGCCGTCTGCCCCAGAAAATCACATGTAACTTTACTGACCGTGTATATAGCATCGAGTCACATTTATAAAAATTCAAACACATTCCAAGTATACAACAAGAAATGCATGCTTCGAAGGAAGGAGTATAAGCCCTCTCTCTTTCTCTAGTCTTCCTCTTCGTCTCACAGCGTTGGTCAAAAAATTGTACGCCAATACTTTAATAGATTAGCAGTCGGTACGGTATCACTTTTATTTGGAAAAAGCTTGATCTGTGAGTTAACAATGTGCATAATTAACAATCTTTTGAAACTTGACAGATTGGGTTGGTGTTGCAGGCTCACCGTAAGCGGAATTTCGAAGGTGCAAACATGGGTCATTTTGGCCTCTTCCATTCCCGTGAAGCTATCTGAGTCCTCTAACTGTCTATCTACCTCTGGGAATTTCCTCTCGACATTCGTTATCAGCTCCAGTTGCTGCTCTGGAGTCAGCTTCCTATTCTTCCATAACGCCATAATCGTTCTAGAAGAAGCATGAGATAGTAATGTCAGGACGTTTGACAGAAGCAGAAAACGCAAAAGAAAAAGAAAACGGACTAAACAGAAAGCTTGACAAAAATCAGCAATATCCTATTCGATTATTCCGTATAGATTACTCCCTCCGTCTCAGAAAAACACCATGATCTGCTAAAACTGGTAGACTTTTCTGATGGTCTAAATTACTCATTGATAAGAAATCTTGGTATTATTGTGAGAGGGGTGTTCGAACCGAATCATGGTGTTTTTCTGAGACGGAGGGAGTATGTATTTTTACAAGAATGCATGAATTACCAATCTCTTTTTATCCAGTAGATTCATCAGAATTCCAATGCAATCCTTGTAATATCCTTCCTTCATATCTTAATCTGCTGAGGATATGTTGATGAAATGTTGCAGAAGGATAGAGTCTACTTAAACGACGTTAACAGGACACTGATTTCACTCACGGGATCCTAGAGGCAGGCAATGTTGCGCCAACTTCGAGTTTTAAAGCTCTAAAATGTGGGATCTGTGTGTACCTGAACGCGGTCATAGGCTTGACAAATGAACAAAAGTAGAACTTGACACGGCCATTCGGATCGACACCTCGCATTCCATTCCGAGCATCTTGACCTCGCCCCTTCCGCAAAAAGATGACAACACAGGGATTGATGGCCACCGGAGTCTCTACAATCTCGTCAATGTCTTCCCATATGAACTGGAACTTGGTCTTCATTCCAAACAAATTCGAGTAAAAGCCTAACATCCTCGGTGACAGAAATAGACGCCCCTGCAACAATGAAGAAACTCAGAATTTGTGGAAGGAACACACGAGGATCAAGATGATTCTCAACATGCGGCGAAGAATCTTCAATCGGGACATCATCTATTTTTGGAGGTACTTCAGCCCACATTCTCTGTAAGCACTGAAATTTCTTCCCCACCACGATGGCAAGAATATGGTCATTGCAAAATGAAGTTTGGACCGATCACTACACACGTGACGAACCTGGATAAGAATTTTTTTCTTGATGGCGCAAGCGAAGTCATTGATCAGATACTCTTCAGCTGGAAGTGCGAACAACTTCTGAAACGATCCATTCTTTTGAGCGGACCGCTTCACGACCTGCACAAAATGACCGGTTTACATCATCCTGCATACCTTGTCATAGGAAAACAGATATTCTGACTACATACTTGTGCTGCTATTTAGAGACTTCCTATATACCTTGTGAGTGTACAGAGCATACGGAACTATAAACTACCAAAGATTCAGGGCTTTCGAATGACAAACTGGAGTGATCATGTTGTGAACAATAATATTTGAATGAAGCCATACTATAAATCCCCGAAATTATTTCTGGTCAAAGAATGGAGGGCAAGTATACCTTGGTTCCGACCTCCTTTTCCACCCGCTCAAGGAAGACAGGAAGAGCGTCAGACTGTTTGGTATTTGTCAAGAAAACTCGAAGGTGCAACTTGGAGCCATGTGTTCTAGCATTTTTCCCAGACAAGTCGAGCCAATAATCAGCCAAATCAGCCGGACTGTGCTTCAAGAAATTGATCTCCGCATGGCCGAGGGACTCAGCATCTGAGAACGGACCGTCGTAGTCGAACACTTCCACATCCATAGTTGACGGAGGATCCTCTGTAGCATCGAACTCGAATATCTCTGCGATTATATTCCACAATGAGATCGACTTTTTTGTAGAGCGAAATGCAGGTAGAACACCCAAAAAAATCAATATTGGAAGCCAAAAACGTACCACGCCACCGTGGTTTCAAAGTTCTTAGTTTCACAGAACTGGTGCGTCTCTTGCCACTGCAAGTAAAAACAACATACGGGTTGGCGTATTTGGACTCTTCGGTAGGGCTCAGATTCTCTCCTTCAATCAATGTCACGGTCATCAGCCAACCATCGCCTTGAGCCTTCACCCCATGATCTCCGGCTGCCAGTCATAAGATGAATAAACTAAGTCCAACGTAACAGAAGCAACGTCCTACTTTAACGAAACAGATATACATAGTGTTATCGGCTCGAAGAATCTCAATATAATTGTAAGACTATTATGTAGATTTGAACCTAGATCTTGCAAGAATTGCTTCAAGGGCTCCGCGGATGAGTACAATACTACATCCGTCCATTTATCGAGCTCTATTACTTCCGTGAAGTAAAAGGAATACTTGCCATTACACTCTGTACTTCGAAATCACCATGAAAAAGTTCGGCCAACAATAGAGCCAAAGCTCAGTAACTGGTGTTTGAACAAGTTTATGGAATTCCTTAAAATTCATGACAATATGATATATATGTAATCATACGCTATATAGAATGTATAGTGTAGCAGCGTCGGGACAAGAGTCAACTTACACTGCCAATATCGTGCTTGGAGAAACTGCTGCACCATTTTCACAACCTTCTCCACTTGTAGAACGACGACAGCAGAAAGGATTAGCTCGGCTATTGAGTCGGGGAGGTCAAAGCCCCAGCGTATGAGAGTGGCTCGCAATTTAGGAGGTGCGAAGCAGATGTGCAAGAGTACAATGGTCAACGACAAGACTGCCAGCAGTACATGCCACTTCCCAAAGTAGGCTCTCACCAACTCCCAGTCACTCAACGGCACTTCTTCCTGCTTAGCTGCAGCCACTAACTCTTTTCCTTGCGAGTCTCCAGATAGTGGGCTGGCATACTTCGATAATACCTGCCGAAAAAGCAGAATTTCAAGAACGTCATTGAATGGTCTAAGCAACTTCAATGACAATCACGACATCCAAAGTCATCCATTCATTGTAGAAATGAAAAAATGGCTGCTCAAGAGAGCATGTTGAGTATTATTACCCCTGCTATATTCGAGCGTCACAAAGAATCAGCGTACAACTAAGATCTGGACCTGCTCTCCACTATCAATACATAGTAGCTCATTCTACCGAAGTGATATTTCCATTTGCAAGACTCCAAGCTGATGATAGTGTCTGGAGATTTTGTTGCAGTTCACGATATCAGATGTGTTGCCTGATATCATGGCTCCGCTTAGCACGATGCATTTCAATAATTTTTAAGTCATTTATTTCATGTTTGTGCATCTTGTTCAAACATATACATATTTTACTTGCACAGAGTCAGCTTAGTTAGCATACAACTTCTTACTGGCATGCAACTCCAGGTACTCCGTAAAACATATCTGAGAATTACTCGGTTCCTTCTTGTACGAGCTTACAGACGATTGTGACTTGCACCCACATGAGACTCTTTGGCTGCAAGAGTATCCATTGACAATCCTCCAAAAGATAATTCATTATTATCAACCTAAAATAAGGTCAGTCAAAGTATTGTAAGCTGTGTTACTGCACGCACCTCTTGAAATACTACGTAGGTCTCCTTGATGCCAGCGCGAGCACCGTTCTCAATCATACCCTTCATCATTGTAGAGCTTAGGAAATTGAGCCTCCACGAAACTTGTAACCTACAAGTTTTCTCTTTTGAAGGTAGATCTTGTCCCGCCATTATGCAAAACTGACAAATCCAAAGAAGATACATGAGATTTGTCGTTGTTTCCATTCAGTTTATTTGAACTGATATGAGAATGTCGTAAGGATAGCCTCTCGATTGATTCAAAAAGAAGTCCCCGTAAGGTGCACACAGGCCACCCCCACAATCCCACCTACGCAACCTTCAACCTTTCGTCCACGTGCTTATGATATAGTACTTGAAGCTAAAATGAATAGACGGCTATCCACTCCCTTTCTCAATATCTCTTACAATCACTACGAGAAGAAGATGACTTAATGCAGAGATTTCAATTTCAAGTACAGTTATACTAAGCAGCTGCTTCTCCATGTTTACACACCTGGAACTCAATGCAACTGTTAAATAGGAAATGAGAGTAATTACCTGCAATTCGACCAAGAAACAGCTTCCCATAGGTACATCAGGTGTAGCACAAGAGACGTCAAAAACAAAGCCCTTGTCATCCACCCTCCTGCAGGATTGCGTTTCAGTGGCTTTGACGGCCTTGATCATTTTGGAGGCAGCTTTCATGTACGTCACAACTCGTTGGATCTTGTCATTTTTGACATTCTTCCAGGGCTCAGCCACGAACTCGGTCGTTTTTTGTACAGTCAGGAGGTCTTGCATAAAGGGCGAGTCAGCCTTGAGAAGCAAGGCATTCATAAACTTGGCACTGACAGCATACGCTTGATTCACCACCACTCCACCGGCCAAAGGGGGAGGGAAATCGGTATCAGAAGCCTCCGTGCTCTTGCCGTCGTCTTCAAAGAATGATGTGACCACGGTGTCCGTCTCCTCGTCGCTGCACTCTTCAGCAGCTTCTGAAAATAATCTATCCGGACTATCCATACCGGTAGAGCCACTGCGAAATACACATCACTTCTATATAATATGATGACAACGATGAGAATACGAATCTCATTGATGATAGCCCCTTAAAGCCCAAATATGAGATGTCATTTCACAAAGACTCCAATGACCACTCTTCATTGATAGAAATTGCACTGAATAAGGATCATCCAAGCCTCATGTATAGGTGGACCTATCTATCACTGGACACCAATACTTGCTTCAAAATTTCTTTGGGTCGCTAAAAGGGCTCATGAGACAAAAGTGTCCGTCACGCTGGTATGTCGTCTCATGATGCACTAAGAACCAGAAATGGCACGAATTTATGAAATTAGAAGAGATGTGCAGACTGCAAGAGACGATTGACACCAACCTGTCGCTGAATTTGGGAGTCGAGGTGGAAGATCCTTCTCCCCCATGCTTGGAAGACCCGTCCTTCCCTTTCTTATTGAAAACAGCAGTGAACCTATCTGCGAACGTCTTAGGAGTCCTGTTACTGCTCTGCACCTCCTTTGCAAAGTCTTCCTCATTATACGACTGAGGCGTCCCAGGCCGAGATCCCTTCATCAATTGCCAACCAGGTACATAACAGTACGCGTGAAGCTCTTTCCTTCAGAAACAAACCGGACTTAAACACTAAAGAGCAAGTGCATCCTCACACTTGCGAACTGAAAATACAATAATACAGGAGTAACTAGCTATTAGAATTTACAGTAAACCTGCTGTGTTGTAGCTTGGAAGTCAAAACATCCAAGTAATCTTTGGATTACAACGATTGGGCTTCCCTGAGATGTCATGCTCTGCTACATTCTATCTGACATTGCAAAATTTTCAATGCGGTAAATTCTATACCTTTCCGCTGTGATAGGAGTCATTATCCAGATGCTGGCTGATAAGGTCAGTGGAGTAGTCACTCATATCCATGGAGCTGGTGGGCGAAACTGTATCCTCCATCGACCAAGTTGACCTATCCTCCCGCCTGTCCTCCGGGATCCATCTCTGTAGCCTTGGCCCCGTAGAGACATCCTTCCCAAACAATATGAGACTGAGTAGTATCTCGCCTGTAAGAGAAAATGTGTCAAATGAGTAAGCATTCCTGCATCTTAACACGCACATCATGATATGGTCTACTTCTGACAGATTCCTACAGATTATCTCTTCTGAATAAACATTTGACTCGCAACCATTTGGGTCGAGAGAGGACGACTCGGGTGATGGGATTTATAACTACGATGATTTGAAAAAGAGCGGGGTTTCCTACGAAGCGAACTTGAACTTCCCCACTAGCAGCAGAATATTTTCAGAAGTATTAATGAGGTCGTCTTCTTGTGACTCAAGAGTGACTTACCAGTGACTGGGAACTTCGATTTTTCATTGCGCTGGAGAGTGTACCACTTTCTGGTGATGGTCTGCTTTTCAGCTGTAAGAATGTCACTAATGGGAATTTTGACCTGTCCCAAGAAATCACGGGAGAAGCGGTCTTCGTCCCATACCACAACAAGAAGCTCCCCGTCCGAGCCCTCGACGTTGAAGATGTATTCCTCATTCCACGTCGGGTTCAAATTCTTGTACACTGTAGCTGATTTGGCCTTGGTAGAGCCGAGTTGCAAACGCACAAATGGATCACTTAGCCCGTTCTCATCCCGAGCAGCCAGGCCACGAGCCTCCACCACGTGCACTTGCAGCTTCATTTTGGGCAGAAATCTTCACCGAATAGTCCCCCTTAAAGCTTATTTCTTCACCACGTATCATGTGCAATCTCTAAAGCTGATCCGGCTTGCACGTCGATAATAAGCCTGCAATGGCCATCCTTGGAGCACTAATCCAATCCCCCTCCCTCCCTCACCATGTTGGTCCAGTTCCCTTAATCCATATTTGTAGCTGCTAAAAATTCATGAAGAGGACGCCATATCATAATCCTTTTCGAATCCTCCAATCACCTCGACTATCGTCCCCCTGCACAAGCAGATTCAGGATGAGGATGAGTTTTCGTGAGTTCTACAATGCTGCAAAGATCTGGTAAGAATCCGGCATTTCCAGCAGGGTGACTTTGAAAAACCAAAAAGAAAGCTCAAGCAACATACTTCCCACACCGTTTCTTCCCAGCCTAGCTCAACACTCAAGACTGGTGGTATTATGAAACTCAAAATTGCTTGTAAACCCCGAAGCCTAAACCCTCAACTCAAAAAAGTGGATGAGCGAATTTATTGGCCTCTGACTCTGTGGATTAACGCCACTTGCACTAGAGATTATTTCACATAAGATATCTCAAAAGCCGAAGAAATTGCAGTATGGAGAACAAGTACCGACGGAGGACTTCCGAGCTTCAGAGATAGACACACGCGAAGGAATCTCTCTACAATGGCGTCGGAATCACGTCAAGATTCCACACAAGATTGCCGAGCTAATAACATGACCCCAGATCCAGGAGCGCCCCATGGCGGAGATCTAACCTCAAAAATCGGACGCTCTGTGTCTGTCAAGCTAAGCCCGATTGACGACTAATGTGAGTGACTAATCTATCTGATCGAGAGACAATGGCAACCCTAGTCAAATAGCTAGCAGCAACGTGGGAAGAAAAGACAGAGCAATGTGGTTGAGATCACTGAAAATCACCTGTAACGCATATACCTGCTAACAAATACCACCTGCGCACACTCGTACACCATCGCTAACTGTCCTTCCAAAGCAGATTCCGTACTGGAGGGGAGGGGGATCGAGCTTTAGCGGTAAGCAGTGGAATCTTCGTCGAATTGATGTCGGAGACGGAGGAGCGGAGAGTGGACGTCGACCGGAATGAGCCAGGCGCGTCAGAAGGTTCCAATCCGCACAATTCGGAGGACAGTTTCCAGAAGAGTACAGTCCACATTCAAAAGACCTTCCAATAATATCTCCCAAGTCAACCTCGTGGGTGAAGCAATAAAGCCACCGTCTTGCCCACTTTAGAAAAAATGAATCCATGATCCTCAAGAGAGACCCTACCAGCCTAAATAAAAGGTAAATATAAGGAAATAAACGAGAGGTTTTATTAAAGGGAAAAAACACAAGAAATTGGAGGTGTCACTGGGCACTTTTCACATCTGTCAATCCACTCCGCCAACAACTGCTTATCTTCATGGTGTGTAAATAATCATGAATTGTTGATAGTTTCAAAAACGTATCAAAACGAAGGTTACACTAAGATCAATGGTGCATGTATTATCAAGTATAATTAGTAATAGTTTCGCAAACATATTTCTCAAGAAACCTTGCAGCAAATAACAATTGATAGTATATGATGTTTCCTTTTGTGGTAGCCCTACCTGATATGAACCTTTTTTGATAATGGACATTTGCCTTCAAGTACAAAGAGACACAATCATTTGGTGAGATCATCACCAACTCCAAGACAAACATGAGTGTGCTATGCATTTTGCACTCTTTACGAAAGCTACATGAAAGCCATGAGATCTCGCAACGATGACAAGAAACAGAGAGAATTCAACATAAACATGTCATCACACAAAGTTGAACATCAATACCTAAACTTACATGAAATTATCAAAATACATGTATAAATTACAACTCTCCAAAACCAAGATGTCACAAAGAAGTACCATCAACGAACCTCCGTTGGACGCGCTCAAGTACAAACGCTTCGATGTCCTTTCAGTACTTCATCATTACTTCAGATAAACCTCAATCTCTTGAAATTGGGAATTTATTACGAATTTATCAATGGCGGAAGAGAAATTATTGAAGGTAAATCTAGACAAAGCAACCTGAAATTGCTACATTCTGGCACAAAAAGCGCACTCCACATGACCCTGTCAAAATTGCCGACTTCACACTGGTGCTGTAGCTCATTCACTTGTAAAAATTTCACGAAGGTGGAAAGTATAAATCCTCCTCCCCCATCCTATTGATCTCCTCGGCTCCTAATCCTGTAAGAAATTCTGATGCACTGTAGGGGTTATGCAATTCGACACGCGTCTATTCTTTGGTTCCGCTTGTGTTGCTCCCTTCCGGGTCCAGTCTCAATGAAATTACTTTTACGGTACACACATCAAACGACCTAGCTACGCATGACGAACAGGAGAACGAGCACGATTTGCGAGATGGGAAGGAGACCAGGAGCTTGTGGGCGGGAAATTCGAATCTGGCACCCAATTCCCGCCTCGCAATGCTGCTGTACTTGGGAGTGGTAGGTAATTCAGCTGTGGCCGTGGATCCTTGTGATTCTGCGGCCAGGATCGTCCCTACCGGTTACACCAAGTTAATAACTGGGAGGCCCTGTCCAAGATATGGCTCCTGATCGAAGTAAGGGCCGGTTTACACTACGGTGGAGAAGGCCTCCGGTCGGTCAAGAATGCTTGGCCAAGACATGGTTATATGAGGCAAATGGTGGATGTGCCGGAGAAGAATTAAATGCAATAAACAATTTCTTAAGGAGTCTTGACCGGTTGTAGTCTAAACACCTAGAGGAGAAGTTTAGGGGTGATGTCCACTGGAGAAGTCCACCGGTGAAGAGAAGCTCACCTCATGGTGAAGATCTTTTGTGATAGATAATAATAATTCTCTACATTCACATTGTATGAAAATACATCAACAATTTTTTCTTTTCATAAAAATCAATATGCATATGCATGGCAAATTGAGTAAACTTCAAATTAATTTTATTATCGACGTGTGTTGTAGACTAATAATTTTGATGGTTCCTTTTTCCTTTAAATAGTATAGAAACATGCCATGGTCATATTATATTCAATGTTATTTTAAAATAGTAATGTAGAGCTTGGTTTTGAATTTTGTTTCTTTTTTGAGGCACTTGATGATGCGGATTGAATGGTAGTGACCGGTTGAATTTCATCTTCATTAGCATTTGTTAGATTTTCTTGTCCTCCTACACTAGTGTTGTCCACTCATATGTTTCATTACGAAACCGACCTGATACCATCAATGATCAACTGAATTATAAAACTTAAATTCATGGTGGTCATTTTATGTAATCAAGTTAGCAAGTTTTTCCTCCTTGTAATGTTTAGACCTATCTCAAATTTCTTTCGACATGCCTCGGCCGTACGTGAAATCCAAAAATTGTCACTATCATTTGTGCTTAATGTCGAACCCATATATCAACACCTAATAAGTATCAATTCTAGTGTACTATGTGCTCAAGTGCACGAACAAATGATAAAATGCTGAAAAAATGAGCTCTAAGCCTTCAAAATGGCTTTGAAAATTTAACTACAACATGTGGAGCTAGATTAGAAAGTGTATATATACGATCCCAAGCGGTTTGGGATATATGGAGTAGGTGGGGATGGATGGCCACCTTGGGGGCCATGGATCATAGCCTTGAGGTAAAAGGTTCAAGTCTTGATGGATTGAGCCTTAGGTTTTTGAAAGTCAGATCTAAGATCTACGGCCGAGATTTGTTTTTGAAAATATTTTTCTTATTGACGAGACCTTCTCCGGAACAGTGATTTTTTGTCCGGCCTCTTGAGGGCGGACAAGAAATCACTGTTTCGGAGAAGGTTTTGAGCAAAAAGTACTGCCACCTAAGCGGCCATGTCATTTTTTCATCCATGACAAAAGTTCACCACCTTTTATTTCTTCACCAAGTGTAAACACCCACCGGTCAAGAATGGCATTTTCGACCAATCACAATGCAGAGACGCCCTTTTTTTCTTGACCGGTGGACTTCTCCACCGTAGCGTAAACCGGCCATAAGTCTCATGATTATTGGGCTTGGGTCTTGAGATCTTGGAGACTTGAGGTCCATCCTCGAAATTGGTCAACGCTTCACTATTGTACACGGGGGACAATAGAAGATTAAAACTTCATTAAACTCTTAATAGAAGATAGGTGATTTAAATCAATTCTCAGTTATCAAATGTCGATCTTGGGAACTTGAGGTCTTGAGATCTTGGAGACTTGAGCTCTTGAGGTCCATCCCCAAAATTGGTCAATGTTTCACTATTGGACACGTTTGGGCAAAAGAAGGTTAAAAACTTGATTAAATTCTTAGTAGAAGATGGATGACTTAAATAAATAAATTTTTTAAAAAAAAAAAAAAAAAAAAAAAAAATATATATATATATATATATATATATATATATATATATATATATCACTATCAAATGTCAACGTTGGAATCTTGGGTTAATTGAAGAAACCATTTTCCTAAAATTAATGTATATATCAGCTATATGTGTAGTCGTCCAATGTTTGTGGCTTTGCATCCATTTGTCTTGTAAACATATAAAGGGATAGATACCTCAAACAAATTAATGGGTAGTTAATCAATAAATGAATAAATTATGAATCAATTAACATAGTATGGAGATGTATGTACACGGAGTTTATATTTCCACTTGTCCTTATTACATTACAAGACTAGACTTTTAACGAATCAAAGCGAAGTTGCTATGTCTGGTTGAGTTTTATTAAGATATCGTACTTGAGCACTTAAAATGTTAGTTGGTTTCACTCTTCCAAAGTCCAAAACTGTCAAAATTGAGTTACTTATTGTGTAGTGATTTTTATTTATGCTTTTGGCTCTTTCAACCATAAAAATTTGTATCCAGTTACTATCAAGGATGGTGAGCAAGATCTTAGGTAAAAATGTCACTTCATTTGCAAAATTGTAACATTTAGAGTAGAGACCGAAGTTTTTCTAAGTATTGTTGTTAATACAATGTGCACACTGAGTATGGCACAAGATCTACATGATACTTCTGAATTTTTTCTTTATAGAGACTTGCTAGTTGAGGATATGCTTTAAAAAAATTGGCCAAAAATCATATCTCCAGGACTTTCATCACATTTTCTTATCCCAACTAGGATAAAACAACGTCAAAAGTCCTAAAGTTGAAAAAAAAAAAAAAAAAAATCACTTTGATTGAAGAAAAAAACTCATTTCATCACTGACGGCAATTTGATGTAACTGATGCGTGGCCTTCGGCCTCGCGGGGCCGGAGGCCTTCTCAGCGACCGAAGGTTCTTCTCTCAGATTCCCTATTCCAAAAGATGACGGGGTTGGGTCTATTAGATTCGAAGTCGTATACCATTGGCTGTGGTGCTCATGAATTCAATACTTCAACGTTGTTATTGGACATCGCAGGCTGAGCAGTCTATTTCTTGTCTATTGCCTACACCGTGAAGAAGAATGTGTACCTCCAGCAACAAAAAATAATGGAACCATAGGCTGACTAGCTTGACAAGCCTTTTCAGTCTATAGGTTTAACTTCAACTCTCCGGTTCTGGCATGCTCTAGTCTCTTGAATCTTTCAACGTCAAACGAAGAATGACTTTGGCTCATCTTTCTTTTGGTAAGCAAAAAGCATCTCATTGCACTTCCATCATTCTTGTGAAAGAGCGCACTCCAATAGCTTTGATAGCAATTGTTGGATCTACTACCTCGTCCATTGAATATAATAAAGCAAAAGATGGTATAGCAATAAACATCAGAATAATACTAGGAAAAATGGTCCAAATAATCTCTATAGTAGTCCCATGAACAATCCTTTCCGGAATTGGATTTCTTTTATAGTGAAAATGCCATAAAGCGCGGACCAACATCCATAATACAAAGATCAAAATAATTATTAAAAAGAAAAAAATATCATGATGTAAGATAGGGGTCAGCGCTCGCTGTCTGCCCTCAGAACCATACGTGACAGTTTTCCGTCATAAAAAAAGTAGATAATGGGAATAAAAATTCTCATACTCGCAACAAAAAACAATAAACTGTAAAAAAAAAAAAAAAAAAAAAAAAAAAAAAAAAAAAAAAAAAAAAAAAAAACAAACTCAAAAAATCTTTAATTTTATATTTCTCTTAAAAGAAAAACAAATAAAGGAAATTTTAAAATGATAATGGCTATGGGCAACAATAGATTTCACTTCTCTCTCCTTTGAACCGAGTGCTAAGTCTTTGACTTGTTGTCTCGAAGAGTTTGGTATGGGTATTGTCATTTCTTCATGTCACGAGGTCGTGTGCTTGGTGTCAAACATTTTGTATTTTTGAGGCTTTGTTCTCTACACATTTTTTTTGCCAACCCTTTGTATTTTTTTGGCAACCCTTTGTCTTTTTTTCTTCTTACATTACTTGTAAATAGCTCTCTCCTTGACCGAAGTGCCCAATTTTGGGCCCAAAAGTACATACATTCAAATATTAATCACAATGTTCCAAGACTCTAGTACACTTCCTTAATGGTTCACCCATATTAAAATAGTTGCAGAATTTTGATGAATTTAAGTGCCCCTCATTTTAGGGAAATTAAAGGATGAAGAAGTTATGTCGCCTTATGTATTAGCTTGTCATTATAATTTAACAAAGTGTATTATTTTAACTTTATTTGGTGGACGAAAATATATCATAGTGCAAGCAAAAGATGATTGTAGCTAAAGAAAACCAAATTGCAAATATATACATCAAAGTTAAACAACTTCACATTTAGTGCATGAATTGATCAAAGCACTAGTAGAAAATGGCACAAAAGTAATGTCTTTAGTGACATAAAAATGCATGTATGAATTGTGCTTCCAATAACATTAAAATAAGTAGTATATTAGTTATTTTTCCTTAAATTTGTATGAATTTAATAAAATGTAGTGTTGCTTATTACACCAATATATGAAAGTGACAATTATATTAAATTTTTATGATTTCATTAAAAGCACAATCAGTTGAGCTTTCTTGGGTTACTAGTGACAAACTGCTATGGACATCACTTTCTATGTCATTTCCAATTAGTGAAGCTAGATAGCCCCAAGACAAGAATACGTGAGTTTGTGTTAATCAACTTCATATATAGAGACTCAAAGTTGTTAACTTGGAGGTGGCACTAAAAGTGATGATGTGAAGTTTGTTAACCTCGAGTTAGCACCATAATTAAAGCAGTGACTTGGAGCTAGATAATTCCACAATAGCACTAGGGATTGTGATTGAACCACATCGGCCACTATAAAATGAAATATTTATTATGATAAAAGAAAAGAAAGGTAAAAGCGTAAACTTAGAACTATAGCTTATATATCTTATGAATAGAACTCAAAGGGGACATAAAGACATTCATTGTTTTTTTCTCTATCTTTATGGTTAGGGATTCCCTTTGTGCAACTACTTTGTGTTTGTTGCTTATTTTCTAAGTCTTGTCTTTTTCTTTGGATTTTCAATATTGATACGCTTTAGAAGTCTTAAAAAACTTAGTTGATTTTGAGCTTTGATGAACAAGATTATTAGACTAAAAATCTTTTTCCCAACTGACCCTTATTTTTCTCGCTCCTGTTGTTGACTTCTCTCAAAATTCATAGTTAACCCATATGTCTCCTCTAAGGTATTTCAATTGCGAGCATTGACCTTGGATCTCATTAAATCACTCAAATTACAAACTGAGAACTCAACTCTATCGCTTTCAGCCCAATTAGGAAAGTAAACTATGTGCTCATCAAATTTGATTTGGGTCATTCGAAACTTCCTTCTTTTGAACCAACTAACCCCAAACGCATGTCCTCTCCATTGTTCTCTAGAAGTTTAATGAGTCAAATTCAAGTCTAAGTTTTATGAGTACATAGTTTTCTTTCCTAATTGGGGTGAAAGTGATATAGTTGAATTCTTTGTTGCAATTTGAAAAATTCAATTACATTCACGGTCAGTGCTTACAATCCAAAGACCTTCAACGAGGCATATGAGTAGGTCATGAATTTTAAAAAAGATTCAATAATAGGATTGAGAAGAATAAGGGTCAATTGGAAAAAAAGTTTCTTACAATCTAAAGATCCCATGAATCAAAACTCAAAATTATCTACGCTTTCCAAGACTTCAAGACCGTCTCAGCTGGCAGGTTGTCTAACTCCAATCATCTTTTGCTTACACTTAGAGCATACATCCCTATCACATTACATTCATTCGCATGTCAAATTTGGACATCAAGTATGGCCAAGGTCTCAATGCAACAAATATTTGAAACTAAAAATGAAAACACCAAGTATCTATTTGGAAGAGTGAACTACAAATATTTCAGAATTTTGACTTCTGATAATGGACCACCAGAGACTCTACGGGACGTGTTACATGGATACTCAAGCCGTGCAAGGGGACTGAAGAACAACACAAATTCTTGCAATGTGATTGATCCTATGATGAACCAATCCCATCAACATGATTTTATCACTTCTTCGACTGCATGTACGAGAGAGTCAAGCCGTGCAAGGGGCTAAAGGACGACACAAATTCTTGCAATGAGATTGATCATATGATGAACCAATCCCATCAACAGGAATTTATCACTTCTTCAACCCCATGTATGGCTTGACTCCCCGTGTAAAGTGTCCCTGATCCCAAAAAGTAAAGCTCAAAATCTAAAACCAAAAAGTAAAACCTAAACCCCCCTCCGTTTTCTTCCTATGAGAACCTGGCCATCAAGTACGTCTAGGGGTTAACCCGTAGTGAGGAAAGCGAACCCTATACAGTAGGGTTTACAGTGGAGAGTGAAGGCAAGGCGGGGGAAGCGAAGCGAGCAAGCGTGGAATCGTGGAATCTCGCAACATTTTCCATTATTCTCCCCACGCTTGTTTCCAGCTGCTGCTTTTCATTCAATCTTCTAGGGTTTCGATTCCATCGTCCTTGCTCTGTTTTTTTTTGGGAGTATTCCCAGCCACCATGGTGTCTGGGCCGGTTGTCAATGTGTACCCGCTCTCCAGCTACACATTCGGCAGCAAGGAGGCCAAGATGGAGAAGGACACCTCCGTTGCCGATCGCCTCGCGCGCATGAAGCAAAAGTACGCTCTATTACATTTTATTTTTCTTCTTATTTTTTGCAATCTAAACCTCGTGTTGCAATTGTTTTAACACGGCATTGTGTCGTGCAGTTACATGAAGGAAGGGATGCGGACTAGCGTTGAAGGAATTTTACTGGTATGAGAAAGCTCGAGAGATTTTGTATTCTGCTTTTTTGTCGGCAATGTGCTGAGGTGCTATTTTGATTTTTGTAGGTCCAGGAGCACAATCATCCTCATGTCTTACTGTTGCAAATAGGCAACACTTTCTTCAAGCTTCCTGGAGGACGATTGAAGACGGGGGAAAATGGTGAGCTTTGTGTATCAAGTTTCCTCATTAGTGTGGTTGGTTTGTAGTTTATCTTTATACGTCATCAACGTTGATTAGTTAGTGCTAGTGTGTAAAAGAGCTATGATGTCTCAATATAAATGGATTGATTGGTTAATTGAAACATTTTTGCCAAGACTGTACTAGTTAGATATATGCATATTTAGTGGAAAGCGTATTGCTCAAAGAATCTACTTTAGGATTTAGGGTTTGGTGTGCATGCGTGCGCATGTTAGTTTAGTAGGCAACTTGCAAGCCTTGCTTTTGTGTTCAGAATCTGCATTGACGGCGAGAGTATGCTTTTTCTTATCTTGTGTAGAAATTGAGGGGCTTAAACGGAAGCTAACCAGCAAGCTTGCCCCGACAGCTTCTTCCATACAACCCGAGTGGCAGGTAAAGTAATCACCTCTCAGAGCCTATCTACGAGTTTGCGTGTGTTGTAGGGTATCCGGTAACCTAGGCATTATCTGGCATATGAAGATGTTGTATACTACATTTATAGGGTGATAAGAACACAGTTTCTAGTTAAGAGTTAAAGAAGAACGCGAATGCTGGACTTCTCTAGAACACATATTTTTGGAAACCCTAACATTCATTCAACCTTGTGATTCTTGATATCCACTGGAAGATTTGGTAACAGCAATAGGTTTGTTCCAGTTCTGAAATTGGTTAGCCCAGGTCCTGAAAGAACTCTGACATAGTTCTCCATCTCATGTTCATGCAGATAGGGGAATGTGCTGCTATGTGGTGGCGCCCAAATTTTGAGACGCTGTTATACCCCTATCAACCTCCCCATATAACCAAACCTAAGGTGAGTACTTGCTTTCAATTCTCTCACGATGGCTACGGTACGTTTTTTCTTTTGTAATGTGGCGAGTCACTTTTACTGAAGAATTGCTCTGTGGATTGCAGGAGTGTAAGAAGCTGTTCGTTGTGTGCCTATCAGAGAGGCAATATTTTGCTGTTCCCAAGAACTTGAAGCTTCTAGCAGTTCCTCTGTTTGAGCTTTATGACAACGTCCAGGTTAGTCATCAAGCACCACCTCCTTTACAATTTTAGAAGTGGTTTGACGATTTTACTTCCATCTGATCTTCTTCTTACATCCTGATTATTCTATTGCAGAGATACGGTCCTGTTATTTCTGCCATTCCTCAGCAATTATCCAGGTTCAACTTCAACGCCATCAACAACTAAACCTTTGCGGTCATTTTCTCCATTTCGATATGGATTACGACAATGTTGTACAGTTTCTGATGAGAGCCAACTTACATCTGTTGGCGAAGTGACATACTCCTTGTAGACAGTATGGAACTTGGAGCAGCACATTGGATGCTTCGAGCTATTACTGAGAGCAGCACAAGACGGTAGAAATCGTGAAGGCTCCAAACAGGTAGTGTGTAGAGAGGAGATGGTTCGACATTGATGCTTTAGAAGACCGTCCATTGGAGATTGTTCCTTTCGTGCTTTGGTAGGGGACCTGGTCACTATGAGTTGATATAGCTCAGTTACGCTCGTCAGTGTTGTGGCACGCCACTTTATTTATGTGGATGCATTTTTTGCATTACGGTATGCTGCAATGGAGCTGTATCTCATTAAGCTCTGGCCAGGACTAAACAGAGATTCTACTTTTACGGATCAGTTTTTGTTCAACTTGTGGCAGTGTGAGCATTCTCAGTATTGTGAGGTTCTGATAACTTGTGGTGTGATGGGCATGATGGTTAGTGTCTGTCTGTATATTAAATGGCCGCCCGACGGCCGCTTGAAAAAGCATGTCTATGCGCATCAGGTGTTTCTCGTATTCTCAAACATCTGGTTTCGTAAATTATATCTAAACCACGGGGGCCTGTAGAGATCGGAGAGCGTGTCATCATCGAGCATTAAGGAAGCAGGAAAAGATCGGTTCTCCAAAGTTTTCGCCTGGAGGCCCGACCCATCTTTAGCCATGGTTGCTGCCCCTCCTTCCGGCACGACCGTCGCCAGTGCCGGCAACTCACGTACCCCCAGTTTTGGGAAGCGCGCGGGAGCGGCATCCTGGGCCCCCTCCATTGCACAATCATTTCTGCTGATTGAGCTCTCTCTGAACGGGGATTGTCATTTAATTTTCACGTGCATCTTTGTGAGATCCTCGCCACTCTCAATCATTCAATAGCTAACATGTTAACAGTAACCACCACTCACGTGGTAAGATGTTCATTTCAGACCTCAGAAACTGGAAACATACAAAGTTAGCCACCGACGCACCCATAGGCATTGGATCCAGTGTAGATGAGTGTGCCAGACATGCAAATATGCCACTGAGAAGGGACAGAGAAATGCATAGGAAACGTCATTGTGTTGGAATTGCATATGATTTCTCGAAGTAGTTTATTCGACTGTGCCAGTTACAAGGGAACTGCATATGTGATTCATAATGGAATACAAACCAGACCTTTACGTATCTGCACAACAAAGCAGGCTGCTTCTCCTCACCCTCTCTAAATTACTCAGTCCCAGGAACATTCGCTTTCATACCTTCTCCAGTATTCACAGAAATTCTCACCCTGGATTTCTGTACACCACAACAATACCTGCAACACGCGAGCAATTTCTACAAATAACAGCAAGGGACGTCTAGTGGTAGGCTTCTTCTCAATCAAATAAATGGGCAATTCATCGTGAAAGTGAGACGAGATTGCTCCATCTCATTGCAGTGTACTTCATGATGAGAAGGAAACAATAAAAGAGAATTCCTTTCTCTTATTCAACAAAAATTTATCTAGCAAGTCAATAAGCTCTAAATAATACCTGTAAAAACCTATCCTTATATGGTCTATCTAAAGCCCTCTCGAGGGCATCACCTGTAGTACGCCATTTGGCGACTGGATGTGAAGGGAGAGACGTCGGCAGGGCGAGTGACTCTGTCCAGTTTCACCTCGCTGCTCGGGCCTCGCTTCTCTCGTTCTTCACGCTCCGTTCTAAGCCAGGGCTCCACCACTTGGATCAAGTTCTTGGCTTGACTAGGAGGTAACAGTTCCGGAAGCTCTTTGATCGGTTGTGCCCTCTTCAGCTTCCCATCCTCCACGTAGGCTATGTCGGTGGCCCATGTCTCCAGTCCGTCGAAAATGTGGGTAGCATAGATCAACGTTGCCCCTCTCTGCATCAATCAAGTCCGTCATGAGTACAAAATTCGAAAGAATAGTAGGTACATTAACAATTGGAAGTTGGAAGTGAGGGCCTACCTCTTCACATTCGTCCACGAAGAAAGAAAGCAAGTCCATGCGAGCTACTACATCAAGATCCACAGTGATCTCATCAAGTAACAAGACCTGCAAAATTCATCAGTAAAATCAATTAGGTCTTCTGAATGCTCACAGAGCCAGTAGGAAAATGCTTACACAAAGACATGCTTCAAGGAGGAAAGGATTTAAGTACCTGAAAAGGTTGCAGCAAGCCCATGCAGATTTGAACCCGACGGCGCTGGCCGTCGGAAACTTTGTGCATGCGCCAGCGAAGGTCAATGTCGAGAAGCTCTATCAAGCGCTCTCGTCGTGCTGGGTCCACATTCTCCACTGCCATCACCAATCCACTCTTCGTTAAATTCATGACCAGTTCATCTATACTTTACTACTGTGTTGCATTTCTGACCTCATGTAGTGCAAACTGGCTTGAAAAGTAGCTACGTGACATTTAGCCCAAAATTACGTGAACGCAGACAATGAAGAGTTCGATGAGATGGGGCATTACCTCCAAAGATCATGTGCTCCGCTGAGAAGTCACCTTGCAAAGGAATTTCGCCCTGCAATCACATACATTGCGGGTTACTCCAGTATCCTTCACGACATGACGATAACCCTAACCCTAAGCTGAATTGAAGCTTACCGCACAGCCAACGGTTCGGCTCCATGATCCGCCGAGGTAAGCCAACTGTCCGGAGCAAGTGAGTGCAGTGTCATGAAATGCGGAGCGACCCAGGACGCGCACCACATTCTTCCCTCCCACCATGTGCTTGCCTGCTAGTATTCTCAGCAGCGTTGTCTTTCCTACAAACAGCACCCACACAATCATCACATGACTAAACCCTAAACCCTCGTCACCAGCTTGTTACATCTCAGACTTCGAATCAAATCAAGTGAATGACCAGATGTTTCTCAAAGCGGGTGCCGATGAAGTGGCAACGTACTCATTTTGGTTCAAGAGCAAATTTAGAATCTCAAATTTCACTTGCGCGACTTGTGAACAATGAATGCGATCTTTGCTGAATGTGGAATACTCTTTGCTTTTCTAGCATTGCTTGAATGATGATATTTGAGTCACTTACCGGCTCCATTGGCACCAATGAGGAGACACCGAGAGCCACGCTTGAGCTTCAGTGAGAACTTGCTGAATAAAGACGGTTGACCCCCGTACGCGAACTCCAAGTCCGAAACTTCCACCACATTCTCCTCCGCATTAACCATTGCTCAACGAAGTTTGATTTTAACGGATCACTGCCATCAAAGACCAAACCACTTGCATGAAGATCCGGGCCCAAATCTTACAATTACGAAGTCAGACATTCGTTTACAAGGATACCATGTTAGAAAAAACGTCTCCAATCCACCATAACTACCCCGTACCTACCTATGAAACCATGCTCACACTTCAATCAGCAAAACTACAGTCCCATACTAAGATAACTGTCCTTTTGAAAGTGATCTCACTTCGCAATTGCATGAACTGTCATATACAACGATCTCGAGAGTTTAGCTCTCTTGCTACCCCAGTGTGATCATTCCGCAACTCCCAACCATGAGGATTCCAGCTAGCTTGAGAAGGCGGAAAGATTAACCTCTACCACAGAGACACATCTTCTTGCACAAAATGAATTTCTGGAATGTAGCTCCTCCAACCATACAGAAAAAATCCAAGGAATGACAAATACTACAACCCTCACTAGGCTTCTCCAAAAAACCCTTCAAACAATTTTAATCACAAAGAGCATGAACGTCAAGAACACACCAGGAAATACGCAGATGCTGAGCGCGGTGGACTCTACAGCGTTTCAATCAGTGCAAGAGTGCAAGAGGTTACTGTGACACAAGTGATGTGTTTGAAGAGACGTACTGATTGATTGTTTCTGTTTGAGAAAAAGCGAAAGTGTAGCGGCATCGACGGGTTGCAATTGCAAGTCTGAATCGGGCAACCTGCGACGTGGTGCGAGCAACGCCGTGCAGACCAGCAAGGACGCAGGGGAGGGCCTTTGCGCGTTATGGGGTTGTTCCTTTTTTGATGAATGAAGTATGAGGTATATATCATCGAAACCTTCTGTTATGTCGGCGGACCTCGCCCCTACCTCCCGCTCGGTGAGCGCAAGAGCTCCATGCCCGTGGTCTCAGTCGAGAGTTTTACCGCGGGATGTGTGCCGATTGGCTTAACGCTAAAGCTAAATGAGCTCAATATTCTTCTCTCTTCCTTCAAAAGTGAATACTTTATACGCATACTTTCGATTTCATGTACCGTTCTATTCGTGTATGCATGAGAGGCAGTTCTCGACGGCACACATTTCGGAAATTTATCTGTATCCCGACATGGCAAGGCTTCATAATGAGTTGGGTTACCTTCACGATCAATATGGACGTCTGTGAGTGAGCTGCAAGGGACGGAGACATGATCATTTCGAAGTGGAACTGTGTGAAGAGCATTTTTTCGGTACGCCATTGCCAGCAAGATTCTTCAGTTACCGAGTACCAACCCATGTACAAAGTCCAGCAGATAGGCTGCAAATTGATATAAAATGAAGAAGAGGTTGATGGTAAGTAGCCCCAAAATGGGCTGTTGTTACCGCGCTGCATACGATATATGAGCTGAAGTGCAAAATTATCTGAAGAACTGCATCCTTGCGATAATACTCAGACGAGCCTCACGATCTGCAGTCTCCCTATCCAAGAATCAAGGGTATATCATCCCCTTATCTATTCCTCCCTCTGTAAAGAGTTCGAACGTCTCGTATTCTACAGATGTAATTATCTATGATTCATTCCATGGATCGTTCTCGGTGATCACCTCTGAAGCTTCCACAACCTCTGAGGCTTCCACAACCTCTGAAGGCTCCACAACCTGGGAAGAACTTTCAGATGATGCACTTGAGGCATCGTCCTTGGCTGCTCCGTCATTTACTGCACTTCCTACCTTTTTCTCTGCTGCAGCACTGCCCTTCTTTGCCAAGGCCAGACCCATCATCTCGTATACTCGTGATCCAAATTCAGCTGGATTCTCCGGCTGCATATTACAATCAAAATGAAGTAAGAACTCGTAGAGATGCCACAAAGGCTGCTGCTAGACTGATAATTATGGTCCTCATGTAAAGACAAAGGAAGGGGATTGATAAACTGGCTTTGAGGAACTTGGGATGCTTACCGTGAACCCACTAGAGAGCAGTGCAGTCTCGTACAGAAGGCTAACCATTGCCTGAGCACGTGTACTCCTTGGAGTATCTTTGCAAGCAACCTGCAGAGTGAAAACCATCTTATTTAGGATTCAATTTCATGTGTAGTCATTGATCTGCGCAGCTAACGAAAGATACTGACGCAGAAGTCACATTGAAAGAAATGAGTGAGACGATTTGACATACATTCAAGTCCTGGATGATGGGATGGTTTGGGTTGATTTCAAGAATGCGGCGTCCTCGCATGAACTCCATTTGTGAGTTATCACCCAGCGTTTGCGCTTTCATGATTCTGAATTGTGACATAAAACCAGACGTTACATCAGAAACACACTTTTGCTTAAGTAGAACGCCTGCAACATGCAATGCACAACTGAATCGTGATAAGTTTTGGAAATTTCTCTGACACTTCAGATAACCTTCAACAAAGTGAGTCTGTACCTCTCCATGTTAGCAGACCATCCAAACTTCCCAGAAACCAACACACAAGGTGAGGAGCTGATTCGCTTGGAGATTGCGACCTTCGCGACCTTGTCACCAAGATTCTGCTTCATCCAATCGCACAATAACCTGTACTCCTTTTCAGTCTCCTTCTCCTTCTCCTCATCCACCTCTCCTGGATACCCAAGAGTTCCACAACAAACGTCAGCTGAACGTCCCGAGAAGAACAGATTACGGGAGAACAGTAAATTATAATCAGGACACAAAAGTTGCGATAAGTAGATACCGGCCACTTACCCAGTTCGAGATCTTCTTTACTGATGTCCACAAATTTCTTTTCCTTGTAAGATTGCAAGTTGGTAACTGCAACTTCGTCGATGGGTTCCACCAAAAATAGAACCTGCAAAATATCCCAGTTTATATCTAATGAACAACCTCTCACCGTCACTTAGTGGTCATCTCAACAAGCATAGAAATTGATGCCTCGCTGTAAGAGGTAGCCGATGACCTACCTCCAGATCTCTCTTGACAAGCTCTTCTAAGAAAGGTGCACTTTTTGCGCTCTTGAGAGAATCAGCCGCCAAGTAATAGATTGCCTTCTGATCTTCCTTCATGCCTTCGACGTACTGGTCAAGACTAATCAACTCCTCCTCTTTCTTGCTCGAGTTGAATCTCATAAGCGGCGCTAATCTCTTGTGATTAGCGGTGTCCTCAATGCACCCTAATTTCATGTTCTTTCCGAAACTAGACCAAAATTGCTTGTAATCCTGATACAACACAAGGACATGTGTAGTCGTTACAACTTGAGTGAAGTGACCTTTAATTCAAAATTCAGGCATTTAAAGCATCCCCTATTGAGCTGCTACTATGCAAACATACTACATGAAGCCACGTAAAACGGCATACCTCTTTATTTTCCCGATTGGCAATCTCTTCAACCATGTCGAAAGTCTTCCTAACAAGTCGCTTCTTCATGATGCGAACCTGTAATCATAGAGGGTTCATCTTTGAACGTTTAAGTATCATGGCTGGAAACAGATCTGCATATGTCCAACTCGCTTCTATTGACCTTGCTTTCTCCTGGACAAATTCCGAATGTGTTTCTCTTCGAATTAATTTCAAATGTTAAATACTGCATTGGCACTCCAGATTGTAATGCCCCGAAACTTATTCTCTGACTACGATTTGAAAGATTTCTCGAGGACAAGGCATGGACAGGGAAGGCGTTGGACTTACAATCCGACTCTCTTGCAGAATCTCACGGGATACATTCAGAGGCAAATCGTTGGAATCCACAACACCCTTAACGAATCCTAAGTAACGCGGAAACTGCCACATGAACACAATATTAGCAAACAAGTGATACGGTATCGAGGATTGATATGGATAATAATAACCTCGGATGATTGTTATCACCCTTTAATGATGAAACAGAAAAGTACTCAACTCTAGACGTCAACGAGCAAGAAGCACTAAATTCCACAGTGATTGCTTACCAATTCCCCATCAAATTCATCCGAGATAAACACTCTCTTCACGTACAGCCGGATGTTCTTTGTTTTTCCACTAAGCATGTCCTCTGAATTATAGGGAGCCATTCCTGGGATAAATAATAAACTCTTGAACTCAATTTCTCCCTGCCAAAATAGTCACAACGATCATGAGATGATTACTCAGAATCTTTCAACAAGAAAGATGCAAAGACGAACCATATCAAAAGAGCTTTTCCTCAAGTTTCTCTTCTCAAAATGAGAACACGAGATATATAGCTACACATTGTACCACGAAGCACTTTACAGAAGTTCTATGGATTAACATACCTCGGTGCTGAAGTGAGTGTACGCCTGAGGGTCAATAAATTCCTTGAATGTACTCTTATAAAAGGTGTTGTAGTCTTCCTTCGGGACTTCCTTCGAATTACGTAACTATGTCGCACAGAAAAATTCGATCATCAGCATTACGAGACATTGATTTAAAAGTAAAAAGATCAAGGCCAATTGTTTTTAGCACTAATAATGTGATGGACAAAAAGTAAAATAGTCATCTATACTGCAACAAATTACTTGATCATCGACTCACCCAAATAGGCTTGGTTTCGTTGACAAGCTCCCAATCAAAGTACTTCTCAGTGACGGTTTTTATCTTCTTCTCCTGACCACAGAAGCACAATTGATTTCAACAAAATAAAGGGAAGCCCAATGACAGGATGACGAAGCAGTTTTTAAGACTTAAGCGTGAAGCAAAGCTGAATAGGATACACACTTATCCATAGACTTAGCAGCGGAAACTCAAAAATACCGTACATTCTGATTCCAGAACCAAAAAACTCACTTAAAAAGCTGCGAGTATACTATCCAGGACATACCCAAGAGACGACTACCGTAGTGTAATTTCAATCAACAAATGTGCACGTTTACCATCTTGAGATGGAGTACTGCCGATACAAATTCAAAAGTAAGATGAGGGATCGCAACAAACCTTTGGCTTGTCTTCCTCAGAAGACTCCTCACTCGCCTCCGCTTCCTCCTCTACCTGCAGAACGATGTCAGTGAAAACTCAATAAAAATGACATAGAATCGACCCAAGACGTTAGAACGTAAAATGAGAAAGACATCCTGAGATTTCATATCTGATTCCCGTCATAACGACTTCATGAACACCAGTTGTGAATGCAGTCTGCAGTATATGAAAGAAAAAAAAGGTATGCACCTCTTTTTCACGAGACTTCTCCTGCCATGTGTATATGGGAAAAGAGATAAACTGAGAGTAGTTTTTGACTAGGCTTTCAATTCTAATAGCATCAGCATATTCGAACTTCTCATCCTCCTGCAAGATCCGTACACCTCATGAGTTCCAAGAGCAAGAGCAAGAGCTTATTTGCACACTCATACTAAAAAACCATCTATTCTTCTTTTGTTCGCTTTTTTATGCAATACGGCCATCAACTCTCAGAATTGAAGTAATCTACTCCAGGAGTTGGTTAAAAACGACGAAACAGTCATCAGATGGATAGGACACCTTCAACTGAAGTGTAATGACGGTCCCACGGGGAATTAGCTTCTCCGGATCCGTCTCCTCCCGGATAGTGTATGAACTGTTATCGGCCTCGCCTTCCCAAACATATTGCTTGTCAGACTTGGCACTCTTCGATGATACAGACACCTTGTTAGCCACCAAAAAGGCAGAGTAGAAACCAACACCAAACTGTCCGATCAAGTTGTTGTCAGAAGATTTGTTGTCTTGGCCTTCCTGCAAAGCCATAGTGATCATTTAGAATATAATGATCTGGAAAACAATGAGCAATTGAATAGGTTCAACCAACAATATTACAAGATCGAAAAATCTCCTGCTCTTTAAGAGAAGGTTAGAAAGCTGTGACTCACCTTCATTGCCTTCAGGAACTTAGCAGTTCCGCTTTCAGCAATTGTACCCAGACTTTTGACCAGCTCTTCTCGGGTCATGCCAACCCCTGAATCACTGATTAAACCAGAAAATTGGAATAATAAGGAAGATGTTTCAGAAGTTTCCAAACTCTGTAACTTTCCGTGGACGAAGAACCCTGCTCTGATACTGAGACTGTAATCTCTCACCCTCAACTATGACACATGATCTGTAAAGCAAACATTCACTCAGTACGCAATATGCAAGTGCATGCACTCACACGATAGTAATGGTTCCCGCATCCTTGTCCGCCTTGATACGGATTTCTAAATTGGGATTACCCTCCATTAATGTTGGGTCTGTCACACTGAGAAACCGCAACTTGTCCAAAGCATCGCTCGCGTTACTGCAATAACAATCAGACCATTAACGTTTTCCAACTTTCAGTGCCATAGCAAATCCAAGAAGCTCAAAATCTTCGGTGCACACAAGGACAATCCTTTGTGGGAATTAAAGCGATAGCCCACGTTAGCTCATTCTTGACAAAGACCATACCCACAATGTAAAACAAGTGAGCAACTAAAATACGCTTATGATCCTGATCAGAGTAATCCCATGCATGATTGCTGAATTCGCATCGTCCTAATCTTTCAGTGTTATTCAAACACAAGAATAATCAGATGTAATACCTGACAAGCTCTCGAAGAAATACTTCTTTGTGGCTGTAAAGACTGTTCACAATAAGATCCATCAGCCGGGTAACCTGCACGTTAACGTCCAAAACTAGCATTAACGGAGGAGCGAATTTTCATCATAGTCGAGAATTGTGATTGCACTGAGCACTATCGTTAAATATCCATCCCGTCTTGGAATTACGCAGTAAGATCACACTTTTGACGGAAACATGAAACAATGATTACCTCAGCTTGGTACTCGAACTTCTCCACGGGCGCTTCCGTCTCAGCAACTGTTGCTTCGCACCTAATGCCAGTGCGACCGGCAACAGAACCACTGGCTGTCTTCGGTACGTAGAAGACATTAAATCCATTCGTTCTTCCAGAAATAGAAGCGGACGACCTCAAAACAGCCTTCTGAGTAGGCAAGAACGAGGTCCTTCTTTGGAAAGAACTTGTCGCTGGTGAGGCCGAACTCTGCTCAACAAACACCAAGTCAGTGAGAGCTTGTCCACCATAGCTTCAAACAATACTTACAGAGACAGACGGTAACCTCATTCACCGTCTGCTGCGAACCACATTCTCGGAATTTTCGAAGGCAAGTAAAACAAAATGTGAAGTATCCACCTCAGAAAAATCGAAGTGTCGCTAATTGAGTTAACCGATTAAATAACTGGGATAAAAAGGTAAAGATAAATTCTTGCTTGATATGGTTTCAAACGGAAAGATGTCAGCTCTTGAGAGAATTGGACTCAGGCAAAATAGCTTAACATAATTAATTGTTCCATCAATAAATATGCCATTGTGAGCAGAATAAAGGACAACATCCTTCAGTCGTCACTACAGCACGAAAAGAAAAACATATGCGGCGCTGTACCCACAAAATTACTTCAGCAGCTGACACCATTGTGACAAAATAGGTTCAAAACATCCTTATTGAGTAGCTGCTATAAATGAATATATTCACCGCAGTATGAAAATAAATCATACAGAAATCTTATTATCAATATTAGCACGATTTTCTCAAAAAATAGTGCTAATGTGAATCAAACTGAACCTACTAAACACCAATTTATTCCCGAATGACAAGACGGCAACTCAGTAATCAAATCCCCTCGGGCCGCGCCTGTCTCGAGCGACTGACTCACTAACGAATGAAATTTCTCAAGAATTTCTCCAGATAATGAAAGACACATATAAATGGATACTCCAACAAGGAATGCATTCAGTTACTCAAGGAGGCCGGAGAGAAAACATTTCATTTCCCGATAATAAAGTAACTGTTCTCGCAAACAAACTATAGACAATAATGCAGGGGCCTGATACTCACCGCCTTTGTAGCAGGGAGCGGGGCGACAGCAGCGGCAAGACCTCGAACAGCGGCAAACGAAGCCATTGCTACCACCCTGTAGAGACTCCAAAACCTTCCGAGAAACCCTAACAAAAAAATTCTACAAAATGTGCACTACTCGAATGTCAAATTCGGCAGTCGTCGAGCAGAATCGGTAGAAGTGACCGCAATTCAGAATTGTCGAAGGGCCGGTGGGTGAAGTACTATGAGAGTTGCCCAAGGTTCTGGAGAATTCCGAAGGCGGATGATGTGAGGCAGTGGATAAACCCAGAACCCGGGCGCGGGCTGGGTCATGCCTGGACCTCTCGCCCGTGATTTTTCTAGAGCCTTCTCCCTCCATCACCCTGAGCCACAAAAATTGACATTTTCCAGAAAAACTAAACCCAGCCCTCTGTAATTCCAAATAAATAAATAAGAACACTAGATAGATAGAAACTCCGTTCCTTTCTAAGGGGCCGGCGTGAATGAAGTGTCCGTTCGTAATGCTAATATCCCGATGGCCACCAGACAAGGGGAAATTAGAACAATATTACTTCCCCCTCTCGAGGGTGGACACTATAACTACGCTAGTTTCTAGCCTAGTTACTAGTGCCTTGAAGATACTTGACATAGTATCCCCCCAAAGGACTTTGAGGTACCCATAAAACAAGGTCCAAGGACCTCCCACAATAATTGGGTGGACTGTAGGGGTGAGCACCACGCCGGCATGGGGAATAGACCCCACGACTTCCTCATCGGGGGCCTAAGCCCTAACCACCAAGCCAAGGCTTGTGGTGCCTTAATAAGAACACTATACCCTTGTGGGGTTGGCGTGAATAAAGTGCCCGTCCGACCTACCCTTGATGATATGTGTTGAGAGCATCGACGAGAGAAAGCAAGAGGGAGAAAACAAGAATTGGTGAAAGAGTGCCAAGAGCTTCAAGAGCCTCGGCCGGGCTTTATAGAGATCGGGGTTGGTGAGTACAGGCGGCACCGTAATGGCACCAAAGGTCAACTGCAGTGAACAGGCAGTTCGGACAGGTGGCACTGTAGCTAACTACCAGCTCCCGGGAGATGAAGCGGCGCCTATCTACACTAGGTGTTCCGCTAGTCGGCCTATCACAACACTCCTCCTCGACTAAGGAACACCTCGTTAAAAACTATGCCTTGAATAAAAACCCAGTGGGAAAAGTTCAAGGATAGAAAAGAGTGTGTCCTCACAAGTCTTGGAGAGAGCGCATGCCGGCAGCTTGGACAAGTTCACGGTGCTTGAACGGCGGTAGCGCTTTGGTCAACATATCTGCAACGTTCTTGGATGACTCGATCTTCGTAACTGCTACCTGTTGTGTCTCCACAAGGTCTTGCATGAACCCAAAGAGTGTTGGGCTGATGTGCTTGACACGGTCGGATTTGATGAAGCCAGTGGCGACTTGGGTGACAGCTGCGGCGTTATCTTCGTGGATGACTGTTGCCCGCGTTTTGAATGTTGTGCCGCACTGCTCGGAGATGGCTTGCACCATCGCGCGCAACCACACTGCTTCTCGTGCTGCCTCGTGAAGCGCCAGGAGTTCCGCATGGTTTGTGGACGTCGCAGTAATCGTTTGCTTGACAGATTTCCACGAAATCGGGGCACCATTCTTGATGAAAATATAACCGGTTTGGGACTTACCATTCACCTCGTCCGTTCAAAATCCAGAATCCGCATAGCCAGTGATAGCAGGATCTGCTTTCTTTGTGAAGTAAAGTCCAAGGTCTTCGGTGCCTCGGAGATAGCGCATGAGATGCTTGATGCCGGCCCAATGTCGATGTGAAGGCTTGCGGCTGTGGCGTGCTAAGGTGCTAACCGCAAAGGCAATATCTGGTCGGGTGTGGGTAGCCAATTACAGCAAGGCGCCGACCGCTGCGAGGTACCTCTTCCGGTCCACTTCTTCCTCCTCCTCCTCGCTAGGTCGGTAAGGATCATCGCCGGTCTTGCTGGGGCGGATCATAGGTGACGAAATCGGGTTTGCTGCGGCCATGTGAAAAGTTTGGAGCAATTTCTTTGTGTAGGCTTCTTGATGGATGAGGATCCCGCCATTCGGATGGTGGTGTACCTGGAGTCCTAAACAAAACGAAGTCTTCCCGAGGAGCTTCATCTCGAAGTGGGAAGTTAGAAGTCTCTCTACCTCGGAGCATAGGGCTGGAGTGCCAACCAGGTTTATGTCGTCGACATAAACGGCGAGGATCACATAGTTTGGGCCTCTCTTTAACACAAAAATACAAGGAAGAGCGGGGTTACATGTAAAACCTTGCGTGGTGAGAAATGAACGCAAGTGGTGATACCAAGTGCGGCCAGCCTGCTTCAGACCATAGAGCGCTTTGCAGAGCCGGAGCCCGCAATGCTTGCCGGGGAGAGGGTCGGGAGTGACCTTGAGAAAGTCCGGTGGCGGCCGGATGTGGATTGGTTCTTCAAGTTCTCCGTATAGGTAAGCAGTTACCACGTCCATCAGTCGAGTAGCAAGCGTGAGCTCCGTGGCCAGTGCCAGAAGATACCGAAAGGAGGTGGTATCCATCACCGGGCTGTAGGTTTGGTCGAAGTCGACGCCAGGCCGTTGGCTGAAACCTTGGGCAACGCAGCGTACCTTGAAGCGCACAATCTCCCCTTTCTCGTTGCACTTCTGTGTGAATACCAGTTTGTACCCGATCGGCTTGGCGGGTAAATCTCGTGCGGTCTTGCCGAATCTGCGCGCTTAGGAGAAAGTCGTACTCTGCTTGGAGCGCGGCTTGCCATTTTGGCCAATCTGGGGTTGCCTTGGCCTGTTCTAGTGTTACCGGATCCGGGTCCAAAGATATTGTGTTGAAGGCTTCTATGGCTGAGTGAATTGTGTTATCATCATGAGACCTATCGCTGAAGAACGTGAGTTCTATCGAAGATAGATGAGTTTCGGGAAGGACGGGTTAGGATGGACACGAGACCGGAGTTTGGGTGTCTTGATTTGACTTTACTAGGCTTGGGAGTCTTCGGAACTTTGGGTTGCTTCGGAGGTATTGGTGGTTTGATGTTACCAGCGCCTGGGAGGGGATTGCGAACTATGCGGTTTCCGGAATCAAAGCTGTCAGGGATACAGGAGGCTAACTCGTGGAGGTGTAAGAGTTTCTGAGTTTCTGTCTCTACGAGAGCTGTTCGGGGATCGGGATTCATTGAGAGTGTCTGAGGTGCTTGGAATACAAGTGGGGGTGGTGGACTTGAGCATTTTAATGGGAATATATTTTCTATAAATCGGCAGTTTTGGAACCTGGCTTTGTGAACTACATCAGAGGTGAGGGTGCGGTACCGAACAATGCTATGTGAGTCAAATCCTAAGTATATCCTTTCTAAGCGGTGGGCGCTAATGGTTCTGATCTGCGTTTCTGGGGCAGGGACCCATACTTGACATCCGAAAACTCGAAGGTGGCTGATATTTGGGATTCTACCGGTAACAATTTCGAAAGAAGTCTGGGTGTTCAACAAGGTTGGACGTAGTCTAACCAATGTGGCAGCGTGGATAACGGCGTGTCCCCACAAGGATGTGGGAAGATTCGCTTGAAGTAATAAAGGGCGAGCTATAAGTTGAAGTTTCTTGATATACGCTTCTGCTAACCCATTCTGGCTATGTTCATATGGAGCTGAGTAGGTGAGGTCTATGCCTACCGCGGTACAGTAATCTTCAAAGACATGAGAACGGAATTCCTTGGCATTGTCCATGCACAAGGTCTGAATGGGGTGCTCTGGAAAATGGGCTCTATACCGGAGAATCATCGCTAATATCTTGGGGAAAACCATGTTACGGGTTGTAAGCAGTGAAACTTCAGCATGTGCTCCTGAGGCATCTACCAAGATAAGAAAGTAGGAGAAAGGACCTGATTGTGGGCTGATCGGGCCGCAAACATCTCCTTGTAGGCGCTGCAGTGGGCGAGGGAGCTCGGTCGGGAGCTGCCACCTCGAAGTCGCCTTGGCGTACTTCCCTCGGATGCAGGCCGTGCACTCAGCTGTCTTATCAGCGTCACTTGTGCTCAGGTTGTGGCGGTGAGTCTTGGTACCATTCTCCCAAACGTTGTAGTGCGCGGGTGCCCAAGTCGTTTTGTGCCACAATGTGGCCTTGATACGTTGCCAGGTTGACCGATATAGGCGCGTCCGCCGTAATCGTCAATGCATACACAGCGGTCGTTCGGCGCTCACTTTTGTAATGAGTTGCGTTCCTTTACGCAACTCAAGTGCAGCGTCATCATCATTTTCACCCAAGGTGGAAATGTGGATCCCATTTGCACGCAAATCCCGATAGCTGATCAGGCTACGGGGTGCGGCTAGAGCATACATGGCTCTTTCAATCCTGAGGGGAATCCCGGGCAAAACTACCGTTGTTCGGCCCTCCCGAACACGAAGTTCCGGCTTCCGCAATTGTGAGAATCTCACAATTCGACCAGGATCCGCGCATGCAAGAAGACTCAAAAAGCAGAGGATCTCTAAGAATTGTGTGAGTGGACGCTGAATCTAAGAGAGCAGTCTCGGAGAATGAACTTTCTCTGGAGCGGACTACCATGTAATTTTCGGCATCTAAGTTATTCAGGGAGGGTGCATCGAGGGAGTGCACTTCCCTCTTCTCCTCCCGGAGTTTTCTAAGTTCCTGATACATGTCGCATACATAAGGTGGTGACCTGCATTCTCGTGCATAATGGCCATGTCGCCCACACTTAAAACATGTATCATCGCTAGAGTTGGAAGTATGGTGAGACCGACTCTTTGTGAGCGATCCTCTCTAGGATGGGGACCGATTATGAGGCGAGTGTGATGAGGCGATTCTCGTGAGTACCTCGAGTCGCGGTGATCGTACCGATCAGCATGGTATCGGTTGTAGGAGTCGTAGTGCCTGTTGTCGTGCCTATATTGGTTGTAGTCACGGCCGCGTCCCCGGCCGCGACCTCCTCCTCGTCCGCCACAAGCCGGCCGTTTGGCCGCTTGATCTTTGTGAACCTCCGGGCGGGATTGGAGGATGCGGGGTTCCGCCGCGTAGCTTTCTTTGGGCGCTTTGGGGCTGCGGGAGTGGATGCGTGGGGTTTCCGTTGTGTGCACTTCCGGGTCAGGCGGGACTCCGCATTCCGTAGGAGGATCTCTTTGTTGCTTCTCTGCAAGGAGTAGATATGACATCGATTCAGCGTAGGTCTTGAACTTCATATTACAGCATCTTGTTGCGAGAGAATGGTCAGAGCGGTGGGAATGTCGACAACGTTTTGTCCATGAGTTCGGCTTCCGTCACGCGTTCTCCACAGAGTCGTAGCTGGGATGTCAAGCGATGAAGTTCCGCGTTAAATGCTTGAAAGTTGGGGAAGTCGAGTACTCTCAGGTTCACCCAATCGCTACGAGCTTGTGGGAGAAAAAGGTTCTGCTCATGTTGGAATCGCGCCTGAAGCTGCTTCCATAATTCCGCCGGATCGTTGAGTTGCACGTATTGTTGACGGAGAGACGCGTCCATGTGGCGGCGGATGAGAAGCAGGGCTTGCCACTTGGATGCGGTGGGAAGGTCATGGGTGGTGTTCGGATCAAGGACGGCATGGAGCTCCTCCGCATACAGATACGTGGTCATATCATTGTTCCATTCTAAAAAGTTCGAACCGTCCCCTTCCAAGGCATCGAACATTAATGTCTGCGTACGGACCTCTCTGACCGAGGTCGCCATGGTAATCGGGGATGTCATGAAAAAGAAACAGGTAGGGTTTCGGTCGAAAAGCTAGAACTGAAAATAAATGGACAGGGGAAAGGATTCACAAGGATTCGGCGGGACTGCTCCTCCTGGAATCGACGAGGTCCGGAATCCCTGCACGAGGTCAAGATGAACAGGCGAGCGGTGGATCTGGAAAGTTGTTGGATCTACAGCAGCAACAAGGGAAAAAGGAACGACGAGATAACTAAACAGAAGGAAGGAGAGTCGAGGCGCGGCGATCAGTTTTAGCGAGAGAAGTCATAACTGTGGCGACAAACGGAGCTAGAAAAACGAAAAAAAAAAAGAAAAGAAGAAATTTGCGTAGCAAACGTGCTGATAACGTGTTGAGAGCATCGACGAGAGAAAGCAAGAGGGAGAAAACAAGAATTGGTGAAAGAGTGCCAAGAGCTTCAAGAGCCTCGGCCGGGCTTTATAGAGATCGGGGTTGGTGAGTACAGGCGGCACCGTAATGGCACCAAAGGTCAACTGCAGTGAACAGGCAGTTCGGACAGGTGGCACTGTAGCTAACTACCAGCTCCCGGGAGATGAAGCGGCGCCTATCTACACTAGGTGTTCCGCTAGTCGGCCTATCACAACAATATGCCCACCTCTGCACACTTATATGGTGTCATTTTTATTTATTTTTCTCTTTTCGAAAAGCTACAGAGTAATGTGATTTCTCATGTCTCAATCTGTAAAGGGTACCTTTGACACATGCACGCATCTTTTTTACGATAATGAATGGATTTATATTGTCGTTGAAATCTTCCTCCTCCAATCATTTTAGACTTGAAGAGAAAAATATAAAAATTAAAAAAATAATAAAATACAAAATAAAATAACTTGAGCATATACATGTATGGATTAGTTAAATACTAAATTCCAGTTGTTTGATGCAATTGATAAATTACTATGACAAGTTGGCTTGTTGAAAGCCAATTTTTTGTTTTATAATTACGAGAACACTCACATGAACTTCCTCAAATATTTTCAAAATTTGGTGTGGTCCTTGCTAAACCTTACTTACATGATCTTGTGCATTATGACCTACATGACCTAAACCTTAATTACATGTTTTAAGGCCCTAAACCTTACTTAAAAAAAACCTTGGAAAAGAAGTAAAGCCAATTTTTGGTAATTTTTTGATGTTTTGGTGATTTAAATGATTTTGGGTATATTTTGAGAATTAAATGAGCATATTCTGCAGTTTGGGCAGATTTTTGAATAGTGTTTTGAAACTTTGATCGTCAATATAGCCTAAAGTATGAAGAATTTTGAAGTTCGAAAGAACTTTTCGAAAAGGTTTGGAAAAAATTTCCAAATTGTAAAAGGTTTCAATATCATGTGACCTAAAAGGTGTAAGTCAGAGGCTGACCAAACCCCAAACCACAAGAATATGGCTTTTGTTGACTTTAGGGGTTAAGTGACAAGCCACTATTTCTGGTGAAAATAACAAATGTAAAGACACTATCGTAAGTGAGAGATTTGTCAAAGGTGACTTATCCCATTGAACATTTCTGCAATTTGTCACTTGAGACGAGTAACAATCAAAATCACACAAATTCTTGTTTTTCATAATGTCACTTTTTGCATTTTTCTTCTAGAGCATGTGCTAGCGGATACCACGTTTGGTATATACTCAAGCTAGGAAATATAAAATATGTAAATGGAACACGTGTAGCGAGACCTGTTATTATGTCTACATTTCCATTTGCATACAAGTATAACAAAGATGTTGTGAGAAGTGGCTGGAGAAGACATGAAGAGATGAGAAAGTTTAGCTTCTACAGCTTTCCCTCGAGCTTGAACCTTGAGGATTTGAGCTTATTTCAACAACGATTAGCTCGTTGATGATCATGCAACATCAATGCAAGATGGTCACCTCATGACAAAATCAATATAATTGTACGTCTCAATGCATTATCAACCCTATTTTAGTTGCAAAAGTACCCAACTTGCACGCCTTAGCCGTTTCACATTTTATGGTGAAGTAAAGAAATAATTATGTCAGAACTATTTTCCAACTTTTAGAAATCTTCAACAACAAATTCGTCTTATTGAGACTTTTCAAAGGCTCAATTATAGAAATGTCCTCCCTACCACGGTTTGGACCAATAACGACTTGCCACGTGGTGTGAAGAGCCATCTTCCCCGGGGATTTTCCATTCAAAAATGTCTTGCCACGTTCTTCGACAAATTTGACCAATAACGGCTTGCCACCTAGCATGAAAGATGTGGCCATGCAGGAAGCTTAAGCTCTTAGATTTGCATGATTACACACCAACCACACCATCTTGGAGACCTAAACTCTTGGAGACTTATACTTTGAAAGTTGATCCAAAAAGTAGATACAAAACGACGATCATTTCATAAATAACTCCAAAAGCTAAAGAGAAGAGACTTCTTACTTTTATATCTTAATCATATACCATACCACTATAGAAAGTTTGGTCATAAATAATTCTATTTTTAAAAAACGTATAAAATTAGAAATTACAAGCCAAGAGGAACGAAAAGTTGGGTAATTATGAGTTACTGCAACAATCAACTAGATGAGTTACTGCAAGAGTGAGAGCCTCCACTTCATCTCTCTCCTTTGTATAGAATTTTCCAAAAAACAAAAGAACGAATTTCAAAAAAAAATATTTGTGGCAAACGAACCTTATTTTTTCAGAAATAAATAAATATCCGTCCGATCGGGACCGAACCTGCTATGGTGGTATGGTAATGTTAACCCCTAAAGTCAAAAAGAGCCCCAATCGGGTTGATTGGGGGTCTGGTCAGCCCCGTACTTATTGTATTTAGCTCGTACAAAATTGAAACCATTTGCAAGTTAAGGAGTTTTTCCATAGCTTTTCGAAAATTCATTTCATGCTGCTAAAAACCTCATACTTTATGAGATATTTACGGTCAAAGTTTGGAAACAATATTTGAAATCTGCTCAAAACTGCCGAAACCGTGGTATCTGCTCGTTTATTCTCAAAATCTGCCGAAAATAAATAAGATTGCAAGAACTTCAAAATTTCACCAAAAATTGAGATTTTACTTTTTTTCAAGTTTTGTTTTTTGTACTTGGAAATAAGGTTGTAAGGCATGATTTCACCATTTGGATCTTTCATCCAATTATCATTCACGTGCCATTTTTATTACCAAAGAGGGGCCTTTGAAGTTGAATTTCAGCATACCTCCTTGTGAAAGTTTAAGCATTTCATTAAGTTTTATAGGTCGCATGAGGGTAAAAATTTCATAGGCATGTTCCCTACTCACTTAGAAAGAAGAATTTGAGGAGCCTCAGTTCAAATTTACTCTTAAAATTGGATTTTTTGGGCTCACAAAAAACTTCCAACCCATTTTGCAACAAGGGAAAAAAACTTGTTTTCAACTTTGAATGTTACGATCTCACAATTGATAAAGAATTTGAATCTAAGTAAATGGTACACACATACATGGACAAGTTAGGTGTAAAATCTTACGGTTACATACTTGAGATTCTGTCAGAAGTTGAAAATTTTCATCTTGCATTGAAAGAGGGTGGTTTTGAGGAGTTCTGACAATTTTGGAGGCTTTCGACTTTAGGGATTAATAGAAAATTATATACCGAATAAGCATATCTCCAAAGAATATACTATGTAAACTACACAATAAATATCTCCTACTCATTTTCCAAATGCATCATACAAGATCAGAACAAGACATTCTCATTCAACATCATCAAATGTATTACTGAGATGCTGATTTGAACCCAACAATCCCCTCCTTGTGCATCTCAACGTCCTTCTCTACCCTATCATTATGTACTAGGTAACTCCAAAGGAGCCACTGGTTATGGAAAATAACCAGTGCGGCATCCTTCCGAGCCGCGGGATAACATAACGGTTACCGCAGTTCAAAACTTTTAAGAAAAATTAATTTATCCCTCCCCGCAAATTTTTGGAAAAAGTTCAAATATCCAAAAGAAAATTTTTTACTCTCCAAAAAAATTTAAAAAGTTGCATAAAGTTGGGAATAACTCCATTTTCATCCTCGCAAAAAACAAAAAAAAAAAATTGAGAAAAAGTCATTTGTACCTTACTAATTGCTAGTGGAAAAAAACAGTGTATAAAGACCCCTCCTCTTCCCTTCCTACAAAACAATAAACAAAGACCGTTAATCTTGGAGATCAACGGAGCCAGGAGTGGGAGACCACAACGCCAGCGAGGGTCCCATTGTGGGAAATAACCACATTGGAACTCCTCCAATGAGGAGACACCTCTATAGTTTTTGCCTGAACTGCGGTTATGTTCTTTACTCTTCCCTTTCCTCTCACTATCTTTACTTTCATGCAAGATCAATGGCAAATGAATTTGAGTGCCTCCACTAACCAGAAACATGTCACTACGAGTCACTTCGAAACAGCCTACTTAGGATCCTCAGTCTGCATCTAATCACATTCTGTGAGGCGACACATTGCTATCATGGCCGCCATGGCCAAAATGAAACATGAAGATGAATTAAGAAGGAGTGGAATCACTGATCAAATGCTTGGGTTTCCAGACTGAATGCTTGGAGCGATCGAGGAGATGGAGAACTTGTTTGAGATGAAGGCAATCTACGCATCCAAGCGGCAAGTACACACAAAACCAGCATGGCGGATGGCGTGCATGGGACTGAACATGGAAGGCAAGTGCCAGAACGCTCACTGCGAGGCATTCAACAGCCGAGTGCGCTGCCAGAAGGGGTTCGGCGTGTTCGACGTAGGGGAGCCTGTGCTGTGTCCCATGTGCGACAGCGTCGGATCGCGCGCTACTCGCATTGGCTTGATCGGATGTCAGTGGATGATTGAGCTGCCTGGGGAGAAAAAGTGGAGGGAGAGCGGCCGGGACGAGTACCAACGGTTTGGCGTTTTAGATGCTGCTGGACGCAAGCTCATTGTGACGACTAAGCCACCGCCAGTTATCGGCCTGCCAAGTTTCGAAGCTCTGAATGTGTCTGCATCGAAGCTCTGAGCACTCTAACTTAGATTTTTAATATACAGTACCTCTCATGACCCCTGCACATTCCCTTTTCAGCGACTACTAACGATTGTACTGCTCTCTGTTTGTCTCATATTGATAGCCACAGTAGCCGATCAGTGTGACTTTTGTTTTAATGCAGTGACATACTCTGGTACTAATCATACTTCTACGGATGATATGATCACAAAAGCTCCTATAATCTTGCGCGATTACAGAGTGCACATGACTCTCTACGTTTGCGCTTGAGACACTGAAAGCTTAGCCGTTGTTTCATTTCTTCTGCGTGGATCAATTGAGCAATACTTACATGAGCTAGCTAGAGCATTTGCATGCACACGGCACCAAGTTCAGTTTATCATCTGCGTGTTTGTTTGTCACGCCTTTATGAAGTGAGCCATTCAGTAGTTTGACTACCCTTTCATTGAGTAGAATTTGAAGTGATATCGAAGCCTACCCAAGCAATGCCGGTACTACCATCTGTAGGTAGGCAGCTTGTATGCACGTATGTGTTCAATTTCAGCGTATATTTAAGCTAATACTCAGGCAATCTTGCTGTGTTCAACACAATCACATTCTTGTTACAGTGCTGTTATGTACATGAGAATGTAAGAAGCGATAGTCTAAATTCGAGGTGGGGCATTGACCGATAGTCTAGATTCTTCGTATCTACAGCAATGCCCTGGGGAGAACGTAATAGAAATCTTGCAACTTGATGGACGTACACAGTGTCGAGGATTGTAGGGTGACATTTTATCACAGAAAACCCGTTCAACTGTAGAATAACCCGAAAACTAGAGTACTACGCGCTACAGTACCAAGTTGAGGCTCCAGATATGCTTCTTGGAAAAGCCAAATTCACTGTTTTGGTGAAAAATGGTAACTATGCTATAGTAGAAGTGCAGACAATTCTGTTTATTCAGAAATATAAGTCACTATATCGTTAATTCCTGTGTCATTTGCAAGGATTCTGGAATGTACAGAGAACCATAAACCTCAAGGACTGTAGATCGAATTCCCTTCTCGGCGGGACCATAAACGTTGAGGGAATTAAAAGTCTTTGAGATGCTCTTATGAGATGCTGTAAGGGTTGCAGTGTTGACTTCACATTGTAGTCAGGATACCCATGGCTCATTTACAGGTTAGCGTCCATCATTCCAACCTAAAAGCCACCTTTTTCAGTGGATCTTGACGCATTGAACACAACTCCATTACGGTAGAAGCTCGCTCACTGCAGCGACCATGTTGAGATTTGTCACTTTTTGGTAGTACCCCAACCTTACAGGACAAAAGACTCGTGGCTAGTCATCAGCACAGAATTCGAGCAACCTACTGTACTTCATGGAGCTTCCTTCACTTGAATCACCACTGATTTAGTCACGTGATATGTTGAGATCTTGCTGCATGACCTTCACTTAATTTTACATTAATTTATCAATGTTTTGCCCCAAACGATATGGGTAAACCCGCTCCCGCAAGACTCCTCGCCCACAAACCCCCGCCCCCAAGCTGGACCCCTCCCATACCGCCCTTTCTCCGTATTTTCAGGCGTGCTTTGCGACCTGAGATAGTCACGTGATACAAATCCATCAGACTATTGATTTCATTTTGATTGAGAAATGAACAAAATTGAGATCTGAGAATCGAACTGCGCTATAAACTTCCACTTGTGTACATCCATAATTAGTGTGGTACTTACTACCCTCCATCCCTTTTGACACATTCATCTTACATATGAGTTTACATACGCAGGTCGACATTTACTTAAGCTCAACTACAGCGAGAAGGCACTTGGAGTTCGTGTGCACAGGAATCCGGGGAAGAATTTGCCGAAGATGAACAAGTCGGTAAGAATGATATATAAAAGACACCAAGCACCAGATTGAAGCCAAAACTGCACTGGTACTCCAGACATTCTGTAAAGACCTGGTCGTGAGCACTTCAACATAAAACATGCCAGTAAAATGGGGGAGCAATGCAACTTGCCTAGAATTCGTAAAATAAGAAGCAAGCAAGTGGTAATTTTCTAAAGGAAAGTGGTTATAAAATTGTAAAGAAATTGGTGCCACCCTCTGCCGAAGGTGCTTGGTGGTGAAGTGTCTGCAAAGGCAGAGTACCGAAAGAGCATCAAAGCGGATATCCAAAGTTGAGTTGAGTACTGTTGATTAAACAAGTCGATTGCCGAGAATCTGAGTCGGCGCCATGCTCTTGTACTGCTCACCTGTAGAATAGCTCTCTGCACTTTCTCTAAGCAGAATTGAAGGTTCATTGCATTTGTAACCTCGATCGATGGTTCATTGCATTTAGTTCGAATGATTTGTTACTTGTGGATATACAGTACTCATAGGTAGCACACGACTTGGCTTGGTGGGTGGGGCTCATAGCCAACGGAGGATTAGGTTTTGGGGTTCCATTGCGATGCAAGTGTGGTGCTCATTGCTTTTTGGCAAAATTAGACTGTTTTCTAAGCATTACCGAAAAAGATAAATTAGCATCAATTTTGAAGGTTACGATCTCACAAATGATGCACAAACACCCTATGGTTGTGAAATTCAATGCAAAACGTGTGATAGTAGATAATTAGCTTCAAAACCTATGGTTGAAAGAATTCGATAACTACAAAATAATGATTCCAAAAATAGTTGTTTTGTGTTCGAACCACAATACACACAAGGATTTTTAGGTGTAAACTTGACAGTATGCGAACAAATCTAAAAAGAATGTTTACAATGGGATATTTCAACACTCAAATTGTGCAGTACATCCCTGAAAGGAGAAGCTCAGTAATGACCTCGAGATAGGCATATCAGAAAATCCGTGAACATTGTTTTTTTGAATTAGGTTTTAGAAAATCTAGCAGTAAGATCTTGTTCAAAACTATCTACCCACCAGTTTTGATCAAATTTCACCATACAAATCTTTGAGTCAAAGTTTGGGCTTTCGTAATTTTTTAACCTTAAACGCCCACAGGGTTTGAAACGGGCAGCCCAAAATTGGATCACAGCATCTTTTGGACTTGGGCATCATGAAATAGACCAATCAATGATGAGCTTGCAACCTCCTACAAGGTTATGTACAACCCCAACCTACCTACCACAATCCTTTCAAAGCACAAAATCATTCATACAAATTGTGATTTGAATTGTGAAATTTCACTTTTTGAATGCACCAGAAGAAGGTGACCAGTTTGACATCAAAATATAAGTGAAATGTTGAGTACAGTAAGAGCTACAGGGAAGATTCCGTGCCCCTCGGGCTTGCTTGGGCGTTTAAGGGTTAAACCAGACCGACCGAATTCGGGCCTCTTTCTCGTTTAGGGGTTAAACCTAGTAATTAGAAAATTGAAAATTCAAATTTGGACATCAAACTTGGGTAAAATTTTTATGGGCAAAGTATGATAATATCCACATTCTGAGAGAAAAAAAAAAGAAAAAAAGAAAAAAAAAAAAAAAAGAAGTTAGCTTGGTATGGTAAAATTGATCCAAAAGGCCCTCACACAATTTTGAAGAAACAAAAAGGTAAGATTAATTTCAACTTTATGTAGACGTTGATAGGAGAAGTACCAACAACAGATTGTGATCTAACTCAGTCTTGTCATATTATTGAAAATAATGAATGTACTATACTGCAGGGACCCTCACATCAAGTGCCATTGGCATTTTCTCTGGAGTATGTGAATAATAGGCTGCCTAGCTAGAAATGTGATTTGATATTTGACACATTATTTGACACTGTTTTTCTACCTTTCCCTTTCAAGAATTAGAAAAGCTTGCACGCTTGTTCAAAATAATTCTAAAATTGTCAGAATGGAATGTTCATCATAGAATTACCTCTTAAGCTATCACGGATGGTAAATAAATAAGAACACCAGTCCGTTGTGGGGTTGGCGTAAATAAAATGCCTGTTCGACCTATCCTTGATGGTATGCCCACTGGACATAACAACAATGACGTAGGATAACGGTTGGCATACAATACTTGACTTAAAGGACTAGTCATGTTACGATTCTACTCTACAAGTAGAGATTTTGACCAACTTTGGATATATCTAGAATTATTTATGAATTTTTGGAATCGAAAGTGTTAGTAGTACCAAAAACCATCCAATATTGAATTATAGACTATGAGTACATTGAAAATTGTAAGTGGAAGTTACTATGCATTTTCCACTCGCATAGTGTTGAAGAACAAGATGTTGGAGCTATCCAGGTTAAGAGCACAATTGTGTAGTGCAATGTGGGTCTCATCATACGCATTGAGTGGAGGTAGCTATCACTAGTAGACAAGGGTTCAAAATTTGTCCCGAATTATTACATTTCTGTCAATTATCATCATGTTTTTACTGATTCAATACTAGTGTATGTTGATCTACTACTCTTATAAAACATTACAAAATGTTGGTGGTTGTGTTGATTGAGGATACAAAGTTGTAGCAAAAAATTAGTGGTTCTATGTAATTTCGGACACCATTTTAGACACCATTTTCTACTAGTGCATGTGTCTCATATTCTTGAGAACCACTCAATGCCTACGGTCCCTTGAATGGGCCATTGTAATGCAGTGACTTCTGTTGAATTCACATATGTCTCCCTAAGGTAGATATTTTTGTTGCTCTCCAATGTAGATCAATGTAGTAATCATCCTCCTTTAAGCCATTTAGGTGATGCGTAAGATGGTCTCTGACAGAGGGCCCTCGTGATTGTTGAAGTTGTTGGATACAAACTTTTAACTTCGAAAGCGACACGTTCATAAACCGATCGAACTGAACCGCACTTGAGTGATCGAAATTGAGTCCACCAATTGTCTTCGTCAGTGGTAGCAACTTAGTGTCTTGGTGGTACGTATTAACTTGTTGAATGTTTTTGGAGGACATAATGTTAATGCAGAGGAGTTTGTTTAGCTTAGTGACGTTGCTTTGACGGACTACTAAGTATTGTGTGCGGTTTCCGTGTATGACTATTTGGTTGCATGCGGATCAATGAGTGTTGTCGATGGTTTGGTTGCAAGCAGGAGATTGCACTGTCGAAGCGCATACAACAATGAACAAATTGGGTAACCAAATACCTGCCTTAAAAATATTCCAATGACAACTACACAAACTCCCAAAGTGACAAAAATATTATAAACATTGCCCCAAAAAAAAAAAAAAAAAAAAAAAAAAAAAGTAAAAAAAAAAAATCCCTTAACCCCTAAACGCCCAAGCCTATTTTTAGCAGAAAAGCACATTTCCATAGAAATCGTCATGTATGAAAATCAAGAGAAGCTATTGAGATCTCAACCATACAAACTTGTAATAGACTTATCAAAGATCATGTGGACCAAAATTTGAGTCATGAGGCCTTATAGATCGGGAGATCATAACATATTAATATAAAAAACAAACTGCAAAATTTCATCATTTTCACTTTGAGGTGAAAATGCTACCAATATACCTATTGCAATGAAAAAATCACCAACTAGAAAGATGTTCACCTTCATCCTAATAAGTCCTTTACCCAACAAAAATTCATCAAAAAAAATTCTTGGCTCAAATAAAAGCCATGCAATGGTAAAAACTACCGAACATTTTACAAAGGAAAAATAGTCCAAAACTAGACCTTTGCATTCAATTTCATGCCTTATCTTCAAAATATCTTTGATCTTGTTAACCCTTAAACGCCCAAGGTGACCCGAGGGGTCAACTTCCAACAGAATCTTCTATGTAGCTCTCACTGTACTCAACTTTTCACTTATATTTTGATGTCAAACTGGTCACCTTCTTGTGATGCATTCAAAAAGTGAAATTTTACAATTCAAATCACAATTTGTATGAGTGATTTTGTGCTTTGAAAGGATTGTGGTAGCAAGGTTGGGGTTGTACATAACCTTGTAGGAGGTTGCAAGCTCATCATTGATTGGTGCATTCATGATGCCCTTGTTCAAAAAGTGCACTATTCATGATGCCCAAGTCCAAAAGATGCTGTGATCCAATTTTGGGCTGCCCGTTTCACACCCAATGGGCGTTTAAGGGTTAAGGTTTCTACCACTTAGACTAGACTCTAATTGGAGGCCATCCGAAAAAATTAAGTTGAAATCCAACGGTGGATGAGGGAGATATAGCTCCTCAAATATCATCCATTTTCTCACTTTTTCTATTGACAAAACATCATAGCAAATCCAATAGCAAAATCATTTGGATCAAAAATCTTCTCAGTACAAAGTTGTTAAGAATCACCTTAAGATCATGACCATGAAAAAATAAACCATGAAAAACTATTTTTACTTTCACATAATTGGCTTGCAATGGTAATACATGCCCCATGCTTGGAAACCCAAAAACAAGAGTTGTCTACACTAAAGTGCATTCCATTAATTCATACTTTATTGTATGTGCTTGAAAATTTTACAACACAAACTAGACTTGATTTGGAACCTAATCCAAGTGTTTTCATCCAAAACGGACCTCGGATGAAGAAGATATGGCTCTTCAAAGTTTCTGATGTACATCCAAAATGTCGTTTTTCGACATCGTGGGCGTTTAAGGGTTAAGGACTTTCCCTAGAATGGCAAATTAAACGTGAGGCCACTTTCTTCATAAACACCCATATATCCAAGCACTGCCTTTACTCACCTAGATACTCCGTCACCCAGAGAGTGTTTCATCCTCATCACCACCATAGGACACCCAACCATGGTGGGGAGTCCTTGGACCTTGTTGTATGGGTACCTCAAAGTCCTTTGGGGGATACTATGTCGAGTATCTTCAAGGGACTAGAAACTAGCGTAGTTATAGTGTCTACCCTCGAAAGGGGGAAGTAGCATTTTTCCAATTCCCCTCGTTTAGTAGGCATGAGGTTATTAACATTACGAACAGATATTTCATTCACGCCAACCCCTTAGAAAGAAACCAAAGTTTCTATCACATCATTTCATCCTCAAGAGTCAAGACTCTCTTCTTTCAATAGAACGTAGGTATATTGAAGCCAAAAAGTGTACTAGAAAATTCCTATAACTTTAGTGGAATGGTGGCCCTCATGGGAGTGGTAGCAACAAACCCCACAATTATTCAAAAAAAAAAAAAAAAAAAAAAAAAAAAAAAAAAAAAACAAACTCCAGTCCTTGTGACGGGACCAGCGTGAATAAAGTGTCTGTTCGTAGTGCCAGTGACCCTATGCCCACAGGGCAAAGCGTAAGTGGGACACTACTACTCTCCCCTTCCGAGGATGGACAATTATTCATCCTTGTATTGGTTTGGTGGATGTTTCCGGATGTCTCATTGTCAGTGGACATGCACATTGTTGCATTTTTCTCATCATCACCAGTATGTGGTAACTGACTTCTAGCCTCCATAGCCTTGTATCATGCATGAGAACTCTCCTGTACTGCTCTGCCTGTATCTCACATCATGACACTCTCAAACCTTCTACTCAAGAATTTTTTATACTAATAATAATTATATTGTATTTAGAAGAAGCCAATTTGCCAATTGTTGGAGCCTTATCCAACTCCAAGGTCATCTATGAAACCTTTTGGAGATATTGGAACTAAGGGCCACTTTATACTTGGGGCCGGATTGAGGGCCGGCCCGAATTCTTCAAATTTCAACCAATAAGATGGCTCGATTCTTTCAAATCGGGCCCAAGGACTTTATACTATGGCCGGACCGAAACTTCAACGTATCCTACGTGGCACTGTTTTGGAGCCAAAATGTTTGGGCCCAAGTGATGCAATTGGAACAAGGTTTACCCGGCCCCGAACTTCCCACCTTGGCCCAAACCCTAACCGTTCAATCCGGCCTGCTCTCCGGCCAGCCCCAGCTTGTGTATAAAGTGGGCCTAATAAGCCCTAAAGATCTTTGATCCAAATTGGGTAAATTATTGATATATTAAATTCTTCTACTTTAAGAATTATTTTAAGAATTATTACTTTAAGAATGATTGCTTTAAGAATTATTACATCTAAGCATTATTTAGAAAATTCAATTGTAGGATCTTGAAGTTAATTTGAGCAATTTTATTTGTGAGATTATAACAATCAAAATTGAATGAACTTTTTCCTAGAGGTACCCTCAAAACCCGTTGTGGGTCATAAGATTCTTTAGGTGTTAATTAGTGTGTGGTATGTGTATCTTGTGCAGTATGTGTTGTGTTATTTTGTTGTGAAATTGGCTCACTTAGATCACTAATCACAAAACGATCCTCTTCACACTAGGAATGGGAAAGCCTCACAAGGGCTATGGTTCAAGGAGTGTGAAAAGGTCCAATACATGATATAATTTACAACAAGTAATGATTGATTTCGAGAATTTTGTTGATAGACCCCAAAGTATTTGTCAAGACAACCTTGAGAAGTGGGCTTGACTACAACTCCAGGGACTTAACCCCTGAACGTCCTTGGGGTACTTTTAGCCAAAAACTCATTTTCAAAAAAAGTAATATAGATGAAAATGAAGATAAGCTATTCAGATCTCAACCATACAAACTTGTAATAGACTTGTAGTAGATCATGTGGACCAAAACTTGACTCATGGGACCTCATAGATTGCGAGATCATAACATATTAGTGCGCAAAACAGGCTACAAAATACCATCATTTCCACTTTGAAGTGAAAATACTACCAACATGAAATTTGCAATCAAAAAATTAGCAACTAGAAAGTTGTTCATTTGCATCTCAAAAACACTCTTGTACTAAAGAAATTCATCAAAAAAAAATCTTGGCTCAAATAGTAGCATTGTAGTCGTGAAAACTGCCAAAAATTTTACAAAGGAAAAATAGTCCAAAACTAGACCCCTCGCACTCAAATCCATGCCTTTTCTTCAATATATCCTCGATTGGGTCAAGGTTTCTACCACTAAAAATAGACTATAATTGGAATCCATCCCAAAAAATAAAGTCAAAATCTAACGGTGGATGACGGAGATCTAGCTCTTCAAAAATCATCCATTTTTTCACTTTTTTCATCGTAGAAACATCATTGCAAAGCCAATACCAAAGTTATCTAGATCAAAAAACTTCCAACTACAATGTTGTTGGGATGCATCTAAATATCAAACCCAAGAAAAAAAAATTCATGAAAAACTATTTTAGATTTCACATAATTGGCTTGCAATGGTAAAACATGCCAAATGTTTGAAAACCCAAAAACAAAAGCTGTCTTCACTAAAATCCATGCCATTTATTCATACTTTATTCTATGAGTCTGAAATTTTTACCACATAAACTAAAGTTGATTTGTGACCTAACCCAAGTGATTTTGTCAAAAACGGAGTTTGGATGAAGAAGTTATGGCTCTTCAAAGTTTCTGCCCTTCATCCAAAATGTCGTTTTTCAACACTAGGGACGTTTAGGGGTTAAATATTGTGCACTTTTGTTATCACAAAGAACAAAAGCGTTCTTCTTGTCATACTTTATGTGAGTGGGATTCCTAGAACATAAATTTCCACTTGAGATTTCGTGATCTTCTCAAATTCTAGCCCTGCATCACCTACTACTTTTCTTTCTTCTCACCGCTTATGTGAAGGGACCTAACAACAAGTGGTATAAAAAAACTTCAAAATGCAGCATCCCCCTCAAGAACATTCTTATATTAGTGTACTAGTATATATCTTTGTCCTCCGGACACCCGAATATATATATATATTTTTTAAATTAAAACTAAAAAATTTGAGTAAGGTCTCCCTCCTCTCGATAGGTGAGCTTTTTTATGGGTGCTTTTCAGAAGTTATCTTTTGTCCCGAGTTTTCTTGTTTATAGTCACCTCTGCTTTTCAAGATTTATAGTATGCCACTTGTTTCCTCATTCCCGATTGCTCGTGCATATTATGATTAATAGCATGTCCTTTGTTTCCTTGTTTTTGGTTCTCCATCCTCCATTTCCTTTTTCATAGTTCCTCAGCTCCAAACTCCCATTTCTAGTTCCAATCTTTCGTTCCTAATTTTCATCGTTTGCTCTTGGTTTCTATCCTCTCTTCCTAATTCCTATCCTTTCTTCTTGATTCCCATGTCCCCTTGACTCATTCTTTGCTCCAATTTTTATGTTCCACATTCCTTCTCCCTTCGACTCCTTATAATATTATAGTTATGTAACAATCAAATACCACTTACCAAAACTTTTCAAAATCTGTAAAACTCTTCATGCCATGTACACATGACCAAATAATGATGACCATGACCATAAATGTATGAATTGCCAAGTACACACGTACAAACATTATTCTTTTATGCATAGAGATATTTACCTAAGACCCTTTAGCTAGAGCCAATGGGTGAAATAGTGAGTCAAATTACAAGGTTTACTTTTCCAACAAAAAGGACAAAGAAGAAAGAGTACAGTAGTTTCCCAAACTTAGGGCACAAAATAACCATCTCCAACCACCTAGAAATTGTTCATCATAGAAATACACATTCTCATCCATCCCACATATCTCTGTTCGTCCATACTGCATATCTCTGTTCATCCATCTCCCTCGAGCTTGGGTACTACTTGGAGCCACTTGGTCCGGCTTCGGTGAAGTTGTTGTGCAGTCTTCGCCATTGTCAGACCCCATTGATCTCATCAGTGATGCACTTCGAGGCCGCGCCTGCCAATCGATCAACTCTCAACTCGCTTTTTCCACTGCTGAAGCTGTCGGTTTTTTTTCAACCTCATAATTGAAATTGTCGGTGCAGTTTGACAGTCCCGAGGTCGGAAAGCGCGCACGTTTAGCTAGAATCTTGAGTTTCGTTTGCAAGGTGATTGTCGGCGCGAGCGCAATGGGCATATCGACAATTTTGAAGGCTTCCCATCCGATGAAAACAAGATAATGCAGGTTGGGTTGTTCACGAGCTTGGAGATGGAGAAGGTGTAGTACTAGTTGGGTTGAATTGATTAGCTAGTTTGGGAGCTATGGCGGACGGAGTGGGAGGCCATCATCGGTCCGTGAGCAACCAAGTGCGCACCGATTCTGTAGAGCGACAGGCAACAACAAATGGGGCGTCGACTTCTGAGCAGTCGAAGTCGCGGCGCACGCTGCGGCAGTCGACGAGCATGAGAGTTGAGAGGAAAGCGTATCCGCTTCCGGATCCTAAGCAGTTCGAGTCACCGGCCGCTACGGATGCTATTCTCTACCCGTTGCGATCATTCAAGCAACTGACTGAAAAGGAGCGCGCGGCAGTCGTGGACAAGGCAGTGAACAAGGGCGAGAAGGAACCCGCCCCGAAGCCAGACGAGGGCTTGAAGGAACCAGTTCCTCGGAGCAATTCTGTGGAGTTGAGCAGTCTCCCAGAGGAGGTCCCACCGTCAGCACCGGACTCCATCGTCAGCATCATCGGAGGCTTGCCGGAGCGAAAAGCCAGCAAAGTGGTGGTGGTTTACGACGCTGAGAAGAAGTTCACTATCGCCGCAGTGGGCGCGGCTCTCCGTGAGCACGCAACTCTTGAAGGCGATGCTATCCTCGTTGTTGCCTTCATGGAGCATATCATGAGCCCCAGTGAGTCCCTCCCACCCCCATTTTCTGAGTTTCGAGACACTGGCAATATCCTAGTTTTAATAAGGCCCTTGACGGTGATGCCAGAGGGAGAGAGTTGGCTTAAAACTTTGGAGGAATCGGAGAAGTGACGTGATTGTATGTGACTGTTGCTCGTGCAGTGGGTATGAAAATGGTGGCAGATTTGCGGCAGTTTAGTGGCGTCAATGAAAACATCATCAAAGAACAATTATACATCAAAAAGACCCTCATCGAGAACAGCCTTCAAAACACGAATTACACGCAGCATTGTGAAACGAAGAAGGTAACTGCTTGTGCTCTTTCAATGATCGTTCCATTTCGCATTTAACGTGGTTGTAACGAGATGTGTTGCATGCTTTCAGATCCAATTGGGTGTGAAAGTGATCCCAGGAGCTAACCCGAAAGCGCTCGTCGCCAAGGAGATCATCGATTTCCAAGCCACCTCTGCAGTCTTCGACAAGTAAGTGACCTTGCAGAGCTTTCAAAACATCAAAGTCCTGCAAATCCCAACGGAGTTTTCAAAGCATCAGATTCGTTGTCTGGCATCGCCTTCGAGGTCTTGCATGGATTCTAACGGACGAGAGTTGTGCAGGGACGCAATGCGGAACAAGAATTATTACGTGGAGAACCTGTCGTGCAACATTTCGAGGCTTAGCAAGGACGGTCGCAAGCTGGAGACGGTGTCGCTGTTCGGTCAAAGCGGGGTGATGGAGAGAGCAGGCTCCACAACGACGTCACACTGTTCGGACTCGTCGTCGGATTCCTCCATGAACTCGGAATCGCCGTCGATATGGTCCAGGATTCGACTGTTTGGCTCCAAGCGCAACAACAGTGGGCCTCTTCGCCAGAGCTTCGGCAGCTCAAGCGCAAGCTCCAACTTGGGGTCTCCTAGAGTAGTTGATGCCGCCGAGGTGCTTGATGAAAGCTTCTCGTTCGATAGCCCGAAACCAGCCCCGGGCGAGGCTTATGCTTATGCGGCTGCAGGAGTGGCTCGCCCCACAGCTCTGGCTGCCTAGTGCCCTGGCTCCATTTCGCACCATCTAACGCACTAACCGTAGGTTGATCATCAAAGACAAAGTCTCTGCTTTAGACGCATCTTCTTATCTTAGGTTGAGCAGTTTTTTGCAGTTTCTTCACTCGCTCTCCATTTCCATGTACTGTAGTGCTAGCGACACATTGATCACCATCTCTTTCCTGTATTTCACCATTCTAACATCGAATTATTTGTACAAATCTTATTGGCATCATCGGTAACTATTTCGTCGAGCATCATTTTGAGTATGTAATATTTCTCTTCGAACATCGATTTGAGTGTGTAAATTTCTTCTTCAAGCATCAATATGAGTGCATTGTGAACAGTAATTCTGTGTTGCCGACATGGACGGTGCTGGCTTCCGTCTTCGGAGGTGTGTATTATTGTTGTCCAGGTGGGGTGACATATGGAAGTGCAGTAGGGTTTGAAGGACATGGAGCTGGCCTTGTGGTTCGGAGGGGTATGTGTGGCAAGCTTTTGCTAGAAATCTGAGTGACAAATAGAATGTGAGTGTATGAGGGCAACATGTGGCTGTGGGAATCTAAAGTAAGATCGGCGTCCCGCCGACTTGGTCGACTTGGTCGTGCGCAAGGTTGCGTGCGGGTGTGCCCGCAAACCACGGTAGTGCTCCAGCGTTTCTCGGAGCACCATCAGCCAATGGGATTTTTTCTTCAGAATCCCTGGAATTTTTGATTTGGACCCCTCACGGCGGTTATTCTTCAGAATCCCTGGAATTTTTGATTTGGACCCCTCACGGCGGTTATCAGAATCCCTGGAATTTTTGATTTGGACCCCTCACGGCGGTTATTCTTCAGAATCCCTGGAATTTTTGATTTGGACCCCTCACGGCGGTTATTCTTCAGAATCCCTGAAATTTTTGATTTGGACCCCCTACGGTGGTTATTGATAATTTTGAATTCAAAAATGGGGCCTAAGGGTTAGAGTACTAGAGGAGTCAACTCTTTGGCATTTTAAGCCAATACATCAAAAATTTATGGGGCTCTTTACCCCTCCACCTCCCTTGCCCCCTAGAAATGCTCGTAGCACTCACACTCAGGTACTACCAATTCATCGCAAGCAGACCACTCTAATTTTGATTCACCTCTAATTTTGACTTTTGTTTCAATTGGATGGGTTTATACTACTCACGGCCTTCCTTCACCATGAATGCTTGATCCTACCGAGACAATCTTATCATTCCATGACTCATCAAAGTTATTGGAACAGGTGTAGATAGACATGCTAATTGTTCACGAAGAATTCAGAGCACCATGGAGCGCAATAAATCAAGTCACTACATTACATGTCTTCCACACACATGGTTACATCACACGCATGCAATGCAATAACCATGTGGCATCTAATCCTCCAATCAAAAGACAATAGACTCATAAAAAACTCACATTGTCGCAAACATGCAATATTACTCATTGAATGGATGTACCGTCAAGCATTCACGCATTGATTCATATGACATTCTTTGAAGTGGTGCAAAACATTCATGGACCCACCTCGAGGTGATTCCAACTATTATGTAGATAAACTCACTCAAGAATTGGCACGTGATTTATGAAACAATGCTTATCTTTGGCAATGTAGCTTTGCACCATCACCTTGATACTTATAGAGGACTTGCAAATTCTAACCATGATATCGAGAAGTCACATTGAGAGTTGCGGAGACAGTCTATCCATAGCAGGGTGCTAGTTATGTCTTGTCAAGATACTAGTTTGCAACTGCACCACGTAGCACCATCACCTTGATACTTATAGAGGACTTGCAAATTCTAACCATGATATCAAGAAGTCACATTGAGAGTTGCGGAGACAGTCTATCTATAGCAGGATGCTAGTTATGTCTTGTCAAGATACTAGTTTGCAACTGCACCACGTAGAAGAGGAATAAGCGATTCTAGAAGTTGAATTGCCGTGAGAGGTTGAGGTAGTGTGGTGAGGTCAATCAAAGAGCTTGAGGAGTGACAAAACTTTAGTATTCGGGCTCTCGAGTTGTAGGTATGATTGGGGTGGTTTGTTGATATCATCTCTTGCCTCCATAAATGACTCATGGACTATAAGCCTTGTTTGATCCTCATGTCAAACCTTCCTAATTTTTGGACTTGTCAAATTCCGTCTAATTGTAAATTTTATTTAGAATTTAAATCACTAATTTTGTTCATATGATGGTCTCTCAAGCATGACTATTTTTTATATTTCTCCAAACGAGAATCGGTAATTGTCCTAAATCAACTTCATATTGCATACCAACCATCTCTGACTAAGAATGTGAAGAATTGCTTCATTAGTTGTTGTTGCAAGGGAATTTTAACGTGTCAATGGTGTTAACAATGGTATCGGCAAATGAGAAAAGGACTCTAGCGTGTTCTAGATGCTTGCAGTTGCGGGGAAGAGAAATTTTGTGATGGATTGTTGTAGACTCAACATTGATAGAAGGTGCAACTAGTAACGGCCACCGAAACCTCCAAGATTCTACTAGAAACTTTGACAGAAGTTTTCTACAAGAATGAAGAGGAGGGTCCTTGGTACAAAAAATAGGATTCTTGATGGTTTGGATGCGTGAAGGAGGGATGCGATGCAAGCAAATTGTTTCGAGGTCTCAACACTTTCTAATGTTTGGAGTGCTATCCATAAAAAGAATCGCCTTGCTTTTGCACATCAATATAAGCAATGGTGTCTTGATGATTTGAAAACATGTTATTTCGACAAATGAGTCTAGTTTTGAAGTTGGTAATATTATCGCCAAATTAGAATTTGGAAGAAAAGTCAATGAGAATTTATTTTCTGCATGTTTGGCACCAACTTTTAAGTATGGACGTACCTCTGTTATGGAGGTGGGTGCCTTCTCTGGTTTTTTTAAGGGTCCTTTGGTTATCTTGCCACAAGGGGAGCGCACATCAAAATATTTTGTAAATACTGTGTATGAAGGTACATTGAGTGGACCGTATTTCATGCACAACATGCCAGAGAGCTGATAACACTACTGGAAGAAGGAGCTCTAGTCCATCGAGTGAAACTTGCCACTAGTTGGAGAGAGGCACACGGGTTTAAAAAGTTTGATTGGCCTCCTTTTTTTGCCGGACTTGAATCCTATTCAAAATCTTTGGAGAATTGTGAAGGATAAGTTACGTCACTACAATAGATCAAGAAGTAATGAGTAGATGGTTCAAACAATAACAACAGTCTTTGAAGACGAGATCTTTTGCCTTATTTCAAGCATGCCTTAACGCTTCAAAGCTCTTGTAGAAGCAAAAGGTGGCAACACTAGATGGTGATTATATAAGTAGACAGATCATGGACACGGTGTAACACTTGGATTATGTTATTCTCAATGTGACTTAGGTTCATGAAAAGTCTCGGCTACTAGTGGACAAAGTTCCCAGTGAGTGATGCAATTCATGTAATGTAACCATGTGTGTAAACGACATGTAATGTTAGTAGTGACTTGATTTCTTGCGCTCCATGGTGGTGTGAATTCTCCATACACAATCAACATGGCTATATACACTTGTTTTCAACAGGTTAACTACTCATGGAATGACAAGATTGTTGCAGTAGGATGAGCATGAATGAGCATAAACCCATCCAATTGAAACAGAGTCAAAATCAGATGTGGTCGACACCTTGCGCCGAAGTGTTCAGTGTAGAAATTTGTTAACCCTTAATTGACATCCTTGTTTTCCACAAATCGGAGAGAAATGCCTACTAGTACCGTAGTACCTGACTGTACATCTCGAGATTCGATTCAAGCAACTGGGCTGCAGGAATGGCGCGAGAAAATGATACTTCCGGGGAGTGTGTATGTAAGTCATTCCGTAGCTACCAACTCAAAAAGCACTCTAGCTACCTTACCTACCATCTCTAGAGTCGTAGACTCCAGCTCCACCGGATAAGGTAACACTCCCGGGTCTTTAACTTTGGAGTACATGAATGTAGGACCTATACCCTGCCGCTTAGCTTAGGATCGGCAAGAGATAATAAGAAAATTTATCAAATTTTGTAGATTTTGGAACACAATAACCCGTAAAGATCCAAGAACGCCGAAATGGCTTTTCGGGGTTCTGGCAGGCATTGAAATCAACCAACTTTGACCATTACAATCTCACAAATGAAAAAGAATCAATCGCTCAAATTATACACGCAGGTAATAAGGCAAGCTCACTTTAGGATCCTACAGTTGGATTTTCTTAGATTGAGCTTTTTTTGGCCTGATGTAAGCAAAGGCCATTTTCTGTAATTTAAGCAACTTTGAATCAAGGATCTTTAGGGGATAATCATCAACTTTTGTTGTTGAAAATTGAAATTAGGTTATGTTTGAAAACCCTAAACCTTGGAAACTTAAATTGGTCTCGAATGTGAGCGTTGAGTGTATATGAGGTTGAATATCTATTATTTGAGGCATGTGTTTTGTTTTGTTTTGCTTTGGACGTGACATTATGATCTCTGGCACCGCCGGTTGGATCAGGTTGCATGAGGTGTAGTTAGGAAGTAGGTTTTTGTTTTGTAGAGTTTCGGAAAACAATCGGATTGCAATACGGGTTGACAAGTCTCGAGATTTTGAATTTTGAAGTATTTGTGGCCCACACATTCCGAGATATTACAAAAATGACCTTATTATAGATCTCGCAAATAAAACAAGAGGGGCATGATTAAAATTATTTTAGTGGGCGTGGCAACGCTGCGAGGGCATACTAGTGAGGATTAAGGGTTGTTTTGCACATGTGATCTTTTTTTTTTTTTTTTTTTTTTTTTTTTTCTCTTTCTTTCTTTCTTTCTTTCAAGTGAAATAATATTTATAAATTCATACCTTAACCAATTTACACTCAACTCTCTACTTACTTTACTAACCTCCTAAAATTATCCTCCCGTGGCCTTGCCCACAAAAAACCCAAAAGTTGGTCAGTTTTTGGAGTCCTTATTATACAAACATCTAAAAGAATGAAAAGAATCTTCAACTCAACAGAGATTGTTCTCTGAAAAGATCCAAAACACTCTTCCAAGTGTGAGGTTTGATCTGCCTAAACACATTAGTAAGAAAAGATGAGGCACCATAAGCCTTGGTGTTTAGTCTGAGTACTTGCAATAGCATTCGAAATTTGATCTGCCCAAACACCTTGAAATGGTCCCTCCGATGTTGTATTTCAGACATAAAGACGATGCTAACGACATAAAAGCATGTTAGAACCACGAATCCTGCAACCCCTGAACTCTAAACTTCTAAGAATCAAGTAGCTATGCAGCAATCATGGAATGGATGGAGCAGACAACAATGGCTGCACGAACTCCACTCATTCGCGTCTCTACCTCTACCGTAGTAATTTCAAATGCACTGCAGATGATCAAAACCCATGTAAGATTGCACAAATAATAGCATTACTGCACTTGATCTTGTGCCAGGAACCTCTGTACCGTGGGAAATATCACGCGTGTTAGCATTGACAAATTCCACGACAAGGATGAAGACAAGGTGAGTGGCCCGAGAGGAAAGTACGAGTTAAGAATTAGGAAGGATGTCGCGATTTCACATTTCGAATGGATGCCTCTTTGACTATTCAGGAGTACAGAGCACGGCATCGCTAATTCCTTGTCAGATTTTCGCTTGCTCGCCACGCTATCCTATTGACGCCGATGTCCTCCATTCCAAGACTGCCGAGTGTAAGATGACGTATTTTTAGGACCCCGAAAAGCTCTTTGAGAGTCGGACATGCGAAAGAATCTGTAACAACTCCGTCGGGGTATAAGGAGAGCATGAGAATGTGCAATTGGGCAGTTAGAATTCAGGATGGGTGCGGATTATGTGATTGCGGAGATTTTGGTGTACCCCGTGAAAGCATGCAGGGGTGTCTCTGCGTCGAGCGCTGCCATTTCCTCCACAGGTTCGTTAAATTGCACCATTCTTGGGTTGACTACTTTGCATTGGAGAGGGAGGAGGGGCGGGTTTTGAAATTTCGGGTGTTGCTTGCAGGGTTCTTGTTTGACAGGGAATGGATGGTAGTGAAGGCCGAGAATGGCCGCTGCATTACTATGTCCAGGAGTCCCAAGCTCGCGTTGGTCCAGCCCTCTTTGCCTGCGGCTGCCCTGCGAGGCGAATCGGTTCCATCCAACGCATTCTTAGGTATGTATACTCTCAAGCTTCTCAATGCAATCAAGATTGCAGCAGAATTCATTTTGTAGTGGTTACATTGTTGCAGAGATCAATGCGCCGGGCATGAAGACATTAGCGATTCCATTGCAAAGAAGCTCGAAAGGCAACACCATGGACGTGGGTTACCCAGCCGTCTTCCATGGACAGGTACTGCTCTGGTTCACCATCACCAGGTTCAACTCTCCGTCAATGCATGGTAGAATGTACCAGACTAGAAATCGTACTCGTATCGCAAGGAGCCAAATCCTCTAGTTTCTCACTTGATTTAAGTACAATGTTCTGAAGCCAGAATGGAAAACTCCTCACAATAAGCGAAGGGAGGGGTTTGAAGGAACGGTAGACAAATTCAGTTCCATTGAGATGTGAGTGGCCGATGCTTGAGAGCTGATCGAATGCAATGATAATCCTCAAGGGAGGACGATCCTTGTAGGAATTGACAGTGCTCGTGGAGGTAGCAGGGGGTGGATGAAGGCTCTGAGGCGGCAGCATGGTTCAGTCGCTACTTGGATTTGCCAGTTCGCCTTGTTCGATTTGATCCAAGTACGTCTCCCGAGTATTCAAATAAACCAGATGTTAGATGCTTGCAATCCAGGGAAATGATTTGAGTTTGACTGCATCTGTGAAGGTAAGCAGAAGGAGAAAAGACAAGCAGAAGAAGCGCCCGAAGGATTTGTTACAGGGTTCCAGAATACTGGACAATTCATGTTTGTGTCAGAGGTACTTACTACGCTTAGCTCATTTCCCGACCGCAAGCATAAGTAACAATGGACTTCAAGCCTGAGCTCGTTCTTGTGCTGTGCAGGCTTCACTTGATGAAGTGAACTCTTATTTTCCCAATTCTCCGTTTCCTATGAACCGTTTCCGCCCGAAGTAAGTTTCTAAACATTTATCTCATTTTGCGTCGTCGAAGTTTGCTTGGTCTAACTTGGATCTCTCTTGTGACAAAAGCATCGTTGTTCGAGGGCCTCCTTCTTTTGAAGAAGACAAGTGGCGCCAGTTTACCGTTACGCACATGGGCAACCAGTTAAATTTCAGTTATGCCTTACTTCGAGGGATTTGTAAGGTGAGCCGCATTTGTGGTACCTCAGTAGGAGATACTTATTTGATCAGGAGTCCAGTTGTATTGGTGAATTGAAGGGTAACTTCATTGCATTTTTGCCTCCGCAGGTGCCCACAATCGACCAGGACAAGCCAGACTTGGATAACGTTGAGCCAAATAAAGTAAGCAGCTGAATTCGAACATGTGAATGTTGATTGCTCTTTTGGAGTTTGCTATCGTACTCGTAAGCCTCGTAGCTTTGATACAGTCTTAGCAAGTGTTGTGGTTGTGCAGACTATGTTCTCTTTCAGGTCAGGGCCTCATGTGGGCCTGGAGGTTGAGAAAGTGAAGAAGGTAATAAGTCCATCTCAGATCATCTTCAGTTGGTTATTTGCAAACATCTAGACTGTAGTTTTGACATGCTCCGTTTGCTTGTTGACAGGCCTACTTTGGATCATACTTCGTGTGCGACTCGACTCTGTCCGATCCCTCAAAGTCAAATGCTCAAGTGGTTGGTGTCGGTGACCATATAGATGTGATTACCACAAATCAGGGTTAGGTTAGCACGAGCTCAAGCCCCCGCTGTACGTTAGGTGGGGCAGTTTTGTTTTACTAATTACAAAGTAATTGCTGTGTCCCTTTTCAGTGACATCTCTGGCACACTCAAAAGTACAGTCCAATGCTCTAGAGTGCGTGAGTGCGTGAGTGGACAATTTTGGATGTTTTCCAGTTTTCGAGTTCTGATATGATCATCCTACCACGTGATTGGAGGCTGCTGTTGACATGGATCAGCTATGGATATAACACCGCATGGTAGCTAAGTTATTGAATGATTGAGAGTGGCGTGGACCTCGAAATTTTAATGGCAATATCCGACCAGAAAGGGCTCAACCAGCAGGGATGATTATGCGCTGGAGGATATCAAGGTAGCTGCTCTCACGCGCTTCCCAAAACTGGGGGAACGTGAGTACGTTGCCGGTACCGGAGAGGATCGTGGCGGAAGGAGGGGGCAGTAACCATGGCAGGAGACAAGTCGGGCCACACCATGGACAACCGATCTTTTCCCGCTTCCTGAACTGCTCGATGCTGGCACGCTTTCCTCTCCCCACTTGTAAATATCTGACACCACATGGGAAACTCTTCAAGCAGTGAGTACGATGGTATGAGCAAGGAGGAGGCTGGAAAAGGGTGCCCACGATGACCACAAGCGCATCGCTACGAGCTTGGACATTCACCCACTGCCCATCTTTCGATTCTCCACTTTTTAGCCGCCTCCGTCGTCGCACTGATGTAGCAACGCAAGCGTCGCGATGTCGGTGTGAGCAGGAAGGCCCAGTGTGGTGCCACCCGCGTAGTGATTCAACCCGCACGGCTCCTTGACCCTTTGACGACAACGTCCCAGTGGTCTCAAGCTCCGTGAGCTCTCAGCTAGGTTTCCGGCACTGGGTAATGAAAACTGAAATATCAACAATTGCTAGGAGGATCTAGGGCAAGCGATAATTGAAAACTTGTGTCAACCATGGTGCATGGAGATTCTAATGTATATAGACTGGATATCAACCGTTTGTAAATCAACCGGGTTGTATATCAAGAGTTTGTATATCAACCGGGTTGTATATCAAGAATTTGTATATCAACCGGGTTGTATATCAAGAGTTTGTATATCAACCGGGTTGTATATCAAGAGTTTGTATATCAACCGGGTTGTATATCAACAGTTTGTATATCAACCGGGTTGTATATCAACAGTTTGTATATCAACCGTTTGTACATCTCAACAAGTTGTATATCAACCGGTTGTATATCGAGAGTTTGTATATCAACCTCATCTATATCAACCGATTGTATATCAACCTCATCTATATCAACCGATTGTATATCAACCTCATCTATATCAACCGATTGTATATCAACCTCATTTATATCAACCGATTGTATATCAACCTCATCTATATCAACCGATTGTATATCAACCGGTTGTATATTAAGAGTTTGTATATCAACAAGTTGTACAACAACTAGTCAATAGTAGTATGTGACTTTCAATTTCACGCCAAAATGCGGTCTTAGATTCACGTGAATAAAAGGAGATATTGATCGCATAAGCAGACATAGTTTTGTTTGGCTGATTATCAAGCCTTATCCTACATTCGAATGAAAAATCAAAAACGATAACTTGACACCTCATAAGACAAAGCAGGGGAGACTACTTTGTTGTACACATCACGCTTTGAGAATGCTTGGCAATTTCATGTTCCACCAAATCATATTCACATATTCACATCTCACGAAGTAGGCGTTTGAAAATAATACGTAGAGTATCTTGACATTTGTGCATTAGGAGCATCATCTTTACTCTCTAGGAGAATAGAGACGACCCCATGGTGATCCATGACTTTTGCCAAAATTTCCTTCCATTTCTTTATGTATCTCTTCGTAGTCTTTCTTTTCACATTCATATTTTCATATAATTTTGGTTCCCATTTGCTTAAATGTGCCGCAATCATGCTTTACGTAAATTCCATTAAATTTTTCATGACCCCATGCACACTTTCTTTGCCCAGAAAACTTCCTCTATTTTCCTAGAAAACTTCCTCTATCTAATCAGTTCAATACATAAACGAACATGATAGAGGAATTTTTGTGTAGGGGAACACTTTTGTAAAGTATTTCCAAATAAGGGAAGGATTGCAAAAATTTGCAAAAAGAGGAACAAAATTACTTTCTTATGTTCTTGTCTCATCACTAGTAAGCATATTGCAGCTAATAGAAAAAAAAAATGGCAACTTAGTTGATTAAGCTGATATGTAGCTTTTTCGTCTTCTCCTACTTTGGAAGCGACTATGAGATAATTTTCTTTCCTCGTATGTTGGGATTATTCCCTATTTGAAAATATTTTACAAAAGCATTCCCCTGAATGAAAATTCCTCTACATAATAACACCGCTTCCTGTGGGAGCTGTATTACTGTTCAGAGGGTTTGGAGCTTGTGCCATCCACGAATTTGTGGTCTAGGTTTTTCTGCACACAGGCAATTGCGGTTTTATCGATGCCGTTTGTATGTAAGTGAAACAATCTCTAAATCTTTCCAAGCCGGCTTTTCGGCCAAGCAGATGCCCTACTGACTTCCTATGGCGGTGGCTATGGTGGGTTCTGTTTCTTCACTACTACTGTAGCCGTAAGTGAGATTCTTCCCCATTAGGGTAATCACCATCAATTTGTGGTGTGAAAAAGATTCTGTTTGAGGTTAGAAGCGAGGTTGCCGGTTAGAAAAGGATAAGGATAGCATGCTCTTGTGAGAAGTTCTTGCACACCTGAAGTTCATGCTTTCTGTGATTGCAGATAGAAGGTGAGAGTTGTGGGTCAAATGTTTTCGAGGCAGGAGGATAGCTTCGGATGCGTTTCTTTCTCTCGCGCTTGCAGCTGGTTCAGTATCTCAATTTTGAGAAACAAATGACTAGGGTTTTAGACTGAGCTGGAATTGGGTGCTGTGTACAAGCAACAAGATGCAGTGTCCGATTGCTTTGTGACTTGGTAAGTATGTTTTGCTTGAGCGTGGAGTTAAGTTGAAATTGCGCAAGAAAGGGTCTTGAAGGGCGTAGGTCTATGTCGCATACCTGGAGAATGCTTACCTGGTGTTTGTTGTCTATAGTTTTTGTGTATTTTAACTGTCAAGCATTCCATGTGAAGCTAATTTGATCTGTGCCACCTTGAGCCTCAAATTTGTAGCCATATGTGACCAGCTTGATTAGTGCTGATACCCGAGCACTACTTGGGGTGATTGTTGTCGCGGCAGAAAAGTGTGAACAACGAGATCGCTTGTCTTTCCAGGCAACAACTCAAGATCGCTCCACATGAGAGGTCTTGCCAGAAGCCGCCAGCATGTGCGGGCAGATGGTTGCTGGTGTTGGTTCGAGTTGCTGAACTGCATCTGAAGTCAATGTCAGGGAGTTATCAAGGTCGTGTGATCTAGCGGAGGAGTGGAGCCCTTCAAGCTTCTGATATCCAGTCGGAGACAGAAGATGAAGATGAAGAGGCAGATTAAGTGCTCCTTAGCATGGAATTGTCTCAATTGAGCAAATCTCCGTCGTTGTTACGGTCTCCCACCATCAAGTCTGGAATTAACAGCCTTACCTCGTTGGATGAAGTGGAGCGCAGTTATGAAACTAGCAAGGTCAGAGGATGCTGGCCTCAGACTGGCTTCAACCGGGATGGGTTTAGAATCGGATACCTGCGGGAGCGAGCTCAGTTGCTTGTTCCACCAACCATTATTGTAGCTGTGCCTTTTGTCTGGTGGTGCGTGAAGGCTGGTCCTTCCTATAGCCTGAAGTGGCTTTCGATAGACATAGTGCCCTGGTATTGGTTCAACGTATCTGCCTTGCTCGTGTTATTCGTAGCAGTTGTAGTGTCGGTGCATCTTGCCGTTCCTCACCTCTTTGGCCGGGCTATCGCAATCCTTACATGGGGTGCAGTCAGAGACACATGCAGGCAGAGCTGGAACCTCATAAACAGTAGCTGCTTACAGCCATTAGGAGTATTTTTGCAGCTCTCCAGTGACAGAAAAGAAAGTGGATGGAAAACTAGGGCTCAGTCCCAGGGATCACTATCGCCTGGGTTCAATAAACCGAAGAAGGGTCAGGTCTACGGGGAAGGGCTTCAAAATTTTAGCAATGGAGACGTATACGAAGGTGAGTTTCACCGTGGAAAGTTTTCAGGGAGTGGAGTATATTACTTCTACAAAAGTGGAAGATACGAAGGAGACTGGGTAGATGGAAAATATGACGGGTACGGTGTCGAGACATGGGCTCGTGGCAGTCGGTACCGAGGGCAGTACCGCCATGGAATGCGTGAAGGTTACGGCATCTACCGATTCTACACAGGGGATGTTTACTCAGGTCATTGGTCAAATGGTCAAAGCCATGGGTGTGGGATGCAGACATGTGGTGATGGAAGTTGTTATGTTGGTGAATTCAAATGGGGAGTGAAACATGGGGTCGGCTACTACCACTTCAGGTATCTCATCTCTTACGTCTCCTGTAGTGTTTCCCATCGAAACTTGTCAATTTCCTAAAGGATATACTCTATCTATACCGTAAAGTCCATCTATAGGTTTTGTCAAATCTACCCACCGACGGGACTCATTCATGGATAGAGGGAGTATGAGCCGAAGGTCTCACTTCATCGAATTTTGCATGTCTGGTTTTCAACCTGCATTTTTGAGTTAATTCTTGAAAGTGAGCACATCCTTGGGTTTTCTTTGATGAATCCTTCACATGGTTAGCATGGTGTGATGGGCAGGAATGGAGACACGTATGCTGGGGAGTATTTTGCAGATAAGATGCATGGGTACGGTGTTTACAAGTTCGCCAATGGCCATTGCTACGAAGGCTCATGGCATGATGGACGGAAGCAAGGGCTAGGCATCTACACATTCCGCAATGGAGACACTCACGCAGGTCATTGGCATTTGGGTATGTTGGAGAGCAGAAGCACTCAGGTCCCGAATGCATCATCTACAGTGGTCGTTAATCACTCCAAAGTCTCAAATGCTGTACAGGTAATGCTGTGAAAACCTGTGAGGGTTTCGCTTGTGTGAGAACGTACCGTGTTGCCCGTTCACTCCATGTCTATCTTCGTAGTGAAACAAATAATCGCTGGTCATGCTGAAAGATCTTCTTGTGATAATCAGTGGGTGCTTGCTTTCTTTCTTTCTTGGAGATGAATTCTTGGTTCTTCCACAATCATGTGTTTTCACTAGAGATCCTGCATTCTTCTACACTGGTGGCATTCTTTGGGAGGGGCATTCGAACACAGGAGCTCGTTCTCATTTGACATTTGCTTAATTTTTGTGTTGACATTAATATCTTGAAGGAAGCAAGGAGGGCAGCGCAGAGAGGCATGGACGTAGAAAGGGTGGATGATCGGGTGAAAAAAGCTGTTGCACTTGCAAACCAGGCTGCCAATGCTGCGCGTGTTGCTGCAGTGAAAGCTGTTCATCGTTGAGTTTTCTCGGCTTCTTTTTGTAATTAAGTTTAGTTTGTGTGGTATAAATTGCATACTTATACAATAAAGTAAGATTTCATGGCGTGCCTTTTAGTAAAAAGATGAGCTCATGTTTTTGGGTTTCCAAGCATGGTGCATGTTTTGCCATTTTAAACCAATTTTGTGATATCAAAAATAGTTTTTCTTTTTCATGATTGTGATATTAACTCTCTTATATCTTCTTGCGTTTTTGGTAGCTTGAAACCTGAACTCTTAAATTTCCTCATGTTTTTGGTAGCTTGAAACTTAAAAACTGCGATTTTCAACCTCTACAGAAACCAGGGTATGAAACAATTCTTTTCCTTCTTAAAAACTTTCAATTGTAAGATCTTGTACATATTCTTGTTCCTTGTACTGTACCGAAATTGACTGTTTGATATTTACTAATCCTGAGTTCATAACGCTCAAAGTTGCAGCAAAAGTTTTTTAAGAGCATTATATGTTTGTTTTCAATGATGCAAAGGGCAAGTTGATGTTTGTTACCCCAAACATTTTCTATCATTTTTTTCTATGTAGGTAACCAAGTTGAGAATGTGATCACTAAACTATACATTAAAACCTTGATTCAAATAAATGAGTTTTCATTCTTAGCAACATCAACTATAAGTACGTGTTAGAGTGCAAGAAAATACTTATAATATGGTATTGCCAATCCGATTCACGTTGTACCAGGCTAGTAGGGGCTAAGAGTTCCAAGTGTGGGCAGTGAGTAGGGCCGCCGCCACATGACATTGTTGGCCACTATAGTTCCTCCTTGAGATGTTGCCGTATGCCGCCTTGAGATGCCGCCGTACATGGCCTCGAGATGCCGCCGTACATGGCCTCGAGATGCCGCCGTACATGGCCTCGAGATGCCGCCATACGCCGTTGTACGCGCCCTCGAGATGCCGCCATACGCCGTTGTACGCGCCCTCGAGATGTCGTCATATGCGGCCTTGAGATGTCGCCATACGCAGCCTCGAGATGCCCCCGTACGCGGCCTCGAGATGCCCCCGTACGCGACCTCGAGATGCCCCGTACGCGCCCTCGAGATGCCCTCGTACGCGCCCTCGAGATGCCCTCGTACGCGGCCTCAAGATGCTAAGGGATTTCAACCTTCTTGACCAAATTAGAGGGTTGTTGACTACATTAAAAGATTGTTACAGTAGAGGGTTGTTGAATAGGTTAGAAGATTGTTAAAGGGCTATTGACTAGGTTAGAGGATTGTTGACCGGGTTAAAGGGTTAAGTGGGCTGAGCTAATGCTCTTATGAATTATTTAGTTGCCTTTAAAATGTTATAGATTCCACCATCTATTTAAGTGAGTGAAAAAAAAAACAAAAAAAAAATGGGGCGAGAGAGGCTCGAACTCTCGACCTCAGGATTTCTCTTAGCTATGAGACCTACGCGCTAGCCAACTGCGCCACCGCCCCTGTTGATGTCTGCAGGGTAGGTCTTTCAGAATATAGCAGCTAAAAATGCGACGCTGCGGTTTCTTGTGCCATGATACGGTATTACCGCAATTCTGAGTCTATTTGCAGGGGCACTTCCTCGATTGAAATGTAATGGAGAAGCATTTGTATCTTCATACTTTTTCGGAAGAACGAATCTCTGGTCAATAGGAAGGCCAAAAAGTGGTGTATCAATCAATAGTTTGAAAGAATAAGTATGTGAATCGTGACAATCAATGTGGAGCAACAGAAAATTTGGCAATGAAGAAGCCAATGGTGTCTCTAGGGCCTACAGGGTCGAATCGTTGAACCATATCCTCTTCTCCTTTCCGAAGCCATGGCCTGTCCACAAAAGCACAGACAAAATCAGAGGATTATTCACCTCAATGAGCACTAACATGAATAAATAACGAGTTTTCCAGCACCTGTAAGTTGCTCCATCAAATACGTCTTCTCCACCAACCAGGCCAGGCCCTCCAATTCTCGGATGCTGTAATGCCATGCTTTAGTGGTCAATAATACTCAATCAAACTATGTTGGTTCAGTAACTATCAATAGCCAGGGTGCAGGGAGATATCTCAAATAACGGCTTGCAAGTGGAAAGGTATACCTGAGGAGAGAGTGACAAAAATGGGTAAGTGTCCAATGCATAGCGAACCACACCCTCATTCTCTCCAGGATTTAATGTACACCTGCATCTCATAAAAAATTGCACGTCAAGTTTAGAGCATTTGACCGCATCCTTAGCTTGAGTTGACATGAATCAGCTAACATTCGAGACGCTTGGAGGTTAAAAAAATTGCACACATAAAGTAGGAAAGTCTTCGATTGTTTCCTAATATTTTGATGTGCAGGAGATACTTACGTGGAATAGACCAGAGTTCCATTTGGTCGGACCAATTGTACAGCCTGGTCAAGTAACCGTCGTTGGTAATTGGCATGCTGGCGCAGACCATCTAAAGTTTCCTGCACATAAACGACGATAAAGTTATTTTCCTAGATCCAAGTAGAGAGCAACAAAAATGGTGTTTCAAATGAAGACTCACTTCTCCAGCGAACAAACGAGGTCTTAAACCCAAAGCTGAGCAAGGTGCATCCAAGAGAACTCGATCAAAACTTTGAGGAGCGAACCCCTTTTTGTATGGTGTTTCCTGTTCAGCGGGCTTTTTCAATCCCATTTTCAGCTTCCGTGCCTCCTTCCGAGCAGCTTTCCTGATCGCATACGCACTGTTATCTTTGAGCTTCTTAGTTGATATACTCTCTGTGTTGGATGGAGTGAGTGTGGCCACACCACCTTCCTCAGCTAACTCCTGTGCAGATTCTACACAGCAGAAATCAGGGCCCTGGACTTAATAGAGTACTTTGCAAGAGCAAGCGTCGATACAGAGCTGACTTCGCTTATTCCAGTGCTTAATCATCGGAAGCAACAATGGATCTCGTGAAACTCCCACAAACGCCATTAGAATCTCCCAAACAGAAATGAAGAAAAATTGAGCTTTAGTTGGTACTCACCCTCGCGCAAATGCTTCCTTGAGCATTTCTGGATTGCATCCACAGGTTCCTCTAAGTTTGAGTTGGGGGCAGCAGTTGCCTCTTCAGTTGCGCCCTTGCTAACCGGATTCTGAGTCTCCTCCACCCGTACAGACTTCAGAGCGTCCATCTTGATCGCTTGAATGCAACTCAGATTCATTTCTTTTGCCAAGCGGTCAATATCTAACACCTGATTTCAATGATTCAATATCCATATAGATAAATAGCCATTTCCTGTGTGAAGTCAACTCCTCTAGTCCTTGTACGAGAGCAAACAGATTGAAAATGTTTCGGAGCCAGGAAGTAGGAAGTAGGACATTCTCTAACCAACAGCCTAAGTTTCAAGATTCTCAAACTTCCTGCTCCACCGGGAGCTCCGTACCTTGTTATGTGATCGATCAAGTGCAATAACCTCGCCTTTATCACCCATAAGTGTAGCAATTCCGGTTGTCTTCCCACCTGGTGCAGCGCACATGTCCAAGATCCGCTCCCCTGGCTGAGGATCTGAATGCACAGATGAAACCACACTTAGAGATGATAAAAAAGAACACTGAGGAAAAATCAAATTCTTTCAGAGACTGTAACGAATGGGTGTACCAAGAACGTGGGCAGCAACAACACTCGGCAGATTCTGAAGAAAAATGTCACCAGTGAGTAACCCTGCAAACAGAAAAACTCGTCAATCCATGAGCGGAAAACCATGCTCAATCCCCAGACATTTCGATGCAGTGAAATAGTACCAGAAAATGGCGGAAGATCATATACTCGATTCACCATCTCAACTGCTACACCCCTCGTTTCTCTAAAAAGACTTGCTCTTGTCATCATGGCTCGACCGAGTCCTATAAACCACCCGCTCCGTTCCTCGTCCTTGAATTCTGCAGACACCGGCATTACTGGTAATGACAATCCGACCTCTGATGGTACCCGAAAATCTCGGCGTGAACTCGGTTATTCAACTACTCATTGAATTTGCGTACATACATGGGATCAACTTATTGAGGCAAATTATCATGAGGTAGAAGACCAATCTCACGTGACTTAGCATGCTCAGAAGAAAGCGTGGTGCCTCGGGTCACACCCACAAACCAACCCCCTTCTCCATCTGGCCGCTCCATGGCCACAGACACAGCGACAAGTTCATCCTTCTCAATACGACCGCTACACGCCAAAACGCCGGGCACAAATACCTTTACACAACATGAGAATATTGGATATGGTCTCAGCAATATAGAAGTGCAAATGCAAGGACAAGATAATATTGACTATCTTTCTGTTCACTAAGCAGGTTAGTTATGGTTAACTGGCGATTCCTGAGACGTGCATCGAAACATACGAAGTATACAAAAAGGGCAACGGATGACTAACTCATGGTGGTGTTGGCTTCCACATACATGGGCACCGCGAAGAACAGCTTCGGCGCATTTTCGGCTCACTACCACCTCCCTCAATGCTCCTCCCTCCCCACGGGCAGCTTCATAGTTGATGGAACAGGGACCTTTTCCTTTGACCATGACCACATTGTCCAAGACATCGTGCTGCGAGCACCCACCATTCTCCGGTGCCTCCACATCGCGATTATTACCAACCTGCTGTTGTGAAACGTAGTCACTGAGCTTCTTGATAACCTCTTCGGTGGTCGTTCGGAGAGTGTTGACTCGAACACACGAGGAAATCGAAGGACGACTGCAACCACAAGACTAATCACGTCAGTGCCACTTCCGACTCAAGTCGGTGCGTTCTGCATCTTGAGAGAAAAATCCTTGACCTTAAACCCTTCATGGTTTCGAAGTGGCGAGATCAGATATTCCCATTGTAAAACTGAGAGGCCACATATCATGTCAATGACATCACTAAAGAGAAAGAAACCTGGAAAAGAAAACTGCACAATGATTTCCCATCTTTTGCAGGTTCAATTTTGAGAAGAGTGAAAACTTCCGATTTCCACTCAAGGCGGAAAGGAGCTTGCTATGGAGTTATGAGCCTGGTGGTGTTGAGCATAAACTCTAAACCTTGAATCTTATCCATTCTCAGTAAGATAAGCTAAGAACGTATAAAGCAGGTTGGGCTTAAACCCTAAACCCTGAGCTCAATCCCTTGAAGCCTCTGACAAATCCCAGGCGTGGATGCATCACTTAAATCAAGACTCCTTGCATAGCATGCGGTTTGTCAACCCTAGAATCGGAAACCTGGGAGCTTCTCTCGAATATAATGCACTGTTGAAAGAATGAGGGGCTCTAGCATAGCACATAAAGTTGGTGGCATTGAGCATAAACCCTGATCCCTACACCTTGAAGCCTCGATTTGAATTTATGCAACCTACTGGACACATAGCGGGAAATTGCTCATTCGCTCCGATAATTAGCAAATTCCGATGAAAACTTACTTGAGAGCCTCAGAGATGCGGGCGAAGTGCGAGGAGCCATATGCTTGGCTGAGATACTGGTGCACTTGTGGATTCCACACCAGTCTGGGCTGATACGAAGCATGGATGACGGGCTCCTCCTGAGCGCCCTGCATCTTCTACAACCGAAAAATTCAATCTCCTTCTATTTCAGATTCTGCATCTGTGCCACGAATTTCCTCTTACTTGAGTTGAACAATCTTACTGATCAGTCAGTATCTTCGTGTCGGTCGTCCCAACTGTTCTGTTTTCGCGAAGTCGCGGACTTGGTGAAGACTGAGGCGGGACTTGGAGTCCAAGGCACTAAACCTGCACTTGTTGATGGTTAGAAAGGGTGTCAGCGCGGAAGAATTTTTATCAATCGCAAACTCCAGCCGATGCACTGGAAGGGGAGAAATGTTGAGTACTATTCTTGAATGTAGTGATTGATGCTTACGGTGCTCAGGACTTGGAGAGTTGTGGGTGTGTGCATTGGGTAGCTACTTCAGGTGGGGTCAGGCGAAACATTCTTGCACCCTTTGATTCTATCATTGAAAGACAAATTCTAGATCAGACAGCATCGATGCATATAGAAGTTTTTGTGAGTGAGAGATCCGGAAATGTTTACGTGAGGATGATAATGGTGTTGCTTTACATTCGTTGGGAGCTCTTACTCCTGGAAACCGCGAATCTAGGGTTCGCTTTCAGTGATATTCTGGCTATATAATCAGAAATCCAACTCTCCCAGACAGCAAGCAGCGTTTGTAGTCCAACGGTTAGGATAATTGCCTTCCAAGCAATGGACCCGGGTTCGACTCCCGGCAGACGCACATGCTGGAATAGCTCAGTTGGTTAGAGCGTGTGGCTGTTAACCACAAGGTCGGAGGTTCGACCCCTCCTTCTAGCGGTACTATTTTGGGACACTGCACACAAAGCGACGCGTAAATCGACCCCGCTAGGATTGACCTCTCCTATGCCGACTTTCGTACTTTAATTTTGCAGAAGACCCTCTGAAAAAGTGTAGACAGAATCCTACTGTAACCATACCTTATGAGTAGGCAATGAAACTTGCAGTCAAGAATAACTTCGTGGGATTCAGGAGACACAAACCTTCCTAGCATGTGTTCTTGATTCAACAACCAAAACGTCAAACTGAGAGATAAAAATACAGGATACGGCCCTCAAGTTATCAGCAATCGATACGATACAAATCCAGGGGCTGCATTCAGTGCACACACACAACAGACTCCACAATTTGCAGAATTTGCTTAAACTATTGGAGCACAAATTGCTTGAAATTATGGAGCACCAATTGCAAAAATGGAAACAACAATCATACTTCTTGATGTCCTGCAGTGCTAGGCGTTCCACATGGTCCTCCACCTCCTCGATCTCCCACTTTGGGTCTTCTATGGATCAGACTGAGGCGTCTATGAGCTGGTGGTGGATCAGTAGGCACCAAGGCTTCCAGCACTAACACTTCCCATCGCCCGCCAGAAGAACCGGGGAAGTATGGCGTCAACCATTTGTACTTCTCTGACACATCAAAACCATGTCACACAATCAGACACGCGCCCAGCAATCTATTCTCTTACATACACAGAAAATGAACCCTAAAGCCATCCCTCCGTGGGAAAATCAGACACTCGTGCCCTGCATTGAGTTGATAACATTTGTTCTTGTTCCATAAGCTCAAAATATTACAAGCTGAAGCAGCATAAAATCATCACTGTGAATTTGACAATGTCGCCATACCTTCATATCGGACAGCTCGGAGGTGGAGGTTTCCCTTGGCCAAGCTGCCCATTACAGGAAAGCTGCAATTTGCAGAGTTCCCCTCGCGGTCAACTCCCATGGTAGCCGCATACAGAGGACCCCGCTCAATATTTTCTCCCAGAACCGTTTTCAATTCAGCATCTGTGTTAGCCGTCTCCAACGCACTCCTAATCAATAAAATCTCGTATTCAGAACTAGTTAACGCTCAAACTAAGGTACAGCATAAGACCTATCTCAGTATCCAAAAATTGAGCATAAGTATAACCAACATGTGCAAGACCTTCGACGACATCAAGACAAGGAGAAGCAGTTAACTTTCACTATTTCATGAAAGATTCAGTATTTAACGACAGAGAGATAGCTACAGGGGCACATGAAAGTTACTCACTGACTACATTGCTGGAAGATAAGATAGTCGTCAAATATGCTCAACGCTCCGACTCCCGTCACGGCAAGTACCAGCGCCGACGTGAACTTCCTCCGAAAACTCATTGTTAGGTTTGAGAGTTTCTCCTACACAACCCCCCTGCCTTAACAGCAAAAGACCGGCATCATCGCTTACAATTCTCAAACTCACATTCCAGTGCACAACCAATTTGCAAAAAATAAATGCGTACAAGTCCTAGAATTATCAAATTTCACGCCCGGAAGGCACGATCACACAGAGCAGCATTTCATTCCGACCTAGAACATCCTCCCAATCTCCTTTCGAACAAATCCTATCCTCCTCAAACCAACAAGCGCAGGAGAAACCCTAAACCCTAGGTAAAGATTGTGACATGCGCTTCAATCTTCCTGTTACGCATTGCAATCATCGTTTACAATTCTCAAACTCACATTCCAGTGCACAATCAATTTGCAAAAAATGAATAAAATAAAATGCGTACAAGTCCTGAAGTTATCAAATTTCACGCCCAGAAGGCACGATCACACAAAGCAGCATTTCATTCCGACCTAGAACACCCTCCCAATCTCGTTTCGAACAAATCCTATCCTATCCTATCCTCCTCAAACCAACAAGCGCAGGAGAAACCCTAAACCCTTGGAAGATTGTGACATGATGCGCTTCAATCTTCCTGTTACGCATTGCAATTCAGAAACCTAATCCAGATTGAACTGAACCTTTGCTATGAATGTGACCGACACTCACAATTGCGCACTTGCTCAACATCCTGTTGTTTCAGCAATCCTCCTTCTCGCTGGAGAGAGTGCCTTCCTTGACCCTTGTCAATAGAGCAAAACAAAGTCTTATTATTTCTAGAAGATTGATAGAATTTGAAGAATGAGTTTCAAAAACTTGATTACGGACATGTAAAAGTTTGAAAAGTTTTTGTGAATGACTGTAAACTAAATTTGTACATATATTTTAATCATCTTATAGTCATGGATGTTATGTTTTGAAATCTTTTTCGTAATATGAAAGTTTGTGAAGGAATGAAAGCATATGTGAATCAAGTCATTAGGTGTTGTATATTTGGGCAAAATTGAACGTGCATCATGCAACTATATACTGAAACCTTTTTTGTGGTGTGTGATAAGTATATTTTGTTTGAAAGGTTGACTATTTGATCACTGTTACCTTGTGCAATGAATATTGTACAAGTTAAAAACCATTCAATAGATGTGAAAGAACACACAACTTGAATCTCGAACACAAAACTTGTATCATAACTTGAAAACACAATATACACATTCATTTTGAAAATTTGTCCGAAATTGATTAAAACGTAGAAACTTCGAAAGATCATCAAAAATTGAGAATTTACTTCTTTTTTTTTTCTTTCTTTGCTGCATGAGGAGAAGGTAGTAAGGCATGATCTCAGTGGTCCAGTTTTCAATCCAATAATATTTTACTTGCCTTCTTAATTGTTCAAAATTGGCCTTTGTCTTTGAATTTCAGCATACCTCAATGTGCACAATCAAGCATTTCTACAGGTCGTATGATAGTATAAATTGCATATACATGTTCTTAAATCACTTAGGAACAAGAATTTGAAGAGCCTCATACCAAAAATGATTTTTTGGCCGCCACAACATGTGAGACGGTAGTGTACATTGTGTCTGCTTTGTACGGTACGGCCCAGTATCCAGAAAAAGAGGGTGCTTTTTGAGACCCTTGATTTCTTCACCTCTCCACAAATCTTCTGAAAGGTACATTAGAGGTGAAATAATTCATTAGAATATTTAGAATATTTATTCATAGTGATGGTGGCTCACGTGCATACTCACTTTGAGTGCGTAATACATTAATTAATTAACCCCTAAATTTCCTTGTTGCAAAAAGGTCTAAGTCACAAAAATTGACCTTCCTTTAGATTACGCTCAAAAAATCTCAATAAAGCATTATTCAAAAGATTCAACCATAAGATCTCAAAGTTCACTTGACATTCTTCTCACATACCAAATTTGAACCGTTCATTCTTCCTCATTTGTGAGATTATAATGGTCAAAGTTGGCTGAGTTTTTCTCCTGCGGGAACCTCCAAAACCCTTCTCGGGTTTTAAGGAAAGTTAGGGGTTAATGACCCTTGTGAGTGAGGGTGCCACATGTTATGAAATCAAGGGAAAATGAATAAGTGAGAGTTAGTAAATTAGTGTGGGTTGGTGAATTAGTATGCTAACCCAATACCTTTTAGAATTTTCTCTACCCATAATTCCCACTCTACATACTTCCTCATCACCTCTGTATTAGTTCAAGGATCAGCATAAGTTCGAAAAACTTCTTTCTTGTTCTTAAAGCACCACCATCTATGTGATCCGTGCATGCCGTAGGCGCGCAAAATACTTAACCCCTAAATCTCCTTGTTGCAAAACGGTCTAAGTCACAAAATTTGACCTTCCCTTAGATTAAGCGCAAAAATCTCAATCTAAGAATTATTTGAAGGATTCAACCGTAAGATCTCAAAGTTCACTTAACATTCTTCTCACATACCAAATTTGAACGGTTCATTCTTCCTCATTTGTGAGATTATAACGGTCAAAGTTGGCTGACTTTTTCTCCTACGGGAACCTCCAAGACCCGTTTCGGGTTGTAAGGAGAGTTAGGGGTTAAACACAAACACCATATCTTTTGCAGGCCTACTCAAAATCCTTTGTTTCTTGTGTCTATTTTGTTCACTAAATACCTTCACTTCTCTCTTGATCTACTCATTTTAGCTCGTTTACAAATTGCGTAAATGTTATCAACATTAACATTAAATTGTTGTAATTTGTTGCTAGAGTGCTTTAGGATGGAGACAAGTAGAGATTAGGACGTGGACTACCACCTGAAAAGTGAATAAAAACAAATGCTCCACGTTTGTGGAATTAGTAGAGAGATGCGTATGCTCTTAGAGCATGCCTGGAGAAAGTTTGTATGGCATGATGAAGGGGGTGGCGGGGCATGACAGCGAGCCCGACCCAACTAGCGGGTGGCCGACGATCGAGCAGGTTTGCGGAAGCCTTCAAAGGGTCGCCACGAGGCACTCGTGGATCCGTTAATAGGAGCGTCAAATGTGAGAGAAGGGACTGTAAAACTTGAAATCATGATGAGGTACAATCCTAAGAACATCGACCCTCTTGGCCCGGTTACACATTTGTTGCGTAGGCTGGAATTCTCCCTGCGAACAAAAGCGACTCCGGCCTCCAACCCGAGCATGCCGTAAGTGCGAAGAGACCCTAAAAGTCACCCTTGGTAATACCTGCACTCTCCTACATTGAGGATTTTACGGTTAACCATCAAATACGGTCGGACTACCTAAAAGCGACAGGGAACCCAAAAGCGATCCATACCTCATTTGTAGATTGTGAAAATACAGATGTACCTCATTTGTATATAACGCAATTGGGTCAAATCTTACTTAGCACTTTGGAATTTTGTATAAATTTCACAAATGCAAATTACATGTTGCAAATTTTTGCAATCCTCCTGAAAACTTATTTCGAATGTGGTCATAATTTTATTTTGAACTTACTAGTGCTAAAAATAGGTCAGATCTCTTAAGGTGCTCTTAGGACACTCAATTTTAATCACTGCTGATCTCCACCATGATACAAGGAATCGAGGATGGCCACAGTGCCGAGCCATCACTACAAATGGACACAAAACAGCATGACAACATGCGACCTTTTCTTCATCTTTTAACTTGATCTCTGGTCTGTTAAAAGGATTCCGTTTGCACGCATTTCGAGGGCTAAGTATTTTGTCAGTTTGTCATTAAGTTGATAAGCATAGGTGTGAGAGGGCATCTGATCCACTGGCTTGCTGGCTTGTTCACTTCATGTGGCAATTGTAGGCTGAGTCAGGGACACCTTCACGAAAGTGCATTAACTTGGTGCAGTAGAGTCCAAAACACCAACACCGATAGCCTATCGCTATTCTTCGTGATCGAATTCTTGGCAGCTTCGGTTACAGCTTTCACTTGACTCCTTCCAACTTGCACGAACAATGACCCCGACTTACAGATTTGTGGGAGAAGAACTGAAGAAGAAGAATCATTTCAGGTGAGTTTGGTGAGAATCAAGTGTATGTTTGTTTCCACCACTCAGCATGTGGGTACTGTAGCAGTGCGAGACAGGGTTTGGGAAGTTTTTTGACTTTTACTGGCTAATAATAACCAAATAATAACAAACATTTCCCACACCCAATTGGTTTTTCACAGATCTCTTCCAGCAATTGCCTTATCTTATACTGAGAATATAAATTTATATGTGATTTTCAAAGGTTTTTAGCCGGTGGTTTCATGAATTGACTAGCCAATGTGCTGAATCCATTGTTTGATAATGAACTAGCCGTCGTGCTAAATTCACCGGTTGATAATGAACTAGCCGTTGTGCTAAATCCATCGGTTGATAATGAACTAGCCGTTGGTTCTTCCTCATCATTGGTGTGAGGCACCATAACTTGATAATTAACCCTCGCAAGTAGAAATGGACAAGAAGTGCCTGATGAATGAATTTGAGATACTTGACAATAGATAACAATTTTTCATCCAAAATCATCTTCCCAACCTAACAGTGACGGGCTCTGACGTTCTAGGGTTAATAATTTGGTACCTACTGGGCAAAACAATTGATGTGCCATTTTCCGAAGAATTGTGGATATAGTGGGTCAATTTTTGGGAAATTTACAAGGATGTTACCAATGCATGCAATTCTCATGCATGGGGAAAATCAGTAGAAATATAGAGCAAGTGCAATCATCAATTTTGGACTCTTCTACAATGAGTTACGAGTTTTTGAAGTTAAAATATGGGTGTTCCTAAGATGGTGCCTGTAATGTTAACAATGAGTACATGCTACTATTGCATGAGAAGCTATAATGTACCTCACACTGAAGATTACAAAGCTCCATTTTGAGACGAGCTTTGTTTTAGAGCACTCTAGTATACCTATACAACAAGGTCTTAAATTGGTGCAATAATGAATAAATATATTGTATTAAGGATATGAGAGCTGAAGAAGGGTCAAAGTTTTGTTATAATATCTTTTGATGTTTTGATGACTTCTTAAAAATTGCGGGAGTGTAAAACTTATATATTTTAAAATGTATGTTCAACTTTAAAGATGTAAGGTATCTTTTTTATAGGTGGATCAGTACGGATTTCTTCAACCAATTTTTGGATAATGTTGATGTGTTAATCTAGCTATTCTTATTAATTATCCAATTAAATAAATTACGTAAAAGTTTTAGATTACTCCACTCATAACAATAATAACTTCTATTCAGGTGTAATAATTTATCAACACATCAGTTTATCCTAACTACATTGAAATAGAGAGGAATTAATCATCTACGTACGTTGAGCTTCTGCACCACTAATTATAAACAATACAATCATTGCCATATGTGGTAAACTTATCACAACTTTAAATGAGCTTTTAGAGTTTAGTGATAGTTAATAGTTTGCTCTACTCAGACATTAATTGTCACTTAACATGAAGGTAAGAACACTCCATAATTTAAATTTCGCCAAGGAATTAGATAGAAAATAAAGTGACACGTGTTATTGTAAATTTACATCACATGATTAACCCAATATACTACCCCTTGTAAGTTGTATTTCATCAATCTCTTCCAAATATGTTCAGACCGAGCTAATGTGGTACATGAATCTTAACCCCTAGAGGCCCGAGGGGTTTGAAGAATAAAATAGATGTGCTATAAAATGAATTTTTCAACCCTTGTGATGTGGAGCTCAAAAGATAGTATAAAGACCTTAAACCTTGAATTAGATCTATATGGTTAAATTTTCTAAAATAGGTTATATTTGTTTTTATGATTACTTATAATGAGTCAAACTTCAAAAATCAATATAAAATGTACTTTCTCTTGTTCGTAGTTGGAAAATTGATATGATTGGCTAAAATCACATATTATATGATAAAATGGAGAGTACACTAAGAAAACCTTGTCATGTTTGTGTTTGAAGGCTTATTGTGAACGATTCATAAATCCAAACAAGGTTTTGTAAACTGGATGTGGCTCCCAACTCACCAAACTTCTAGGATGTTAAAAAATCCCCAAAAAATATCTTTTTAAATCCTGGTACACCTCCTCAAAATTCGGGATCGACCATAAAATGGTTGATTGGGCTCTTAGAATTAACCGTTGAATGTAGGTCACGTGTATATTAGTAGTAGACCAAGACGTAAACCCTCGAGAGGGGGAAGTAGTACTGTTCCAATTTCCCCTTGTCCGATGATCATCGGGATATTAGCATTACAAACGGACACTTCATTCACGCCGCCTCCTTAGAAAGGGACCGAAGTTTCTATCTATCTATCTAGACCAAGACCAACTTTCTCATGTAAAAAAATGAACTAAATTCGTTATCACTAATAAAAAGCGTAAAAAATTCATTGATTGTGATAAATACTTATCTCTCAAAAGACATGCTAAAGTTCTTCAATTGTGGCAATTATGGGTGGCTCTACCGTATTCCCAAAGTCCATAAAATCTATTAAGGTACTGTACCGTATTGGTCCAAAAAGGGAGTGGGTCCAAAATCCACAAGGGGGGGTTGAATTCGGAAATCTAGGCAACATGGGGCCAAAGGCCAAGTAGTTCAAGCAAGGCTCCAAAACATGAGATTCCCAGGGAATAATGGTTTTCACCAACCCTTGAACAATCTAGACATGTCACTGGAATCATCCACAACTTCACGGAGGAGTGTCTCATGTACCCATCCTCACTAAATTTGTAAATGAATAAATAAGAACACCAAACTCTTGTAGGCTTGGCGTGAACAAAAATGCCCGTTCGACCTACCCTTGATGATATGCCCACAGGACATAACAACAATGACTGAATTTGTATCCATATCTTCGTTAGGCTTTGTTGCATGTTTTTGAAAATTTAGTGACTTTTTTTAGTAAGAACAAATATAATATCTAAATCAAAGATATGAAGAAATTATGTTTTTTTTTTTTTTTTTTTTTTTTTTAAAATTAAATTTTAAATTTTAATACAAACCAAAGGTAATCTTTTATTTGTATGATTATTTTATTTTATTATTATTATTATTATTTTATTATTATTTTGTTTTTTTTTGTTTTTTTTGTTTTTTTCCCCGGGATTTACGGAAGCAGAATTGCTTGTGGAGGTATTGTACAAGTGGTGGAGATTTCTCAACAATGAATAAAACTTGCAACCTCAAGCAACAAGAATCTTATGGATGCCACACCGGTCGTTTCACACCAAAAGTAACCTTAAATTTGGACTATATGGAGGGCTTTAAGGTCCAGAAGAAACCCAACATCGATTTTAAAATTTGATTGCACTTGCTTATCAACTAAATTAGAAAATAAATCCTTTGGTTTTGAATGCATTTTAACAAGGAGAATTCAAAGAGGAGCCTTTGATTTCTGAACTCTTCAACGAGTAATGAAGCGATGGCAGTTAGCAAATTACAAGACCCATATGCGAACCCACAACTCCAAAACCCCTATGGGAACCGGCAACCCCAGAACCCCTATGGGAACCCACAACCCCAACAATAGGTTCACATACAAGAATGAACAAATATGATAAAGGAGAGAGTTTTGAGAGTGATACTATTCTTTTTGAACTTTTCCATTAACTCCCACTAGAACAAAACTTACAAAATCCATGATCTTTGTTCCATACATTTTGTCGATAATCTTATGATGAACATATTGGTAAATGATAAGTACTTCTACCATATACAACTTTGTTCCATACATTTTGTCGATAATCTTATAATGAACATATTGGTAAATGATAAGTACTTCTACCATATACAACGGTAGGTGTTTACGTATTTTGGGCATGTTTCCAAGGATTTGTGGACTTTTTGATCACACGAAGCCCAAGGGTTTGGTGTGTTTCTTCTTCCACTTCTTCTACCATATCTTGCAAAAAACAGAACATACTTAGGCGCTTGATCCCCATAATATCCATCGACCCCCAAATTAGGGAGAAAGCATAAACAACCAAAGGAACAGATAGATAGAAACTCCGGTCCCTTTCTAAGGGGCCGGCGTGAATGAAGTGTCCGTTCGTAATGCTAATATCCCGATGGCCACAGGACAAGGGGAAATAGGAACACAAAAAAGCAAAGAGAGACGGTGTCATAGGAATGCGTGTGCCAAGGATTTAAATTATGAGTAGAAAAAGAAAAAAGAGAGAATGTAAAGAGCAGGGGCTCCTGGAATCCCTGGATCCAGTCAGGGGACTAGGGAACACAAGGAACAAGTTCCCCTGTGACTCGGGAACAGAGGAGACGACCCTCCTACCTTCATCTCCAAGCCCTGCAAGGCTAACCTGCATTCAAGCACCGTAACCTCTCTTTTTCGTGTCCACATTTGATCGCGAGCGCTTCTGCTCCAGCTGCTGCGTCTGTTCGGCCGCCTGGCTGTGCGTTACCTCTTTCTATCGCACTTTATCTCGTTCGATTCTGTAATCTGTACCGTTTTTTCTTGACCAGTTTTGCTGTCGCTCGACTGCGCTTGGATTCCGCTCCCGTTCGGTGTTTGGCCGCCCCTCGATTCAAGCCTGCGCATTCCCCGTGCCAGGTTTGTGCAAATTCGTCGAGCTTTGTTCCATTTTTACTTAGTCTGCTGTTGAGTGTTGGCGCTTGTGACGCGGACAGGAGCCTTCGCAGGGTTTGTGTCGGCGATCTGTGTTCGTTCTCAATTGCGGAATGTTCTTTTGACGATTCTCTTTGAAAGCGCTGTATTGTCGCCTTGTTGCAATCGGCCTTCGCGTGTTTTTTTCCTTGGGTTCGTCCGATTGGTGCACGCTTGTGTGTTTGTCGAAGTTGACATTTTCTTGGACGTGTTGTGTTGGATTGAAGAATGAGAGATTTGGATCCGAGAGCTTTTAGTTTGTGTCTGGTTTTAAGGTCGTGACCTTATTCATGAACGTATTGGAGTGTTGAATTCTTGAGCTTGTGATTGTCGATTTCGGTCTTTTTGTGTTGTTTCAAGCAAGTTGTGTTGGATACGTGCCTTGTTTTCTTGGTGGCACTAGAATTAGGGTTTTTTTTATTAGTAAGGAAATGTAGCTGCATTGGAGCGTAGCTGATGCGAGTATTACTGAAATGCTGCAGGCCAGTATGTTTCGCGTGGTGACGTTTTAGTGTGATCAACTTCGAGAGCTTTCACTTTGAAGAATCTGATAAGTATGGCAATAGTGTCCGCATCTAAGAACCAGTTTGTTGGTGTATCTTGGTTGATGCTTTCTATTTGGAGCGCTTGCACCGAACCTTAGCACAGGCTGTGCTTCTACGGGGACAGGTTGATAGTTATGAAGTAATCTGTGAACAGCCAGTTCTTTGCTGATATCTGGAATTGGTGGAGATTTTAGGGTTTAGTGCAGTCGAGCCGGCAGCGAGGGCGTGGTGGTCTTTGTAAGATTGCTGAAAGGGAAAAGCCTTAGAGTTTCAAGCACGGGCTTCATCACGGAGTTCTTAAGACGCAGATCCTGCAGAGAAAGTAACGGAACGGGTGTTGTTGGTACTTTGTATCATTGTGTATACTTCACGGGATTCTGGCCAAATCGTACTCTCTGGCATCTGCCCCAGGACTTGGGAATTACAGGTCGGATCCGATATGGACGACTTTGATAAAGCAATTCTCTTTGGTTTTGATCAGACTGGGGCTGTGAGTGCTCAATTGAAGGTTCAAGCAGCGGCTTACTGTGAACAGGCCAAGCAGGCTCCCAATATCTGTCAAGCATGCGTCGAAAAATTTAGGCTTTCTCAATACCCTGAAGTACAATTTTGGTGTCTTAAGACACTGGAAGAAGTAATGCAGCAGCGGTATAGGAATTTAGAATCCCAAGAACGGCTATTTATTCGGTCATCGTTGATGCTGGCCTTCTGCAATTATAATCTTGATGATCCATCGGTGAGTGATCATGCAATTTCTATGTCATCTCGTCCAATTTACGTAAGAAACAAGTTGGCGCAGCTTATTGTGATCCTTATCTACATTGAGTACCCTGCGGAATGGCCATCAGCATTTCTCGATATGCTCAACGCCCTGGGTAAAGGATCCGTGGTTGTTGATATGTTTATTCGTGTTTTCAACGCGCTGGACGAGGAGGTGATCAGCTTCGATTTTCCAAGGACGCCGGAAGAGTCTGCTGCTGCGACACGAATCAAAGACGCAATGCGGCAGCAATGCATATCTCAAGTCGTGGCTGCTTGGTATAGTTTGATCGTCATGTACAAGACTCCGTCACCTCAACTGGCTGCCCAGGTATTAGAAATGATGCAGAAGTACGTTGCATGGATTGACATTGGCCTGGTCGCCAACGACCGATTCGTGCCCCTGCTTTTCGAGTTCCTTGTCTCATCTCACGAGTGTCTGCAACTTCGAGGGGCAGCTGCTGAGTGTCTTCTAGCGATTGTATCAAAGAGGATGGACGCTTCTTCAAAACTGGCTCTGCTTCAGCAGTTACAGGCAGGAAAGGCTTGTAGCACGATTATGGAAGCGCAGGAGCCTGAATTTGCTCTGAAGCTCACATCCTTGTTGACTGGGGTTGCATCTGAAGTTCTAGAATGCAGTAAAAAAATAGAGGTGAATGGAGCTTCCGAGCAGACTTTGGCCTTGACCGAGATGGTGACCGCTATGCTCGATGAGGTTTTGCCACCGGTTTTCTACTTCATGCAGAATGGAGACGAAGACATGTCCACTACCACGTTCCAGTTCTTGAACTCATACGTGTCTCGAATGAAAAGCTCTAATTCAGTAAGTGGGAAGCAGGCTTCTCACTTGAATCAAATCCTTGCTGTGGTCTTCACTCGCATGCGGTTTGATTCTGCATACGAGGATTCACTAAACGAACCTGACAAGTCGGGGATAGAGGAAGAGGAGCGTATGCATGAATATCGAAAGGAGATCATGGCTTTGTTCAGAAGTATTAATCGCGTGGCTCCAGAAGTGACGACAGCCTTTGTGAAAAATACATTGGCCAGAGTACTTCAGGATTCGAATGCCGAGTTTCAAGATGTGGAGGCTGCTATAGTCCTCCTTCATTTACTAGGTGAAGGCGTGACAGAGGAATCTATGAAACCTGGTGGTGGCTCGCTTCAAGAGATGGTTGGGGCATTTTTGTCGACGTCCATTCCCCATCACTCTCACCGCCTTATAGCTATGATATACCTAGAGACTATTACAAGATATGTGAAGTTTGTACAATATCATGGTGATTATACACCTCGTGTTATAGCAGTCTTTCTGGATGCGAGAGGCATGCATCATTCTAATCCCCAAGTGAACAGCCGGGCGAGTTACCTCTTTATGCGTTTTGTCAAGGTGCTGCGTATTCAGCTGGTGCCATACCTGGATAACATTCTTCAGGTACTCACTGCTTACCGTAGATTCTTGTTTGATAGAATTCGCTAGACTTGAAGGTTTTCTTTTGTTCTGTTCGCCGACTTTTTAGTTTTTTCCTCCATTTCACTACTTATCAACTAAACTTTCCAATTTCTTTTGATCCTTTCAGAGTTTGGAGGATGTATTGTCTGCTGTTACATCAGTGAAGCCTGTGCTCAAGAAGGACGTGGATGAAAGAAGCTATGCGTATGAGGTGAGTTGGTCATTGTATGCATCATCTGAATAGTGATCACTGTTGGTGCACTTTCCTGTATGTCGTTTATGCTTATCAATCACGAAGTTGTATTCGGTGAATGTTATTCTGAACTATGGTTTGTTGGGTATGCAGGCAATTGGTTTGTTAATCGGCATGGAAGATCTTTCGGTTGATAAGCAAGCGACCTTTCTGTCTGCTCTTTTGGTTCCTCTTTGTGGACAGGTATGGTTTTTACGCTTGCTATGCTGCAAGCGTAAATTTTGGATCGATAAGTTTCTAGTCGGTTCTCGTGGCAATAAGATGATATGCAGATTGGTATACGACGATAGCCATATTGCTTATCCATTTGTTTGGAGGCCATACCCTCCATAATCATATTGGTTGACTATGATGTCAGGTTGAACCACCTAGTGTATCGTACTTACATGTCGCAAACACCATATGTGCATTTTGTCGGCAGAAGCTGTTAGTAGTCTTGAGATGCTCCATCGCAAGCAGGAGGTACAGCACTTATTTACGGCTCATTCTTTCTTTTTAGGTGGAGGCGATCTTGCGCAGTGATGAAGTGAAAGGAGATCCCGTGGGATCTACTCCTGTCACTACAGCTTTGCAGCAGATAATTATGGCTATTAGTTACCTGGCTAAGGTAAAGCTGATTGTTTTCGTGTCACTTATAAGTGGGTGCCTACAAAGATGTCCTTTCGCCTGTTATATGAATCAGGTGTTGTTGCAACCGCAAGTTATTTGTATAATCAACATCTGTCCATGACTTCAAGCTCTTAAGGAAGCGCTTCACTTCTGCGAATCTGATCCAGGTTGGACTTTTGTAATGTGGACAGGGATTTGGAGAGCATCTTGCAACCAATGGCAGACCAATGATTGGTAACATGTTTCAGCAGGTTAGTGATTGATTTGGGGATTTTTGTTCACATACTTGTTGCATACGGGTATCTCGAAGCATGATAAGTTTGCAACCCGTTAGTGCTAGATAAATTTGTTCACATCCTCTTATTGGTTCTCTGTTATAAGGTCGAAGCTCCTAAACTTTTCTTATTATTGACACACTCTAAGTAGATAGACGTTGACCTACCTGTTTGTGTGCCCAGACTCTTGATGTTGTCCTTCGGGTCATTCCAGTATTTCCTAAGAACAAGGTCCTCAGAAGCAAGGTAAAGGACTCTTTTGAGACTGGTTGTCTTATCAGTTGGTGTGTTGTTAGCTACCAATTTTTGTTGTTACATTTTTCAGCGATAGATTCATTTTATTTTCTGCTTGTCGAGGTACTCTGCCATCGCATTGGAGCCGTTCGTAGAAGTTGTTAGGAGCTACTACATCAATTGCTTGGCTATCGAACTTTTTCACACTTTTCTTCTTCTGATATGGCCATACGCAGGTCACTTCCTTTCTTCATCAAATGGTGGAAACATTAGGCAGTGCAGTCTTTCCAGCTCTTCCAACAATAATTCAGCAGCTGCTTACTGAGTGTGAGGTACGATTTCAGGACAAAAGCACTGGGATCACATGGCTTCAGATGGGAGCTATAAGGGATATAATGAGCAGATTTTGACTGCACAAACAATTGTTTCTCGCATCTCTTTTTGATTTACTATACTTCGTTCACGATTGAGATAACTCGGAGTTTCTTTGTTGGGATGGTTTCTGAAAGTGTAGATCTTCTTGTGGCAGCCGAAAGACCTTGTAGAGTTTATTCAACTGATTAACCAGCTCATCAACAAGTTCAAGACTGGAATGTTGGATATTCTACAAGAGATTTTTCCTTCTGTTGTTGGTCGAGTCTTTGCCCTCCTTCCTCAAGACAGTTTTCCTGAAGGACCTGGGAGTCTTACTGAGGTTAGCATACTGTACTTACTATTGGTTATGGAAGTACTTTTTGGTACTTGTGTACCAGTCTTAAAGCTGCTGTACTTTTTCTGGCATTAATATTTTCTGTTACACGGTTTTTGAGAGCAATTAGTTGAATTGAAGTCCAGAAGCAATTCCCAGTTCCTTCTGACGAATTGCTAGAGTTCTGCTGTAGTTCACTTAGCAACATGATTGACATTTTTTGAAACCGGCTCAATTGCACCTAAAATTAAACGGAAAGTGCTCGCGGCTACTATTTTTACCGGATTTTTCGCTCAAAATGTTTCAGGAAGTTCGCGAGTTACTTGATCTGCAGAGAAACTACTTTCTTCTATTACATGCAATGACTACCCAGGAGCTTTCCTCAGTGATGCTATCCCAGCAGAGTAGTCCATTGCTTCAAAATATCATCGGTCTACTGTTGGATGCCTCGTGCAACCACAAAGACGTCCTTGTTAGAAAGGCGAGTATACTGCTCCGGTACCTAGTCATGAGGCATCGCATTCCATTGTCACTATGATGATTTGCTCGTGATTTTGGGTGCTTCTCTGAATTTGGTTTATGCTCTTTCTATTAACATACGAAACCATCATGCAGATTTGCGTCCAGGTTTTCAACAAACTTATCGGCGATTGGTGCGGTGCTAGCCAGAAGGATGAGAAGGTTTTGTTTCGAAGTTCGAATAATTTGTTTTTTAGCAATTCGGGCAATCAGCATTTGATGTAGCATTTGATCAACATAACAGCTGCAGCGATTGTGGCGCAGACTTTATATATGTTAAATTTTTTGTCAGTCATGCTCTCAGCCTTGACTTGTCATTGAAGTCGCTTGAGCAATTCTGACAACAAAGTGCCTACTTTCAGGTGCCTGGTTTCCGCCAGTTTTTGGTGGAGAGATTTGCGGCAGAGTGCTGCATCTACAAAGTTTTGGAACCCTCGTTCAATTTTCGAGATGCAAACACTGTAAGTTCGCACTGACCAGGTGCTACATCAAATACATCACGATAGCTCTGCTTACAAGTATCTGAGAGTAAATATCTGCATTCTTTTGCCTCGTATTCTCGCGGTGCATCGGAAGCCACTGTACTGACTAGTACTCTCCTGGTTCAGGTTTCTCTCTTCGGTGAAGTAGTAATAGCTCTTAAGCTTTTGTATGAGAAGTGTGGAAACGATTTACTGATGCATCTGGCAACAAAAGTGCTGCCTGCTGTGCATTGTTCTCCACCTTTAGCTGAACAATTTTGCCTACAAATTCAGGTACGACATGCTTGTCGAAAATAATATCGATGTGACATCTTTTGACCTTGAATGTGTTGGTAGAATTTGGACTTAGAGACCCCCTCCCCCCCTTCAGACTCTAACCATCAAGGGAGGAAATCAGCTACATGTTTATCAACATTTGTCTTGCTTTACATTCTTGCTGCAGTTTCTTGTGATGATGATCTTCTGATGATCAATGCAGAACTCCGATGCGAAGGAGCTGAAAACATTATATAAGTCTTTCATAGAAAACCTAAGGCCACAACAGCAACAAAATGGTCACGCTTGGAGAAGATAGCAGCAGAGGTTTAGCGGTGTGGAGTTCAAGAATGGATACCCGTTAGGCACTGAAGGCATCAACTGCATGCATCATCTTTTCAACAGAAGCCAATTTGATGCAAGAGGTTTTGTCTGCCGCATGGCCTCGACGAGGGTGTGGTGCGTATTTGCAGGACTTGAGCAAATGCTGAGAACGTGGTGCAGAAAGCTCGACATAGAATGGAGGTATGAAATCGGTATTAGAAGTGGGTGGGATATATAACGACAGTGAAGTTCGGCAACTTTTCAATCAGAGGCCTTGAGTTCTTGTGTACTTTCCGGAACTTGCTTGACGTTAGCACCCGAAAGCTATTCTAAGCATATCCTTTTCTACTGCTATTTTGCAGAGCCTTGCAATTGTGGAGAAGTGAAAGTGAGCATTTTCTCTGAAACTCAGGGAAAATGAGTTTTGTTAGTAGTGTAATTCCCGCTGTTGTAGTTTTCTAGCTGCTGTGCTGCATGAACTGTTGCAGTATTTGGTAGCTCACATATTTCATAGGCGGTCATTGTTGGCCAGGATGTGGACCTGTGCTGTTTGTGGTGAAGTTTTTGATAAGAAGGCGTAATGGAACGTCTGCATTATAACTCGCCTCGTTTTATATGTGCGCTATAATAAAAAAATGCGAACACGAAGGTGGTTAGCCCACTTCGTAAGTAGAGTCGCTTTCTTTTTTGGATCAGTTCAACTTCTGATCCTAAAGTATACGTGCAACTGTACTGAGTGCGTTTCTTCATCTGCCCAAGCTCTGTAATAGACTGTCTTTTATAGTGCAGTAAATGTCTGATGTGCACTTTGAGAAACCTATTCTTCCTATTTGGCATTCTTCACTTGGCCTCTTACTGGGAATTTATCCAAATGGCATTGGATGTAGTACATCCAAGACGTCTACAGAGTGGTTTCTATGTGGGGTAACTAAACTTGTCGGTAACGCCGAGCTGGGTTTGAAATACGATAAAATTCGCAAATCTGAGAATCGACATGCTCATCATATTGGATTTTTTCATCCTTGGCGTTTGCTTCTCTCAACCAAAAACATTTTGAAGCTTCTTAGGAATGTTTTCTGCCGTCAATTTTGCAAGATATCAACAAGAGACTACTTTTATTGTGTATTGTAGCGCCAGTCTCATTACCAAGAGAGTCCAGCATCATAAGTTTCACATGGGAGTATGATGTACCTTTCTTACCATGCGAGCAATAACAAGGTTTGAGGATTTAGAAATACTTACTATCGTTCTTACTCAAATAATTGTGGTAGTATATAACATCAACAAATATTCACTCTTTGTAATGATAAGATAACCACTTCACACAAATATCACTCATTACTATACAATCATTTATCATAATGATAAGATAACCGCTTTACATAAATACTACCCACTACAATACAATCATTTATCATATATGGTACCTCCATTTGATATACTTCTTAAGAGTCAAATTTTGGATCCACACCCCAAGAGAATTATTTGTCACATAAGGACTTCATTGTGGTAGTAAAGATAGTATTGTAGGGGTATATGAAAGAGTCCGTGTTCAAAAAACAATACATATTCTGATACTCACGAATGAAGACAAAGGCCAAATTGAGAGCCAATTTTTGTTTGTAAATTTTGTGTTGTACAACCTTGCTAAGCTTTGAACATTTAGGTTCAAAGTTAGAAAAATTCTTTTTTTTTCCATGTTGTAGAATGGCAAAGTAAAATTTTGGGGGCCAAAAAAACCCATTCTTAGTAGAAAAATTGATACTTTGTTCGGACCATTAATTCACAATGTTTTTCCCTTGGTATCAAGAATGGAAGATTTACATTCAAAAATTCGAATCAACTACAACTTGAATGAGTTGACTTAAGGTACTTTTTCCCCTTGACCCCTCACCCAAGCAGACAAGCCAAGGGACCATAAATGCTAATCCAATTAGGGAGACACGATGAATGAAGAAAGGAGATGGATGACGCGATTCATCCATCCAGAGATGCTGAGAGCACGCAGCGTTTCGCGCGAAAGTGAGTATTTCCAGCAACGGAGAGCGCGAGCGGCGCCATCGCCAGATAAACCTCCGATGCGGCCAGGCGCGCTACTCGATTCCACTCCACGCCGGATCCAGATCGTCAACTCATTTATCGGTGCGCACCTCATCACCCCAGTTCCTTGAAGTTTCGGAGCACACCATCTCATTCATCATCACCCGCACTGCTATTCCCCGCGCACTCCTCCTCGGCCGGCTTGCTGCCTCCCCCCACCTCCTCACGTCCGCCATTTTGCCCTCAAGAATGCAGACTTGATTCCTCGCTGGTGGCTGCACCGCGCCGATCTAAGGTAACCCCTTTCACCCTTCTTGCTACTTCCAGTATCTGAGGCGTCGTTGTAGTGGTTTCTCATCCTAGCATCGGCAAATCAAACGATTCTCTGTTTTGAAACTTTCATTTTCTCACTCAATGTAGGACCTCTATTGCGAATGTGGGGTTTAAGTCTTTCTTAGGCGGGGCCATTTTCAGTCCGTATTTGAAACAAGCCTACGAGGGCCGAGGTAGATACTAGGGATTGGATCAGGTCGTGAGAGCTTGTGGGATGTCGCCTACTGTGCCACGATTCTAATGCGGAAGCTTGTGCTTAAGAATTTAGCCTGGGGTTTAACGATCCGTAGTCGTAAGGCGATGGGGTATATCACTTCGGGAAATCTTGAAGCTCGTTTTATGACTGTTCTTGAACGTGTAGCAAGATCGGGATTGATGGTGATGCATTTGTCGGTAAGTGGCGATGGTTGGAATGATTGAGTCTGTCGGTGATTTTGTAGGGTGGCGAAGGCGATCGACCTTGTTGAGATTTAGAGATCATGGGGAACTCGAGCGGGAGGCCGCGGAAGTCTCGGATGAATCAGGCAGGTTCGCAGGATGCACGCCAGAAGAATGAGAGCGTGCACTCTCAGTCTGGCGGCAGCAGCCATGGCGGAAGCAGTTACGGCGCTTCAGTGCAGGAGAAAAGCTTCACTCCGTCGGCGCCTCGTCCACGACCAGCCCTTAAAAGTGTAACGTCTGGGCTGTTGGGGAAGCCTCTGGTCGACATTCGCAACACGTACACATTGGGACGTGAGCTCGGCCGCGGCCAATTTGGCGTGACCTACTTGTGCACCCACAAGGAGACGGGCGAAGTGCTCGCGTGCAAGACCATCGCCAAGCGCAAGCTCACCACCAAGGAGGATATCGAGGATGTCAAGCGGGAGGTTCAGATCATGCATCATCTTTCTGGCACGCCCAACATCGTTGAGTTGCGGGCCGTGTTCGAGGACAAGCACTCTGTCCACCTGGTGATGGAGCTTTGCGCGGGCGGGGAGCTTTTCGACCGCATCATTGCCAAGGGGCATTACAGTGAGCGCGCCGCGGCCGAAGTGTGCAGGGTAATTGTGAACGTTGTACACCGATGTCACTCACTGGGCGTGTTCCACCGCGACTTGAAGCCCGAGAATTTCCTGCTCGCTAGCAAAGACGAGGACGCGCCTCTTCAAGCCACAGACTTCGGTCTATCAACGTTCTTCAAGCACGGCGAGGTCTTCCAGGACATTGTGGGAAGCGCGTACTACGTGGCGCCCGAAGTTCTGAAGCGGAGCTATGGGCCCGAAGCCGATGTCTGGAGCGCGGGTGTGATAGTGTACATCTTGTTGTGCGGAGTTCCTCCATTCTGGGCGGAAACAGAGCAAGGCATCTTCGACGCTGTGCTGAAAGGCAAGATCGATTTTGAGGCGGACCCATGGCCTAAAATCTCGGATGGGGCGAAAGACTTGGTAAAGAAAATGCTGAACTCCAATCCAAAGGAACGCCTGACGGCGCAGCAGGTGTTGGACCATCCATGGATGAAGGTGGACGGCGCGCCGGACGCGCCGCTCGACAATGCGGTGCTGACCCGACTGAAGAACTTCTCAGCAGCGAACAAGATGAAGAAGCTGGCGCTGAAGGTGATCGCCGAGAATCTATCGGAGGAAGAGATCGTTGGGTTGCGGGAACTCTTCAAGGCGATTGATACCGACAACAGCGGCACGGTGACGATCAACGAGCTCAAGGAGGGGTTGCTGAAACAGGGGTCGAAGTTGACGGAGTCCGATATTCGGAAGCTGATGGAGGCCGCGGACGTGGATGGAAATGGCAACATCGACTTCAACGAGTTCATATCGGCGACAATGCACATGAACAAGACCCAGAAAGAGGATCATCTAGTGGCTGCGTTCCAGCACTTCGACACGGACAACAGCGGCTACATCACAGTGTTCGAGTTGCAGGAAGCGATGGAGAAGAACGGCATGGGCGACGCAGAAACCATCGAAGAGATCATCCGCGAGGTTGACACTGATAATGATGGCCGCATCGACTACGACGAATTCGTGGCCATGATGCGCAAAGGCAATCCCAGCACTGACGACGGCGACAAACTCAACAAGCCTAGACACAGATAGTCTCACATGGAATCAAGAGCTAGCCGCTTCCAATTTTTACTGCACGTGCGATCCAATTCATCTATTAGCTTATTGTGCAGGCGAAGAGATGTGCAGTAACGTAGGCACCGATTTATACTCACCAGACATGTTTACACAAATGCAATTCATATAATCGTGACAGGGTTAGGCCCCTTTCCACTGACTATTCCATCATCTATATACATTCGAATGCTAATTCTCGTCATTATCAAGCTGGGTTACAGTCATCAGGTAACCCGAATGAATCACACTAAATTTCTTTGATGCAGCGTAAGTAGAGATCAATCATTTGGGCATCATGAATCTCCTTCGTACTGTACATGCAAAGTCAAAAACTAGGCAATCCAGAAGTATCAACCGCCTAAAACCCTCAAATTGAGGTTTCGGTTCGATGAAGGTGCCAATGCAGCGGCTGAGCTTACGAAGCAGCAGGATCAGAAGTCGCGCGGTCTTTCCGGATGATATGTACACCGTATGCGGTAACCTTGAAGTTGGGCGCGTGCAGAAGCCTAGGGGTAGCAGATGTAGATGAAGGCAAGAAGTAGGCTTTGAGGCACTTGGGGTGGATGTTGAAGTTGCAAGAGTCGCAACAGAAGCCGAGGGCACCGCCGAAGTCCAGGCACACCGCGCACACGTAGCTCTTCCCGTGAAAAGTCGCATACACGCGCGTTCTGAGCCGGTGGGGGTGCAGTGCGGTACAGAGCGGGTCACGTGGGAGCAGAGCACACGACGGGTGCAGATCGAACTTGCAATTGGTACAATGATACAGCCACGCGTTCGTGGGCATGCGCTCATCGCACAAGTCGCACTGCAGGTGCCTCGGCGGGTACGGCGACTTCTGCAGGAGCTTCAGCGGGTACGGGTGAAAGCTCGTCCGGATCTTGTCCCGCAGCTTGGCGCAGCTTGCATGCACGTCGAAGTCGCAGAGCTCACATCTGTAACTCCACTCGCAATCCGCCAGCGAGCTCCTGCACGCATCGCACAACTTCTTCTTGCCCACCCTCGAACTACTAGCAGTAAGCGTCAACGGATGCGGGTGCTTGCAGCTCCGGAGTGTAGGCTGTAACGTACAACACTGCGGGTGCAAATCATACTTGCACGTCCTGCAGTGATACGTTGGCCCTTCGCCCAACTTGAAGCACAAATCACAAACAAAGTTCCGGTTGTCGTATGGCGCCTCGTCGTGGAGCACGAGTGGAACTGTCGGGTGCAATCTGCACGTCAATCTTGCCGCATCGCTACTCCCCGCCATTTCTCACTACATCGACAATCCCAATCTAACTACTTAAAATTCTACGATCCAATCAACTGTGAAACCCTAAGCTCGTTAAATGAGCTATCCCAGTCGATCCTAATAACCCACTTTCATGAGGCGGACCAGATTCAGAATCTGTTCTGTAGACTAGTTTCCTACCCCAGAGTTGCTTTGTAGCTATATCAGCACGCGATCGAGTAGCTACAGGCAAAGAGAGCCATCACCACCAAAGTGGAAATGCGTGGTGCAAAAACCGTGTCGATCACGTCGCCGACAACACGCTTCTTCTTTCCCCAGTTGCAGCTATATAGCAAGCAAGCTAGTGACGCTACAGTGGCGATGGAGCTAGTGGGTACCGAATCGGTGCAGCAACAGCAACTGGGATGGGTTGGGTTTGCACAAGGCATTGGGGACATGCTCCTCCTCGTCATCAGATGATGAGACGGGGAATGACACTTCAACAAGGCTTTGGGGTGAGTGTGTAGGCGCGCGGCTGGGGCCACCGCATGCGAGTTGCCGGCCGAATATTATGGTGGCCATGCTGCTCTTGGCCGCCTGGCCCGTGAGCGCGCTCAATTTTATTCTTGTTATACTCAAAAGGCTGGTGCCTGGTCGTGCCCTAAGCGACGTGTGGCCGCCATGTTTGCATGACTGCGTCAACAACGATAGGGCTCCGCATATCGATGCAGCAGCATCACTGTGTTTGTCTGCTCTTGTTCTCATCATGCTTCTCCTTCTCAAGGTTCCCACACATGCCCAAATGCAAAATAATACTCCCTCTGTCCCATTATTATTGTCCACGAGGTTCTCTCAAACCAACCTACTTTGGGAGATAGATATGAGAGAACCTACTCAACAATTACAATGGGACAGAGGGAGTAACGTTCGTCCTCTCGAATCATGTTGACATGCCCTCCCCCCTCAGCCTTTGGTTCATGATTGTATTCTTCTGCATAGTGATTGTTTCAAAAAAGAAAGGAAAATAATAACGTTGACATGTTTTGTAGGAAAATTTTAAGCGGTTTAGGTAATTTTGGGTAGATTTCAAATAGTATTTTTTGCCATGAATATCTCCTAAAGTATGAGAAATTTAGAAGCATGAGATGACTTTTCAGAAGAGTATGGAGAAGATCTTCAACCTGCCAAAGGTATGAATGTCATGGAATCTATATTTAGATCAAGGTAATTTGGGTTGGCCTGGACTCTAGGGGTTAAAACAAGAGAATGCAATCTCTAAGCTTACTTGTACTTTATTAGTACGATGTAATAGTATAAGTTTGAGACTACTATAGGATCAATTTTGATTGATGAGATCTTTAAAAGCCCAAATGGATTTGGAAATTCTTGCATGAAAGATTATTGATACATGAGAAGAATGTCAACTTTATTTTACAATCTTATATTTGGATCTTCTAAATAATGCTCAACCCCTATACATCCTTGGGGTATTTTTAGACAGAAACTCATTCTTAAAAAAATGTCATAGATGAAAATAAAGGTACGCTATTTAGATCCCAAACTTGTCATAGACTGGTTATGAATGATGTAGACCAATACTTGATTCATGAGACCTTATAGATTACTAGAGTGTAATGTATCAATATGCATAACAAGGCTCCTAAAATTTATCCTTTTTGCTTTGAAGTGAAATACTACCAACAACAAATTTGCAATAAAAAACCACTAATTAGAAAAATGTTCATCTTCAAAACAAAGACACTTTCGTACAAAAGAAATAAATTTAAAAAATATCTTGGCTCAGTTAGTAGCCTTGCAATGGCAAAAACTGCCAAACTTTCTACACTTGTCTAGACATCACTTCAAATCCAATACCAAATTTTTGTAGATAAAATGAAATCCAACTTAAAAGTTGCTAGGATGAGTCTAAAAATCAAACTTATGTAAAAATATTCATGAAATTATACTTGATTCCAAATAATTGACTTGGAATGGTAGAACATGCCAAATATTTAAAAACTCAAAAACAAAAGTTGTCTTCATTAAAATGCACGTCATTTATTCTTATTTTATGGATATGCACTTTTTGTCACACAGACTAGACTTGATCACTTGATGTGTAACCTAACCCAATTGATTTTGTCAAATGCAGAGTCTGCATTAAGTAGTTATGGCACTTTAGTGAAGCTAAGATTTCAGCTTTGAGATTTCAAACATGAGGTATGTTTTACCATTGCAAGCCAATTATGTGAAATTTTGCAAGATTTCTTTATAGAAGTATTTAGGATGAAATCCAACAACTTTCTAGTCTGCAATATTTCAATCCAAATACTTTTGGTACTAGATTTTCAATAATATTTATACAATAAGAAAGGTGAAAACTAGATGGTATTTGAGAAGCTATATCTCCTTCATCCATTGATGGAATCGACTGTATTATTTGGGATGGATTCCAACTAGAATCTAGTTTTAGTGGTAGAATTTCTCAAAAAATCAAAGGTGTTTGAAAATAAGGTATAATTTGACTGCAAAGAGTTTAGATTATTCTATTTTTGTATAATATTTGGCATTTTTCATTTTTCACCATTGCAAGGTTGTTATATGAGCTAAGGAAGTTTTCGATGAATGTTTTTGGTAAGAGAGTATTATTGAGATAAATGTGTTCGACTTTCTAATTAGAGATTATTTCATTGTAGTAACTTTGTTGGTAGTGTTTCCATTTAAAAGTGGAATTAACGATATTTAGTTGCTTGTTTTGCGTACTAATAGGTGACGATATCCTAATTATATTTCATTTGGTCATTTTAATATTATTAAAAATGCTTTAACTTAAATAGCAATATTTGAACCAAATCTAAGTATAAAACTTCGGTAAAGTGCTTCAAAACCGTTTGCATGTAGGAAACGTTTTGTTCAAAAACTAAAAAATATATCAAAGTAATATTTTAAAAATATTGTAACTATTGGTATCATGAATTTTTTTGGAGATTGTTTGGTAAGTCATAGATTCAAATCTTGGAACCACCAAACAAATTAGGAGGTGAAGTTTGAAGATTCTAGATTTCTTCTCTGCAATGTAAATAAGATGCGGCAATTTCGAGTTTTTTGATCCATGCTATTTCTTATTGAAAATGCCGACTTCTAATCTACTTTGTATCCAAATTGCCCTCTACTAACATTATCTTCACACTACCAATCTAAACTCTACGTCCCTACGAGAGAAAAGTCCGTGATTGCAGCAACACTAAGCGAGAAGTGCCTGAAGACAAGCAAAGAGTCTTCAAAAAGGCGACATTTTTGATAAGAGAGGGATCACATTGTTCAACTTCTTTATCTGATTATGTTGTAGGTTAGTGAACTCTGTAACATCACTGATAGACTCAAATACCTCTTGATTGGAGTTATAAACAGTGAAGTCCAAGCTAGAACTCTCCACGCAATCCCCATTCACGGCATTGTGTAGGATAATATCAATACCACTTGCCATATCTGTGCACAAACATTTTTACATTGAATTATGACTTGCCCAAGTGAAATATTTGATAACACAATTAGAATAAAAGCATGTAAGAATTGTGTCATTCTGAAGAAATAACAGTCTTAGAAATTGTGAGCCCATTTTTTCAAGTTTCTGGACGGATTGATCTTGTATAACATTTTTCTGATCAGAATATTTTAGATAACTTAAACTTTGGACACTGTATTTGAAATTGTGAATGCTTCAAATATACTTTGTAATACAGTGTTTGTGGGAGTGACTTCTCTTACACCTGCTACCAGATTGAAGAAATCTTACACGTGGTGTCAGATTTCAAAATGACAATGATTTTAAAAAATACTAAAAGATCGCATTGTCGTTGAAATGAATTGATGTTTGTATGTCATAGCTTATTAGCTTGTCAACTTTCAATGACAATACGATCTTTCAGTACTTTTTTGAGGAGAGATTAGATTTTATGAATCTAATGCTTCAATTTTGATAAGGGTTTTGTCAAACATTGGCCCACATTGTTGTAGTTGAAGTGAACTTTAGCTGCAACACCTCAGACTGGACTTTCTCTCGGAGAAAGTGATATTCTAAATCGATATGCTTGAAGCAATCATGGTGCTTGGGATTTTCAGTGAGAAAAATACAAGATAGATTGGTGTAGTGGAGGACGCTAGGAAGAAAATGTTTGTAACCAAACTCATTGATAATGGTATGGAGTCACAATAGTTGTTTTGTCGCTGTAGCCACAGCAATATACTCAGCTTTGGTGGAGGAGAGAGCAAGAAGCCAAGAATGGCCTTTTTGCGACTTTGCCAGGAAAGTATACAAGAGAGTCAAGTTGAAATACATATACATATCCCAAAGTAGAGCGACGTGTGTTGAGGTCACGAGCCCAGTCAGCGTCACTCCAACCGCAAAGGGTATAATGTGATTGGAGCTTCATATGTACGCCAAAGTACACAAGCCCTTGGGATGGGGTGCCGCGTAGATAGCAAAAAAGTGAGTTTACTCCCAACCAATGAATTAGGGCAAGATTGTGCATAAATTGGGCCAAGACGTTGACCGCGAAGGCCAAATCTCATCACGTACAGGTGACGAGATTACGAGATATTGCAAGCTACCAAGGGTCGGCCGATATGGGATGTGATCAATCAACTTTTTATCATCGTCCGCGAAATCATCTGCTTGCTGGTGAGTATAGTAAACTTATGCTTCAAAGGGCGTTGTGAAAACATTAGGGTTTGCCATATTGAATTGGAGTAGTGAATGAGAGATGTATTTTTCTTGTGAGAGCTTTAAGGTCTTGTGTGGGCAACCATGCTTGATCTAAATTCCCAATACGTACTGAATTTCTTGATGATCTGTCATGAAAACACTAGTAGAAAATGGCACTAAAAGTGACGGCGGTAATGACTTGACCTTAATGACACAAAATGTCAGTTTTAATTGTGCTTCTAATAACATCAAAATAAATTATGATGTTCATCACTTTTTTTTTTCTTTTTTTCATTGTAATAAGCATATCACACCCTAATAGATTAGTAAAAAAAGGATTAAGGATTAAGGATTAAGGAAACGTGATGAATATAATAAATATTGTGATGTCATTAGAAGCACAATTAAAATATGTACTATGTATCATTACGGTCAAGTCATTTCCGCTGTCACTTTTAGTGCCATTATCTACTAATGAAAGCCATTGAGAGAAAACAATTTTTGCTGCAGATAGAGACTGAAAGTTGTCGGAAATGACAACAAGGGCATTAATGTGTACCGTAATCCCAAAATTAATATTGACAAACGTAAGCATTTCAAGTAAACGTTGGGATCAAATTGGCATTTGATGAAACGTTGGTGAAGGAGACAATTGTCGAATGTTTCGTACCAAACTCGGGGGCTAGTTTGAGGCCATATGATGATTTTAACAAACGGCAAACCTTATCTTCATTTCCAGAATGTATGTAGACTTCCGGTTAAAAAATAAAAATTTCTTCATTTAGAGAACTCTAGGTAAAAAAGCTGTTATCACATCAGTTGATGGATGTGATAATGTTAAAGTGTGGTTAAAGATAATAAAAGTCTAAAAGATGTCATCTTCATGACACGTGAGAAAGTGTCATAGAAGTCAAGACCTAGCTGTTAGGAGAAGCCTCTAACAACAAAGTAGGCTTTGTATCAAGTTTAGGAGCCACTAGAATTAAACTTCCGTCGAGAAAGCCATTTGGTGCTAATGATGGAACGATGTGGAGGAGGATTCACTAATTCCCATGTTTTATTGTTGAGCAAAGATTCGTTGTCCATGGCAAGCTTCCAATGATCAGCCTCGGGACTGTATACGGCTTCAATTAGAGTGATGCATTCCGATAATTGGGCTAATAAGCCAAAAGAGTATAAATTAGTGTTATGGAATTGAAGAGTAGAGCGCTCGCCTTTAGTCGAGTGTTTTGATTGTCATTGAAAAGGAGGTATATTTAACTGGTCTTGACGTTGATGTGAGCGTGTAAGGAGATTGAACTGGGAATTCACTCAAGTGAGAGAGACATAGAGGAGCAGAATGTGGAAGGGCGTAAGGCAGTGGCTGTGAATTGGCCGGCTTTGGTTGTGAGGTGGTAAGCCTAGATTGTGTTTAGGCCGACTTAGATTGTAGAGAAGTTGGCTCAGGTAAAGATCAACAAATTTGGAGAAGGTGGTTGGATTGCCGCCAACATATCTTGGTGGTTCATCACCTGGTAAAAGATAGTCTTCATTGAAGACCACATCACGACCAAAGAAAAGTCGATGAGTGGCTGGATTGTGAAGACGGTATTATATAATACTTTGAGGGTTTCCATAGCCAAGAAATATACACTTAATAGTTTAAGTGTCGAGCTTTGTGCGTTTATGAACAGACATATAATCAGGTTTATAATCAAGTATATAAGCAGGGCATCCAAAAATGTGAAGATATCTTAAGTCAAGATCTAAACTTGTCCAAAGTTCATAGGACATTATATTTGGTAAAACTGAAGTATTGGAGGAATTTGGTAAATAACAAGCCGAGTAACAAGCTGTGGACATAGCTTCAGCCTAGAATGTGTTGGATAAATGGGCAACATGGAGCATACTGCGAGCGGCTTTGACTAATGTTCAATTTCTACGTTCAAAGATTCCATTTTATGTCTACTTATAAGGAGTAGTCAGTTGGCATTAAACGCCATGTTCAAAGGCAAAATTTACTAAAAGGTGAAGATGTAAATTTGCCCCCATTATCAGATCTGAGAACAAGAATCTTGTGATTTATAAATTGGTTTACTACAAGGCGTTTATAATTTTAAATTTTTTCAAAGACTTGTGATTCCTTCGATAGAAAATACATTGTTGTAAACCTTGAAAAATCGTTGATAGACGTGAAAAAATAGGTAGCACCACGAAGGGATGGTGTGCGCACTGGTCCACATAAATATGTGTGAATTAAGGCAAGTGGTACAGTGGCTCTTGTAGCATCATGGAGTGAATTTGGTAATTTTGTTTGCTTGCCTAATAAGCAACCTTTACACAATGGTAGTTGTGATTTGATATTGGATAAACCGGTAACCATATTGTGAGAGTTAGCCCCTAAACGTCCCTAATGTCGTTTTTCTACATTTTGGATGGAGGGCAAAAACTTTGAAGAGCCATAACGCCTTCATCCAAACTTTGTTTTTGGATGAAATCACTTGGGTTGGGTCCCAAATCAAGTCTAGTGTGTATGGTAAAACTTTCAGAGCCATACAATCAACTATAAATTAATGGCATGCATTTTAGGGAAGGCAGCTTTTGGTTTTGGGTTTTCAGATATTAGGTAATTAGGCATGTTTCATCATTACAAGCGAATTATGTGAAACCAAAAATAGTTTTTGATGAATTCTTTTTACATGAACATGGTCTTTAGATGAAATCTAAAAATTTTCTACTCGGAAGATTTTTGATCCAAATACTTTTGGTATTACATTTTCAGTGATGTTTCCACAATGAAAAAAGTGAAAAAATGAATGATTTTTGAACAACTATATCTTTTTCATCCACTGTTAGATTTCAACTTTATTTTTTGGGATGGATTCTAATTAGAGTCTACTCTTAGTAGTCAGTAGTACAAATCTTGACCAAATCGAAGATGTTTTGTAGATAAGGCAAAGATTTGAGTGCATAGGGACTAGTTTTGGACTATTTTCCCTTTGTAGATTTTTGGGTAGTTTTCACCATTGCAAGGGCATCTTTTGAGCCAAGTAATTATTTTGTTGATTTTTTTTTTACAAAGGGGTACTATTGAGATGAAGATGGACATTCAACTTTCTAATTGGAGATTTTTTCATTGGAGTAGCTTTGTTGGTAGATTTTCCACTCTAAAGTGAAAATGATGAAATTTTGTAGCTTGTTTTGCGCACAATATGTTATGGTCTTGCAATCTAAAAGGCCTCATGACTCAAATTTTGGTCCACATGACCTGCAGCAAGTCTATTACAAGTTTGTACGGTTGAGATCTAAATAGCTTATATTCATTTTCATCTATGACACTGTTTTTTGGAAATGTGATTTTTGGCTAAAAATAGGCTGGGACGTTTAGGGGTTAAAGATTGAATATTTATGTAGCCTAGTCTGTAATGTCATTTGAGTGTTTCATTTTCAAGTGTTAATAAAGTCTCGGCCACACTGACCGAATCAAATGGTTCAATGCCATCACCAAGGGAGAAAAAATTCCCATTTTTGGAAAGTCAAAATTGATTTTATGCCCGTCTTTGGTGATCTTGTTTGAATTAAACAATGTGTTTTAGTAAAGGTGAAAGTAGTATGTCCAATATTTGTGACAAGTATTCCACAATAGTGGCAAATAATAGTTGGTCTATGTGATTCTTGTGATACCTGAGCATGGTTACTATAAGCTACTTTTCAATTTTTGGGTGGACCTACGGTTGGATTACCTAAAAGTGACAGGGAACCCAAAAGCGCATTGTACCTCATTTGTAGATTGTGAAAATACAGATGTACCTCATTTTTATATAACGCAATTGGGTCAAATCTTACTTAGTATTTTGGAATTTTGTATAAAATTCACAAATGCAAATTACATGTTGCAAATTTTTGCAATCCTCCTGAAAACCTATTTCGGATGTGGTCATAATTTTATTTTGAATTTGCTAGTGCTAAAAATAGGTCATATCTCTTAAGTTGGTGCTTTTAGGACACTCAACCTTATCACTTGTGGATCGGAAAGCCAGTCTGTAAGTTTTGGTACATTGATTATAAGGTTTTGGGGAAGAAGGTTTTGTAAAAGTAAAATGCATTAGGTTTGGAAGATTCACCCTTGGAGGTGTTAACCCCTAAAGGTCCAAGAAAGCGGAAATCGCTTTTTGGAATTTCCTCACGGAGAAAATTCAGCCAACTTTGACCATTATAATCTCAAAATTGGAGAAATAATAACGGTTCAAATTTGACATTCGAGAAAAGGGTCAAGTTAACTTCAAGATCCTACGGTTGGATCTTCTAATCAATGCTTAGATTGGGTTTCTTTGCACCCGAAGTAGAAGAAGGTTCTTTTTGATAATTTAAACAATTTTGTATCAAGGATCTTTAGGTGTTAATTGCATTTTGTTGGAGGATATTTTATAGTAAGTCAGGGAATGAGAGATTGGCTATGCCACCTTGAGTTATGTCAGAAGTACTCCAGGAACTAGAAAGTGTTGATAAGAGTAGCATTATTTGTTGCTCATTGTTGTATACACAACCGGTATTGTTCTAATTTCCCCTTGTCCGGTGGCCATCGAGATATTAGCATTACAAACAGACACTTCATTCACGCCGGCCTCTGACAAAGGGATCGGAGTTTCTATCTATCTATATACACAACCTGCTATAGCGGCTTTTTGAAGAATACTTTGCGAAGTTTCAAGGAAACAAATTTGGTCATTGTTGTGAGAAAATGTAAGGTGGCATAGTTATTTGTATAAGCTCACTTGAGAAGCTTTATTTGATCATTGATAAAGTTGTTTGATTACATGCATCCAACCTCAACACCGGCAGTAGGAACGGCTTCAATTCCGTCGACCAGCCGATTTCAATATCTCTTTGGGAGGAATTTTTTTCCCAAAGATTAAAAATTCATTGTGATCTCAAAAACGATCAGATTTGAGAACCGTAAAGTGTTTGGAAATCACATTAGAGTGTTCTTCAATGTCTTGCTAAATGATCAATTTATTTTTTATTTTTTGTACATTATTTAAAAAGATTCAAGTACTTCACACACCATCTACCATTGACTACCCTTACTTTTGCTTCGATTACAAGTACATGCTTTAACTCCAAATTCGAAATGAGCTTCCAACCTTGTTCTTATGGTCTGTTGTATCCATTTATGTCTGTGAAATTTCCTGGATAGGTCTAATGACTATCAGACTTTTCTTAGATCATGTAAAAGCCATGCATCGGGAATGTGAACATTATGGTATCTAAAGAACAAACTTGCAAGCTTATTTCAAATTTGCAACTTTGAATGAACACTCAAATTGAAGCAAAGAATGGTAACACTTGTTTGTGGATAGTGTATAAGGTATTTGTAATCCATTGTATCCCCTCCATTGATGAATATGTACAATCAAATTGAAGATGTTGTAGTCTTCATTGTGGTTGCAACGTACTTTGAAACTGGATCATTTTTGAGTGCATAGGCAATGTTCAAAGTTGATGGGAAATTTGTCCGTCAATGTTGAATGCGTAAATCATCCGGAAGGTACTGTAGTGATGGAGTGAGAGGAAGAGACAGAAAGCGGCACGGGCAGTAGATGTGGAAATGCGAAAGAGGGCCATGGTTAGGGAGAACCGCGCTGCAGTAGATGTGGAAATGCGCAAGAGGGCCATGGTTAGGGAGAACCGCGCTGCTCGCCTCAACTTTGCTTTGTGAATACTGCTATTTTGCTAGTAGCATGTAAATATGTCTGATGTTCGCCTCAACTTTGTTTTGTGAATACTGCTATTCAGTTGCTAGTAGCATGTAAATATGTTTGATGTTGCATTTTGTTATGAAGGTGCAATAATCATAGACCTCTACTGGTTTGAACAAGGACGTAATTTAGTTATCCTTGTACATGATTGATTGACCCCTACAGGTGAGCAAGGCCCAAATCGGATCAATTCTATCAAGTTCTTGTCAAAATAGACAACCAGACCCTTGTAGTAAAATTACACCAAACACCAAAGAAGTGGGAAATACATCGATGATCAACTTGAGATGAGTGGGAATTGAATATAAGAATGAAACGGTTGAGATTTCCTTCGTTGTTGAAGAAGCTATGTGAAGAAGCTATGTTGGAGAAGCTATGTTGGAGAAGTTATGTGAAGAAGCTATGTTGGAGAAGCTATGTTAATGTCGGCCAACTTGAAGTTATGTGAAGAAGCTATGTTGAAGAAGCTATGTTAATGTCGGCCAACTTGAAGCTATGTCAAATAGCTATGTTGAAGAAGCTATGTTAATGTCAACCAACTTGAAGCTATGTGAAGTAGCTATGCTGGAGAAGCTATGTTAATGTCGGCCAACTTGCAAGTGGGAGATGAGTGGGAGATGAGTAAGAGTTGAATATAATAATGAAATGGTTGGATTTTCTTCGTTGTTGAAGAAGCTATGTGAAGAAGCTGCTACATTAATGTCAGGCCGAATTGCCGACTCATTGATAATCACTTATAACCACGCATGCCACTAATCAACTACTTATGGCGATTGGATATATTCAAAAGGAAGAAATTTGTTTGCAAGAATAATTAACACTTGTCATGAGATGATCAAGCCACAAACTTACACAAAAGGTATACATGCAAAGATTAACATCGTAAACTGATTCTTCCTTTTTGAAAAATGGTCGAAGATCAAGACATGCCAAAAGGACTTACCCAGTGACTTTGGAGATATCCAAACACATCTGGTGTATGAAAGCCACATCAAGAACTTTACTTTTGAGCATTATATGCTAACTTATTCATAAAATGCCCATGTAATCTGCTATTATAGACTGGGACTATTACTCAATGAAATGGATTGATAAGGTTTATGATATCCACTTGCATCCACAGTAAATGTACTAGGCAGTCCCCTCCAGATGATTTACGAATTCAGCATTCAAGGACAATTTTCCTATCAACTTTGAACATTGCTTGTGCACTCAAAAATGATCCGATTTCAAATCCGTGCAGACAATGGAAGGAATATAAACGATTAGAAATACTTCATACACTATCACAAACAAGTGTAACCATTCTTTGCTTCAATTTGAATGTTCATTCAAGCTTGCAAATTTGAAATGAGCTTGCAAGTTTGTTCTTTAGATATTGTAGATCATTCTAATGCATGATTTGTATCACTTCTACTTCATGCTACAATCTGGAGGGGAGTCTTAAATATTCTTGATATTTAAAGAATTTCTGTCAAAGCTTGTAAAAGCCCTTCCCACTCCTCAACAATGTTGCACTAGAAAGTAAAGGGTGGTGCATGAGACATTGAGTGATATCTCCCATGAATTGATTACTAAGCTCAAATATGTTTGTTATTCTTGCTGATTTTAAGGAATGACTTATCAATCTACTATAAATACTATGTAATACCTTTACAAAAATTGCTTCACACCACAACACGAGAGGAGATACAAATTATGCATTACGAATGAGCTACACTATCTAAATTGCAAGCTCATTTCAAATTTCCAAGCTAGAATGAACATTCTAAATTGCAAGCTCATTTCAAATTTGCAAGCTAGAATAAACATTCAAATTGAAGCAAGGGATGGTAACCCTTATTTGTCAATAGTGTGAGGTATTTCTAAGTGTATGAAGTATTTCTAATCGTTTATAATCCTTTCATTGTTGAATAGTTTTGAAATCCAAATCGGATCATTTTGGAGTGCACAAAGTCGATAGGAAAATTGTCTTGAATGCTGAATTCGTAAATCATCTGGAGGAGACTGTACAGTAAGTAAAGGCTACTGGAAAAAGACGCTCCCTTACACAAGCTAAAAACCCTCAGTACGTCACAAGCTTCACAACACCATAATGATTGCACCCAATGCAAAGAGAGTAGAAGTCAAACATTGCAAGCAGCGTAAAGAATCTGTAAGCCTGCAAATGACGTAAATTACAACAAGCAACTGAAGGATGGGATACCTCGAGAATGCATACATCATTGATTATCTCAGAACATTAGTTAAAATTCACAGGAGCTATGTTCTGGAAACGAAATACTCCCGAAGTGATGCATGTAGACCCTCCGAATAACTGTCTAATCTAGATAAAAGGTAGCCGTGGCAAGGGGCTCGCATGATCCTCGGTTGCATATTGACTTCTGAAACTTCATCTGCTACAAACAGCACCTCCAACTCATGCAGCGGCAGTGGAAAAGCATCAAAAATCTACAAGGGTGGGTATATATACGTAACGTTCGCTATCTGCCTGAGAAGCGGAACAGAACAATGGGTCTCTGGGTGACGGGATAAGAGAGAACAAGTGCTTGCTCACCATTGTCCAGTGTGGGTGGGTGCCGGATAGAGACGCCTGGATCATTGCTTGCAAGCGACTACCTGTGTCTGGGCTTGTTGAGCTTGTCGCCATCCTCGGTGCCCGGATTGCCTTTGCGCATCATGGCCACAAACTCGTCGTAGTCGATGCGACCATCGTGGTCTGTGTCCACCTCGCTGATGATCTCGTGGATGGTGGCGGGATCGCCCATGCCGTTCTTCGACATCGCTTCCTGCAGCTCATCGATGGTGATGAAGCCGCTGTTGTCCGTGTCGAAGTGCTGGAACGCCGCAAACAGATGATCCTCCTTCTGCGTCTTGTTCATGTGCATTGTCGCGGAGATGAACTCGTTGAAGTCGATGTTGCCATTCCCGTCCACGTCCGCGGCCTCCATCAGCTTCTTGATGTCCGACTCCCTCAGCTTCGTGCCCTGTCTGACCAGGCCTTCCTTGAGCTCCTCGAATGTCACAGTGCCGCTGCTATCCGTATCGATGCTCTTGAAAAGCTCCCGCAATCCAACGATCTCTTCCTCCGAAAGACTCTCAGCGATCACCTTCAACGCCAGCTTCTTCATCTTGTTCGCTGCTGAGAAGTTCTTCAGTCGGGTCAGCACCGCATTGTCGAGTGGCTCGTCCGACGCGTCACCGTCCTCCTTCATCCATGGATGGTTCAACACCTGCTGGGCAGTCAGACGCTCTTGGATATTGGGGTTCAACATTTTTGTCACCAAGTCTTTCGCCCCACTAGAGATTTTAGGCCATGGGTCCGCCTCGAAATCGATCTTGCCTCGCAGCACGGCGTCGAAGATTCCTTGCTCTGTTTCCGCCCAGAATGGAGGAACTCCGCATAACAGGATGTACACTATCACACCCGCGCTCCAGACATCAGCCTCTGGACCATAGCTCCGCTTCAAAACTTCAGGTGCTACGTAGTACGCGCTGCCGACGATGTCCTGGAAAAGCTCCCCGGGCTTGAAGAACGTTGAGAGACCGAAGTCTGTGGCCTTTAGTGGCGCGTCTTCGTCCTTGCTGGCGAGGAGGAAATTTTCGGGCTTCAAATCGCGGTGGAACACGCCCAGTGAGTGACATCGGTGTACGACGTTCACGATCACCCTGCACATGTCGGCCGCGGCGCGCTCACTGTAATGTCCCTTGGCGATGATGCGGTCGAAAAGCTCCCCGCCCGCGCAAAGCTCCATCACCAGGTGAACGGAGTGCTTGTCCTCGTACACGCCCATCAACTCAACGATGTTGGGCGTGCCAGACAGATGGTGCATAATCTGAACCTCCCGCTTAACATCCTCAATATCCTCCTTGGTGGTCAGTTTGCGCTTGGCGATGCTCTTGCACGCAAACACTTCACCAGTGGTCTTGTGCGTGCACAGGTAGGTCACGCCGAATTGGCCGCGGCCAAGCTCACGCCCCAACGTATACGTCTGGCGAATGTCCACCAGCGGCTTGCCCAAGACGCCGGAGTTCACAGAGCTCAAGACAGGCTGGGGACGTCTCGGTATCTGCGGTGGTACATACGTTTGCACAGGAGCAGTCCTTGCGCCGCTGCTAGGTTTGGGACCATGGTTGCTCGGGGGCCGAGTGCTCCCCGCCTGGCTGCTTCCCGTACCATGACTACTTGGAGCATGGCTGCTCACCCCATGGCTACTACCTTTCGCAGTCGGCTGCACGCTCTCATTCTTCTGCCGCGCATCGTGCGTGCTCCCCGTATTCATCCCACCTCCCTGCCTCGTCTTCCTAGCTCTTCCACTCGTATTTCCCATGTCACAACTGACCACAACCGCGCGCTACAAGCCTTAATAGTCCTCACCCCCTGCAAATTCGAGCAATCGTGTTAGTCAAGCCCAATCGTTGACAGCCATTCTAAAATAAAATTAGGTCACTAGTCCTGCAACCGACAAAAAGCCGGCAAACAAGCAGCGAATCCGCTGATGCCAAGTCCCTCACTCACTCGAAGTTAGTACCAAGCGCGTCCAGGGATACGACGAAGCCCCACTCTCACAAACCGGCCGGCTCGACTGAAATTTCTAAAAGCTTCCGCGGTTCGGCCTACTGTACTTTCCTAACCCCACAACACGATCATAGCCTGCGACGCTTACCGACAAGTACCACATAAAACCTAGACGCGGGATACTACAACAAGGTTTGTTACGAAGCAGGCCGGAATGGTTCAACGGCGCCCAGGTCAACATCCTGCCTGCAAAGCGTGGGCACTGTAGGACGAAGCATGTGGCACATTACCTCAACCAGAAAGCGCCCTCGCTAGAAAACTAGGAGCGAAGTCAGATCAATGGTAAGCTAAAAATGGAAGTGAATCAGTGGGAACATTAGTAGGTGGGTATCATTGGAAAAAAGCATCAGGCTGCAGGCAATGCCGGGGAGCAGAAGTCAGTGCGTCACCTACTGTACCGGAAGACGACGAAGTGCGAATGGCCGGCCAATCGCGACGATGAAGCTCTCCGTGACGAGAATCCGAACGAACGACTACGACTCCGTCAGTCAGTGCAGCGCGTTGGCAATGACGGAATCCGACCGCTCCGAATGCCCGACTCTGAGCACTTGATAAAACCCTCGCCGATTTCTGCTCAATGGGAGATCTGGATACTGTACTCGAGGGGAGCAGACGAAAAGGCCATCGCTACTTACTTAGTACGGATGCATGTGCATGATATCTCCTTCTTCATCGAGCATTCTATCATCCACCAGTGGGCATTCAGTTGCCGGCACGACGAGTGAAGGTGGACCGCGACTAAAGAACCCCCCGCTGGCCCGGTCTGCAGAACGAGGCACGAAGATTCGTGATCTTACATACTTGTGACCGACTGTTGACCGAAGCGGTGGATGAACAAATCTCGATGCAGAAGGAATCATTTTGACCTGAAAATTGCAATAAACTAGTAGCTTTGTACTCCCTCCGTCTCTGAAAACAACCATGTTTTGGTATAGATCTTTGTCTCACAAAGAAACCAAGATCTGATATTAATGAGTAATCCAAACCATCCAATCCATATCCAACCATGTTATTGAATGATCTTGACCATCGAAGAAATTGAATCTCGGCTTTTTTCACAAACGGAGGGAGTATCAAGAGTCATTATTCTAATGATGAGATTGAGATAAGATTGTTTGTTAGTGTGATGATGAGTCAATAAGCGTGTTGGTAAGCACTATGAGTTGTATATAAGATTGATAATAAGCATGTCAAATGTAGATAAGATTGCTGAATAGAGTGTTCCATGCCGGTTGGATTGGAAAAATAGAAAGGGTTGGATTGAAAAAATAGAAAGGGTTGGATTGGAAAAATAAAAAGGGTTGTTATACACATGGACGTCGACAATCAAAAAGTTAAGGCATTCAATTTAGTTTTGGTTGCTTAGGGTTTTACATTTGAGGGACGCCACTTTGGTGAAACACCATGTCATCCACCAGCACTATTGCCAAAAATAATACTCTAGTAAGATAAGTTTGGAACTACCTCAAGAGGTGACCCCAAATTTGTCCAATCAACAAAACTCTCCACAACAATGTCTCCTTAGAGTTTTTGACTAGCTAAAACCCTAGACTAGATTTTTTTCTCATATTTTTGAACATTCCCGGTTCCATGTACAAAATCATCAAGTAGGTAGACAAGAATGATTATGACATGGCTATCTCCCTACACATCAAGGTGGACAAAGTGGTGAATAAAGAGTTACATTACCATTCACTAAACATCCATTTGTGAGGTCCGGTGACTTCAATTACTTGGTAAGAAAGATATGTGAAGCATATAGAGGGAGAAGGAAGGAGAAGGGAAGTCACTCTCTTGTTTGAGAGTTATTTCACTCATGTATGTTTTCAACGAAATTGGAAAATTTTATTTTTTTCTTATCTGCACATTTATACTATTCAATAATTATCGCTGGTTAAGGCAAGTAGTTTGTTTGTTTTGTTTTGAAGGTGACATTCTGATCTACAGCACCACCAATTGGATCGGGCCGCATGAGGTGTTTTTGGAAGCGGGTATTTTTCTAGGGTTGTGGGGAACATTTGGATCCTGAAACGGGTCGATGGATGGATACCGACATACCCATCCGACATAGTGAATCTTGAAGTAATTATGGCTCTCAAATTACAAAAATGGCCTAATTATAGATATAGCACAAAAACAAGAGGGCATGGTCAAAATATTAAGTGGGTGTGGCAACACCGCCGAACATACTATTTAAAATTAAACCTTCATAGTCTAAAAGTTTTACATTGTCTAATAAGTTTGTTTTTTATTATTAAATCCACTTTTATTGAGTAGAGCTCATAAAAAAACTAAAATTGAAAGTATTTAATCATTGTGAAAGAGCACACAACATGAATTTTGATTCTTATAGCATTGATAACATCTTTCAATATGCACATTGACAACCAATCTCATATAGTTGAAATCATCCTAAATTTATGAAATTATAGTATGAAACCTTAATAAAAATAAATAATATATATATATATATATATATATATATATATATATATATATATATATATATATATATATATATATATATATATATATATATATATATATATATATAGTTTCTCTCTGTCCAAACATAGGGTATGATTGGGTTGAGTTTTTAGGTTTATATGCATAAATTGTTGGATAAAGACTTTCATCAATGTTCAATGGGTCTTATAAATAAAATGAAAAACAGATCCTTTAGTTCCAATCATGCCGTAAGTATTTAAAAACATCAACAGGTGCTACAAACATAGAAGAATAGGAAACCCATTTCTATTAACCCTTAAACACATCGAATGTAGAAAACTACATTTTGGATGGAAGGTAGCAACTTTTAAGTGCGATAACTTCTTCATCCAAGGTCTATTCGGGATGAAATCACTTGGTTTAGGTTTCAAATCAAGTCTAGTTAGTGTGGTGAATATTGCACATTCATACGATTGAAGTATGAGTTAAGGCATGCATTTTAGTCAAGACAACTCTTATTTTTGAATTTCTAGAGATGGGCAAGGTTTTACCATTGCAAGCCAATTATGTGAAATCAAAGTTAGTTTTTCATGACTATTTTGTGTTACATGATCATGATCTTAAGGTGATTCTTTACAACTTTCTACTTGAATTTTTTTTGATCCAAATCATTTTGCTATTTCAAAATAGACTGAAGATGAAGAAGTTATGGCTCTTCAAAGTTGATGCAATCATCTGTGAAAGTGGTATTCTTCATACCCCTCCAAATACCTTACCTATGATATTGTAACTCGCTAAAACCCTAAAAATTCGATATATTGCTCTCAATACTGCTCCCAATACTGCTCTCAATACTGCTCCCAATACTGCTCCCAACACTAACACAGAAATCTCAACACTTAAGTTTAACACCTTTACATACAAATCCTTTCATAATGTCATTGAAAAAAATGATAGTGATACAAGCATTTCCTGCCCTAGCAGTGCTACCTGGTCCTTCCAGGTACCATGAACTGACCTAAGCCGTCGTTCCTGTCACTATCCAACACTACACACACACACACGCCCTAGCTCCAGAGAGAGAGAGAGAGAGAGCTCCAAAACTCCCCCAAACCCTGGCCGCCAAACCCTAATCTCCAACCCTAGCCGCCTTCATCCATCCATAGGATTTCATCCAAGAACATGATTTCATCCCAGCACAGGATTTCATCCCAGAACAAGATTTCATCCCAGGACTTAATAGACTACTAGGAGATTTACTCTTTTACTGGCTAGGTAAATCCCCGGTTAACATCATCCAAAATGTTGATTTTCAACATTTGGTCCCCTTAAGTGTTAAAATGAAAGCATCAACAATGGATGTTGATTGAGATTAGAAGGAGATCAATAGGGGATGGGCAATCAATTGGTGTGATAGAAAGAAAAGCTAAATCAATGTATCTGGTGCTGTTAAAGAAGAAAGTGGGTGAAATACAAGCAATTGATGCAAAAAAGATAAATCATGAATAATTGATAAGTTCTCATACCATAGCCTAATTATAATGAAGTAATAAAGTTCATTAATTGTAAATGATTAGGTAAGGATTTTCCTAGTTTCCTTCAATGTGCATAATTGAAATTGGGATTGAACCTACTTCTAAAGGAATATCTAATGTAATTGCCTCTCCCATGGATTGAACTTAAAACTATAGAAGTTTATCATATTTCACCTTTACTAACCTTTCGCACTACAAGCTTAAAGGGTTGTTTCTACCAGCATCCTCTTAGAAGTAGGAGTGAGCAATATTGCTTACTAAAATAAGAAGTGTTCTCACAAGATAGCTTTGGTTATGCATTTTAGGCTTGGACGAGGTTTGAAGTAATATGTATTGCTACGGGTGAAGAATGAGTTAAATTTGAAAGTACATTACAAAGTTAACCAATTTTGTGGAAATGAAGATGCCTAGAAAACCATAACTGCAATTTGCTATGTTTGGACCAAGGGCAAACTACGTATCTCTTTAGACTAAGTATTCTCCACCAAACTATGTTCAATAAAAACAACAATACTTTAATCTTAATATTACTTAAAAGTACACATCAACTATGTATTTCTCATGGCTCAGTAGGCCCTCAGAGTGTGAATCAAACTCGTCCTACACTATTTCTTCATGGACAAAACTCCTACCTTCATATAACATGGCTCAAAAATGCAATAAGTATCTTCGTTTTCATAAAGGTCTGGCACGTCCAAGGGCAAAACTTGACCCACCAAGAATCACCTATCATGCGCTTCAGTGATGATTATTAGAGATGCAATGATAGTGAGTGGATAGCTCTCACCAAGAGCTTTGCAGTCATATGTTATTTGATGACATCAGCTCTTAATATCATAAATTTTTGACACTTCAAAGGTTGCGCAGAATTCTTCTAAGCATGTTTATGCTATGTATGTTGATGGTATTGAGAGTTCAATTTTGTTCCATCCAAATGTAAATTGATCATGCATTAAACAATATAATGAATGATGAGCTGAATAAGATGTTGTGTATGTGCTTATTTGAAACTGATCACATATTTCAAAACAAAATAAACAGAGTGAATTGAAAAGACATTTTGGGACGGAGGGAGTATTTCACAATGTGCAAAGATGCTTAGATGCTTTTATAAGTTGTACTAACAAATACAAGGTAATATGCTTAATAATTGCTTAAATTTTGTCATAGCAAGCGTAGCAAGCTTATTGTGTAATGGCTAAGGGAATTGTATTTGGGAGTATGAATTTTGGGCTCATCATGAATTAGTTATGTAGTCTACAAAGAAAAGCCGTAGGTGCAATTCAAATTGAACGCTCGAGGTTCTATCTAAACCTACTACCCAACTACACTGAATTTAGAAGATACAATGAATCTTTCTTTAGTTGAATTCCCTTACCACTTGGCAATGTTCGGCCATTGTACATCATATCTTAATAGCTTCTCCACGTGGCCTTAAGTTCCTTGGCTTAAACCTACTGTTGTAAGACCTTAAAATTATCAAAAAGCCTTAAAACAACCCTTGGTCATTGCAAGGTGCAAATTTTTAACTTTTGAGTTTTTTTTAGTATGTAACTATAGGATCTAGCATCTGACTTGTACGTGTATGTGTATAAGAAATCTTAGATTCAAATTCCTCAACAATCTTGAGATCGTGACATCTAAAGTTGAAAAAAAAAAGTTTTTTCCCTAGTTGTAGAATAGGTTTGAAGTGTTTTGTGAGCCAAAAAAACCAATGTCAAGAGTAAATGTGAATTAAGGCTCTTTAAATTCTTGTTCCTAAGAAAGTTGCAATTCCGACTATACATGATATTTACCCCTATTGGACCTATGCCACTTGTTAAAAAGCTTGATCATTCACATGGAGGTATGTTGAATGTAAATACAAAGGCCGGTTTTTGAATTTTTGAAGTTATTGCGATCAAATTGATTTTGGGCACATTTTGAGAATAAATGAGCATACACCGCAATTTGGGCATGTTTAGAATAGTGTTTTCAAATTTTGAATGTGAATATTCTCTAAGGTATGAGGAATTTTGATGCTTGAAATGACTATTTGGAAAGGTATGAAAAAATTCTACAATTTACGAAAAGTTTTTACTTCATACGATCTGTAGTAAGTAATTGAGAGCCTAATAAGAGTCAATTCAACCACCGTAGAGCTCATTTTGACATAAGAAATCAAATTTGCCAACTATATTTAGTTAATGTCAAACCAACGCTCCACAACACATATGGAGCCTTTTGGCAATAGGCTTGAAGGTTTTCCTACCCAATCTAAAATCACATCACGCATGCCTGTTTCACAACCCTCACTTGTTTTTTGGATCAGTAAGAGTAAGCAGGATGTTAGAGCATTGAGGCGCATTGCTACTCGGGCTTGGCAAATCTACACCAAAGTTGGCTATGCATTTTCCCGATCCCCAATAGAAAGGCTGATACAAGACGAACACCATACGGGTACCCTTCACATCCTCCTCATGTGTGCGAGCTAAGTCATTACAAATTGGATGAAAACATTCCATGTCCCTTGCAAACTTAGGTAGTTAAAGCATGGACATTGAATGTTTTCATCCAATTTGCAATGACTTCTATGTTTCCATCCACATTCGTTCGTACGAGAGTATCCCCGATAAACCAAAACCCTAATTGTCTCATCAGCCATTCTCCAATAGTGAAGTCTCGACTAATCCCAATGCTTGCAGGGACTTGCTCCGAGTGTCGAGCTCGGATTCACATTCAGTTTCTTTGATCGCCGAATTTGTATAAAATTCCATCAATTCCATGCAATCTTCGGTTACAGTAGCTGCCCCATCAGAATCTTTTAGTGGTAGACGTGTCACGTACAACTGTCCGCCTTCGCAAATTGGCCGTTGATGTATGCGATGAAGGCAATCGCCGATTTCTGCTAGAGCCAGGTATACTCCTTATCCCGCAGTGTTCACTGTCACGAGTGAATAATGCCGGTGTTGTTAGTTTATGAAAGGCTGGTGACTTCGTTGGTATGATAAGGTCGATTCAAACAGAGTGGTGGAATTATCCGCCAAGGATTGGAGAGCAATACGCCATCATCTTTTTTGTGATGTTTGTATGTATGTTCGTTTGAAGACTGTAAGGCGCTTGTGGTTGTGATCATGAATTTCGTCTACACTACCTTGATTGCGTCGAAGCCTTAAACCCTAAATTATCGTCTGTAGTGTTGGAAACGTCATCCATAGAGAGCAAGTATGTCGTGGAGGGCGCTTGTGAAGGAGGCTTTTGAGAGGTCCGTTGTTTTCACGCAGTTCATCTGCTTCCTGAACGTCTTCTCCAACCATGTTGCGGAAGTGCACCAGGTACGATCCCGATTGGACGTGTTTCATTATTTAGCATTTTTCTGGTGTATTATTTTAGGACATGTGCTATGAGTCATTGATCGAACATCATTTTGTTAGTATTATCAGTTCGTTGTTTGAAAACTTTCAGAGTTTTTATTAGAGTGGTTTCATGATGCAATTGTTCAAGTGGTGAAGGTGTATTCCGTGTGATTGGCAGTGTCTAGGGCCGAGCATGCTTCCAACTTTCAATGTTTCCGGCGACATATTGCTGCTGGAGCATTTCTCCTCGAAGTTCGAGAAGATCAAGCCAGGTGATGTGGTTATGGCCCGATCCCCGGCGAACCCTCGCCTCGTGGTGTGTAAGCGAGTTCTTGGATTAGAAGGGGACACTGTCACTGTGCTTCCAACTTCTAGCAGAGGTCACATTCGTCAAACTACGGTAAGCTTTCTAGCTCGCGGCCTTGAAACTTACGTACCTGGCTTATCATTTGGGTTCACAGGTTTTAGCAGGATGTACCTGGCTTTTCCTTCTCTTCCTTCAGAACCCAATCAGCATACCGTCTCTGTACTGAACTGAAAACTGCTTGGATGTGTTTCTCGGTGGTTACAGTTCGAGATTTTTAGTACCTTTCTAAGGAACTGCCTCAATACCATTTAAAAATCAGATTCCTCTTGGAAAGCAACCTACTTTATTCTGCACAACATCTGTAGTTCCAGATTTACAGGTCTTTTCAGTGATTGGATTTTCTTCACTTTTGATTTATGGCCGTTTTACTTTCTGAAGATGCGCTCAAAAGCTATCATTGGATGTAGGTACCCAAGGGGCATGTGTGGTTGCAAGGTGATAATTCTTACAATTCTACCGACTCGAGGCATTACGGTCCCGTTCCGTATGCCTTAATTCAAGGCAAAGTGTTTTTCAGAGTAAGTAGCTCCCTGCACCATTTCCTCACATGGAGTATGTCTCAGCTCTTGAATATTAGATCAATTTGAAACTAACCGTGATGCAAGGTTAGCATACTTGCAGCTTGGCTTGAATTCAACTTGCTCTGTGAAATCATTATTGCAATGTATGGTGCAAAGAATTGGGAAGTTGTCTTAATGTTTATGTATGCGGTTTATTGCAGATATGGCCGCCTGAGGGCTGGGGTCCTGTGTTGAGTCAACCTCCGTAACGTGACCTGATTTGGACGGTTTCAGTGAGAGCTCTGCAGAAACTTGGCAACAGACGTTGGTATTCCTGCAGCTCTTGTTTCATGTATTGTGCTGCGAGGTTGCGATGTGAAGTTTGACATGTAATGTACGCAAATAGCATTCGCAAGGGTAACCAGGTGTAGGGAGGATGTAGAATCTTCATCGAAGCCATCTGCTCGGCTGCTTCAAGAGAATGCAAATCAAGAAAAATTAACATTCTGATTGTTACCGAACACTGATTGTGTCGCCTGTGAGGCCCATGAGCACTCCTTCGGTCTATTACTATTGTGGGCCTGTATTGTTCCTCTTTCTGTGGGATTCAGGTATGGATTTGTAACGAGTATCACATGAGTACTGCACACTGTGGTCATTGTGTATATGCCATTTGGTTGGTCTCAGGCTTCATAAGTCATCTTTTTAGTTTTGTGTTTCAATACTGTTATAGCACCCAAAGTTACAGTAATAATACAATTTCATATAGCATGATCAAGATCATTGATTTTTGCTGCATTTCATTCTATATTATGCCAACGAAGTGAACCTTCTCCAGTACTGTATTTTTTTTTGTAGACAATACTTAAATTTGTAACATCACTAATCTTTGCCATTGTTTCAAGATTATCAAATGGTCCAGATATTTAACATGGGCACAGATGAGATGCCATCTCACAACTGCGTTTTCACATGTAAACTTCAAAGCATGATCATCCAAAGTGCATGGAAATTTAGATCAAATTTATAAAAAATTTAGAATGATCCTTGGACTACTTCATACCTTGGTGAAGTTGATAGATTACTTATTTGGTGACGTTGATAGATTACCTATGACAAATTGACAAATCAATCACAATGATGTTGATAAACTAATGGGACACCTGATCAGGACAAGAGTATAGTATAGGTTGAAATAATATCGACTTGTCACTAAACCTACAGTGCCTAAATTTTAAACACAATGTCTAAAGCAAAACGCTGAGCCCATCCAGTGAAGCTCTTTATCATGCACCACAACACACTTATAAATTCAAGGCTTATGGTCTTTAAGGGGTTTTATGGATATACATGAGCTTGTACTTGAGGGGTTAAAAAGGGTTTAGGTAAATTGCATGTTCTGCATGGGATTGATTGCGACCCCTACGTGTTGTCATGACGAATAGCGAGGTGACTCCGATGTCAAGAGTACTACTCGAGTGATTGGTGTGTGGGGTTGATGTGAAAGTTTGGGGTGGTTGTTTGACCCCCTTGAGAAGCCATGGTTTTGAGCAAGGTATGAGTTTCTGGAAGGACACTTGGTTGCGGAATTGTTTTTCCACTGTTGTTTTTGCAGTGTCGTTTCTTCAGTTTGAAGCTCCTAGGTGATTACTTCAATCCTCTCATACTTAGTTGTGGTGTTGTTTTTGCTGTGTTTTTTTTTTTTTTTTTTTTTTTGGGGGTGTCGTTTCTTTAGTTTGAAGCTCCTCAGTGATTGCTTGGACCCTCACACTTACTTGCGGCATTGTTATGCGGTGTTTTTTTTTGCGGTGATGTTTCTTCAGTTTGAAGCTCCGGCTTTAGTAATAATATAGAATGGATTTTAGTGTATCAAAATGAAATAACTAAACATGTTTGAGAGTTTGTAACCTTGAATAACATGCACATAAATTCATTTGGAGTAGCAAGGGTTCTTTTTTGGGCTCAAATTATTTTTAAAACCCAGAAGCTTAGTGACGAGCCGAGTCACTTGCTGAGTGACCAACTGATTGCACTTCTTATTCCTTCCGTTCAGATTTTATTTTATGTGACTTTTTTGATTGGGTCTTGGATATGTGTTCCGTGTGACGATGAGGACGGTGTTCCGCAGGAGAGGTTAATTTTTTTTAGTTAACACTACATTTGGTAGGTGGTTGCTTCTGTTTAGGTTGAGAAATCTACACTGCCGAAGCGAACGTTTCTCCGGAGGCAGCTGCTAGGGACAGAGAATACATCTACTTAGCAAGCCTGTTATATACTCTCTTCGAGAAAGGTGACACTATGCAAAATTTGGAATTTCTTGTTCTTCATCGATCACATATTCCACCTATTTCATTGTAATGTATTCTCAATTTTATGTAAGTACATAACCCCACAGTTTGAAGTTGCAGCTCAACTTCTAACATGTAGAGTCCGTGCCCTTGTTTGCTAAGTTTTTCTCGATTAGAGGTTGACAATTGTAGTACTTGATGGAATATTTCTTTCTTACTTCGCAGTCTTAGAGAAGGAAAGGCATTTTTTCTTGCCTTGAACTCATAAGAGTGTGTTGTGGTGCAAGATAAAGGGCTTCACTGAATGGGCTCATTGTTTTGTTTTAGGCATTGTGTTTAGAATTTGGTCACTGTAGGTTTAGTAACAAGTCGAAATTATTTCAACTTGTACTCTTTTCTTGATCAGGTGTCCCATTAGTTCATACAAAGTAAATAATGGTACAAAGTTGATACATCAATCATAACGGAGTTGTTGATATATTATTGACAACAAAATTGATAAATCAATTACAACACAATGAAGTTGATACTTCAATGATAAGAAGCTAATAAATCAATCACTAGGAAGTTGACAAATTAATCAAAATGAAGCTCATATATCATAATGAAGAGACATTCATTTGCAGCCAGTCTCCACAACTCTGACAAAACAAGAGGGTATCATGGGATAAAGAATACGATGATAGTCATTTGTTTAATTAATCACCATATATATTATATATTAAGTAAAGGCAATGAGTATCAGGTATGGAGTACAACAATATAGGATGTACAAATACAACGGTCAATTAAAGTAAAATATAGTGATACAAAAACAATGATAAGCTTGGAATACAAAAAAATCAACGTTTAGATTAGCAGTTCAAATACAATGTGAAGGATCTCTCACTAGATCCCTATGAATCATTGCTTAGTAATATAACATTCACCAACCCAATTCCACAAGCAAAATGCATTGTTGCTATTCAACCCAAACTTCTTATAAGTTGCACGGAAACAAGTCTGTGAACAACCTAAACCGTGCAAGATAGTTACCTATCAACTCACTAACGTAACTTTCTATTCTATAAGACACATGATTAATTCAATTATCACCAACAAAGCAATGTATTGCCTCTAGGTGACTCTAACAAAGTACTGACAAATCAACATTTTTTACATGGAAGGGATCAATTTTGAATATAGCAATCATGTGTTGGTTACCTTGTTGATTGTGAAGTGCCCACCTTCAAATTCATACTAACACCCACCATGTGCTTGGCAATACAACCTAATTTGCACAGAAATAACGAACATAATTATCATTTGGAAACTATATCTTGATCTCCACCTAAAGTGAAGCGATTTGAGTGCATCAACTTGCCACACATAAAGCGATAGTAAATTAATATGGCACTTGGAAAGAGGCGCAAGGATGCAATTTTCTTGTCAATGGTTGACAATTTGATGAAGTATTTGTGTCAACAGTTCACAACTCATTACCTTTGATAAGCAGCTTCAGCATCCTCGAGGAAATGCCCACAATTTATTGTTTTAGTCAGTTACTATATTTTGTTCTAAAGCGCTCATTTCATACTATACACATACAAATATGTTCTTATACAACATACTTTCTTATACAACATACTTGCTAAACATAGCAAATGCCAACTTTCACTCGAAGTTTATAATAAATTCAATCCTATCAAGAAAGTTTTCACATTTCTAAATGTAGTGCCTATGTACCAATCAAAGATGTAAGGACCGACAAAATATACAGTAACAAAATGAATATACAGTAACAAAATGAACATTCCAGAATAGGCAACAACGAAACTATACAAAGCTAATTGCTCGAATAAGATTCACAAGTGAAATATTCAGAAATTGTCTTCTGGTATCCCAGCATCCTGGGCTGCATTTGAAAAAAAGCCTACTTTTGTAGCAAGGTTCCTATACAGTGCCATGCAATTTCAGATAGCCATGACGAATACCATTGTGTTCCAAGAAGCTGCTAAACCCTCAAAGACTCATTGCTGCTCAAGTAACCGAGGTTGGTCGTTGTTGCATTTGGATACATATCTGCACGAACTAAAATGAGAGGGCAGAGACATACTGAAGAGAGAAGAGAAGGCAAGGCAACCAACCCCCTAAACTAGTAAAAAAATGTAAATAAAATTGCCGCCCATGAAGGGTATGTGGTTGAGCCAAAATTTGTAATCTCTGCCATCTCTCTTGCATGGTGGTGGTGGTGGCCAGGGTCGAGCTCCTTCAATGGAAAAAAAGAGCCAGGCAAAAGTAAAAAAGCTCCTGCATAATGGAAGAGTGTCTTCGTGCGGTGCAGTTTCCTCACTATTCCAACTCTTGGAGAATTGGAATTGCTGTCGAGCTCCATGCAAAGAATCACGTTTGAAAATCCATCCGAACTTCGAAAAGAGGTGTGCTAACCCTCGGGCTCTGTTTTTGTTGTCGCCGCCATGATCTCGTCAAGGGGAAAATCCAAGTTCAAACTTGGGAAGCGTTCCAAGGTTTGAAGGCAACTACTGTCCGATTCAAACGAAGGCCCCATGCTCAGCATCATCTCCTTCAAAAATGGATCATCCTCCAATGTCACTGGCTCCTCCTTCACACACTTGTCTGGAGGTCCACCTCCGTACAGCCGTTGAATGAGCAAGCCATTATTTTCCTTTGGAGAAGTCGGTTCCTCTGATGGGGAACCTTTAGCCGAGCTGTGTGCAAATTTCACCTGTACTGGTTCACTTACTTCTAGTCTCTGTGTTTTCTTTTTCTTTCCTCGCAATACCTGCAGCCCCATTACACAAACCCGATGTCAGCTATCAGACCGGGAATCCAAACTTTCAAACGTCCACAATACACATTATCAGCTCCACTTGCCGATAGATAAGAAGGGAGGGCTATCTACAATTCCTAGTTTCTAAGTTAAGCATCTCCCCTGCGTTTAACTGCCCCTAACGGAAAGAAAATTTAAAGCGCAGCGGAGCATCAGAAAGAAGATCACTTACATAACTCCCTTGATGACTTCTGTAAAGTATAAGCTGGTCTCCTTCCACTAACCGATGTGATCTCACAAACTCCCCTGCAAAACATGAAGATAGTCAGGGACTGCCCAGAAGAAGCCACTTTCAGACCTTGATTGATTGATTTAGCGTTCAGAAAAGCTTCAAAGAGGAACGTAGAAGATCTCATTTCTACACGAGTATTCTAGTAGAAATGACTTTCTGAAACAAACTGGCGATACATTATTCGAAGCTGGGAAGGGATGCTCACCAGTATTCTCCAACAGATACATGCGGCTTTTGTTGTTCGGCCAGAACCTACTCACAGAACATGTCCACAGAGGTTACGAACGTCTTCAAATGCAAGGGACGTGAAGACCATGAACCCGGACTCCCAGAACGATGCATAATTTGAATTCATTCTCTTCGTTTGTAGCTTAGCCTGCCCATTACTGATTCTCCCGGTTTCATCCCCAGATTAGCACCGGGTCTAAGTTCCTATTAGAAGCACACGCGAGCTGAGAAGAAACCTTCATAATAACAATATCCACACTTACGATGATGCACCTGAAGTAACTAAGGGTGAAGACCCCATTTTAGGCGGAGGTGTTACGCTGAAAGGAAACAAGAAACAACAAACGGCAATTCAAGGATGGGAAAATTATAAAACTCAAAACCCAGGACCAACAAAATCAACCTCGAATAACTATTTTGAACGTAACCTCTACGCTACATGCTTAAATCAAATGCAAAAAAACTCCATGGGGTCGACTTTCAAGCCATATCTCAGAAAATCCCAATGGTGGAGACACCCGAAGCAATACGAAAGTTCAACGAAGAAAGCAGTTCGTTCCGGAGGGAGAAGAAACACAAACACATAGAACATTTACTGCAAATGGAAGTCTTCATAAGAAGCTCAAGAGCACTCTCACGTAAAGACAAAATGGAAGAACATCAGAAGTCGGGACAAACACAAGAAATGATAGTCGTCCTTACCTATATCTAAGATTCCACGTATGACCCGAGTCAAAGTCCTCCATCTGTATGGACACACCTCCTCGCATTGCAAGAAATGGCATGTGCTGCTCTGCTTCTTTCTGCAAAAGCAACCGGAAGCAGTGAATAAAATAACCCCACTGCATTGAGCTGCAATAGACAGGAGTGAGTATCCCCTTCTAAAACGAAATAAGTGTACCTTAGGAAGTATAATGCGCCCGAGATTGCCGACATCACTGGGTCGAAGTTCCTTGTGTAGAAGAACAGTCAGTTGCTCCATATTCCGACCCTGAAATACCAGAGAAACTCGACTCCTTTAGTTCAGTAACACGAGTACTTCGCATTGCTAATTACTCAAAGTATCGTAACAATGAAGATGTTGTCGTGAAAAACCTTCTTTGCAAGCTGTCAATTATTGATATGATAAAACTTCAATTCCATACAATTCCTTGCTGCCAAGAGATAACACCCTCGATGCATACCTTCCGTGTGGCAGTGGCAGGAGCATTCTGAGGAGTAGCCTGGGCAGAGTATGAAGTCACTGCCTTCTTCATTGGAGGTACAACAGCAGTAGGATTAGTCCATGAGGACGAAGCACCACCAACGGAGGCCACAGGGACGGTTACTGCCGCAGCAGCGGCGGCAGCGAGACTAACAGCGGCACGAGCATGGTGTTGATTCATCATGGATTGCCGCTGGCGAGCCATTCGATGTCTTCGTGCAGCTTTCGTGGTCATAGCGGGAGTTTGCTCCACAACAGCAGGCATACCAATGCCGTGCGAAATCGTGAATGGCTGCGGCGGCATTACTGGTTGCGGCATTCCATAATTCATCTGAGGAACACAAGGAGTCATAATACTCGGACTCACCATCTCCGACTTCTGTAAAGAGTATTCATCCGCGCTAACATTCATGAAACTGCTTGGACAAAACCCTGAGTCTACCCCAAGTGCAGACTCCATCTCTGGCTCTCCCATCATCAGCCTCCGAGACTTGAACCGCTGAAAAGGTTGTTGCTCAGGAACTTGCATTGTCGGAGGAGGAGGCTGAAGAATGCCGCTGAGAATCTGAAACGCCCCAGAGTTCGGCTGAACCACCGGATCCCCTCCAGCCCCGTCGAAACTCAACACTTGCGAACCGGAAGCTTTTTGTTGGGATTTACTCTTCCGCTGTTGCTTCAACCATACCATGATATATCCCATCAAACTCTTGAGCCCTTTGTCTCCACCACCCAAGCTCTGAATGGCCTGATTCAATACACCTTCATTCACAGTAACCTTCTTCAACATAGCACGCACTTCGTCATCCTTCAGCAATGCGCTGACGTCGTCGGCCGCCCCTGGTTCCGACTGGTTCCGTTCGGAGGAAGTCGATGAACACGACGGAAGGGATCCGTCTTGAGAACTGTAATCTCCACTGCCTTGGTGTTTCTCCACAAGCGGTAATTGCGCTGAACTGGGAAGAGCCTGCGTCGTGTTCAACCACAAGTCCCCTTTCCCGGTCTCCATCGCCTTTAACCCTTCCTCCATACCACTCTCTACTAGTACTCCACCCGAATTTTCCCTTTTCGACAACTCCAGTTCCAGGTGGTTGCACTTTCTGCACCTGTGCCACGCAAAAAGCAAAAAGCACAAATCTTCCTCCAATAAGTCGCCAAACAATAAATGAGATAAGCAAGTACACTCAACGCCTTCCAAACCTTCGAATTAGACCTCCGAAGTCACTTCGAAACCCTAACGTATCGTACAGAGAAAATCATCAGCAAATAGCTGGATGAACTATCGCATTTCTCTTATCTACACTAACTCGTCCGCTTCCAGTACATTCCAAGGCGCCATAACAGCTACAAATCTCCACGAGTACGCGAACACCCTTCTCCTTCACTCACAGCCTCAGAACCAAAGTAGCAACTTACTCAATATACCACGCCAAGAAAGATAAGCACCACGAGATGCAGTCCACCTCACCTATCCAAACGAAAAACGAAGAAAATGAGAGAAAGTCGGCACCTGAAACTCTATGGCAGTCACCACATCTCGACAGCAGCAGCTCTCATGGCCAGGCGAACTCCTGCTCACGAGACCTCTACTGATCCCGAACCATGAAGAAGCGAAGAAAAAAAGAAGATCCGGCAGCAGCAGCAGCAGCAGCAATCCTCAACACAGCACTTCCATGGAGAAGAATGGCTGCTCCACTTCTTCACCGCCCTAAGGTGTGGATCGCCGATTTCGGAACACTCGTGCTGACAAGGCGAGAAGAAGCCATATCACCATCGTTATTCCTAAAAACCAACACACTCACTCGCCGACTTGCATAAAGGTCACTTGCTTTACAGGGGAAATGGTTGAGGAAATTGCACCAACCTGGAAGCACGCGCGAGGAGGTCGGCGAGCTACCCGCGCTTGCTACTACAATACAAGCTTACGAGCAACAAAACCAAAAACTCCAAACTGGGTTTGATGATGATAATAGCAATGGATGGAATGGGAGCGAGCGATGGAGCGTTGGCGATGGCGATGGCGGAGCTCGAATGGCTCTGGAAGCAGCAGCGGCCATGGAAGAGAAGGCAGCTGGCCTCCGGGGGGTGGCAAATTCGCTGAGTTGGCGGTCCACGTCGACCCACCCGCCACGCGTCCGGGCGTCATTTGCAATGGCGATCCCTTTTGGAAGCTTCCTGGTTCGTTCATCACCGAGGTTTATCGACGTTTTTCATCACTTGATTTCAGTTTTCATCCGTTCGGAGGGGATGTTCCATGTGCGCAACGCCCAATCTGAAATGCCCTCTCATATTCCCGCAATTTTGAATTATCTAGAATTGGTATCACCTTCCTCCCCCAATGGAATAAATCTCATCCGTTTGACTCATCCCCACATTTAGATTATTAGTTTTTTGAAGCGGTTCCCACATAACTATTCTTTCGTGTGTGTGAGGGATTCTAGGTTCATTCTTCATGCAAGACATTTGCATTACAAGTTCTTGTGTCCGACAAATGGCGGATATGCAAGTTGTTGGTTAGAACACTATGAGGTACCATCTCATTGCGGGTGGCTAAGTGTGGTCCTTGTTTTCTCACTTGTTTGGCTCTTTCATAATTTCCAATTTATTTGAAGGAATGAGATGCTAATTCCACTCAATGAGAGAAATACATGCCTTTGTTTGGCCATTTAAGGCAAAGACCTAGACTAGTAAGGACGATTTTGATATTTGTACATAGAGAAATAGAAAGAAAATTGAGTTGGTTCCTTACTTGAGAAAAGTAGTTGGGCTGGTCGACGAAAATAGACATTTTGAGGTTTGATAATTTACCTTTATTTCCATATACGACCCTCTTTTTGAGATTGTGTTCTTTTGCTAAGAATTAGCCAAATTATTTAGGGTGTAAAGTTAATAAATGACTACTTTACACCAGAAAATTACATCTAATGACTAAAATTTAGAAACTGTAATAATTTGTAAAGTATTCATTTTTGTGAACCTACATCCAAGTTTGCACATTTTATACTTGGATAAAGAGATGGACCGGCAGTAATATCAGTCAAAAGGTTAATTTGCCCATGTATATTGTACAATAAAATGTATAAAACTCAATTTCAGTTGGAAAGTAAGGCATGTTGACTTATTTAGAGCTAGACAATTTCCCAATGCTATTCTTTACCTTTTTGAATATCAACAACAAAGTGTTGTTGTAAGATATTTGCAACAAAAAGAGTTGAAACTTCTTCAAAATGGAATCATCTGCAACACTCATGTCCACCAAGTCAACGTCATATTTAAAATGAAACAAAAAATAAAATAAAATAAATGATATTTGTTGCGTAGGTAAGATATTAGGTGTAGATTCCCAAGATCTAGTACTGGCAGTAACAAGGAGTTTCTAACCTTCACTCCTTTTGTAAAAGTCGACTTCAGTAATCGACAAGGACGGATCACGACCTTTAATCGACTCGAGCTAGTTAGGTAATTAAGATTTTACGTTCGCGCACATGCGTTCGGGTGTGCATAAAGTGGCGTTGACAAATTCCTTGAGTAATGGCGTGTCGGGTGCGCGATCCTTGTCGTCGCAGTTGAAAGCCGCAAACTTGTTGACGCTCAACAAGTTTGCGGCCGGTGGAGAAAAGTGGCTTTTAAAACCTCATGTACCGCTTAGGTTGGTGGCCATAAAAATTGCAACTCGGTTTGACCTAGCGTTGACCATTCGAGTCGACTGACTAAAGTCTTGCGATAGGGCTTGAATTTGTTGATGTTGACAAAAAGTGGGTGTGGCTGAAAGTGTTGTATGTTGACGAGCAACACGGTGTTTTGGGTAATCGGTAGTGGACTCAATAAGATCCAAAGCATTTGCTGAGGATTTTGCCTGCACGGTGTTGTTGGGTAATCGGTATTGGACTCGATAAGGTCAAAAGCATTTGCTGAAGAGTTTACTTGCATGGACATTTGCGCCTTTCGGGTGCCACAAGACATAATCGCTAACATGATATTGGTTCGACTGACTTTGATTGTCAACCCATGGGGCATGATTCTACCGTTTTTTCGACTTGCTAGGTGGCACCGTTGAGTCATTCCTTGTCTAAGCACTGAAGGTCGTCTATACTCGCCGCCAAGATTCATCTAGGTATAAAGTCGACTAGTCCATTCGATTGTTGAGTCGGGACAATAAACTCGATAAGCATCAAGGGGGTTAGGCCATACACAAGTTGAAAAGGAGTGTCGCACGAGATTGTCTTGTATGCCATACGTTAGGCAAAGTGTATCGTTGGTTGATACCGCTTGTTCGTGCCCTCGTAAGTAGTATGTCATGGATGTCGTAAGCATAACAAGAAGTGTCCCGTAAGTGTGCAAATGGTACTATTAATGAAGAAGCTATCTTCGTCGTTGACTAGGTGTAGCAGGCAACCAAATCGGGTGAAAATAACTTCATATAGAAAGTGGACTATCTCCTAGGCGGTGTTGCCCCGAAGTTCTCTAGCCTCGACCCACTTCATGGCGTAGTCGATTGCCACAAGAATTTATCGGCAAGCTATCAATCACGTCTTCTTCATCATGTCCTGACTGTCTCTGGAAGACCTCCTGTCATATTGCATTCGTGACTCGCTCGACAGGTGCGGACCGTGTCACGGAAAAGAGTTGGCCACCAAGTCACTAGTAGATAAAAACACACTCTTTCGACTAGAAAATGTAGTCATGTTGTTCAAAATGACTGAATCTACATGATTACGAATTTGACTCTTGTTAGTCATTTGAATATGACTATCTATAATCATGGTTATACTTTTAGGATTAAGAACAGTCATAACACAAACTTCAAATGACTACCAAGAGTCAAATTCCCAGTCATTTTGAACAACATGACTACATTTTCTAATCAAAAGAATGTAATTCTCTACCAGTGAATATCCATGCAGCTTCCAATGAGACCGAAGAAAAGGAATTGGAATTTACACGCAACAAACAACACTTGCTACATTTTAAGAAAGTCGCAGAGTACAACACACACTCAGATCCTTACGAAAGACAGGTTCGATCCAAACACAGTTTCTCCCTTCCCGAAATAAAACCAAAGCAACGAGCAAGCGGCTGATTGGGCCCTCACCATGGCCCGATCCACATGATTGGAGCATTGAATCCGTCCTGGTGTGAAACCTCCCCACCCCAGCAACTCACAGCCTCACAAGTGGGCACCCGGAATGCCGCCTTTTCTCAATGGCCAAAAGTTCAACAATTCCACAAACCATGGCCCCCTCATTCATTCATTCATTCATTAAGGTAGAGTGTCCTAAAAGCGCCACAGGACCCAAAAGCGATCTGGCCTCATTTGTAGATTGTGAAGATACAAATGTACCTCATTTGTATATAACGCATTTGGGTCAAATCTTACTTAGCACTTTGGAATTTTGTATAAAATTCACAAATGCGAATTACATGTTGCAAATTTTTGCAATCCTCCCAAAAACCTATTTCGAATGTGGTCATAATTTTATTTTGAATTTACTAGTGCTAAAAATAGGTCAGATCCCTTAAGGTGGCGCTTTTAGGACACTCTACCTTACTCAACAAAGTTACTGTGGCTCCGACTTTTCCACCCAAAAAAACAGCTTGTTTTCATTGTTATTTTTGCCACCTAGAATGTCGTATACATATTCCATACCTCTTTTGTTTGTGGCTCGCCTTAAAGGAAGGGCTTGTCCCTGAAGGGCACCCCAGTCAAGCTGCGACGTGTGCGTCGATGTCGTATACCGATGATGTGGTATTTGGATTTGCTTCCTTTTTTGAGCAAAATGGCCGTTCCATCTTTGATTCTGTGTGGGAGCTTTTGTGAGGGGAGATGAGATTCGACCAGTTGGAAGGAAGCGCACCTCAGATTTTGTGTTTTTGAGATTTTTGTTTTTGTCTTTGATGATGTGAAAAATTGATGGTGATGATGAATTGGATAGGAATTGATGGGGAAGTTGGAAGGGATGTGGATTCATGTCACATCATCGGTTGTTCTTTTTTTCTTTCTCCTCATTATTATGCGAGGCTTTTGGATTGTTCGATGTCTTTTTTGCTTGCTCCAACATGATGGGTCTTAGGGCATCACCACCCATCCCTGAAAAGGGAGGGTGGATCATCCTCACAATAACTTGAGTTGAGTTGGTTTGCAAGCCGGGTGCCTCACCCATGACTTGCAAACATGGTGATAAAACAAGGAAAAAACAAAAGCAAGATGAATCTCATTGGCACCTTGGAAATTGGAGAAGAATATGGAGTTTGTCCTTTGTTTGTCCTTTGTCATTTAGTGGCTCATTTTTTGTTTTGGGGTTGGAGCTCCGCCCCTCAAAATGACCCCAATTTGCAGGTCGACCTCAACTTCTAACCCCAAAACAAGTTGATTTCATCCATTTTGCAGGATGGGTGGGGCACTTTTGAGGGCCGCCACTCACAATACAAGTTCAGGTCATCCATTATTCAGGATGGGTGGGAATGCTCTTAAGACGATGATCTAGTGTCGAGTGTGTGAGACTACGATGTTTGGTCTTCATGATCTTATTATTTATTGGGACATTTGTTAAACTAGTCACAACTTTGCTATAGTCATAATGCAGAGTTGTTTAGATTTTGAGTTACCGACAGGGCTACAGTCGTGAGTCAAGAGTCACGGCTTTGCTTATAGGCATACACCAACATAGATTTGGACCAACTGGAGTCGGCCACGTCGGCAAATCACGGCCACACTATTGTCATAAATCACCAGTCACGCCTAATAGCTGTAGTCATAAATAGGTCAAATTATGAACTCACAAAAAATTAGCCACGTTAGCATTCTCGCTTTCACGTCATATTTGCACCAACCACGTCAGTAGTCACGACTACGAGATAGACTCGTAAATGAGTTGGAGTAAAGGATTCAAAAAATTGGCCATGTCAACTCTTGCTCATCCACGTCGGATTGCTCCCCCCCCCCTTTCCGAATCTCATTGCACTTCCACCTCGGATTGCTACCCCCCCTTTCTGAATCTCATTGCAATTCCACGTCGGATAACAATCTTGCCATTTTTGGACGCCACGTCAGAATTTCACCCGTGTGAGAATCCATGTTGGCAGAAGAGGGCGACGATGTCTCGGCGAATGAAACCGTTGTCATATGTACCATGGTACCTATGACAAGAGAATGACGAAAATTGTTAATATGACCTCTAGTCATATTGAGGCCGGTTTTGGTACGTATGATTGAAAAAACACTCATTTACAACAAACATAATTAACCTAGTTTCCAGTACTTACTTTCCACATGTGCAAAAATAAGAATACTTGCATTATTATTCCATTACACTATTATCGAACATTCCAACCTTTATCGATGAAGATATGGACTTCAAGACCTTATATGGTTACTTATTTAACATCTCTTCTATGAAAAAATGCCAAGAAATTAGGTATTTGATCTATTCCTTTGAATATCTTGATTCTAGTAACCAAACAGCGCTAGGTTCTTGATAACCTCGATCACTTCGCTCCCAACACTCACTGGCTGGTCCCCACATACCCCAAGAGTAGAAAATAGCACCACAAAAGCAATCTCATAAGTAAAACTCATTTAATGCAATGTCTTAAAAAATACAAAATAATCCTTTTTTAAATCAAAAGAATGTCAGACAGTCCTTTTTAAAAAATAAAATAATAAACAAATAAAAAGAATGTCAGGCAGCACAGCTTTATGCCTGGTCATCAGTCATGGGAGACAAGTAAGCTCGGTACGATATCAACTGTTCACTGGTCCCAACTAAGTGCCGCTCACTAAATCCAATCCATGTTCCCCACTTAGGTGGGGCCCCAGTTTTTTGTTTTTCCATTTTGGACCCCCTCAAGGTCATTTTTTAATTTTTTTTTTTGAAATTTGGGGTCTGCACCCCCACCCCCATTTTACCCAGGGGCCTCTTCTTGGAATTTTAAGGCCTTAGAGCATGCCCAGCCCGCACTGCAGGCCGGAGCATGGAGCCGGATATGAAGTGCCAGGGCCCCAGCCCACACACTAACCCGGTAACCCAGTCAAGAGGGTTGCAGTACCCTAAATTCTAGCCCACCAAAACTCCAAGTTATCCCGTGCCTCCACTCAAGTTTTAGTGTCCCCTTTAACTAATGAGTGAGAGCCACGTGGCAGAAATTTCATTGGCAAGAAATGATTTCTAAAGAAAGCTGTGAAAAGTGGAATGTGAGGTGGTGTGATTGGTGGGTGATTAGTGAGCTGGCCCTGCCCTCCGTGTTGGGCTGGGCTTCGTAACCCCGGACAAGCGGCGGCTTTCGCATTTTGAGACGGCCTTGCGGGCCGGCCTGCCGCAAAGGGCTGGTCATGCTCTTAACCCCTAAAAATCCAGGAAAATCGATTCGGTTTTCTGAGATTTCGGGCAGCTCATTTTAAGCATATAAATTGATATTTTTGCCTAAGATTTTTATTGGGTGCTCCCCATACAGTAATGTGTATGTGGTAAAATTTTCAAAGTCAAATTTTAATTTTATAACCTTCACCTCAAAATTTTAGGTTTCAAGTCCAAAACGGGCAGTTTAAAATAATTTTTTTTATTTAATTTTTTTTTAGAAATATGTTCATTACCAAATTACTATTCAAATTCCGAAGTGCCCAAAGTCAAAAAGTTTACCAATTTTACAAGGGCAGCCTCCAAAACTTTCAAAAACAATCTTCACAATTTCTAGTAATTTTACAATTTTTTCTTTCAAAAATTGCCAAAATTCGAGATTTTGGAATTTTTCCAAGATTTTTTTTTTCAAAATTCACATTATCATAAATGCACCTACTCACCGTCCAAATTTTTCTCAAACTAAATATATCATACGTGGTGCTTGTTTTACTATATGGTTGTTTTTAGACCTTCTTTCATAAAATATTTTACATTAAGGTCAAAAAGTGGAATCGGTCTCTAAAAATTTGCATGAGCATACCCAACTTGATTACCTACATGAAAAAAAATGAGGGAAAAATATTTGGAATAACAATCATCAAGTTGCCCTTGGCACCATTTAGACAATGCCTCTCACGCAACGGCAAAAAAAAGTGTTGGTCAAACTTTGATTGTTATGATCTCACAAATGACAAACATCCAACGGTTGAAATTTTGACCAGTCCTTTGTATACAAGTTAAGTACAAGATCTTACGGTTCAAAGTCTTAAACCGGAAAAAAAAGTTTCTCCATTTCCCCATTTCCCAACGAAGGTGAAAAATGGCAGTTTTTGGTTCTGGAGGTCGAGGAAACCCCTGGATTTTTAGGGGTTAAACACAACAAAATACCGGGCAGCCTTTGATTAGCCTCCCTCCATATTTGGAAATTTTAAGGGGAACATGGATTGGATTCAGTGTCCGGCCAACTAAGTGAATGAAAGGGCTTTATTTTCCATTTTATCTTATCTTCAAGGCGGGGGCAATCTCCTCGGAAGAAGCTCCTGAGTGTATAAAGAATGTTTCTACATTGTTGTTGTTTCCACCTATAGCCCCCTATTCTATTCTATTCATGATTGATTGATAGAGGACAAAAAAAAAGAATGTTCCATATCATTACCAACAATGATCATTTCTAAAATTAGTGATTTCAAATAATTCATGGGGAAGATGAAATTCTTTCCATTTCAAGAAAGTGTCAAATTGGCTACTTTTAGGTATAGCTAAAATTTGTTATTAACCCCTAAATTTCTTTGTTGCAAAATGGTCTTAGTCATAAAATTAGACCTTCCTTTAAATTAAGCTCAAAAAATCTCAATCTAAGCATTATTCAAGAGATTCAACCGTAAGATCTTAAAGTTCACTCGACATTCTTCTCACATACCAAATTTGAACCGTTCATTCTTCCTCATTTGTGAGATTATAATGGTCAAAGTTGGCTGAGTTTTTCCCCGGCGGGAACCTCCAAAACCCATTTCGGGTTTTAAGGAAAGTTAGGGGTTAACCTAGGGGTAGTGTGATATACATAGCTATATGTGTATGAATTTTGAACTATGGGAGATTGTTGTACTCATGTAGCCTCTACCCATGATGCATTGTCATAACTAGTGCGGAATCTGAGAGAGGCTAGTAGATCATACCATTGGGCCCTTTGGGGGATATCATGTTGGGTATAGATCTCAAAGGCACTAGTGGCTAGGTAGAGACTAGCATAGTGTTCACCGCGGGAGAGGTTAGTAGTCTCGCCATTGGTGTAATGACCTCCAAGCACACATCCAAGGATAGGTCGAACGATCACTCTCTTCATGCTGACCTCTAAATAGGTTGGAGTTTCTCTTCTTCATACCGTTGGTGTTATGACCTCAGTACGTGGATGCTCACAAGGATATATAGGTCATACGAACACTATATTCACGCTAACCTCAATTGAAATCTGGATTTTTTTAATTTTTTAATTTTTTTTTCTGAAACTCACCGTGAAACACAATCTTTTGACCCTAACTTCCGCATTGAACTTGCAAGGATGGGGTTTGAAACATTGTGCACACTCTAGGGACGCACAAGTCCATGGTAAAGATGGGGGTGTGAAGTTCGATGCAAGAGGGTAATGAGCTCCATCAAGTATATGGCTCATTCTTGAGATATTATGCGCAAAAGACAGTTTTTGGGGATGTGTGATTCCATTGCCTAGCAAGTTGCATGCACAACAACAGTGCATCATCTGAATGAAATGGTCCGCCCATCGAAATTCTTCCCCGGGCAAGGCAAAGCAAAACTCTTGCCTTGGTTCACCATGTATAATTGGTTTTAATTTAACCCTTAAACGCCCATGGGGTGTGAAACGGGCAGCCCAAAATTGGATCACAGCATCTTTTGGACTTGGGCATCATGAATAGTGCACTTTTTGAACAAGGGCATCATGAATGCACCAATCAATGATGAGCTTGCAACCTCCTACAAGGTTATGTACAACCCCAACCTCGCTACCACAATCCTTTCAAAGCACAAAATCACTCATACAAATTGTGATTCGAATTGTAAAATTTCACTTTTTGAATGCATCAGGGGAAGGTGACCAGTTTGACATCAAAATACAAGTGAAAAGTTGAGTACAGTGAGAGCTACAGAGAAGATTCTGTTGGAAGGTGACCCCAACTCCAACATGTCCACCAAAAGCCGTGGCGAGGTGAAGAAGTTGTCGGTGACCGCGACGTGGCCTCGCCCATGTAGCCCCTCCATCAAATCCATGACGACCTCATAACTGCGTCCTCGCCTCCCCGGCCGCCGGGCCAAGTTCTTCTTCAAGTCGGCACCGGTGTACATCTGGAATTTGTACAAATACAATAAACCTCTTAGAACAACTTGGATTTCACTTAGAACAACTTGGCTACCCTATTAGAACAATTTGGATTTCACTTAGAACAACTTCTAACAAACTTAGAACAACTTGGCTACCCTATTAGAACAATTTGGATTTCACTTAGAACAACTTTTAACAAACTTAGAACAACTTGGCTACTCTATTAGAACAATTTGGATTTCACTTAGAACAACTTCTAACAAACTTAGAACAACTTGGCTAACCTATTAGAACAATTTGGATTTCACTTAGAACAACTTGTAAGAAACTTAGAACAACTTGGCTAACCTATTAGAACAATTTGGATTTCACTTAGAACAACTTGTAAGAAACTTAGAACAACTTGGCTACCCACTTAGAACAATTTGGATTTCACTTAGAAGAAATTGTGAAAAAATTTAGAACAATTTGAATAACAATCTAAATAGAACTTTGCCCTAGTTCTAGCAACAATTACCTGAAAATTGTACAAGTACTTTGACGCCGCGTCCGCCGCCGCCCACACCTTGAAACCAAACTTCACGGGCTTATTTGGCATATATTGTTTCATGCCATGGCCGTATATCCCTTTGTACCTCACCATCATTTCGTCTATGGTAACGAATTGACCTAAATTCCAATTCGCCATGCAACGGTCCCGAAGCTCATCTAACAACCACCGGAGTTTGACTAATTTGTCAAACTTGGGATGGTCACGTTCCGTGGGTGCCTCCAAATCGTTCACGATATGCAAACACTTGCTAATGGCCTCAAATCTATTCCTAGACATGCAACCCGCAATTTTGCTACAATAAAAAAACGGCTCTCTTTTCCAATAAGCCCTTCTATGAGGCAAAACCTTCAACCCCATCAATATGCAAATCCCGAGCCACGCCTCTAACTCAACCCTCCCTAACCTCCACCATGCACTTGGTCCCCTCGGGCGGTTTGTGGAGGGGTCAATCGAGGCGGCATACCTATTAGTCTCCCTACAAATTTTTAATAGAGTCCGTTTGGTGAAAAACAAGTGGAAAACGTCCTTCACACTAGGAAGATCCTTTGGCACATGTGTCGGGCCCGGCATCGGCCCATTGAAATTACCCTCACCATGGTTATACTTGGGCCTTTCTTTCAACCAAAAAGCATCATCGTAACACTCTTTCAATGTAGGGGGCTCGTCCCAATTTCGGAGCCCCCTCACCCGCTGGAACTTACGCTCTTCCATTCGGCGTAAAGTTTCCACTAAAGGGATGTTGTGGGGCTGTGGAGCTGCTGGAGTTGGTTGATATTGACGTTGGCTGTCACCGCTATCTTCGTATTCGCCACGCTGTACACCTTTTGCTGAGTCCGACGTGCCGTTGAAAAGATCTGTTGGGTGGTCTCTACGGCTCCCCTTGCCAGACTCTCCTCTATTTTCGCGGCATCCAGCTGCGCACCCAGCCATGAGCTCCCGCCCTTCCCCCATGTTCTGATCTGAAGACAAAACCCACAGAAGATATCCCGGCAGATGATTCAAGTTCCAGATCCACAAAATAATTCAATATCTATTACACACATCTCAGACAAACCTTTCGCAAGTTTTTTACATCGCTAATTGTGACGCTACAGTACTATGCTAGAGAATCTTGTTCAAAAGTCAAAACGGTTGCCATGTCAGACCGCTTGAATTTCTAAACTTGCTCACCGCGGATATATGAGTTGAGAAGAGGTGAAAGGGACGAGGCAGCATATACTATTCAAGAAAAAAGAAAGAAAAAAAAAAGGGCAGCATATATTATTTTGCAGTTGAATGCCTAACATGTAATGATGCAAGCGTCTCAATTGCAAAAGAAAGCAGCTCTTGGAATCGGATTTAGGTTTGTTCACACCCCTTCACCGATCTTAGATCTTCCCAACAAATATTGTTTGTTGACTCTGATTTATTGTTTGCACCTTTTATGAATAGATGCGGTTTTCTTGGTCTGCTTCACATGGATGTGTTTCACCAGCGTTTGGAGCAGGTAATATCTTGTACTGAGCATAGTCTTCGGATTCGAGATTTTTATAAATAAATTCAGGTTTTATGCTAACTTTTTGAATGCAGGAGCATGGAGCGCAAGTGATAACTACTACCCCAACTGTGCCTTACATTTTTGAGTACTCAGGAACAAAAAAAAAAAAAATGAGACAATACCTGCATCCGCTCCGCCAGTCGCTGCTGCGCACCGAGCCATGGGCTCCCGCCCTCTCCGGCGCCAGTCCGACCAGTGCGCATGCGGCAACAGCTCTCCCGCCCTCTCCCGCGCCAGTAGCTCTCCCGCCCCCTCCCGCACCAGCAGCTCTTCCGCCCTCTCCCGCGAGTCGCCCCTCCCGCTTGCGCCCTCTCCCGCGAGTTGCCCCTCCCGCGTGCGCCCCTCTCGGAGTCGTACAGCAGCATCGGCCACCGATGGCTCAGAACAGGGATCGCTGAAGGCGCTTCGATCGCGAGCCTCTTCGCTTCTGTACGAGCCGCTTGCGCTTAGGGTTTTTTCCCAATCCTCATTTCCAGGTTCAGTAGCAATCCCAATTCTTCCAATATCGTCGTTTAGCAAGAAGAGATCTAATTCTTTCTCGCTTTCGCTTTCAGATCCGGAGGAGGAGTTAGAAATCAAGTCAAACTCGGAGGGCCAGATAGTATTCCCTTCCTCCTCTTCTGTTTCGCAATGTGCGTGGATGGTATAAATCTCCCCAAATGGTACGTTTTGCATTTCTCCCAATACATCAACTGAATACATTAATCTGTGAGTATTATCACATACAAAACTTTGGATGGCTGTGCAACGAATCCACTCATCACCATCTAGATCAGTATCGTCTATCGTTTCTTCTCCTACTTGTCGCAAGAATCTTACTTCCACAGGGTCCGTGATGACGGTGGGCAACAACTTCTCTAGCTTCAAAGCTTTGTTGATGATTCCGGCATTAGGAGCCCTGTCTGTGGCTTGCAGCCCCGATGAAGGTACCCGATGTGCTCTTGGTGCCTCCCCTCGAGGACCTCCACCCTGTATCCTCATCGGCAGTCTCCCTCCCTACGGTGGACGATGCTGCTGCACGACTCTCCACGGTGGATCTTTGCAGCTTGTTGAACTCCCCCTTGCTTGCCGATCCGCTCTCTGTGACTGCAAAGACATCATTCAATATCGAAGATCAGAAATTTAATCTCTTGGCACGAAAGAGAAGCTGGTAGTGAAGGTAGTGGACGAAGTGAAAAGCCCTCACAAAGTGGTGACGATACAGACGAAGGCTCTACCAAGGGAGGCAGACTCTTGAGAGATGGATCCACGAAAGGAGGTAACTCAAGAGAAGGTTCATTCGCTGAGGACTCTACGAAGCCTGTGGGACTTCCGGTTGATGATACTGCTGTTACTACCAGCACAAGCTCGTGGAGGCAGTCCAAGAAGGTGAAAGTCAAACTGCATCGTAAGTGGCCAAGAGCTCTAAATGAGAGCGTGACTTCCTCTGATTAGATGTTTCTTACAATAGTGGAGCTTTCGGACATTGGTTCACCTTTTATTGTCCCTTGATCTTTCAGTTTTGAAATGCAAACAATCATCATAGTGACTTACGGAGGATTGTTTTTTTTCATTGTACAGGTTTGTGACGCTTAGTTCACTGCATTCTGTGTCTGGACATCAAGAACCTTTCGGATCTACACAGGACCTGTCTGATCTACACAGTGGCCAAGAGTTCTAAATGAAAGCATGACTTCCTCTGATCAGATGTTTTTTGCAATAGTGGAGCTTTCGGACATTGGTCCACCTTTTATTGTCCCTTGATCTTTCAGTTTTGAAATGCAAACAATCATCATAGTGACTTATGGAGGATTGTTTTTTTTCATTTTACAGGTTTGTGACGCTCAGTTCACTGAGATCATTCCGTGTCTGGACATCAGCATGAATAAGAAGCTGAAGTTGAAGCTCAATCACTTAGTCATGGAGCACTACGAGAGGCACTGTCCTCTAGCTGACCACAAACTTAATTGTGTTATTCCTCCTCCTTCTAATTACAAGGTACTTTTACTTTCATGATGTAGTTCATTTTGTGTTGTTCAGGTTCTACTCTTCTTGTTTAGGATCCACTAAATTCATTTTTAATGCCACCGAGCTGCGAGGATCGGAGCATTTGTGAACTTACAGCGAGCTCAGAGTCTATCTCTGAATGATCATTTCATAAATGCGCAGGTGCCTATCAGGTGGCCGAGAAGCAGGGATGAAGTTTGGCAATCTAACGTGCCTCAGACCATTTTGGCAATTGAAAAGTCCAACCAACACTGGATGCTCGTGGTTGGTCAGAAAGTGAATTTTCCAGGTGGTGGCACGCACTTTCCGAATGGTGCTGACACGTACATTTTGTCACTCACAAAGGTATGTCTGTATCCAGCAGGTTTTGTAGGGTACACTAGATGTCACATGACCATTTCAGTTATTTTCGATTCGTTTCCTGATTGCCGTAGGAAGGAATGAACTTCAAAAAGCTAAGAGATGTGGATCTTTCACATTTAGATCACCTTAATTGACTTTTCACTACACCTTCAACAGAAGCTGACCATGTCGACAGCAGTCTATGGTTGGATAATTCCCTCCTTTTGAGTGGTCCAGCTATGAGATCCGTCAGTGCAACTTCCGAGTAGTGCAGATTTTTCGGGTATGAATTGCTGTACCTTGTGGAAGCTGACACGGTTGCCGTCGTCGCTCTTGAAGGCTGCTTCCGGCGGATCAATCTGGCTACTGGACTTCGAGGCTCCAGTCGGGAGGTGGAGTTGACCACCTGCTTCCTCCGATCGGGTGCCAACCGTGTAGCGTGCTTCCGATTGGATTCCTCCTGGCCGCCAGGAGAGGAGCTGGATCCGAGCGACAGAGTTACTGATCTCATGGGTTGGCTCCTTCTTGTCTGGCTCGACGCTGATTGGTGTGATCTTGCCTTCTCCATCCTCCTCAGATGATGCTGAAGAGCATCTTTGCTTCTTCCTTCTCCCACCTTGAACTCTAAGCCGCTTCTTGTGCCCATGGCTAGAGGGCCAGATTTGCCTAATTAGGGAATAGAGAAGGGGTGAAATCCCACCCTTGTCACCTTCTTCCACTCTCTCCCTCCACCCACAAATCCCACTAAGGTGGTGATAAAAGAGGTGTCTCAAACCCTCATGTGTGTCCCTTTTCTCAACTTTGTTAGAGCATGGCAAAGCAAGAAGTATGTTTCTATCTAAGAGGTTCTTGAGGAGTTGGATCTCTCCTTCACCCAAGCCCTTCTCCTCTCTCCCCCATCTCTCTATCTCCCTCCTAGTATTCTCCAATAACTCAATGTTTGGTGCCATTGTGGGTGGCAATTCTTCTAATTTATGTAAGAAATATTGGCCCAATGAAATGCCAAAGTTGGTGGAAATGGTGGAAAGGGCTGTTGGATTAGGTATAAGGTGAAATTCAAATGTTCAAATTGAGGCCATGTAAGTAGTGGCCTCTAATTGCAATTAGGGTGGTTGATATGGTGGCTGGGCCACCAAAGAGGTGGCTGCCCTCATAATGGCCACTAATCCCAACACTTTGCCACTTTCTTTTGCTGAAGTAACCTCCCTCCCAAAATTCTTTACCATTGTTTCTTTTGGGCTTTCTTCCCTGCCTGCCCAATTTCAAGCAAAATTTTACATTCCAATGCAAAACTTTCATGCAAAATGTCAAATGCTCCCTCTCACAACTTAAAAAATGCAATTTTAAGTATTTACCCAACTGCCCAGCAGAGTAAACCCGACGAGGAGGCGGGTAAAAAAAACCCCGGATGAAAAAATGATCGGATGAAAGCACGGCAGCGGTTCAAAGATGATGGTGTACATCCAGAATGTCGAAAAACGACACTCTGGGCGCTTAAGGGTTAATATATATGGAGTCAAAGTTTTAGTATTTGTGAAAATTCTACACCCTAAACCCTAAACAACATGGAGCATTAGGGGTTCATCCATTAATTGGTTGAAGAAAAAGAGAGATTGGTATGCGGAGTGTGTTAAGGTCAACCTGCCTATTCCCGAGCATTGAAGGGGTTCATTATTGTAGTTCTTCATATATTCAGAATATAAACTTTTCCCTCAAATTACCAAATACAGTAGAAAATTAGTTCAAGTTGAATCATAATTTTCTTAATAATTCTCCATTTGTTATAAATTTCCATAGTGAGAGACAAGTAGACTCCTATAATGGGGCATAGGTGGGGCATTAAACCGTGCGTTTCATTCCTTAATGTCCATCACACACCAACCCACATGTAAACAAGAACCACCCTGAGGGAGGAAAGCACATGGCATTTGTGTAAGAGGCAAGTTATTAATGAGCTCCACTTCAGGTGGTGGGATGCTCGGTTTAATATGGGCCTGTAGAGTTCGGTTTTAGGAAGGCGCTCGGAAATAGGATGTTCAACCGTAGATCCTCACTTTGATTCACAGTGTATTGATTGCTCAATTAACCCCCCTATTGTTGAAAAGAGCCATATTGTGGTCGATTTGACTCATGTGAGGGTCTGAGTTACTAAATTTAAAGTGTATGAGGTTGAAACTTTTGACTCATGTAAGGGTCTCAATTACTAAATATAGATTGTATTGGAGGTTGAAACTTTTGACTCATGTAAGGGTCTCAATTACTAAATATAGATTGTATTGGAGGTTGAAACTTTTGGTAGAGTGTAGAGTTTGTCTATATCTTTTGGAATACCGTACCCGGCCGTCAGGGTCGGCATCTCATGCCGAATAATTAATTAAAGTGGAGAAAGTGGGTACGGCATGGCAGCAAGAAATTAATCAAAATTTCAAAGTTTCAAAAAAATTATTATAAAAGATTCGGCGCTTTAATACAAGGCTAGTTTACGGCAATGAAGAATTTTCTAATTTTTCATCCGTTTGTGGTGGACTTGGTGTGCTTAACCTAATTGAATGCCCTAATCTCCATTAGTGGTCTTTTGTATGTGTTACTCTCACTTATTTATACCTTGTCTCTCTTTTCAATTTTTTCTACTATTGTTGGATTGTAGTGTGCATTTGCTCTTTTGTGTGTGTGTGTGTGTATGGAGCAATGGCTCCAAAGCATATGCAATTAGATTTAGCTTTTTTTACACCAATTTCTAAGGAAGAAAGGGAGAGAGCAGTGGAAGTGGAGTTTGCAACTTTCAATGAGAAGTTGGAGAAGGAGAATGCAATGCCAAAGAAGGTGATCTTGAGGAGACCAATGGGGAGGCCTAAGAGAAACCAAGATGTCCATCTTCCCAAGTCAACAACCATGAAGAAAACAAGCAAGAAGGTAAGAGGTCAATACCGAAATTGGTTCAATCCAAGTCTTTGGCCTCCTATCTATGCTGCTGTTAAACAACATGGAAACATCGGGGATGCATGGAACTTCTTGAGGTCTGCCTATAGAAAGCCAGGAGACTTGAGTTGTGTTTATGACTATTTGAGTAGAGGAACCATGTATGGTTGGTTTCATTCAAATGGAGCTTTGAAAGACAACATCAAGAGGTGTATAGAACTTGACACTTATTTTGCCAAGTCTACACAACATTGCTCAATTTTAGCCTCATATCCTCTCCTTAAAGAGGAGATTTGTGAGGTCTTGAAGAAACAAAGGAGTGCTGGTCAACCTTTGTATGGAGCTTGCATACAAGGTATAATAAAAGCAATCATCTCTAAACGAGAACCCCACTTGCTAGAGGATTCTAGTGGATTTTGTGTGAGTTACAAATGGACATTAGCATTCATCAAGGCTGAGATGAATTGGAGTTACCGAGCCGCAACAACAGCAGCAGGGAAACTACTATCAGACTATGAAGATCAAGGGAAGAAGATGGCACAAAGATGTGCCTATTTGGTGAAGATTCACAACATTCCAGAGGAATTAGTTGTGAATACCGACCAAACGGGCATTCATCTTGTTCATACAGGTGGAGCTCGAACGTGGGAAGAAAAGAATTCTAAGCATGTGAAGGTACAAGGAATAGAAGACAAACGTCAAATCACTGTGGCTGTCTCTTCAGCAGCCAATGGCAATATTTTGCCTTTTCAAGTGATTTTCCAAGGTTTGACTCCAAGATCCCTTCCCCCTAACAATGATGAGCGTATTGCATGTGAAGACAACGGTTGGCATCTTACATTCGCTTCAAATCATTGGTCTACTCTAGACACATGCAAGGATTTTGTGAACAACATTCTATTGAATTATAGAACATCACAGATAGATCTTTTGGGACTTTCTACACATCAAGATATGATTTGGCTCATCGATTGTTGGAGTGTTCATATTAGCAAGGAGTTTAGAGCGTGGATGAAGAGCAATCATCCAAGGATTCATTTGCTCTTTATACCCGCCAATTGCACATCTATTTTCCAACCAGCAGATGTTATTTTACAAAGGCCTTTCAAACATGCCTTTCGAGTGGAATTTAACAAGTTTACAATGGAGGTGATTTCAAATCAAATTGACAACTCCGAAGACTTGAAAGTGGATCTGAAAATGTCCACTTTGAAGCCCAAAATTTGTGGATGGCTTTTCACAAAGATGGCACAACCTTACTACTAGACGTGAGATGGTAAAGAAAGGATGGAGCTATACAGGTCTACAACGTGCATTTGAACCAGAGTTTCAAAAGCAAGCCATGATTGACAACATCAAAACACCATTGTTCAACATTGAGGAAGATGTAGCAGTGGAAACAAACAACAACATTGACAACGAAGAGACATGTGTAGAAGTGTCTTTGGACACAATTTTGGAGGACTCTCTCACCAAAGTGTCATTGCTCACAACTTCAAGTCCCACGACTAGCATGGCCACACCACGGGCATGGCAAGAAAAATACCTACATCTGCAACATCAAGCACAAGAAGCCCAGATTCAAGAGCTGAAGTTGTAACTAGGAGGTCAAATCCATCGGTGCAACTTCTACCTATTCTAAGGTAAGTTTCAAGAACTTGAGCATTCATATGATATAGAAATAATTTTGAAATGAGATTTACACACAAGTTTAGAGCACATACCTATGAAATTTGAAATTGTGATTGCAGCTCTGGAAGAGGACGTGGAAGAGGACGCGGCCGGGGTAGACCACCGCACAACAAATCTACACAACAACAAGCAAGGCTTGATCAGTAACATCTCAAATCTACATTGGTCAGTATTTTCATTTTTGGACATGCAATACCGAAATATGTTCAGTTGAAACCATGAATGCATCAAATTCAATGAAAAGACAATGTAAGAGAATTTCAATACCATGGTGTCCTCCTTCATCGTATGTCGCCTCGATGGTTTCACCTTCTATTTGCATTTCATATTTCAGTCACCTTCTACCGACAAATGGTCATATTTTGGTTTCCTTCTACAAAGAATGATGAGAAAGTGAAGCTAGTCATGCTTGATCGTATTAATGCATACATAAGGAACAAGAACCAAGAAATCTGTGGCATCAAGATTCAATTAACTAGCTCAGTGATGTTACACCAAAATGCCAAAATTTGCAAAAGGAAGAACGGGGATCACAATCAGGATGAAAGCGCCAACTTACAGAGCATCTCCAAAGACCTTTCGCACATCAAAGATGTGATGATCGCACCACCATCATCATCATCGTGCCATTCATACCGTCTTTGAGCGTGGAGACATCGATCTGAATGTTCTTATCCTTCGCCACTGCTGCTCAATCATCTCCTTGTTTTTCTCTCTCCAGAAAAACTCAGTAGCAACAGGGCCAAGAGCATGAAGTTGGAGTGCTAACCTCGATCAGATGAAGTACGCCGAGAGAGTGATGGCCGCGGCTACCACAACCAACTGCCACCCGATCAAAACAATGGAAGTCGGAAGAAAGATGCAGGATGGTAATGGAAGTCGGAAGAAGCGCCAGACTGCACAACTTGCCCCTCGGCTCCGCTCATCTACTCAACACCATCGTTGCCACCACCGTTGCCTGCTCTCAAAAATCTGTGGTAATGAAGATGAAGACCATGTGAATGTATACTTGTGAAGGTTGATGACTAACGTGGAGTGGCGTGGAGCACATGGACTTGGCGTAGAGTGCGTGGAGCGCGTGGAACACCCTGTCAACTTGGATCAGTCTTTAGTTTTCCATTTTTGGACACAACTTGTCCACTTCAAGATGCCTTGGGTATTTTTTGACTTTCACAACAGGTAAACAACTAGTTAAGTGGAGTATGCAATATTTTGGGATTTTACTGCATGAACTTGGCTCAATTTTGTAATATTCGGCATGTTCTTCAATGAATAATTTTTCTTTTTGACTCTCTTCTCCAATAATTCCCGATCTTTTTCAACTTCTGTTTTTTTATTTAATTTTTGCCGACCCTGACGGCCGGGTACGGTAGTCATTTTAGGTTTAAGAATTCCTCATACTTTAGGAGATATTCAAGGCCAAAAATCTGAAAACTCTGTTTGAAATCTGCCCAAACTCTTGTATGTGCTCATTTATTCATAGATTCTACCCAAAATCAATTAAAACTCGGTAACTTAACCCTTAACCCCTAAATGACCAAGGCCTCCGATTTGGCTGTTTTGCTATTTCGGGCAGCCTAGATGAAGGGGTTAGAATCAATATTTCTGCCTAAGATTTTTATCGGATGTTCCCTATACTACAAGGTGTATGTGGGAAAAATTGCAAAGTCAAACTTCACTTTTGGAGTCTTAAAACGCAAATTTTCGTTTCCAGCTTTGGGGCGGGCAGAAAAAAACTTTTTATTTTTAACTTTTTTTTGAGATTTTTTTTAAAATTTCTTTTCTTGACTGATTTCCTACTTAGGTTTCCAAGTGACCCAAGTCAAAACTTTTACTAATTCTACAAGGGCACCCTTCAAAAATTACAAGAACTAGATCCAAAGTTTCTATAATATTACAATTTTTCTTTCGAAATTTGGTAAAATTTGAGATTTAGGAATTTTTGAATTTCTTTTTCTCAAAATTCACAAACTCATGAAGGCACCTACTCACCATTCATTTTCCCCCTAAACCAAATACGACAAATGTGGTGCATGTTTTACCGAATCCTTGATTTCTACCTTCTTTTAGTAAATAAATTGCATGAAGGTTCAAAAAACCAAATGAGTGTCTAAAATTTTGCATGGTAATGCTCAACTTAGTTACCTACATGGAAAAACATATAAGCAAGATGTTTAAGGTATTAAGCATCACAATATCGTTTGCACAAAGTAGACTATGTCTGCTGAAAAAAAGTTTGCATCAACTTTGAATGTTATGATCTTGGAAATGGAAAAGATCCAACGGTTGAAATTTTAAACACTATTGCTCATGATAGTTATCTTTAAGATCCTACGGTTAATAGTTTCAAAAAATTGTGAAAAAAATTCTCATACACCAAAGTTTACAAGGTGGTATGAAATCGCAGTTTTGGAGTTTGGAGCTGTCAAAACACCATGGTCGTTTAGGGGTTAAACGCCTGAACAAGCCCGAGGGGCTTGATTCCAACAGAATCTTCCCTGTAGCTCTCATTGTACTCAACGTTTCACTTATATTTTGATGTCAAACTCGTCACCTTCTTTTTATGCATTCAAAAAGTGAATTTTCACAATTCAAATCACAATTTGTATGAATGATTTTGTGGTTTGAAAGGATTGTGGTAGGTAGGTTGGGGTGGTACATAACCTTGTAGGAGGTTGCAAGCTCATCATTGATTGGTCCATTCATGATGCCCAAGTTCAAAAAGTGCACTATTCATGATGCCCAAGTTCAAAAAGTGCACTATTCATGATGCCCAAGTTCAAAAAGTGCATTATTCATGATGCCCAAGTCCAAAAGATGCTGTGATCCAATTTTGGGCTGCCCGTTTTAGACCCCAAGGGCGTTTAAGGGTTAAAAAACTCACCCAAAAATTAAGATTTTACTTTTTTCAAAATTTGTTTTTTTTTTGGGGTACATTGTAAACAAATTTCCAATCCAAGAATTTCACATGCCTTTTCTATTACCAAATACCGGCCTTTGTATTTGAATTTCAGCATACCTCCATGTGAAATATCAAGCATTTTTTTAGGTGGCACATGTCAAATAAATAGACGTAATTTCAAACCCATTTATATCTTTACCCTCCTTTTAAGAAGCTTGTAGAGGAAGATTAGAACATTCCGAAGTTTTGAGACTTTTTCATCTATCTGCTGCCTCACATGAGGTTGGAGTGATGTTAGGGTCACATTGAACAAATGAACTGACGGCCAAACATGTTGTGTAAAAGGATCTCCTCAAAATAGTCTAGTGTAGTCAACCCTTAATTGACATCACTGTATTGAGAAAAATGTGTCCTCACTGTCCTTTGACAATATTTTAGCATAGATAATTAAAAATAAATTCAAAATTCCGAAATGGTGAGTGTCGGGTTAACTCAATTCTGTAAATATTTAAAAAAAAAAAACGACCGCATGGAGTCAAATCTCGAAATTTGTCACCATTGAGAGTATGAAAATTCTTGTTCAAATTCGAAGACCAATTTGGTCCCCTGTGTCAATAAAGGGTTAACCCTTAAACATCATGCTATACGGATTTGGGCAGCCCAGTATTGGATCACAACATCTTTTGGACTCGGGCATCATGAATAGTGCACTTTTTGAGTTTGGGCATCATGAATGATCCAATCAATGATGAGCTTGCAACCTCCTACAAGTATTGTACAACCCCAACCTACCTACCACAATCCTTTCAAAGCACAAAATCACTCATACAAATTGTGATTTGAATTCTAAAATTTCACTTTTTGAATGCATCAGAAGAAGGTGACCAATTTGACATCCAAAATATAAGTGAAAAGTTGAGGACATTGAGAGCTACAAAGAAGATTCTGTTGGAAAAGGACCCCTCGGGTCACCTTAGACGTTTAAGGGTTAAAAAACAAATTTCTTTGAACTAGAAAAAGTCAATTTCATCAACTGGCCATGATTTCCTTAAATGCCAGTCCAATTTTTTGAGTTTGAAACTGAGCACCATTCTAAAATTGTGAAGAAACCTTGTCTACAGTCCCTGTCCCTGCTGTCTCCAAATATATATGCCGTCAGTGAACGTTTTCTTTTCTTCCCATTGCTATGAACGGCGTTTTTTTAGGTCAATCTTTCTGTCTTTGTTCATTTTGCTTCCATCCAAATTTTCTTTTCAGAGTCCAAAAACGTCCAGAGATCGAGGTACCCAAAGCAACAGTATCCATATCTAAGGTACAGTTCAATCTTCTGTTTTTGTCTGCATTACAGAACATCGAGCTATCCACTTCTACAGTAGTTTCAGCACTAGATTCAGAAGAGAGTGACCTCCAAACCCTAGCTAACGTATACGTATGCATAAAACAAACATAACAGGCGGACGAGATCTACACGTCCATTTCAACTTATTGGAAGCTGGTAAGGACTCACATCAACTGAACGTGGCCCACTAAAATCAAAATTCATTCATGGATTGTAACCGAAGTTTATACATCTGACAAATTGCAGATTGTAGTAAGACTCAATCTATTGAAATTGTCCTTAGTCATGTCGTTATCATGCTCTCTGTAAATGTTGATATAGACAGGGTGACAGACACGTCCGATTATTTACAAACCGTCTCTACCGGTTCTCTACAGCACATGCACCAAATCAGAAATGAATGTAATATTGCAGAAAAGTTATTGGAAGGATAGATCAAATGATATTGGAATTTGTTATTGGACTTCTAGAATGGCACTTCTGAAGATGTTGATTTAGAGTTTATGGAAATTTGAAATCAAAGACTAGTGAGTCGTTATTGGCACTGCTTGAGTTTCAAGCACTCTACCTTGAGTAGTTTTTTTTCTGGAAAATGGCTCCAGAGGTAGAATCAGTTGTACACAACGGGAAATGGGGAAAGTTGGTGGATGATGATGATGATGAACAGATGAAGAGAATGTACATTAGAATAGGTGAGCCTAGAAACATATATAAAAACCCCGTTCTCATTCCACGTACTGTACACGAATCCATGTCAAAATGAGTTATTGCCAATCTCACAAAGTTCAGATACATGTAAGCCTGGTTACAGAGATTTTGTTGACACGATGCGCAAATGCAGTGGTGGTCGTGGGTTGACAGAAATTTGTTCATTTAAGAACGACAATTTACGTGCCTGGCGATGATCGTGCTTGACTTGACCGTGGTGCAGCAGGCATTATCAGAAGCTAGGTCGTGGCATTCTGATCCATGCTGATGTTGTTGCTGCACGAGTGGAAGCAAACATATCCTCACTGGTCACTGCAACCACGACAGCTACTTCACTTGCTCCGATCCATCCTGGCAATGCAGCTCGCTCGATCGAGCAATATTTAGGTGCAAAGTGGCTCCGTTTTTTCAGATCGATGGATCGAGGGTATGTATGTATGTTGTGCTCTCAAGGGTCTTTGGGTCTTTCTCTTCTGAATTGCGATGATTTCAAGAGGCTCGATCGTGTTTCAGAAGAGATCGATCCAGGGGCCTTTGTGTGCACCGCTCAATCGCAATACTGATATCCGTTGCTCTCAGATGTCTTTGTTGTTTACACAAACAATACCTGAATGCATAGTCCAAGGAGTATTTATATAGCAACTTTGGTGGGTTGAGCTTCAGGGTACGTAATTGTTCTGAACATCCTTGTTGCAGGTGCTCGATACAATCTTGTCGCAGAGTTGATACACTAACAAGTTATGTGTCACTGAGTCCAATTTTCAAAACTGGAGTCAGGTTGAGCTGGTAGCATTATGGTGGTTTTCGAGAGTATGTGAAGTAGACTCTTGAGTTTTTCCGACAGGTCCCAACCGATTTATGTTGTATCGATCAAGTTGTTTAAGGAGCTGTAAGCTGCGATCTCAGAAGTAACCATTTCTTTGTTTGTATAATCGATTCGTGGTTGCCATTGTCTGTGCAAATCCTGGTCAGGAGTAAGTGATTCTTTCAGCCTCTTGATTATCATTGCAAGCAGAGAGCGAGCGCTTTGGCATCAGACATTCATTTTGTGTCGATCTTTTTGAGCGATATTAGAAGATTTAGTAATATTGTTAATGAAATTGCTGTTGCTCTGCATGCATGTTGAAAGTGTCATGTGATGTTTCGGGTTTGATGCGTGGTAGGCAATGATTCAACACTCACTGCCTTGCCTGGCCTGATTCGATTCTGAGGGTGCAAAGAAAGATGTGGTCTACGTTATGCAATTCATTTCTGTACTGCGGAATGCATGGTGAAGTATAATTTGATGATACAGAGGACGGGAGTTATGTCTGGACAGTTATGTACGTACCTCAATGAAAGGTAAATTTTCTTTTGAGAGTTTCATGACAGACCTGTTTGAAGTTTGAACATCTTGTTTTTTATGTGCAGATCTCATTTCAGATTTGGAGTTTCATCCTCTTTGCGGAGTTCCTGACAGCTTGAAGGAAATGAAGAAACGAGAATCCTTCAATAACTGATGAGATTTCAACCTCCTTTGTATGTGAGCTCCAATTGAGCTCCTTTTCTCCCTGGGTCTTACAAGAATTGTACATGAAAAAGCGCCATTTTGCCAAAGTCGTAATGGGCCATTTTGGCCGCGGCCGCGAAAAATGATTTCTGAAATATCACCGAAAATCACCAAAAATTCACAATTTATTGTAAGGAACAAAAATTACCAACAATTCTGAAAATGTCACAATTTATTTTAAGGAACAAGCCAACCTCCAATGGTAAGGGTTGCTTTACACTATGGACCATGGAGATTGACCATGGCCATGACCCATTTGGCTCTACACTACCTTGAAAAACGAAGAATGAGCACTAACTCATGGTCCCCAAAGTATGCTAAATTCTCCATATTGGATAATCTTTGCATGATCTACTTGATTATAGTCAAGTCATAGCAAATGCCTCGACTCAACTACAATCTAGGAGACTATGAGGCTCAAGAATCATTGATGAGGATTTTTAATAGAAAATTGAGCTTATACTTGTCCCACTTCAAATCCACTATAAATCCACTTTACAATACAAGAGTGACCATCCATTTTTGATTTTCTTGGTCATGGCTCTTGGTCCAGGACCCTAACTGCTAATCAGAAACTGAAACTTCGTTATCGATGTCAAGATTGTCCAATTCCAGCTCCCATCGTCGTTATCATGACGATGCTTCGGAGCAGACGGAATCCCAGGTCGCGGAATACAAGGTCAAGCAAGACCGTGTCGTTATTGGTAGCAAGATCGAAGCACCGTGAGACCAGCAAAAGAAGCTCAGACCCATGCCAGCACGCTACCGAATGGAGATGCTTTAATCACGATCACCGAAATCATGCAAGCACCGAGAAAAGGCCTCGATCTGTCGGTAAAGAAGCCACACCAGTACAGTACACTGTACTTCTCCTTTTAAAAATGTGAAGAACCGGTTTTTCAGCACCTCCACTGGAACTTGGAAACTGATTATTCATCAGCCTCGAAAATGATTCACCTGCCTACTACAGTATTCTTCTCGGACATGGCAGCGCTCACAGTATGAAAGTTCTTGAGGCTGCTAATATATCCTAGTCAATCACACGTTCTTCCTGAGTCAATGATGTTTCCGGCACACGAGGAGTGGACCATGCATGCGGTAGGCTTACCATTCATTTTGTAGGTTTGGGATAATACGGAGTGATTACTGGCGACCTTCCGGTTGAAGCAAGTGGGGGCGGCTCCCTTGTTTGTTGCCGTGCGTGGAAACTGCGAGGTTAACTTCTCGGCAGGATGTGAGGAGGAGGTGGGGCGCTACGTTGTCCTGAGCACTCGGTGATCGATTTCATTGCTACCCGCATGTGAGTGAACTGTGCCCATCTTTCTTCATCCGTTGCGTTGGGTTTTGCCACTCGATTCTTGCTCTCCGTTTTGATCCATAGCTAGCACCAAGGTAAGAATTCTTAGAACTAGGTCATGTTTCGGGCAGTAGCTCTGTCGGTAAGTACGATTACTGGACGAACCTCAGCTTATTTCTCGTGTTCCTGACAGGGTTACCTGCGGAAAATCTGTAGTAGTGCATCCTCAGTGTCGTTAGCTCGTGCTCTGGTCTGCATGTATTTTAAAAAGGGGTAGTAGAAAACTATGACGAATTTCGAAATGAACCTCAATGATCTCGTCTAGAAAGGAACTCGAATACATATCTTGTCCCGATTTTGAGGAAAGGTTGGAAGGAAATGAGTTATGGTGTAATTCAACTTCTTACTTGTAATGGAACACAATCTTGAAGAAGAGAGATTGTGGTTCTATATTCAATTTTGCGCATTTACAATTCCAAGAGACTGTGCACAACTTTGCAGGAAGGTGGAATCGGCGAAGAGATTGACATCGATGGTCAAAAGCGTCGACTGGAGAGACTGTTGTTTCTGGGCTATTGGAGTGGAAGCTCGATCACTTGATGAGGAGATTTCACAAATGGTAGTTTAGGTCTGCGAGGAAGCTTCAATTCTAAGCATCGAGGGTGGTCGAAATTACAGTGACGAGCAGCAGCAATGGCAACATCATGGGCACCGGAAGACAAAGTGGTAAAAGGATGCATCGCATTCCTTCTCTGGTGGCTACTAGCCGTCTTCCCCGCATTTCCTCTCCTCCCCATCGGACGCACAGCAGGCTCTCTCGTAGGCGCATGCCTCATGGTACTCTTCGGCGTGATCACACCCGAAGCCGCCTTCGCAGCCATAGACCTCCCCATCGTAGGCCTCCTGTTCGCCACCATGGTTATAAGCATCTACCTTGAGAGAGTCAAAGCCTTCGAGTATCTCGCTCAGCTACTTTCGTGGAGAACGCAGGGCGCCACAGACCTCCTCATCCGTGTCTGCATACTCGCAGCCATTTCAAGCGCGCTTTTCACCAACGACAGCACCTGCGTGGTACTCACCGGGTTCGTTCTCAAGCTCTGCACTCAGTCCCATCTCTCTCCCGAGCCATTCCTCATTGCTCTCGCTACGAGCTCCAACATCGGCTCTGCGCTGACTCCGATCGGGAACCCACAGAATCTGGTTATCGCCGTGCAAGGAAAGCTCGGATTCTGGCAGTTTGTGCTGGGGATTCTTCCTGCAGTTGTGATCGGCATGGTTTGTAACATAGCTGGGTTGTTGCTAGTCTACGGCCGGTGTCTCTCGTTACCATCACTGCCAGGGGAGCAACTTGATCGTGGGCATGGTATGGAAGAGGAAGAAGCTGATACGAAGGAGGCGTTACTGATGCCATCGCTGAGTTTCAATGTCGAGGGAGGGGAGCGTCGGCGTCGAGATTCGAATCCATGGGTGACGATTGCGTATGTGATCAAGCACAAGGAGGGGTTTCTGAAAGTGGCCGGGTTTGTGTTTCTTGTGGGAGTGTGGCTTCTGGGTGCTACTATGCATACGTTTGAAGCTGGTGTGGGACTCCCTTGGACTGCCATTACTGCTGCTCTGCTTTTGACGGTGGTAGATTTTGAAGATGCAACCAAAACTCTGGACAAGGTACTGCGAATATTCCTTCATCTTCATCGCCGGCTGGTTTTGTACTGCAAATACCTTGTCGAAACAACACTCTCACCAAAATGTACACATAAGTTCCAGTTTGCTATCACATGGCTTAGGCTAGTCCAACTTCCGTAAGTGTCAATTGCCTCAAGGTTCTTGTCAATACTTCTATTCATTATTGTTATTCTTGGTTTGCTTGGTGGCTCGGGGTAGAGCTTGAGCTTGATACTATGCTCTGATGGTAATGATAATAGATTCTGACTTCTGCTTATTTTGCCCATGCACACAAATTGCTTGCAAGGGTGGCTTCACTATAGATTTGCCATGGTGGAATCGCACTCATTATAAGGCTGATTGCGTTCAAAAATATTCCTATTTTACAATTCACTTTTGGTAGTACTTAAGTTGTGTTAGAACCATGTGATAGAAAACTGTGATAGCAAACAGGAACTTATGTGTACATTTTTGGAATATACAAGGTTTGGAACTCTCAATAGTTTCTCTTGTTCTTTTTTAACAGAAATTGTCAACATCTGATAGCTAGATGGATTGGTTAGTTGTAAGTTTGGTTGTTTGACGTCAAACAATGAAAGACATGTGACTGTGACATGTATAGGTTTGCCAACTTAAATTCTTTTGTGTAATCATGCAGGTTTCATACTCCATTTTGGTATTCTTCTCTGGGATGTTTATTACAGTAGAAGGTTTCAACAATATAGGGATTCCTGCTCAAATGTGGTCAGGAGTTGAGCCATACTCTCGAATTGATACAAGAGGAGGCAAAGTTGTTCTTTCGTTGGTGGTTACTTTTCTCTCAAATGTGGCTTCGAACGTTCCAACAGGTAAGTTTAATACTCCTATAAGTTTGATACTAAACCCTAAAATCAATAAATCACATGTCAAAAAAGGTAAGAAAAAAAGTTTGATGGTTGATTTGATGGGTGTTAAAGTTATCTATTGATGTCTTCATGGGTGCTACTATATATACGTCATGTTCAAAAGAATATCTTCACAAGCTTGTACTATTTGTAATCTATAACTCATGAAAACGACCTTTACTTTAGAGAAGGCATTTATGACACATACATGATATCATGAACTTGGTTGGTTGTTTCATCTTTGAATTGGTAATGGATTAAACTCGTATGGAGAGGAGATTCTTGTATACAAGCAAATAGAGAAAAACTCAAGTATTATTAATTTGATATTCATGCATGAAATTATAAGATGCTATTATAATTGAATAAATGGTATAGATGATTCTTGATATGTGATACTAGTCCAATATAAACATATATAACATTAGAACTAATATAACTCTACTAAAAAAAATTGAGTTTTGTTTTTATGTCTTTTTTTTCCAGTTTTGCTCTTAGGTGCAAGGGTGGCTGCTTCAGCAATAGCTACAAAAGGCGCAAGCCCCGACAAGGCATGGTTAATCTTGGCTTGGGTGAGCACTGTTGCCGGAAATTTGACATTGGTGGGTTCAGCAGCTAATATCATTGTTTGTGAAAAAGCTCGAATGGATCCATTAGCAAGTTATGATTTGACATTTTGGAAACACTTAAAGTATGGCTTTATGTCAACTTTAATCATTATTTTTGTAGGACTTTTATTCATTGATATATTTTAGGAAGGAATGTAATAATTCTAAACCCTATTGGGGGAGAAAAATGTAATATACAAAAGTAGATCAAGGCTCGTGGATCTATAAGATAAGCCCTAAAACAAGAGATGATACAGTGAGAAGACTAATCCTAACATTTAGTCCTTGTGGTGATGAACTTCCTCAAGAAATGTTAATGGTATCAATCTAGAAGGTTGCTTGCTCATGAAGGTCTATTGCTTATTGAAGATTCCTTAATGATTACGTGACGATAGTTGTTTTAGTGACCACGGTGGTGACTAATTGGTAAACAATTTTCTTAATCATTATAAATCCTCAAAACCCAAAATGAGTTTTTGGGATTTTGATCACCTTAGATGAAGTACTGAATTTCATTTTCTACTTTCCAAATATTTTGAGAGTACGGGGAATCTAAGCACCTTTGTGGGAAAATACTTTTTCTAGAAAGAGCAACTATGGTTTAGGAAACATTAAACATTTGCAGTCCAAGTTGGTGGAAATAACTTTCTAACTTTTAGGCTCTTTCGAATCAGTTTTTTGATGAAATGTTTGTAATCAGATTCCTAGTCATGTATTCAAGTGACCTCATCTAAAACTTTTACAAGTTTTACTACAAAGCCTTCAAAATTTACAAGAGCAAGCTTCAAAGATTTTGGTATTTTTACGATTTTATCCCTCATAATTTGTCAAAATTTGAGATTTATGAAATTTTCCAGAAGTGGTTTTAGCAAAATTCACAAAATCATAAAGAAACCTACTTACCAATCATTTTTTTGAAAACCATGTATATATCTAAGGTGATGCAAATTTTACTTTATTGTTGATTTCAAACCTTCTTCTAGAATAGAATTTGCATGAAGGTCAAAATGCGTAACATGTCTCAAAAAAATTCTGTAAGGGGATCCAACTTAGTTATCTATTTGGGAAAAAAATATCACCAAAATGTTTGAGGTAATAATCTTCAACCCATCAACATCCTCAATGTCAAAGAATGAAATTGGATGAAAGGCAAAAACTTTGAAGAACTGTAACTTCTTCATGCGGACTCCGTTTGTTCGAAATAACTTGGATTGGATCTTAACTCCTAAAGACCCAAGATCTAAAAAAACTTAGATGTGTTGTAAAATATGGATTTTGTAACCCTTGTGATGTACCCCTCCGAAGATAGTATAAGGACCTTAAACCCTAAATTGGATCTATACGGTTAAATTTCCCAAAATAGGCAATTTTTTAATTTTATGATTGAGTTAAAAGAGTACAATTTTGAAAATCAATAAGAAAATGTACTTTCTACTATTAGTAATTGGAAATTGATATGATTGGCTAAAAGCACATATCATATGGTAAAATGGAGAGAGGCCACGAGTGACCTATGTGGGACCTTATCACTTACCCAAAATAGTAAGTTTTCTTACACTACGAAAACCTTGCCATGTTTGTGTTTGAAGGCCTTTTGTGAACAATCTATGAATCTAAACAAGGTTATGTAAATTGGACTTGATTTCCAACTCACCAAACTTCTCGAATGATAAGAAAAATTCCAATGTTTTTTTTTTTTTTTTTTTTTTTTTTTTTTTTTTTTTTTTTTTTTTTTTTTTTTTTTCCCTTTCTCTTGAACTACTTACAACTCCTCAAAATTTGTGATCGACCATAAAATGGTTGATTAAGCGCTTAGGGGTTAAATGAAGTCTAGTTTGTGTGGTAAGAATTGCAGTCTATACAATGAAATATGAGTTAATGGCATGCAATTAGTGAAGGCTGATTTTGTTTTACAATTTTCAAACATTGAGCATGTTTTATCATTGCAAGCGGCAAGCCATATGAGTAGTGAAAATTTTTTTTAGGAATTCTTTCATGATCTTAAGATAAATTCCAACAACTTTGTAATTAGAAGAGTTTTGATCTAGATTCTTTTGGTTTTGAATTTGCATCAATGTCTCTACAATGAAAAAGTGAAAATACGGATAATTTTTGGCATTCAAGCTACATCTCCTTCATCCACCGTTGGATTTCAATGTTATGTTTTAGGATGTATTCCAATTAGAGTCCATTTTTAATAATAGAAAGCTTCACAAAATCAAAGAAGTTTTGAAGACACGGCAAGGGTTTGAGTGACAAGGGTCTAATTTTGGACTATTTTTCTCTTGTAATAGATTATAAAATTCACAATAGCAAGACTTTTTTCAATTTTTTTGATGAAATTTTCTGTAACAAAGATATAATTGACATGAAGGTGAAGAATTTTCTACGTACTACCGTAGTTTTGTTAAAAGATTTTCCACTTCAAAGTAAAAATTGTAATTTTTGTTGAGAAGGAGAAGGAGGAGAAGGAAGAGAGAACACAAAGAATGAGCAGGAAGCTCCATTCTACCATATATATATATATATATATATATATATATATATATATATATATATATATATATATATATATATATATATATATATATAGTATGAATACATCTTGTTAACCACGAGTTGACTAAAGTGAAGTAATAGATATGCTATCAAGAAATATCTCAACAATTTTGTAGTCATTTTGAGTATTAAAACCTAAATGTCCTTGGGGTATTTTTAGCCCAAAACTCATTTTTGAACAAAGTGACATAGATGGAAACTCATGGGACCTTATAGATTGCAAGATTATAATATTTTAGTGTGCAAAACACGTTACAAAAACTATCATTTTCACTTTGACATGAAAATAGTACCAACATAAAATCCGCAACCAAAAAATTACCAACTAGAAAGCTATTCATTCTCATCTCAAAGACTCTATTGTACCAAAAATTAAATCATCAAAAAAAAATCTTGGCTCAAATAGTAGCCTTGCAATGGTGAAAACTACCAAACATTTTACAAAGGAAAAATGGTCCAAAAGTAGACCCCTTGCACTCAAATCCATGCGTTACCTTCAATACATTTTTGATCGGGTTAGGGTTCCTACCACTAAAACTAGACTATAATCCGAATCAAACCCAAAAAATAAAGTCAAAATCTAACAGTGGATGCAGGTGATATAGGCTCCTAAAAAATCATCAATTTTTTCATTGTAGAAGCCTCATTGCAAATCCAATACCAAAGGTATTGGGATCAAAAATCTTCCAACTACAAAGTTATTGGGATGCATATAAAGATCACACATATGTGAAAAAGTCATGAAAAACTATTTTTGATCTCACTTAATTGGCTTGCAATGGTAAAACATGTCAAATGTTTGAAAATCTAGATACAAAAGTAATCCTCACTAAAATGCATGCCATTTAATCATGATTTGTTGTAGGGATTTAAAACTTTTACCAAACAAACTAGACCCAATCCAAGTGGTTTCGTCTAATACGGAGTTTGGATGAAAAAGTTATTGATCTTCAAAGTTTATGCCCTTCATCCAAAATGTTGTTTTTTGACACTAGGGGCGTATAGGGGCTAAATTACAGAAAATGTGGGTGCATGACAACACCCATCCAAGGGAACCACATAGGTTTGAATCTAAATTTTTCTATTAAATTTAACCATCTTCATTTCATGCAACATATCATGCTAAGGGCCACTTTACACGAGGGGCAAAGCCATTGATAGGGCCTATTCATGGCCAAATTATCCTCCCTTGTGATTGGTCCAATTCTTGAAATTTCCCCGAGGGGCTTTACATAGCCAATTTTCTAAAATTATATTCTAGTGGGTGGGGGACAAATTATGACATAGCCCCCGCTCTAAACTTTGGAAGATACAAGAATCGAAGGTCAATTCAGTTGTTGCTTGATTTCAATACAAATCATTATTTCACTAAAAAAACTTCATGTAAACAAATAAAAAGCATGGAATGTAGCTAATAAAATGAATTGGCCACATGGCCTTCTTTGTCCTTTTACAAATTGGCCCCTCGGGCTTTACACATGGGGGAATTGGCCCCTACTTTATTAAATGTTTATTGTGTTCCCCAAGTGGCCCATGGAGCCAACTGGGCTCAAAATGTGGATGAATTGGCTTGGAGATTTGTTGACTATGACTCCACATTTAAAGGGTCCGTAAACCACATATTGAGTTTATTTAGCCCCTAAGCCATATATCGAGTTTATTCACCCCAGAATACAAGGGCCGATTCACACCACACTCGAGAAATCTCCCGGCCATGACATTAAGGAGAATTTTCAAATGTGATTGGTTGAAATTGGTAGCTCTTAAAATATGATTGAGAATGAGTTTCTCGAACGACCGATGGCCTTCTCCACCGTAGTGTAAACCGGCCCTGAAGCTTATTGTATAATATTGGCTAGCCATGCTAGGGGGGCCACAAAACCAAGCTATTTAGGGAAAATTGGATCGACCACGAGCCATTTTTTTAAACTTCAACGGCTGAGAGTGCTACAAGCTTCCTCCCCATGCCAGTGTGAGTTCAAGTGGCGAATAAGACAAGAAAACGGCCAGAATGTGTGGCACTGTAGCCTTAGTTCCGGGGGGTCGATGGCGACCATTTCATAAAAAAAAATTAACTTAAAAAGTCTCAGTTTTTGCCTTTAGCGATTGGCTGGCTTCTTTGTCTGTTCGTGGGGGGACATGCTCCTCCCCGAAGCTCGCACTCTGGCGACAGGCCCCTCCCCAAAGCTCGCACTCTGGCGACAAGCTCCTCCCCGAAGCTCGCACTGTGGCAACTGTTAAGGGTTATTTCCGTGACAACCCTTAACTGGTTTCGCTAAGAAACTCTACTAGACATCAGTCATAGGTTGGGTCAACTGTCGATTGGATCGTACTATCGAAACAGAACCCGTATCTCTAAGTACCTAGAATTGCATAGAAAGTAGAAAACTAGTCGACTATAGGAAGGGGAGAGAGGTCGAGTGCTACTACTGTCGAGTGTCTCGTTCACTCATAACCTCTTATTGCTGCAATAGCTCCAATCGACGAGATTCACGTGATACAAGACAAAGTCGACTACAGACATAAACAAAAAACAAGAGGCGGTTGCTTGAGAGAAGCAGAAGAACATAATATGAAATGAAGAGCAACTCCCTTCTACTCAAAAAGGGGAGTACATATAGTCCCATGTCTGACACTGTGTCAGACCTGGTCTGCCCGATTTGGTCGGGTCGACCTAGTCAGTCGACCTGCAATGTCGGCTGATTGGTCGGCGCCTAGGTCGGGTATAGACTTGCCTATCTCTCCGACTCTCTTCCAGATATCGACCGAATCCACTATCGACTAGATGTCGACTAGCCAAACTTAGCCTAAAGGAATATTCGGAGAATATTTGGTTAACAACGACTAAGCTCAAACACTGTTGTTGCTGCTATTGCTTTGCACTCCATGGAAAATCATAGTTCTACTAAGGGGAGTTGAACCCCAGCCACAAATGGCCCCGCCCAGTGCGAGTTGCAGACCTACCAACCCACCCCACTTAGTACTGGCAATTAACAATTTGAAATTATAAACTCACCGTCATGGTGAAAACAGAGTGCTACTGATCTGCACCCCTTCTCACTGTCTCTTCACGCCAAGAATCTATGGCTTTTAAAAAGGGGAAGTTCTCTATTGTGAAGAACTCTTGTGTATAGAGCTTCACGCAAGCATCCAAGTGCCCACCAAGGTAGTTTCTCACTTTGCTCTTCATGAAGCTCAACGTTGAAAAGGTCCGTTCATCCTCAACGCTGCCCAACAATGCTGTGATGGTAACTTCGGCCACCCTCATGAACTCACTAAGTCCGCTCACCATGAGCGCATTCTGGCCTACCCGAGTCCACAACTTAGTGACCGGATTCTGATCGTATGGCTCCTCCATACCCTGCCTGCAATGGGATTTCATGGTAAACCCCTAAAAATCCAGGAAAACCGATTCGGGTTTTTGAGATTTCAGGTAGCTCATTTTCAGGAGTTATATTGATATTTTTGCCTAAGATTTTTCCAGGGTGTTCCCATACTGTAATGTGTATGTGGTAAAATTTGGAAAGCCAAATTTTAATTTTACAACCTTCATCTAGAAATTTTAGGTTTCAAGTCCAAAACGGGCAGTTTAAAATATTTTTGTTTAAGTATTCTTTTTTGGAAATATGTTCATTACCAAATTACTATTCAAATTCCAAAGTTTCCAAAGTCAAAACGTTTACCAATTTTACAAGGGCAGCCTCCAAAACTTTCAAAAACAATCTTCACAATTTCTAGTAATTTTACAATTTTTCTTTCAAAAATTGCCAAAATTTGAGATTTTGGAATTTTTCCAAGATTTTTTTTCTTTTCAAAATTCACATTCTCATAAATGCACCTACTCACCGTCCAAATTTTTCTCAAACTAAATATATCATATGTGGTGCTTGTTTTACTATATTGTTGTTTTTAGACCTTCTTTCATAAAATAATTTACATGAGGGTCAAAAAGTGGAATTGGTCTCTAAAATTTTGCATGAGCGTACCCAACTTGATTACCTACATGAAAAAATTGACGGGAAAATGTTTGGAGTAACAATCATCAAGTTGCCCTTAGCGACATTTAGACAATGCCTCTCACGCAACGGCAGAAAAAAGTGTTGGGACAAACTTTGATTGTTATGATCTCACAAATGACAAACATTCAACGGTTGAAATTTTGACCAGTCCTTTGTATACAAGTTAGGTATAAGATCTTACGGTTCAAAGTCTAAAACCAGAAAAAAAAAGTTTCTCCATTTCCCCATTTCCCAACGAAGGTGAAAAATGGCAGTTTTTGGTTCTGGAGGTCGAGGAAACACTTGGATTTTTAGGGGTGAACTTGAACAAGCTTACCTGCAAGCTAAGTAACCGGCCGTCAATCAATGGATCCACCTCCTTCACATCCGGCTCCTCCTTCGAGCCGAGATTGACACTTCGGGGTACACAGTAGTGTACCTTTAACGTTTTTATGTGCATTGGAAACATATCCTCGCAATTTAGTTGCATCCTGTATTAAGGGAATACCACAGCCACGGCATTCATTAACTCCACCTCGGGGAATCGAAGGTCCAGCTCAAGTCTCAACAGGTCGGCAGCATCTCGACACTCTCCTTTTACACTGTTAATCACTTTCCGAAAGGCAGATTCCAAAACTGCCATCTTCTTGCCTGTGACTGCAGAGAGCGAATGTGTTGGGTAAGTGTGAGGACGAATTCGAAAAGAGAGGTGCTGATCTCCGGTGTTTGGGTTCGTGACCCACTCTTGGGCAATGGCATACGAATTGTTGTGAACAATGTCATAAAACATCCCGAAATGTTGCTGCTGCCAAGCCATACAATCGTCGAAGTACATCTGGTAAAGCTCAGCGTAGCAGATCCGCACAGCAACCACATAGTCGGAAACAAAGATATCCTTGCTTGAGCAAATTGCACAAGCTGATCGACAGCCTCCAGTATAGACAACAGACAGGGCAACGCGAGCAAAGTCCCCACGTCACACATCAAGTCATAATTCCGGCTAGCACTGTCTCTGGCCGCCATTTGCTTGTGAGTCATCGAAGGCTCCTTAACCGCAACATCTTCTCACATTTTTTCCATCAATGTCTTAAACTCTCTCATGACCCTCCGCAACGGGGCCAACAACAATATCCAACGCGTCTTCACATTCTTGAGCATTCGAAGCCCTTCTGTTTCCACAATGCCAGCGAGCTTTTGAAACTCCAAACGACGTTTCGGGCTCAAACTGAAATAAGAATACATCGATTGGCACAGTGCCTCAACCTTCGCCACAACCGACCAATTGGACATATGCTCGACAACCAAATTGGTCCTATGTGCCATATAGTGCACCCCAAACATGAACGGGGCTGCCCGTTGCTTCATGGTTACGGTGACTCCATTTCTACAACCCTGAAAAATGGAATCCCCATTTGCCCCGAAGCAAACAATGCGAGACGCCAAGACAAGTGGACCTAAACCAGAATGATGGCTGCCCTGAGTCTGAATGGCTTCTCCTACAGCTGACGATGTATAGCTGTCATGTAACCGTGAAAGACTCAGTAGGATTGGAACATGTTTGAAATTCACACACATATAGCAATGGATCGAAAGCCAACTTTGCCCATCGGTCGTGGTTACCTCGTCTGCAGATAGAGAGATATCTCGCACCAGACAAGACAGACTTCGTATGATGAGCCAAGGATTTTGCAAGGTGATCAGCCATCTCCCAACCAACAAACATCGACCAGTGCTTCTTTGGCACCTCAGGGACACCAAGAATGTCGAAGAAGCCTTTGAAATCGTCAAAGTCAGTCATTGGCCGCCCATGAATGAGGAGGAAGAATACAGTTTGGAACCGGACCAATTTCCTTCGACGCTCCTTCCCATCGCCGGCCATTACCTGCTGAACAATCGAGAATTCTGCCTTCCCATGTTTCGCAAAATAGATTTTTTCGTTCTTAACATGAACATTATTAGAGAGAAAGTAAAATTGACCTCCTCGCAGTTTTCCATGAGTTGCAACTGCCTTGCGACAGCCTCCATGTTTCAAGAGGGAGTCGATTTTCCTGTCACGGACATACACAAGAAGTTTCTAGAAGGTTCTTCTAAAATATTCTCTGAAGATTCCATAAAAGATTCCTCAAAGATTCCTTGAAGATTCCCTGTGTCACGGCCACGTACTAGGTAGACAACTTAGGAAGGTTCTAGAAGCTTCCGGAAACTTCTGGAAGTTCCTGGAAGTCTCTGGAAGTTTTTGGAAGGTCCTTGAAGTTTCCGGAAGGCCCTGGAAGCTTCTGGAAGGTCTTGGAAGTTCTTGGAAGGTCCTAGAAGGTCCTAGGTTGAGGAAGGTTCTGGAGAACCTTCTTCTTAGCTAGTATATATAGGAGTCGAGGCTGAGGGCAACCTCAGTCTCGACAACGCATCTCTTGGAGCTCTAGCTCATCTCTCTTGTTGTTGTTCGTGTACTCTTCTTGTTAATTCAAGCTCCTGTCAGTTCTTGTTAGTTTCCACATATTCTTATCATCTGTTTCCGTGTCCCTGACATTTCCGCACTAACAATTTTACACGACCCTCAACATCAAAACAGATCTTCCACCTCACTTGTTTCACATTACCATTCTATGAGACAACAGACTCGGCCGAAGGTAGCCTCGCGGCCCACGTATCTTGCTACACTCGGTTCCGTTCATACCCGCGTCTCCGTGCACGCGCAAGGTCGTGCGCTGCTTGAGCCTTGATCGGCTCGAGCTCCTCCACCTCCAAAGCCTTGCCGCGACGTACTCGAGCTAGTTCTTGCGCAGGCGAAGCCCCCACATGATTTAACTCCTGGACCTCGGAGGTCCCAAGTTGAGGAGTGTTGCCGCTAAATCCTTCGCTCAATTCCACCTCTATGCTACAATCAAATTGAAGTCCGTTCATCTCCTTTCCAAGCGAATCCACTTCGTCACCTTCGGAGCTGCCATACAAAAACTTCGTCAATATCGACTGCTTGGGCGCCATCTTCACAACCAAAATTGCGTTCATGCAACTCAGTGTCAAAACACCACAGCGATTACACAAAAGCAATTGAAACACCGACTGTGCAATGATGCAAGTTTCCAAAGGGAGTGAGGGCTCTTATTTGCTCGAAAATTCAGATCTCCAATGCGCAAGCGCCCATTGCGGCATTGCCTCAGTCGCGATGAAACCCTGCAAAGTGCAAACACAATGATGCGCAATGAGTAACGCACGAAGAGAAATCGCGATGAATGTGTGGCATTGTGGTGATCGAGAATTGAGCAAATTGTGCTAGCTACCTCGCCCTAAACACAAATGGAAAATGGCGATCTTCAGCTGCTGAAGAGGGGGAAATCCGGCGATTTGAAAAGCCGATCATGACGAGGGGTGGCGAATGTGGCCCTCAAGCTCATCAGCAGCCGGTGAACGTATCGTTAACTCACCTATTTTTTTTACCTTTACTTTTCACCAGTGAAAATGCCAGGTAAGAAAAGGGCGAATTTACCAATAAAAAAATGGCTGTCGCCCACACGTTCAAACTTCTGATCTAACCTCCCAAGTTGCAGTAAAGTGCCATGGAGTTGCAACCCAACCGACCCAGATTTGGGTTCCAAGCCTCAAGCGCACATTAGGTGACAGGGAATTGGGGAAGGGGCTGGTGTTACACCCTCTTTTCATACAACAAAAGTGGCATGTTTACTTACAGAAATGCCATGTCCGGCGTACAGGGAAACCCCCCTTTTCCTATACAAAAATGTGCATGTGCACGAATGGCCAGTGGACTGGACTGTAGCTGTTTCGAGGAAGCGGAAGAGATCGAGTTCGATATTAGCAAGTGTGAGCTCAAATGTGAGTTCTTTGCACATAGTCGCTAGCTCTCACTAACATTAGATATGTATATATATCTGACCAGTACAGAATTGCTATAGCTCCTACGCCCCCTCACACTTTCGGAGCTATACCATACTCGGCGTCTCTTCATCATGCACCTTCATGCTTCAGCTTCACCCTAGCTTCCTTTTTGTACTCTATTAAGTAATGGGGAAAAAAAATGCTCGGACTTTACGATCGAGTGCTTTGCTTTGCGTACATGTTAGTTCGCCATTGCAATGAAAGCCCTTTTCGATCGGGAGGGTTTGTTAGTCCCGCCATTGCTGAAGTTACGCCAGCTACAGTTAGCCGTAAGCGGCGAGACGATGCGATCGCAAAGACATCGAAGTTGCTGGGCTAGAGCTCTGAACTGAACACCCGTTTTAATTAGCCGTGGAATTGACTAAACTAGGCCGCTCAGACACGGTTGGTCTCAACACTGAGCTTCTATCACGGACTAGCAAATGCCAGAATTAGTTCTCTCATCGCATGCCCTAATAAAAAAGACTGCTCAAAAATGAGACTACTCAAGTGCAGAAAGATGCCAATCCCTTTCCCTCTTTGGAAGTGCATGTTACGAGCAAGAGACCTGCTTCGGAGCACTTGGCGGGGTGATTTTCAAATTCAAACTTTTTTTACTTCCTTTCTTTACACGTATCGGTAGATTCTGGTAATTCCGGTAACAACCTCAGAAAGTGAAGGAACAGCATTTGGGTCGAAAGTACGAATGCTCATGCACCAATGCAAGGAGATGACTTCCTGCAGATCAAGGATATGGTTTCAGAGAGAAAATATGATTTTAGTGGGAAGTCCCGAAAGCTTTGTCTTCGTGCTAGCAATGATTTAGCAGGTTTTATTTCAATGAAAAAGGGGGTCAAGCTTGTTGTAAAGGACAACATGTCTGATAATTGTTTGATTGGGGAGTCAGACAAGCATCAGCATTGCCCCAAAGTATATGAATTTCTTCTTTGTCTTTTGTAAAAGATTTCAACCCTGAGTGGGTCCCGGGACAGGTTAGTGAGTACCAAGGGAAACCACGCCCGATGGCCGGTGCATGCCCATCGAGCTAGCTAGCTAGCACTACAGTAACCTCACTCATCATAGTTCGGACATTTTCCTCCCAAAGTGCAATATTTTAATCTGCTAATCTTGATGAATCATTTGCGTGGACTCTTCTTCCCGGGGTCCGAACCTCCGACTTCGATTCTGCAACGATTCTCCGACAAATGATCGAATGCTACTTACTTACTTTCAGGATAAAGCTACAGCTTCCAGCTCTTGAAGCTATCAAGGATCAAGTGATGGCAGTGTCCAACTACACTAAATGCAAACAACATTCGTCAGTCACAAGCTGAATGACTCATTCCACAAGGATTTCCACATGCAATTACGCACTTTTCCAGTAGTGAACTGACAACAAGGGTAGATTCGTGACAAACTTCAAATGCCAATTACAAGACTAATGGCGTTTAAGAGTAGACAGGATACATTTACTGAACATACATGCTAGTTACTGTCATGCTGATCGAGCTGATTAGTCCAGTTTCTTCATAAGTAACTTCATTAGTGGAAAGCTTCAACATATGAAACTGCACTTAGATGCTGGACTGTTGCTTTTGTGGCACAGTCTCCAAGGAAGTGGAGGGCACTGGTTGGAATGTCCTTGAAAGCGGAGACCACCAATTCCGCAGACAGATTCGCTTCCAGCTGTGGTGTCCTTAGGCATGCATGATTCGTTTCAATGCCTAAGTACCCGGACTCGTGTCCGCTTAAGCGCATTCTACTAATCACAAAATTGAACACATTCACACACAAATATTTGGTCGGTTGCTATGAAAAGCTTCGTGATCAGAAATTCGGCATGAAATTAGGGACTTAATCATCTAACTCTGTCAATGATTAAGATCCTAATTGCACTTTTCTATTAAATTGATCAAACGTAGACCTGTGTAAGCATATGTTGATTCTCTCTAATCTAGTCAAACTATAGAGCAAACTCTGTGGGTCGATGACCCAACTAGGTCTTGAGACTGAAATGGACTACTTGATAGATAGGCACTCACTCACTCTGTCTCTGTCTGCAAAAATATACAACGACGTGCTAATGAAACTCGTCAAAAATTGAGGTGATCGATATGTACGGAAAGAAAAACTGGTAAGAAAGGCAAGGAAGCTAAGGCCAATCCCACCATGGAAGCTCGCTCTGCGGCTCATCCAGTTGAAGCAGAAGGTAATCGCACGAAGACTGGTCGCCGAATTCATCGTGGAAGCCATCGGTATCTAATCTGCGATCCTCCAACTTGGCCGTCGGCAAAACGGCAGAGTCTTCGGCGAGAAAGACATGATTCGAGCTATCGATCAGATGGTCCTCACAGTGACTGCTATGGTCAGTGGTGCGCGGGCTGTCGGCGTCCATCACGTCGCTACTAGACCCGCTGAGAGCTCCATGATCGTCTTTGCAATGCTGCTGCTGAGCTAGCTGGGTAACGTCGTCCACAGTGCGTGGTGCTAGGGATCTCGCATTGTGCGAATTCTCGCAGTTTTCTAGCTTCTTGTCATCATCCCCGTCGTCGATGACTACTGCTGCCCCAAGGCGTTGCACGTCTGCTTTGAGCTGCATCTTCTCGCCTAAGATCTTCTGATAGTCCGCTTTCAGCCGCTCGTAATCGGCCGCCAGAGTTTCATAGTCGCGCTCCAGCTGCTTGGTCTTCCAGCGCGCGCGCCGGTTCTGGAACCAGACCGCCACCTGACGAGGACGCAAACCAAGCTCTTTCGCCAGCTGCATTTTGCGCTCCGGCTCCAACTTGTTCTCCACCTCGAAATTGCGCTCCAAGGAGCGCACTTGCTCGATCGTGAGCCTCCGTTTGCCTATCATCTCATTCGCCATCGTACCCACCAACAATGATCCCTCCTGCTCCTCCTTCATACTGCTGGCTGGCACTGGAACAGAAAGTGCGCTATTACTATCCCTGCTACGGTTGAGATTTCGAGGTACCGAGCCTGGAGCACTAATGTGAATAGAAGCACGCGTTACATTGTGAGAGGAAAAAACAAGCGAGGGATTGCAACAGTGGGAGGGAGAGAGCGTGGTGGGGAGGAGAAATAATGATAATACTGGCTCACCGCCTTGCCTCAAGATGTGTGCCGGCGAGGCGAGAAAGCCTTATTTCTGATGTTCTGGCTGTGACAGCCCCGCAATCCCTGCTTTCACCACATTCCCTTCTACCGGCCAGTATACATGTATGCCCCCCTGCCTTTCCTTTCGTTAGCTTTCCTTTCTCATGTCGGTGCTTCACTTCTCCCTGGCACCTGAATCTGTCAACTCCCTCACTACTAGCTAGCTACTCGGTTTGACATCATTCGTTGTTGTTGTGGTCCTGAGGTTAAAATTCTCTGTCCCTTGCACCGTCAGTTATTGACTTTTGTGCTGCACTGCGTTCCTCTCTTGTGGGAAGGAGGTTTCACCCCCTCCCCCCAAATTATTACTGTGTAATTAGATGGTAACTTCGTGAACAATTAGTCAATGGAGATGTCGGTTGAGCCGAGTCTCCCTTTCTATGAATGACACCACCACACTTTGTTCTTGTTCTTGGAGACAATGAGACGCACGCACATGTGAATGATTCATTTTATGACATGAAACGTTGAATTTTGCATCATGTCAATGTGAATTGAACCTTTCAAAGGGTTTTAAAGGACTTTGCCTACCTTGCGGGCATCCCAACGAGATCGGTGTAAAATGATCTTCTTCTCTGTGATAAACAATGTCACAACCATTGCATAGAATTTTTTTCAAAATTTTCATAGGTTGATCTCTATATATAAAAGAACATGATTAGGATTTGTCTGTCTACCCTTGGCGATGCATGGTCATGGTCATGGTAAGAAATAAAAATGGAGAATGGGGACCAATAATAGAGGACGGGGGACTGGGAACAATGGAACAAGAGAACGGGGGACATGCTACAAATCTTAAAAAACACAAGGACCCAAGAAGACAAGAATGAAGGACATGCTGTTAATTTGAAAGTACATGGAGAATTAAGAAGCAGGGAACTTGCATATTGATTGCATATCCCATATTTTCAACATCACCAAAAACCTCCAACTTCGTATTTTTTTTTATACCTAGGTCTGGATTATTTTTTTTACCTAGGTATGGATTTTGTTTTTATACATTTTGTAAATTTCAATATAACCTTTCTAATGTTCGTGTCCGGAGGACACATGTAAGGACTTATGATGCATATAAGCTTGTGATTCAACCCTAGAACTAGTGTGGTGATCACCTCTTCGAGAAGCATAGACATTTGAGGGTGGGTGAGACGAACACTTTATTGAGCTGAAGTGTAGCGTGGGTGTAATGTGCACTACGGGTGTATGGGGACCATGTTTCCACTAGTGCATGCGGGCCTTCAAATAGGTTGGAGTAACAATCATTAAGTCTCCCTTGACACGATTCAAACTATATCTTTAAGGAAAGGTCTCTATGATCTTACACTTGGTAAAGATCTAACGGTTGGAATTTTACATGGTATGAGTGTACTAGGTAGTAAGGTTGAAGATCGTATGCTTGGAGATACAAAAGAAGTGAATCATGAATCATGTGAATCATACCTCAACTTGTACAAGGTGGTAAAAAAAAATCACAGTTTTGGTTTTGGAGATCCAAAAAACACTCAAACCTTTAGAGGTTAAATACTCCTAAAGTACTACTCCTAAAATACTCTAGCCTACAGGGGTTGACAAGAGAAATACCATAAAAATTAAGAATTTCAGACGAGAGAAATACCATAAAAATCAAGAAATTTTGGTAGAATGTTAAATATTGAAGTTCCTATCCAAGTTATTATGTGAAAACCAACCCTTGAAGTGTATGGTGAAGGTTGTCATCAAGGGTAAGTCGAACAGGCATTTTATTCACGCCAACCCCAGAAGGCTTTGGTGTACTTATTTACTTATTTATTTAGGGTGGTAATTACATCATTACCATTGTGATTTTAGGAAATTCCCAAAGAGTCCTATTTGAGGTATCAAGTCGTGCACATTCTCCTTCTACCGAGCAAGTTCAAGCAATCCTGACCAGAGAAAAACAAAAAAGGAACCTGGAAAGTACGAAGCAATTACAAGAATAAACAATATATTGCAATGCTGTCAATAAAATTGGCAACATTCCCATTTGATAACAGCCACAAAGCAAAGCTAATGGTGGCTCATCATAAATAAGCAAAGCCACACTATTTTCCCAATCCGGAAAAAGTGGCTTAAACCCCTCATCCTCGGCAGTGAAAGAGGGGGTGTTGGGGGAGGGGGAATGGTCATTTCTGTCGGTGCTGTCAAGGCAAGCAAGGGCGGGATGAAAATTCATTCCGATCTAAAGTTGCACAAATTAAATTCATGGGGGGAGTGATGACCACTTTTTTAATGAATGAATAAGAGTTTATTACCAACAACCTTGCTATAGCTGGAGTATCGACATTGAAGGGATTTATTACAAACAATTCCCAATCAATTAATCAAGTAGTCCAAACTTACAGCCACTCCCTTTGGAATGGCAAATTAGGGCGTCGCCAAACTACTAGCAGTGAGCAGGCAGCGGCCGCATCACTTGGCGGAAAGGAGAGGGGCAATACCACATCAGAGGCAGTTTCGGCGGAGGCAATGTGACATGTCCTGCCAGTTCGCAGGAGAAAACTACTGTGCAGAAGAGCCTGGAAATCCTGCATTTCCGGTCCATGTCATCGGCCAAGTTAGCACCGGGCTCACAATTTACAGCTCTCGGACTGTCAAGCTCCGTTAACGACTGACGCTCGAAGCTCCGGCAAGGCTCTAAAGCCCTAAAACCGTCGCTTCGTGGGAGTGTAATACCTCGCTCCGACAGTTGTTGACCTGGCCGAGCCTTCCTAGCTCTAAACCTAGCCACCACACGTCAGCGAGCTGCCGGTAGTCTGGCAATGCTCTTAATTTCATTCAGTGGCTGCAAATGAAACTTGGGATTCATTATTAATTAATAGATTAGTTGTTTTATATATTGAAAAAAAAATGTAACCAACTGACAAATAACAGCTTCTCCGGGCAAGTTGAATATGTTTCCATCATAGGAAACTTCCTCTAGAGTGCTTAGCTTGTCCTTCCCACACTCTCAACCATTCTTCCTTCACAACTGTGAGTGTCCAGCCATTTCTATTGCTTCTCTACGGAGGTTACCGCTATGGTTCAGATGTATTCTTTAATTGATAAATACATTGATTAATTCACAAAAATTGAAAAAAAAAACAATTTAAAATCCTTCCATCTATTTTTATTTGTTCCTCTGACTCTAGTTTGCTTCCACCTTTGCGTAAGTTATCAATTGTCGTGATTGATGCTCCAAGTTTGTGGAAATTAGTAGTCACCACCATAGTCCACCCAACTATGGTGTGATCCTTGGACCTTGTTGTATGGATACCTCAAGAGGATACTATGTCAAGTATATCCAAGGCACTACAGTAGTGACTAACTAGAAACTAGCGTGGTTATAGTGTTCACCCTCGAAAGAGGGAAGTATTATCTTTCCAATTTCTCCTTGTCCGGTGGGCATCGGGATATTAGTATTACAAACAAACACTTCATCTGTAAGTTCATTGTGTTCGTTCACGCCGGCTCCGTAGAAAGAGACCAAATTTTCTATCTATCTACATGGATTTAGTAGATGTGTGGTTATGCTCTAAAGGTGAAAGTTGGAAGGAATGATCCACTTTGATGAAGCTAGCTAGGTAGAGACCCAACTTTACTATATGGCTGGAGTAAGTAGGAACAATAAAATAAAGGGGATTTACAGTTCCAACTAAGTACAAAAGTTGATGGGGGAGTTGAATTCGTTTTGGCTCCAAATGAAAGAGGGGGGGTAATAAATAGTTTTATATGCAAAAGGATGGATCCATGGCTAGCATGCAATTCCAGGGCACATGTGGGCAAAAAGCTGAAGTAGTACTTTATCGGTAACCTACAATCTGAACTGACGCTTTTATGAATTCCTTTTGGAAGTCAGGTACCCTCTCTTTGCTCTTCTGTTCCATCCACCAATTTTTGATCCCATTTTTTTGGCTATTGGAATTTATGGACCGACATATTCTTTCCCATACCAAAGTTGGTATGATGTTACTTACTTTCTTTTAATATGCTGGGGCTTGATCATTCTATTCGAGAAAGTATCATTGATTGTATAGTATAGTATGTAATAGGCACTTAAGGTGTATATGTCACTGGTGTTTTGCCACATGGACCCTTGAGGGGGTGCCACATGGACGTGGGGTACATTTAAAATCAAAACATCGTTCGGTCGGGCCTTGCCCCCAACACTCTTATACTTTTTAGGGAGAGGAAGCAGCTCCAAACAATATGGTTTAATATCCCTCCAAACCGTGCAGGCCCCTTTGCCCCCCCTAGAACTCCCCCAGAACCAGGCCTCTAATGAATTAATGCCCCTGACAGGCAAGTTTCAGTGGATAGTGTGGAGTTCAGGAGATTATTCAGCTTTGTTGAATTTGAGAATGTACACTGTAAGGGTTGTAAGTTGAACATTATTGATGGCAAAATTCCATAGGAGGGTCTTGTTTTATAATTGTCTAATTGGTTTACCTACCAATTTTTTTTTTATCAAATTTCATCGTATATGTCTTGAGTTATCTTTGGTCAAAGTTTCGGTTTTTGCGGAAACAATATAATCTTTTTTTCTTAAACGGATCGAACGATTTCGACTTTGGGGGTTAACCCTTAAACGTCATATGCTGTCTTGATACCACACCCAAAATCTCTTTTAAACTCCACTTTTAGAATTATTCTATTTTTAATTTGCGTGAGCTCTATTCTAAGAAAGTATAGATCTCTTTAAGGTGCTCAGTTTGGAATTTTAAAAATTCCATTTTTCTTATAATGGAGTGTAAGTTATGAGCAAGATTCTCTCAAAAAAAAACCCAACCCCTCGGGCTGGGTCTGACGTTTAAGGGTTAACACTCTCGAGTACTCAAAGTTTTCATTATTGAAAATAAAAATAATAAATAATGAAACTTTTATTTTGTTGAACCATAGCTTTGCCAATTCCCTAATGGCGTGCCCTTCCGTGTCCTAGTGTTCTCTTGGTGCAGGAATAATACTTAGGTGATGGTGATTATGACATTTTAAAGGTAGAGATTATGTAATTGCCGCGATGTAGGAACATGAATATTAGCTTATTGCAAGGTAGGGCCTTCTAAAATTGTGATAATTGCACAATCCAATAATGCAATCAACATTGAGGATGATCTAAGAGTGAAAAAAAATATTACTTATGAGATAGTAGCAAACAGAATTGAAGTGTGGTAGGTGCCTACATGAACATGGGGAGCTTCACTCTAATGCTATTCTCTATTCTATGCAACTCCCTTCCTTCTAACTCTAATGCTATTCTATGCAACTCCCTCCCTCCCTTCTAACTCTAATGCTATTCTATGCAACTCCCTCCCTACTCCTGTGTCCCATCGATATTGTCCCACTAGGTTCCCTCAAATCTACAATTATGATGGGAGGACATTTAGTATAATCATATATTTAGTGAATATTACAACATGGGCATTCGCAAAACATCAAGCTGAAAAGTGATGCTGAGTAATTATTCTCCCCTTTTCGATCGTTAAAATCTCTCCATCAAGCAAGTCTCCGGCACCAACAGAAACCACCAAGCAAGTTTCCAGCAACAACAGAAACCACCAAGCAACGAAGCTTCGACTAAAAACAGCAAAAGACGCGAAACAGCCTAAAATGAGCAAGCAGGGAGGGAAAAGGCTCCTCCCTCTTCAAAACTACTACTGTACTCATGATATCCATTTATACAAGTGTACCCATAAAAGGCACAAGGCCACAAGAAAGCAGCAGCGGGGAGGGAGTTCACCTGAAAGGGACCATGATCATTCATTTGCATAACAACAACAACATCAACGATAGCTTGTGTAAAAAAATCACACAATCATTTGCTTTCAAGTGACAATCATCTGACTTCTGACTCCTTCTCATCGTCTTCTTCATCATCACCATCATCGAGCGCCACAGAGCTCTAGCATCTATCCAGACATCTACCCACCCACCAACAGATAGCATTGATACGGTAAAAGAAAAAGAGAAAAAGAAAAAAGAATTGTTGCATGCGCCTGATGCAGAACTGTCACGTGTGCGATCGATCTCAAGCAAAGAAAGTCGAAAACTACTCTGCAAGTCCTTTTGTTTTGTCTAAACTCCATCAACATATCGGTAAACAACGACTCTTGTAGTATTATCAGTGATGAAAGAACATTCAAATGCTCGAGCGCTTAGCAAGGGGTAATGAGATCTCAGGAAGATGCAGGCGAAGTGCATCGCCAAAAGGGCCACTGCAATGCAATTGATTTGGGATGTTAGACAGGGAGAGGGCGAGAGTTTTGAGGGTCGGTGAGGAGATTCTTACCGCACCAACGTTTGGAGTGGTCCCGTGCACTGGAAATTGGACTGCGCTGATATGCTTGTGACATGCCCTTTAGGAACTGCATGATATCTATGCAAGAGGTGCTCCAGTACTCAGCTATCCCTTCGCAAATTGCCCTATTCCTACACAGTATTGAAGAGCTCTCACGGAATACTACCTTACAGAAGACTCAGGATCTAATTCCGTTCAAATACAGAAGCCATTGGTGATGCAATATCACACAGTTCGTAATTGGCATGTCAAAACCCCACCAGCACATTCCAACTTCCAGTGCGCACGACCACTTTGATGCCTCAGAAACCTCCCCTCCGAGCCCTCAAAATTCTCTGTGACATCCAGGAATATTGTGTTGCAATGACGCTTTTTTTCCATTGTACCTGACAAAGTTCAGTGTTCGCCGAAATGAGGATAAACAGTGTGTAAGTATGCTCAACAAGACAGACATTCATACGATCGATGAGAAGAGAACGCATGTTTGTCTTTTCGCAAGATAGATGCAAGTATTCGAAAAGATGCGAGAAACATACACACAATGGTGCGACAAAGAAGCAGTCAGGCAGGCACCCATGAGGTTCACGACATCAACTTGGGCTGCGAACGCGGAGCTGCGTAACGCCACGCATCCTCCTCGATCTTGCGTTTCTCCTTCCGTAGCGAGTTCAGCAGATCCTCCAACAAAGCTGTCATGAAAACAAGAACCCCGTCATTCTCCAACCCTCGACATCTCTCCTTGATGTCTACACAAAATCGAATGTCTACCAGAAGAAACATAACATGCATTTATACAGAAACAAATCGTCGAAGACACGAACCCTCGTCGACCAGAAACCCTAATCTCCGACATCTGCTCAGAAACTCGTAACGTGCTGGGTCACTGATGTTCAATCCCATCGACAGTAAGTTAAGTGACATGCTCTGATTTGAAAATTGAACGAGCATGGGCGGTGCTGCAAGTTCACAGGGAACTGATACATCACCGACCTTGTCTACACAAATCAGATATCTACCAGACGAAGCATAACATGTACCTACACAGAAACAAATCTTCTTCATTCGGAAACGAACCTTCTTCGACCAAAAACCCTAATCTCCGACAAAACTCTACATCTGCTCAGAAACTCGTAACGTGCGACTCTGATGTTCAATCCCATCGACAATAAGTTAGCTGACATGCTCTGATTTGAAAATGAAAGAGCATGAGCTGTGCTGCAAGTTGACAGGGAGATGTAGCATCATCACCGACCTTGCTCAGTCTCGGCCTTGCGATCGAGCGTGAAAGTGAGGTCGTCAGCTAAACGATCCAGCAGGCCCGCGAGTCCCGTGCTGCTGCCACCGCCTGCGCCTGCTCCCGACGCTCCACCTCCACCTCCTGCCGAGGTGGGCGTCAACATCCCTTGCATGGCACCGGCTCCTTGCATCGCGAAAATCACTAACTTAGCCCAATCCGCAAACTGAAGAATGTTATATGCAACGAAGAACCCTAACCCAGTTTGACCAAACCGAGTCAAAACATGCTTATACTTCTCCCACCGGCTGTATAGTGGTTACAGACGGTCACCTGGCCGCTCGAATCTCGCCATCGTTCAAACTGCTCCTACATTTGCTGTGACATGATGTCGAATGTGCTTCAATAATATAAATCGATCGGAGCATAGTGCAAAGAGGGAATCGGTGCCATGGCTTCGGATTTGAAGGTGGGTTACAAGTACAATCCGCGGTCAGAATCGTGGCAAGTGGCGAGTGTGCTCAACCCATCGCTCCAAAACTCTCTGCCAGCCACGCAGCAATCCAAACACACACGAGAGAAAAGAGAGAAATCGGCTGAAGGACCACCACTATCGAATTGTCCAATGTGTGCTGGATGGCAGGAGGAGGAAAGCTTGCCCCTCCCTCCGCAGTATGTCAGTCCCGGCGCATTGTGCAAGGCCATGCCCAAGTACATGCGCGTCAAATATCGGCCTGATCAAATGGTGCACAACAGCAGCCCCGCTGTTGTCACGACTACGAATTCTTGCTGCAGCCCTGGGAATCATTGCAAAAACTTGCCTTTCAGCCCTCGTTACGACCTCGCCATCGGAAGTCCCAGATCGGATCATGAGTCTGCCAAGTAATTGCCCCGTACCATCCTTGCCCGATCAATTCAACAGGATCAAAATCTGCCAGTGGTCGCAGAGCTGGTCTTGAATCCGTTTAGATGATGATACTACATCATTTGCAAATTTGTTTCGGGGAGAATCGTTGTAGTAACTTCTGATTCAAAAGGTGGTGCAATTCTCTCTGTAGACTGTTTGCATCGTGTTTCGTACCGACATACCAAGTAGAATCTTCTATTGCATACCAAGACCCGACATTCTTACACAAAAAGAGCAAAATAGGATTCGAGTCGGATTCAATTTATGGTATGCAATCGGGGAGTGATGATTTCATGAGTTCAAACATATAAATGGGCGTGTATCAAATATGAGAGCAGTCTTTTGTGATGGAAAACGGCAGCTTCCCATGTCGATCGGCATGAGAATGAATGAATTTGACATACTGGATTGCTCCTCATTGTGGCAGGTTGACGCCGAGGTCGGTACCGGACTCCCCGAAGAAAAGCACGGATGCAGCAGTGGGCAGCGGTTCAAGGAAGCGAGTGAGTGCAGGCGGCGCGAGTCCGGCATCGCCCGCACGGAACATAGGCGGGCCTGGCAGCAATTCCGATACTATCGTTTCACAGCCTCACCAAAACACTCCTCAAACGCTTGCCACCGGTCAAAGCCCCTCCGCCTCCCGACGCCATAGCCAAACCCAAAGCCCCAGGTGCCCAAATCTCACCGACACTAATTGCGCCATAATCAACCTTTTGATTGCTCAAAAACCGAGCGTGTGAGCAATCTGGCAAATTTCACCATGGAAGAAAATTGTGTGAATCAAGAATTTCATTGTCAACTAATCATATCTTAAGAGTCTCAATTTTAACCAATCCCATTTGAGGTTTCTTCTTAATTTCTTGCCGGATGGAACCGGTCCTCGGAAATAAACATCGTGGGTGCATCACAAACCAATCAAAGTGTGGTGCACATTCGAGGATGAGCTTGGAAGCATGAGGAATATTTGGCCTACTACTTGGTTTCCGGTGCTATTCAATGTATGAGCACTACTCAACATGTGAGCACGTACGTTTTCTTATAGTCCACCCAACTGCAGAGGGATTCGTGACCTTGTGGCACGATACTTTCAGATTCTTTTGTCAGGGTGATAACATGTCTCTTAACCTTGCTTGAGAGGGAGTGGAGGTACTCCATGTGGACATAAACATGCAAGGATAGATAGGCGTTGACAATCGTCTGCTTTGATCGCAGGATTCGATCAGCGGCCACTTCACCAATGCACCCTTCCTCAGGAGGATGCATGGTCGGAGGAGGTCAGCATCATCATCAAGGGATGGATGCATCCTCATTACAGAAGAAGCTAACATCAACAATAGCGCAGCACCCAGAGCTGCAGCAAAGAGTAGTAGTAGGAGTACCGCAGATGCAATCCGCGGCGCAAGGGAGTCCACTCAGTCCAGCCAACACCTCAATCGGAAGGGGGGAGAGTATGAATCCTTCTGGTTTTCAATCCCATTCGACTTCGCAGCCTGCGACGCTGCCTCCCACGCCCCCACTGCAGAAGCGCACCACGCGGATCAATACTGCTCGCGCCCCGGAACCCACGTTGGAAACGTACCGCAAAATTAGTCCTAATACTTATGCTACTAATACTGTGTGGAATGATCGCCGTGACTCTTCCTCGCGTGCTGCTGCTGCTGCCGCTTCTGATCCTTCTCAACCGCGCCGCACCATTCTCATCAAAAGCAACTAAGTACTCTACCTCTTCCATTACAAATTACGAAAGAAAGGGTGCGATACTGCAACATTCTACCCAATTTGCAAGTGCTGTATGTTTGGTTCAGATTTGCAAGTGTCGACAACATTCCATTAGATTGTTTTCAAACTTGATCCTTTCAGTACTTAGACATTCAGCTATCTATGTTCCGAAATTATTCTGCAGTCACCATGCGGGAACCTTACTTTTGACATTCTATAGCGTCTGGTTATCGAACAGATCATAAAAGTAAGGTGCACCACTGCAACATTCTACCCGATTCAAGTGCTGGAAGTTTTGTTCTTTTTCATAGTGTTGTTGATCAATAAGATATGATTTGCAGGTGTTGACAACAGAACATGTTCAGTGCCTAAACATTCAACTATCCATGTTATACAAAATGCATAGATAGAGGTTGAAATCCTACGAGCAGCAGCTGTTGAATGTGCACCCTCCGTCAGTCAGGTTAACGATACTGCGACCAGAATCAAAATTTACTGGACAATGATTTAGAACCTATCAACAATGAGTTCATTCTGTTCTGCCACGGATTAAACTCCTCTACTGATGTTGATCGTTCTCTTTGCTAGCAGCTTTCAACATTCGTAAATCATGGTGAGGGTACTGTACTGTACTGTACTATACAGTAGGATTCCTCCTTTTCACCATACATTTCATGCTGTTCTGCCACTGATTGAAATCCTATATAGATGCTGATCGTTCTCGATCGTCCAAGCTAGCTATTGATAGTGATCAACATTCGGAGAGAAAACGGCGTTGAGATTAATTAACAGCCATCTCATGATTCGATTACCTGAGTGGAGGCTCCTGTTAAATCAAGAGATGGACGGCTTCATGATACCTTCGGGAATCTTGGTCTCGGAGGCGTCAGGAGGCTGCCCACTGGCGATGTTGCTGCCGGAGACGGTGTTGGCAGGCTTCATGATGCCTTCGGGAATTTTCACTTGCGACGCCCGGGCGTCACCCGCTGCGATGTTGCTGCTGGAGACGGTGTTGACAGGCTTCATGATGCCTTCGGGAATCTTCATTTGCGAGGCTCGGGCGTCACCCGCCGGTATTCGTTGCGACGCCTCTTCCAAACCTGCAACGCCACAGCACATCTGCGTCTGTCAGTGTAATGAGGAGTAAGAGCACCCTTTGAAAATTGTAAGGCACATTCAACAAGACTCTTTGAATATGTCGATCACTAGCTTGGATTTACTTCAACAAAAGAGGAAGAACAGAACAAAGAGAAAGTGCACTCCACAATGTGGGTAAGAGAGGTTCACTAAACGAGCTCTACACAGACGCCCTATTCAAACCTCAGTCTGTCCTTGCATTCAATTCCATTTTCCAATACGAATGCCTACAACTTGATCGTGCTTTTTGCAACAGGATCAGTATAATGGGTTGCTTTACAATCACGAGAGTATACTCCAAGAATAGTAATCCAAACATTAATGCTTCTTCAAATTAGTAAAATATAAAACTTCATCTTGGAATCAAGCTTCAAAGTCATTCCCCAGGAAGCATACCATTGATCCTTGGACTTTGATAATATATTGTACAGCATGGATTGCAATAAACGGAATGATGGTGAGAATGAGAATGACCTATTTGCTGATGATCGCTGCTGGTGTCTTTGGGCTTCATGATGCCTTCAGGTATCTTGACCTGCGAGGCCCGAGCATCACCTGCAGCAATTCGTTGTGATGCCTCGTGCAACGGATGCTTATCACCTTCTTCACCTGTAGGTCAAATTTTTACAGGTAAATAACAACACTAACGAAAAGCCAATCCAAGGGCATCTTGCTTGCAATATGTCAATTTGAAGGGTAATCAACACTACCAAGCGACTAGCTAGACTTTTCTGGCATCATCCCATCCTTGAAAGAGTTTACATGAACAAGATGTTCTTCAAAAATAGGCTACAGGTTGCAAGATGATGACCGTTTTCTCTCTCTCTTTCTTTATTAAAAAGTTCAACAGACTGTTGGGTCAAGAGTAATGCTAGAGTCAATATAAGAACACCGTAAAGGAAGGTGATGTATTTCATACACTTCACAATGCCACATATTAACCTACTTAGAATGACCCAATTCAAAAAATATCACTCGACAAGTAGGTGTCATCAAGGTTGTTGCTGTAAATGAGAAGCCCTAATCAAGCTTCACTCTCTGTGACTAAATCTTAATTTGTGCTATGCTTGTCATTAAACATATCTTGATTGTGTTTTTTACAATACAGTCACAATTCTTGAACCTTGAGGTCTCCTTTCGTGCATTGTGTTCTGTTTGCGTTCATGCATAATCTTGGATATTCAATGGCGCACCGTAATGGATGATCGACGCTTACTTTGGTGTTGATCGACGCCGCCCGTGATTTTGGCGTTCATGATGCCTTCAGGTATCTTCACGTCATGTCCACCCGCAGCCGCACCAGCAGCGATGTCTTCATTGCCCTTGCTCGCCATATGTCAGAGATTTTACTGCATTGGTGCAAAGCGAAGAAAATGGTGAAAGCAGGGAATTGGATTGGCTCATCACACATCATCTTTCTGTATAACCTAACTAACCCCCAGAAAATGTTGAAAAACCTTCCGCCACAACGTACGAGCGGAAGAAATCCTACATTCTAATCACAACGTTCGAACTTCCCAGGCCCGTTTGATTATACATTTGGGGTAAAATCCGGTGCTTACCATTGATAAGATTTGAGGTTTACCTTAGGGAAACCAGCAGGCTCGAATACTGCGTGATTAAGTTTTGCGCTCAGAGGAGAATGCTGCAGCAGCCTGAGAATGATGATCCTCTAAGTGGCAGCAGAAGGAGCTTGACCTAGAAACTATGGCGATCGGATAATTTATCCTTCTGCACATGCATGTGACCCGTTCCCATTGGAAAATATCATAAGAACATGTTCTCCCAGATTGATCATGGTACTTTTGTATTGCACATGGGTGCATGATGTGTACTCTTGGTCATGCTATAGACATGTTAAAAAGGTTCATCAAGTACATAATCATCGCGTGTATTGAAAAGGCAATTGCAAGTAGTATAAGACAATATGGTGAAAACATAGTCTGAGTTTAAGAAGTCATGAGGTAATGCAAGTTTAGAAGCAAAGAACCTAAATCAACTTACATGAACCAAATACCTGCTAACCAAATACACTTACAAAGACGATGATAATCAAGAACATGGAAGTAAAATATCAAAGAACATGTGGGAGATTTCACAGAAGGTAGTCGCATGCACCAAATTATGTTCAGATGGACTTGTGCTTAAACTTTCAGTGGTGCATCTGAATTCCAAACACACTAAGTAAAAAGTTGGTCTTTCGTTCGGACGCTTAGAGAAAGAACTCCGGGGAGGATATGGTTGACACACACTGGTCCGTCGTTCTTCGAATGAAGTTCACACAATGAAAAGTAAGCCTATTGAACAAGGAAATGAAGTATAAATAAATAATTAATTATTTTTCTGCTTTTGTACATGTGTGACAGGCCGATCTAGCAAAGAGGGGCTAGTTAACAACCGGAACGGCAAATGTTATTCGGGTGGCATAAATCAGACTAAAGAATCTGCAGTTAAGGCGCACCTCGTTTCGTTTCGATCGCACTATCCTCCTGCAAAGATGTCATATTTACCAAACCTAATCAGAATGTCATTGTTGCACTAAAGAGTGAAACTCGATAATTGTAGGCCTAAGATCAATTGAAAGGTACGAGCTCCCGAATGGTGTGTATCCAACAGAGCCTTGGACCTGAGATTATGTACAACCATTGTTATCGTCGCTGTATACACTGCTTTTATCACCAGAGCTGCAAGTCATCGCTGCCGTTGTTGCCTTCGAGAAGCAGGTTTCGACCTCTGTCGCAGCATTGAGTCTTTGAACTTTCTTGATTTTGAATTCACTTCCAAATGTTCCAAGTACTGCTTCGGAGGCGCTGGAGGCAGTCCTGACCTGTTTCCTGCACAATGCCATGAAATATTTATTTCCTGAGCCGTCTGTGGATCCCATGAATCTGTATCAATCGCTCGATCATTGTCAAAAAGTGTGACTACAGTAGGCAATCATATGTTGTTTAAAGCATCACATCAGTGGGTCGAAGTTTCAGACCATGACTGTAATTTGTCAAAAAAAGTGTTACTAGATTGAGGCACGCTTTACTGAAGTAGAGAGGATAGGTGGAGATTTACCTTGAGAGGAAACCCATTTGGAAGCAGAAACTGCGTCATGGATCCACTCTGGATCGCGAGGATGTCCGAAATCAGCCAGTGGAGCCGATGAATAATCTGGACCTGGTCTTACCTCGTCCATCTGCGAAGCAAGCCAGATACAATTGAGCTTCAAAATCTTCATTCGTATGTTGATAGCGTCAATGAAACCATGAATAAATATCAGGTCACTTGACCAATTGGCAAAGTGCCTGCTTGTAGAATACGTGATAGAAATCAATGAATATGAAGAGATCGTTATCTGCAGATGTAGAAATATACCCAGCCTGGTCCGTTGATAGAGGGGCCATCCCAGCCAATATGAGCAACATGCTTCACGTCCGTTGGATAGCCTATGTCCAGATCGTTATTTCTCCACACTGCCATGGACGATGGGAATCAGTCCAATGTTTACTTTAATCAACATACTTGCTGCTGCGGATCAAACTCACCAAATAGATGAGCTAATGAGGTTACAGCTTTTCCCACTCTCCAGAACCTCCGCTTCTTCGGTTTCTCAGATGATGAAGACGAATCATGTGGATGAGATTGACCACTGTCCCCTGCTTGTTGCGCAAGTCTATCTGTACACCGAGCCATGGTCTAAGGTGTGAGCCTCAACTGAAGCTTATGGCAATCCTACTCGCAATTCACTCCTAAGATTCCATAGAGACAATCGCCACTTATTCGTAACTGATGGCTGTGATAGAATCAGAGCACTTGACCGTGAACTTCAGAAACTTAATTTAGTCTAAGATCGACGACTCTGTTGACGGCATACACACACTCTAGATTTAGTGGAATTTTTAAAAAAAAGAAATGAACTACCGCAAGTATTGTCTTCAAGACGGTGGAAAATACAATCAGAAAGTGTTAATGGTCCAGAAATATCGTAAAAAGAGAATTTTAAGGTGGGAATAGGATGTTCTTTGAAATGAGGTGGTCCAGAGCAGAAAGTAGACCTTGTCCTTTCACTCATACTTCAATGACAACAATACGTCTCTTCTCCGCTATCTTCTTTCGTTGCTCAGAAAAAGCTTAATTTTACCCTAAGCATCAGTTCCTTACCTGTGTTATTTAGCCGCCTTGAGATGGAACGTTTTGGCACGCTGCGATATGAAATAACCGAATTTTTCCCAGAACTCTCTGGTAGGGGATCCTCATCGATAAGAGATGGCGTCGTTCCTATACTGTAAGGCTGAACTGCTTTCACAACTCTATCTTTCATCTCCAATGCTGCTGATTTATCAGCAAATCCGAACCCTCGAAAACTGCCGTTCTGTTGATACAAAATTGAACCTTAGAACGTCTAATAGTGCAACCTTGAATATTTCTCACTCGTGGTCCCTGTGGCTCTGATATTTAGTCAGAAATTATTAAGTTCACACTTTTTTGACAAAAGCCTTAGAAATTTAGCATGATTAAAACCTTAAAACGTCTGACAGTGTAGGGGGTAGATATATCTCATTCATAATCTCTGCAGCTTAGATATATATTCAAACGTCATCAAGTAAACACTTTGTTCACTGCTGTTGAAGAATTTAGTACCTCTTGCCGTATAACAAAAAACCGGTCTACTGGGGCGGTAAAATTTTGCGGCTTTCGCATTGTGTAATCGAATAACTTCTGACCATCCTGTTCAATGACCATGACGATTCGGAGGTGTTCAGTGACGATTGAACACAGAAGGTGAAAAACAAGATACGACGGATTTTCGTAGGGTACACACTGAAAGTGTGGACATGGACTCGGACAAGACTTGATCATTGAGGAAAAAACACGAGAAGAACTCTGCTGACTGACCAGCAAATCGTGAAGCTGGAAATTTAGCATTCCGTCTCCTAAAGGCCGCATGTGAAGTTCCCCGACAGTGCCACTTCCATGCCAATTAACGCTCCCCCCTGCTGCCTCGAATACTGTAACAGCACACCTTGCCTGCCATGGAAACGATTATATGCTCAATTTTATTAGTGAGAAAGCTCGAATTTTGACTACAAAGTTGCCTCATAGTTGAGAAAGATAACATACTTGATACTACCCAGTCAATGCGTCTACACCGACTAAAAACGTACTCCAACACGACGTTAATTATCAAACTCAGCGCTTCAAAAAGTATACACTAGAAAGGAACGAATCTCCTGGAAGATATGCATAACTTCAGCATAATTAAGTTGTTATTGACTAATGAATTGCATGATGATTTCCTCTGCACTGAAAATGAATAAAGGTGAGGCAATTGATGAGCTGTGACTCCCGGATTTCTAAGAATCCAAGATAAAAAGGAAGAAGAATCCAATTGCGGTCATACCACATAGTTCGAAGGCCATTCCATGAATTCCATCCTTCAGAAACTCCAAAGACGTACAATGTCCGCCAATATAAACTCCCAAGCCTGCTCATTCCATAATATCGTTCTTTTCAAGTACTTCGAGGCTCTCAAAGTCAGCAACCAAAGACCGCGATTACCTGTTTAACAAAACTGCACAGAAAGAGAGTTCAGAACACTAGAAGTACTCTCTCGTCGTCAACGACGTGAAAAGCAATGTGCAAGAAACCCTGCCTATAATTAGCAATTTTCGTAAAAAGCGTCTCTTATTCAAAGTTAACATTAAGTGAAGCTCCAGAACCTACAGTTATCAACAAAGTATCCCTATCTAATGACAGAGTTGAACCTAAGCTTCTCTCCTAAATACAACCGACAAGTAGGAAGAGAGAGCACAAAGCGTTCTGCTTCAATTGGACAGAAGCAAGAACAATACCTTGCTTTAGGAGCATCCGACACGCATGTGATGACTTAGAACTACGACCACGCCAACGCTATCACTGACCTATCACTTTCTTTACTCTCCTAACAAATTTAGACCAGATCCGCGAACTCAAAACAGAATTACAAGCATCGCATGCAAGAGAGACAACACAATCAAAAGAGATAAGAGACACGGCGCAATCGTACGTCTTGATACTCCAGCAGAGAATAATGAAGCATCATCCGGTTGCTCCATCTTCCGCCACCTAACCGAAGTCCACAATTCTGCTATCTCACACACTGCTATCTCCGGCCAATTACGCACAGCAGAAAAATTGGAGAACTCGTCATCAATGGTCAAGCTCGGATGGAGCAACAAGAAAGAGAGTGTACGCATTGAGCACAGAAACCGAGAGACTAGCCGGCTACTCCGATCAGTTTTCCCGAAATTAAGCAGACGATTGTTGCCTTCCCGACATCAAAGCAGGCCATAAACCCCGTAAGTGTCCAAGAAGCAGCGAGAGTGAGGCGATTTAATTTGCGAGCTTTCTCGCACCTCCCTGGCCTTGTCCGGCCCTGCTGCTGCTGCTGCTACTTTGTCCACAGTTGACCAATTTGGGAAAGAGCACTTTCTCCAAAGATGTGCGCTGCTTCATCTCCGCCATCGCCTACCACTCGTCCATTATATTTTGTATATAAAATTGCAACAACAGTAAAAGAGTATAGTCTTGTGGGACCTCCGGAGGGGAAGGCAGCAACAGCAGCGTGACTTCAGAGGGACCGATCGTCCTTCGCATCGTCTTCCTCACACGCCGGAACTCTCACTAATCCCACCATTTTAGTGACTTGGTGAGTGACTAGTAGCTCCGACGTGGCCCTCTGGGCTTAGTCCTAAAGCCGCAGATGGTGGTCCTACGTGGCCGGAGTCCTTTTGTCACGCAATTATAACATTTTTAACACTTTTTTGACGAGGTTTGTTTCTGTGCTATTTTTGACAAAGTTCTTCCAGGGAAACCCATTTCACTGATAACTCTTCGCACCTAATTTGTTAAGATGAAATCTAACAACTTTGTAGTTGGAATATTCTTGATCCATATACTTTTGGTATTAGATTTGCAGTGATGTTCATGTGAAGAAAAAAGTAAAAAATTGATGTTCTTCAAGGAGCTATATCTCCTTCATCAACCATCGAATTTCAATTTATATTTTTTGAATGGATTTCTTTCAGAATCCTATCGAAGTGGTAGAAATCTCAACCAAATCGAAGATGTTTGCTAGATAAGACATAGATTTGAGTGCAAAGATCCTTGTTTTGGACTACTCTTCCTTTGTAGATTTCCTTGCAGATTTCAGTGTTGGAAGCCTACTCTAAGAGCCAATAATATTTTTGATATAATTCAATTTTAATACACCTGAGGGTGTAGTTGACTGTAGTAGAAATTGCAAGTCCGTAAGGGCGGCATTTGAACTTGAATCGATGGTAGGGAGTGAAGGATTGCTGGGAGATTGCTTGATCATAGTCTACACACAACGTAAAATTAGCCGCCAAAAGAAGATCGCGGCCGGCGTAGACCTCGGCAGTAGTGACAGGGGGAGTGACCTCAATAGCAATGAGAGAGGGAGAGACCTCGCCATCAGCGAGGTGGAGAGAGACCTCGACACCAATGAAGTGGGGACAAACCTCGGTAGCAATGACGTCATGAAAGACCTCAGCAGTAGTAACATTTAGAAACACCGTGGTTGCAAGGAGCAAGTGCTTGACCACATCAGCAGCCAGATATTCATGATCCTAGGGCTCATCGACGGCGGCTTATGGTAGATTCCGCCGAATTATTCGAAGGATTATAGAATTGTCGTCTCTATCGAAAGGCTGCAGGATACATTTTACACATTAGGCACCCAAATTGAAGTTATCGAATCATGTTGCTAGCATGGGCATAAAGAGAAAGATTGAATAAAGACACGATTTGCACACTGTTGTGATTACTACATCTAATTCTTCTTCGTCGTTTGCCAATTCCTAGGAAGGCTAAGTAGTAGCCTCAAGAGCTAGACTAAAAAACCTATAGGGATCACTTCTAAAGGCAAGAAGCTCATGTGCTAGGATTTAGGGATCAAACACCGTAAGAATTTGATCAAGAATTCATTAGCATAACCATATCCCATTGGTAAGGCTGGAATCATGCCAAAACGGAGATTGCATAAGATACAAGTAGTACATTGTTGTAAACTTTGTGCAATCATAATTGAAATTTCATGATATTTGAATCCTACTCAATTCCTACACAACTTTGTGGATACAGATAGAAAATGATGGGATTTCCATATGTAGAAGTGTAAGGCTACAACAAGAGTCACCTACAAATATAAAACCTCCAATGCAAATCCCAATACTATTTGTAGAAGAGCAGATTACTTACCACCTTTCGGAGCTACGAGATCTTGGTCCAGGCATGGAGACAATTGTTCTATTTGAGTGGACATTGAGTTTAATGGATCATTTCAGGTCGCAAGAGCATACACGACAAAGTTACCACACTGACTCACACTTGGCGTACACAAATGATTTTGATCCTCATTCCTTTCTTTGTCTCCAAATCCCATTTTGTTTGGAGACTGAGAAAGGAAGCCAACATTTGGAAGTTGCCCCTCTCCCTTACATCTAAATGGTTCGCATTTTATGCTTGCAAATTCATGATTTCTTGAGATTTTGGAATTGAATTTTGTGCCCAAATTTTACAAATTTGTAATGTCACATTCTCATAGTCCGGATCATGCAAATTGTAAATCTTCTTTACGCAATTCCAATTTCTCCTAAAAGTAGCATCAATGTCCATTCTAGACCTTGATCTCTCTAATAACTTATTTGAAAATTCAAATCACCAAACCAAAACCACATTTTCAGCAAGCACATAGTAAACTTGGTTTTCTACTAAAAAAAAAAAAAAAAAACATGCCGAAAATGTTTGGGTGACAAACTTCAATGTGCCCTTTGCACCATTTACACTATGTATCTCGGGCAATGGCCAAAAAAACTTCCACAAAAACCTTTGAACGTTTTAATCTCACAAAGGAAGAAGATCCAACGGCTGAAAATTTCAATAGTTGCTCAAAATCAAGTATAGTACAAGATCTCTCGATTGGAAGTCCTTTTGATATAGTAAAAACATTTTATTGAGTGCACAAAAGTGTTAAGTTGGTGAGAAAATAATGGGTCCACATAATTTAGTTACATTGAGGAGCTCTTAGTCGATTGAGAGATCGCTCCCTCGTTGATATCTCACCTTAACCACATTGGCATGCATGTGCATTATACCAGATTCATTTGAATGACATGATAAAAATATATGTGAATGTACCATTCTTGGTGAGGTATAAGAAAATTATTTTGTGCTCATACTTTCCTCGGGTTGTGCAATTCTATTTGCTTTTTCTCAAGTATGGTAGAGCAGCCAAAAATGGCGCAGTGCCAAAAATGGAGCCCTAGTAATCTTCATTGTCACGTACATAATATCTTCTCCATACAACAGTACCATGTACACACTGCAAAGATTATAGGGCGTCACTTGAGGGCACCATTTTAAGAACACCTATATTTCCATATTTAAAAATTCATTACTTACTGTAGAAGAGTCGAAAAATGAAGATTCCACTTGCTTTAATTATCTACTAATTTTCCCCATGCACAAAAATTGCTTGCACTGGCAACATTCCTGTGGATTTTCTGTGCTGAAAATTGCGCCATTATAGGACACCTTACCATAAACTCAAGAAAATATTCTGGTACAAGGGACACCCTGATTTATTTGTTTTATTTTGGAGGCAAAATACACCCCACATGGTGTCAAGTTTATGCTTTACAGGAAGGAATTTGTAAATGAAGTGTGCCTGACTGTACAACACTACACTAAATTTGATAATTAGTGTTAGATACAGTAATTTACATAAACATGTTATAAGTTTTTACTGTTGTTCAATAATTTTACCCACTATATTGGCCAAGGTGGGGGTCCTTATATAGTATCAGAATCAATGCTCTTGGTAAATTTTTTTAAACAAAAGTAAAAACTTATAGCATTTTCAAATCTTATAATAATCTAACACTAATTATCAAATTTAGTGTAGTTTGTACTGTACAAACAGAAAAGTTTGTTCACTAAAGTTAAAGGTCTAAGGATAGCGATAGCATCTACTTCTGCTGACCCAGCCCATTCCGTGAGAAAGCAAGTGCATTGATGAATATATTGGCTAAGAATGAGGACTTTATTGAACACTTCCAGAAGTTGACGGTTGGGGACGTTGTTTCATAAGGTAGGAGTGGCTAAAACCGTCCAGCCCCAAAAACCGTCCAAATTTCAGCTTTGCATACTTGGAATAGTGGTGTAAAATATTAATTATTTTTCGATAGTATGCAAAGCTAGTGCAAATCCATCCCCCAAAAAAAAGACATTTTTTGAGTAATCCTATAATTTCCTATGAATATTTGAACCCTGATGTGCGGTTTTTGGGGCTGGATGGTTTTAGCCACTCCTACCTTATGAAGTTTTCTTCAAAAGAATTTTATTGAAACTTATGGCCTTCTCCTAAATCGTTCTCCAAATGGCATATGATGTGAGCTTTCTCCCAAGCCTCGAGGTGTCGAGAGTGTCGAAAGCTGCCCGCAAACGCCTCTCTTTAAGCAATGGCTTCGGAGACTGCAATTCGACCGGCGAGAGTGTTGTACAAGAAAGCGGCAATTTTCATGCGCAAGAGGGAGAACGAGAGCTCACGAGAAGATTGGTAAATTTGACAAGACATGGAGCTTGTTGTCGAGAGACGGGAAACTGACGTTAGCCTAGGCTGTTGCGTCGTGGGGTGAAAACGTAGTAGCCCCCTCAAAGTGTCCATTGCGGGCCTCTTGACAAGGCGTATAGTGCATGCTCTTAAGTTCAATTTTCTTCATGTTCTCCCTACTCATCTGGAAAACCATTGAGTAGTCCTGCTTGTTAGAATTACTTGTCCTGGCTTGTGTACATTTACTTAGAACCATTCACACTAGATTCCACCTAAAATCCAGCTCACAGAAACATGATTGTGATTCAAAGTGAAAAAAAGAACTTTCTTCCTTGTTGATTAGTCTATTGTGTGATTTATGGATTTTGAGCAAATTAATGACGCTCCCATTCGACAAGGTAGTGTCAAAATTCAATTTCCACATAGGATTTCTATGCCAAGTTGAATTAGAAGAAGACATGTATGTGTCACTTTTTCCTTCAAAATAATCACTTAATACCAAATCTAGCTCGTGCAAAAGGTGCATTGATAATGCTAAAAAAAAGGTGTCAAAATCTATCTGACACCAAATAATTAACCAAATGACAAGTCCAATTTTCTGCTCCCTGGCACCTGCTTATGAGTGCTTGACAAGATATATCTATCATAGAGTAGGCCACAAGAATCCGAGCTCAACCTCCCTTACTATGCTTAGCTTCTTTTCTTTCTTTTCTTTTCTTTTCTTTTCTTTTCTTTTCTTTTCTTTTCTTTTCTTTTTTTTTTTTTTTTTTTTTTTTTTTTCATACGAAAAAATAGGGTGGCTTCTTGAACCTTAGTTTTAGATGAGAAAATGTCTTGTCGAATTTATAGGAGAAAAGAAACTCTAACCTATTTAGAGGCCGGCGTGAATAGAGTGTTCATCTGACCTATTCTTGGATGTATGCCCAGAGGTCATCACATCAGTGGCGGAACTACTAACCCCTCTCAGGGTGAACACTATGTTAGTTCCTATCTATAAACTAGTGCCTTAGAGATACCGGACATGGTATCCCCCCAAAGGGCTTTGAAGTACCCATAGAACAAGGTCCAAGAACCCCCCACCAAAGTTGGGTGGATTGCCGTGGTGTTGAGTTCAAACATATAATTGGACTATGGTTATGAAGAACTTCGATCCTTGAGAAATGTCCATTCTAGACCTTGGTCTCCCTAAAAAATTAGATGAAGGTTCAAATGCACCAAATCGGTTTCCAAAATTTTGCATGCAGGTAGCTAACTTGGAATCCTACTTGAAAAAAAATATGCCATAAATTTTTGAGGTAACGAACTTCAACTTGCCCTTGGCACCATTTGCACTATGTGTCCCGGGCAATAGCCAAAAAAAACTTTTGCATCAACTTTGAACACTATGATCTCACAAATGGAGAAGATCCAATGGCTGAAATTTTCAGCAGCAAATCAAAATCGAGTAAGGTACAAGATCTTACGGTTGGATTTCTCATATTTGTAAAAAATTTTGATGCGCATGGCCGAGAGTGAACGGGACTCAAAACAGGCAGTTTTGAGACTTCTTGCTCCCAAAACATCAAGGGAATTTAGGGGTTAAGCAAAGTGCCAATTCGATTTTCGAGGGAGTTTATGACCACATGATATTGGGTAGATTGGGATCACTCTATCCTAGCCCTTAAATGTCCATATGCTAAATTGTTTTTAGACAACATACAATGTCACCGTTGTATTTATCTTTTCCAATTCTTTATTGTTTGTAACAAAATCAAAATGTGATAGAGATTTTGAGTTCACAACCTTATGCAATTTTAAAATGTGTGATGCGAATGAAAAATTATTATTCCAAGTTTGCTTGTTCAAAAAGCAAAAGAAAAAATGTACACATTGAAAGGATGGGCACTTTGGCACTTCCTCAAATGTTCTCAAACATCAGCCTTTGTCAACTTTCTATGCGTGTTGAGCTCCAAAGGCTTGATATTCGTTGCCCAATTTCCCATTACACATTTTGCAGTCTTAACCCCTAAATTTCCTTGTTGCAAAATGTTCTAAGTCACAAAATTTGACCTTCCTTTAAATTAAGCTCAAAAAATTTCAATTTAAGCATTATTGGAAAAACTCAACCGTAAGATCTCAAAGTTCTTTTGACATTCTTCTCACATACCATGTTTGAACCGTTCATTCTTCCTCATTTGTGAGATTATAATGGTCAAAGTTGGCTAAGTTTTTCTCCTACGCGAATCTCCAAAACCCGTTTCGGGTTTTAAGGAAAGTTAGGGGTTAAGCACTTTCAGTTTTACGTTTATTAGCAACTACATGTCCATTTGACCTACTAAACCAATATGTACTTAAACCTCAATCAACCTCTATCATTCATTAGTTTGAGCTTTAAAAGAATTCACCAATTTAAAGGCACTTGTTTTAAGTTTTGAAGTTTGACAACCCCCAATGTGGTCAACGTCCAAAAGAGGCTGACACAAGTTTTGGAGTTTCTGAATCACCCTGCCAAGTGGACAAGAATTTGAGGAAATGAGGACAATGTAGCTCATAACTGACTTCATTAATCATTCGTACATAATAATGTGCCTTATAAGTTACTCAACCCCTAATTGGATTATGGCCTAAAACTTGTTCCAATGGTAGGATTAGTGCAAAATGATGGTTTAAGAGTATGAGGAATGTTAAAGCATTTAGTGGTTAAGTTGTTGAATAAGCCCGCTTTTGGGAAGGGACCAAGTCAAGGTAGGATGAAGAGTTTCTCTAGGTCCCTTTTTAGCCTAGGACCCACAAGTATGAAGTGTGCGCATGACTTTAGGTGAAACCACACAATAGAATAATGAATTCCTTTATCCTATCTTGAATTGAAGAATGTTTCACCCAATGGGTGGCCTAGGAATTGAGAAGGAATTCAACCAATGGGTGGCCTAGGAATTGAGAAGCCGTTGAATTGAGAGGTCAAATTTTAGTCCGAGGAAGAAAGTTAGAGAGCCAAAAATGACATGGCGAGCACTTTTTGCCTTGTTCGCACAAAAATTGCTCATTGTGACGGCATCCTGGGATTGCACTTAAGTCTACGTCAATGAAGTGGGCCTACCTGAAAATTAGGAGATCCATTGGGTAGAAAAAACCACCTTGAATCATTCATTATAATTTCAGTTCATTTTAGAAAATGCTCCACACGAGAGTCTTTGGCCTTCTCCATCTAAAGGCCATGGTTCCTCAAGGGATCACTGTAAATCACTGCTTCGAGCGTTTCTCGGGGGCAAGGGAGGGGGAGGGGTAAAGAGCCCCTAAATTTCCGATGTGTAGGCTTAAAATGCCAAGGAGTAGGCTTCAACGATAATTTGGGGGCCCCAAGCTCCATTTTTTAATTCAAAATTATCAAAAATGGCCGTCAAGGGGGTTCAAATTGAGAATTCCAGGGAATTTGAAGAAAAAATCCCATTGGCTGATGGAGGCTCTGAGAAACACTGGTAGTACTCTTTCCCCATCCTTACCTTCTCAGGTATGGGCCATGGCCCAAGTGGAATACTGTATGGGCGGAGGCTTCTCATTTCTAATGTAAAGAGGACCCCTGAGTGCATGAGTGACAGGCAGCTCGTCCTGAAATGGAGGGACTGTTCAAACTTCTTCTGACTCTTTCAGTACAATACCCTCTCTTACTCCTCCTAAATTGGTGCCCTCGTATGAAAATTGTCATTTCAATGTTATGGACTAATTTAAAAGGAACATCATAACAAAGGGGATGTATTCATATTTTTGTACTTGATTTACTTTCTTGCCTATATCTGGTGATTATGGAGTAAAGATGGATTGGCCTCTAATTATGTTGATCTTCTAAAGGTTTCAATTATTATTTTTATCTTTTTATTTTTTTATTTTTTTTACAATGTGCTCCTAAACTTCTTTACCTTCTTGCATTAGTGTAAATGCTTCTACCTATCCAAGTCTTGTTTCTCTACTTGAGTGTTGTAATTTGACTTCATGTACCTTAATAGATACTAAGGGCATGCCCACCCATTTGGGCGCCCTGAACTGAATCCAGCAACTGAATTAATGAAATTCATCACCCTGAATACTGAGGGCGGAGGAGGAGCCCCACCCATGAACTCATGATTGGGGGATCAATGCGGGAATTCACACGTGGGTTCACCGATCCAAAGTTCTTGCAGGCATGAGTGTCCTCTGACAAGGGAACGTGAGACGCACTTCGCACTCCACTGCTACGGCCGAGCGCTACTGTAGCGCTCTGCGACAGGGCTGACCGTTGACGAGCGCACGCAGAGCTCCGTGCCGAGAGCAACTCCGCAGGAAAAATCAGCATTGTCGTATTGTGAGTTCAGGTCAGCCTTCTTCCCTGCAAAAGGGCTTGGTTTTGCAAGTCACACTGAGAAAAATGGATGAATAGTAGTTCAGTTTAGGGGTTTTGCCGGTTGGTGGGGCATTTCCGCCCTGAATTGAACTACTATTCATCTAGTATTCGGTTCAGTTCGCAATGGGTGGGAATGCTCTAAGAACATGCCCAACCTTCGGAGCTTGGGAGCCAAGGATGGTGTGCGGGGACCCCCACCCCTTGCAACAACCTTCTAACCCGGCAGCCAATGAAGTTGGAGTTTCTCAAATTCTAGCTCCCCAAGATAACCAAGTTTTCCAGTGCCCTCTTTAACTTTTCAGTGTTCTTTATAACCAATGGCGATGCAACATGCGGCAGAAGGTAATTGGTGGAATATTCTCGTGAAGGTTGAGAACGTGTGGAGCGTTTCGATATGTTTTGCACATGTGTCACAGCAGACGACTACGACTTGCGGTCGGAAGCATCATTCAGCAGCCCTGCTCGCCAAACTCCCGCTGGTCGACATGACCCGACCTCTAAGCGGCTTCGACATGCCATATGGGTGGTTCCTTGGCCCGGCCTGGGCATGCTCGAAGCTTCTAAGACTATAAAAAGTGCACAACATCTACTCATTCTGAGCTAGGTTCCGGAAGAAATTTCACCCTGACCGACTGATATCCGCCAGTTCCCACGTCCAACCGGTTTTTCCATAAAATCAGTCTAGCGATTGCCTGAGAATAGAAATTATTTTGAAATTTTTCATCACATTTTCATGAATCGACCGGCTAAAGAGTAAAATCCATTGGCTGATAATGAACTACACTAAATAGGTAGATTAGTGTTAGATTTTTATAGGATTTGAAAATGCTATAAGTTTTTAGTTCTGTTTAAAAAAATTTACCAAAGGTATTGATTCCAGTAATATGAAAGGATCTTTCATCTTGGCCTATACGGAGGATAAAAATATTGACCAACAATAACAACTTACAACATGTTTATGTAGATTCTGTCCGGTGGGCTTTAGGTCGTTGGCTTAACGAATAGACACTCTAATCACGCCGGTCCTGAAAAAGGATTGGAGTTTTTATCTATCTTTATGTAGATTAGTGTATCTAACACTAATCTACCTATTTAGTGTATCTAACACCAATCTACCTATTTAGTGTAACCGTGGGTTCTTCCAGATTATTGATTCTAGGGTCATTTGTGGGCATCAAATGTACTTTAAATAGTATATAATGTTTTTGGTCGGCCTGGAGGTCATATTGTCCACACACAGAAGTCTAAGTTTGAATAAGTCCAAGTCTTCCCAGCCACTTGGCTGCTTAGCAAAGATCTTTTGCTACAGTGGCAGTTTAAATTAATTATCCACGTGTCCATGAGCGGAATTAAATAAGAATGTTCCAGAGGAATCTGTACCTTATTAGCCCAACTAATGCACCTACGTGGCATTACAGTAGGATGGCACATGCTAAAATGCAACAATATAATAAGTACACCCTTGTAATGTCATAATTTTGTCACAATGGGGGTATATTCCCAAGAAATTGGGATAAGGTGAGTTGGCTACTTCTAAGTCCATGTTTAACCCTTAACCCTTAAACGTCTAAGGTGAACCCAAGGGGTCCTTTTCCAACAGAATCTTCTTTGTAGCTCTCAATGTACTCAACTTTTCACTTATATTTTGATGTCAAACTGGTCACCTTCTTCTCATGCATTTAAAAAGTGAAATTTTAGAATTCAAATCACAATTTGTATGAGTGATTTTGTGCTTTGAAAGGATTGTGGTAGCGAGGTTGGGGTTGTACATAACCTTATAGGAGGTTGCAAGCTCATCATTGATTGGTGCATTCATGATGCCCTTGTTCAAAAAGTGCACTATTCATGATGCCCAAGTCCAAAAGATGTTGTGATCCAATTTTGGGCTGCCCGTTTCACACCCCATGGGCGTTTAAGGGTTAAACGTCCAAGGAAGCTCGAGGGGCTTTTTTCCGATTGAATTCAATGATGGGGAAAAATCTTAGGCTAGTTCATCATCAGCTGATGGAAATAACCCATTAGTTGGTTGATTCTTGAAAACACAGGATAATTACAAGAAATTTTCTATTCTCAGTATAAAATGAGACAATTGTCGAGATAGTTTCACATGAAACCGGTTGGACAAGGAAACCATAGGATATTAGCTAGTAAGTATGAAATTATTTCCCGAACGAACCCTCATTGAATCTGCTCTTTAGTATACTCAACTTTTCACTTATATTTTGATGTCAAACTTGTCACCTTCTTGTGATGCATCCAAAAATTGGAAATTTACAGTTTACATCACAAAGTTGTAAGAGTGATTTTGTGGTTTGAAAGGATTGTGATAGGTATGTAGGTTGGGGTTGTACATAACCTTGTAGGAGGTTGCAAGCTCATCATTGATTGGGTTATGAAAAGTGCACTATTCATGATGCCCAAGTCCAAAAGATGCTGAGATTCAATTTTGGGCGTTTAAGGGTTAATATCCAAAATGGGCTTTCTAGGATTTGCACAAAAGAAATTCTATAAACCAACTTTGATAGTTATAGTCTCACAAGACTCAAGATTCAATTATGAGTAGAATGTCAAGTTAAATTAAAAAGTCCTACGGTGGGGGGATTTTCGAAACAGTTCTTTAGATGGGGTTGTTATTTTGATCCTCTCAAGTAGAAGAAGGTTACTTTTGATAGTTTTGCACCGAGAATCTTTAAGGGTTGATTAATACTTCGAAGGTGTGATATTATAGGAGTGAATCATTTGGGGTATGACAATATAGGGTTTAGAGTATGTAATAATTTTTGCCGCTTACTTTTGACTTTATACATGGTTGGGCTTTTACCAAAAGTTTTAAGTGGGATCAAGTGCAATATCTACTACTCACTTTTGCATTTTTGATGATAGATAGATAGAAACTCCGGTCTTTTCTAAGGGGCCGGCGTGAATGAAGTGTCCGTTCGTAATGCTAATATCCCGATGGCCACCGGACGAGGGCATTTTTGATGATCAATTGATCTCTCTATGTTACTTGGTATTGAAAATCCTGAGTTTGAAAATTAAATTAAAAATGCCAAACATTTTTTTAAATTTGTGATTTGTAAAGGCTATACTTTTTGAATAATTCAATTCAACTCGCATGATCATTATGAACAGAATGCAAACAGAAAATAAAAGGTAAACACATCATGATTTTAATAGTGGTACTGTAATGGTTGTTAGGAGGTTGTTAAAATAAACAAGTTTTCAAAAATGTTTTTATCAGCAGACAAAAAGAGATTTTAAAAGGAATGTGTGATTTATAATTTGAACAACTAATTTGATAAGGTATGTAAAGTAAAGTGTTCAATAATGGCTCCATTTTGAGCACCTAAAACGTGCAAGCAGTTTTTGTGCATGTGGAAAATTAGTAGGAAACTGGAGCAAGTAGAATTATCATGTTTGAACTCTTCTACAATGAGTTAAGAATTTTTAAAGTTGGAAATATAGGTGCTACTTAACAGATGCCCTAAAGTGATATCCTATGATGCTTGCAGTGAGTTCATGGTGAGGAATCTATTACTTACTGAGAGTGAAGATTACTAGAGCTCCATAATTATGAAACCTACTCCATTTTAGACAACTCTAGTGTAAGATCCCATTCTTTATGTAGATGTTTGTGAAAGTGAGATTATGACATGCTTTTAAAATATATTCTGTTGAGCTTAGATGTTTTAGTTATCCTTATATATGTTTGGGATTGATTACAAGTGTATATAATATTAGGCTTTCAATAAAATTTCACACAAACACTAGATGAACAATGTGGTTTTTCTAATACGCTCCTCTTCAATGTTTTAAGATTGGTATAGTAGGACCATCTAATGTTGTGCATTAACCCTTAAATGCACAAGGGGTGTCTAGAGCCTTGAAACATGATTTTTGGCAAAGTGTCATAAAATAAAAGAAAGGGGAGCTATCCAGATCTCAATCCTACAATCTTGTAATATACTTGTTGTAGGTTATGTGGATCAAATTTGAAGTCATGAGGCCTCATAGATCGTAAGACCAGAACATACTAGTACTCTAAAAAGGTCAGAAATTTTCAACATTCTCATTTTGAAGTGAAAATGCTATCAACAAATATATTAACATGAAAATTTTACCAACTACATTCCTATGGTTAGCCAAAAAGAAAAGACAAAGTTTCAATATTTTGCGGTATTTTTTAGAACATAAAAAGATAACTACAAATTTTAGAAATGATCAATATACACATACCTATAATCATGCACACTACTCCATGAACACATGAGATACATTCAGGAGGGATGCCTGCCTTTAGGTGCATATAGGGTGAACAAATTTTCAAAAGAGCGAGAATTTTGCTTGCATGCTTATGGAGAGATGCGTGCTTTGAGGTTTCCTTAACCTTTAAACGCCCAAGCAAGCCCCTTTGGCTTGCTTTTCGGTGTGTTTTCCACAATGCTGAGCGTTTAAGGGTTAACTTAGATTCTTGAAAACTAGAACACCTTTTTTCAAAATTATTGGTGTCCCCTACCTTAGTCTCATTGAAACATCAACATGTCAATTTAGGACACCAAATCAAGGTTATTGGTGTTCTTTCCCAAATCTCATTAAAACATGAGTATGTTATAAGTGAGAAAGAAGGTTGAAAATGTGGGCAGCTGACTTATTCAAAGGGGAAGCATGAGAGAAGCCCCTTCACAAGTTTTAAGTCCGAATTAAAGTGACGGTCCACTTGCAAGGGCACTTGCACGAAACATACCAACCACACAAATTGGATTCATTGTTTTCAAGTTGTTATGTAATGAATCCCCTTTGTCAATGACATAGACCCCTTAACCCTTAAACGCCCAAGCAAGCTCAAGGGGCTTTTTTTCCCAACATAATTTGCTTTGTAGCTCTCATTGCGCTCAACTTTTCACTTATGTTTTGATGTCGAATTGGTCACCTTCGGAGGATGCAATCAAAAGTGAAATTTTACTGTTTAAATCACAATTTGTATGAGTGATTTTGTGGTTTGAAAGGATTGTGGTAGGTAGGTAGGTTGGGGTTGTACATAACCTTGGTAGGAGGTTGCAAGCTCATCATTGATTGGTTCATTCATGATGCCCAAGTTCATAAAGTCCACTATTCATGATGCCCAAGTCCAGAAGTTGTTGTGATCCAATTTTGGAGTGCCCCTTCCAGATTCCATGCACGTTTAAGGGTTAAAAGAATTCTTATCAACGAGCCAATTTGCTCAAACTCCATCGGTTTAAACAATACTCACTCACAAAACCTCTCCCTCTTGGAAATATTATATTTTCCTTAATTAATGTTATATACTTAACATCGAAGGAGAATGTGAGTATCTTTATATACTCCAGAGATCTCCAATTTACATTTTCGTGTTCACATTGTATCTTGTTCACATGAGCATGGGGAGCCCCAATGGAGTGGGAAGTCCAAAAAGCAACTGTTTTTTCACAGTCCTTGCTCAAATTGACTGTTGATATTTGCAACCATTTTGGATTCCAAAACAAATTTTTAAATTTCTGTCTTGATTGATTGATATTACCATTTACATCTCAGCATTGGAGTAGGCACTTCTACAGGCTTTGGAAAAGGCTTAGGACCACCCACCTACACACACAAGCAAGAACTCAGAAATGCACAAAAATGCTATATGGTGAAACCACCTATAAGCGGGCACCTATCCAAAGGCGTGCACCCAAGATTCTTTCTTTCATAAAGATCTAACCTCTCTTGCATGTACCTCATGCAAACATAATTAGGGTGCCTGCCTTTAAGCTACTGCTTCTAAAAGTTGTATTTAATTATGTGTGTTTTTTTAAAAATTACAAAAATAGGAAAAGTAAGTCTTTTACTATTCCTCATACCTGGAAAATAGTAACCCACTCATTTCTCTTTCCAAGTATATAGATTCACTCAATTTTCCTTACGTGCACGACAATAGGTGGTTTCACCATAATCAGCAAATAATCACACTAAAGCAAAAAATGTGTTATCAATTATACCTTGATACACACATAGACAAAATGCAAGTCGGGGTCTTCAAGATTAAACAAAGGACCCAAAGTCAAGTCCTTCTGCAGCATGATGGGTTCGGTGATGCTCCGAAGTGGGTATGCTTCATGGCTTCTTCTCGAGTTGATTCGAGCTGCACTCAAAAAACAGAAGAAGGTTATCGAATGTGTTTTAATAGTGATTATATGAAGTGATTAAGGAGGAGGTTTGTTTTCCACGTACGTATGCCATGGAAGATGATATTGTCCCATGGGAGCTGCTTCGTCTTCAAGTATGGCAGCCTGCTCCGAGGATCTCCGTAGGATATCTGTAAGTGCAAACAAAAACGAAAGACTGGATATGGAGGGATTCATCTAATGATTCAAAAACTGATGAAAATCTCAATCATCGTACGTAATTAGAAAATTCAGTGGAAGCACGAATTGTTTGGTTTGTGCATGTAGTAATGTGATTCGAGGTGGCTACAAGAGAAACATTCATGCGGGAAGTTGGTTCTTTTTCCTTCCAAAACGATCATTCTATCGCTCGGTACAACCGATTGCTGGAGAAAGCTTCAATTAGGAACTGAAGGATGCATGTGCAGGAACGGTAAACATTGTTGAGTTATGGATGCTTAATTAGGTCAAATCATGAATGTATCCTTTCTTACAGGTAGCTTCTACTGTAAAGTGGCGACAAATTTGAGGGGGGTAGAGTGCTACCAGGAAGTAGATGCCTCCGGGCTTCAAGAGTCTACAGGTACACACATACGGTCTCAGATTCATTCACATTCTGCCTCAACAGGATTTGCAAAACAGAACCGATATTATTATTCATGCTGTAATTGTAGATGCATAAATCGTGACCTATATTGACACAATTTTGACTAAGCTTGTATGTGAATCCTCGAATGTGCAGTTTGTCTAACGATTTGTGGAAAGGGAAGAGTACAAAGTGCTCGAAAAAGGGAGTTTTATAATGGCGTGAACATTCATCATTGTCATTGAGGGTGCAAATGATCGTAGATGCGATACAGACCTGTAAACCTCTGAAAGCATAGATGCTACGCATGCTTGGGCACTAGCTCCACACTGTAAGTGCAGTAATAGCTTCTCGTACATCAGTATGACTACAGGTTAACATCCAGAAGGAAATTCAAAACAAAAACGTGAAAGAACAAGAACAAAAAACAAATTGAACTCCTGTTGCAAGAAAAGAAGAAGCCACTTTCAAGATAAATATAGTCACAGTAGTACGAAAAAGTGGTAGACGTGCATTCAAGTACAAAAACCTTGAAAGCAATGCTAGAGTTCGTACCATCAAGTTGTCCAGCATGCCTGCAAAAGAGCATCGTAGACATGTTAATCTAGGGTTTGGTTGCTGGTAACAAGGAGAAAATGTCGAGTTAGTAAATGCACAGCAGAAATCGCACCTTTATCCAAAACGCAGTTGAATGACCTGTCTTGGAATTCCGTCATGTTCCGAACATCCATTTTCTTATCTGCACAATTAGTGTATCTATCTATAACAGATGGTGATGGATACAACCGAAGCGTAATATGAGATTTTAGAATGTACATTGAAGTTGCGGCATGTGACTGTATTTGATAGTCATGACTTTAATGAGAACATCCGAGATGTCAATGTTCATGATTCTCTGGTAACCATCCTTCACCATTTCTTCTGATAAGACTGCAGATACAACGAGTTTTTAGACAAGCATTGCATCAAAGGAGAATCTTAAGTGAAAGAAATGGATAGGGAGAGGCACTGACGTGCACTTCCACAACCAACCATGAGTACTTCATCCGACGGTTTAGTGTACATCTTGAGGAGAGCAGCAATCTCTCTATAGTGCTGGTACCAATCGAATGATCCTGAGTCTCGACTGTACCTGTTGTTCCAGTATGCTTCATCGAAATAGTTTTCGGTTTTGGCACTTAATCTGGCCATCGTCCAAGAACGCTACTGTACCTCGTCGATTTCAGTTTCAACCAGAGTTGTTATGGTTCCCTAATTCAATGCCAGAATCATTCGGCTTCAAATCATTCGGCTTCAAATCAAGTAATCTGACAAAGATCTCAGAGCTGGTTCCAATATCCGCACCTTTGGTCGAGAGTATAAGTCAGAATCTTCCATATTCGCACCTTAAAATACCACAACGAAGCTTAATCTTTCTTCATGCAAAAGCCTGAAATCGATGAGAATTATGCATAGGGAGTTGATAAGCCACCGACAACCTCGCCTCTTCGGAGGGCAACTATGGTAATGAAGGTGCCAGACGATGCAAGGTGCGGACAGTTCGAAGACAGCGCTAAGTATCTTACGAAAGCGTTTGTGATCTTATTTGAATTTACCCTTCCGTCTCCCTTCGGGCCTGCTTGGAAGAAAGTGATTCCCAGAAAGAATGAAAGGATGACCTGTCTTGTCCAGATTCTAAGCCTGATGTCACATTCCAAGTCGGAATCCAATTCCCGTACAGCCAATGCCCAACTGATAAGTGGAATCGGTGGATAACACTCACTAACATGCAACGTTGCGCTTCATCATACATGAAATTGTCAATTTAACAGCTTTGCAATGTAAACAAACATTGAAATGACCACTTCGCATACGGGACATCAAGTATACACCGAATGACCGATTGATATGTTAATTTCGACTTGCTCATGAATAGCACTACGATTTTGTCACTAACACGCAACGAGAAATTCCGGAAAGAGATTTGCTTGAGCACCATCCGATACATTGAGAACCGTAACGATACAAGCAGACATGAAAACGACGACTTCGCATGTAGGGCATCAAGCGTGGCAAGTTACAATACTTCTGAAGACATATAAAAGACTCACAAATTCGCCGAGAAATCAACCATGCCCGACGTAGCATGCCCTAAGGTGACATTGGTCAAGCAGATATGGGTACCCGGAGCAAATCTCCTGGCGCGCAAGGAGACAGAGAACTCAGAGGCGAAAATCCCAGCAATGTGGTTGTGTTGAGAGAAATTAAGTCCTGGTATATAGCAGAAAATCCACATTGTACTATCTTTTCTTCCACACCAAAAAATGTGTAAGAACTTACACAACCTCAGTACAACTAAGCAAGAACGCAAAAATTTAACCCTCTACTTGATCTTCTTCTTGGGGCGAAGCTGGTTGCTGTGTCCGCACTTCTTCTTGCGGCAGTTCACAGCGCGAGGGTGAAGACGAGCGTAGCACCTGCAGAAAAAAAACATCCCGACCTGTCAGTACTAAAATAACCTGATATAGTAAACAAACTGCAATAGACTCGCAGGATGAAATTTGACTGAGGGCAGCTTATTAGTACGTAACAAAGGACTGCATGGGCGGATGTCTTGACAGCCAACACAAAAGCCTCTTCCTGCCGAAACTCTACAGATTCATGTATTCGCAACCAGAATTGCATACAGAGGCACGCAATAGTCCGGAGGAAAAAGCACGGAACGATTTGAATGAGACCTAAAATAGAATCAGGTGGCAGCACCGATCTGAAAACCCAAAGACGAAAAAGAGCGGCGACTCACTAGCGATATTTCGTCAAATGAGACCTAAATCAGTAACCAATGCGAGAACCTAAAGACGAAAAGAGCGGCGACTTACTTGCGGCAGATCATCTTCTCCTGGTTGTACTTGCGGGCCAAAGCCATGAGCGAGGGCTCAATGATACCGCCCCTCAGACGAAGCACCAAGTGCAAGGTGGACTCCTTCTGGATGTTGTAGTCGGCAAGAGTGCGGCCATCCTCGAGCTGCTTGCCGGCGAAGATGAGACGCTGCTGGTCGGGAGGGATGCCCTCCTTGTCCTGGATCTTGGTCTTCACATTGTCGATGGTATCGGAGCTCTCGACCTCGAGCGTGATGGTCTTGCCCGTCAGGGTCTTCACGAAGATCTGCATGGCTTCAGCCGCTCGCACCACTCCGCCACACAGGCCTAACACGACGACGACGCAGAGGAAGAAGAAAGGGTTAGAAAAGGGTGTCCGCGTGTGCTATGTAACTCTAGGGCTTCTCATTAGGGTTTGGCCGTCGAATCGTGATGCCTGGGTACCTAGTCCGGGCCTCTGTGCCTCCGGGTATATGTGCGTCGCCGGGCCTCACATATATGTACCGCAGTATATACCGCAACTTGAGTATCATGTTGCGTTTAAGCGGATTTAGATTTTCTCATTGTTACTTTTACTTTTTCGCAGCAGCTTCGTGAGCTCGTTTAGGGTTTGAAGAAAGAGCGAGCCTGACGACGATCTCCGTCTTTTTTGTTCACTGCTCGCAGTGACAGGACCTCAACAACCGACCAATTTGTCCCGGAATTTTGCAATGGAGGTGGTCGAGAACGATGCACCCGCTGCCGCTGCCGCAGCGGCAGAGGCGCCGGCCATGAAGACGGTGCCGGAGACTCTGCTCAAGAAGCGCAAGCGCGACGAACAATGGGCGATCAACCGAAAGGAGCAATTGGAGTCCGCCAAGGGCAAGAATTCGAAGACTCGCACAGTCATTTTTAAGCGCGCCGAACAGTACATTCGGGAGTATCGTGGCCAGGTGAGTTTCTTACTCTGCGAACAAATTTCTGAATTTTCGCCAAATAAGGGTTCGAGCCTGATTTTAGAGGGGGTTTGTCGGTGTAGGAGGCCGATTTGTTGCGGTTGAAGAGGGAAGCCAAGGCGAAAAGCAAATTCTATGTGGAGCCTGAGGCGAAGCTCATGTTTGTTGTTCGTATCCGAGGGTAAGTTTTTTTAAACCGCGAAAGGCAATAGGTTAGGATCGACTGTTGTGCACGATGTTGTCTTGAAAGGCGCTTTTTCTTATTCTTACGCGCTTGTATCTGGGGGTTAGTTATCTACATTGAGGAGAAAAGTAAGTTACGATCGACTTCTATGCACGATGTATGTGCTGCGCTTTTACGTATTCCTTAAGCGTTTGAAAATTTCGCTGATGCAGTATCAATGACATGCACCCGAGGACGAGGAAGATCATGCAGCTGTTGAGATTGAAGCAAATATTTAACGGAGTGTTTATGAAAGTGAATGAGGCGACGATGAACATGTTGCGCAAGGTTGAGCCGTATGTTACTTACGGGTACGTTTGGCTCCTCTCAATCTTTCCTTTCTAGACACAAATAGGATTATCTGCTAAAACTCTTCTGTCACAGGTATCCGAATTTGAAGAGTGTCAAGGAGTTGATCTACAAGCGCGGGCACGCTAAGGTCGGCAAGAAGGACCGGATTCCATTGACGGACAACAGTGTGATTGAGAAGGCTCTTGGCCAGTTCGGCATAATCTGTATGGAAGATCTTGTTCACGAGATTTATACAGTTGGTCCACACTTTAAGGAGGCCAATAACTTCTTGTGGCCCTTCAAGCTGAGCGCTCCTGTCGGTGGTCTCACCGAGAAGCGGAAGCAGTACAATGAATCTGGCGACGCTGGCAACAGGGAGGACATGATTAATTTCCTTCTCCGTCACATGGTTTAGAGTAGTAGTTCTAGTAGAAGTAGCAACCTTGTAGTCACTTTGTTAAATTAATGCTGCGACTTCCGAGTCTTTAATCTGCTTTGCTTCTGGGCTGTATTGTTGGTTTGACTGCTTTTAAAGCGTATTCGTTTGTCATTGATTTCACTGTTAGGGTTTAAGCCATTAACCCTGAACTGTGTTCAAGATTTCTGCTGCCAAGTCAGTATGGCGTCCCTAATTTTTGGAAATTACATATCTTGTTACTCCTTCTGTCGTTGGGTTAGTCCACTACATCAGGTTGACTCAAATTCACTGAACTCAACTGAATAGAGGGGGATAAATAATTTCTTTCTTTAACCTTTGGATTTCAAAAGCAGGATGCCAGACGTTCTCAGGTTGGATTGAATAGAGGGACATATGTTCAAAGAAATATATTACTTTCTTCAAGCACTGAAGCTCGAAAGTAGGATGCTATATGTACTTAAGTTTGGTAGAGAATTGATTGATTGCTTGCTTGATTGATTGCCCACAACTTGTCGACGATGCTCCAATTTGTATAAGATAGTTCTAGCATCTTATATTGTAGATTTCTCGAATCAAAATGGCACTATTCCATGTGCCATTTTGTCATGGTGAAACTTGCATTTGCATGTCTACACAATGGTGTATTCAGGAGTATCACACTTTCTTTTATTTAGACTGTAGTTTAGAAAGTTGAGGAGTGCCATTTTAGCTTAACCCTAAACGCCCATGGGGTCTGAAATGGGCAGCCCAAAATTGGATCACAGCATCTTTTGGACTTGGGCATCATGAATAGTGCACTTATTGAACTTGGGCATCATGAATGAACTAATCAATGATGAGCTTACAACCTCCTACAAGGTTATGTACCACCCCAACCTACCCACCACAATCCTTTCAAAGTACAAAATCACTCATACAAATTGTGATTTGAATTGTAAAATTTCACTTTTTGAATGCATCACAAGAAGGTGACTAAGTGAAAAGTTGAGTACAGTGAGAGCTACGGAGGAGATTCCGTTGGAATCAAGCCCCTCGGGCTTGCTTGGGCGTTTAAGGGTTAATGCCTATGAGCGGCCCTGAGGGGGCCGTTTCCAACAGAATCTCCTCTGTAGCTCTCAATGTACTCAACTTTTCACTTAAACTTTGATGTTAAACTGGTCACCTTCTTGTGATGCATTCAAAAAGTGAAATTTTAGAATTCAAATCACAATTTGTATGAGTGATTTTGTGCTTTGAAAGGATTGTGGTAGGTAGGTAGGGGTTGTACATAACCTTATAGGAGGTTGCAAGCTCATCATTGATTGGATCATTTATGATGCCCAAGTCCAAAAGATGTCGTGATCCAATTTTGGGCTGCCCCAATCCGTATAGCTGGACGTTTAAGGGTTAAGCTGGATTGGGGTTCTTTGACTGATCGGTTGTGCTTTCATGTGTCTAATGTTAGCATTTTAGGTGCTTGTTTTTGCTGCATTATAGGATTTTCTCATTTTATGATATTTCTCGTCCCTCCTTGTATGATTGTTGAGAATGGGTGATGGTGCATGTGCCATTTTGCATTTGGAGTGATTGGTTGTATGATCTTATAAGCTAGATCTTAGTATTCTAGTTCACACTATGGCACTTTAGGGGATTCTTCTTTTTTATGTTATGGTTGAGTTTTGTCATATTATTTTATGTACACTAGAATCCTTCACACCCTACTTATAATTAAGGTAGGTGTAATATTTGTGTGCATAGGAAATCATATTTACTGCGGAGTAAATTTGTTGGATCTCAACCCTTGGCTTTGTTTTTGGAAACGTGATTGCTTCTAAACACACCTACCTTGATATTTGGGTGTAATGCATGTGGTGTACAACATAGAATGACTTTCGTTGAGTTTGTAGATGTGAATTGTTATGCCTATAGTTATCTCCTTGGAGTTGCTTGAATCATGTACTATGTACAAGTCTAATCAAGAGGAAGTTTGCACCAATTGTTTTTACTTTGATCAATGCAATCTTACTTTCAATGCAATCTTACTTTCAATGCAATCTTACTTACAAGTATGGCATTCTTTACAAGTACTTACATGTATGGGGTTTCCATTGCATTCTTTGATGATGATGATCAAATATGAAAAGATGCCCCCTCATTAAGTAAGCTGTAAAACAAGCACTTTGTGAGTACACTAGTAACACTATATTAGTTGAGGTCTACTTTACACGTCTGAAATTCCATATAAGTGATGTGGAGCAAGGGATACTACTTCTTTGTAGAAAAAATACTCAACTTCTCAACCCTCTAAGTTGAAATTCCATATAAGTGATGTGGAGCAAGGGATACTACTTCATTGTAGAAAAAATACTCAACTTCTCAACCCTCTAAGTAGAAAAAATCTGGTAGAAACTGTGCTCGTTTGCATAAAATCTTGCATTGGGGTAGCTTGAAAGTGGCAAGTTTTCATGCTCACTTTCACACTTGGTTTACTGCAATTTGATATGCACTGTAACATGAAGAGTGAAAAGGAATCTACTTCTAGTCAGGAGAAAAGTAACCCCCGCACTTTAGCAATGGTTGGTGTTCATTGCGCACTAAACTAAGGGTAAATCTAGTCCTCTAAACATCTAATATAATCTAACAAGGCCATTGTGGTTCCTTTTTTAAAACAAATTTTGAAGTTAGATATGTAATGAAGTAAATCTCTAAATTTGACTTTTTGCAAGTTAATATACGTAATTTACAGTAGTGTATAGTATATAGATATAGATTTCAAATATCAAGCTTGCAATTACTACAACTAAGTATCTAAAAATTATTCTTGAAGAGCATGAGTACTTACATCCAAGGAGACTATGATCTGTGTAATCGGCTTCGTCAAATAATGCACATATAACCGTTTTTTGATTCTTCATAAAGGCAGACATAGGATTTTATTATTTTATTTTCTATATTAGGTTTAAAATAAAGAGAGTGAGTAAGTGATGCTATATTACCTACAATAAAAAGAAGACGTCATATAATAGAATTTTTGGTATTACAAACACTCCAAAGTCATTATAATTAAGTTATATATTTTGCCGCATAAATTCTTACCTCATAAGCTAGATAGTTTTTTGATGAAAGATGCAGATGTGCAACTTGTCTTTGTCTAGACTGAGTAGGTTCTTCTCCCAAAACTAAAGTGATATCCGGAAAATCTGTAACTAATGGTCGAGGAGACTGCAATTACATCAAATTTCATACGTTGCATAAGAGTCAAACTTAAGCTAAAGTTATATTAAAGAATGAAGAGATATTATCAAATGCTTTCACTTTTATGAGTTGATTTACAAGAAAAAATCAGTTTAAAAGCTAATCTCTTGGTAAATGGGAAAGTGGTTAGAGTTAGAATCTACTTTAAATGCATTCAAAGCTAATCACGTGGTTATTATGCATAAATGCGAAAAGTTTGTACAAGTGTTGAAACAACATTCTCACCACGAAGCTGATTGTATATTATAATTGACTTGTTTTGGATGCCCTAAAGGCTTAAAATGCTCACAAGAGGGAGCACTATTATAAAGGACAATAAGGGTGATAAATGTTGGAGGGATGATGGTGCAAAGATTGGATAAGTTCAAGAGACATGGGTATATCTACATTCGCAAAAATAAATAGTGTATCATCATGGTACTTTTTGAAGTGACAATTATGTAATGTCTTGGGTTGTTAAATTTGAAAATGAACAAAATTCAAACAATATGCAAATAGCCTATCGTAGCATATCAATATTTGAATAAGTATATGTAAGGAAAAATTGAGAAGTCTAAAAATCACAAGCTTGCATGATGCTTCTTACACTACGTTGCCAACATTCTGGGGTTGTAGTTTTTGTTGCTCTCAAACGCCAAGGCTGGTATCTTTTTGAAATTGCATATGAATCTATCTGCACCTTGCGTGCAAGTGAATGCTTAGATAAATTTGAGAAAGTTGACCACAATGACAAATGCATGCACACGAACCAAGTCCATATTGTCTTCATTTTATTGTATTTTTAGTTACGCTTTTTTCAACCTGTATATCTTGCTTAATTGGTGATTTTCTTCCTTCTTCATAAATTTTGTGACTAAAAATATGTAAATAAAGTGTTAATTGGTTTTAAGTAACATGATCATACAAGTAGCTTCTAGGGTGTATTTAATTGTGTAGTTCTGTATTTCACTATGCTTCTTGTTTATCATTGAAAATCAACAATCTATGAATTCCAAGTTTCCAAGTATAGTGTATACCTCTAAAAACTAAATGACAAAATTTCTTAGATGAGCACGAATTTAGCAACAACATTTAACTTTCTTGGAAATTTTTACAACCAACATTTTAATCAAGTAGTTGAAGGAGGACGACCAATTTTGGACCAAGAGAATCTGGCATTTCACTTATGAGGAGGGGGCTTTGGGAAATTTGACAGGAGGATGGTAGCCGCTTACTGAATTTCAATTATGTCAAAAAATTTGAGATACACTCATTGAAAGGTGATCTGTGCCTTGAAATCACTAAAAATCCAACAATGGTCATGTCTTTTCACAAGTGAGTGGTCATGTTGCATCTCTCCTATGTTGTACTCAATAACTATTCAGTACCAAAATTAAACTTCGGTACTGAATAGACTTACAAAAAGGCATGTTGACCTTCGTTGGGTCCTTAGCTTTGAGCTCCTAGTTCTCACGCTTGAATAGGACTATTGAAGTGTTTAAAGCGGTGTCATCTTCTCACATCCCATAGAATAGCCCTGATTTCAAGCTAGATGCAAATTGCAAAACCCAAATTCACTCATATGTAGAATTCTTGTCAAAAGAGGGATAAATTCAACTACTTGACTGGAATATTGGTTGTTAAATAGGAGTGTTATATCACCTAAATAGATACTCACCAACTTGAGTAATTCCTCGCGATGTGTGCTTGGCAAGTATGACCACATAGTACCCGTGTCAAATAAAATTTGTTGTTCACAGGTAGAAGGACCCACTTGTTGCTTGATATTGGTATTCTCAAAAAGGATGCCAAGAAAACACAGCTTCCAATTACATTCATCTTCACTGAGCATATTAAGAAACACTTTACATTGTTTAAGACCTCTATGTCAAATTGCTACCTTCTTGATATAACTTCATCATATTTTTGAAATCATCATAAGTTTATCTAGTGGAAGTTACATTAGGCATATGAAAGTACCGTAATATCTTTGTCGAGAAAGCAAAGATTTTTAAGATATACATTTATTCGATAGCGCACAATTTAGGAGGTAGTACATTCATCCAAGGTGAAGAACTCGGAAAACCCCGGTCGAATCTTTGTGCAATTTCTTTTCCCATAAATATAAAACCCGTTGGTAACACTGGAGGTATTGTACTTTGTTGTTGTGGTCTTTTTCCTAATGTTAATTGCGGTGGTTCTCCTAAACAAATACCGTATATGGCATCCTTGCCTGTTTTATCTATTGTCATTGCCCATTGGTGAAAAAGAGTGTTGTCAAAATTACCCATAGCAAGGCAGCCATCTGTCTTTGCAAAATAGAATGCGGCGTTGTTACTTGATTCTTTAGTTATACATCTGGAAATGGTAAAACCTAGATTGAATCATATACTCATACACCTAAGAAATTTATATCTTCAAACATCTCATACACTCAAAATATAAGCAATATACGCAAATATGTTGGAACTTGAATCTTTTCACAAAAATAAGACACTCATATGAGAACCATTCCAAAAAGAATACTGAAAGTCTCAACCTGACAAACATTTCATCTATTCAAGATTTTAGATACAGCGAAGAACAATTAAAATGCCTATTAACACTTACTCTTAGTATTATATAAGACTAGGTGCTCTCGCATTTGATTTGACATGTTTAGGGGGTTTAGTTAAAGTCGTCTTTCCCTAAAATATGCGGTAACAATAATATACGTGATAGAGGTGTTTTGTACCCGAGATTTCCAAACAAATCCTCTTTGTTTCCATTGTGCATTTGCACCGAGAATTTACTGTGTATATAGCAACCCTTGTATATAGTGTTATCCACATACTCAATCCTTAATCGGCAATCAGAGCCTGGCGTACACGGGATTCGTTCATCATCGGGAAGTTTAGTGCATGCAGCCTCTGTACACTCTACAATTGAAGTAGGGGCAGGCTTAAACAACCCATTAGGTCCCTACATGCGCTAAAGAGTTTGTTATGTATATACCATATAAATTGAGCAAATAAATTATCAAACTTTTCTCACAACCATTGGTACACGGAAAAGACCCTTCCATGACTTTGGATGTAGTCAATTAGTGTGGAGGGTATTGATTAAGATGATTGACATAAATATAGGCAAAATCAAAATAATTGCTTTCATTGTATCAATAAAATATATGGAAATATTGTATCATTACAATATCTTATTTTAATACACCAACAACCAAGAACATACTTATCAAGGATCAATTCCTTGATAAAATATGGCTCTATCCATATTGTTCAAAAAATGTTTTAGTTATAATCCATATCAAAAGAGTACCTAATTTGTAATGATAACACACTCACCAAATTATAATGTTGTCTCTTGTAGTTTGGAATGTCACAATATACCCATGAGGTTGTACTTGCACTATCAATGTGGAAGAAAAATTCTTCACCACGATCACCCAATCTCACTTTAGCATAATATGTACCCATACATGATTCCCTATAATGCATTTATACACAACACTTGTATTGAATAAATAACATGCATTTTAGTGTAAGAGGTTTATTTTTGGACTCTTTGTCCTTTGATAAAATTATGGGACAATTTTTTCAAAGTTCCAAATTCATTGACAAGATATAACAAAAAAAAAGAAAAAGAAAAAAAAAAAAGTCTCTCATCCATGAAGAAACTTTCGATATGGTGCCAAAAGTAACACAAGAAGATCATAACCCTAACACAAGTTTCATGGTGATGAAAGAAAAAGCTCACTTGCCTGAGGTAAAAAGTTGGAGACCCGCGTGCCAGCTTGCGATCTCTATGTAGTGTTGTTGTTTTATGTTCATACCAAAGTGTATCTTCCAAGCTATAGCTAATATTTGAGTGGTGTTCTTGGTAATATAATGGCAACACAAAGCCAGGATTCTTTGCGTTTGAGTCATCAATAAGTATATGACGTCGGGATTGCCATATAATAAGTGCAACAACAATGCTAAATGCGGTAAGTGCCACATGTTGTCTAAGTGCTCCCATTTTCACATTCTCAAAGCGAATGAAACCCTGCAAAGCAGAATCAAAATGAGGTTAAATAGAATGTTAAGTTCTCACCATAGTTTGTACACACTAGTCATAAAGAAGAGAGCACCACACAAAGCTATAATTTTGGAACATATACTCAAGCTTTCAATACTAGGTTAGGGTGATTATTGCCATAATTATTATCACATGTGATAAATTATAGAGAAAGACTTGTATTTGAACTAGGTGAAAAGGAGCCAAATCTGAAAAAATTATAGTCAGAGGTAGGCAAAAGATTTGTGGTTGTTTTTGTAGGAATATTATCAAGACTTTTGGATGTAGATGGATTATGTTTGATTTTTGGATAGATATTATACCTCAATCGGTTCATCTTGTTGCCTCTCGCGTGCTTGAGAATTGTGAACCCAACTTTCACGCCTCATTCCTCTTCATGGAACATACTTAAAGGTATGCCCTTAAAAAGAATTTATAGGTGTTTGTAAAATTGTAATATTACGCTTCTACATTGGATAAAGATATTTCTTCATTGTCTTTCCATGCACATCAAACTTGTTGCCAATCAATAAAGATTAGCACATATTTATCATATTGAAGTAACAATCTCACTACCTTGGAGAGGTCTTAGACCAATGCTATAACTATGCATTTATGCTTCGTGATACTTATTGAACATTGATATACATTGTCCATATATATAGAAAATTCAAGTTCCTGATTGCTTTACTATGGCCAATTCTTAGTAATTTCCTATTTTCATTGATAGAAGGTCATTTTAAAATAAGTGAAGTTGAAAGTAATTGAAGGTGATGCATATTGTAAACTTTAGTATGCATATGCATGTTTGTATTCAACAATTGATTCAAATGATATTCTTGAAAGTTAATATGATTGAAGATTATTGTTACGATATATACCACATTTGAGCACTTTGGTTGTTGTATATGGTTGTTAGCTAGCAGTGAGAATATTCAATCATTATACATATATTACATGCTTCCGAGGTCTTGATACCCCTTCAAGTCCACATAAATAGCCTTGGAAGCATTGTACCAATGTCTCAAAATCTTTGTCTTACTTAAATGTAGCTGACAATCGATAAAACATGAACATGTTGAATTAGTTACCAATCAACTTCTGGGCTCATCAAGAGACCTACTTTTGAGTGTGATTCTCTTTGCCATCTTTAGGTAATAAAACTTGAGCTACTTGGCTTCAATATGGACCACTAGATATCCACATACAACTGATACAAGGCATAATTACTAGTTAGATCACACAAGTTGCTTGCAAATGATTCTCATTACTATCTCCCTACTCTCGTTGACGTACCTCCCACTCAACAACACACATACATACATGGTCATGGTCATGGTCATCATCATTTGGTCATGTATACATAGCATGAAGAGTTTTAACACCTAAAATATCATGAGGCCGTTTTGGGCTGATTTGGCTATGGTCAGCCTCTTAGTTACTATTCAAATACATTAATTTATTTTTTTCATTTTCTTTTTTTGAAGAAATTCTAGAAATACAGTAACCGAAAGCTCAGAAAATTACCAATAACCCCAATTATATGATATTTAACTAATTATGGACAAATTCATTGTCCAGAAATAATGTCGGCTGTCCGCCGATATAACCTTGAGACTCTACCCGTAATCTTTGAAAGGTCATAACTCAGTCAATTTTTGTCCAAATTAAACATATGAGGTGTTTTTTGATATCTACAGAAAATATAGATGTCAAAAAACACCTCATATGTTTGATTTGGACAAAATTTGAGTGAGTTATGACCTTTTGAAAGTCGCAGATATGGAGATGTGTCGGCTGGCCGCCGATAAAACCAATGTTCTTCATTAGTTGCAAAAAGTCCATAAGTTCGTAATAAGTCCATAATTAGTTAAATATCAGTTAATTCCGTTAAAATGGCACTATGCCATGTGCCATTTTGTCACACTAGATCTTACATTTGTACTCATATAAAATGGTATATTCTGTAATATCACAACTTTTTTTGTAATATCACTTCTTTATATACATTGTCACTCATTTTCCCTAATATCTCCTTAAAATTCTGTTATATCACATGGTTTTTGAGCTACAGTTCAGAAAGTTGAGGTGTGCCATTTTACCGGAATAATACCATTTTAACGGAATTGGGGTTCAATGAAGGATCCAATGTAAAAGCAACATGATAATATGGGACACATGAATGAGGCAAACGTAGCAAATGCTCAAAAAGTGCCAAAATGATTCTTTTACAGTTGTTGAATGTTTTCAATGTTTCATGATTCATGTATATGAGTGAGACTATGATGGGTGCCACAACTAAACAACTCATCTTCAAATCTAATTTCCGAGTCAAAGCGTTCACGACACCAAGCTAACATACTCACAGCTTTTGCTCTATAATCTCCACTCCCCCATATATGAACTGGGTTCTCAGAGGACTTATTCATTTCCTCTCAATCTAAAGAATTCCATGTGGATCTCTGCTTTCAAGGAGTCTTCTCTGACCTGCAAGAAGCGCAAGATTCGTTGTTTTCTTTCACGGATTGCACTTGAAAAGCAAACAAGGGAATCGGACAGTATAATGATTCCTACCATATGTTCTCCAACGATCGCGAATCGAATCTCATTCGTAACTACTGCTATATTATCTGCACATGAAGAAGCTAAGAAGTTAGAAAACAAGGTGTAAATCTGTATATGAAGAAGCTAGGATGTTAGAAAGAAATCGCACCTCAAGCTCAATCTTCATGTAACATAGATTGGGCTGGCGATGGAGGGAGCCTCGGAGACTACACGACCCAGTCGGGAAGTGAAGCTATTCATCGAAGCTCGTTGTTGATCGAGTTCATGCTTATTGTTGCTATGATTGCTCTGCAAAAATGGCTGTTGCCCATCTTCCCCGATCAAAACCCAGCTTTTTCCATAGAAAATGCAAGAATGGGAGCATGCATGATTCCCCATCGAAACCCAAAGTTTTTGAATAGGGAATGCATGGGATGGGAGCATAGTTACCAAGCATGGAGCCAGAATGGATCGTTTGGACTTCTCGGAGGAGAAGTGTCGCAGCCTGACATCCAAGCTCGATCGAGTTGATGGCAGAGCCTTATCGATCTTTTGTCCTCGTTGCAAGTCGATGCTGAAGCGGCCATTACTCTCGTACGTTCCAACTCGCTCGATGAACAACAATCGGCTAAGCGAGCGGGTCGACATTCCGCTCCCGGTCCGCATCGCTATTTCCTTCACGAAATCGAAGCTGTGCTTTTGAAGTGCCGAATCCCAGGGCACTAGCTCCCCCGAAACCTCCATCTCCACCGGATCATGATAAATGTCCGAGTCGGAATCCGAAATCATTGTTGCCGCACTATTCTGCAGAACTAGGGACGGCACTGATCCATCGTGGAAGGTGAACGAGGAGGCCACTGGGATGCTGAAATCGGCCACCTTCGCCTTACCCTCCACCTAAGATGCAACACATCAACCCCTTGCTAGCAATAATAGAATGCCATATTCAACTAAAACACAAACTGGACTAGAACAGGAATTTGTAACTTCCAATTCTGTGAGATTGTTACTAGGCTAGTGGAAGATCAACAACGGAGCATTTGAGGATTTGTACAAAACTAGTGAAGAAGTTGAGATGTGTTACTTTTGGACTGCTCGAAGTATGGGATATGAGAGAAGTACCTGTCTGATTGGGACGGTGGCGGCATTGTTGGCTGGTGCCGTGTCGAGCCGAGCGGAGTCGGCTTCCATTTGCGAGCGACCTGAGCAAGTCCAGAGGGAAGCCGAAGATCGTCTTCCGGAGCCAATTTCCGACCACCAGCTTCGAGTAGATGAGCTAAACTCTGAGCTTTTCTTCACCTTCGCTTTCCCGAAGTATGTGCCATTGTAGCTTCCTGTGAGAGAGACTCGCTTGATATCATTCCCGAACCGAGAGGTCGGGTTTGGCTGCTGCTGCTGCTTCCTGCCCACAATGGTGGACACCGGATTCTGCAGGTTCCAACTGCAGCTAGTGGAGGACCAGCTCTCGAGCGAGAATCGCCTCTTTGGATTGCTTCCAGGAGTGGAAGCGTAGGATCTGTCTGCCCGAGCGGAATTACTGCAGGGACTAGGACTATCAGGCTCCAGCCACGCGACTTCGCTGGGCCCTTCCAGGTCGTCGTCGTCGTCGTCCGCCACGAGCTGCGCACTCGCAGCGGTGATAGACCGGAGATACTGCGCTAATTGGGATTTCGGACGAGGATTGGCAGCCACGACCGTGTTCGCATCCTCCACGATGCTCCGCAAGGACTTTCGCTTCGACGAATTCCCACGACGAAAGAATCGCTGTTCAGCTGCTACTGGGGATGCCGGACAATCACCGACCGGCTGCGAGCTCTCATCCGCTGCACCTGCACCTCTTGAGCTCGATCGATGCAACCTCGATTGCCCCATCAGCTTCTTGAAAATTCTCTCGATGAGATTGCCATTGCTCTCGGGATCCTGAGGCTCCTTGTTGTTGTTACCGAATGTGAAGTGAGCGACATCAAGCGAGCAGCTGTTAGGGTTTGATCCTCGAGGATTGTAACAAGGGTACAGGTCGCCGCTTGGGAGCCTCGAAGAAGCATTCACTGGTAGCATTGTGTGACCGCCATGATCACTTCTAATGCTGCTACTTCTACTGCTCTCCTTCACAATGCACCTGCTTGACGATAGGGATCCGCTAGAACTGCTCTCCTTTGCAATGCCCCTTCCTAACGATAGGGAACCGCTAGTGCTCTCCTTCGCAATGGGCCTGCTTGACGATAGCGATCCGCTATGATTCCTGCTACCCACATTGCTCCTTGATGATGCCGATATTCTACAATCAGTCTCTAATTCGCTGCTCCGCTGCTTGATCCTCTCCCTGAACATGGACGACAACGACGATTGTCGTCGCATAAAAAGCTCCTCGTCTGCATCGGGAATTTGCGCAACTACTAAACTCGATTTCCAATTCAATTCCACACCCTTCGGAAGATCACTCGATTCTCGTCTCCCTGACGACGATGGCTCCGACCATCCATACGACGCCGCTCTCCGCCTCTCAAATGATCTCCCTCTCACCTCGCCCCCCCGCTTCATCGACCCACCCTCCACCCTCTCCTGCCTAACTACCCTAGCACAACAATCCCCATGACAAACCGACATCCTGAATCACAACAAATCACACACGATTCCTCAGACTCCACGAGGCTACATCTTGCAGCCTCATCCAATTCGGGACAGCCCTGGCATCACCAAATTCCCCCGCCGGGACAGATTCCATGGAACTAGACAATCAAATGAGGAGATTCCGTATTTGCAGGATCTGTCGTGCCCGGACCGCACTCGTTCCCAAGCGAGATCCATGAGTTGCCGCAATCTAGTGTGAGTCCGGGGATTGAATGTGGAAGTTCAAAAGCTGGTCCGCAACCTAATGCAAGCTGCAGGAAGTGTGAGAAGAATGTGGGTGAATGTGGGTTCTGATCAAGTGGGGGCGGAGGAATGTGGGTTCTGGCGATGACAGTTGCGGGAGAGGAGATTGGAGGTGGCTAGCTAGCCGGGGATTTGAAATTGGGGGATTTGAAAGCGATGTAGGTGGAGAGCATGGACTAAAGACGGAAATGGGCGAGAGACAGGAGGGAGAGAAGAGTGCCTGCGGCGGCGCCGTCGTCCCAGGAAGCGCTCCCTTGGCGCTTTGGCTTGCCTGGCTTGCCTGCGCAGCTCGGCTTTCTTCCTCCCAAGCACACCGGTACCGGCTCTTCTTTCATTTTTTAAGCTGCTACCGCTTCCCCATTTCATGGCGAGTATCGGAAATCATTGCTTGGATGCTCCATTTTCAACTCCTAGATCCTCCACTTCTACCCCTGGCCAAGTAGCTCGCTACTTTGACAGAGGGTTGTCTTATCACACAAATTTCCTATTCATTTGTCACACACAATTTAGATGAATTGTACATCTAAGACGTCTTCAATGTATATAATGTATATCACATCTAAATTGTGTGTGACAAATGAATAGGAAGTTTGTCTGATAAGACCCCAGTGCTTTCATTCATAAATGTATTTCTCTCACTTGATTAATACATGGATTGTTTCATGTAAGAAAAAGAAAAAAAAGTCTAGTGGGTAATTCTCGTGGGTTACCTAATGGAATTTAAACCTAGGTTTAGAAATGCCTCACATGGGGAGTTGAGGTCACTTCCTTTCGTTTAAAGTTTTTTTATTACCTTTTTCTTTCTCAAAGGTCACACGAGCAAGAGTGATTTTTAGTAAAGGCATCTCTCGCTCACTATTCGTATATGTTCCTCTTCATAATCATTTCTAAAGGAATAAAACTCTCTTTTGAGGTGTTGGATCAATTGTTGTGTAAGTGCATTTAAAAAACAACTTTGGTGAAGAGGTTGCGTAAGTGCTTTCAAAAGATCAATTATGATAATCTTTTAATAATATGTAAATTTTTTAGTTGTGTGCCAATCATCTACACTCGGCAAGGCCTTTATGATTCAAAAACCTACGTGTGACATTAGTTAAAGGGAATGAGACTTGGGATTTCTAGAACCGAGCCGTACGATGCGAGAGTGTCACGTACGGTTCTTTGAGAAGGGTGTGAAATCCATTATTATGGGGCTAAGAAGCTACACATTGACTCTCCTAGTCTATGTACTATGATTGTGAAGAAAAAGCAAGATCAATACATTGAGTACAAAGTTCATATATTAAGTTAAATCGCAATAAATCAACAACTTTCTACGTGTACAAAAGGGCTACCTTTTTGACATAGCAGAACCCAACCACCACCTCGGTGCTCCTTACAAACATTTGAAATACTCGATCCAAGACTATGTTGCATACATAATCTTAAAAGTATGGTGCCAACACTTGAAATACACGGTTCAACACTATATTGCTTCATCATCTTACAAGTACAGTGTCAGCCATAAAAGTTGCCGCCATAAACAAGCAACTTAGGTGAGCAGATCACAACAAGATAATGGTGAGACATTATAATTCTATAGAAACCTTCTAACCACACAAATTCCTTCTCCAAAAACTAAGAGCACTATATCTTCCCATGTTTTCAGCGTCCCCTAGTCTCATGTTAGCTTGGGTTAGCACGGATGGAAATGCTTTACGCGTTCATCCTAAATGGTGGGGTAGTTTCTTATGGCAGCAGGGACGAAAAGAGGCTGAGGGAAACTCGGTTCTCAAGGAGAACTTCGATGGAATACTACGGTGTCTTTAGAGTCGGGAAAGAGAAGTTCTGGTTTTTTTTCTATGGAGTCTTAAAATGAATAGGGATATCGAAAAGGTTGGTCGGAACAGACTGCACTGTATTACGGAGATGGGGAGAAGGAGTTTTGCGATTCGAGGCGAACTAAGGTTGGCGAGGCAAGGCACAGAGGTCCGGAGTATAAGCAATCACAGCAATCAGAGAGAGAGAGAGGAAGGAGAGAGAACTGCAATGGGAGAGAGAGTGTTTGGCTCTTGGCCTTCTCATTCATGCCACGGAATTGGAGTACATTTGGGTATCGATTGAGCTAGCTTGAATGTATACTTCTACGGTGACTACTACGAGTGTCTCCTCTCCTATTTTCTACTGCTTATATTCTACGTCACACCGTGGAGGTCCCGGAAATTGGGCGGTGCCCTTATCCGAAGTGCCGTGGTGTCCTCAGTCAGCAGCTATCGCCTCCGCCTTCGTCGCCATGGTGCCTTGCTTGGTGGCTATGGCCTTCGTCAAGTGTGCCGTAGTTGCCCTGTTGTAGTTATTTTTTCCGCCTTGGTCGCCGTGGTTGCCCTGTGACGTTAGTCGGGTAACATCTCAAAATCAAGATTTCACCTATGAACATCAAAAGATTTTACTGCGAAACTAATGGTAGGCAATATTATATTGGAATTTTTACATTATTTTCCAAATATACAAGCAAAAGTGAAGCTCTCTAGTTAAGAATACTAAAGCTAGTTGATACAAATCAAATTGGTTATATAAGCTGTCAACAACATCTTCATGAGCCTAGTGGAGTAAATAGTTTTTCAAATAACAAAAATGTAATGAAGGATGAGAGAGGAAATCAAAATTGGAGCGAACGTACGTGCAAAATTGATGAAATCAATATGAAGGAAAAGAAGAAGCTGACTACATTGGAAGCAAAGGTACAAATAACATGTTTTAAATAGTTTTAAGACGGTGATCCTCACATGTAGACTCGTGCTTAAGTATGGAAGACATCTTGGTGTTGTTGACTAATCACATATGCGGGCTTTTACACTAGTAAGAAAACAAACCCTTGATTACTTAATGACAATAGCAAATGGTGTCATCAATAATTAAATTTGACACTAAGATAACGTACTTATGTATCAATAGTAACTCACTTTTGATTTATCAACAATAACACTTTCAAATTAATACAGACCATGAAATATTTACTTCTAACTTATTTACTACGATAGTCTATTTGAAAAAGTGGAGTTATTTATTTTTATAAAGGCTTTTTGTGAACTTTGAGGTGTATGTGGCAACTAAATCAAGGCCTTGTAAAAATAACAAGAAACAACAAGCATAAAGGCTTATTTGGCGCACAGGAGGTGGTGCAACGTAAACAACATTTGTGCATTGAGAGAAGCATCACTACTAGTGATAAAAACCAGAAATAACGCTCTTGCTTAGATCTTTTACTTATCTTCGTGAAGAGCATGTATATTGCAACACACAAGTGAGTTGTCCCCACACCTGCAATTTAGCAATGTTAAACCACTCCAACTAGTAAGCACATTTATCAAGAGAAGCCACTCATTAATTAAAAGAACAAGTTTAAATAATCATTTAAAACTGTAGAATCCTTCACTCTCAAAAGAGTAGAAAAACTACTAGTGGCCCGTATACATTGATTTTTCTTCAAGCATTCAATATTCACAATTCAAATCTCTTTGGTGAAACCTCTGATAATTTGAGTTGTTTATTAGTAAAAATTCCGGTTAATGGCATAGATAGAAACTCCGGTCCTTTCTAAGGGGCCGGCGTGAATGAAGTGTCCGTTCGTAATGCTAATATCCCGATGGCCACCGGACAAGGGGAAATGTTAATGGCATACATATTATATGTGGAGGTCTTTTAATTAAATTGAATTGCAGGAAGAGGTGAAGAAGTCACATATATATAGAGATATATATGGCAGATTTTTCTTGCAATCTTTCACCATAAAAACTAGAAATCATATTATTATTAATGAACCCTCTTCAATGCCCAACATGACCTTGTTTTATCTTGTTCTTTTTAACGAAAATAATCGACCTCCTGATTGGCAGGATTTCGTAGGAATCATCTTCATGTTGTTGTTGAATTCAACCATTAGCACTGGGGAAGAGAACAATGCTGGTAAAGTAGCCTCCGTCGAACACCTCTCATGAAACACCTCGTTCCTAAAGCGAAGGTGTTGCGCGACGGAGTGTAGGCTTAACGGGATGGTGCAATCCTCGCATGCCGATCATATTGTCGATTAATTCGTAAACGAAAACGAATAATGGTAGTTTGTTCTAATCAAAAAACATAAAAAAAACAAATAATAATTTTTATTAAAATAATTTTTTAAAAAAAAAAAAAAAAAGGAATTTAATTTAAATAGTGTAGATCTTTCGCTTATTTAAAAGCAAATATATAAATATATAAAAATATTAAAATATTAAAAACAATAAAAAAAAAAAAATAAAAAAAATAATAATTAGTAAAAAAATAAAAAAAAAATAAGTTTGCGCGTAAAGGTAAACGTAAAATACCTAAAGGAGTTATTCATTTCAAAGTTTTAATAATATAATTACAATTACCGTAACAGACATAAGAGGACAAGCTGTCTCTTGGTCTTCTGCAGGTGCCTGCGGTTTTAAAGGTACAAAAAAAAGTACACCTTTTGCGGCTCAAACCGCTGCCGAAAATGCTATTCGCGTTTTGATTGATCAAGGTATGAAACAAGCCGAAGTTATGATTAGTGGTCCTGGTCCAGGACGAGATACAGCTTTACGAGCTATCCGTAGATTAATATTTATAATTTTAAATTTCGTTCGTGATGTAACTCCTATGCCACATAATGGATGTAGACCTCCTAAAAAACGACGTGTATAAAATAAATTTTTTTGTAAAAAAAAAAATTTATAAAATAAAATTTAGCTTTTTTTATTTTTTTAATTTTAAATAAGAAAAATAAAAAAATTTAACAAAAATTTTTAATAAATTTTCTATAAAAATAAATTTAATTAAATTAAATTTATTTTTATAGAAAATTTAACTAATTATTAAAATTAATTTTAAAAAAGACCTAAAGTTAACGATTTATCAATCGGTAAAGCTGCTCCAATACCTAACCAAAGAGATACTGCAGTGCCAATTAAAAAAACTGTTGTTGCTACTGGACGACGAAAAGGATTTTGAAATTTATTTACATTTTCTAAAAAAGGAACTGTTAATAATCCTGCGGGTACTGCAGCCATTAAAAGAACACCTAATAATTTGTTTGGAACTGTACGAAGTATTTGAAAAACTGGGAAAAAATACCATTCAGGTAGTATTTCTAAAGGAGTTGCAAAAGGATTTGCTGGTTCACCAATCATAGAAGGTTCTAAAACGGCTAAACCTACACTACATGCAATAGTTCCTAAAATAACTACTGGAAAAATATATAAAAGATCATTGGGCCAAGCAGGTTCTCCGTAATAATTATGTCCCATACCTTTAGCTAATTTAGCACGTAATATAGGATCGCTTAAATCGGGTTTTTTTGTTATTAGGATAGGTTATTCATAAAAAATATTCCCCCTAAAGAATTGGACATGAATTTTTTATTCATCCAACTCAAACTATTTTTATCCAAATTAAAAAAAATTTAATTATTTATTTATATATGTTAAGTAATATATATTAAACTAATTAAAATTTTTGTTTTGTTAAAAAAGTTCAAAATCCAAGTTATTTTTTTTATTTTTAATAATAACTAATCTTATTATTAATGTTATTTTTGGATTGTCTTATTTTTTATAAGTTTTTTTATAATTTAAAAATCATGCACTTGTTTAAAATTAACTTGTTAATATATTAACTTTTTTTTCATTAGATCTTTTTTTTACTTCCATGATTGCTTTTTATTAAAAAACACAAAAGAAATGAATGTCGTTTTTTATCATATAATATAATATTAATAAATATACATAAATATAATAAATATATTTACTTTTTTTATTAAATTGTACGAAGCCTTTTTTTATTAGATCATAGAAAAAATTATCATTTAAAAAATTTTGATTTTTTTATCCAAGTTTGTTAGTTTTATATGTATCTTTTTAATTAATTTGGAATAATAACACATTTTATTTTTCTAAATAATGTGGAAGATTAAAAAAATCTACAAAGTGTAATAATTAATTCAAGTCACACACTCCCATAATTCAATTTGTCTCAAAAAATAAATATATATTTTATTTAAAATATTTTTTAAATAAAATAAAAAATCCATAAATTATAATAATAATTTATTTATGGCAATAAACCATTTTGATTTCTAGTAATTTTTTATCAATAATAAAATATTATAAATAAATAAAATTATATTCTAATAATTTATAAAGGACCTGAAATTCCTTGTTTGCGGATCATTAAAAAATGCATTAACATAAAAACTGCAGTTAAAAGAGGTAATACAAAAGTATGTAGGCTATAAAAACGAGTTAATGTAGATTGACCTACACTAACACTCCCACGTAATAATTCTACTAAAGGGGATCCTATAACAGGAATTGCGTCAGGGACACCTGTTACAATTTTAACAGCCCAATAACCAATTTGGTCCCAAGGTAATGAATACCCAGTCACTCCAAATGAAACTGTTAATACTGCTAAAATAACACCAGTAACCCAAGTTAATTCGCGAGGTTTTTTAAAAAAATAAATAAATTTGTTAAATAAAAATGTAAGAAATATAAATCATAAGATCATCAAGTTAAAAAATAAATCATCGAATTAGACCAAAATTAACTAATCAGTTATAAACCAAATTTAACTTCAGAATAAATATTGAACAGAGTAAAAGTTGGGCGATAATAAAAAGTCATAGCAAATCCAGTTGCTACCTGTACTAAAAAACAAGTTAAAGTAATACCTCCTAAACAATAAAATATATTTACATGAGGGGGTACATATTTACTAGTAATATCATCTGCAATTGCTTGAATTTCAAGGCGTTCCTCAAACCAATCATATACTCTATTAGATAGATAAACTTTTATGTATTTCTTCTCTAAAAACGGACTATCCGACACGTCATAGTGTCATACCATGTCTAGTTTAATGTCTCTGTAGACATCCGAATGAATGTCTACATAAAAACGCTGAGATGTCTCGAAAGACATTCCCTCAACTCGGGTGGGTACGTCACATGTGCAGACGCTCGATGACGTCTTGACTGTACTCGAAATGCCTCTCTCTTTTGCCATCGACGTCCTTTTGCAATGATGTATTCTCTGTACAACAGTCCCACCTTTTGTCGTTAGACAAATCAAAAGCATAATAATAATGTAGTGCTGACTCGTTACTTGTTGACTTCTGTTCTGAGACATCTCTGAAGACATTATACTGTCCATCTGGACAATGTGTAAGACATCTGCAATTACGTCACGAAGACATCTACGGAAATTTTTGAATGTTTAAAGAGATGTCTTTAAGGACATCTAATATAATTTGTTGTTGTCGCCAAGTTTTAATGAATAATTCATAAGTACAATGCGGCAATGCTCGCTATTACCGGTGATAATCAAAATGGCAGCCTGACAATCCAAAATAATGTATAGAAACTCACTCTTGCCATGGTTCCAAGCATGGTGCGTTGTCGAGGACAAATGCATGTGCGTAGCCTCGTAGCTCATCGGACATCTTGCGCTTACTCAAGTCATTGTGCCCCAAGATCTCGTCATTCATGGTCGCATCTTCGTTCGCATCCCATACACGGTATGTTGTTGACCTATGTCGTTTCATGTACTCAGTACAGAACCCAAGCATTTCATCCAGGCGATACCCTTCCGCTATGCTCCCTTCAGGATGTGCGTACGTGCGTACGTAATCTTTCAACGTCTTCATGTACCTTTCGATCGGATACATCCATCTGCAGTAGACTGATCCACATATGAACAGTTGCTCTACAAGATGCACCGGGAGGTGCGTCATCACGTTCAAGAACGTTGGTGGAAACTCCTTCTCCAGCACACATGTTGCCATCACCACGTCCCGCATAAGACATTCACGGGTGTCTTCTCGTATGTCCTTAGCACATATACGCTGGAAAACTCTGCACATTTTAATGATCGCAGCCCGCACTTCTTCGTCGAGCACGTTCCGAATGGCGACCGGGAGTATCTAGAGCAGAAAATACAATCATGAATTTCACTTTTAAAATTGAGAAAATTATGACATTGGAAACAGGAGAACTAGAAAATAGGATGAGCATTTTAATTTTTGTCTTTAGGTGTCTACAAAGACATCTATCATGTCTGAGTTCACATGAAGATGTCTTTGTAGACATCGAAGTTCTTGCATGCAAGACATTCAGTTTGAATTATCAAAAACAAGTCTTGAAAGGACTTCTTCTAAATCATAGTGCATCGCTGCATGTAATGCGTACCTGCTGCATGAGGACATGGTAGTCGTGTGTCTTCATGTATTGCAATTTCCCGTCTTACAGCCGCTTGTGAATTGCCCCCACATACTTTGTTGGAGTGCGTATACTGGAAATTATGCGAACAAACTCTTGTTTCTCCTCAGGCTTCAAAATGTATGGAGCGTGCGGCATGTAGTATTCGTCACCTCGGCGCCGTGCGGGCTGCAACCAGAGCTCCTGCCGTATGTTCAAGTCCTGCACATCTTGACGACTTCATGGGCTGTCGTTCATTCCAAACAAAGTCTTTAGAATGTTTTCGCATAGATTTTTCTCGCAGTGCATGACGTCCAAGACGTGTCGAACCTTCAGATGCTGTTACAACATACCACTCAAAAATATTAGACTTGCTGTATGAAATAATGATTGGTCAATATGGCAAAAAAGTTCATTTCGTAATAGTAATTTTTATATGTTTGCATTAATGTCTACAGGAACGTCTACAAAGACATTTTCCATGCCTAAAAAGACATCCAAAGTTTGAATTGTAATTATCTGCATGTCTTCGAAGACGTCTTCATAGTGCATAAGACAATTGTGAAAACATCATATAAATCACATTTCTACCTGCCAATACCGTAGTTCGAAGAAAACACTCAAACGCTTCACCCCCGTGCTGTGGACAGGGTCACCCGCAGCCCCTTCACGGCCACCAAGGTCTAGGTACGATTGCCGCCACGCAGCGTAACGGATAACGTCTAGTCCAGAGACAGTTGCAGGCGCCGTCCGAGTCTCACGCTTGCCATTAAACCGAGTATATCTCTGATATGGATGTTGACGACCGAGATATCGATGTACTCCACCATACACAATCTTCGAACCCCTCGTCGTACGGTCCGCACGCAAATCCCCAGTCTTTGCCATACGTGCATCCGTCTCAGGACCACAACATGGACAACCTTTATATCCCTTACATGAGAGGCCAGAGATTAGGCCATATGCTGGATAATCTGAAATAGTCCACATGATTATTCCGCGTAGTAAGAATCCTCGAGACCCCACTGGTTGGCTAAAATCTTGTGCTGGTATACCTCGCCAAAGTTGATGTAGCTCGTTCACGAGTGGACGCAGATATACATCAATGTTTGTTGCAGTGGGCGACTTCTTCCCTGATATCAATATGGACAATGAAATAAAAAACTTCTTTGTGACAAACCACGGCTCCAAATTGTATATCAATACCAGCACTGGCCATGTCGACCAATTCGTGTTGCTCAACTTGAAGGGATTCACTCCGTCCAGTGCTAAAGCCAACCGCATGTTTCGGTCCTCACGTCCGAAGATGTCAAACGCAGCGTCTGTGTTGATGTGCTTCCATGCTGGACTATCAACCACTGATCGCATGATGCCGTCCTCACTGATATAATTAGTGTGACCCATCAACATGCTGGCAATTTCAGGCGATCTCCACATCCGTTTTAGGCGCGGAATTAGAGGAAAGTGACGTATCACCTTTGCTAGAATGGAATTCGTGCCGTCCAACCATCGGGACTTCGAACACTTCGGGCAACTCTGCAACTCCGCATGATCATCGTTGTACAATATACATCCATCAAGACATGCATGTATGTTATTGTACTCCAACCCCAATTGTCGGATGCTCTTCGCAGCAGCATAATGACTTCTTGGCAACTTGTTGCCCTCCGGTAGTAAGTCTTCAGCCAAATAACGCAACAGTTCACTTCTGAAATTGTTGCTCAATCCAAAGACAATGCACATGTTCATTAGAACGATTGTAGCTGATACAACGCTAGTTTTTGATCCCGGATACAACGGTGTTGTGGCTTCCGCATACAAGCGCCGCATGGCATCCACTGTATCGTTGTCCACCTCATCGTTCTCATGCACAATCGGTTGCCCTCCTGCATCCATGTGGAGTGCATCAGCACGATCAAAAGCTTCCATGATCTGGCGTTGGACGTCGTGAAACTCATCTAGTGGAGTTGCGTCTTCACTGACATCTTCATGACTTGGGATGTCTTCACGGACGTCTTCGTGGACATCACCAGCGGGAAGCTCATGAGCATCATCTACTACGTCGTTGTCGTATACAATATCCTCCACCCAAATACTGTCCGGTGCATATCCGTCACGTGGATCGCCTCCTATGATTGATTTCGTAAGATATGGGTCCCTGCCAACAGACGCGTGATGCTCTCGAATTACTGCAATTCGTTGTCGTCGACCTCCATGACAATTGCGGCATGGACAGTAGTATGATGTAATGTTCTTCGTTGTAGCCACACGTAGCTCTCTCTGGAGGATAAGGTCACCAAGTGGTATTTGACGCATAGTTCGTCCATCAGCATCGATTCGGAGTCTTGCGCCATTGCGAATCCGATGACTACTCATTGAAACAAGTTTGCTGACAGAAATTGCCAAACAGAAATCAACACGTGAACAAATCTCATCTTAAAGAAATACCACAGGGATTATGTTCACATGATTGAAAAATGTCAAATTTCTTAATGCCTTTCTTAAATGTCGATGACTATATCCATGCGGACGCAGAAACATTTCTATAGACATCGTTCATGACATCTCTACAGACATATATCCTCATGTGCATGTGTAGGTCACTTACCACTATGAATTGTCTTGTTCTGTACAGCCGTCGATAGCAATGCAATTGGATGAATATAGTTTCTCCGTAATCAGCAAATTTTTCTCCTTAAAATCTCTGAAACATTCTGCACAAATAATGATCAGAACCCCAGCGCTAAATGTAGTTGTCTCTGCTAATAATACGTAAACAGTATTTAACTTATGCATTCGGTAACACTTCAAGACACCCCATACATTCATTAAGCGTGTACATGTAAATGCGTACAATCAAATATCAAGAAAACCTCTCTACTAATAAGGAAAACTCAAGTATCAACAATTTCTAACATACACACATATACATGTTCATTTGGCCAATGGACATAATCATCTTTCATACATGTTCGTACATAGAAATCTATAAGCACAAGCTCTCAGTAATTTTATTTATTGTATTGTATAACACATAGTACTCTTGTAAGCTGAAACTTAATACTATTCCTCTGTCATCGCAATACATACTCTCTCATATAGGAACTGCTTATAGTTGTCCTCCCAATTCTCAAACGGATAACATCTGTCATAGAACCATGAGATAGTGTACATGTTCCTGTAGTAAAAATCATCTTCAGGATCTGGAATAAAAGCTTCGGTGTTCAACAGACCATGTTCAAATAAATACATATTTTCAAGATGTTTGAACACGAGGCACTCCAAGTAATTTGCGTGTTGTACCTCATACTCTTCGAATGGATACGGCTCATATGGATGATCACACTCTCCCACGGATTCCAAATCTGACCATGCTTCCCCGTGTAACGCCATGTACATGTAAGAGTCACGACTAAGAGGCCATGTACACACAACACATAAGTAAAGATCTAAATACAAAAGTAAATCAGTATGGGATTATTTCTTACAAGATTTTCATTGTGAATACTGAACTCAATTGTCAACATGGTGTTGCTCTTCAATCAAATTCTAAGCCATTAAAACATGATATATTAATTTCTACACTTCAAATTTTTAATCGGATTGAACACCATAATATTTTATTTTTCGAAGGTGATCCTTAAAATCAAATAATCTAATGGTCAATATTTTGATACTTCCGAACTTCTCGGAAATTCTCAGGGTACTCGACTATAGGGGTTTACCTGCCCTTTACTGAATATTCGTACATTTCAGTAACAACATCTTGTTGTTACCATTTGTCACCTCTACTGTAACCGGGATGTCTAAACAAATGTCTTCGAAGATGTCTAAAAAATGTATAAGATAATGTCTTAGTAGATGTCTGCATGAATGTCTATGAACTATGTGTTCTGGTGTTAAGTTACACAAACTCGTAGTCGACGTGGCTCAAAAATTTTAGGTCACACTCTACCACTGTAGATAGATATTTTTTCTGTAAGTTAGGTCCCCACTTTCTTCTTAGGGTAGTATGAAACCCTAAACTAGTGCACTTCATTACATTCAAACATGGGAGGCACAACACAATTCTTTGATCATGATAGAGGTATAGTTTGTAGAGATTGAGTACCGGAGATAGTGCGAGGAGCCGAGGTTACGCACGCAGCTCTCCACGTTTTCACAGACTTTGTTGATCAAATATCAAGAGTCACTCCTCCTCCACCAACAATGAAGAAGAAAAGTGCAAGTTGCACTACCCAATTGCGACGCAGCTCTAGGTTTTTGCAACACGGGGAAGCACTTCACGAAACTCAAGTACCTTCCCTCACATTATCGACAACTCCTGCTAGTACAGGAAATGCTCAGAAGGTATGCATCTGGAACACTACATTTTGCGTACACTTCAAATTTTGTGGAATCCGCGAGCAGTCTGCAAGTGGGCGGTAATGGGGTCCGGCGCACATGAATACAACGGGCGCGCGGGCGGGAATGGGGCGGGCGCGCGGGCGGGAATGGGGTGGGCGGCGGGCATGGGGCGTGCGGGCGGGCGGCAATGGGGTGGCGGGGGGACGGCTTGCAGCACCTGCGAGGGACAGCCTGACAGCACCTGCGGGGGGGGGGGACGGCATGCACCACCTGCGATAGCTGCCACGCAGCTCGAAACCCCCCTCTGCGGAGGACGGCCTGACAGCACCTGCGGGGGGGGGGGGGGACGACATGTACCACCTTGCAACGTGGTGGGGACGGCATGCACCCTGCGGGGGGGGGGATGGCATGCACCCTGCAACGTGTGCGGCCCTGTCAGCGGTGTCTGCGCGTGCGGCGCTATCAGGCCTTGGTGCCAGGCGGTGCTGTTAATGGGGGCCGCCTCCCCATTGCAGCTCGTGCCATTACTGCTGCCGTATCTCGGCGCAGCCTGACAGCCGGGGGCGGCCTTGGGGCGAGGCGGGGTTGGTTATGGGCTCCGCGTCCCCATTGCAGCTCCTGCTGCTGCCATTACTGCTGCCGCCTTCGGAGCTTGTGCTGTACAGCGCTGGTGCGGTCGTCCTCCCCCTCCTGAAGCTGCGGTCCTCCCCTCGTGAAGTTGTGGTCCTCCCCCTCGTGAACCTGCTGTCGAAGTGCTGCTGTGCTTGGTCGCTCGTGTTGCCGTCCTCCTTCCTGCTGCATTTCTGCCCCCTCACCCTTGCGCTGCCTTCCTCCCTCCTGCTGCGGTGCTGACGCCTCACCCTCCTGCTGCTGTAATCTTTCCCCTCTCGCTACCGTGTGTGTTGCAATTTTTAATTTGTAATTTGTAATAGTGTGTTGCAATTTTTGTTGGAATTTTTAATAGTGTGTTGCAATTTGTAATATTGTCTTGCAATTGGTAATAGTGTGATGCAATTTGTAATTTGCTTCAAGTTTGTAATTTTTTTCAAGTTATTTGCTTCATTGCTATCAAAATTGCTGCTATCAGAATTGTTGCTCATTACTTAGATGTTTGATTCAAGTACTTTGTTTACTTTCTAGATGTTTGAAAGGATGTCTACTAGTTGGTCTAAAATGATTTAAATGATGTTCAAAACGATGTCTAAGATGTCATCAGAGATGTCTAAAAAACTGTATAATTTTCATTCTTTAGATACATTACGGCTTCTCCGCTGTTTAATGATGTCGATTTTGATTAAATGACTTCAATGTAATTCAGAGGTAGGTGATGCTTTTCAGTGTGTTGCAGTTTGTGATACTTTGTTGCAATATGTAATTTTCTTCAATTTATTTGCTTGATTGCTATCTATATTTGTAACTCATTATTTAGATGTTTGATACAAGTACTTTATTTACTTTCTAATTGTTTGAAAGTATGTCTAGAATGTCTAGAAGTCTACTTTATAATTGTTTGAAAGAATGTCTAAAATGACTTAAATGATGTCTAAAAGGGATGTCTAAGATGTCATCAGAGATGTCTAAAAGGATGTCTAATTTTCATTTTTTAGATAAAGTACGGCTGCTGAGCTGGTTAACCCCAAAATTTCCTTAAAACCCGAAACGGGTTTTGGAGGTTCCAGCAGAAGAAAAAGTCAGCCAACTTTGTACATTATAATATCACAAATGACGAAAAATGAACGGTTCAAATTTGGTATGTGAGAAGAATGTCAAGTGAAGTTTGAGATCTTACGGTTGAATCCTTAAATAATGCTTAGATTGAGATTTTTTGAGCTTAATCTATAGGAAGGTCATAATTTGTGACTTAGACCGTTTTGCAACAATGAAATTTAAGGGTTATTGATGTAGGTTTTGATTAATTGAGTCCAATGTACTAATGAGGTATGTCATGCTTTTCAGTGTGTTGCAATTTGTAAAAATGTATTGCACTTTTTAATTTTCTTCAATTTTGTAATTTTCTTCAAGTTATTTGCTTAATTGCTATCTATATTTGTTGCTCGTTATTTGGATGTTTGGTTGAAGTACTTTGTTCACTTTCTAGATGTTTGAAAGGATGTGTACAATCATGTCAAACTGACTTAAATGATTTTGAGAAGGATCTTTAAGATGTCATCAGAGATGTCTAAAAAATTGTCTAGTGTTCATTTTCTAGATAAAGTACAGCTTCTGAGATGTTTAATGATGTTGGTTTTTTTTAAATGAGTTGAATGTAATTCTGAGGTATGTGATGATTTTCAGTGTGTTGCAATTTGTAATATTGTTCAAGTTATTTGCTTGATTTCTATCTATATTTGTAGCTCAGTATTTAGATGTGTGATACAAGTACTTTGTTTACTTTCTAGATGTTTGAAAGCATGTCTACAAGTTTGTCTAAAATGTGTTTTATGATGTCTAATCACAAATATCTAAAAAGCTGTCTAATTTGTCATCAGAGATGTCTATAAGAATGTCTAAGATGTCATAACAGATGTCTAAAAACCTTGTCTAAGATGTCGTCAGAGATGTCTAAAAGAATGTCTAAGATGTCATAACAGATGTCTAAAAACCTTGTCTAAGATGTCATCAAAGATGTCTAAAAGAATGTCTAAGATGTCATAACAGATGTCTAAAAACCTTGTCTAAGATGTCATCAAAGATGTCTAAAAGAATGTCTAAGATGTCATAACAGATGTCTAAAAACCTTGTCTAAGATGTCATCAGAGATGTTTACAAGAATGTCTTAGATGTCATCACAGATGTCTAAAAACCTTGTCTAAGATGTCATCAAAGATGTCTAAAAGAATGTCAAATATGTCATAACAGATGTCTAAAAACCTTGTCTAAAATGTCATCGGAGATGTCTAAAAGAATGTCTAAGATGTCATAACAGATGTCTAAAAACCTTGTCTAAGATGTCATCAGAGATGTTTACAAGAATGTCTTAGATGTCATCACAGATGTCTAAAAACCTTGTCTAAGATGTCTAAAATAATGTCTTAGATGTCATCATAGATGCCTAAAAACCTTGTCTAAGATGTCTAAAAGAATGTCTTAGGTGTCATCACAGATGTCTAAAAACCTTGTCTAAAATGTCATCAGAGATGTCTAAAAGAATGTCTAAGATGTCATCACAGATGTCTAAAAAAATTCTCTAAGATGTCATCAGAGATGTCTAAAAGAATGTCTTAAATGTAATCACAGATGTCTAAAAACCTTGTCTAAGATGTCATCACAGATATCTAATATGATGTCTAAGATGTCATTAGATATGTATAAGTTTATGTCTTAATGAATGTGTGTGGTTTCAGGGTAAGAACTTGGAGGCTTTTGTGGTGTGGCCAGCACGGCGTCTCAGGATGACAAAGAAGAGTGCACCTAAGCGCAAACGGTCGCCCCGCAGGGCTAAGCAGAGCAGCGACGGAGATGATGCATCTCGTTGGCAAATTCAAGAGCGTAGGTCCAAGGATCGCCAAGACTTGAAGGCATCGACATACGCTAAAGGTAAAGCAAAGCTACAAGTTGTGCAACCTACCTCCAGTAAGCGCATCAAGGAGGTGCAAGACTCTCGGTAAGTAAAACATTTAGTCCTCTATAACATTTACTAAGACAATGATTTTTCTTTCTAACGATTACTGAGACAATGATTTTTTTGTTCAGCCGCAGAAATGAAACAACGGAAGATGAAGAGGACGATGAGAACAATGACGATGAACACACAGATGACAGCTCTGACGACGTTAGAGAGATTCAGGTTCCGGTGCAACGTCCCAAATCAGTAGAACGGAAAACTGACCGTTCAAAAGTTCATGTTACTGCAGCTGTGAAGAAGCCTCTCAATGTAGATGAGAAGGGCCGCCCGTACGGAGCACTTGTAATGGCGCTTGAGCAGGATCTACGGTTGATGACCAGGGCCTTGGATCCCTGCTACAACATGCGTGACCAGCCTTACGAATTGAGGGAACAGTTTTTTACGCGCTTGTTGGAAGGTACATATATTTGTTTCTGAATAAAACTATGAATTCTTAGTACATGATGAAAATGGATAAAACGTTGTTCTACTAAATGTTTTCGTGACTCAACTATGATGACATTTGTTTGTAGGATGGGATGTGAGGGGGGCCGGCTCAATGCAGACTGTGGACCGAGCTTGGATAACACCAAGGGCAAACAAGACTCTGACAAACCGGCGATATCTGTATGGCCAACTCATAGACAAAGGAGAACATAAACCTCTTTGAATTGTGGATGAAGAGTGGAAATGGACTTGCGAAGAATAGGAGAATTGGACATTTGAAGGGTATGTCCGAGAGAATGCGGTCCGTGTCGAGGAAGAAATCAAGGCATCAACAAAACAATCAATCGGGGACGCAGCGTTAATGAAACTAGTAAGTTTTTATGTTTTTGCCAATGTCTTTGTAGATGTTATTTATGCGGTCGGATGTCTTATGAGACGTCTACGAAGTTGTCTATGAAGACGTCTTCAGAAATGTCTTTATGTATGTCTTTCTGTATGTCTTTGCAGACATCTATGGAGATGTCTGAACAGATGTCATGGCTAATGTCTCTACAGGTGTCTTACAAAAAGTATAATTGAATGTCTTTCGAAATGTTTGTACAAATGTTTTTGAAAAAGTATGTATCTTCTTAAGTGATGTTGGATTGTAAAGTTGTAGTGTATGAAACTTCATCGTGAACCTTTCGAGACTGAGATCAACGAGGAGATACAGGAGCAGTACAAGCGACTGGAAGCGGAGAATGATAGTGATGGCGATGATCTCGGGGATTTAGACACAAGGATGGACGACCTGGAGGCGAAGATGGAGGCATCGAATGAGCGTTTGGAGGAGAAGATCGAAGCATCCAACACACGTCTGGAGTCCAAGATTGATGACTCAAACCGGCGGCGGTTGAGGCGATGTTTCGACAGCTGATAGCTGTGAAGGCCTCACAGACTGACTCGACTGTGCAGCAGGTGATGGATATGTCGGTTCCTACAATACCCGTGTTATTGCAGGTCAATCCAACACCGACAGGTACCACGGAGAACACTAGGCCACCATCTCCAAACCATGGAGCATCTAGCGTGTCCAATCATAGCGATAGAGACAATGTCAACATATGCGCTATGAAGCCTAAGGAAGGAGGCATGCCGGTGCAGCAGACAAAAGGAGGGGGCTCTGGAGAGGGAGATGGAGTGGCACTCATCACAACAGCCGGTGAAGTAATGCAAGAGTTTCAGGATGCCATAACTCCAGTGTTTGCAGCGGGGTCGCCTCATCCCGTGCTCTCTGAGCAGGTAATACTAGAGTAGATATATTGTGAGTATCTATGATAGGTGAACGCGATGTTAAGTATTTAACAATACAAGTATATTTTGTTAGTATAAGATATCTTCTGAGCAGATAATTGACCTTCTTTTATGGTGGAATCATGTTATATATATTGAATGTTTTATATTGTGATGTTGCTTCATTATCAAATTATTTTATGATCATGACGCTTTTCAAACACCCGCTCCACCTCTGGAATATGTCAGGCGTCACTTTAAGTCCGGAAACAAATCGACAACACCGTCCACAGTGCCAAAGTCTGCAGGATTGTCCAAACCGGCAAAGGCCGACACATCAAAGGGAACAGGAGCATCTAAACTAAAGAAGGGCGCCGGAACAAGGTCGGAGTCAGCAAAGAAGAAATGAAGATATTGTGCACAAAGAAAGGTTTGGAGGTTACTACTATGGTGTTTTGCATAGAAGATGTTATTGAATTGCATATTTTTGGTTTTTTTAGGTCACAAACAATTACACTTATGCTATGTAAATTGTGATGTGATCATATGTATTGTTTTTAATATTTCACTACAGATTTTGGACGTGCAGTTATAAGTGTATATGACATTTGGAATTGTGTGTGATCTGACATACGTATGTGTTTGTGAAACCTCTGAAATGGAAGAGGCTATGTGTAAAGTTATAAACACCACGTATAGAAGTTTTCATGGTTTAAAACATCTATCGAAACAAAATGCGAGGACTTGCATGTCTGAAAGGATGTTCCGGCAGACGATTATAAACATCTTTAAACATCACCTCACACATTTTGGAATACTAATTTTATGTCATTAAAGACAACTTCCAAGATATCTTGGAAGACATAAAAGATGTGTTCTAAGAAATCTTGAGAAACATCTGGGATGTCGTGTACAACATCTTATAATACATCTAAAATGTCTTGCGCGACATCTTCAAAGACATACAAGATGTCTTCAAAACAATCTTAGAAGACGTCTACAATGTCTTCTTGAACATCCTAGAAGACATCTATGATGCGTTCCAAAAAAATCTCAAATGTCTTCCAAGACATCTTCTTAGCCATAAAGGATGTCTTCTCGAGGCATGTAGAAAGTCATATACAATGTCTACTCAAACATCATTTAAGACATATAAGATGTATTGTATGACATCAAAGATGTATTCCGTGATGTCCGAAATCGACTTGATCGAAGATAAAACCCTCAAGAAATGTTGACGTGGCACGCCACGTAATTTCTCCGGGTTCCACGTCGGATTCTACGGCTATCTATCACATTTGAAAGACCACTTCAAGACATCTCAAACACCTTGACGACATCTTATAAGACATAAAACATGTATTCTAAGATATCTTGTAAGACATCAGATACGTCTTGGAAGCCCACCAGACGACATCTCTAAGTTGTCTTGAAGACATTTAAGTCGTCTTAAGTCATGTCTAATACTATCATGAGAGGAGCATTTAAACCCCCGAATATCTGACGTGGCATGCCACGTCATTTTCCCGGCCCACGTCAACTTTTCCCGCGCGCCGCGTCGGATTTTCCCGCACGCCACGTCGGATTTTCCCGCGTGCCACTTTGGATTTTCAAAGGGTCCACGTAGGATTCTGGCACCGCCATGTCATCTTTCGTGGGACCATGTAAAATTCCACATCATGATGAATTTCATCCCCACGTGGCACTGCCCGTTGAATTCAAGCTGATGTGTCATCTACGTAGCACCTACGTGGCACACTTTTTACCATTCCAAAATTACCTTAAGACATCTTCGATCTTAAGACATTTTCGTGTCTTTTTAGACGTCTACTTAGACATTTGAGTTGTCTAGGATGTCTTATCGTCTATAAGACATCCGCATTGATGTCTACGATGTCTTTTTAGACATCATTCACAACATTAAAAACGCAGGTTTCTTATAGTGTAAAATCACTAGAGATTGTTCAGATTGTTTTTAAATACTTTGGAGATTGTCCTTATAGAATTGGTAAACTTTTAAACTTGGGTCACATTGGAGCTTGAGTAGTGGTTTGGTTATGAACCTGTTTCAAAAAATAAAAATAAAAAAAAGTCTAAATTTAAAGTGCTTGTTTGAAACTTGAAACCTAAAATTTCTAGTCGAAGGTTTTATAATTGAAATTTAGCTTTGCAAATTCCACAACATACACTTGGCAATATAGGGAGCACCTAGTAAAATCTTAAACGAAAATATTAACCCTAAACGTCCCTAGTGTCGAAAAACGACATTTTGGATGAAGGGCAGAAACTTTGAAGAGCCATAACTTCTTCATCCGGACTCCGTTTTTGACGAAATCACTTGGGTTGGGTTCTAAATTAAGTCTAGTTTGTGTGGTACAAAGTGCAGACCCATAAAATAAAGTATGAATTAATGGCATGCATTATAGTGACAGCAGCTTTTGGTTTTGAGATTTCAAACATTGGGCATGTTTCACCATTGCAAGCCAATTATGCAAAACCAAAAATAGTTTTTCATGAATTTTTTTTACATAAGTATGATCTTTAGATGTATTCTAACAACTTTCTAGTTGCAAGTTTTTTGATCCAAATAACTTTGCTAGTGGATTTGCAATGATGTTTCTACAATGAAAAAAGTGAAAAAATGGATGATTTTTGAGGAGCTAGATCTCCTTCATCCACCGTTAGATTTCGACTTTATTCTTTGGGATAGATTCCAATCATAGTCTATTTTAAGTGGTAGAAACCTTAACCTAATAGAAGATGTATTGAAGATAGGGCATGGATTTGAGTGCAAAGGGTCTAGTTTTGGACTATTTTTCCTTTGTAAATTTTGAGGCAGTTTTCACCATTGGAAGGCTACTATTTGAGCCAAGATATTTTTTTGATGAATTTTTTTGGTACAAAAGTGTTTTTGAGATGAAGATGAACAACTTTCTAGTTGGTGATTTTTTGATTGCAAATTTCATGTTGGTAGTATTTTCACCTCAAAGTGGAAATGATGGTATTTTGTAGCCTGTTTTGCGCACTAATACGTTACGATCTCCCAATCTATGAGGTCCCATGAGTCAAGTTTTGGCCCACATGATCTACTACAAGTCTATTACAAGTTTGTACTGTTAAGATCTGAATAGCTTATCTTTATTTTCATCTATATCACTTTTTTTGAAAATGAGTTTTTGGCTAAAAATACCCCAAGGACGTTTAGGGGTTAATTTTAACCTCTTCATATGGGCTGCCCAAAATCCCAAAAACCCATTTTGGCTTTTAAGGATCTTTGGGGTAAACAAGAGATTTCAAATTCAATTGGTTGAAAGTAAGACTCTTGAAGTCTGATTGGTTGAACATAAAATTCTTGACCGACCGATGGCCTATTTCAACATTGTGTAAGCCGATGGTAGAGTCAAAAGGAAAGAGAAATGGTAGTGAGGCCGATGGGTAGAGTCAAAAGGAAGGAGAGATGGTATTGAGGCCTCCAAAAGTAGGACTTTTAGGGGGGGCTTGACGGAGATAGAATATTGTAGTAGAGACATGCATGATTATACAAAGATTTATTACGAGTGAAGACATGAGTGGTAGAGATATTGATGATATACAAAGGCATGATACCACACGTTATCATGAAAAAATTCAAACCAATCGAGTATTGATGTAAGCCCCATAAGTTTTGATAGTATTGAGCAAAAAAACAATCAATATTATGATTCATAAACCTCTGAAGTCTTTTGTAACTATGGCCTCGTAGCAAACTTCATCCGTTTAAAGGGTGCCCTGGCAGATTGGAAACATTCATAGTCAACCGACAACACAATCGGTATTAAACAACACGCTGCATGCTTCACTCTGCTGCATGTAATGAGAATTACCAAAGATCAGCCAGATTCACTTTTTTATTCTTCCGAAGAAAACTATTAGGATATAATATCATGTAGCTCCAGAGGAGGTTATTCCCAAATCCCAGATACTTACTTTTGTGAACACAGCTAACGTCGGCATCTGAGACTTCAGAGGCACCACGACCATTCCAATGATGGAGCATAAGAACCATAAGAAATGTTACGAACAAGTAATACAAGAATAATATGCTCAAGCACCATCTGTGGCACGATCATACGTTCAGAGTCCTGCCATTCAAAACGATATCACAGATATAAAAAGCCCACCAAACTCCATGCTGTAATAGTTACAAACAAAGCGTGTGTTTAACTGTATATGGATGTTCTGTAACAAACATATTAGCGTGCAATTGCATAGATTATTAGAGAGAATAGCATACGTACAAGAACAGCATTAATGTACGCAGTGACGGTAAGTGATGAAGATCACTGGAATAAAGAGAGTTGCCCCTATTCCTTCGTACCATCCCGAGTCGAGTAAGGTACCTGTAAAAGGCTAGCGTTTACCAAGCTACGTTACTTTGAAATGGTAAGCAGAGACCAGTACTTGATAAAATGCGTTTGAGCCTCAGAACAATGAGTGCCCTTATAGTACAGCAGATTACTACAGGGTAGCTGACCCTTACAAAGCCCTAGTGCATTGGACAAATCGTAGAGCTTATTGCAGTCTAGAGATGAGGTAAGAAGGATGTTTAGAACAATACCATGTGTTGTGCATTCAACTACACATACTGCGAGATGATGTTCTCATGCATCCAATCCCTACGTGAAACACCAGAATGTAGCAGTGTCAGAGAGTTGCAATGGTCGCAGATGGACATGAAAGTTACACTAACTCGAAGCGGCCACTGAATTTCTTACTAAAAGGGTTTGATACAGTAGTACTACAAAGTGTCATTAGGACTTACCTCAGATCAAGCGCCAACACGTTTCAAAACATCAAGCGACGTGCAGTCCAGCGAGACACATCGTTGATAAAGAATGGACTAAAAGAATCCTCTGGAGAAACTCATGAGCATGTAGACATGTAAAAATATCCAATAAATTGCAAGGCCTAGCCTTGCTGAAGGTTGTCTCGTCAAGACTCTCCCTCCCGCAAACCTGTGACATCAGTGCCATGCTTAGTTGTGTAAAATCATCTCCATTGCGTTTCATGAAAATCAGAAAGACTAGTTCATAGTCAAGGAAAAAGACTAAAGATTTAAACGTACCACAATCCATCAAGTCTGTCAGCCAGGATCCTTGTTGCCTTCGGTACTAGTCTTGAGTTTGTCAAAGCGCTGAATCCATGCTCTGAAAGTAAGACATGTCGTCGTCAGTAAGCAGAAGAACACAATGCGGACAGTTCTAATCAAGACAAACCACACTTAAGACAGCATAGCAATTACCAATAATGGTGCCAACAATTTTCAACGATCTAACAACACCACAATATAAGCTAAAGAAGTTATGCAGACAAACGTCACTTTACGTGTCTGCCCATGCGATTTCTTTTTGTAAAGTACAGTGCTGAGCGAGCACACACCTTTGCCATTTACGTCCGAAAGTAAACTAGCGCCCTCATCATCCATGTCAATAACAATATCTGCCTGCGAGTGTCTCCGTGGACCCCGAACGTGAGGAGTGGCAGTGTACGTGCTTCTTGTCCCCTGCAACCAAAAATGCGGCAAAAATATGTCAAGTTGAGGAAACACATCAAGTATAAGAACATACTTTAGCATATAAGGGTAACGACATCTGTGCAGCAAAGATGTTTTTGTCAACCAAGAGTCTCACGCTAGGGCATGCTTCTAATGCTCAAAACTTTAGTCCGAAGACAGAATATTATGTTGCACTGGAGAAAAGAGTATCTCCAGTTGGTAAAAAGTACAGCTGTCCAACTGAGTAAGTAAAGGAGTGTTGATGAACGAAGGTATCCATAACCAATTTTAAATTCAGTAACAGACATCCCAAATGTGGAAAACGAATGATTTCTTACCAATTCCTCAATGATAGCTGGTGCTGAAGTACTATCTTCAACAAGTACAGCTTTGGTGCTGATTTCACTTCGCAGTCTCTCTACTTCCATGGCTTTCGCTTGAACCCCTGCTTGTAATGTAGTCTTCTCAGTAGAGACGTCTTGAAGTTCCTTCTTCAACTTCTGTATTTGAGTTTCTTTCTTCTCACTAGTACTCTTGTGCGTTTGCAAGTCCGCAATAAGACTATCGAATTTCTGTTCCAAGGTGGTGATGACGGAAGCCAAATCCTGGTTTCCATTCACGCTTGGAACATCGAGTTCTCCTAAACTGCCATCGCCTTTATTCTGATCCATCCAGAGTACGTTATCCCCTTTGAGCAGTATGTCATCGATCCTTCTCCGGATGCCTTCCAATTGTGAGGTTTTTTCCTGCAGAACACTTTGCAATGACATCTGCACATCACGCAACTCCTGCACAGTGGCTGCGGACTTTTCGTTCGTTTTCGCAAGTTCCTCCTGAAGAAGTGCGATCTGCAAGCTCGACTGGGAACCAGCATCCATAGTTTGACTTTGCATATCGTGGATGTTGCTTTTGAGTCTATCAACTTCTTTGTGCAGCTCCGCAACCTCAGCATTTCGCTCTTGGAGGCTCTTGTGCAAGGATTCACACTCTTTGACAAGCTCTTGACTGTCCTGTACGAGTAAATTGAGCTTGTTGCGAGTAAAAGTCAATTTCGAAACGGCCTTTGAACGTGCGGCCTCGGAAGCATTAACAGCATTCTGCTGTTTCTCTAGAGCTTTCTCCAACTCCTTCACTTGATTCACAGCCACTTGCTGTCGCAATTCAGCCTCTTTCATGAGTCTAGTAAGACCATCGACCTCACTCTCGTACTGCGATCGATCGACTAAAGCCCTGCTCTCAGCATCTTCCACTTTCTTAACATAGAGAGAGATTGCTTCTTCTGCTCTCGAGGTCTTAAGGGTTTCAGCTTGAAGGCTTTCCTCAGTTTCCTTTAGCAACGCCTCGACAGTCTCCAGGGAGTTTCTGCTGATATCCAACTCTTCTTCGAGGTATTTTGTGGTATTACGAGTCTCTTGTAACAGCGACACCAACCACTTCACCTTCTCTATGGGGTCCCTGGATGCCACATCGTTTGAGATCTGAAAGCCAGATAGAGCAGTTTCCAATGATTGACGCTCTGTTTGCAACCGTTGCTGAGAGGTAGTAGCTATCTTGTGAAGAGATGAAACTTCAGCTTGCAATTCCTGAACTCGAGAGCTCATGGCTTCTGCCTGAGTTCGAGTCTTGAGAAGCTCTGAATCCTTGACTTGCATTTCCTTCGCGTGGAGTGAAACCATGCTTTCAATCTTCGCTGTCTTCTCCGCCACTGACTGTTTTAAAGTATCCCGTAGCTTCTCCAGCCCTTTGCCCTTATTGATTGCTGCATACAGTTTCTCTCTCAGAGCAACAAGCTTCTGTCCATGTTGACTTACTTCCGACTGTAAACTGCTCTTCTCATTTGCAGCCTCTGCCAATTGGGTTTGAAGTTGACTCCTCTCAGCTCGTACTTCCAAAACCTCGGAACTCAGTCTCTCTCGCTCTTCCGTCAAAGACTAGAGACACAAACCACACGAAGTTGTAACAACTGAGATAGTAATACAAGCACTGTCAGATTCAGAATCACTCAATAACTGAAATAAGCGAAGGCGACTCCATCCATAAATATTGTCAGAGGAATCAGGATACAAACAGTTGAGCACCCTTTACTAGAACGTACCTGGAGCTTCGAGTCCTGTCGAGCGTATTTAAGAGACAGCTCCTCTAGCTCCTCAAAGAGCTCCGACAACTCTCTATCCTTGACGGCAAGAGTATCTTTAAGGTCGGACAGTGCTCTGTGGGCTTCCGATAACTCATATTCAAGGTTGGAAACCTCTGTGGATGAGTCTCTGAGCACCTGGATTTCAGCCTTCAGAGCACCTACCTCAACCTTAAAAGTCTCACTCACCTCTCTTAGCTTGTCCTGTAGAGATTTATTGTCATCCTTTTGACTTAAGAGCTCCTCGTAAAGATTTGCATACTTAAGTTTGGCCTCTTCAGCTTGAAGAGAAAATGCAGAGGCGGAGATCCTCGAAATATTTAAATCTTCGCTAACCTTTCGAATGATCTGGACAAGCCAAGAAAACTTTTCCGTTGGAGATGAAGTAGAAGAGGGTTTTTCTTGCGAGTGAAAGTCTTTTGTAATTTCTTCAATTTCCATCCAGGCGTTCTGTGGATGACTCATGGCCCTCACAGACTCAACCTCCGACTCCAGTGCAAGCTTGGCTTTTTCTAGCTCCTGAAGTTTACCCTTCAGCATCTGGAGCTCAAGATCTTTCGAATTCAGCTCCTCAGCAACTGTCACTTTCTCGTTCTGCTGATTAGAGAGCTCGATAGACAAAAGATCAATCTTCTCTTGAAAATACTCTTGTACTTGAAGGCTCCTCTCGTCTGCGGTCTTTGCCATTGTCTCTATTTCTTGAGAAGCTTGCTCCAACTTTCTGTGTTCTTCTTGAAGAGCATCAACGAGCCATGTGGCCCAATCAAACAAAGACGATGGAGGAGGCGAGGGCCCATATAACCAACTGACACCTTGGGCCGCATTCCTGGAGTCCAGAAACTCTTGTTGAAATCTTGCAAGGGCTTCCTTATTTGTATCTGATTCCAGAGTTGAAGCAGCCATAGCCTTCTCGTTGGCAGTTTGCAACTCCACCTCCCTGATATGTGCTTGCTCGACAATAGTCTTTACTAACGAGTTGACTTCCATGACCACTTCGGATAGTGAGCGTGTCACACCCTCAACATGTGGACGGCGTTCATTTGGAACGCTCTTGAAAGACTCAACTGCTCCATACAATACCTCCTTCAACCCTTCTATCTCCTTCTCAGCCACATTGAAGCTTAAGTTTACCGATTTAAGATCTTCCTTACATTTGTTCAGCTCATCGTTGAGTCTTTCAATTTGCTTCATTTTGGCTTCAATCCTTTCCTCATTCTCAGAAATGATGCCACTGGCTCTGTCCAACTTGGTTTTTGCATCTCTCAGCTCAACGTTTCTTGCCTGAAGGATTTCCTGTAGGTCTTGTAAATTTTCAACTGCCACAGCCTTCTCTTCTTCTAAGTTCTCAATCACAGTTCTAAGCTCATTGGATTGTGTTCGGAGCTTATTTGATTCATGCACAACTGATGCATACTTCTTCAGATGGAAGTTAACAGCTTCACCCAGATCCGACTTACTGAAACTCGAAAGAGTTGGGTCCACTTCCGAATCCTGCACGAAGCAAGTGCTATGTTCAACCAAACAGTTTAACAAAGGATGATCTCGATGAAACAGATAATGCGTAGAATACAACATCACACGACGACGAGACATAGTCGACATCCTAATTTTCGACGTAAGAACGGTTGACCAAAATCAATAGCATTACAAGCTCAGGATGGCAAGATAAGAGAGCTCACTATTCTAAACAAAAATGCAACAGCACATCAAATAAAACAAAGTAGTCCACGAACCACGAATTCAAGGTTTGAGTCAACACAATGTACCTGTCCTGAGGAGTGTAGCAGCTTGATTGCCATACTGACAACGTGCTGAGTTTTAATGTGGTGTTCAGCCTCAGCTTCCATTGCAAGGATCATCTCTTGCAGATTCTCAATCTCGGACCTATGTGCTGCTATACTTGATGCATCTTCATCAATAAGTTTCTCAAGCTGCTCGCATTTCAGTGAAACATCCTGCAACTTCTGCGAAACAACTTCCTTCTCATCTGACACACTTGTAAGATCCATAATAAGACTCTCAGCTTTGCTTTCATAGTAGTTGAGACGCATTTGTAGGTCCTTCAGAGTTGCTGCCAACCACTCGAGCTTGCCTACTCTTGTTTCCGATGTATGATCTGTGTGAGGAATGATCTTATCGACTGCAATCTCCATATCTGTCAACGCACTCCTTGTTACCGTCAGGGATTCTCTTAGTGTATCAGAAGTGATACGCGCTTCAATCAATTGTGCTTTCAAGGCATCTGCTTCATCAGCTCTGACTTTCAGAGCTGATACTCTTGCTTCTGCTTCTTGCAAAGCAATATCCTTTGACTGAATCATCTGCACAATTCACGATATACAGAGACGTTATCCTCATAGTAGTCGAATAGAACCAGAGATACCTCTACAGGGCTAGATAGTAACTGCGGAAATCTGCTTCAAGTCGAAAGCCGAATGTAGACTGTGCCTACCTCTTTGTGTTCAGATGCAACCCTTTCAAGCTCTGCAGTTTTCTCAGCCAGGGATGCTTTCACAGCATCACGTTGAACAACAATTGACTTCCCTTTATTGATTGCTAACGTGAGTCTCTCTTTGGTGCTGGTATACCTCTTCTCACTTTGCACAAGCTCTGACTGTGCAACAGCCTTCTCGTCTTTTAAAGTAGCAAGCTCGTCGGTCATTCGTTGCACCAGCTCTTGCAAGCCTCGGATCTCTTCCTCCTTTCCTAAGCTTACCTTGCTTTCCAACTTCATCATGTCTGCGTCTGCGTGTTGCAACCTCCTAGAATACTCCTCAAGGATCAGATTCACAATTGTCCAGGAGTAATCGAAAAGGTTGTCCTCAAAATCAACAGGCGACAACTCAATGACTGGGAGAACATCGCGTGCTGCACTTTCCAGTTTTTCATCGAAACGAACGTGAAGATCCCGAACTTTGTCTAACTCGCTTTGGATGCTCTGCAACTTAGAGTTCAGCATCTCCACGTCCTTCTCGTGCTCAGACCTCGCTTCAGCCTCCCTGGCTTCCCTCTCCTCCAGATCTCTTTGGAGATCATCCACAGCGTCTTCAAGCATCTGAATTTTTTCCTGTCTGCGTACTTTGGCTTTCGCCTCAAGCTCCAACTCTTGCGCGACACGCTCCTGCTCTTCCTGAAGCTGCATTCGTTCCTCCTCGAGAACCTTGACCTGCACTGAAACCTCGTTCCTTTCCTCTTTTGCTGCAGCAAGCTCTTCAGTGATCCGTTGCACCAGCTCCTGTAGCACTCGGATCTCTTCCTCCTTCCCGGAATATACCTTGCTCTCCAAATCCATGAGGTCTGCATGTGCATGTTGCAACCGCCTAGAATACTCCTCAAGGATCAAACTCACAATTGCCCAAGAGTAATCAAAAAGGCTGTCCTCAAAATCAACAGGCTTCACCTCAATGATTGGAAGAACATCGTTTGCTGCACTTTCCAATTTTTCATCAAAACGGATGTGCAGATCTCTGACTTTATCTAACTCATTTTGGATGCTCTGCACTCTGGAGTTAAGCAACGCAACGTCCTTTTCGTATACAGACCTCGCTTCAGCCTCTTTGGCTTCCCTCTCCTCTGACCCACTTTGTAGATCATCCAATGTAGATTCGAGCTTCTGAACTTTTTCCTGCATGTCTGCTTGGGCTTTCGCTTCAACCTCCAACGAAGCTTGATACTCATAGGATATACGCTTCTGCTCTTCCTGAAGCAGCGCTAATTCGTTCTCGAGAGACTCAACTTTCCCTATAAGCACATCTTTCTCCAGCTGGAACACCTCTCTGTCAGCCTCAACGTTCACAACACCTGCTTGATGCTGCAGTCGTTCCTCTGCTATTATCGCATTCAGTTCAGATTTTTCCTGTGAGAAAGTCATGTGCATATCTTCAAGTTTCCTTGAGTTGCCTTCAAAAATCAGTGTTACCACAAACCAACAGAAGTCAAGCGTGCTCTCAACAGCATCCGATGGTTTCAAGTCGCGATCCGGATATTCTCGATTCACCACCTCGAGCAGCTTCCTCTCAAAATCAGTACATTCATTCTTGATTGACTTGAGCTGATTATCTGCTTCCGCCAAGCTGGAAGTCAAAGCCTTAAGCTGTCCTTCATACACTGCTCTCGCTTCTGTCTCATTGGTCAACTTCACCTCGAACTCAGACTTCAAGACTTCCTTCTCCGAAATAAGAGCACTTTTCTCTACTTGTAACTCGTTGTTGCATTCTGTCATGATCTGCAGGTCAGCCCTGGTCGAATCTCGCTCTTCCTCCAAAATGTGAGCTTTCGCGACCAACTCAGCTTGGCCATCCAACATGGAACGTAGAGATTCTTCAGCTACTCTCAACTTCTCTGCAAGCTCAAGAATCTGTCCTTGCAAGGCACTCTTGTCTCCTTCGAGTACAGCAACCATTTTGACCCCCTCTCCATCTCCATTTCTCAAATTTTCGATGATTTGGTTCAGATGACTGCAGTCTGCAGTCACCGCTGCCAGTTTTTCCTGTAGCTCAGTAACAACTGCTTGAAGGTTTGTCCTCTCCTCACCAACATCACGGAGCTTGTTTGTCAGTAAGTCAAAGTCTGCACGCATGGTTGTCTCTGCCAGCATGGCAGTATCTCGATCTCGTTGCAAGTCATCTGTCGCCTTCTTCATAGCCTGTGCCTGCAATTGCAAGTAGTAGTTGATACGAGAAGACACGTAGTAGCAGAAGAGTTTAGGTTGATGTGTATTATGCCACGAGTATTAATAATGAGTAAAAGAGTACCCTATAAATGCTTCGCATGGCAGATGAGAACAAGATCTATCATAAATCCACGCCTCAACCCAAAGTGCAGCATGGAGCAGGAATAAAAGGAACACAAGCTACCAACACTATACTTCTCTATCAGATATAGAGAGGCACTTGAAGATATTCATGCCCAACAACAAGCCCTAAATCACTTGAAATCAATGTTAGTCAAATAACAACCTGTACTAATTGAACTACTGGCAGGAATAAATTATCTATGAACTTCTCGAAAGTGATATGGACCTACCTGTAAAGATACAGAGAGAAGCTACATCGTATGATCTCCAGTTAATAAACATGATGCACAGCTAGCATGAAGAGCAAACTAACACACAAGAGGTATTACCTGCATCAAAAACTGCGTGACAGGAGATGTAAGATCACGATGGTTCTGCAATTGTGCATCATCGCTTACTTTGCCCTCAAATACTTCGACCAACTTCTTGACGAGCTTCACATTTGCAGCATGGCTCCTGGGGCTTACACTTTCAAAATCTTCCACTGACATATTCTCCATATCCTTAGCAGAAGTAGCCGAATGCGGTTCATCAGAAGCATCATCCAGCTGAGCTGGTTTTTCTAACTGGGCTTTCAAGTTGCAGATTTCAGTCATAGACTCTTCTTTGAGTTTACTTATCTCCTCATCCTTTTGATTGACAGTTTCTCGCAGCTCTTGCACGTGTATTCCAAACTCAACCTTTTCCTTTTCCAGGGCTTCCACACTGCGAACAAGATTCTCTAGCTTGTTGCTCAGCAGGTTGTTCTCCTGAATGCTGTCATTCAATTTCGAAAGAGATGTTTCTAGCTCGATCTCAACTCGAGCTCTCACTTCCTCAGCTCCATGTAGCTCTTCTTCACGAGACTTGAGATCACCAGCGAGCTTCGTATTCAGTTCTGTCGATTCATAAAATCTCTTCAACGTTGCACTTAGTTCGAATGCAACGCTTTTGCTCTCCTCACTCATTAACTGCACGCTCTCATGGGACTCTTTCAGCTGGTTGGCTACAAATTCCTTCTCCGAGGTAATGACATCCAATTTCTCCTGATAGATTTCCAATTCCGACCGGAGGTGTTCCTTCTCTTCCTTGATAGTCACCAGCTCTTCTTGCAACAAACAAAGCTCCGACTCAAGTTGCACCTTCTCTGCCTGGATCGTTTCCAAGGCATGTTGAGAATTTGCAAGTTCGATGCTTACTCGATTCTTTTCTTCAGACAAGGCACTGGAGCGTTGGTCTAACTCAGAATTGTGGAATTCTAAGTCAGTTGCTTTCCGTTGCAGCATTTCAGCCGTTGCCTCCATTCCCAACTTCTCTGCAACCAGAGTATTCAATTTCTCACTCAGAAGCTGAAGCTCTGCTCTCAAATTTTGGCATCGCTCTTCCAGCTCTGAGCGCTCGCCACCAAGGAGTCGAACTTGCTGTTCAAGTGCCTCAACCGCACGAGCTGAAGTGACTTTCAACACCGCTTTCTCAGCATCAATTTTCCTAACTTGCTCATTGAGTTGTTCCAGATCACGCTTCGCTCCTGCAAGCAGCTCCTCCAGTTCAATCTTCTGTTCTTCCAAGACCCTGACATTCTCCTCTACAAGCTTCAGCTTTTGTCCCAAATACTCCTCAATTTGACTCCTTTCGATTTCGAGCTTTCCAAATTGAACCTTGAGCTGCTCAAACTTCCACCTAGACTCCTCTTCGTCCAACTGAATTTTAATCTTGTCTGCCAGAGTCTTCGTAAGCTCGTGCTTTACAGATGTAAGCTCTTCGACTCTCTCCAACCCCTCAGCGCGAGAAAGTTCCAGTTGACTCTGCGCTACCTTCAACTCATTCTTTGCAATCTCAACCTCGGTAATTAGCTTTTCCTTTTCCACCTGCGAGTCTCTAAACTTGGAACTAATATCCACTTTATCCACTTCCAAAGAATGGAGGTCAGACTCTAGATTCGCAACTACAAGCTGTAAACGTTTACATTCGTCCTCGGAATTCTGCACCTGTACATATAAAGCCTTGGACTCTGCCTCTTTCTCTTCGTATACACCCAATCGGTGGGTTAGATCTTCGAGGACGTCATGAAGCCTCCGCTGCTCGCCTTCCAGAGTCTTGATGCGATCCCTTGCAATGTTCCTCTCTTGCTCTGATACAGCTAATTCATCCGAAAGTTGCTTGCTTACAACTCTCAGCTCTTCCAAGGCATTAGCTGATTCACCACATCTAACTTCTACCTGCATCTTCTGCGATCGAACATCTTCAACCTGCACTTCTAGATTCTGCAATCGCAATCGTTCATGCTCTCTCTCTTCTTCTAATTCCCTCAAATCGCGACGAAGCTGAGCTTCGTGTTCAAGAGCTATCACAGCTTGCTCCTTAGCAGCACGTAGCTCCTCAGTCATATGGTTCTTTTCTTCGGATAAATGATTCAACTGTTTTTGCAGTAAAAAGACGTAAATCGTCAGTCATTGTCAGTACGACAATTGGAAGCAAAACAAAAACCTAAATAGAATATGATCATGGTCTTCACTCGTCGCGCCACACGAAACTTTGAAAGTCCTATGCACTTCTAAACTGAGAAACGCACCTGAATCGTCATGTTGACGGAATCTGTTCTTAACATCTCCAAATCCTTCTCATAAACAACTATACTGCTCATGAACTTGTCCCTTTCCTCAGCCAGCTTGCCCAATTGAGATTTGACATCCATACACTCTTGGGATAACTGCTCTTTTTCCTTATCAGCTCTGTCCAGAGTAGTGCGCAAGCTTTGCTCAGACTGTGCTTTAGCAGCTACCAATTCTTCCAGCTGAGCATCTCTTGCAGAAACCGCCTCATCTTTTTCCCTAACTTGAATCTTGAAGAGATTAATCTCATTTTCATGAGATACTACCAACTCTTCCAGCTGAGCATCTCTAGCAGACACCGCCTCATCTTTTTCCCTCACTTGAACCTTCAAAAAGTTAATCTCATTTTCATGAGATTCTCTCGCCCTATCAGATTCCACTAACATCTGCTCGACCTTCTGGACCATCATCGCCAGCTCAGATTTCATATCAGCTTTCTCCTTCTCCAACTTTTCATTCCCCTCCGGCACCAGCGCTCTATCCTCAGTACCATCATCATTCGAAAATGGTGAGTATTCGTTAGAGCCTGGGTCCACAGGTAGAACATCTTTCCGGCCTCCCTCCGCTTCAGGCCTTTGTTGAATAGGAACTAGACCGAGAGATTGCTCGTCCCACTCCTTTATTACCTGCATCAACTATCCTGTTATTCAAGAGGGACTAATAGGACACATAAAACATCGCAACCTACCACAGTAAGACGTTGCCCAAATATTATATACACCAATACAAGTTAACATCATTCAACCCACCTCAGATGCTTGAAACTTGTCAACGGCATCATTCGAGTTCCCGCTCAATTTTGTCGGAGTACTAACACATTCTTTTGATTCACTTCCGAAGTTATTGTCATCCACCCGAAAACTGGAGTAATTCCCCTGATCGAGTCCTCTTTCACTACGGCTTGCCCCGGGATCAAATGAACTCTCTTGCCACTCTTCGTTTCGATGAGAGTGTTCTGTTCCGTGATTTTCCCACAGTATTGTGTAAACTGCTTCCCGATCTTTGTCTTCCAGGTTGCCATTACTACTTCCAGGCTCACATGGCGACTCTACACTCTGTTCGGCGCTTTCCAAAGCCAGGCGACCACCGACTTTCACCCTCTGAATGGAAGACGTCACCGAGGAAGCAGGAGAAGTAACAAAATCGGCATCAACCACACGAGGTTCTTCTTCAGAGGCCTTTGCAGCCTCATGTTCGTGGTCCACCACCGACTCATTATTTCCATCATTTTCAGGGAGAGGTCTCTGTGCCTCCTCTTTCACAAGAGAATCACGCCTCGAGATCTCCTCAACTGCATTTTCTCCAGAAATCTGCTCGCTTTCAGTTAAAGCTTTTAAAGCAGTGGTACTGGCAGGTTTGGCCGAGCCCCCCTTCTGCTGCCGCTTCTGACGAAATTCTTCAAGCTGGAATTTATTCAAGAAGATAAATGCGCATAGATCCATGCATAAGCATCCCGTCAGTGATCAAACCAAGATTATCTCATGCCAAATAAAACTCGCACACCACGATATGAACTATGGTATCGAGATTGAACGCGGACGGAAAGAAACAACGGCTGTAACCAGGCTGAAAGCCCGCTTCAGACTACAAACAGTTATGTGAGCGCTCGCAGTGATGACCTCAAGTAATATCAAGGTAGAGCGTGTACCCGCTTTTTCCCAGCAGCTCGAAGATCAGTTTTACTCTTCCCCTTGTCCATTGCATCACCATTTATCTGGCATTCTGTACAACAGCGAGTTTGAGTACACAACAGCAAAGCTTCCATCACAAACTACAATCACCGACAATGTCACTTGGTGCATGAAAACCATAAAACGAAGTAAAGGAATATTAAATACCTAAGAATTTTTCTGATCCAATAGGGGCTTCCGGAGAGCAGGTCAGAAAGAATCACTCGTGATAAAGCCAGAGCATTAAAATCCTCTAAGCAATCAGCAATGCCTCGTATTATGCCGATTGCGAAATGATCTGGACATTCCAAAATGCGTTTTAAAAATCGCAGATTAGTACCAGTGCAAACGTCTAAGTACCCCTCACACCAAATTGCGAAACTTAACCGAACCCCGACACCTCAAACGACTTGTACTACGACTCAGACAATTAGGTGATTGAACCTCAACACCAAAACTCCTGTTGTAGGTTGTTGGCTGCCTACCGGTCAAAATTTGGACCTCCCAGCATCTACATATCAACACAGAAAAAGCGTGGAATGCTCTGTGATCCTCGAAAAAATCACCATATCGAAAGCAATGAATGCCCTGCTCTTCGAGTGTTATACAAATGCGTCTTCAGTAAAAAGTAAAACTATCACCTGCCATTTCCGAATTCCATTTCCAATTACGATATTCCAGTCGATAAGATTAAGAAGACGAGAGAATCCTCTGCAGACAAATCCTGAAACAAGAATTATGATATTGCTGCATTATCCTGGAGAAGCTTACCAGGATCAGGAAATCGCGAGACTTGCAACCCTACCAGGGGCCTAATCACAAAACCCTAAAAAGCCCTGGCTGGCTGTGCAGAGAACAGTGTGAGTAGACATTATTGTGCACACAGCTGATGAGCTTTTGACTGACCACCAAATGGCAGTCGCTGAGATGATGCTCTCTCTCCTTTGCTTCCTTCCTTCCTTCCCCTCGCTTAGCCCGGCGCGCGAAGTTTAGTTATTGCTCCAGCAAACGGGAACCTCGGTGTCCAAAAATAATTGCTCGGGCACCGCGACAACGAATATGCCGCGATTTTCCATAGGACGGGCGAGAGAACGTGACATCGTACCCCCTCTTCATCCACTTGTGCGTCCCACTACTCTCGTCCGTTTCTGCGTCCCACTCTCGTCCCTTCGCTGCGTCCGTTTCTCGTCCCTTCGCTGCGTCCAACTCTCGTCCAATTTCTGCGTCGACAAAAGGAAAGAGGTGATTGAAACGAAAAGGAAGGGTGCGATTGAAAAGAAGAGGAAGGGAGAGATTGAAAAGATAAGGAACGGGGCGATTGAAAAGAAAAGGAAGAGGGCAGTTGAAAAGAAAAGGAACGGGCATAGGCTCTCCGCTGTAGTAGTAGGCTGGAAGGAAGTCGTTGTACGTACTTCTGCTTGAGGTACCCCTTATTAGGGATACATGACTCCCAACAAACATGAGATGGATTCTTTGAAAGGAAAATATGATTTTTTACGTTGTATAAGAATAGGCCAAAACATAGATGATTATAAATATCTCGTAATTATGTTGTTGTAGACTAGTCAAATGATCTTAAAGTGTTGATCTGTAAAATATGAAAATCATGTGTTACCTTTACATAATCTCTCTTTACTATAATAGAATACATTTTTGTGAATTTTCATTTCCCCGAACCTGGAGTACCCCCAAAAGTCGAAAATAATCAAACAAGAATAATGAAAAGCTTGCAAAAAAAGTAGCAAGCCCTAGCTTCCCTGCTCACTTCTTCAAGCGCTCTCTCGGTCCTCACTTCGTATTCCACGTCGCATGTTGTTGCTCGCTCCCTTCGGAGTCATCAGCTTTTGCTGCAATGCCTTCCTTGAACCTGAACTATTATATGATAAACATCAAAAATAGTTAACATCAATTAACATAGGTCTCGGCAATGTCAATTTCTCTACTTGGCATTGATGAGAGAAGTCTTCGTCTGGCGAAGAGGTTCAAGGCAAGGGGAGGGTTTTCGCATTGAAATTCTTCGTATATAGAATACCACAGCCTCTGCTGCAACGGCTTGAGGCTCTTAAAGAAAGCATTCATAGATTTTGTAAGAAGTCGTGGGAAAGCCAGTCGCTCTCGCAGGTAAATTGTAAAGTCTTCTAGCTTTGGATATTTTTATACATGACTAGGTAGATTTTCCTCTTTCGATTTGAGCATATGTGAAAAAAGACTTATGAAAATTGTCCGTTAAATCACAACGTTTCGTCTTGGAAGAGAATGGAGGAGCTAGTATTCGAAGCTTCGAAAGATTCCCTAGCTGAAATGCATGCATAGATATATGTTGTTGTCTGAAATGTTACAGTTCATGCAGAGTAAAGTTAATTCGTAAAGATCTTTGTGCGAATGAGAACATCATAGCAGAGAAGAAGAATTCAACTTAGAATCAACATACTCATTTAGTTTGTTCATATCCTCCTTCATAATCATGCTTTGCACAAATAAACATTATTGTTCCAATTGTATCGTTTATGATTCTTAAACGTTGGGTTTTGGTTTTTGTCTGATATTAGGCAAAGCGTATCAGACTTTCTAATGTTGCTATGGCCGGCGGCTCAATGTCAATCAAACCAATCATTATCTTCACTCCGTAGTGATATGCAAGGAGCTTTGTAGCAAAATTGCAAGGGTGATGAAGGCATTCTATGCATTTGTTTTAGAGCCTTTTAAGAGAGAGGGATAGACAAAGTAATTCAAAATCAATAATATCAACAAAGTAGAAAATAAGCAGTAGAAAATGAATAAATTGTGTCGATGTTCTTTACCATAGGTATAGGTTTTTAGGCTAGATAGTTATGTCGTTGTTTTAAGTACAAATTGTGATGCTGTGAGAAGCAACGAAAGTTTTGAACATTTTAGAAATAATACATCTACACCTCTATACTTCTTTAGTGTTGAGGTTTGTCAAACATTTGAATCATCATGGAATTAGAAAATGATTTTGAAGGCATTCATGTGTACTTCTGGATTGTTGCAGTAAGTACAACTATCCACCAAGCTAAAGTAAATAGGTTTGTGTTAGTGTTCTTGCCAATAATGTATTAGTACTCAAAAAACATCACATAATCTCAACATTTTCACTATGAAGAGAAAGTACTGCTAGTAGACTCATTGCAATGCAAAACCACCAACTAATAATATTTTCACCTCCATCTCAAAAACACCTTTCAACAAAAAACCTTCATGAGAAAAATTTCTTTGTGCAAATAATGACCTTGCAATGGTGAAATTGCACAAAAATTTACAAAGGAAAAGTAGTCCAAAACTCAACCCTTTGCACTAAAATCTATGCCTTATCTTCAATATATCTTTGATTTTGTAAAGCTTTCTACCTCTAAAACTAAAATTCATCGCAAGAAACAAAGTCAAAATCCAACGATGGATGAAGGAGATATAGCACCTCATCCATTTACTCACTTTCTTTCATGATAAACATCATAAAAAATTCATTACCAAGAATAGTTGAATCGAAAATCTTTTCACTAGGAAGTTGTCAACACTCATCTTGAGATCATGAATATTTTTGAAAAAAACCTGACAAAAATCTATTTGATTTCCCATAATTGCCTTCCAATGGCAAAACATGTTTGCAAACCCAAAACAAAGAGCTGCATTCAGTACATTACATGCCATTTATTCATGCTTCATATAATGGGACTGCAAGTTTTACCACACAAATTAGACTTGAAGCCAAGTGGTATTGTTCTCAGCCTAAGGGTTCGCAGCAGCTACCAAGAGGATGAAGATGAGGATGAGCGTTGGATGGGGAGGGGTAAAGGAGCCCCCTAATCTTTTAGTGTATTGGTTTAAATTGCCAAGGAGTAGGCTCCTAGAGTAATTTGGGGCCGCAGGGCCCATTTCTGAATTCAAAATCATCAAAAATGGCCTTGGGAGGGTTCAAATTAAAATTCCAGGGATGGGAGGGAGGATGGGGTGGCACTTTCTCATCCTCTTGGTAGCTGCTGCGAACCCTCACCCTTGTTCTCACTGGTACTGTTCTGAAAAGTTCACCTGCATCTGCACCTGCATCTGTCATGAATACTCGGTGAAAACTGAACCATCGAAATTCGAAAATGACGGAGTGAAAATGAACGGCAGGGAATTTGAGAGAGAGACGATTACTGCAGTACAGTTGAGGGAATCTGGGGAGGACGAGGATGCCAGAGGTGGATACATTCCGAGCCAAAAGTGCAGTGCGGCATTGGCGGACGAGGTAGATGCGTTTCAATTCAACAGACTGTCAGTTGGAGTACATCGAGACGCTTTCATTTTGGCGAACAGCATCTCACGTGCCATCTCACGCTTTTCCACCACCCGCACAATCTTCGGCGATCCGCCAACTTTCGGCCGGCTTTTTGTCTGTCGTATACTGTACTGTAGTGCTCAATCTCCCCATGCATGCATTCACTTCTTTTTTCTTGCAGTGCTTGTGATCTAATTGCAGTCAGGGAGGGGCTTCGATCAAGTCTTGTAACTGACGAGGTACCTTTCAATTCCTGTAGTACCCTGTAGCTTGAGTGTTCCTTTCAATTAGCTAGTTTGCGCTTCCATGCTTGTGCTTTCTTTCACTCAATTGCTGCAGGCGTCGGTCGAATCCATGCCTTCTCCGCAATTGAAGCTAGAAGTGGACTGATTTTTTGCACGATCTTGAGGCGGTCATGGTTTTGCTAGTTTACTAAGATTCTGTTTGATAAAAATTTGGAGTACCTTTGTGCTGAGTGCAGGAGATTTGGGAAACCCTAATTTTGGCGCTGAATCAAGGACTTTCTACAGGTAAGGATTTCTTGCATGCCCCAGAGATGGTTGTTATGGCAAGTCGGTGTGCTTTTGCTAGTCTTTTCGCTTTTCGAGGTTGGAATAAACTGCTTATGCTCATGCTCCTACCACCTGATTGGCTTGCATTTCGTAAGAATGCAAGGGAATCGGAGTATGACCAGTATCTCGTGCTGCTGCAGAGAATCCTTGCACTGATTATCACGTCTATAATCTACTGATACTTAATTTTGTTCACAGGGATATCCAGATGTACGAGGCGTAGAAATTCCTTGAAACTATTTCCTGTGAAATTGGAGGATGGACGAAACCACGTACTGGGCGAGGGTACAGCGGATATTCAACATGATGGACATAAGGACAGCCTTCGTAACAGACGCCCAAGTGGACGAAGCCTTGCAGCTGCTGAAATCTCCCGATTCCTCCATCAGCTCGGAGCAGCTGGAAACGGCACGCAAGATCAAGGACGCGGTGGTGCATCCCGACACGGGGGAGAAGATCTTTCTGCCGCTTCGGCTCTCCTTCATCATCCCCTGCAACCTCGTGTGCGACACGCTCATGCTGTCGGCCAGGGGGCTCAAGCAGAACGTGGCTGCCCAGTGGCTCAACCAGACTTATAATTGTCTGCATTATTATGCTAATCGGAATGCCTCGAATGGGGAAAGCGTAAGGAAGATTGTCGAGGCTTATGTGGGTGCTACTGCTAGCTCTGTTGGCGCTGCCGTGGGGCTCCATTCTCTTCTTGATAAAGTCCCTCCTGGCCGACCCTGGTACGTGCTCTTCCACCTTATTGTTGCATTAACAACATAACAAGATCATCATTCTGACCCTCCATTCCATGTGATCGACCGCATCCTTCGTCTGAACGGATTGAGGTGAAATGCAGTGGTCATACCTTATTTCAATGGAGATTCATGTCTTACATTGCACAGGTCCAAGCAGTAATCTCATTCCTTTAATGGTGTTAAAATCACTTCGTTCTGTCTTTCTTTGCTCAAAATCTACTTTTATGTAGTTCACGTAAAGGAATGCAGAAGTGTAAGCTCTTATGTGGCCCGCTAGGAGCATCTGCGATCATAAGGTGTCATAACTGTAATTGACTAATTGGAGCTTGTTATGTCATCCTCAGTTGCACATGAAGTTCGTTCATATCTTGATCTGGTTGCTTCGAATGGACAGTCGCTAGAGCTGGCCTCATGTCTTAAGTTGCACAGGTTCAAGCATTAAGCCTGAGATAGCAATACTCTCACACCTCTGTCGGTGTCAAACTTACTCCGTCTTACCTTCTTTTGCTCGACAGTTACTTTTATGTAGTCGAAGTAGAAAATTGCAAGTGTGGCACGCTAGAAACATTTGAGAACATACTTGTAAGAGATTGCTTACAGCTTGTTCTGTCATCCCCAGTTCCACATGAAGTTCGTCATATCATGATCTTGTAGCTGTGACTTGCGCAATTTAATGTGGCCAATTTAGAGTTAGTTTACTACGTCCCGCTTGTGCAAGATCAGTGGAACTCGTTGCTGATGGTGCAGTGTGAATGCAGGGCTGGTGTAGCACGCAGGCTTGTGCCCTTTTGTGCAGTCGCAGCAGCAGACGTGTTAAACCTTGGCATCACACGGCGAGACGAATACTTGGAAGGAATCAGAGTATACGACGACAACAATGAGCTAGTTGGACAGAGCAGACTCGCAGGGTTGCGTGCTGTGAGTGCATGCACTGCAGGACGCATCTTTGCAGCTGCTCCCATATTGGTCGTTCCATCTCTCGTCATGCACAGGTACTCGTTCCATCCCACTTCATCTTCATGTCAAGAATGAGGGTTCTTTTTGCTTCACTTTCCACGCAAGAAGTATGCTACATTTAACTACTTCTGGACTCTGAGGAGTTTAGAAGTAACACGTCGGGACTTCCTCTATGGTTTTGTGAGCTAAATAAGAGAATCCATGGGGGATCACTGAAGAATGTACAAATCTTCAAATCCCCCCATGCTGGTTTTCAATCAGCATAGTAACCAAAAACCAAAATCTGTTCTAGTCGAATATGGCATCTAAGCGATATTTCACGTTTGGCAGATTGGAACGAACGGCTTTTTATACCCGACACCCTGCCTTGCGGCTACCAACACTCATTTGTTTAGTGGGAGCATCCATTCAAGTCAGTGTGCCTCTTTGCTTCGGCATTTTCAAACAACAGGCTTCCGTAAGCGTTGCAAAACTGGAGGATTCGTTCCATAACCGGGTGAATCGGTTAGGGCAACCTGTAACCCAAGTCTTCTACAACAAGGGCGTGTGATCAATTTCTTGTACAAAGGCAGGCATTCTCTCAGGACTGTGAATATCTCCAACCCATATATATTAGGGTTCTCTGAAGGTATTGGTGGTAGGTAATCCTTTCGGTAGGATCTGTTGTCGGTAGATTTGTACTAGTGGGGTATGTGCAGGTTGCAAGCTGAGCCATCCTCTTCTGTATTGGTGTACACTACATTATTTGCTCTGGCCATTCAGTCAACTTTTTGTCATGTAAGCCTGCTGTTGCTGACATGCTTGAACTTTCTGCTGGCGCCTCAAGTACAACAGATTGCATGACCTTGTGATTTGCTTATGTTTACCTGCACCGCCTGAATGTATCCCTTTGTGTGAAAAGGAACAAGTGATGAGAATTCTTAGCCGACAGATGTCAACCAACATGATGGATTGATGGGACCTCGTTGTTGTAAAGTCCTCTAAGTTCTAGAAGATATGGACTTCCTGCCAGGACCACACGAACAGGGAATTGTACTGACTATCATTTCGATGTAGCGTCGAAGATGTTGATGGCTAATCTGAATTTCATAATGTTTTTCAAACTGGTCTTTTAGATGTCTTTTCTATTATTGCACAGGGATAGCAAACTGCCAACCTGCTACATAAGCATGCACCGAACGATAAGTTTAGCAATATGGTGTCACAACATATTGAAGAGCTTTTTATGTTGACTGAAGGTATGATCGATCGGTGACCAGAAGTAAAAATGGATGGAGTGCCAGCGACTTTCATATTTGAAGAATATCTTTATGATTGTATTTCTGGTTACCCAACCCTGAAATGGCAGGAAATCTTAAGAATGTTGACTGCACTTTAAATAAAGTCACCCGCCTGACAAATTTGACTGTCACTTTTGGAGGGTGTTCTGATTCTAGGCATAAAGTAATATCCTCAAGGCCTTGGCTGTCCCCCTTCTTATTACACTAGATACTAATACTAATGAAGACATGAACATTGCAGACACGCATTCTACAGTCAGGTCCACTACTATTTCGAACTGTGTTTTTTTTAAGTTTTTTTTTTTTTTTTTTTTTTTTTTTTTTTTTTTTTTAAATTTTAATGCTTTGAAAAACTCATGTGAAAATCGTAAAGTGCTTTGAAAATTGTAAAGTGCGTTGAACTCACATTAGAGTGTACTACTACTCCATGGCAAAAAAAAGAGTATGCTTTGTAATATTACATGACAAGTTATAATTATTTTATACACCATCCACCACCCAGTACTCCCACTTTTGCTTGAATCACAATACTCATTTTTACTTGCATATTTGAAATGAAGTTCTAAAGTTTCTCTTCATATACTTGAGCCCATACTTGGGCCACTTTATACTTGGGGCCGGATTGAGGGCCGGCCCGAATTCTTCAAATTTCAACCAATAGGATGACTCGATTCTTTCAAATCGGGCCAAGGACTTTATACTAGGGCCCGACCGAAACTTCAACTTATCCAATGTGGCATCCTACGTGGCACTGTTTTGGTGCCAAGAAGTTCGAGCCCAAGTGATGCAATTGGGACAAGGTGTACCTGGTCACAAACTTCCCACCTTGGGCCCAAACCCTAGCCGTTCAATCTCGCCTGCTCTCCGGCCGGCCCCAGCTTGTGTATTAAGTGGGCCTAATGTATCCCATGGAGTAGGGTGCCCAATTATAGGTTAACCTTTAGTGGTCAGACCTTAAATTTGTCATTATTTTTGCAATATCATAAAAAAGGTATGCTAAAGTTCTATGATTTATCAGCATATGCTAAAGTTTCATCATATGTCGACTCATTGATTGTGGATATAAACACAATCTATATGAATTTTTAGTTTCTAAATAAGCTACTCAAGACCTCTTAGGAATATTTTCATTTTCGAGAAGCATGTGTCAAATCTAAGCCAAATTTAACGCACTCGTGCGGCTCATAGGCTGCCATCCGGTCGCGTACTCAATCCGGGTATTCTTCGATCGGGTCATCATGCTATTTATGAATGGAATGACTCATTCGATTGGCATGTTAAACGTGTTAATTGCTGTCATCAGTTTCTAATCGAGCGCTTTCACCCAGAAAAATCTAAGTTTCGGTCTTCTATCGCGCAAATTGGAAAAGTAGCATTCTAGGTTAACTAATTGTTATTCGAATGTCCTTGATTGATCGGCTGTATTCATCTATTGCTTCGTTTCGTTCCAGTACTTCTGCGGACAGGAATTAATTAGTTGTGGCAATTTATGGATCTGTTGATTGCAGTCTCCGAAAGCACATGTGTATCATACTTTATGTTTTCAGGTCGATTTCGCTCCCAACTGTGAACAAGTTGGTGAAATGCTGCCATTTTTTATTTGGACTCAAACTTTCGTTAGTGGCAGTTCATTTCTCTTTGACAAAGTTCAAGGATGTGAAGTATTATTGTTTTTGATTGCACTTGCTGTTAGAATATTCATCTTATCGCTTTTCATCCATTCACAGAATTAGGGTTAGGGCCTTACACCGCGGCTGCTCTCGTGCTGACTGCCGCAGCCCTCACAGACTACTTGTAACCGCGATCTCGTAGTGATCTCACTCTCGCAATATACTCAGCTTCTGGTTTCAACATGGTATTAGAGCGGTCACTGTAAACATTACAGACCAATTCCTCACACCTTTCTCATATACGCAGTTGTTAGTCAGAAATGGACGCATCACAAGAGTTGTCTGAATCCTCTAAACTAGAAGGACAGTCTAACTATGTTCTGTGGTCCTATAAGGTCAAAATGATCCTTATGCATGAGAATCTGTGGAGGTTTATTCTCATCTCCACAGTACAGGTGCCGAGTAGCAGTAGCTCCAGCACCACCTCAGGAACGACCACCACCAATGTCGCAAGTCCACCTGCATCAGCGTCCCAGACACCAAATGCACCAGCGACGATACAACCGGACGATGCTGAGCTCAAGATTCGCGCATGCCGAATTATCATATCTACGGTACAAGATCACATCATCCTACATATTCTTCACCTAACCGATCCCTCAAAGATCTGGCAGAAACTTAGGCAAATGTATGACGTACAGTCCCCTTCACGTCGTCTTGCATTGAAAGAGAAATTTTATTCTTTCAGAATGGCGGAAGGTAAAACATTAGACTCTCATCTTCAAGAGACTAACTCTATAATCACACAACTAGCCAGTCTAGGTGTGATTATTGAAGACGAAGACTTGGTAGATCAAATGCTGTCTAGTCTCCCAAAAACTTGGTCCACCTTCAGATCTATACAGAAAGGAAGAGAAATAATGCCTACCTTCTCCGAATTGCAAGGACTCATGCTGCAGGAGGAGAGCTCCTTGATTACCGAGAAGCAGCATGAAGAAGTTTTCTACCTGCAACGACGACAGTACAGCAACCGCGGAGGACGGCAGAGGGGAGGCGGTCGCTGGACAGACCGAACTAGACGAGGTCGCGACGGCAGATACAACTCCGGCGGAAACTTCCAGTCCAGTAACTCCAACTCCCAACTCAACAACAACCAGTTCTGCACTAGTCAGTTCTGCCGCGGCTGTGGCCAGCAGGGGCACTCCGAGGACAACTGCAGTATCACCAAGGTGGAGCGCCAAATCAGAGACTTACAAATACAACTTATAAGACTCAAGTCCAACCAAGCTAGCTCCTACTCCACGATCGATACAGTTGCTGATGAAGCGAATCATGATGACACACAAGCATCTCTTAACGCTTGCATGGCGGCATTCTCAAATGACGAACAACCGTGGTTCCTTGACTCTGGCGCCAGCTCTCACGTGACAGGCAATCCTAGTTTCTTCTCTTCGAACTGTACATCTTCTATCTCTTCTATTCGTAGAGCAACTGGACAGATACTTCCTATAGAGAAGAAGGGTAACATAAACTTTGATGAGGGCGAAGTTAAATTAATAAAGGACATTCTCTATGTGCCCGGAGTCCAGACTAATCTCCTATCTATTGGTACACTTGCTGACCTAGGCCATACAATTGTTTTAAATGCAAAAACATGTCTAATATTTGACCATAACGAACCACACAAGATTGTTCTAACTGCTAATCGTGATCCAAAAACAAAATTGTACAAACTATTAGCAAAGCCAATTCCTCCTACTTCTGACACTCTAATTACCACTCATAGCTCTCGCGTAACAACTGAAACCATAGATTTGTGGCACAAAAGACTAGCACACATAAATCAGCAAAGTTTGTATCACCTGACCAACAAGAATCTAGTAAACGGGATACCTAAAATACCATACCTAAAACGTCAATGTACTAGCTGCATTCTGGGAAAATCTCACCGTCTAACATTCCCAAAACTAAGGTCTACATTCACGACATCACCATTGCAGCTAATTCACACTGACCTTTGTGGCCCCTTGACAACATCAAGAACTAACAAAAATTACATCCTAACTTTCATAGATGACTATTCTAGAAAGACTTGGCTTCATTTTTTGACTAACAAATTTGAGGCACTAACATACTTTGAGAAATTCAAAAATCTCGTGGAAACTCCTATGCAGAAGATTCAGACACTTCGAACTGACAGGGGCGGTGAATATATGTCAACGGAGTTTTCCCAATTCTGCCAAAAACACGGCATACTACATCAACTAACCTCAGGTTACTCACCAGAGCAAAACGGTGTGGCAGAAAGGCACAATAGGTACCTTCTTAAAGGAGTGCGGAGTGTAGCATCTGAGACTAATCTTCCACGATTTCTCTTGGACGAAGTCGCTAACACCGTCAACTATGTCCAAAACCGTCTTCCTTGCAGAGCCTTGAACTTGCTCACACCAGAACAAGCTTACACAGGTCGGAAACCTGAAATCTCTCATCTTAGAATAATTGGTTGTCTTGCCTATTGTCATATACCCAAGGAAAAACGCACTAAACTCGATCCTAAAGCTCTCCCTACACTTCTAGTAGGATACGATGAAGTGTCAAAAGCTTATAGATGCTGGAACCCTGTCTCTAGAAAGATCATAATCAGCAGATACATAACATTTGATGAACAAACGTTTGTCATAGAATCACCAACCAATTCAGAAAAGTTCAACAAAATAGACCCTCTTACATCACTGGACTTAGTAGGCCCCATGAACTCACAATCACCTCCTAGACTACATCTGACCTCACAGCCAGATCATCCCAGTATACCCCTAGACATGAGTCATCCTCACCCTTCTAGTCCAAATAACTCTAATGCACTTGACATTCCAGAACCTAACAGTCCCCTCGAAGGTGACTCCAGCGCTCCTTCTCCAAACAACGCAAATCCGGAAGCTCCAGCTCTTCCACAACTGCAGCAGAATCCACTACGGAGGAGTGACAGAAATCGCGCACCGAACATGAAACTAGATGACTATTATGTTTACTTTAACTCTGACTCACCTGATTGCTGCCCAATTCCCATCTCTGCCATCACAGACTTAGAATCATTTGAAGATACCGACGTTCCATCACTCCAGCAAGCACTGCATAGTCTAGACTGGAGCAAAGCCATGGCAGACGAGATGAGAAGCATCTACAACAACAACACATGGGTTCTACAAGATCTACCCAAAGGAATCAGACCCATTACCTGTAAATGGGTGTTCCGCACCAAACCAGGCTCACACCTCAACCCATCAGTTAAAAAGGCTCGTCTCGTTGCTCGCGGTTTCGAACAAAGAGTTGGGCTCGATTACGGGGAAACCTTTGCTCCAGTAATAAAGTGGGTCACTATTCGCACCGCAGTCGCACTTGCAGCCACCAACAAATGGGAAATCCACCACATGGATGTCCGCACAGCCTTCCTTCATGGAGTCCTGAAGGAGGCAGTATACATGCGTCAACCACCGGGTTTTGAGATTCTAGGCCAAGAAAACAAGGTATGTAAACTAACTCGTTCACTCTACGGTCTAAAACAATCCCCAAGAGCATGGTATGAACGCATAGATAAATCTCTCACAGACATAGGACTCACACGAAGTGCCTCTGACCCAAATCTATATTTTATCCACAAAGACTCTAACATTTTATTAGTCATGCTCTATGTCGATGACCTCTTCATCACAGGAAGCTCTAACACTCTAATTAGCTTGATAAAACAATTCCTTCACAAGACCTTTGACATGACTGATTTAGGAATAATCACTAAATACCTTGGGGTCGTTTTTGAACACCTCCCAGAAGGCATTTTCTTACACCAAACGAAATACACTAAAACAATTTTAGAAGAATTCTCTCCACCAGGTCTTCTCCCTGCCAAAGTACTTTTACCAGCAAGTCAAATGCTTCAATCTGAAACAAGCACTCGTTCCATAGACTCAACTCATTACTCCCAGTTAGTGGGAAAGCTCATCTTTCTGACAATCACAAGACCTGACATTGCTTATGCAGTAAACCGTGTCGCTTCCTACATGTCCAACCCACAGCAAGCTCATCTAGATGCCACTAATCACATTCTACGATATCTATCATCGACATCTGATCACGGCATTCTCTACCAGGCAAACTCACCTCTAGCACTAACAGGATATACTGACTCTGACTGGGGTAGTTGTCCTGAAACTCGCCGCAGTATAGGTGCTTACCTCTTTGTGGCAGCAGGAGGGCCAATTAGTTGGCAAAGTAAGAAACAGCTCACTATCTCAAGAAGCTCCACTGAGTCAGAATATCGATCGCTTAGTGATGGAGCACAAGAGGCCGTCTGGCTTACCCGCCTCCTCAAGGAACTCAAGGTATTTCCTGACACACCCATCTCCATTCATAACACCAACACAGAAATTAGAGCTAATCTAGGAATTAGTTCTAACCTATCACCTGAAACACATATCTATTGTGATAACCAGAGTGCAATAAAACTTGCGAAGAACCCTATCTTTCACGCAAGAAGCAAACACATAGAAATACACCATCACTTCATTCGAGAAAGAGTTTCTGCTGGAGAAGTAGGACTGAAATTTATAAGCACTTTAGTGCAGCCGGCTGATCTGCTAACAAAACCTCTCGGGGGAATACGATTTGAGGCCCACAGGAACCGGCTCAACATTTACTATCTCTCCTTTCTTCGAGAGAAGCATACAGCAACTCAGCAATAGGCAGCTAACCCTTACGAACTTCCTGCTCTACACTAACCTTCCTTACAAAGATACCTAACTGCATCCTCTCTACGCGAGAAGGACTTATATTCAGCGCCCTTATAACCGTATACCTGAGCCTTACATTCTGCCCAATTACTATAAACTCCCCTAAGTCTCCCTCGTCTAACAACGTAGCTCTTACAGGAAACCACGCTCTTCTTGTCTCGTTCGAAAAATTCTTGTTTATCCTCTGCAGGGACAGGTCTCTGATGCGCGCTATCTCCCAGACGTTCTTCTCGCCACCACTGCTCGCACTTGCAACCTGCTCCACAACATACTCAGACTCCCTGAACGGAAATGGAACAAGCCACCAAGACAGCGCACGTCTACGAACCTGCATCGACATCGAGCGCAACCTCTCTTCCATCGCTTCCGCAAGAAACCCTAATATCTCGCATCGCGCACCAACTGCTAAGTAACTCGAAGACCTTCTTGACAATCACGCGCACAAGCGCCACTACGGAGCACACCGACAGCAGCAACAAATCTAAGCAGCCTCGGAGCACCATCATGAGCAACAAACAATTGAGCAACCCGACACCTCTGTCTCGGCTTGAGGGGGGATGTTAGAATATTCATCTTATCGCTTTTCATCCATTTACAGAATTAGGGTTAGGACCTTGCACCGCGGCTGCTCTCGTGCTGACTGCCGCAGCCCTCACAGACTACTTGTAACCGCGATCTCGTAGTGATCTCACTCTCGCAATATACTCAGCTTCTGGTTTCAACACTTGCCGCAATTTAGATACGTCTTTGTGGTAACTCTTGGTTAGAGAGTAGCAATATGCGATATATACTTAACTAACGGACCTAAGCCACAAGGACAAGCAACTGAATTAACAAACTCAACTCCACATTGTTTCTCTTAATACATTTCACTCATTCAAAGTAAGGTTGGCATCCATCTGTCAATGAGTGTTACGAACTTTCACCCTTTCGATCGAGACACACCCTTTGTACATAGTGCAGAAATTTTCTCGTTATTCTGCAGATAATGTCATAGAAAACCGTGAAATTCTTTTATTGGTAGCGGTAGATCATCAATGTACGTAATTTTATGAGGGATTATGTCGCGCACCTCTCCTTGAGGAGTGTCCGCAACACCAAGGGCCCAAGGGGGACACCGGAGTGACGCCCGGGCCTTGGGGTGCCAAGGTGAAGGGAACCTAAGTGGGCCTAGTGTGGGAGAGGACCCCGGGCGTTGGAGACGCCTCTCACCCACGGAGACTAGGAGCCACGACGGAATGGACATGAGATTATGGAAGCTCATGTTGCCACGATTCCGGGATGCTAAGGAGCACCTCAGTTGGAGGTGTGAGCTAAAAGTTATGGGAGTTGGAAGATTGTGGGACTAAAGGGAGTGCTGTCCAGGGACAGTGCTGGACTGGGAAGCTGGCCCGGGACTCCCGAATCTTCAGAGGGGCATAACTCCCTCAATACTTGTCGGAATGAGGCAAGTAAGGTGTCTATCGGCATCTGCTTGACGAGTAGATGTCGATAGAGTGGTCGCTCGTCGCGTTTGGATGCGGGACGAGGTAGATACGAGCCCTGGAAGGTTCGGGAAGTCTCCCGGGGCCTTCCAGCGGCTAAGGCATTGGGAGATTGGGTGGTCTTCCAAAACTAAGAGGTGTGAGGGTCCAGCCCTTCACCTAGGACCAGGGGCTGCCGAATCCCACAGAGTATACTATGGGGAGGGCTGGTCTCCTCCCCACTCCCATGGTGCCTTGGTGGTGACCAAGGTGGGAGTCCCGAGTGGTGTGGCTAGTGTTGGGGCCTCACCATGGGGACTCAAAGTGCAAAATGAGGCACGGTGGGTGGAGCTAGTGTTGGGGCTTCACCACGGTGGCTCATAAGGACAAGGTGAGTCCCGGTGGGGAGCTAGTGTTGGGGAGCTTCACCACGGGACTCATATAGGCAAAATGAGGACCATGAGTGCTACCGATGTGGGGTGGTGTCTCACCGCCGGCGTTGTGATTACTTGGTGGCCTTGGGGTCACCATGGTGGTCATGGGCGGTGGTGAGGAGACACCACCAAGTGCGGTTAGGCCGCGTGGTATGGGAGTGCCACCAAGTTGGGCCTTGGACATAAGTGGAAGTCCGCACCTAACCATTGGCTACCTACGAAGGGGTTGAGTCCCGGTTGCATGAGTAAGAGGGATTGATAACCAAGCGGTGAGCTTGGTGGTTGGTATGGAGAGCTAACTTTGTGCATGTGGGGGATGTGCAGAGTTAGCGCTCGTGACACTTGCTAGAGTTGGGAAAAAGTTGGTGTAAGCTAAGGTGAGCTAGCAAGGGTTGCGACACTTGGTATCGAGCGAGGCTTTTAGTACCCAAGTGCAAAGTTGTGAGGGAGCAATGGGCAAGAAGAAGACCACCGAGGGTGATGAGCTGGAGCTTCCAAGCGGCCACGCACGAGGGGGAACAAAGACCCCGATCCTACAAGTGAGGCTCATTCTCATGACTCCAATGAGCAAGCTGCCACTAGTGAGGGCAATGAGCAAATGGAATTGTCACTTCAAGAGGAGCCCTTGGGTGAAGAGGAGCGCTCTAGGTCGAGACGCCTAGAGTCTTCCCAAGGGGTGGAAAAACAAGATCCTCAATTGGCTTTCCAAATGAGAATGCTTGAGTTCATGGACTCCGTGAATCAAGAGCTCAGCGTGGGAAGGAAGAAAGGGATCGCCAAGAGAGGTTGATTGAACACCTCATGATGCAAGGGTCCCGACCTTCATCTTCCACCAAAAAGTTGGCTAAGGTAAACATGCCAAGCACCTTCTCGGGACTTGGTAAGGCAAGGAAGGTGAAGGAATTCCTTCTTGAGATGGATAACTACTATGATGTCCAAAAGCCGGATGAGGAGGACAAGCTTTCCATTGCGGTGACATTTCTCAAGGATCATGCTCTTCAATGGTGGACAAGCAAAAAGGAGCAAGAGCCGGAGTTGGTGGCAAACTTGACTTGGGGTGGCTTCAAAGACTTGTTGAGTGAACGCTTCACACCGAGTATCGGGAGTTGAGGGAAGGCATGAACTTGGTGCAAATGAGGCACACTGGGTCTCTCAAGGCCTATGTGCGTGACTTCAATGCCCAAATGAATGCCACACCCAAGATGGATGAGTTCTCTAAAAGTGCATCTTTTTGGGTGGGCTTCAAAAAAGTGGGTGGTGGATGCCTTGTTCAAGTTCCCAAAACTTCCCGAGGATGTGGCGGGCATCATCAAGATTGTTGAAAGGATTGAGGTGATGGACCCGAGAGGAAGTCAAGTGGCCCCTCTCAACAAAGCGGATCAAATAGGAATGCGGCTCGAGGCAAAGAGCGCAAGAAGTTTGGCTTTGGCAACAAACACAAGGGACAAGTGGATGGTGGAGCCTCTAACAAAAGGGAACACCAAGGGGGAAAGCCATCTAAAGGGGGAGACAAAGGTGATGACACCAAGGCCAAGAGGTGCGATGGTTGTGGCAAGATTGGCCACTTCATTGCGGAGTGCCCCGACAAGAAGGTGAGTACCATTGCAAGTCTTGCTTGTGTTGAAGACCGCATACTAGAAGGAGGTTTTGTGGCCAAGGCAAGTAGCCTCAAGCCAAGGCCGGGCCTCTTGTTTCTTGAGGCCCAAGTGAAGGACAAAGATGTCTCATGTTTGGTTGATACGGGGGCAACGCACTCCTTCATGAGTCCCAAACTAGCAAGGGAGTTGGGCTTGCCACTGCAAAAAGGCAAGTAAGCCCATCAATGTGCGTTTGCAAAGGGCGAACCGCACAAGACGGAGGAAGTGGCGTTGCAAGTGACCTTGAAGTGTGAGACATTGGAGTTTGTTGAGAATTTCACATTATGTGAGATGGATGAGGTAGACCTCATCTTAGGGGATACCTTCTTTGAGGCGCACACGGTGGATGTGGCGCAAGCCAAAGACTGATTAGTGGTGCGCCGTAATGGCAAGGAGTTAGTGTTGAAGTTAACTCGTGGCCCTTCAATAGCGGGGGCAAATTAAACTTGGTCTCTTTAGACCAAATGTTGGAACATCAATTTGTGGTGATGGCTCGTGAAGAGCAACTTGGGCATGAGGGGAAGGGGTGCAACAACCACTTCCCAAAGAAATTCAAGAGGTGTTGGCCAAGTACAAGGATGTGCTTACCAATGAGTTACCCAAAGAGCTACCCCAAGAAGAGAAGTGGATCACAAGATCGAGGTGCTACTGGAGAGTGAGCCACCTTCTAAAGCACCTTATCGGTTAAACCAAAAAGAGTTGATGGAGCTAAAGAAGCAACTAAACGACTTGTTGGAAAGGGGTTATGTGAGACCAAGCAAGTCACCATATGGTGCACCGGTCCTCTTTGTGGACAAGAAGGATGGCAAGCTTAGGATGTGCATTGATTATAGGGCCTTGAATAAGGTGACCATCAAGAACAACTACCCTTTGCCTCGAATTGATGATCTCTTTGATAGATTGGCGGGAGCTAAGTACTTTAGTCGCATAGACTTGAAGTCGGGTTACTACCAAATCCGCATTGCGGATGCGGATGTGGAAAAGACCGCGTGCCGCACAAGGTATGGGTCTTATGAGTTCCTTGTGATGCCCTTTGGGTTGTGCAATGCACCCTCAACATTCACAACCCTTATGAACACCATCTTTCGAGAGGAAATGGATGACTTTGTGATTGTCTACATCGATGACATCTTGGTCTTTTCCAAGACGGCCGAGGAACATGCAAGGCACCTTGAGGCAGTACTCATGAAGCTTAGAGACAACAAGCTTTATGCTAATGGGGAAAAGAGTGAGTTTGCACAACTTGAGATGGAGTTCTTGGGCCATGTGGTTACCGGAGATGGAATCAAGCCGGACATGAAGAAGGTGAAGGAAATTCAAGAGTGGAAGCGGCCTTCTACACAAAAGGGACTTAGGTCATTCCTTGGCCTAGCAAACTACTATCGCCGCTTCATACGCAACTTCTCTAAGATTGCCAAGCCTTTGTCCGACTTGTTGAAAAAAGGGGTGAACCAAGTATGGGATGAATTTTGCTACCAAGCCTTTGAGGAACTCAAGAACAAGTTGTCATCTCCACCAGTGTTGAAGTTCCCTGAGTTTGATAAGCCCTTTGAGGTCCACACAGATGCAAGTGACTTTGCCATTGGAGGCGTCTTGATGCAAGATGGTAGGCCAATTGCCTATGAGAGCAAGAAGTTGGATGGGTGTCAAAGGAGATGGCCAACTCACGAGAAGGAGCTCTTTGCGGTGGTGCATTGTTTGAAGACATGGCAACATTACTTGGGGTTGCACAAGACTAAGGTCTACACCGATAATGTGTCTTTGAAGTATTTTGAGACACAAGCACAAATGAGTGCCAAACAATTGAGGTGGCATGATACTTTGGCGCTCATGAATGTGGACTTGATCCACAAACCGGGCCGTGACAATGTGGTGCGGATGCGCTAAGTAGAAAGGAAGAGTTTCATGCCATGAGCACCACCCAAGTCTTGCGGCTCATGTATAAGGGTGAAGGCAATTGGGAACGGCGGATAAGAGAGGGGTACATGAAGGACCCCGAGGCACAACAAATGCTTGGTGATCTTAGGAAGGGCAAGAAGCTCAAGGAGATCAAGTTGGTGAATGGATTGCTCAAGTATAAGCAAAGTAGGGTGTATGTTCCTCAAGGCAAGCTTAGATTGTTGGTTTTGAAGGAGGAACATGATAGTCCCATAGCCGGCCATAGGGGAGAAAAGGCTACCATTGCAACGGTGTCAAGGAGGTACTATTGGCCGGGGATGAAAGATGACATAACCCACTTTGTGAAGACTTGTGTGAAGTGCCAACTTAACGGGCTTCATATCAAAAGCAAGCGGGCTTGTTGCAACCATTGTCAATTCCGCCGGGTCCTTGGCATAGTGTGTCTATGGACTTCATCACAAGCCTTCCCAGTCGCAAGGGTATGATGCCATCTTAGTGATGGTGGATCGGTTTAGCAAGTTGGCTCATATGGTGCCAACTAGAGGAACCTAAAGAATCGCGCTTGAGACCGCCAAGATCTTTCTCGATGCATGGTGGAAGCATCACGGGTTGCCAAGAGTGATTGTGTCGGATCGAGACCCAAAGTTCACAAGTGCATTTTGGAGACACTTCTTTAGGAAGGTGGGAACCAAGTTGACATTTTAGCACGCCTTTCATCCCCAAACAGACGGGCAAACCGAAAGGGTGAATGGGGTCTTGAACCAATACTTGAGGAACTTTGTGAGTGCGGACCAACGTGATTGGGTAGACTATGTGGGGTTGGCGGAGTTCGATTACAATGCGGCCACACACTCGGCGACTAAGGAGTCACCTTTCAAAGTGGCCTATGGAGTGGAGCCACTCCAACTCGCCGACTTAGCTCTCGAGGGGGCACATTCAACACCGAGTTCAACCAAGATGGTGAAGACTTGGCCAAGAAGCGGGAACATATGTTGGAAAAAACCAAGTTGTTGTTGGAGAAGGCAAGAAGGCGCTATGAGAAGCAAGTCAATGCCGGAAGACGTGAAGTGGAGTATGAGGTGGGAGAAAAGGTGTTGTTGAATGTGAAGAACTTCACCATGCCCGAAGGCCTCACTCCAAAGTTCATGTCCAAGTTTGCGGGTCCGTTTCCCATTGTGGAACGGGTGTTCAAAGATGTGTATAAGTTGGAGCTACCACCCGAGATCAAAGTGCATCCAACATTCCATGTTTCATTGTTAAAGCCATTCAAGGAGGATACCTTGTGGCCGGATCGCAAGCAAGTGATTCGGCCACCACCGAGTTGGTTGGACAACATTTGGAATATGAGGTAGAGGCCATCCTCAAGAGTAGGAACCTCAAAAACAAGAGCAAGGAATACCTTGTGAAGTGGCGAGGATACCACGAGAAAGAAGCAACGTGGGTGGCGGCAAAGGACATGGTGAATGCTAAGGAGGTGGTGGAGAACTTTGAGAAGAATAGGAGCTCCAACAAGAAGCAACGTAGGCATTGATGAGGACATCAACCTCCGTAGTGGGGAGGATGACTTGTAGCTTGGGCGTAGATCCACAACACTTGTACTTGTTCATTGGATTTGGCAATAAAGTTTGGCTTTGGTGTGTGCAAAGAGAAGAGTATGAGATGGAGTCCTAGTCTTGTACTTGTGCTAAGTTGGTGGAAGAGGGGGAATAGAGATGTGAAACCGAGTTGGGAAGGCCGAGTAATGGGGACCAAGGCTAGGAGAAAGAGTGGATAAAACCATGAAGTCCCTTGGCCTTGGGCTTGTCGGGCGGGGACAAGGTAATGGCGCGTGCTCATAAAAGCGCCACTCCCACAAACTAGTGCAAGCTAGTGCATGGGAGTCATGAACCCATGCCTTGAAAGAGATAGTGGGATCCGAGTTGGGCGGAACTTGGCATTACCCCGTGCGATCGAGTCGTGGTGTAAAAGCCATCTTGGGTTTGCAACCAAGACAACTTGGTGGAAGCATTGAGGTCCGACCTAGTAGTCAAGGAAGAAGTGTTAGGCTAGTGGAGCCTAACTTGGAGAGCCAAGGTAAGGGCAATCCAAGAGGGTCTCAAAGTAGGTGGGTCTCTGATGAATTTAGTTGCCTTGGAAGAGGTCCAGGGTACTAAACGGACCACCTAGTGACGACACCTTTGAGACTTTGCCAAAGTTTGAGAGTGCATTGTGGGGGTCGCGCCTGGTGAAACACAATCTTTGCACCAATGGGGATGGCAACCCAAGAGTTGGTGTGACCGACTACAAGTATAGTCGATGAGGGCATCGACTCCATTAGGTGGGGGTGAGTGTCGCGCACCTCTCCTTGAGGAGTGCCCGCAACACCAAGGGCCCAAGGGGACACCGGAGTGACGCCCGGGCCTTGGGGTGCCAAGGTGAAGGGAACCTAAGTGGGCCTAGTGTGGGAGAGGACCCCGGGCGTTGGAGACGCCTCTCACCCACGGAGACTAGGAGCCACGACGGAATGGACATGAGATTATGGAAGCTCATGTTGCCACGATTCCGGGATGCTAAGGAGCACCTCAGTTGGAGGTGTGAGCTAAAAGTTATGGGAGTTGGAAGATTGTGGGACTAAAGGGAGTGCTGTCCAGGGACAGTGCTGGACTGGGGAAGCTGGCCCGGGACTCCCGAATCTTCAGAGGGGCATAACTCCCTCAATACTTGTCGGAATGAGGCAAGTAAGGTGTCTATCGGCATCTGCTTGACGAGTAGATGTCGATAGAGTGGTCGCTCGTCGCGTTTGGATGCGGGACGAGGTAGATACGAGCCCTGGAAGGTTCGGGAAGTCTCCCGGGGCCTTCCAGCGGCTAAGGCATTGGGAGATTGGGTGGTCTTCCAAAACTAAGAGGTGTGAGGGTCCAGCCCTTCACCTAGGACCAGGGGGCTGCCGAATCCCACAGAGTATACTATGGGGAGGGCTGGTCTCCCTCCCCACTCCCATGGTGCCTTGGTGGTGACCAAGGTGGGAGTCCCGAGTGGTGTGGCTAGTGTTGGGGCCTCACCATGGGGACTCAAAGTGCAAAATGAGGCACGGTGGGTGGAGCTAGTGTTGGGGCTTCACCACGGTGGCTCATAAGGACAAGGTGAGTCCCGGTGGGGGAGCTAGTGTTGGGGCTTCACCACGGGGACTCATATAGGCAAAATGAGGACCATGAGTGCTACCGATGTGGGGTGGTGTCTCACCGCCGGCGTTGTGATTACTTGGTGGCCTTGGGGTCACCATGGTGGTCATGGGCGGTGGTGAGGAGACACCACCAAGTGCGGTTAGGCCGCGTGGTATGGGAGTGCCACCAAGTTGGGCCTTGGACATAAGTGGAAGTCCGCACCTAACCATTGGCTACCTACGAAGGGGTTGAGTCCCGGTTGCATGAGTAAGAGGGATTGATAACCAAGCGGTGAGCTTGGTGGTTGGTATGGAGAGCTAACTTTGTGCATGTGGGGGATGTGCAGAGTTAGCGCTCGTGACACTTGCTAGAGTTGGGAAAAAGTTGGTGTAAGCTAAGGTGAGCTAGCAAGGGTTGCGACAGATTAACACCTGCTTTGCGGCAGTATTCAAGATTATGGGAACTGAAACTCAAAATATTGAGAGCATTACATGTTAAAATTGTCAGTGAGAGAAATGTTGTGTTCCTGCTGCTCTGAAAAAAATGTTTTCAAGCAGCAAGCACATCTGCAGATGATTAACTTCCAATTGAGCATCTTTCAATCAAGACTAGAAGTCTCATGGCAAGCAAATTGATTTCCATCATGTTCAGGAATTGAGGTTTGCAAGCGGTTATGTAAATAAAATAAATACAACAAAGTAAAGAGTCTCAGAAGAGTATAGTAACTCTACAGCCAATCATACAATAGTGTCCATAGTGAGGCACTGAGGTAAGTCCATCACTAAAAGTACATCATTGCGGTTACATGATGAACGTTAAGTTGTCAAGCTTGACCTAGAGACAGAGTCTCTGTACAATGGAAGGCGATCCCTTGAGCTTGCATAATTTGCAGCTCCAATTTGTAGTGGTGCTAATGGAGGCGAAAATCGGCTAGGCTGAAGGGATGCTTTGCAACTATTGGTGCGAGAATGCGGATGTTGGATTAGCACAATCAATGATCTTCGGGACGGATTGGGTGGAGTACTTGGAGCTGTTGAAGGAACAATTAGATCACATCCAAGACGAGCCCATCATCTACTTCGATTATTATAGTGAAAACATGGGATTGACTACGAGTTGGAGTGTTCACCACTCAAACATTTCAACAAGACAATGCTATCGTTTGTCGCATATACGATATAGCAATGTCAACTGCTTTGACAATCAGCAGCGTGTCATTGATGCAAGGGTCTCTTCAGTGCATGTTGGAAAAGTCAATGATGCATGCTGATGTGTAGGGATGTTATCAATATAATGTGCTTGAGTTTTAACGAATCATTTATTCCAAAGTCACTTTTTTTGGTGTGTGTCCAGAGAATATCGATACATATTGGTACTATATAATACTTGATAGAATGGCAAGAGGCCACAAATAACACAATATCACTTTACGAAAAAATTACTAAGCTTTAAACTCTTTTACACTAAGAAAATAATTTTTAAAAACCTTGCTCTACATGTGTTTGAAGGCTTGGTGTGAACAATCCAAACAACGTTTTATAAATTGGATGTCGTTCTCAACTTACCAAACTTCTAGAAAATAAAAGTTAAATTAAATAATAATATTATTTTCAGTCGTGTACAGCTTCTCAAAATTTGGAATTGACCATAAAATGGTTGATTAGGCTCCTAGGGGTTAAGGACGCACGGAAAAAATAGAATTGAAAAATGAATAGTTTTATAATTTAAATCTTATATGCAATTAGTTTGTTTTGTTTGTGAGATTATGATTGGGGCTTATGAGGTGTCGTTAGGAGGGAGTATTTTCTTAAGAAGTCCTGACCAGTTGTAGTCTAAATACCTCTGAGAGGAGAAGTTTAGCGGTAATGTCCACCAGAGAAGTCCACCGGTGAAGAGAAGTTTAAGCAAATGGTGAAGATTTTTTGTGATAAAAAAAATAAAAAAAAATCATAATCCTCTACTTTCAAATTGTATGAAAATACATCAACAAATTATTCTTTTCATTGAAATCAATATGCATATGTACGGCAATTTGAGCAAAGTCCAAATCAATTTTATCATCAACTTGTGCAGTAGACTAATATATTGTATGGTTCATTTTTACTTTTAATACTAGAAATAAAAATGTCATGGTCATATTACGTTCAATATTATTCAAATATAGTTTTGCAAAACTTGTTCTTCTTTGAGGCAGTTGATGGTTTGGATTGAATGGAAAATCGGGTCGAATTTCATCTTCATTAGCATTTGCTGAATTATCTTGTCCTTCAACACTAGTGGTGTCCATTGTAGTAGCATTCACATCCTTTATAACAAAATTGGCTTAATGCTAGCAATGATCATTCGAATCATAAAACTTACATTCATGGTAATCATTTCTTGAAATCAAGTTAGCAAGTTTGTCCACCTTATATTGCTTGAAAATCGTCCCAAATTTCTTTCGACATGCCTTGGCTGTGCGTGAAAAGCAAGGAACTATCACTATTATTCGGGCTTGAATTCAAACCCATACATCAACACCTAGTCAATATCAATATAGTGGTACCTGGATAGGATCAACCTCGTTAAGATCAACGTCTAGTTAAGAACGTTGTCCATGTCCCTTTATTATGCAAAGAGGCATTGTTTCGTTATGGTCATCGTTTGGATAAGATCAACGATTTTGTCTGTCCGAAAACGTTTATCTAATCCAAGCACCATTGTATTAATATCTTGAGGCTGGACAAGAAATCGTTATTATGAAGAAGCCCTTGAGCAAAAAATACCGCCACCTAAGCCGCCATGTAATTTTTTCATCCATGAGAATTCCACCAGCGTTTATTTCTTCACCAAGTGTAAACACCCACCGGTCAAGAATGGCATTTTGACCAATCACAATGGAAAAACGTCCTATTTTTTTTCTTGACTAGCGGACTTCTCCATTGTAGTGTAAACAAGCCCTTACGCTTCCATTTCTAAAGTTTGTATTTTCCTATTCGTTATCCTTAAAAAATAATAACACGCTTATTTCTCACTTCAAGTATGTAGATGCCCTCACTTTCCCTTAACCCTTAAAATGCCCATGGGGTGTGAAACGGGCAACCCGAAATTGGATCACAACATCTTTTGGACTTAAGCATCATGAATAGTGTACTTTTCAAAACTTGGGCATCATGAATGAACCAATCAATGATGAGATTGCAACCTCCTACAAGGTTATGTACAACCCCCACCTACCTACCACTATCCTTTTGAAGCACAAAATCACTCATACAAATTGTGATTCGAATAGTAAAATTTCACTTTTTGAATGCATCATAAGAAGGTGACGAGTTTGGCATCAAAATATAAGTGCAAAGTTGAGTACATTGAGAGCTACAGAGGAGATTCTGTTGGAAACGGCCCCTCGGGGCCGCTCGGACGTTTAAGGGTTGAGTTCACGACAATAGGTGGTTTTACCATAGCAATGATGGGGTCTGAAAAGGAGACGGACATGCACAATCAAAGTATTTTTGCGAGCATGAGAACGCCAGGGTCCATAGTAGTATGGTACAGCAGCCAAAAATGGCGCAGTGCCGAAAATGGAGCCCTAGTAATCTTCAGCTTTTCCATACAAGAGTACCATTTAAGATTATAGGGCGTCACTTTAGGGCACCATTTTAGGAACACCTATATTTCCATCTTTAGAAATTCATTACTTACTGTAGAAGAGTCGAAAAATGATGATTCCACTTGCTCTAATTATCTACTAATCTTCCCCATGCACAAAAATTGCTTGCACTGGCAACATTCCTGTAGATTTTCTGTGCTGAAAATTGCGCCATTATAGGACACCTTACCATATAGGATTTCACCAAGTTGTGATCGAACATCAACGTGCAAACTTAGGCAAGTGGCAATTGATTAGTGATTGATACGGTAATCACTTGCCAAAGGTACTTGATTGTACATAGAAACAATTGCCATCGCTGTTCTGTGCATAGATTTTCTTAACTGGTTGTACGATGATTGGGCTCCAATCAGCTCACACTCCTCGTCGGAGCTTTGGATGAAAACACCCCGGAAAACGGACGACATCCATCCATAGTCCACCGCAGGAGGCGACCGCCGAGGTCGCGAACTTCGATGCAGAAGAGAGAGAAGGAAGGATGGAAGGGAGGACTGGAGGAAGGAAGGAAGCAAGCTTGCGATCATCACGGCCAGCTAAAGCGTACGCTTTGTAGCCTAGCTGTTCTTTCGGGCATCGCTCTGCCAGAAGCAAATTTACTGCACGCCCGAGCGTGCGCTACTTTTCCCGTCCTCTAGCCACGCTCTCTCCATCGCCCTTTCGCTCTTGCCACGAACCCGATCCTCCAGGGTTGCCAGATGGTCTAGAATTTTCATTCCGGGATAATGCATCTTTCCGCGGTTGATGGAGCAGCACATGTAGAAAAATCCGCTCTTGTTAGGGTTTGAGGCCGGATTCAAGCGACATTGTAGCGTACGAGGTTGAAGGTGCGCTTCGATTTGCAATTCTGAGATTGTGGCGAATGCAAGCCTTGGTGTGGATTCCTCGAACAGGGGGTTGATCTGCACGTTTCGAACTCACTTTGTTCTAGATCTGTCGTGTTGAACTTTAAGCGAGAAAATAGAGTTTCAACTTAGAAAGTGAGATCTGGTGATGAGCGGAGAGCTGAATTTGAGGAGGTGAGTGATCCACTGCTTGTTTGTTGAGAGGGAGACTTCAGAGAGTTACCCCGTCGAAATTCTGGTTGACTTCATACAGGCTCGATCTTGTTCAGGAGATTGACAAGGGTTTGTTAACTTGCTCTTTTGGGAGTTAAGATTTCACTCTTCCGGAGTTGGAAATTCATTGTTGCTTAAAATCCATGAGTTGGTGGTACAGGTTCTCGTTTAGAGTAAGCTTTGTTCATCGTTCACTGTTGTGCGGAGGGATTACTTCTCTAGATTTCTAGTTGCTCTTGTAATTTTAGCCGTATCACTTGCTTTGTTTTGCGGTGAAGAGTGGTCTTGTCGGTCAATTGCAGCTTATTATTGGGCGCATTTACCTATTAGCTACAGTTCAGTCTACTATACTCGAGAGAGTTTGTATTTTTGTTAACAGCTTTACGAAACATGTTAATTTTTTATCAAGGCTCTGCCTCGTTCACTCTTGAAGCTTTATTTTTCATATATTTAATTGTGAATTGAACTTATTATGCCAGAGGTGGTCTTATTTGGCATGTTTCATTCTACATGTAGTCTGAGATCACTCTTGTACACATTGTGCCAGGGTTACTTCTATTGGAAGATTGTAAGAGCGATGTGCACGTGTGAGAGTTTCTGGATATGATTACTTTGAAGCGGTCAGGCAGGCAACTATTCAGAAAGAGAAGAAGAGTACGGACGGTAGATTGAGTGAGGGCATGAGCAACGATTTAAGTTTGCTTGGATCATTGTGGCTCCCACCTCGGCGGGAGGAAGGTCGCATACCTAGCTGTGAAAATGGGTGAATGGATTACTGGAGCTGCTATCAATGTGGTAGGCAGCATAAGCATCAATTTTGGGACGAACTTGCTCAAGCTTGGACACAATCAGGTAACAATTCGTGCTTTATTAGTGATCTTTTATGGATAGTCCATATGTGACCTTCTAGGCATCACTGAATGTGAAATTTAGTAGTAATGTGAACGTTTTCGTTTTCTCACTTGAAGCTGTGAGGTGATGCTTTGATGGGATATCGATATGGAGTCAAATCGCATTCAAAACTCCTGAATTTCAAGACATTTTAAGTTTTTTTTGTACATTACAGAGGGAACGACAAGCTCTTTTGGAAACAGATGACGGAGATAAGGTTTTTACCAAGAAGTCTGTAACTCAATATCAATCATGGCGAATAGGTCTGTTTCTTGATGTTTACTGAAGTTTTGATACGGTTATTTTATTACACGTGTAGTTTATTTTAATTTGTCATTGATGCCCATTCTTTCTTAGGTAACAAGTTTTCGTGTGATGGTGTGTAGGTGTGGGGGTTTTCTCGCTTGGAAACATCTTGAACTTCATATCTTTCGGCTATGCTGCTCAGGTAATCCTCCTTCTTGAGTTTCAGCAGGAGCACATGTCACGTTAGAATATACGATTTTCTAGATTTGTTCGATATTGTATAGTTTCATCTTTGTTGGTGCAAGTTGCATTTTTTTCGATATTTTTTCTGCTCTCTATTGTTTACTGATATTGATGGTCGTTCTTTTCTCACTGTCTTCTTTCATGGTGCTTGCAGTCATTATTGGCAGCCCTGGGCTCAGTGCAATTCGTGTCTAATGTTTTCTTCGCATACTTGATGCTCAATGAGGTTGTAACTAGACGGTGAGTTACCTCTATTCATTTTCACTTCAATATATTATGATATGACTTCGAAGGAATTACCCACTCATTTTAAACTTGGCAGCAAGGGTAAATTACAGTCCCGATGAGTATTTGTTTCTGCGATTCAAGTTTTAGTATGATGTTGCACGTGACGGTGATCCCTGTTTTTGATTATGGTTTTGTTTCTGTCGGGATGGCAGTATTATTTTGGCGACCGTGTTCATTATGGTGGGGAATGGCTTCCTTGTTGCCTTCGGCAATCACCAGTCCGTCAGTAAGCCCCATCTCCTTTGTTTGAACCTTTGTTTCATCATTCTACACTTCCGATGGATGGTTGTGTGTTCTTAATTTACTCCTAACCTGTTCCGTGCCATTTTTTTTGACAGTTTACTCCCATGAGGAGCTTTTGGCAAGTTACAAGGGGAACATCTATCTTACTTATTGCGGTGTCCTTTTATTCATAGTCGCTGTGCATCACTTGATATACAGGTTTGTCTTCGGCTTCATCATGTCAATTGCTGATGGTTGCTTTTATTTGAACCTTTCAGAATTGATAGTTTTGTGGGCTCATGACAGGCGGGGAAGAGAACTCGCTACATTGCGGGGGGAGGAACCTGTAGGTGCATGGCGGATGTTGCTGCCATATTCATATGCTGTTGTCTCGGGTGCAATTGGTTCCCACTCCGTCTTGTTTGCGAAGTCGCTGTAAGGCAATTTGTACCCTATCATATAGCAATTCATTTTGCTTGATTTCAAATGCATGTAAAGTGCATCTCTTCAGCCCATATTCTCAATGCTTTTGATGGAATAGACATAGTTATGAGCTGTAATGGCTAGTTCTACAAGTGATTCCAGCAAGGACCCCCAATGTTCGACCGAAATATAATCACTTATATGTGCATCTTTCGAGCATGCAGTTCAGTTCTGCTCCGATCAACGCTGGAAGGCGATAATCAGCTGGATGGTTGGTTCACCTACCTTGTTTTCTTCTTATTCGCCGGAACAGCATCATTTTGGGTAAGTAGCATATTCTTGCTAAGATGCTATCATTTATTTATGTAGTCTCACCACATATCTTGCTACATAGTGATCACTATGAGGTATTTGTCGGTAGCTCTGAAGGTGGCCTATGGAAGAGGTTTCAGCAATCTAGAGCTCTGATATCTGTGCATCTTTCATTAAGATTTCTTGTTTTTCGCTTATTGCAGATGGCCAGACTCAATGATGGCTTGGCGATGTTCGATGCTATTTTAATCGTGCCCATGCTTCAAATTGTTTGGACTTTCTTCTCAATCTTCACCGGTTTCATCTACTTCGAAGAATATCGGGTTAAAACCCATGGCTATCTTCGTCCTTTTTCATTGTGTTCCACATATTCTCCTCTTTTGATACCTTAGAGATGCTGATAGTGTGACTTACTTGCATATTATCCATGCTGATTCTGATTTCCTAGACACTGCATGGGAACTCCCTCAGTCTGGTGCATACTGCATGGGATCTCCCTCAGTCTGGTGCATTGGACGAGTTTCGAGGATTTCGTTGTCTGATACTCAACAGGTATATTTAAACGTCTAACATGGTATCTCCTGGTCAGGTATTCGACAATTTTCGAGCCACAATGTTTGGCGTTGGTGTACTGGCGCTATTTGTGGGCATGTCGCTCCTCGCTCCTCAGGCTCCCCAAGTCTCTAAAGGTGATCTTCAGCTCCCCATCATCAATGGCCATAAAAGAAAGAAAAGGAGGACGCGCGCTGAAGCTAGCATGAATTCACCCCACTGGTTCACTACATGGCGCCATGAACTCTCGAAACTTTTAGACAACCGCGGTGGAGACATTTTAGAGCGCAATCCGCTTCTTCCATTGTGGACCAACCTAGGCACCCACATGCTGGAGAATAGGACAACTGAAATGACGCCCTAGTAGTTTCTTCCGCTTATCATTAGTAGTATGATTGAACTCCGCAATTTTTTAGTTTTATGCCCTTCCAGGTTTCGTGAAGACTCGTGTTGGAAGTGCAGCTTACCTGTACATTAGAACCCTTGATGGAAGATACCAGTAGCCTTTATACTGTATTTTCTCTCCCTATATATATGTGCTTTTCATCATGTGGCCTGCGTATGTCAATCCTCTCTTTGCATCTTGACCATTTTTTGGCGGATCCCTCAGGTTCTGTTACGAAAGCGGAGAGCGACAGTGAAAGCGCGCCACTTATTTCTGATGCGTAAGTGGTTAACTCACCGTTGAAGCAATGAATCCAGTATCAGACAGTTGAAGTAGCAAGAGTTGGACATAGCTCTACCGGAATGGTCTGTCGACCAATGTCTAAGTGCTAAGAAACAGCATGGTGTATATCAGTGCGTGCCATCCTAAATGCTATCATTAGGTGTTCAAGCCTCTTTCACTTGTCCAATTTACAAGTGCTGATGTTACTTGATGTTTTCATGCAGTCTGTCTGATCATCGGGAGCCCAGACGAACTTTGGCGCAACATGTGTACACTGACGCAGCAGCAGTTGTAGGTCGCGCGAAGGTATGACTTTCTTGCTCTTTAGTGATTCTCCTACCTCTGAATTCTGAACATTACTCATGCACCCTCAGTAGTGAGTATGTTGCTATAGGAAAGTGTAATATCGTTTTGTGTTCACCCTAAAGCTAGTTGTCCCAGAGAGAATGATTGTTTCTGAAATGTCACAAAAGTTGAATTCTGAATAACCTAAGCTTAGGAAGCTACTACTAGTTCCACGGTCAATCGTAGGCTTTGTTTGCACATAGATATATTGATGGTGGTTGTGAGATTATAGCATTGAATATATGGACTACATTCATTGCTGGTCATTTTTGGACCACCACATATGCCTCTGGGTGCGAACAAACCTGCCGTACCTCTCATGACATTATAACTTTGATCCACTTCAGTTACTTAGTTCCTGGAAACAGCCATTCTAAGTAATTTTTCGTTTGCTTGGTGCAGTCTGCCGCGAGGATGACATTGGGACTCGGCCAGGACCGAATTCTGTCGTCATCGGTATTTTCCATGCCCATGATAGCTTCCGCACGCACGCCATGGCGGACACCCACATTGAATTCCGAGTGGCTGATCAAGCTCACAGATCCTCGTGATGTTGAGAATCCCAAGGGGGTAAGCATCCGGCTGGACACCTTGTGACACCACATTGGACTCTTCCTTACATTTGAAACTTTCTTTTCAATCATTCACATTCATTGTTCTTTCAATTTCTGCTCACATGCCGGCTGCTTTCATCTTTGGTGAGCTCGTCTGAGCACCTAGCTATTCTTTTGTAGTTCTATATTCTCAAAAAGATTGGGTAGTTTTTTTTATTGTAATTTAGACACTCCAGTGTTTCATGGGCACTTTCATGGTCGAGGAATATACACCTCGTTGTCCTACTATCTATGAAAAGCCGTATATGTCAACTTGTTACATTTTATCATGTTTCTGAAATCCGATTGCTCATCACATTTGTCTACCATGAGGTTCGTTTATTCTACTGCTCTTTAACCCCTAAACGTCCTTGGGGTATTTTTAGCCAAAAACTCGTTTTCAAAAAAAGTGATATAGATGAAAATAAAGATAAGATTTTAAGATCTCAACCGTACAAACTTGTAATAGACTTGTAGTAGATCATGTGGACCAAAACTTGACTCATGGGACCTTATAGATTGCAAGATCATAACATATTAGTGCGCAAAACAGGCTACAAAATACCATCATTTTCACTTTGAAGTGAAAATACTACCAACATGAAATTTGCAATCAAAAATTCAGCAACTAGAAAGTTGTTCATCTTCATCTCAAAGACACTCTTGTACCAAAAAATTCATCAAAAAAAAATCTTGGCTCAAATAGTAGCCTTGTAGTCGTGAAAACTGCCAAAAATTTTACGAAGGAAAAATAGTCCAAAACTAGACCTCTCGCACTCAAATCCATGCTTTTTCTTTGATATATCCTCGATTGGGTCAAGGTTTCTACCACTAAAAATAGACTATAATTGGAATCCATCTCAAAAAATAAAGTCAAAATCTAACGGTGGATGAAGGAGATCTAGCTCTTCAAAAATCATCCATTTTTTCACTTTTTTCATTGTTGAAACATCACTGCAAAGCCAATACCAAAGTTATTTAGATCAAAAAACTTCCAACTACAAAGTTGTTGGGATGCATCTAAATATCATACCTATGTAAAAAAATTCATGAAAAACTATTTTAGATTTCACATAATTGGCTTGCAATGGTAAAACATGCCGAATGTTTGAAAACCCAAAAACAAAAGTTGTCTTCACTAAAATCCATGCCATTTATTCATACTTTATTTAATGAGTCTGCAATTTTTACCACATAAACTAGACTTGATTTGTGACCTAACCCAAGTGATTTTGTCAAAAACGGAGTTTGGATGAAGAAGTTATGGCTCTTCAAAGTTTCTGCCCTTCATCCAAAATGTCGTTTTTCGACACTAGGGACGTTTAGGGGTTAAACAAGTTGGATAAATATGTGAAATATTTTTAGATGGTTGGGGTAGTATCTATTGATACTTCTCCCAAGTGAGATGTTTCTGTATTATTGATTCAAAATCATGTGAAAGGTTATTGAAGTTGCAATTGTGGTTGGGTGTCTTGTCCAATTTGAACAGTATTTGAAGATGCAAGCATTTTGATTTTGTGTGCATGGTATGTTGAGACATACTCGAGAGGTAATTGTAGTAGTAATTTAATTGCCCTGATGTAACAATTGTATTAGCACTTCAATTTACTACCATTCTACAATTTTTTTAGTATATAATGATTTATTCTTGTATTTTGAATTATGTCAACAATGAAGCACTACTCTTGTTTGTTGAGTTGTGTTATTTGGTAGAAAGAGAAGTAGCGTGTGTGTGTGGTCAAGTCTTGGGCATCTTTTTCTTTTTGAAGCTTTTGAGTTTTTTCCTATTGGACCAACAAGGTGAAATTCAATCTATGTGGTACTTTTGGGGCAAACATATACAATAAGTAGTATAAAAGTTCATGCAAACTCAGAGAATTGTAGTATTATGTTGACTCTAATCCACAAAAGTGAACATTAACACTAGTTGGTTAGGTTGTTGATTGTTCACACCATTTTTTGGAACAATGGACTTTGCAGGATTTATATCAAATCTTGGAACAATGGACTTTGCAGGATTTATATCAAATCCGCATGTGGAATTGATGTCCAAGCATGAAACCAACAATAGAATGAAAATTTAAGATGAAGAACAACATTCATCATTGTATGATGAAAAAGGAAAGATTCATCTCACTTATATTGATGATACATTTTGAAGTTTTGGTTGAAAGGAAGTCATGTTTATAGATCAAACATTCAAACTCAATCAAGTTGCCATAGCTATAGACTACAATAATTCTATAGGTTTGTACCAAACAATGCACTGTGAAGAACTAGTGGCTTATACTTTTGATAGTTATAGTTTTTGTACATGAGTTGGTGATTCATCAAGAACTATCATCATGTCCTCTGTTATATTTTCATTCACAATGCATGCGTACATTTTAAAAATTGATATCACTTTTCTCATGATATCTTAAACAATCAAGCTAGTTGGTTGATCCATGTGCTCAAGAATCCATTGATGACACATTTGTATGTTATAACTTCTACTATATTATAGGGAAGTATTTCCAAGTTTCGATGGATAATATATTGATTGCACACGAAATTGCTGCGCATAGGCAAAATCAATCTAAAGGCATTGATGAAACCGAAAGTCATGAAACGATTAATAAGCGGAATAAATATTTACATAAGAATTACAAATTATTCTTGGAATACATGGAAACATTAGGGTTTGACAAGATTGATCGTAATGTTACCTTGGAAATACAAAAGTATCACATATGGTCAAAAAATGCGGATCGTGCATACCAATAATGCTTAGTGGACCTATATGAAAAACATGATTTTTACATTGCTTTATATGAAATCCAAATTATATTCTATATCATATTATACTATAAGATACCAAAAAACCTATAAGTTTTTAATTAGGTCCAGAATGTGTTAGAGATATTTAATAGTCAATAGTAATTTCATCTCTTCAACTTCAAAGTTGTCGGCTACTTTTTAATATACACTATAAGTTGTGTACTTTTCACAACAATTACCAATTAGGATATCAAAGCATAATTATGTGCAAGATTTATTAGAGTTCAAATATTAATAACTTCATATCATCGTACAAAAGAAACAAGATGGATACTAGTATGGAAGAGAGGAAACAAAGCAAGCTTTACACCGGCCGTCCGGTGTTTCTTGGTAACTCTATATTAAAATTGTACCATAATAAAAAGTCAATCAACAAAGAAACGGGAGAATCAAGACTAGGTAGTTTATTACTTGAAATGATTGAATTCATAAGACCACCTCATCAACGCCAAAATTGTTTTGAAACTCATGCACCTAGTATATTTGGACCTCATGTTGATAACGATGTAGATCAAGACGATCTAGAGAATCTTGATCTAACCATGAGCCGAACTAGTGCAATGCGGGAAGCTTCACATGTTAAAGAATTTGACGAAGATATGTTTCCAGAAAGTCCTGAAGAACAAGATGTAGTAGAAATCATCAAAACTCGCTTGGGTAAAATAAGAAAAGCTTTTGAACCTCCAGAACTTCCCGAAGGTTTAGCTGACGTTTTACTATGGTATAGAGAGAGCCGCTCTAGTAATAAACAAATGCTTCTTAGAGCTCATTCAAGAGTTTTAAATAGACATTGCAATGCATTTGAAGAGTTGTTGGAATCCGGTATGAGAGATATGTCATTACGAGATTATCTGGATAGACAATGGATACGCACAAGAATATTTGGTTAGAATACATTTTTTCTTCCTCTGATATATTTTGATTGGGATTTTAGTTCACATGTAATTGATGATGCAATTTTAAATTATAAAAATCCCATGATCTTACATATTATTAGTACTTTTATATATTCAATAATGAACTCTATGTAATTACATTTGAAATATTGAATATTAGTGTTATTTTTGTAAATGAGCAAGAATGTAGATGAAAGCAGTGCAAGTACGGAGCATGAAGTAGAACCTTCACTCCCATGTTGTACATTAAAACATCCTGAAAAACCAATTATAATACCTAGAGTAGTAACTGAGGCATTCATTGCTTTTCAAGAAGCACGTAAGAAAGCATTGTTACCACCACCATCTGAATTACCGATATTCATGACCGACGAACAAATATTACAAGAAAAGATTGATCAAGGGGCTTTCGATATTGTTAAAGAATGCCATAGATTGGTTAGAAAAATGGAAAAGATAGAACTACCTCCAGAGTTACAAGAACAATTCAATAAATTTGCCGAGGTTGTTGCAAAATGTATACCATACACTCCAGAATCCGAAGACCTTCTTGATAAAGAACAAGAAGAAGAAGAGGAGGAGGTTGAAAAACCACTCGAACCATTTCAACGTACAATCCGCATTAGTTTCTCTGATTATGCACCTCCAGGGTGGGAAAAACCTAGCGAGCGTGACTCTCTTGTAAAACCACGTAAGAGTACATTAGCGGTTGGTGTTAGAAAGTCTTTTGAGGCTATTGAAGATGGTACTCTTGTGAGAGGTAGTTTGATTGACGGTGAGGTTTTAAACGTAAGTGATGCGGAGGCAAAGCTAGTAGGAGGAGAACTGAAAGAAAAAGAATCACCGGATCCACCATTTGATGCAAATCAAACTAGAGGAAGTCTGCCGAAAGGGAGTTTGAGGAAAGGAAGTCAAGTGCATGAAAGCCTCTTGAATGGAAATCTTATTGGTTCAGAGGTAGACATACTGAGAATAAATGTTGCAAACTTCTTCATTTTACATACTCCATACCTAGATATAGAGTGGACCTCATTATATTGGCTTGTCAACATTCTATGTACCATATTTACATGTAGTGCTATAAAAATGAATGGTTGAATACTATAGGTAGTCCATTCCGATGCTCTAAGTATTGACAATACAAATTGCTGAAGTCAAAACTCTTCACTTATAATTTCTTGAATTACCATATTTCATTTTAGAGACAAAGTAATAAATGCACAATTTCCTAGAGTTGAGATTACGGTTTCTCAAATACATAAAGTGTCAAACCATGAGTGTAGACCAATTAGAAAATGGTGCATGGTTATAAGTACAACATCTGTCGGTAATGCTCAATACTTGTAGATATATACCAAATTTAAATCAATCTTTCACCATACTAAAGTTATAAATCCAATCATTTTTTTTGTTCAACTACCATTTGATTACATTTTTGAGATTCATACAACTTAAATATTACTTTGTTATAAAGAAGAACCACACGTAATCTTCAATTCATAAACTACGTGAGTTAAGACTAAACTTGAGCTAAAATCACCACAAGCCAATATTATATGACAAGGTAAAAATGTTACTATCGGATATGTATAGTACTTATGATATGTTAAGTTTTCATATGTTATTATTTATTCTTATAGATTGATCCATCACTTGAACCCGAAGACGGAGAACCAGACTCCGGAAAAGATGAGGGAGAACTTGCAGAAGAAAGAGTGAAAGAAGAGCGAACTTTTTTTGCGGATTTTTTAGCCACATTACCTTCCACTCCCGAGGATAGTGAAGCAGATGAAGGTCCTCCGAAACCTCCTCCGACGTATATTTTGAACAAATACCAATGGACTGCCAATGGTGTTCATGCAGTAATGGAGTATTTATACACTGAAAAATGTCATATACCATGTCGTGAGCTTCCTGAAGTGTTCTTAGTAGCAAATGAACTTTTGCTTACCGAAGTCACAGAGGGAATCACATTGATGCCTTTGCTATCTTATCTACGAGCGGGATTGATGAGTGAAATGAATCGAGTCGCATTACTTGAACTATGTACCCTTGCTGATTCTATCGAGCGTCCAGGTTTGTTCCAATTCTACATTTCTCAGTTTTTTTTTTAAAATTTTACTAAAAAAAGACATGACTGTTGGCTTTACTCTACTTACTATGCAATTTCTCATAAAATTAGTGCTAAGAATCTCACTACAGTAGAGAAATCCGCTAAGTAGTTCCTAGTTTGGACCCTAGTTAGTCCCCAGTCCGTCGTTCCGTGCCCTGTTTTCAGTTATCCACTAAGTAGAACAAACTGGGAATCAAATGCACCAATTTGGGGACCAGATGTAAACTAGGGACCAAATCACTTGGTCTTCCGTGCATCACGTTGCCAACTAGGAACCAAGTTGAACTAGGGACCAAATCACTCGGTCTTCCGTGCATCACGTTGCCAACTGGGAACCAAGTTGAACTAGGGACCAAATCACTCGGTCTTCCGTGCATCACGTTGCCGACTGGGAACCAAGTTGAACTAGGGACCAAATCACTCGCCGGTCTTCCGCGCATCAGGTTGCCGACAGTGCACCAAGTTGAACTAGGGACCAAGCTCAGAAAACCATCAAAATCATGCATTTTTAAATTTGGTCCCGAGTTCTATCTTAGGGTATTAAAAATTTGGTGCCGAGTTCGAGGTTTGGTCCCCAGTCGGGCCAAAACTAGGGGTTTTGGTCCCTACTCCGTCGTACTTAGCGGATTTCTCCAATGAATATAAAATTTTAAAGATTTGAGAAATCATTTACGTTCTTGATATGTTGATTGTTCAATTGGTAACACGATATTTTGTTTTGTGCAAAAATTTGAGGAGATTGGACAGACAGATTTGAGAACCCTTGCAAGATTTTGTCAATCTTTTGAATACGGTCCGAACTTGGATCGTATGCCTTACACTTTCACACTTCATACCGGCTACATGGTGGGTAGGAGATATGAATTTCTAGAGGAAGGTTATTTTGAATATGATCTTGTGAAGGTGCTTCTAGTTCTTCTTTCTATAACTCGTGTTTTAATATTTGAATGTATATGATTATCAATTACAAAGATTACTTATTGATTAGAACCATGTCACAAGGTTCGAAGTGTGAAGTTCTTCAAAAGTGGTATAAATCATCACAAGAAGAATTGAAGATAGTTTTTAGAATTTTAATTGAATAATAATTATACTATGTACTTGTTATTCAAGTATCATTCATTTTATGATCAAGTAGGTGAATGTATTGAGAATTCCTGAACCGGGCATGAAATTATTCTCCAAAGTAGCTGAAGAAGCACGACATTTTATCATTGCTAAACCTCATCCTGAATGGGTTGGTGCAAAAGCAAGAATTGATGTTCTACGGCATTATCCTCGGAAGGTAATATGATGAAATGTTGCAAGTATATACTTCATCTTAAGGTGGTTAGATTAATTTTTGTGTATATATACGCATTTAGTATGTTTAACGAAATCGTGGAAAGTATTTAATCAATACTATTTGGAATAATTTATGAAGTTTGATATGACTGTAAACCGAAACCGAGACAAAGGATGGTTCATATCGGTATTTGGACCAAAGATACCGGAAGAATGCTATAAATTCTATAAACATATCCAAGGTTTGACCCACAAGCCAATGGCTCGTGAAACATTTAGTATCTGGATGTCTATGGGCTTTTTGGTGTGTCCAATGATGCAAACTTCAATTTCTAAGGTTTGGTGATGCAAATCAAAGTGTTCATATCAATATAAATGAGTCATGGTGAACTTAGTATCTCTTTGCACATATCACTTTTTTGCCTAAATTACTTCTAACTTGGTATGTATTTACATAATAATTTTCACAGTCTTTTCCTAAAGAAGTTAAGGTTGAAGAAGTGAGAGGAGCTGGATACTTCATTGGTGGACAAGCTCATGGAAACTCATTGACTCTTATTGGAGAACCACGTCATCTGTTAGCAGCTGCAAAAGCTATTCCGTCGGATTTTATGGGACGAACATCTTTCCAAATCAAACATCCATCTAAGAAGACATTCATTAAAATATTCTCTGTTGCTCAAAAATTTGGGATTGATCTTGAAATGAATTGCCTATACTTGCTCAAAAACTTGCCAAAGATCATCCAAGCACTTTCGTTTTTCATCGATGTCTCCGATGCGGCATTCATTCCATGGGATGTACCTCGAGAAATGATAGAACTTGTTGCGCCTTGTGATCCATTTTGAATTTTGTTCCAATAGCTTGGTATATGAATTTGGACAATGGAGAATCTCTAATTTTAATAAATATATAAGCTCATTCAAACTCTCATGAAACCGCACCACTTAAGAAAGAGGGCAAGTATCATAGGAATAAAAAGAGACATGCACAAGTACTATCCAAATTTATCTCAATTAATGTTCATTATTGTATTTGCAGGATATTTCTTAAGTGCAAATAAATTTCAACAAGATTGATGCAAAAATATCCCAAGATAACGTTCTTGAAAAATTGACGGCTTGAATATTTTCAAGTTGTTGTATCCACTTCTCCAACATTTTTTGAAAATATTATTGTGCATAGTAGTGTTCAACGTTTTTGAATTTGTGTAACACTAAATCATATATGTTATTACCTTTGGTTAGAATAAGCAATATTTGAGTAATTTCAACACTGTTGAGAAGTCTCATCATATACAATTATAGCATGCCCGATGGCCATATTTGGGCATTTCTACATATTAGTATTATAGATAATCAAGTGTTTGGCATTCTTGTTATTCTTAAGTCAGAGGGATTCTTGGGGTATAGATTAGTTCAAAACATATAATTCGCCTCCAAGGCCCATTACGATTTCACCTTTGACGTCCACACTTTGCATTGATTTGGTGGCATAGTTTAGTTGGTAAACAACCAAGCTATAAGATCATTTGTATAAAGTCCAATTAAAATATTTCCAATCACACAAACACTATCAATGTAAAATATACAGATACAAATAGTGATTTTTCTCAAAACTCTAACCTCCAATAACTCAATAGAAATGCTTTTCGAATCTGCATTAAGTCAACTGTCCTCATTAGTCTTAATACCCTCTATCAACAAGCACAAAGAGATTCCGCATGAGAGGGGGTGAGGAAGAGTGAGAATTGGTCCCAACTCATGTCAATCACTACAGGGATTTCTCTTATATAAATTCAAAGACTGTAAAATTACAACAAGAGAATCTTGTACAGCAACACTATCAAGCATGCACCCTAAGGTTTTTTGGGGTCCAACAAGAGAGATGAAAAATAAATAAAAATGTAGTGGGAATACAACTATTCCCCTATGGTTTGCAAGAGAAGTCTATGCTCCTCTTAATATTACATGTTCCCGATACTTTTATTACATCTACATGAAGCTTCTGAATCAATATATTATGCAATCGTATCAGAGGAGAAAATTCACACTTTTAATTCTTGTCACCAAAAAATATGTCAGATACCAAGAAAATTGTATCAATAGGTGTTATATCAAAGACGTTGCACTCTAAATAGACTCACAATAGAGTAAATGTACCATGGGAAATCTACATGTAAATTTTTACCATGGGAAATCTACATCTAAATTTCGGGCATGTGGAAAATTTCTGAAATGATAGAGCAAGTAGAATCATGAAGTAGCGATGGGGGTCCGAGTAGAGGCTTCCTCCAACTGTCACTATCCATCAGTGTCCTCGACGCCAACGCCATACCGACTTGCTTCCTTGCCTACCTTGCTTTTTGTCATCGTCTCTAGTATCACTATGAGCTCCCAATTTCTATTCCAACATGAAGTCCACTCTACTTGCTCCCTACCCTTGCTTGTTCCGCTCCTGCTTCCAAGTACCTCACTAGAATCACTATGTGCTCCCAATTTCTATTCCAACATGAAGTCCACTCTACTTGCTCCCTACCCTTCCTTGCTCCGCCCGTGCTTCCAAGTACCTCAGATTTTCCCTTCATTGCCTCGCTCATTGGTCCTCTTTGCCGCATTGTTGCACTTCTTCATATCCTACTTTCTTCCGTTCTGTGCATACCTTTTAGGCTTTTCCTTCAGTGAGGTTTTGAATTTCTTTTGTCTCGGACAACAACTTGCCCATGCTATAACATCTCTTAGCAATGGAACGTTTTCCAATGTGACTCTTGTATTTTAATTATTCTACAACGAGTTGGTTGGATTGGGCGATGTTGTGTTTCTCTTGCTTGTATCAAAATTCAAATGCTTTAAGTGGTATGATAGTCTTATATTTTAGTTCTTTGCAACATTGTGAGGTGGAATCGTGAAATCAGCAATGGATGAATGACACGAATTGAGATAGTTCTATCTACATCTTAACTTTTTAGCAAATACTTTTACACAATGCTAGTTCTCTCCGTTTGATCTTAGTCCTACTTTTGGTGGGTTTAAGATTCACGGTTTTTTATTTTTTTTGTTTTTTTGTTTTTTAATTTTTTAAAAAATTTTAAAAAAATTTTCTCCCGCTTTTGATGGGGAGGTTTAATATTTTGAACAGTGAAAAGATAGTATATAAAATTGGAATAGAGAGGGCATGCATTTTGTGGACTAAGGGGACTCATAGCGCCTTTTTGTGTCTCAAGCACTTTGTTTTTTAGCGAGCTTTTGGTCTATTCAAAGCGCTTTGGTTTTTAAGAGAGCGTCTTGGTCTATTCAAAGCGCCTTTAATGTTTGTTGTTTTGAGCTTCTGATTGGTGTTGCACGCATACTTTTGTACCTCAAGTAGCATAAAATCTCTATTTGTTCTTTTACGTCATGGTTGTTGATCATTGATTACCGTTGTAGAAATTTGTGGGCTTCAAAGAAATATAATGAGTATTTGTAAGGGTTTTAATTTCTTGGGTGTTTAGTTCCCTCCATTTGTTTTGTAGAGTAATATTCGAGTCGTAGTTGCTATTTGTCACATGCCTTGAATTTTAGGTTCTTATCAATTTGGTTCTTGTTAAACAAATTCATTGTGGGCAAAAATGGATCTATGAGGCAAAGATGAAGTAGAAGCATTCGTCCCCACCATTGGCATCACCTACAACTTAGTCGGTTGTATTGATGTCGAACAATATAAAAGTTCAAATTCCTCTCTTTTACACGACTACTCTCTTTCGCATGAGGTTACGCAGAACTCGAACAGAAGTTGGAGTTTTTGGTCAAACCACACGTTACAAAGTGGTTCTCTGAATAAGAATTTCCGAATGAGCAAGGAGATTGTGAAACATCTTGCAAAACTTTTTATGTACGAATCTCTCATTTCATACTTTCTCATGAAAGAATCAATCTTACAATCAAAGTTGCTTCATGTACAATTCTCACACCATCTTTTCCGTCGAAAAGCGCTTCATGACGAGCATTGAGAAACCACACGACCATTATTTCGGGGGGTGGGGGCACGGCCATGGGTGCCTGGTCTGCATTCCGAGTTTGTCGCCATAGCCATGGTTCCATTGTCTGCCCGCCATAGCCATGATTCTATCGTCTGCCCGCCATAGCCAGCCAGCCAGCCATCGGGTGCCGACGACGACGACGTCGCCCTTTCCTTTCCTCCCCTTCCCTCTCCCTTCCTTTCCTCTCCCCTTTCTTTCGTTAGTTGCAGTGCCTCTTATTGCTCGTGCCCGGTCGCTTCCGTGTCCTGCGCCCCTCCCTCGTGTGCTCGCGCTTCGATTCGCTTCTTTTATACCCTGGTCTGGAATCATCCCTTTCCCAGTCACTTCTAGGGTTACGTTCCAGCCCGTGCCGCTCAGGGTTTGACCATCGTCCTAGCTCCCTCCCAGTCGCCGTGGCCGTGACCCCTCAGTATAGGGTTTTGCCATTCTTCAGGGATGTGAAAATGTGGAATTTCGACAATTGTCGAAGAAAGGCTCTTGGGAAACAGCAAATACCGAGTGCGTGGTAATTGTGAGAAAATGCAGCGTTAAATTGGGTTTAGCTGTGGCCAAGAAGCCCTAAGGTTGGTGGCGATTGATTCAATTTTGAGTTTCATGATGAGGCGATGGTCAGCATTGGTGACAATTCGTTCGACGGGATTCTTCGCTCAATGTGGTTGAAGCTTTGTCATCATGGGAGTGCCTCGGAAGCGTATTGAGTGCTTTTGATATTAGGTTCCACCTCAGCAGCGAGATACAAGTTTGTACATATAGAAGTAGAATTAGGGGAGGGCATATATGTTTTTTAATCGGCTGCACGGCGACCTCGCGTGTTGCTAGTGGAGAATATTGTTTATGCAAGAGGCGCCAACTCCAGAGGGGTTATACATGGCTGATTTAGCGCGCTTGAATCACATGGAGTTCAACTATCTCCAGGTACAGCTCTCCTAAGTAGGGAGCAAATAATTTTCCCAGCTGTTTTAGATGAACACCTGGGTTGGTGAGAAGTTTGGTTCTGAGGATGTTCGGCTGCAATAAGCAGCTACTATTTTTTTGACTCAGCTTGTTGAAAAAGCTACTTATGGCATGGAATTGCGACTCAGTCAGACTTAGTTGTGTCGCTGTCACAGCGGAGCATGTCGGGAGGTTTTTGAGAGACTTTGTTTCGTCACATTCATGATCAAAAACAATGAGACTGAGAATCAGTCACATTCATGATCAAAAACAATGAGACTGAGAATCAGTATCGTGATAATAACTCTGCTGCGTGCCATGTAGAGATTAATTACTGGTCATCCGTGTAAAAATGCAGGCTGGTATGATAAAGCATAATCAGGTCCTGGTTGGACCTCGAAAACAGCTCTACCAAATTGTTACTCCCAATGGCTGCTTTGCTCATTGTGTAATCGTTGAGTAGTGATCATATCTGCTCCTTGTTAAATTGGAAAGGAGTATTACGTATCAAAATTTCTCGTGGGACTGAAACAAACTGTTCTATGGGCTCCATAAACAACTAGGGAAACTGGGAATTGATAGCTGCGTGAACTTAGGACAGTGTCGCTGAGACATTTCCAATGCAACAGGTCCAGACGACCTGTTGAACGGACGATTTGCTTAACAGTTCTTCGTGTGTGCTGCAGCGAGTGAAGGTTTACCGCCTCAACGACGAAGGTAAATGGGACGATAAAGGAACTGGTCATGTGTCTGTTGAGTATTTAGAGGTATGTTTTCTTACTTGCAGCTTATTCAGTGCTGAAGAAATTTGAATAAAAGTATGAGATGAAATAATTATCCTCTGGAAAAATGTACCACTAAATCGTAGAATGTTATAGTAAGACTTTCAAAGATTCAGGTCATTGGAGACACCACCTATCTTCTCAGGTGTCTGGTTTACGCTGGTGGATCTCATTTGGGAGCAGGACAGTGAGCCAATAAGTTATGGAATTGCAATTGGCCACACCCACTCATTAGCTCGATGGCAGAGTCCCGAAACTCAGGTGGCTCTAGTATCTATATCCAGTTAGTAGTTGATATTTATCAACTTAATATTACTCAAATTTTGTGCTTAGAACAGTAGCTGATCAGGAAGTTAGTGTCGACGAATGTAGGGTAACTTCTGTCTCTGCAAGTTCAATGCAATAAACCTGTAGAGGATGTTTCAAGTATTCATGGGGCGTTGTTTAGTTGAAGTACTAGTGATGGGCCAGATATCGATGAGGATAGTCAAGTTGAGACCTGTCGTATTCCAACTACCTTTGCCATTACTGGGCCCCTCAGTGGTTGCTACCTCTTCCGTAGGTGCTCTGGTCAAGAAGTCTGGAAGAAGACTTTATAATAAACAATGTAGGAACGTGAGCAACCTTGTGGAAAATTTCTGCGTTGGAGGCTCGATCTCCTTTCTTTCACGTAGACCTCTCGCTCACTCTTTTTGGAGGCTTGCGATTCTGTGTCAGACGGGGCTGTTATTACCACTTGGTTCCTGAAGAGAGTAGGAGCTTTTTGAACCTCTCGTAGTCTGGAGTATCATGTCCATTTGTGCTCATCCTAAGAGCTATGGTAGTCAAATGCGATAGGTACAGCAGGAGTAAGATAAGCTGTTAGACAGTAGTAGTCAACTTCTTTCAGGCTCTGAGTTCGAACATAATGTGGTCTTCGCCGTCATGGACCCATAGAAGTTGGTAGCGATCGATTGCTAGCTCTTTTAAGTTGCTCCGCATTAACTTTGTGCAGTTCTTATTATGGTGAGGGATGACCTTATGGTTCTTGGTATAGGCTTTCAAATGATGGTTCTATTCGGGCCCCTTCACCTCAAATCACTGTGCTGATATTCGGAGTGAATCAGGATTGATGCTGATCAGTGTGCTTTATTGGTTGATGCAGCGATCGGATGCAGTAGGTTTGGTGGTCATTGATGAGGAAGACAATCAAACTTTATTGGTCCATCGAATTTCAGCGGATGACATATACCGGCGACAAGAAGGTGCAATTTACGTTCCCTCTTTTGTAGGTGGCTCAGTTGTATATTCTGGTTGCTACTGGATCGGTTGTTGTAACGATTGTCTATTATGATTCAAGTCGTAAATGTTTTCCTTCGTTCGCTTAGTGTGATATTTGTGGTCACTACAGACACTATCATATCATGGACGGATCCGGAGGTGGCAACAGATTTGGCGCTCAGTTTTCAAGAGACAATGGGCTGTTCTTTGATTTGGTAAGCCAGAAGTAGAAATGAGACGAGCCTGATTTGACCTTGGTCTTCGTTTCTTCACGTTCTGTGTTTTTCCCATGGATGACCGTGAGTACGGAAATACTTCAACTGTTCAGTTCTAAGTGAAATAATTGTTGATGGAGACAGTGTTGCTAAGTCTTTGTAATGAACATATGGAGTTTGAAGTCAGTTCTCGTCTTGTTTTCCTTAGCCCTTTTGTTTTGAGATTAGTGGGTTCTTATGGGGAGTGGAATATGGTTTGTTCTGCCGTGCTCTCGCAATTCATTTCGAAGTGATGGTGACGCTTGTTATGTATTAGGCGAGATGGCCCGAATTCTCCTTGACATCGTAAGATGTGAGCTTGTGACATGCGGTGTTGTTTATATTCTCGTGTGGTTTGGGTGCTTGCTTATGCTATTTTGTTCTTTTGTAACCTGATCATATAAGTCGTATCTCCTCTTCTAAAACAAGGACACTGCTTTTTGATTGCTAATGAGGTGGATGGTGTAAATGGCACAGGGATCAAATCTGCAGTGTCCAACGCTCAATCCACTTTCCATCTGTCGGTAAGATTGGGGTGTAAGGAGAAATGCAAGTTATATTCGTTCTAGATCTTGGAATGTATTGTCTGCATATTGTGTCTGCTCTGGGAGCTTTAGATAGATAGATCACCAACCTACACTTAACGTGTGACATGTTGCAGTGTCTTTGTTATGGGTCTTGTTCAGCATGGTGTGTGCTAATGAGCTAGCCATCTCGAATCAAGAACATGTCAATATTTTCTACTGTACTAGCATGGGGTCTTCGTACATATGACAGTTTGTCCATTAAGGTTGGAGACGGCGTAAGGGTTAATATGCAGATGGCTCGTGTGAGCTTTCTATTCTATAGCATTCTGTTGGTTGAATTGTATTGTTGCAATTACTGTATTGCGGAACGACTAGCATTCACCTTTTAATTTTGTGGAATTGCTGTTGCAGGTTTGGAAGGAAATGCACGACCAGTTGGTGACGATTTGGAGCATTCCGGTACTTCACAAGATGATGGTAAGCTTTTGGTCTTCGCATATTAGAATGTGTTTGAGGTCTGATGCTGCGTTGCCTTTGAGGTATCGACCAAGTAGAGTGTTCAATTCTCATAGCACTAGGTGAAACGATTATCGCCATTGTCCTACTGATAATCAGACAAGTTCCGAGCTGTGGGGATAGAGAATCAGTATGAGGTAGATGTTGAGTATGTTGATGTCGTTAACTTCACACAGACGATGCCTTTCGTGAAGGTGGAGGGGCTGAGACGCTGGAGCTTCCGCCAGTGGAACTTGCGACACTTCCTCTTATCGCCAAGGTTGGCACTTACTCCTAAGGAGGTTTATTTGAGTATCATCCTACTTTTTGATATGTTTCTGAATTGATACGCTCACAACTCCTTGGGGCATCCCTGCTCTGTTCAGGCCAGTGGCTGCTTCTTTTCTTGACTATTTTACTTTTCTATCATACATGCTAGCGTCAGATCGTTATAGGTGAGACTGAATTGTTACTTCACTTGCTGTTCCTCAGTTTCTTACCTCTTTCTAGGTCTCCACTGATATATCTTAAGAAGCGCTTTTTCTTCACAAGGCTGCTACTAGTATTTGTTGTAACTTATCATTTTCTTGGTTTGAATTTCATCGCAGACTGTTTCAGAGGTTATGCCCTTTGATCGTGATAGAGTGGCCTCAATGATTGTCCGCGATGTAAGTTCAACAATTCGACTCCTCGTCTATATACTAGAAGTTCTGTTTGTCCTTTTAGTTTTCTATCACAATTCATAAACATTTCTTGTGTATTGTCCCCTTTCTGTACCTTTCTTTTTTGAGTTTGCTGGAAGTATGGTATTTTGATGAAGGGTCCTGGTTTTCTTTTGTGCAGCAAAATTACATCCGCAAACTTGTACAGCTGTTTCGCACTTCTGAAGAAAACAAGAACCTGGAAAGTTTGCGTTTTCTTTTCAAGATTTTTAAAGGAATCAGTGAGTTAACTTATACTCCTGCCTGATTTGACTAAATGCGTGCCGAGTAAGCAATGAATGCCGTTTCATGTTTACGATCTTGTTGCGGTCATGATTTTTTTGCCCATTTTAGAATCAACTGAGGCTATATTTGAAGTAACGCATTCTCTATGTATTGTTTGCAGTTTCACTTAACGATGGGAACATTTTTGATATCATCTTCAGTGACGAGTACATAATGGATATTGTTGGGGCCTTGGAATGTGAGTGTACTTTTTTTGACCAACTGTGTTTTGCAACTCTTGAGAAAATTAAGTATTTATTTTGACTCTTGTCTTGGTTTGCATCTGGTTGCTTTCGAGTAATTTTTTTGCTTGTTTTTTCATGTCTAGATGACCCTGATGTATCAAATTTCCAAGATCACCGCAAATTTCTCAAGGAGCAAGTGACTTTCAAGGAGGTATAATGGCAGATTCTCTTAACCCTAAAAATCCAGGAAAACCGATTTGGTTGTTTGAGATTTCGGGCAGCTCATATTAAGGAGTTAAATTTATATTTTTGCCTAAGATTTTTACTGGGTGCTCCCCATACTGTAATGTGTATGTGGTAAAATCTGCAAAGCCAAATTTTAATTTTATAACCTTCATCTAGAAATTTTAGGTTTCAAGTCCAAAACGGGCAGTTTAAAAATGGCAGTTTAAGGTAAAAAATGGCAGTTTTTGGTTCTGGAGGTCGAGGAAACGCTTGGATTTTTAGGGGTTAACTGTACTTATTTGCATTTTATTCTTGGCCTTATGTTATGCTAGTTGCTTGAGCTCATGCTGTGGAAGTCTTATGTATCGAGGGATTTTGTTCGGTAAAGCAGGCTGTCCCTATCCGTGATCCAGTGATCTTGTCGAAGATTCACCAGACGTATCGTATCGGCTACATCAAGGTCAGCGTCATGTCCTATTTTTCACTTCGATGTGTAGAGATTGGCAACACTGTAGGCGAGGACTACATTCGGCCATCTTACCTGTGACGCTTTGAAGGAGCCGGTACTCCTTTACAAGTAACGAGACCTCGAGCTACAGCAGTACTGGGCAACTTTGAAACAGTAGTTGATTAAAGTCTTACTACTAAGGATGAGAAACATAATAAATCCAACATGTGAAGATTTCATTCATTTCTATCGTGTTCACTTCTATGATATATCGACTTCAACCTCAAATTATCTCTTTTTGATATGCAGGATGTAATATTGCCTAGAGTGCTGGACGACCCGACATTTGCCACGATCAACTCAATCATGCTTTTCAACAACGTTTCGGTAAGTTTCTTCTAGTTGCACATGAGCAATTCCTGTCTCCTTTTATCATATTGGTTTGACCCTTATCGCAAGGATACGACATTTTTTCGCTCTACTTACTCTTCGTGTGAGGCGCATTCTGATAGTGTTTAAGTTTATCCTCGTCGACTCTCAGTACACGTGTATTGCTTGATTCCCACCTGTATCAGAAAGATAATGGGACGGACAGAGGGGATTCTGTAGATTTTGATGGGATTTTCTACTTTTCATATTATGCAGGTGGTGACCGCTCTACAGAATGATACTGCTTTTCTGTCGGAACTTTTTGCGAAGCTTCGTTCCCCCGATACTCCAGACAGAAGTAGACGGGATCTGGTGAGTGTCACGCCCTGTGTTACTCCAGTGTTGATAAGTGTCATCTTTGCGGGTAATGTTATACTAATTACGCGTTTATGATTCTCGTGGAGTCTGGATATGTAGATGTTTTTCGGGCAGATAGTTAGGCATTGTTACTCAGGTTTGACATATCAAGGAGGTTAATTCATTCCAGTGGTTGTTAGAGTTGAATGTGCTTCTTGTTGTAACTTAAGTTACTTCACGGTTAATAAGTGGACGCACTTTAATAAGTGGACGCACTTCCTTTTGACGCCTAACCGGGACTTATTGCTTTGAAGATGTCTTGCTATCATTACCACCTTGGCTGTGTTGTGTTTTTGAATGCTGAATGGTTGGAAATCAACACCCGTGTAGCGACATCCGATATAGGAGGCTAATAATGTAATTAGAATTCTGTTTGTGCAGGTTCTTTTTGTAAAAGAGTTCTGCAACTTGAGCAAACATCTTCAACCGGCAGTGCGAAGCCAGCTCTTTAGGTAGTACTTTACTGTAAAATAGGAATATAAATCTAAGTGGACAGATTGCTCACATTCTTAGTAATGTATAGAAAGTTTTTCATACAAGATATCTCTTTTCTCCCATGGCCAGTATCTCAACTAATCAGAAGTTTGCTTATGTTTGTCATGACAGTGCACTTGTCAAACACTTGGGTTTGTTCGATCTTGTGAAGGACATCCTCAACGATCCCGACGAGGGTATTCGACTCAGTGGGTAAGCAGATAGCTTTGTACCTCAATATGGTTTGTGCTTATCAACACTATTCGCTAGTCTCGTCAATGCAACTCTATTTTCGTGCTTGCCTGTACATCTTAGACACATGGCTAAAATACATGTGAACATTCTGAGTTTGATTCAATCTTAGAGCTCCTGTCAGATTGATTTGCATGAATTGCTGTGATCTGGTTCCAGGTGTGATATTTTAATAGTAGTTCTGAACCATGAACCGGCACTACTACGGACCTTTTTGGTGCACCAACCAAATACCACATTGTTCAGTGAACTGGTGGGTTATGTTTTCGTACTCGTTGATGAATGCTCTATCAAATTTTGACCTCATTGACATCTAAAAATTGGTAAAATCTAATAGAAACAAATAATTTGCACGACGGAATGGTGATTTTATGAACTTCGTATCATTCTGGTGCGCCGCTGAAGTGAGTTACTTTGCAGGTGGAAGGAATGTTGACTCCTAGCGAAGGCGGATTGCAAGCACAACTTCTGGAAATTATGCGCATGCTTCTGGATTCTGAGACAATGGATACAGTGAGTTTTAACAAGAGATTTCCGTGCGTATGCTTTTACATGCAAGTTTTAGTTTTTTTCGCTTCAGAACTTTCTTCAGCAATACCTCTCGTCCTTCCTAGTAGAATTTCACGAAGAGGATACACCTGGCGAACTGTAAATTTTCTGGTACTAAAAGCATGTTTGTTGTGTTTTCAGCCGCCTGTTGACAAAAGCGCTTTTCTGGAGATATTCTATGAGAAATACATGGATCGAATGGTTCAACTTCTTACAGATGGGTGTCCTCCAGAACCGGGGAGTACAGAGCTCTCTAATGACGCCTCTGTGGATTCTGGAAAACGGACAAGGCGAACCGTTTCTCCAGAAATACTTGGAAACATCTGCGAACTGATGTGTTTTTGTGTCCAGCATCATCGGTTCAGAATCAAGTAAGTTAATTGCCACTATAAGGTGATCTGTCCTTTATAGTTGGGAGTGAATTGCATTCATCTTCCTTTAGGTGTTCTTGGTGCGGACTTCGTATAAGGTTGCATATAAGGTTGCCAGGTGTTTGCCGTTTCTTGTACTGATGTCTTATGACGACTAATTATCAATTTTGCTTTTGTGTCTCCTCTCAGGTATTATGTGATGAGAAATCATGTTGTCGAGAAGGTCTTGAAGTTGATTCGTCGGAAGGAAAAGTACCTGGTTGTGGCTGCTGTGCGATTTTTAAGGACATGTGTCGCTTTGAAGGTTGGGTTTGTTGGAGTAAACCTTGCTTAGGTGCATACTGAGTATGTTATTTGAAATAAGTCTAGCTTTTGTATGGATAGAGATGTTATACTTGTGCTTTTTCTGGTATGTAATTTGTTATACAGGATGCAGTGTTTACATAAATGAAGGCGAAGGAGATGTAGTCTAGTATACCAAGTTCACCTTAACTGTCCCTAGAAGTAGTGAGCATCAGCCTACCTCTGTTATATAGCTTGTTCTCTTGTGTCCAGATTACCGTGAAGGTTCTTTTGGTTGCGAGTTATATGGTAGCTTGTGAGTTCCTATTGTGAGAACACAATGGTTTGAAGGTGTCGGTATCTTAAAGAGTTTCCAAACAGCTTTTCTGACATGGGTTTGATTTGCTGCAGGACGAATTTTACTACCGGTACATCATCAAGCACAACTCGTTTGAATCCATTATTGGAGCTTTTATGGCCAACGGCAATCGCTACAACCTTCTCAATTCAGCTGTATTGGAGCTGATTGATTACATCCGAAAGGTATCTTACCTTTTTTGTTTCTTGGATGATATCCAATGTCCTCCGAAAGTTGTGTCAGCATTCTTTAGAAGTGGTTGGAGCTTAAAGTAGTCAATATGTTTCTATCCATGTCAACGTTACTGATTGATCTTTGAAGTAACTCATTAGTAACCTTGACCTTAATTAGTGAAATATGGCGTTGAGGGTAATCTCTGGTCAGATTTCCAAGCGTACTCTTACCAGTATTGGCAAGACTGTAGGCAGAACTCGACGTATATCTAACCGTTAATAAATATTGGCATGACTGCCTATTTTTCAGCAAGTATGGGATCTTATGATTCACCACGAATTTTTATGGCAATATCTGCAGGACAACATCAAAACTCTCATTGTTCATCTCATCGAGAAGTATTCTTCAAAATTGGAGTGCATCGACTATGTAGACACGTTTCGGGCGTTGAAACTGAAGTATGATCAGGTGAGCACTCAGTCTCAAGATTAAGAATGGTTATGTACGCTAGTCGGTCATCTTTTTAGAGAATTGCATCTCTAAACCATGTAGAGCAGAGTTTAGTGCGAAGAGTTGGATGGCTCATCCATTATTTATCTTTTTCTGCTGCAGATTCAGGAAGGTCCTCCATCTAGCATCCGAGATGCAGGAGGTGCTGTTACAGGCAGCGGGCCTGATCATGGTTCACGCGCAGGTCGTGGTAGGCACAGCCACGCGGACCAACCTGAACGCAATCGGAAGGATGAGCGAGCATTAGACAAAGACGAAGAGGACTATTTCAATGAGGACAGGTAGTCAATACTCCTGATCAACAAGCTTAGATATCATAAATTCTTTCCATTCAGAGCCTGTATAACTCGTTCATTTCTTGACAGTGATGATGAGGAGGATACAGCAACTGCAAGAGTGAGCACCGCTTCACACCCAGAAGCACCAAAAGCAGTTCTAGCAAACGGCAGTGGCCTAGATGGCGCCTCCTTCAGGTGGCTATCTCACCTCTTTCTTCTTCTGCACTTCTTTCATTTCAGTCATCTTACATTCAGGGTGGACAGGAAAAGTGCGGTTGGCCTCGTGGACTACGAAGATGAGGACGAGGAAATGCCTCGAATATTGGGCAACAATGGCAAGGATTCCGACATGAAGAACTCACCAGCAGACACTCTCTGGCAAGAAGTAGACGATGGAGGTGTTGCGAAACGAAAAACTTCTCTTGCTCCAAGCTTGGAACAAACAGATGCGACCCCACCCAAGAGGCAAAAGGCTGAAGATAGTCACGCTGCTGATATCGATTTCGATAGCCTCGACGCCAGTAGAGTTGGATCTGACATAGCAGAATCGGTAGTTTCAGCTTCCACACAGGAGGTATTACCGGCAGAGAAAACAAGACCAATGTCACCAGAGCTTGAGCACGGATCGAATGCCATGCATCAGGCCTCCAGTTCAGATCATATTAGTCGGAGCGAACCTGAAGCAGCACCGAATGGTGAGCATCCAACATCGCCTTCAGGTCCTGGCCCTGTAGTACCTCTCGTGGGCTCTGTTGCAATGGACGTGCCAGAAGAAAATGCTACTGCTAAAGTGGAAGTGGCTTCTGATGCTGTGAGAGAAGAATGTGCTAATGGAGAGGGCCCTACTCAGTCACTAGGAGTGGGTTGCTCTGCGAGGGCGACGGAGTGCTGCTCCTCAGTTGAAGACTGCAACGGGTCTGCATCCGAGAGCGCCGAGAGTGGAGTGCTTGAGCCCCTCCCCAATCTCTCTCAACAACACAATACGAGCTTAGGTAGCGAAGGTGGCAACAAACTGAACAACTTAGGTGCTGACATTATGAGAACTGTAAGTCCGACATCACCCGGGTCCTATCCTGTTCGATAGTAAGATCCTAATTTTGGTATATACCTGGACTCAGGCCTTCCTTTCACTCATTCTGCCTGCTCCTGTTTCTTATACGTATTGCACTTTTATGCCACTCTGGATCTCGAATCGCTTGGTTTGGAACTCGTTTTCTTTCGAATAAACCTGTTGACGGGAGAACCTGGAGATTCCATGCCCAGTTCAGCTTCTATGCTTGATCACCAAATTCAGGTGCTAGGTATATCGAATTAAGAGACATCACACGCCACCCCCATTGTTCGAATTTTGAAAACATTCCTGCAGTTGATCATTTCTCAATGACATTCATTCGCTCTAAATCACGCTCCAAATTTTGGCAGTAAGTAGACATTATTATGGTGACTGCATGACAGCCCTAATTTGCCCTCGAAGACATTGTACTTTGCTTTTTTTCAACTATTCACTTCTCAAATATTATTGCACACAAGGCTCTGATCGGTGCTTTTTTATAAGAAGTTATCCGCAGATACTGATGATGTAGAGCAGTTTTTTGATCCCATCATCGAAATTGGATAACAGAGTAGTCACCTTGTGCTTATTCAAATAGCGGTTCTTGCGAACATTTGACGTTTCCAAGGTGGAAGTCTCCAAACCAATCTCTGTTCATTCTTTGAATACGTGTAACTGCTTATAAGTCGCCATCATGTGTGAACGTATCGCTTTATTGGATAAGCAAGATGGATCAGTACGTGAAGGGAATGCGAAAAGACGGATCAAGTGTTCATCCTATCTGGATACTTTTGATGCTTCAAGTTTCAAGAGACCAGAGGGATCTAATGTTTTCTTTGTATTCCATTAACATTTGTACGCAATGTTCAGAAGTGAACCTGATTATTTCGAAACAAAGCAGTGCTTTTATTTCAATTACTTATCCGAGTAAAAAACTTGTATGCATAAAGTACAACTTCACACTGTCTGAACTTCACACTGTCTGAACTTATTGGAATACTCCTGTTTTCAACTTCAATAGACATTTGTACCCTTTGGAGTAGTCTAAGAGATTGACGTTTATGGTAGATTCCAACTACATGATGTATGAGCAACTCAGGTACATGCCATCAACTTTCTAGAAGTGACATTGCCATCAACTTTCTAGAAGTGACATTACTCTTGGCCAGTGGGAGGTGATTTTCCTGAAAGGTAACCCTCCGTGATAAGGGGTGTGAGTCTTGTTATTATAACTTTCATGCATGCATGCCTGTGGTACTGTTTCACAGTATGTGACTGGACCTTGCTCTTTCGTGTCACAGGTTACCATTTGGACTCCAGTAGTAAGTTCAACTTTCTACCAATGAAGAGTTTCAAACACCTTCATCCTTCAATTCTGATTGAATTTTTACTTACAAGGATTAGTTTGAACCCCTCTTGAAAGGAAGATATAGATTATTGATGTATATATATATATATATATATATATATATATATATATATATATATATATATATATATATATATATATATATATATATATATATATATATAAAAGATTCTTGGCTGATAATTGTTAAAAGAGATTTTTACCCTAAGTATAGGTCAAATTTGGCACAACTTGAAGGAAAAAGGAACATGTGGCTTTCTGTGATGGGCACATAGTGATGTGGACCTATGAAAATCCTCCACTAAAATTTAATATTAACACTCTTTTTGCTGAAATTGACCTATGCCAACACTATGCCAACATTCTCTTGTTTGAAGCTAACTTATGCAAACACTCTTATGTCTTAATATAACTCAAGTGTCCTCTTGTGATTGGTACATAGTCATGTGGTCGGAACACTCGAATCTGAACACTGCTTCGTTCAAAAAGTGACCTATGTTGATACTCTCTTTTGAAGATAAGTACCTAATTTATGTTGACACTCACTTTTTTGAAGCTAACCTATCTGTTACAACAATCTCTGTTTACAGCTGACCTATTTGTTACAACATTGAACTATCTGTTACAACACTGACCTATCTGTTAGAACACTCTGCATTTGGAGCTAACCTATGTTGGCACTTGACCTATATCTTACAACAGTAACAACACCCTTTGGTCGGAACTTCACCTATACCGACACTCTCTAGTTTAAAGCTAACCTATATATCACAACACTCTTTTGTCTAAAATTGACCTATACCAACACTCTTTTATTGAAGATGACCTATGCGTACACTATTTAGGAGTATGCCATTTACCTATGTATTCCTTGTTTAAAATCGTACAAATAACCCATACGTACAAATGGCCTACTTTTAAGTAGTCCATAGAGTCCAAATCGCAATGGCGTAACTATATGTAAGCGGCAATGGCCCATGCATTAAGAACCCACGCTTAAACGGCCCATGTGTGAAGTTGTGTACTTAGATAAGTTGTTGCTTAGATAAGTCCCCCCAAAAAAACGTCGTTTAACACATATCAACAATGTAATATTTGGTTTAACCACATCTTAGAAGTTTCAAACAATTTATACTTTGCCCATAGCAATGTAAAATTTCAACAACAAGATGTATGTTTAGTGTTAACTGAACTAGTTGATATGTTGTTTACTTTTCAGCTAAAAAGTTATCAATATGGTTCACAAAATGACCCCCTCTAAGTACACTAAATTTGATAATTAGTGTTAGATACACTAATTTACATGAAAATGCTATAAGTTTTTACTTTTGTTTAAAGAAATTTACCAAGAGCATTGATTCTGATACTATATAAGGACCCCCATCTTGGCCAATATAGTGGGTAAAAATTATTGAACAACAGTAAAAACTTATAACATGTTTATGTAAATTAGTGTATCTAACACTAATTATCAAATTTAGTGTAGTCTAGATACTCAGATTCTCAGGGAAAATAGACTAAAATAGTATGTGCATATTACTTGTCAAGGAATTTTGTATGTCAAAATTTTTTTTTTTGTTGATAATTTGCTAGATCTTTTTGAGATGTACTTTGAAGAGGGTGGGTTGGAAACCATACTGATAACATTGTCAACATTGTGAGGGGACAAATCATTGTCTAGCAATGTCAATTGTCATGGCTTTCAAAAGTTACTCAACTTGGGCCTCTGGATTGCCATAACTTCCGCTAGATGGGGACCCATCGCTGGAAATCACCAATGACGGTGGCAAAGTGCATCACAAAAATCATCCATTTCGGGTTTGCCTTGCATACGCGGCTCGGCCGGGCATCGCAACCCCACCCGGGCCCGGGCCAGGAGAAACGGCCGCTCATAGAAAATTTGGTGAGTAAGGAATATGTCTATGCAATTTTTATGCTCATACGACCTATAAAACTCAATGAAATGCTTGAGTTTTCACATCGAGGTCAACTAAAATTCAAATACAGAGACCCATTTTCAACAATTAAGAAGGCATGTAAAAAATTATTGGATTGAAAATTCAAACGGAAAGATCATACCTTACTACCTTTTTCTACAAGTGAAAAAAACAAAACTTGAAAAAAAAGTATCTTCTCATTTTTTTTCTCGTGAAATTATGAGGTTTCTGCAATTTAATTGATTTTGGGCGGATTTTGAGAATAAATGAGCATGATTATAATTATACCGTAGTTTGGGCAGTCTTGGACAAATTCCGAATAGTGTTTTCAAACTTTGACCTCAAATATCTCCTTAAAGTATGAGGAATTTTGAAGCATGAGATGACTTTTCTCATAGGTATGGAAAAAATCTACAACGTGTAAAAAGGTTTCACCATTGTTGAATCTAAAATAGTTATACAGATGCTGACCACAGTCGGGATCGACCCGATTCGGCCTCACTTACCCTTAGAGGTTAAATACCTGCATTATCCAATTTTCAAGGAGGCTTCACTTACAAGAAAGACCAATAATAAAGAATATTGCTCTCTTGGAAGGAACGGTAGCATTAGAAGTAAGTTGGTGAATGTACTTGGAGTACATTTTTGGCAAAATAGTGAAAGAGAAACCTACTTTTCACATGAGCCAAATTTGGTGTAAATGAGTTAATTTGAAGGAAAAAGTAACACATGTTTTCTTATGATGGGCACAAAAGTGATGTGGACCTTTCAAAATCATATGACAAGACCAAACAATCTCTATTGCCTTAAAGTTACCCATGCCGACATTCTTTTTTGCCTGAAAGTCATCTATACCAAGACTCTCTTTTGCCTCAAACCAAGTTACGCGGACACTCTCTATTGTCGGTCAGTCTATATTGTTAAAGAGTCTCTATTGCCAGACAGTCTCTATGGCCAGGCATGCCTTAAAGTGACCCATGCCGACATTCTTTTTTTGCCTGAACCTGACCCACGCCGACACTCTCTTTTGCGTGGAACTAAGCCATGCCAACACTCTCTTTTGCTTGAAATTGATCCATGCCAACACTATCTATTGTCTAAAACTGACCCGTGCGAATACCTTCTTTTATCTAATACTGACCCATGCATACATCTTCGTTTGTGTGCGTGAAACTGATCTCTGCCCACGCACACTCTTTTGCATGGAATTGATCCACACAAACACCTTTTTCTTGATACTACCCATGCAGACACCTTCCTTTTGCTTGATACTACCCATGCAGACACCTTCCTTTTGCTTGATACTACCCATGAAGACACCTTCCTTTTGCTTGATACTACCTTCTTTTGCCTGAAACTGACTTACGTTGACACTCTCTTTTGTGGGAAATCGACCCACCCCTACACTATCTTTTGCCTCAAACTCACCCTTGCCGACACTTTCTTTTACCAAAAACTGACCTCACGCACACACTCTCTTTCGTGTGAAATCTACCCACGCCTACACTATCTTTTGCCTGAAACTGACTCTTGCCGACACTCTTTTTTACCAAAAACTGACCCTACACAAACACTATATTTTTTTTCCTGAAACTAACCAATGCCGATACTCTCTTGTCTAAAATTGCTTTTTGCCTATAACTTACTTTAAGACAACAAAAAAAATAAATCAAGGTAGATAGTTTTAGGTGTCTTGTGTCCTTGCATGAAATTCACTCATGCCGACAAAAGAGAGTGTCCGACAAAAGAGATTGACCGACAAAAGAGAGTGTCCGCGTAACACTCTCACTTCTCAATTCTTCTCCCACATATGAGAGTGACTCATGCCTACCACGAAGGCACTCTCTTGTTTCAAATTGACCTATACCTACAGTATATATCACAATCAACAAAACTATCTTGAGATAGACAATTGTAAGTGTCTCGAATAAACTAATCTTACCTGGAATTGACCTATATTGATAATTTTATCTGTAGCTCACCTATGCCTATGGTATCTATGACAACTGACCTATGCCGATGTCAACTGCCTAAATTGACATTTGCCGACACTTTCTAAACATGACCTACACTAACACTCTCTGAAACTCATCTATGCCTACACTCTCTAAAGCCAACCTATGCCCACACTCCCTCGTTCGGACTATATATATATATATATATATATATATATATATATATATATATATATCACCAATTTACTCCTTGTGACAAAATAGTTGTTTTGGTATGTACAAATGACATATAGAATACCCATCTATGTAGCATTTTTGCATTTTCATATATGTTTCAAAGGAAATGAATTATCGAATGTTGCTATGGTACCAGCTGAGCTCGGTATATACAAGCGTTTTCCGATGAAATAAGCCACAATAACTAATCATTCACTTGCCATTGTAATTACCCAGCCACAGATGCGGAGTGCCGGACTCCGTTTTTGAATGCCACTGATTTACAAGAACAATCATACCACCACATGCATTCGATTGAAAATAGTAGTAACCGGGAAAGCGTTCGTCCGGCTCCTTAGGTTTAAATACATTCGTTTAGATTGCCGAGGAGCATGCCTGTGAAGGAATTTGGGGTCGCAGGCCTCATTTCTGAATTCAAAATCATCAAAAATGGCCTCGGGAGTGCTCCCTGTTGACTCCCACGAACCATTGCCCGTAATAACCGGGATCCGAATACAGTCTGTAAGTGGGATCCGAATACAGTCTGTAAGTTAGTGTAGAAGGGACTTGCAATGATGTTCCTCAAAACCGATCAAGGCAGGCAGCTTCGTGAAAATAGAAATAGGTACATGTAGTAGGCAGAGTCAAAAGGGAACGCACTAATGAGGAAAGCTGATAGAGTTTCTAGGAAGGAGCCGTAACTAAGCTTTGAAGTGGACAAAATCTTAACTTGCAGGTTTGGGAGCTATGATGACATGATGAGCAAAGCAGTGGTTCTCCCTGAAAGAAGATTCCACACAAAAACAGCTTCATCAGTTGGAAGAGCCAGTTGCAGCAGTTTCCCGGAAGAAGAAGATCCGTTTCAGTGTCCGCATGTCCGAATCTTTTACCCACGCCCGGCCTTCTACATGCAGCAATTCGAATCCTATCTATGGTTTTTTCAGATATTCTATCGGATATTCTCTTGACTTATGCTTCAGTTTGTGATTGGTCTTCCACTCTAGCAACTTCAATCCTTTCTCTGGCTCATATTTGGGGTGGGTCGCGTATGCGCTTGGTTTGGGTTGGGTTTGGGTTTCCTACCCAACTTTTTGTGGGCTCGCCGTATGTTTGTGGTTTGATTCGATTGAGTTTGGATTGAAAGTGGGTTGAAATTAGAACCCAAATCAAACAAATTTGATCTCTCAACATAACGGATGTAAAAAAAAAAAAACATTTGTTCTTCTATACTCTGTCAACCGATGGCTATGTGCGCTCTTCTTCTTTTTGGCCATCTTTGCTCTTGTTTTTGAGAATTGTAAAGGCTGCCCTTGTAGAATTGGTAGGGACTTCAATCTGGGTCACTTGGAAATTTAAGTACTGATTTGGTGATGAACATATTGGTCAATAAACATTAAGAAAAAGACTTCAACTTAAACCGCCCAACTTGGACTTGAACCATGACTTAAACAACTTATACACCACATCTCAAGTTCTCAACCAACTTGTACAATATCCTAAATACAACCTATAGAATACCCTCAGTAGAACGTGTGCAATATCCATAATACAACCTGTACACACTATGAAAACCTCCGATACAATGCCTCCAAAACAACTCATACACTATCCTCAAAACAACAACTTGTAAACAAACAACTTGTACAAGCCTCTCAAAACAACTTACAAAATGCTTAAAAAGAGCTTGCATATTGACTCATGAAAATTTTGATTCTATCATAACTATAACAACTTGCATATTATTTATGAAGTTCCTCTAGGCACATTTTGAAGTTGGTAGGGAGCCAATTTTGGTTGTCATTTTCTTTGCCATCATAAATGTAGCAGTTTGATATGTGTCCTTGAATAAATCGAATGAAGCACTGCCCCTTTAGCCTTAACATTTGACATCATATTGACATTCTTATATCTTCTTAGATTGAAAAGAAAATACAGATAAACAAATTAAAAAACTTAACATGTATCCATGACAAAACTTCAAAATGCTCTATAAAACCTAATTATGAGCTTTTGTATAATGACCTTCAAGAGTGCATGTAATTTGGACTTAAGTTGAACTTGTATTTTCTAATTCTTCTATCAACCACCTTCAAAGTGTATGAAGGGATACAAAATAACAAAGAAGTGAGCAAATCAAATCATAAAAAACTAAGAACAAAATTAAAGTTCTAAATACACCATCAACGTCCTCTTTCATTACATAAAGAGTTATTTTTATTTAGAGTACACGCCCCCTTGACATCACTCTTTGTGTACTTCAAGAATTCATTATATTTTAGTTTATTTTATTTTTTATTTCTCTCATATTCCATGAACACTCTCATTCTAAATCCGAGCACTTGCTATTTAATTGAAGAGTAATTTTCAGATACACTTCACGCCCCTTTGTATACAACGTTGCATCAAAAACAATAGCAATGTTCACTCTCGGGGTAATTCCAACACCAGAACCACTACACATCCTGATTCCTGAATAGCTTGAGGTACAAAAAGCCCTAATCTTGGATGAATGTTTGATTTGCATCCGTAAGTATGGAATTAGTAGATTTCAACCCAAGTTGCTCAAAAGTAATGGTGCCAATACCATTGTTGAGCTTATTCGTGCAATCTAGTGTTAAATTCTCAACTAGATGTAGGGACCATGGTCCAGACCCCCCCAATTGCTTGTATGCTCCCACTTACTCTCCTACCCTGTCGGCTCTCCCTTCACCCCAAAAATACACATGTTCCACCATCGATGAGATCGGGCGGGAGGCAGTTGCAAGTATGGCGACATCGAAGAGGTGATCATAATCTTGTGATCATGTTTCGTGATGCTGCTGCTGTTGCTCGAGAATACCACTTCTACTCCGATCAGACAGTTCCTAAATATGTATGTAGAGTACGTCCGTTGGAAGAGTACTTCGACCATGAAGTAGTTCGTTTGCAAGTACATACACAGATAGCGATACCTGTGGTTAGGGACTTGGAACGGTTACAGATCGTTGGTGCATGCTTCAGGTTCTGGCATGATTGGGGTTCTCTGAATTTGAGCATGCGTGAGTAGACAAGCTAGTCAGTCACGTACTAGCTGGTGAGGAGACCGACGGCGACGTGTGAAGGATGAGCAGTCGGCAATGGAGCTATCAGTTGCGACCAGAAGATTCTTGTTGTCGGCACTGATCATATTATTTTGTAGCTGGTTACTTACGCAGATTGCTGAAACGATAACGTGGGCCATCATCTCTTTCGCTAGCTTCGGCTCCTTCTATCGGGCAATGAAGATTTTGGGGCCTTGAAAAAGCTTCGACAACAGTCTCTCAGGTTATTATGTTTTGAGGGTTCCTGTGCAACTATGCCCATCATCTCCAGACCTGCGATGTCGCCGACGTCCAGCAGCCCGGGTGGCCGCTCCTCACCTCCAGCACGTTTCGTCGCGGATTCCGAGCCCCCCTCTGCTAGTAACATTTTGGAGCCGCAACGGAGCAACTTCATGGCAAGTTCAGACTATTACGACCTGCAACATGTGGTCGATGTGGCGATGGCAACGCCTACGCAGCCTGAGTTTGCAGCACGGCCTTCACGGCAGCAGCAGGTGCCTCTCATCCGCCCGTTGTGGCCAGGCTCACTCAATCCAGATACTGGTCTGGATGCTTTCAAAGTGTACAATACTTCCACCCCCAGCCATCATCTACCGCTTCCGTTCAGGCCTCTCAACTTTCCAACGACTTCAGTGGCTACTCCAGCGCCTGATCCGTTGCAGGTGAGAACGCGGATCGATCAGTCCCAGTGCAGTTTCTCTTTCAAACCCTCATGAATATATATTTCTGTTAAGTAAAAGCTCCGTGTCGATCGTCACTCTAAATCACTCACATTCTCAGCGTAGAGGATCCCATTGGAAGAACTGTCAGGGTTTTAACAGTCTGCATTTGAGAGATCTGCAGCACTTTTGCAGTTGCAAAGTGAGAGGTTGTATCGTAGGCAGTATATAGCCCCAGCAGTTTCCAAAGTCATGCATCATAATGATCACAGCGACACGTTCCTGTTGTTGCTGCATGAGGCACGGCATTGAGCCCTGGCATTATCCTTTACCGTGTGAAGCTGGATCCAATGGGGGCGAACTGTGTGAGTGCAGGTGTTGGTGGAGGCTCAATCTAGTGTAAAGCAACCCACTGGCAGTGCTATGGCTCCGACGTCCTCAGGAAATGCTTCTATGAGCACATCCGACTGGATGCACTGCTCGTGGTCCGACCTCATTGACTGCATGGACACACCCAACCCTGAAACGGTGCGTAATCTCTCCCCTCGAAGTTCTCCAACTCGATATTGGTCTACTAGCGGCCGAACACATGCTCGGCTCTGAAGATGCATATCACGGAGTCTCATAGCAAGCATTTGACAAAGTTTTGTATCACTGATGTTGGAGCGTCAGATTCTAACTCTATGCCTAATTTATTCAGCTGCATATGCCCAACGCTAAGTTCGAGCGTGCGGCGAAACCCTTGCAAAATCCCAAGACTGAGCAACAGCTCTCAGGTATGCATCAGTTTCCTGTTGTGCGTTTCGTACATGGATCTGTTAAATGTAAACATTCTGGATCGCACAATCACCTGACCTGTTGATTTGCAGCAAAAAATATGTCGGAAGGGGATCTAAGCCCTTCCATGGGGACATCGTCTCCGCGGTGCTCCGCATCCGATGCTGCCAGAGCACGCTTACGCTGGACCAAAGAGCTTCATGACAAGTTTGTTGTAGCTGTTGCCAAGCTCGGTGGACCCGATCGTAAGTATACCTACCTCTACGCTCCATTTCCTTCGGCATTGAGTATCTGTAAACAGTCTAACATGCAAGCATCTCTTCAACTGTTTCAGGAGCAACGCCTAAATCAGTACTTCGTCTGATGGAATGTAACGATATTACTATCTACCATGTAAAAAGCCACTTGCAAAAGTATCGTCTCATCCCGGAGATGTCAACCGCAGGTACCTCTCTTGTTGTACCTCTCTTGTTGTCTTCTGGTAAACTTCGTTCCATCTATTGGTTAGGTACGTAATGCCTGCAGAGATGATAAGCATTTGAGCACGGGTGCAGAGTCCAAATTGGAGCGGCTAAGACATGGCTTTTATAGCAGCAAAAGTCCGGATGCATCCTAGTAAGAGCCTCCGTTCCTACTCTATAGTTTCATTTTCTACCTTTTAAAAGGTGATTCTGAAGCTCACCATGTCATTTGCAGTATAATGCCAGAAGCTCTTCAGATGCAGATGGAGGCACAGAGACGTCTGCACGAGCAGCTGGAGGTAGCATTTCGATCTCAACTCTTTTGTAAATGGAAAATCCTTATTCGGGAATATTGAAGTTGTAAGACTTCCTGAGATTGCAATGTCAACAGACCCAAAGGCAGCTGCAGCTTCGAATTGAGGAGCAGAACGCAAACCTGCAGAGGCTGATCGAGGCACAAGTGAAAGCAGGTCAAGCTGCCCAAGCATTGGGCATTCCTTCCCATCAGATTGCAAACGGGGAGTTTTTCACACGCGCCAACATGACCAATTGCTGGACTACAACAACGAGCACGAGTGATCCAGTTCCGTCTACGAAACGAGCTCGTGTTGAAGTCCCCCACCTTGTAATAGTACCCAACATCATGTACTACAATAACATCAAATCTCAAACCCCCTGCACTGGAGCAGGAGCAGGCTCAGGCCCAACTACAAGCACATTATCATCATCAACCTCGTGCCAACCCCAGAACGGCTGCATTCACATGAATGGCGTTTGCATGCAGACCTCGGTCTAATCTGCTCTTCCATTCAACAACCTGCAAAACAATCTATTTGATTATGCTCATGTTAGTCAAAAAAGACGAGTATTTGTAGTTCAGTTCTGAGACACGCTGGCAGCCCATTGAGAGTGGTGTACGTGTACACAAACAATCTTGACATTACATTATGTTGTATAAGTTCATAGGCACTATCAAAGTTTAAGACTCGGCGATGACGCATGTCTGATCTGTTCCATGCTACAGTATGTCGTGAATTCCTTTGCGGGTTAAATCATAAGTAACCATCGTGATCGAGCTACCGATCCACATGAATAATCCGGGAAGATTTGAGAACCGTCAGAAGAACTGAAAATACTCTAAGCTCCACTACTGGTTAGCCCAGAACACAGCCTGGGCTTGGAGGTCCGCCTGCTCTTGCAGCTCGTTGCTTGGAATTCGAAGTCCTGGTGCCGCATTCCATGCTACAGTATGTACATCGCCTGCCACCCAGTGCCACTTCCGGCTCACAATGCAACTACCTCGTTTATTGATCTCTCCCGATCATTATCCCTCCCCATCATTTACCTCTCCCGATCGATCATTTATCTCTCCTAATCATTTATCTCTGGGCTCGAAAAGGAAATTCAACGGCTACAGAATCAAGAGTTGGGCTCCATGCAAGGGATGCGAGGGGGCAGGTGTGGTTCGCAAGGCGGGAGCACCGACAACGTGCACGCAGAGGATCGATGACACGGTCCACGCTCGGGAACCCCACAGTGAGCGTGTGCAGCAGCAACATTCCGCATGCCCTGCAAACACGGACACCACCAGTGGAATGGTCAAATTTATTAGTTGATTTTTGTAGTTTCAACCGTAGGATCTCAAACCTTTCTACGTTTGGTAATCCGTGTAAGATTTTAGGATTGGGTCTTTATTACAGTGTGAGATCCTAATGTTCAAAGTTGAGGCAAAACTTCTTTTCGGCATTCTTTTGTGAACTTAGTCTACTTTGTACAAAGGGAGAGTTAATGATTGTCAGACAACATTTTGCTCATATTTGTTTCTCCATATTAAAAATTATTAATACTTATTTATATATATGCTAACCTAAATTGAATATGCCCATTCAAAATTTTAATGACTCATAATTTCGAATTTTTAAACGTGGACCATGCAATTTATTTTCCATAAGATGATATATAAATAACCAATTAACACGTAATTTGTTATAATGGTATTATTTACTGATTTTGTGAAATGTGGGTTTAGCTTGAGTCGAGCTAAATGTACATGCAATACATTGATTGTATATGGTTCATGGAAAAAATTAACGGTGATGAGGTACCTAGACTATAGGTATTTGATTGTTAGGGGAAACTATTTTTGAGAAACTCCAAGATCTCAAATTTTCACAAACTATGATAGAAGAAAGCGTAAAATTACAAAAACCTTTGAAGTTTCCTATCGTACATTGTCAAGGTTGCCCTTATAAAATTGGTATGAGTTTCAACTAAGGTTACCTAGGACTTTGAGTAGTATTTTGGTCATATAAAAATTACTCAAGACTAAATTCATAAGACAAAAACTAAGTTCCGTATTTTGGAGTTGAAAACCAAAATTTCCATCCAAAGATTCATAACTTGGAATCAATTTTGCAAATTTTTGCTCATCCATGCATGTTGGGCAGTTGGAGTATAGGGAATACCAATAAAAATCTTAAGCAAGAATATTAAGTTGAACCCCTTCCCCTTCATCTAGGTTGCTTGAGAAAGCAAAAAGCCATTTTTGCTTTCTTGAATCTTTTGGGGTCAACAAACCTAGCTATAAATTTTACAGGTGTCAAATTAAGATTGGTGCAAAGTAATATGGTGGAAACTTTTAAGTGACTTTTGGGGACTCTAAAGGTCATTTCATCTTCTCCACCTTCAAATGAGACTAAGGGCCCGTTTACACTACGGTGGACGGGTGGAGAAGGTCAGTGGTCAGTCACGAATTTCACTTTCAATCAATCACATTTCAAACACGTTTCAAGAGCCTCAATTTTCAACCAATCACAATTTTCCTAATTTCTTGACTAGTGGACTTTCTCCACCATAGTGTAAACTGACCCTTAGAAAAACTTTCCTTTCACAAAACTATTCACATGTAATAAAATCACATAAAAGAAGCCAAACCTAACAAAATTGGGGGCTGGTTGCTCACTTGCTCTTACTAGGAAACTCATTCAATAGTAACATATTTGTAAATCCTATGTTCAGTTATGCTGAGATCTATGAAGAGTAGAAACGTTAGTTAGTTAGGATATCATTTGTGTTCGAAACGGAAAAATCTGTCGGTACAAGTTGAAGAACAAAGTTTATCATTAAAAGGTAATCTGACAAATTCTGAAGGTTTACATCCCTTATTAGTAGCAAAGAAAAGGAAAGCTGAAGCATTCCGTGGTGCTCTCGATCCGAGTCTGCAGGGCCATGCGGTATGTTGGTGCAGCACGCGCACTAGATGCCTTGGCACGCTCAATTGCGTGCTGGATCACCATCTCTCAACAACTACAAATATACCAACTCACTGACAGGATCGGAGCAATAGTAGCTAGAATCATGGGTCGGGAATCTCGAATGCGCAAATTCCAGTGGGTTTGAAAAACATGCTCTTCAGGAAACAGTTGATCATTTGGACACACCCTAAAAGTGATGCTTACTCTGTCCACCATCATGTAAAGAATCTAACAGCAGCACAATCAAGATTGTCATCTGCTTTCTAGTGTATGAGATGAGACCAAGGCGGCATGGATGTTGCAGGAGCACCACCGCTCATGAAACTGTTGTAGCCGCCAGAAGATGATTCTGGAGAAGCCGGAGCAGGAATGGAGGAGCTTTTATGTGCAGGGTAGTTATTGTACATGGAGTTCGGTGCTATTACGAAGCGAGGAACTACGACATGAGTTCGCTTTGGAGCTGAAGGAGCTGCAGTTGTCGTCCTCCAGTTAGAGATGAATTCACCGTTAGCAATTTGCTCAGGAGGAATTCCCAGTACTCGTCCCGCGCTAAGTTGGGCCTCGATCATCCTCTGCAGGTTGGCGCCTTGCTCCTCAAGTCGTTGTTGGAGCTGTTTTTGCGTCTATCATCAGCACCAACACCATCATTCTCAGAAATTGCTGATATGGATACATTCTAGTGCGCACAGGGTGAGTAATTAACAAGACTGACCTCTAACTGCGCTCTTAATCGCCTCTGAACAGCCAGATGCGTCTGAAGATCTTGAGACATCTGCGCTCGTGAACGAAGACTCGTCGTTGAATATTCGGGCGTGAGCCGATACTTTTGCAGGTGGCTCTTCACATGAAAGATAGTGATACCCTTACAGGCCATCAGACGAAGTACCGATTTCGGTGTCGCTCCTGAGCACGTGAAACTTCAACTATATCAATGTACTAAACCCTTAACAGATTCAGCGGCAACTTGCAGTTGAAACCAAGTCAGTAAATGGGGTACTCAGTTATAAACAGGGAAGTTGACTTACGGTCGGCACCACCGAGCTTGTTAACAGCGGTTACAAATTTGTCATGAAGTTCTGGAGTCCATCGCAAGCGAGATTTGGCAGCCTCGGCTGTTACTCGTGGTGACGTTCCGAATGAAGGACTCAGACTTTCTTCCCATACCGATTCTGCTCAGACACCAACAGATTCAGGATCAGGATACCCTAGCTATCAAGAGTCATGGTTCTTTCCTTTGGTTTGCTAATCCAGTGGGACTCATGTGGCTACAATTTTAATGTTGACATCCTCTACCATACATGTTGTCATCCTCTACCTGCATGCCACTATTCCTTCTTTTCTCTCCGACCAGAATATTACAAAGTATTGCAAAGTTTACAATCAGATGATCGAAATCAAGAAAAATGCTTAGTGAAGCTCTTTCGAAATATCAGTCCATTTGTGGCAATTCTTGGAGGTGAACTGTACCAACTGAACAAATGCGAATTCTACGACACAAGAAACGCTCAGACAAGTGCAAACCTGAGAGGTCTTGCTTGCTCTCGAGGTGTTGCGACGTGGACTCAGACGACTTATTGTGCAACAGTTGGAGCTGCAAGAATCCACACAATGCATTAGCATCTAATCTGATGATCGTTGAAACTAACTCCAGCAATCTACTCACTTCGATTGAGTCGAGTACCTTGCAAGCCATGATTCATTGTTGACAGTCACCGACTCTTGAATCAATCGAGGGACACTAACAAGCTAGTTGGTAACAGGAGAAGACTAAGAATGTCAGAATTGGCCATTTATCCACGATGACAACATCCATGGAGTCAGCCTAAAAAAGCCCGGGGCGCGTTCGATTCCCACTAGAACTCCTGTGGATGCCCATTTCTCACTAGAACGGAGCTCCTGATATAGCCAGTGACCACATACAATGAACCTGAGTATGTCTTCCTCAATTAGCTATTGAATCTGTTGCTTGTGTAGATGCAAAGGCTTTTTTATTGGTTCCGATTCTCCCGTAATGACCACATACTATGAATGTCAACGTGAAGGTTTATATTATTAGTATGTCGTTATCATCATGTTTAGTTTTTGATTTTTGAGCATTGTTATTCAAGTACCTAAAATGGAATGTTTTATCAAAAACTACAGATTTTTTGTTTTGTGAAGAGTGGTTTTAGTAAAGTATTAGGCGGCTAGGTGTCAATTTTAGAAGATTCATCATTCTTAGAAGAATTACTAGAATATATTCTTTTACCTCAACCTGGCCTAAAGCACCTTCCTTTCAAGTAATGGCTTGTTGAAGAAGAGAAACTCCAACCTATTTAGAGGCCGGCGTGAATAGAGTGTTCGTTCGACCTATCCTTGGATGTATGCCGGGAGGTCATCACATCAATGGCGGGACTACTAACCCCTCTTGGGGTGAACACTATGCCTAGCAAGCCACTTGTGGCTTGGAGATACCCGACATGTTATCCTCCCAAAGGGCTTTGAGGTACTCACAACCATAGTTGGGTGGACTATGGTGGTGATTACCACACCGGCATGGGGAGTAGAAACCAGGACCTCCTCATTGGCAGCCATGAGCCCTAATCACCAAGCAAAGGCTTGTGGTGTCTTAATGGCTTGTCAAACTAAAACCTTTAAATAGCTCCAACCTCCGAATATTTGATGTCCTCATTGTGGACATTTTCAGTTGCCATTTCAAGACATCGTATTAGAAACACCTATAACTTCACCTTCAAAAATTCAACTCAAAGAGTAGAACGGTTGAAAGTTGATGATGTTCTAATCTTCCCTTCCTTCGCCCATGCACAAAGATTGTTACACGGTTAACCCTTAAACGCCCAAGCATACTCAAGGGCCATGCTTTTCACCATATTTTTGAAAAGCTAGGCGTTTGACCCCTATACGTTCCTACCATTTTTTAAGTCAGAAAACATAGTTTTTAGAAATTTTTATAAAGAGAAATGAAAGTAAGTTATTCACATCACAAAGGAACGATCTTGTAGCACACTTAGTGTAGGTCATGTGGATAAAATTTGGAGTCATGAGGCTTTGTAGATTGCGGGATTATAATGTATTTGTACTCATTCACATTAATTATGAAATTTCAACATTTTCACTTTGAAGTGGAAATACTACCAGCAAACCAATTGCAATGGAAAAAAATTCAACAAGAAAGTTCTTCACCTGCATCTTAGAAACACTCTTGGAAAAAGAAAAAAAAAAAAAAAAGAAGAAAAAAACACTAAAATAAATTTCTTGACCAAATAGTAGCCTTGAAATGGTGAAAATTGCCTCATATTTTACCAAGGAAGAAGAGTCCAAATTTAAACCTCTTGCACTAAAAGCATGTTGGATGATGATAAGATACTAACAACAAGAAGTGGAATCTAAAAATTGGAATTTAATCCCAAAAAATAATCTAAAATACAATAGTGGATGTAACAGATACGACACCTTAACCCTTAAATGTCCAAGGTGACCCAAGGGGTCCTTTTCCAACAGAATCTTCTCTGTAGCTCTCAATGTCTCAACTTTTCACTTATATTTTGATGTCAAACTAGTCACCTCCTTCTGATCATGCATTCAAAAAGTGAAATTTTAGAATTCAAATCACAATTTGTATGAGTATTTGTATTTTGTGCTTTGAAAGGATTGTGGTAGGTAGGTTGGGGTTGTACATAACCTTATAGGAGGTTGCAAGCTCATCATTGATTGGATCATTCATGATGCCCAAGTTCAAAAAGTGCACTATTCATGATGCCCGAGTTCAAAAGATGTTGTGATCCAATACTGGGCTGCCCAAATCCGTATAGCCTGATGTTTAAGGGTTAAAAACGGATCATCGTATTTCAATGTTACAAGCATTTTTGGGGGCAAGAGAGAGGGATAGATAAAGAGCCCCCTAATTTTTGATGTATAGGCTTTAAATGCCAAGGAGAAGGTCTCTAAGAGTAATTTGGGGTCGTACGGCTCAAATTTGAATTCCAAATTATCAAAAATGGTCGTCAGGGGTCCAAATGAAAAATTCCACGGAATTTGAAGAAAAAATCCCATTGGCTGATGGCGGCTCCGAAAAGCACTTGTAGCATTGAAATACAGGCGCCCCTTAAAAACCATGCATTTTTGGGTCCAGTTTTTGAACCTAGGGTTAAGGATTAAGTTCACTATAGAATTGCCATATTGAAATTTGGGCCATTATTGAGAAGTACACCTTAAACACAAAAGCTCACAAAAGCTCAATAAGGACTTTACTGAATTCTTAAACTCAACTCTTATATTTCTATATATATTTATTTTTTAAGATAGAAATAAATTCCTCAAACAACATAATCGTGTCAGTGATAGCCAAACATTGCCTCACGGCAGGAGCTATGTATTTGATACCTCTTGAAACTAGGAATACATCTCCACAGCCATGGAGGCATACTCGCACTAGCCTAAGGGCCCGTTTACACTACGGTGAAGAAGTCCACCAGTTAAGAAATTAAATAAAACTCTCAAATGTGATTGGTTGAAAGTGAGGCTCTTAAAATGTGATTGGTTGAAAATGACATTCTTGACCGACCCGTGGCGGGCCTTCTTCACACGAGTGTAAACCAGCCCTAAGTCCAAAGTTGTGACTCTTTCAAGAGCAGATCCTAATACCAAGAGATCCTAATTCTGAATGTTCCATAAGTGGATTTCTGTTGCACCTTGTCAAAACATTGAAGGCGGCAAGCTGTTTCTTGATCGCATCCCACAACGTATTTTGCACTCGTCCTTCAGAACCTCATTGAGACTTTTGGACAATTTGAATCATCTGTTTCTCTGTGCAACGATTACCACAACCTCAGACTACGCCTAAGGTAGAGTGTCCTAAAAGCGCCACAGGACCCAAAAGCGATCTGGCCTCATTTGTAGATTGTGAAGATACAAATGTACCTCATTTGTATATAACGCATTTGGGTCAAATCTTACTTAGCACTTTGGAATTTTGTATAAAATTCACAAATGCGAATTACATGTTGCAAATTTTGCAATCCTCCCAAAAACCTATTTTGAATGTGGTCATAATTTTATTTTGAATTTACTAGTGCTAAAAATAGGTCAGATCCCTTAAGGTGGCGCTTTTAGGACACTCTACCTTAGTTTCTCTCCAGCCATATTCGCATATGTAATGAACGTATTTGTCCTTTTGGAGCAAAGTTTGCTACTCCTGAAATCGACAGTTTCGAAAGATGTTCGTGATAACAATTGTTTCGAACTTTGTTCTTTCATCTGTCCTACGAAATATACTATCCCCGTCGAATGCTGGAGGTTCAACTCTCCTCTTCAATCCGGCGTGAAAGGACGCATAACAATGCAAAGTTGAGTCCAATTCTATTGATTACGATATTATCTCTAAGTCCTAGACTTGCGCTCTGTAAGTTGGATGACCACGTAGGCGTATTGATTGCTATTTCAGTTTATGTACTCAAGAATAAGCCGCAGCAAGCACTTACTGGAGTGGACTCTCACAGTTATAATACATTTCAAAGCTCCCACATTCTTGCAGTCCACATTCTAACAAAACCAGATCAAAGCAACCTAATGTCAGGGCTTCCCTCAATGCCATAAGTCAACCGATGTAAAAGTTACCAGTATTCGCAAACTCAGGAGATTGAACACAGCTTGTGCGCTTAGTCAAAAACTGACTATTTCTGTGTCGTCGAATTCACATAATCAGATCGGGGCAAATGCCGGTCCCTTAGCATTCCAAATTACCGGTATGCCATTGAACGGCACTAAATACTCCAGGAAGAACAGACCCCTCTACCTGTAATGAATGCGTCCACTACTGTAACCCAACTCATCACCGCACCAGCTATTGTCGGCCACATGTGAGCTCGCAACCCACCAAGGGCAAGCTACCCCACTAAAAAATACCCTCTGCACCTGCTGCTAACGATCCCTACAAAACCACTGATACTTGAGGGGCCTCAAAAAACACGTGACTCACTACCATCATCGAAACAGAAGCCCGTGCAATAGCGTGCAATGCTGAAGTCTTGAAAACAAATAACCTCACCGTCAAACCATCACAAAATTGGTGTCATTCGCTTCCAAAATACCTTTCTCGTTGCAGATCTTACAGAGCAGCATCCACTGCGTCTCGGACAGCACTTGCAGCAGCATCTACAACCTTCTCAACCTCGGCAACAGCGCCACCAATATTCTCGGCAATCTCTGGCAGAGACAGAGAATGGGGCTCCTCCGCCTTCGCAGAATCGTCCTTGGTTCCTTCGTCAGATTGCGCTGCTTCAGTGGAGGGTGTTTCTTCTACAGCAGGTGTCTCGTCCACTGCTGCTGGAGCAGGTGTCTCGTCCACTGCTGCTGGTGCAGGTGTTTCGTCCACTGCTGCTGGTGCAGGTGTTTCCTCTGCTGGAGATGCCTCCTCCACTGCGGGAGTCTTCTCCACTGGAGTTGCTGCAGGGGCCATGTTCGCAGCTCGGAAAAACGTCGCGAAAGGGTTCGATGCACCTCCCGCGCCCACGTTCGTGTTCAATGAGTCGTTGATCGATGACATGTCCACCTGGGGCTTCATCGTCAATGCCGCCTTTCCTTTCTCAATCTTCAGCACGCGCACCGTCACCTCCTGTCCCACCGTCAGCAGTGTGTCCACCGCCACGTTCTCTCCTCCTTCCTGGATCTCTGATCCCCGCAAGAACCCCTCCTCGCCCTCCTCCGGGAACTCGATGAACGCCCCGTTCCGGATGATGTTCTTCACCGTCCCCTTCAGCTCCTGCCCTTTCTTTAACTTTGTCGCCTGCAACGTCCCTCCACCCATGCACATCAGATTTCACCTCACATCTCCCCATTTCTAACTCTACAAGAAAGCCTCGTTCTGACACAGCCATTAGCATCTCCAACACTCCCACCAAAACCCCCTAGCATCTCAAACACTCCCACCAAAACCCCCTGACCCTGGCAGCATTGCCAACACACACAGCTTAGAGTTGCGTCTCATTGGGGCCATAACTTACCTTTCTGTCATCATTCGACCTTGAGCTCGACCTCGCATTGCCACTGCCCCTGCCAGCGATCTTCCCCCGGTTCATTGGCTTTCCGCTGCTCTCGCCCTCTGTGAACGAGACCCCATTCGACTCACCTCCAGACCGAGACGATTGCTGCTCTGCCTCGCTCTCCTTGTCCCGCATTGACAGCGCGATCCTGCCCGACTTCTCGTTCAGCTCCACAACTGTCACGCTCACCTCCTGCCCCACTTTCACCACTTCGCTCACCTCCTTCACGTACTCCGAGCTCAGCTGCGAAATGTGCACCAACCCGTCCGTGAACGCCCCGATGTCCACAAATGCTCCGTAGGTCTGCACAGCTCGCACCTTGCCCGTGAACACGGCCCCCGGCACCAGCTGCTCGTTGGTCACCGTAATTTCTCTCTTCGCACCGCTGGACGGCCTCTTGATGGAGTTACTCCTCCCGAATGTCTTCTTGGGAGCCTCGGCGCTCTCTGTGCCTTCGGCAGCTGAAGTGCTACCTTCAGCTGGGGCCTGCTCCTCGGAAGCAGAGCTCGCGGCGGGTTCCTCCACGCTCACACTGCCTTCCGCAGATGCGAACATCCTGCAACCTCGTCGGATGACATTTGAGGAAACATTTGCACCAAACAAGCTCGACGAGTGGACCCGGATGGCTCTCAGGGGCACCGCGCACGATGTCGACGCTGTGACGCAGGAGCTCCTGGGGAGCCTTGGCGAAGCATTGGCCGGCAGAAGAAAGGTGCTGCTCCTTGTGGGAAGAGCAATGTGTGCCATCCTGTGCAGAACACCATCGCAACTCTTCAGAAGCATTCCAACTGACACCCCCCGCTGGTACCCAACGATCAAAATTGCTGTCGAACACTAACAGAGGTCCAACGAACAGGACTGAAAGCGGTGTCGCCGGTAATTTACCAGAACTTCAATAGCAGTTTACGTCCTCAAGAGTACAACATTCGATTTCTTCGATTAGTGGAGAACTCAATTACCACATTACCGAAGTACATCGGCATCGTCTTATACCAAACAGGACCGAAACCTAGAATGCCAAAATGCAGCGCCTGCCAACACGAAGACAGGACCAGTCCAATCCTACAACCACATTGCATTGAACGAACGCAGAGACAAGTCCATTTTGCCACTTCGTCTCGAAATGGAGGTTGGGGAGGATTGCTCCAAATGAGACGATTTCGAACACTCGAATTGGCATAACAAATAATGTCGTTCCGCTTCAGACCCTCGTCCAAATGGTTATCGATTCAGAGGGCCGGGAAGCGTTCCGTGTACACGCACGAAGCTAACCGAGGTCTCCGCGCCTCTGAAGCGCAGAGGACGACGCTGCTCCACTGCAAGCAACCGGCGCTCTCCACCGTACCGAGTCGGTGGAAAACAAGACCCTCCTCCCGGGACGTGCAATGCTCCTTGACAAACTATGTGCGAGCAGGGAGGAGCCCACTACTATAGACAGCAAGACCCACCCACGCTACGACATGGGCCTAACAGCAGACATATCCAAGCCACAGTTCCAGAACACCAGAGAGAAATGCTCAGAATGTATGGACTGGATTAGTATGCTGCAAGCACAGTCTCAACGCACATTGAATTCTTTCAAACTTGGTCCGGTTGCGAGGAACCCAGTCGCGCGAATCCTTAAAACCCACGGCTGAGGGTTCTAGGAGCACGGCTCGAAGAAAAGAGCGACAACAAAAGTTCACCTGATGGGCGCGTTGTGATTTCCTTGCAGCAGCAGAATCTGCACCGTGCGTGCTATCCACTACCACCACCGAAGCTGGGACCAGAGGAAGCAGAAAAGAGATTCAAAGGCGAGGCCCAGCAACACAGATGCGAGCGAGGCAGCATGTTGTGGACTTCACTCTCCCAATGCTATCCGAACCCTCGCCAGCACAGCCTGTTCCTATTGGCTCTCACCGTGAATATCCGACGTGGATATCACATCAGCAATTTACTGAGCCTCCTTCGCCAAGAAACCGTGCAACCGTGCAGTAGGCTGGTTTTCCATGAGGAAGATTTTGGCTTCCAAGTTTATCCTCAAATGTATATCATACTTTGATCCATTTCAGAAACATTTCGGTAATATTAGAGAAATCCGCTATGTAGTCCCCTGTTTGGACCCCAATCCGTCGTTTTGTACCATGTTTTCAATTATCCGCTAAGTAGAACGGATTGGGGACCAAATGCATCAAATTGGGGACCAAGTCACTCATTCTTCCGCGCATCACCTTGCAGACTAGGGACCAAACTCATAAAACCATCAAAATAATGTATTTTTGAGTTTAATCCCCACTTCGATCTAAGAGTAAAAATTTGGTGCCCAGTCCAAGTTCAGTCCCCAGTCCGACCAAAACTGGGTGTTTTGGTCCCTAGTCCGTTGTACTTAGCCGATTTCTTTATTATCTTACAAATTCATAACTAAGTAAATAAAAGATATAAATTTGGATTCCTTCACAAAGTTTATACATTCTATAAATAAAAAATAAATAAAAAAGAAAGAAAAGAAAAGAAGTTGTGTTTCTAAGCATATTACCTTGCAGTTGATGACTCTAAATCCACATGGCACCAAAAATTTGTTCACGAGCTTCAGATAAGCAAGAGATACATTATAGATACATTATTAATAGCTTCCACATTCATTTTTTGATGTATTTATGATTTACACTTTAGAAAAATGGTTTGGGATACTCATACTAGCTCCACTTCCAAATTTTTGAAAGTATTCCAAAGTTTATTACTTCACTTGGTCCAACTCCTGTGTGTAGTGGTCTCTCAAAAGTTTACGTTCAGAACTAAAACAAGAGAATAAGCCTTAATTCTAAAATAATTGCCATGTACTGAAAAATGATCTAATTGCCAACTACAAATTTTATTAAAGGGATATACCGTAATTTATACCATCTTATAAATCCTATTTTGTTTCAACACTTTTTTAACATATTATCTACTACTAGCAATGTACATGTCGTCCCGCCAAGAAAGCTCTTTATATGGTACTTTTATAGAATTATCCCTTGTCTACGATTTCCTCATATTATGTTTATTATTTTTATATAGTAAGGTACTTGTCGTCCCAACGGAGAAGCACTTTACATGGTATATAATCCACCTATCTTCATTTTTATTTACATAATCCAAAAAACATAAAAGAAGATAGGTGGATAGGTTGGTTGGTAAGTTTGTAAGATGGTAGGTTGGTACGTTGGGTAGGAAGGTTTGGTGAGTAGGAAGGTTTGGTGGGTAGGAAGGTTTGGTAGGTAGGAAGGTTTGGTAGGTAGGAAGGTCTGGTAGGGTAGAAAGGATCGCGGAACAATATTATGTTGTAGAAGTAGATTCACCCTTAGCTCTTATTACAAGCTACCTTTGGCATGACACAAAGAATACTTCAACCATCTCTAAAGAAAACTATTTCCATACACTTTCTAAATATGCAACTTCTTTTTCAAAAATTATTGAATTGTACCCACCAAGAAGCTCAATTTTGGACTTTTGTACTCTAACCAAAGTGTTACGATAAATAAGAGCACCTTCAAGTCATCATAACTACCACCTCAAATAACCAAATTCCATGAAAGTACCACCAAAGTGTCCAATATGTTGCAAATGTTATCAATGATGTCTGAAGCATGCCTCATGTGAAAGAATTTATTGTTGCACTTTAAAATGTGTATTTAACTATTTCACTTTAAAATGTGTATGTAACTATTTCAATGAGAGACAACGTCAAGACTTCTTACACAAACTCAATTCAATATTTGTGAATGTGAGCCACATATATGTAAAGGGCATCAAAAGAGGTTTCTAAAGAGATATTAATACTCTCTTTCTTAACAAAGCTCACAATGTAAAGATCTTCATAAGATCTAAAGGTAGATACTAAAATGAAAGTTCAGAGATATCAAACTTACCACATAGATTTACACCTTTTTTGAAGATTTTTCATGTATTGGTGAAGAAAAAGTGCACTACCTTTCTTAAGTACTTCATAATTTCTGATTTGGATAAATTTTACAAACATGGTGGTCATCTCAAAGTTGAAGGTACGTTATCTCTTAGTGCTTTGAACGTATACTTTTGAAAGGGCACTCTACTTTGCACCTCTTTCAAAATAAAGTTCCTTAGTCACTTTCCAATGAGCTTGGCAATTTGGAATTTTTGTTCTTCTTTAGCCTCCAAAACTTACTACTTTATTTTAGGTGAGTGATTCCCGTCCCCCGTTTGTGATTTCCTATCCATGTCCCCTCAACCTTAGATCCATGACCCCTCATCCTAGATTTGCGACCCCATTCTCCCATTTCTTGTTCTTCCGTTTCCTCATTCATAGGTTCTTCCTTTCTCTCATCTTCTTAGCCACTCATTTTCTAATAGATATGCGCACAAAGAGTGATAGTCGCGCTTTTGGCTTGAGTGACAAGATGTCAGCTTGATTTAACATTTTAAATGACAAGCCTCGTTTTGGCGAAAAGAACGATTATTAAAAACAGTGTCCTAACCAAGTAACAAGTTGTCAGAGGTGACTTGTTCCATTACACATTTTCTTGCAATCAACCACTTAAGACAAGTGACAAACACAATGACATAGATTCTTGTCTTTTGGAATGTCACTTTTATGTACTTTTTTTTTAAAGTGCATGTTGGCATTTGTATGTATTTAATACGCAGGTAGAAATGTGCATGAAAGATCCTAGTTGTGGTTTGACTTAAGTGATAGAATGTCAAAGTTGACTTTTCAAGTGATTGGCCTATATTTTGTGTGAAAAAAACAAAGGTAAAGACATTGTCTTAAGTGAAAAATTTGTCAAAGGTGACTTGTTGCATTAACCATTAATATGCAAATTATCACTTAAGATAAACGACAACCGAAATGACAAAAATTCTCATATTCTTGGACGTTCATACTCAATAGTGGTTGTATGGACATGGTTTTTGTGTTAGGCGAGGTATTATGTCTGAGTATGCACTAAATTGCATCTTGATTTGTAATATGCTTTAACGAGATTGTCGGAAACCCTTTGATAGATAGTTAAACTTCCAAATCATGTTAAGGATAGAGTAATTTAGTGCAAATTCTTGTTCCAACTAGAAGGGGGCCATAAATGACTCACAAATGACGCATTTGTTTCTACACTGTGCCCCTTGAACACAATTAAACATACAAGTGACTAAAAGTAAAGAATGAATTACACCCACTTACTATATAGAACATCATATTTGTTAAAACTGCACATGCAATGTGCACATATTTTTCTCACAAATTTCCATGTTTAGAAGGATGAAGGTTGGCAAGGACCTACTAAGGGAGATTGCTCAATACTGGCTCAAATTTTAGAATAGAAATTTGTAATGAAGTTAACACTCGAAGCAATTTTTGTGCATGAGCGAAGTAAGTGAAAGATTCATCCGATTTTTGAACACTTTTATGATTTGCTATGATTTTTTTAATGAAGTCTCATATGTGTTTCTAAATTGGCACCGTATAAATTTTGCTCTGAGTACATGTTACTGGTGGGTAAAGAAGTTATTATGTACCTTTGGGTGAAGAAACCTAGGGCATCATTATTGGTAGCCCAACTGCCCACCCTCATCACTTCCCAATTGTCCGCCCTAAACCATTGTGGAGGGACTGCCGTTCCTCCGTCTTTGCCTTCTCCTCCCCAACAAGCCTCTGTTGTTGCTCGCCCCTGATCCATTGCCTAGAGTTCCGGCCATAGCCATCCGATTTCAAAGTCAAAAACATCTCAACTCTATGTTTATATCTTGTTTTTATTCATGCAATCGTCACCCAATCAATTTCTTGAATACCTACCAAGTCGAGCTCAAACTTCACCTTGTAAACCTAGTTTGTGAAATCCAATATCTTGAGACGACCAACGAAAACAATCTGATCAAATAGATTCTTGAGAAACTTTACAAGACTCAAAGTCTATGCAAAATGTTAGGTCATCACTAACAAGTGTAAGACATCCTCATTTGCTGGAAATTCATACGGCAAACAGTAGCAGTTTTGCTTGAAGTGTATGCCTCCTAAGAGGCTAGGATTCAGTGCTTTTGATGTGTGAGAAGATGGTGAGATGGTCTGAAATTCAAGATGTGGTGTACATGTACATATACAAGTTAGGCACTAGATCGTATGGTCATATACATCAAAATTAAACATCTACACATTGCATTGAAAAAGACCAATTTTGAGGGGTTTTGGTAGTTCTAAGACAATTCACTACAAGGGGTTTATACAAAGATTAGATGTGAGGTTGAACATGTATAGTTTCTTGCTTACTCCTTTATCATTATTGTGGAGATACATGAGTCATAATTTTTTTGGCAATGGTAGAATATTCACGTTTAGCGTTGTTGTTGTAGGTGCAATATCCTCATCTCCCTCCCTTGGGTTCATTTTATGAGTCTAATTATTTATGGTCCTGAATGAATGCCCCCACTTATTATAACTAAAATTTTACTGTGAAATGTGTAATCCTTAATTGTTTGATTTTTACTATGATCATTCAAATGTAACAAAACCCATATCTTGTTGTGTATCCCCGCCGGGAAGGGGTTATCACGTGCAAGCATAAGCATAAGCATAAGCATCAAAGGCAATGGAAAGCATGGAGTACTTCACCTACTTGAAATTGATACGAGCAGTGCGAGATCCACACAAGAAGAGCGTCAGAAACACAGAAAGCGCAACCGGATTGCGAGGAAGCAACACCAACCAAGGGTGCGGAGGAAAGCATTAGAAGGTGAATCCACGAAGAGCAGGCCCATTTATGATTCGCGAATCCGGCACAGCACGCTTCAACGCAGGCCGTTCATCGTCAATCGAGAAAAAAGGCAAACTGCGAAAGTGATGAATCGCAGGCTCGGTTTTCACAAGACTAGTTTTGGATAAGTCAGATGAAACCCCGCATTCTGTCCATCGGGGGTTCAGCCGTGGCACTCCAAGTCAGATTTTTGGGTCGTAAGCCAACGGGCGCGCGCCATGGTGGCGAGGGTTTGGATAGCATTGGGAGAGTGATGTAGTGGCAGCCACAACTTGGGCTTCTCTCATATGTTGCATTGCTGGGGCTCGCTATTGCCCCTCGTGCTCACTTCACCTCATACCTTCTCTCCCATTTCTGATTCCGGTGGTGGCCGCGGTGCTGCAAGGGGACGCAGAAACGCCCCTCGCTGTCCAGGTTAGTGCTGTCAATGTCCATTTCTGTGGCAATTCACCTCTCGTCATTCGTTGTTTTAGTACTTGATATTTTTGCGGGGCTTGCGGCCATCATTGAATTAAATTCTTGTGTGTCATTCTACTCTGTCTCATGGACGGTTGCGCTCGGAGTTTCCTCCGCAGCACAAGTCGTCCCGTTCGCTTGCGGGTGTTGGATGTCCTTAGGAGTTTTGAATTGTCGCTCGGAGGTGGTGCAAGCCTCTGTCGCTCTCCAGGGCCGCGTTTAATGTGAATTGGTGATCACTTGGCCCGCGTCAGAAGCAGCATTATCCATAATCAATCGAGTGGATTATTCTACGGAATCCATGGCCGGAGCTGTTGGGGTGCAATGTACACATTGCAGCTGGTTGATGAGTGGCGCAGAGCGCTAGTCTATTGTATCGACCCGCGTCCCGTGTGGCAATTTTTCCGCATTATCTAGTCAGAGTGGAATGTAGGAATTGTGGTTTAGCAAAGAATTGAGGGTGTGGACGAGTTACGGTGCCGAATTTCGAATGTTTTTACGTTTCCCACAAGTCGTGGCTAAGGGTTTGCCTAAATTGGCTTGAGTTGCTGGTGCGACGTGGTTGTGAATTTGGTTCTTTTGTACTGGATTGGATTCTCATGTTGAATTAGGTTTTACTCTGTTTTGGACGAGTGGTGAGTGTAGGCAATGCGGCATTAGTGTGAGTACTGTGCATAAGCACTGTCAATGTATATTCTCTTGCTTCTTTTTGTCAAACTGTGTATGTTGCCCTGAGTTAGCGAGCTTTTTTATACTTGGAACGCAACCCGTCTCTTATCGAGTTCCGCCTGCTGACCACCTATCCCAATTCCACGCCGGTGTTCAGTACCTATAACATTGGATAGTAGCCGGAGACTGTTGGCTATCAGTTAGAATGGTTCTGAACAACGTTGATGGTGTTTTGTTTCGCGCAGAATGGCGTACATCGCCCTCCCCACGAGGGACAGCAGCTTCATTCTTCTTGCCAATGCTGCGCCAAGGCTTCCCCGCAGCGTTACAGCGTCGGCGTCATGCTCGTTGCTGGATGCGGTGCCTGTGAGGCCCATTAGGATGCACTCGTCGAGCTTGTTTGGTGGAAATGTTTCCTCAAATGTCATCCGACGAGGTTGTAGGGTGTTTGCCTCTGCGGAAGGCAGTGTGAGCGTGGAGGACCCCGTGTCGACTCCCGCTTCTGAGGAGCAGGCCCCAGCTGAAGGTGGCGCTCCAGCAGCCGAAGGCACAGCGAGCGCCGAGGCTCCTAAGAAGACATTCGGGAGGACCAACACCATCAAGAGGCAGTCCAGCGGTGCGAAGAGAGAAATTACGGTGACCAACGAGCAGCTTGTGCCGGGGGCCGTGTTCACGGGCAAGGTGCGAGCTGTGCAGACCTACGGAGCATTTGTGGACATCGGGGCGTTCACGGACGGATTGGTGCACATCTCGCAGCTGAGCTCGGAGTACGTGAAGGAAGTGAGCGAAGTGGTGAAGGTGGGTCAGGAGGTGAGCGTGACAGTTATGGAACTGAACGAGAAGACGGGTAGGATTGCGCTGTCAATGCGGGACAAGGAGAGCGAGACGGAGCAGCAATCGTCACGGTCTGGAGGCGAGTCGAGTGGGGCCTCGGGCACGCAGGGAGAGAGCAGCGGAAAGCCAATGAACCGGGGGAAGATCGCGGGCAGGGGCAGTGGCAATGCGAGGTCGAGCTCAAGGTCGAATGATGACAGAAAGGTAAGTTGTGGCGCCAATGAGACGAGACTTGAATGTGTGAGCAATGTTGCCAGGGCCAGGGGGTTTTGGTGGGAGTGTTGGAGATGCTAATGGCTGTGTCAGAACGAGGCCCTCTTGTAGAGTTAGAAATGGGGAGATGTGTGGTGAAATCTGATGTGCATGGGTGGAGGGACGTTGCAGGCGACAAAGTTAAAGAAAGGGCAGGAGCTGAAGGGGACGGTGAAGAACATCATCCGGAACGGGGCGTTCATCGAGTTCCCGGAGGAGGGCGAGGAGGGGTTCCTGCGGGGATCAGAGATCCAGGAAGGAGGAGAGAACGTGGCGGTGGACACACTGCTGACGGTGGGACAGGAGGTGACGGTGCGCGTGCTGAAGATTGAGAAAGGAAAGGCGGCATTGACGATGAAGCCCCAGGTGGACATGTCATCGATCAACGACTCATTGAACACGAACGTGGGCGCGGGAGGTGCATCGAACCCTTTCGCGACGTTTTTCCGAGCTGCGAACATGGTCCCTGCAGCAAGTCCCAGCGCACCAACGGAGACGGCTGCAGAACCAGCAACAGCGGAGGAAACGCCAGCACCAGCAGCAGTGGATGAGACATCTGCATTGGAAGCGGCATCAGAAGCTGCAGTCGATCCCGAGGAAACGCCTGCACCAGAAGCAGCTGACGAGTTACCTGCTGTGGAAGCGGCATCCGAACCCGAGGAAACGCCTGCAGCGGATGAGACATCTGCAGTGGAAGCGGCATCTGAAGCTGCAGTCGATCCCGAGGAAACTCCTGCACCAGTAGCAGCTGATGAGACACCTGCTGTGGAAGCCCCATCCGAACCCGAGGAATCGCCTGCTGTGGAAGCGGCATCCAAACCCGAGGAAACGCCTGCAGCGGATGAGACATCTGCTGTGGAAGCGGCATCAGAAGCTGCAGTCGATCCCGAGGAAACGCCTGCACCAGAAGCAGCTGACGAGACACCTGCTGTGGAAGCGGCATCCGAACCCGAGGAAACGCCTGCAGCGGATGAGACATCTGCAGTGGAAGCGGCATCAGAAGCTGCAGTGGACCCCGAGGAAACGCCTGCACCAGCAGCAGTGGATGAAACGCCTGCTGTGGAAGCGGCACCCGAAGTCGAGGAAACGCCTGCACCAGCGGTAGTGGACGAGACACCAGCTGGGGATGAAGCACCTTCTACGGAAGCAGCGCAATCTGACGAAGGAACCGCTGTTGAGGACAGAAAGGACGATTCTGCGAAGACGGAAGAGCCCCATTCTCTGTCTCTGCCAGAGATTGCCGAGAACATTGGTGGCGCTGTTCATGATATCGAGAAGGTGGTGGAGGCTGCGGCAGAGAATGTTGGTGGCGCTGTTACCGAGGTCGAGAAGGTGGTTGAGGCTGCTGCAGGTAATGTCCTATACAACATTGAAGCTCTTGAAAGGTTGTGTCTTGAATGGCTCTATAGAAGCTCATGATGCCAAGCTCGTGATGGTTGGATTGGTATGGATGTTGATGTCCTTTTTGTCCTGTTACTGGCCCTTCCTTCTACACGGTCTCGTATGCGCTAGTGGAAGTTCATGTTCTTCAAGGACGTCTTTTTTCAATCATTTGGATGGCACTTAAGAATAGTTGGCAATAAGCATTAGAATGGATTGGTGTCGGTCGAGTTGGCAATAGGCATGACTTATACGGTTGTTGAGACGTTGACATGTGTGTCTTGGCAGATTTCTTCAACGGCGGAGGCAAGGATGAGGCTCCTGCGGTGGAATCTTCCCCTGAACCCAGCACAGAAGCTACTGAAGCGAAAGCCGAAGAGCAGCAGCCTGAGCCAGAGGCTAGCAAGGAGCCAGAGATTGTAGCGGAGGCTGCTCCGGAAGCACCCGTCGTGGAGGAGCCAAAAGCAGCAGCTGCCCCGGTGGATGAGAAGCCTGCGGCAGCGGCAGCGGCGAGTGGTCCTAGCGCCAAACTTGTGAAAGAGTTGCGGGAGAAGAGTGGTGCCGGGATGATGGAGTGCAAGAAGGCTTTGCTGGCGTGTGACAACGATCTGGCCAAGGCGGGCGAGTATTTGAGGAAGAAGGGGCTGGCCGGCGCGGACAAAAAGGCCAGTCGCATTGCCGCGGAAGGGCGCGTGGGGAGCTACGTGCACGACGGGCGTATGGGCGTGCTGGTCGAGGTCAACTGTGAGACAGATTTCGTGGCTCGGGGAACCCAGTTCAAGGAGCTGGTGACGGACATGGGAATGCAAGTGGTGGCGTGCCCTGATGTAAGTTCCGCACAAATGAAGCATTTTGCATGTAGTGGGACTGAAGTGATTGAGAGGTGTGATTAACGTGGCGGCGACGTGCTTGTGTTCAGGTGCGATACGTGAGCGTGGACGACGTACCTGCGGACTTCGTGCAGAAGGAGAAAGAGATCGAAATGGGCAAGGAGGATTTGGCAAACAAGCCAGAGCAGATACGAGAGAAGATTGTGGACGGGCGGATCACCAAGCGGTTGGCGGAGCTGGCGTTGCTGGAGCAGTCCTACATTCGGGACGAGTCGGGGAAGGTGCCCGTGAAGGATCATGTGAAGGAAATGACCGCCAAATTGGGGGAGAAGATTTCGGTTAGTGCACTTGGTCAATCGGAGTTGCGGTCTAGACGTTATGAGCGTGTCATCCTTGTATCGCTGCATGCTGGCATGGTCTCAAGCGGATGCAGTTAAACGTCATAGTTTCTGAAGAGTTATTACAGAGAGTTTCGCTGTATAATGCAGACATTGGTGGGAGGGTGTGAATTGTGAGACACAGGAGGGGATGGAATTCTAACGCGGTTAAACGCACTGGCTTTGCACAGATCCGACGCTTCGTGCGATTCAACTTGGGAGAGGGCCTGCAGAAGAAGTCGGTGGATTTTGCGGCCGAAGTAGCAGCGCAGACTCATGCGAAGGAGCCGAAGCCGGCTGCTGCAGAAGCCCCGAAGGTGGAAGAGGCTCCGAAGGCTGACGAGGCTCCAAAGGTATGAGCTATTCGTGACCATATGGTCGTTGTGTGCGTGATGGTGCTGTTTGACAATGGTGGGCGATGGAAGGCCCACTTCGAAGTGGTGGATTGATAGTTATTGCTGGATGTGGGTGACTGGTGAATGGGTGACAATGCGTGGGTTTCAAAGTGGCTGATGATGTGGTGATGGTGTGAAACAGGTAGCAGTTTCTGCAGCGACAGTGAAGGAGCTGCGTGACTCAACGGGGGCAGGAATGATGGAATGCAAAAAGGCTCTGGCGGCTTGCGAGAACGACGTCGCGAAGGCGACGGATTACTTGCGGAAGAAAGGGCTGGCGAGCGCGGACAAGAAGTCAGGGAGAGTGGCGTCAGAGGGACTGATCGGAAGCTACATCCATGACGGGCGCATCGGGGTGCTGGTGGAAGTGAACTCGGAGACTGACTTCGTGGCGAGGAGCGCGGAGTTCAAAGAGCTCGTTCAGAACATCGCAATGCAAGTTGCTGCATGCCCCCAGGTAAGTAACGGGTGAATGCTAACTGCCAAAATAGTCGTTTGCATGCAAGTGGGGATGGTCGGAATCGAGACGTGGTGTTGATGCTGGGTGGCAATGGCGGGTGCAGGTGCAATTCGTGACGGTAGAGGAGATTCCAGCGGAGTTCGTGGAGAAGGAGAAGGAGATCGAGATGGGCAAGGAGGATCTGCAGAAGCGGCCAGAGGCAGTGCGAAGCAAGATCGTGGAGGGGCGCGTGGCGAAGACGCTGAACGAGCTAGTGCTGGTGGAGCAGCCATACATCCGGGACGACAAGATTCTGGTGAAGGATTACGTGAAGCAAGTGATTGCGGTGCTGGGCGAGAACATCCAAGTGCGGCGATTCGCGAGATTTAACATGGGCGAGGGCATAGAGAAGCGCAGCACCGATTTCGCTGCCGAGGTAGCCGCCCAGACGGGGGGTGCAAAGGCCTAACTGATTCTTTGATTCCGATGCTAGGAACTACTGAATAGAGAATGAGGGTAGCTCCTCATGAGCTAGAACCTGTAATATTGGTGAGCATTCGGATGCAGTGAGGTCGACAGCAAACCATGAGAGGTCGTCGTTATTGTAGAATTACTAGGATAGTGGTATGGCGACGTATTTTAGAATCTAGCAAGTTATCAGCGTCATCAAATTTTGACTAGCTAGTCATTTCTGCAGACCTTCTCCTGTTCCATACAGTCGGGGACCCCTTCATCCTCGTTTACGGAAAGGTCGACTGTATTTCAGTGTAGCAGAGTATTTCAAGTAATGTTCCGATTATTCACCATTGCAAATTGCAGTGAAAAGATTGCCACAAGTCTTGTCCTGGTAGGAATTCAGTTTGTGCTATCATCTTCTGAACTTACCACGTGGTCCAATATTTTTCAACTCAGAATTGGTACCTCTGAATGTGGTACCCATTTACTTCACATTTGTGTGCTTCGCATGTGATGATCGTCACATTGCTCATTGTTCATTGTTCATGTTATTGTCAATAATGGACATGTGTGCTTGTGCGAATGACGAATTTCTTACTTGAACTATACGCAAGTTTCATGGAAGAGTAACTTTTGGAACGTTCGTATGGTGGTGCCGCAACATCGGTACTTGAATGTGTTGTGCAATCTCACGAGGGAAGATAGTTCCATCTTGAGATTGCAACGCGGAAAGCGAGAAACGTAGAAGACATGAAGCAAAGGCATATGATTCGTCATCGATTAAGTTCTTTGCGAGACGCATGGGGCAAGTAGTGAATCCATACAGGTGAGGATTTTGAGATTAAATTACACAGATACCGTAAGTTACAAAGCCTCGCGTCTACAAAGCCGAGGGAGAGTGGTGGAGAGCACAGCAAGATCAGGCTAGACATGGCCGGCTGCGCCAAACGAACCTTCGCGGATGGACTGAATGACCAGGTAGCCATTCAGGCCTCCGATGATTACCGCGATGGTCCACGCGCAGATCCGTGCCACCCAGCAATTCACAAAGCTGCCCATCTTGTCACGGGAGCTTGTGAAATGCACCAAGGGCACAACGGCGAAAATCAACGTGAACGACAAGATGACTTGACTGAGCACGAGCAGACGCCCGGCGCCACTGTTGCCACCGATGGCCGCCACAATGGCCGCGGGCACAATCGCAATCGACCTCGTGATCAAGCGCCGCAGCCACGGCTTGATCCTCATATTAAGAAACCCCTCCATCACCACTTGGCCTGCCAAAGTCCCAATAATGGTGGAGTTTTGGCCACTGGCCAGCAGCCCCACGCCAAACAGAATCCTCGCAGCGTTGTCTCCCAGCGCGGGCGCCAGCAGCTTGTACGCGTCGCTAATATTGGCTACGGAGCGGTTAGCGTTCGGCCCGTAATGAAACGCGGCGGCCGCGAGAATGAGAATGGACGCATTCACGAAGAAGGCCAGCATGAGCGAGAGGCAGGAATCCCAAGTGCCATACTTCACCGCCATTTTCCGCCCTGCTGTTGTTCGTGGGTACGCGCGCGTTTGAATGATGCTGGAATGCAAAAACAGCGAGTGAGGCATGCACGTCGCGCCCAGAATTCCAATGGCGTTGAAAAGAATATCAGAGTTCGTGATGATCTTCGGTTTTGGAATCAGCCCAGCTGCCACTTTAATCCACTCGGGCTTCACGGCGATGAGCTCATAGACGAAGACGCCGGCTATGAGGAGGCACAGAAGGAACACGATGACCTCCAAGCTTCGGAAGCTCCGCGTTCCGAACACCAGGATGAACATGGTGTCGACCGCGGTGATGAGCACACCAGCCCACAGAGGAAGCCCGAACAGAAGATTCATAGCCACCGCGGACCCGATGACCTCCGCCAAATCCGTCGCGGCTATGGCGATCTCCATCATGACCCATAGTACGTACACGACGTACTTGGGATACGCGTCACGGCACGCTTGTGCTAAGTCGCGGTCGGCGACAATGCCGAGCTTCAGAGACATGGACTGGAAGAAGATGGCAGTGAAATTGGACAGCATAATGACGGACAGGAGCGTGTACCCAAACGCCGCTCCTCCGGCGAGATCTGTCGCCCAATTCCCGGGATCCATGTAAGCCACGCTCACCATGAACCCCAGGCCCGCGAATGCGAACGCCTTCTTGTACCATGCTCCATCGGACGGGACGGCGATGCTCGAGTTCACTTCCTCAAGCGACGCGACGTCGTTGTGACGGCGCCACCCGGACAGAAGCGCCTCGCGCTCTGGGGCCAGCGGATTCGTGCCGCCCACGCTGGGCTCCTTCATGTCAACGTCCACTGGTTCCACGACCAATACATGCCCAGGCTGCGAGCTCTCGATGCTGAACGTCTCACGAGCTGGCGTCAGTACCACCACATCGCCTGGCGGCGGGCTACTGCCCGAAGGCGCCGCATTCACATTCTTCGTCATCCCTGCGCACACGGAACTCTTCAGCTCTCTTGCATAACAACCTCGATCGCTAACACAAGATTCCCTACACAACTTCGAATTTCAACACAAGCACAATGTACTGCTACAAAACGTACCTCACCGTCGTTTGATCGCAGCAGCCGGCGTCGTCGACAGTCACCAGACAGCAGTAACGTCGACGACCGATCAAACTGCCATGTGCCAGACTCGTGCTCCGCAACACCTTCAGCAGAGAATGTGCAATTTGGAATGTGCACGACGAGTGCCGGCCGAGGTATGCAAGTCAGCGGAATCCTGTGCATGCGAGCGAGACAAGATAAGTTAAGTCGATTAGTGGCTGGAGCGGCCAATCCGAGGACCTGCTTTTGAGAGCGGCTGCGAGATGCTCACGCGCAAGGACGGACCCACCTCCCCGGAAGTTCAGTGCATTAAACTGGAGTGTAAAAAACGCTCGCGAGCACACGATTGGAGGTGCGACGTACTCTCTACCACTGTAGTGCAGATTAAGCAGGCGCTTTTTTATCTTTCTGCTGCCTACTCTGAGAAATGAGTAAGAAATGCCGGCACTAGATTGAGTGATCGCAGCGGCAAGCCGCCATCGTGCGGCACCACAGGAATAGAGGGACAAGATGCGGTACCTGGTCGACGCTGTACTGATTAGTACTGCTTAGTACACCCGTTCTCTTGTCTGGCGTGACGACTGTCCAGGATGCTCGCCGCGCTCTTCGTTCCACCCCTCCAAGGCAGTGTTCCGTAGCATATTTTTGTTTTTTTGTTTTTTTGTTTTTTTGTTCGGAGTTTTTTCATCCTCTGATTTATTATATTTAGCTTGCATGAAGTTGGAACCTGTTGCATGTTGTAGAGTTTTTCCATACCTTTCTAATAAGTCATTTCATGCTTCAGAATTTCTCATACTTTAGGAGATATTCACGGTCAAAGTTTGAAAACACTATCTCGAAAACTCCCTTGGGTATGTGCTCATTTATTCTCAAGATCTCCCTAAAATCAATTAACCCTTGAAGGTCCTTCCACTCCTCAATGGGCAGCCCGAAATTGAATCTCAGCATCTTTTGGACTTGGGCAACATGAATAGTGCACTTTTTGAACTTGGGCAGCATGAATGAACCAATCAATGATGAGTTTGCAACCTCCTACAAGGTTTTGTGCAATCCCAACCTACCTACCACAATCCTTTCAAAGCACAAATCACTCATACTGTCATACAAATTGCGATTTGAATTGTAGGATTTCACTTTGTAGATGCATCACAAAAAAGTGACTAGAATGATATAAAAAAATAAGTGAAAAATTGAGAATCAAAAAAGCTGCATGCAAGATTATGATGGAAAACAGCCCGAGGGGCTGACACGCGCCTTGAGGTTTAAATTGCATAAACTTCAAAAATTCACCAAAAGTTGAGAATTTACTTCTTTTCAGGTTTTGTTTCTTTTTAACATGTATGAAGACATGATCTTAGTGTTCTAAGTTTCATTCCAATCATTCCTCACATGCTTATTTTTATTGTCAAAGATTGGCCTTCGTAGTTGAACATACCTTCGTGTGAATAATAATTAAGCATTTCTATAGGTTGTATAGGTCGGATGAGGATGTAAAATTGCATAGACATGTTTTTTTTAACTCACTTAGGAACAATAATCTTAAGAGCCTCATATCATATTTTCTACCAAAGATGGTTTCTTTGGCCCTCAAAAACTACTCACCCTTTTTCAAGGAGCGTAAAACACTTTATTTTCTAACTTTATACAATATGATCTCACAATTTGTAAGGAATTTGAATCTAAAGTTTGACATACATATGCACATACAAGTTAGGTACAGATCTTAGTGTTACATACTCAAAATTATATCAAAAGTTGAAAATTTGCACCTTGCAGTGAAAGAGGGCACTCTTGAGGGTTTTCGTAATTTTGAGGCCTCTCGGCTTTAGGGATTAAAACTATTGATGTGTTTTCAGTTGAAGTAGAAACTACATCGAGGTCTAAAATAGAGTTAGGTGCTCAATCTAGACTCAAATTTTAGCGTGAAAAATTCATAATAAGGTTAATAGTGTAAGTTGCTTTTCTACATGGGCAAAGTGAATGAGAGGATATTTATCCAAGTAAAAACATCATTTGGAATGTTCTACATTTTGTTATGAATTTCTGAAGCGGACCTTACAGGCGTATCTAGAGTGGTGCTCTAAAATGGCACCCTTGAATGTTCACTAAGTGTACATCAAAAATTGAAGTGCAAAGCTAGTATAAGTCTATGTGTCTGGAAAGCCTGAAACTTGCTTTTCATACTGCTCTATTATGGAGCACTCTACCTTAAAAAGAGCCAAGAAGATATTTGAGCATTTTAGACTAATATTCTTCATTCTCTATGTTTGATAAGTCTACCACAAACTTTAATAACTATTTCCTTCTATGCATAGAATAGACTAAATCTTTCATGAAACTTTCATAACCTATTTGATTGTTTCTTGGTTGCAAATGCTTCAACATGCATGTGTTAGGTGATCACTACACAAGACTTGTTGACTTTTCTACTTGCAAGAAAGTGTGCATACTCTCTCACATTCAGTATTATACTTCAACTATTACTACTGTAACACTACAGTGACGTGTGACATTTCGCAACCAATTAACCCTTAAACGCCCAAGGTGACCCGAGGGGTCACCTTCCAACAGAATCTTCTCTGTAGCTCTCACTGTACTCAACTTTTCTCTTATATTTTGATGTCAAACTGGTCACCTTCTTGTGATGCATTCAAAAAGTGAAATATTACAATTCAAATCACAATTTGTATGAGTGATTTTGCTTTGAAAGGATTGTGGTAGTGAGGTTGGGGTGGTACATAACCTTGTAGGAGGTTGCAAGCTCATCATTGATTGGTGCATTCATGATGCCCTTGTTCAAAAAGTGCACTATTCATGATGCCCAAGTCCAAAAGATGCTGTGATCCATTTTCGGGCTGCCCGTTTCACACCCCATGGGCGTTTAAGGGTTAACAACTCTTATATTGACAATACATAAAGGTACGTTCCCACTTGGCCTTAGAGGTGGTGTTAGAAGGTGGTCTTATCTTCTTAAAAGAGTGTGTGTCCACACCTACATTCTTTAGTAATTACCAATCCTACATGGATGTCCACATGGCACACTCTAAAACTTGGAGGACAAAAAAAATATTAGCTAGTATTTGGGAGGACAAAACATAGTTGAGCATTAGTAGGCAAGTGTTAAGGAAGCACCACAATTAGAAATATTCTCAAGTTTTGAAGACTTAAGAGTGGTCTTAGTTAATGGGGCCTTTGAGGAGCCATTATGTAATTGAGGCTACTTTTCAAGACACTTTTCCAAGCCTCATTGATGAGGCCTTCCCTAAGAATAAGGAATTTCCCCAAAATTGTGGAGGTCTTAAGTTTTAATGTATGCTCTTATCAAAGGCCAGGTGGGAAGGGGCCTTAAGCGAAATAACTTTCCTTCACAAAGCAACCAAATGATTAAATATCTAGTGCAATCACAAGGATCATGGTTCTTGGTCCAAAGAAAGTGGGGGGAGAGAGGAGGATATGAGAGAAATTACAGCCACTCACATTCCTAGTGGGATAACACGACAAAGATTGACTCGAGCTATTCGCGGCTGCGGCTGGTGGATGGATAGGCTCATTCTTCACCTTCGCCGAAGCCACACCGACTACTACCATGCACACTATTCCACAAAGACCTCCGCATGCGCTTGACCACATGGTGGCATTCATTCAATGCTATCAATGCTATTGAGGACCACATCGATACTGTACCACCAGATGCCCGCTCTATTTTAACTTACTCTGCAACGAGCGTTGCAACGAACCAGCGGTCAGCCATCTATCTTACTGCGGGTCCGGACCTCCGGAGTGACGACATGCAACACTCTTGTTCGGTACATTCTCTTGATACTTTTTGTTTGTTTGATTCTTTGCTCATTTTGTTGCTGAATGTGTTTTTTCTGAAGAATCATGCTATGTCTGGAGATATGCTACTCTAGCTTGTAACTCAATGTATTCCTTTCTCTGGTGATGGTTTTCTTCCCTTTCGAAAGATAGATAGATAGATATGACCTCCGATCCTCTTTTGAGACTGGCATGAATAGAGTGTCTGTTCATCTTGACAATGAGTCGATGACCACTAGACAAAGGTACATTGGTTCCTGTGTTCAAAAAATCATTGTTGAATGAGACTTTTGTGTGTGTGGTTATCCAAGTATACACTGTTTGTTCTTCACCTCTTAAAAATCTTTGATGCAGAATTGATGCCTAAGATGGGATCAATGAAACTCAATCTAAGCATAATGTAGAAGTTCAACCATAGGATCTGAAAGTTAACTCCAATTTTTACACACATGTCAATTGATTCTTTCTTGTTTGTGGGATTATAATGGTCAAATTTGGTTGAAATTGAACCTTCCAGAGTTATTTCAGCTTTCTTGGATCTTTAGGGGTTAAATGTACATACTCCAAAATTGGCTTTACCACATTCGTAGAAATTTATACATAGTGCTCTTGCCTTACTCACCAACACTTAATATTCACATATTATGCATGTTAGACTCTTTGATCTTCAGCGCCTTTCCTTACGAGCGACCAACTCAATAGCAACAACAACTTCTTCAAGATTTCTAAGACAATAGTAAAAATGATGTTGAGTTCTTCAACTCAATGATCGTTTTCAATATAGAACAACTGATCACAACATTAAACTGCTAGTGATGAGGGTTGATATAAAAAAGATTCCATTACAAGTGGTGATTTGCCAATTGAGGTGATCTGATGTGGTAAGTAACTAAGTATGGGATCATTCACATATCAAACATGTATAATGTTGTAGTAGGCATTCCCATTTGCAATATATAGATATTAATTCAAGACAAATCAATTCTGGGTAAGTGATAACATTGTCTCGTGAATAAAGAATATCTCTTCAAATTTCATAATTTCGGTAACATTATTATATATCTGTGATGTGAAGAAAGAATCCTTTTTTGCAATATATCCATGATCGAGGAACGATTGAATGAATTGTTGTGGATCACCATTGCGTTCAAGAATTACTTTTGGAACCAACTCCGTCATTATGAAAGGGATCTGTGATTTTAATAGAACGTTTTCACCACCTTTAACAACAAATGGCTCAAATCCTTCTACATCCATCTTAACAAGACCAATACGTTCAACTATACTCGGATCATCAATATAATCATCAAGTCGTACGGTTGTGATTGACCCAATTACCGACATATTTGATTCAATTTCGGGTCCGGTATCATTACATTTCATTTGTCCATTACCGAAATTATGATCAACAGAAAACATAATACATTTTGATGGTTTCTCACCCAAACCAACATTAAACAATGTGAAATGTTTACCAATTGTATCAGGATTTAAACACATAGATCCTCTTGTTAACATTGAGTTTTCGGTTAAAGCTTCAAATCCGATTGTTTCAAATCCAAAATATGTCATAAGTAACGAAAATGATCCAATATTAACACCAATATCAAGGAATATCATGTCCGATTTTGATACATTTCTTTTTAGTGATAACAATGATAATAATTTGATGATATCACGGATATAAACATACTCCCAACTTCCACCACTTCTAATAGTATCGCTAACAAAATCATTTGATTTGTATACAAACATATCAAAACCTGCTGATGATGTTGCCTTACTAACATCCTTCCATTGAAATGTTTTACTGTTCAATATTTGACAAAAATCATGCAATTGTGATATTGATTGACGTTGATATTCATAAAATTTTTTTAATGATTTCTCGGAAGATTGACAATCAATAGAAGTAGATGATTGAATAGTATTGTGATGATAATATGAAATCAGAAATATACTCATTATGAACCAAGAAATGAACAAGTATCTAAAAAAAATCAATAGTAAATTGAAAGCCTTGTGTGGACGTGAAGTTGGTTTCATCATGTTGTAGATTTAAATCAATCTTCACTCGCAAAAAGGTAAATTCAATTGACAACAAGAACACAATGGTCAATGGCCACAATTCAACAAGTCAACTTGGGGTTGGGATATTGTCTGAGGAGAAAATTTTGGTGTTCTTCAAATATTGAATTCACGATCTTGTTTCAAATCCACGTCTTTAATTTTCCGTCACTCCTTGTTTCTTAACGCTTGCCTCGTAGTAAGTCGTAGGCCAATACCTATTCCAAATCGTTGAGCACACGTCATGTGCTTATATCTCTTATTAATTTATAAAGACTTTTGAGCTAAGGATGTGGTTCTTGATTGACATACTGAAAGAATCTTCACAAATCAATAATATTCTTCTCATTTTGAACAGTGTTGATCTAAAATTAAACTCTTTCGTTTGGTCCAATTTTTGAATACTCATTCATAAATGAAGATCAAAAACCTATGGTAAACAATGTGAATTTTCATGCCAATTGTATCAAGATTTAAACACATTGCTCTACTTGATGACGTTAAATTCCAATTAAAGCTCTAAGTTTTAAAAAAATCAAATACTATATGTGATATAAAGAATAAAGAACGATCAAATTTTAACACCAATATTAAAGAATATCATTTTTGGTTTTAATAACATTTTTATAATGATGATAGTGATAATAATTTGATAGTAATATTGATGTAAATGTATTCCAACTTACACCTTTAACATTTCACTAAGATAATCATTTGAGTTTCATACAAATATATCAAATTGTGATTATGTTGGTGTTTTAAAACATCCTGAATAAAAATAGCCAACCCAATTGATGGTCTCTATGATGGTTTTGTCATAATCGCAATGACGTAAAGTATGATAGTCTTTAGTGATTACCATGTAGAATATTGTCATGCAAACAATATTTGTGCTTCATAATTGTATGAGAAATGAGTAAATTCCAATAGCATCACAATTATTCAATATGCAACATTGCAATCATTATTACCACAAAAAGTCAAATAATTAATGAGGTGTATTCTTAGTTATATGAAAGATAACGCTGGTCCTCCACCATCAAAGGCCATATGAAGCCAACACTTATGAAAACACAATCTTTACTCTCTTCATGACAACTAATGAATGCTTTCAACAATGCAACATTAGGATACCATTTAAGTACTAAACATCCCCACTTTCACCAAATAATCTTGTTTTGTACATGGATTCAAGTCCATAACAAATTGTCTTGTTTGTTTTTGATGGAAAAATATAATTCCATAATTTCCAATTTAGTCATTTGCTTAAAATCTTTCACTCCTTGACCTTATCAATAAGTCAGAGTCTTTTTAGTCAATATATGATTTGTGTCATAATCATTTGGCTTATTAGACAAGATGTTGGGGCTATAACTGAAAGATACAATGTACCTCTTGCTTGAATGACGTTGATGTGCCATTTTTGCTTTATTGTAGTTTTATAGCATCCTACCTTTATTTATATTGTCTACATTATCACATAAGCTTCTTGGCTGCTGCGTGCTCTAAACCGTAGGTAGCGAGGCTCTTTTAGCGTCACTCGATGTGTAGAGACTAGGAAGGTGGAAATCTTCCTCAACATTGATTAGTTGCTCTCATGCTGAACAGTGATGTAAGAACCCTACAACTTCCTTGTTCCTCCCCTTCTTGCACTTTCCTACCTCTACATTTGGCATATCTATCCTCCTTGGCTTGTCATCTTGCTACTACAAGGAATAGAAATTCCTCTTGCAAAAGCACCCCCTTCTTAGTGAGAACGTAAGGGCTTTGCAACGAGCCCTGTCCTTGCAAGGAGTTCGGTGACCAACAAGGAATCTTGCTTTGTTTAACACTCATGCCACCACCCGTAACTTTAGGCAACTGGCGTGGCCATAAGAGATGCTTGAGATGATTGGAGAGTGTCTACCAATGATCGGAAAAACCGACGGCTAGTGTATTATCAGCCGATGGATTTAGCTCATTGGCCGGTCCATTTTTGAAACCACCGGCTAAAAACCGATGAAAATTAGAAATAAATTTCTATTCTCAGTATAAAATGAGAAAATTGCCGGAAGAAATCTCTGAAAAACCGATTAGGTGTGGGAAATGCCGGTTATTAGCCAGTAAAAGCCAAAAAATTCCCCGAACCCTGGTGTCTACATGCTTGAGCAACATCGCACGCTATGACAAGATGTAGATAAAGCTTAAGGGTAAAACCAACCAAAAGGGTAAAACCAACCAAAATGTAGACTAGTGTTATTCAAACAATGACCATATGTTTTTGTCGGAGGCAATCAAGGGAGAGTGCTTAAAAATGGAGCAATGCCAATAATGTACACGACAGCTTCACTATTCAACGGTGCCATGTACTCCTGCCAAACGTTATGGGGTGTCAAATGAGGGCACCCTTTTAGAAACACCTTCAAAATATTCACAGCAAATTGCAGAAGAGTTCAACTATAATTCACTTTGACTAGATCTTCTTCCACTTACATTCCCCCATGCACAAAACTTACTCTAAATTAGGAGAGCTGATATTTGAGCCATTCTTGAGCACTCTCCCTCACGATCATGCTATTGGAATACGGTACAGGAAAAACCCTGTTGTAAACCCTGTGTCCCCTCGGGGTAACCCACGACGCTGTCCTTGCACGCAACAAATGCAAACCATATTTTATAAAATGAGATTTTCCTTATTCTAAACTCACATTAAAAAATGGTATTTCAAGGGTCTAAATACGGACGGACCAAGTAATTGCAGAATCTCAGGAGCTTCTTGTTTTACAAATAAATTTGTCACCACCAAATTTAAGTTCCTATTGACCATATTCCACCTAAAAGTATCAATCAAGCTCTTTAGCCCTCACTGCACATACCTTTAGCTGAGCACCTACAGTTCTCACAAGCAAGAATTCATCGGGGAAAACATCTGGGTCGTTCATTATGGCGTGGACAGGACATCCCCCAAGCTGGGACCTTACCATGCCTCGAGCCTTCTTTCCCTACTTTTTAAAAAAAGAGCCTGCGGCCCTATTTTATTTTTTCTGAGTTTATATTTGGAATCAGAGACCCCACATTAGTTCAAGGAGTCTCATTTTTCCAATCAACAACAAAAAAATAGGGGGCTTTTACCCCTCACCCTTGCGGCCCCGGACAAGATTCATCCAAGACCCCACGCCTGGTAAGTCCCAGAGTGGGGGATATCCTGCCAAATCGGTTCATTATAAGCCAATGGAAATAGCCTATTAGCCTGTTGATTCTTGAAACACCCGGCTGAAAAAAACCCATGAAAAAGTTACAATTTCTATTCTCAAGACAAAGTGAAGCAATTGCGTGAGGCAATAGCCGGAATAAGTTTAACCCTTAACCCTTAAACGCCCATGGGGTCTGAAACGGGCAGCCCAAAATTGGATCACAGCATCTTTTGGACTAGGGCATCATGAATAGTGCACTTTTTGAACTTGGGCAGCATGCACGGACCAATCAGTGATGAGCTTGCAACCTCCTACAAGGTTATGTACAACCCCAAGCTACCTACCACAATCCTTTCAAAGCACAAAATCACTCATACAAATTGTGATTTGAATTGTAAAATTTCACTTTTGAATGCATCATAAGATAGTGACCAGTTTGACATCAAAATATAAGTGAAATGTTGAGTACAGTGAGAGCTACAGGAAATATTCTGTTGGAATCAAGCCCCTCGGGCTTGCTTGGGCGTTTTAGGTTAAGGTATAAGAGCATGCCCATCTCGCCTCGTCACGTCTCGCTCGGAGAACATGATTTGCAGTTCTGTTGGCTAGTTGGGGCCGGGCAAGCGCGCGAGACTCACCACCCGTTGTCTGCCGCCAAATGACATGAACGGACGCCTTCTGCCCCTACGCCACACATCACATCAAAAATCAGATTGCACCGTGTGATCCTCAACATTTTCCACCAATGGAATTTACGGCCTCTTGCAAACCTCCATTGCTTACAGAGAACACTGAGAAGGCACGGGAAAACTTGAAGATCGGATGGGCTGGAATTTAAGAAGATCCAACCCTATTGACCCGGATAATTAGAGGGTTGTTGCATGGGGTGAGGTTCCCCCACGCCATCCCACAGCGGCTTCCAATACAGGCTCGGCATGCTCTAACCGGCTGCACATGGGAATATAAGCCAATAAGGATGAAATCATTTCCCAAACAAAGTGTACCTACTCTAATTTCTACGATAATACAATCAATCGGTAGGTAGACAATCATTCATTATCTACAATGAATTCATTGTCTACATTGAAACTCATCAAATAAGTACGAGTTTTGGAAGCTGAAATTGGGCACTAAGTGGAGAATCCATTGTAAATTCAAACGGGAGTACAAAAAATATGCCGTATTTGTTTCAGGAATCTTTCGATAACATACTACTTTTCCGTACTTCTCAAGTATTTAGAATATTCTAATGATGGATATTTATAAGTACGGAGAAGTACGTATAAATTTAACCCTTAAAGGTCCTTCCCTTCCTCAATGGGCAGCCCGAAATTGGATCTCAACATCTATTGGACTTGGGCAACATGAATAGTGCACTTTCTGAACTTGGGCAGCATGAATGAACCAATCAATGATGAGTTTGCAACCTCCTACAAGGTTTTGTGCGATCCCAACCTACCTACCACAATCCTTTCAAAGCACAAATCACTCATACAAATTGCAATTTGAATTGTAGGATTTCATTTTGTAGATGCATCACAAAAAGGTGAGTAGAATGATATTAAAAAAAAAAAAAGTGAAAAATTGAGAATCAAAAGAGCTACATGCAAGATTCTCTTGGAAAACAGCCCGAGAGGTTGACATGCGCCTTAAAGGGTTAACCCTTAAACGCCCATGGGGTGTGAAACGGGCAGCCCAGAATTGGATCACAGCATCTTTTGGACTTGGGCATTATGAATAGTGCACTTTTTGAACAAGGGCATCATGAATGGACCAATCAATGATGAGCTTGCAACCTCCTACAAGGTTATGTACAACCCCAACCTCGCCACCACAATCCTTTCAAAGCACAAAATCACTCATACAAATTGTGATTTGAATTGTAAAATTTCACTTTTTGAATGCATCACAGGAAGGTGACCAGTTTGACATCAAAATATAAGTGAAAAGTTGAGTACAATGAGAGCTACAAAGAAGATTCTGTTGGAAGGTGACCCCTCGGGTCACCTTGGGCGTTTAACCCTTAAGCGGGCCGAATGTCGAAAAACGACATTTTGGATGACACCAACTTTGGAGAGCCATAACTTCTTCATCCGGACTCCGTTTTGGACGAAATCACTTGGGTTGGGTCCCAAATCAAGTCTAGTTTATGTAATGAAAATCTCAGACCCATACAATGAAGTATGAATTAATGGCATGCATTTCAGTGACAGCAGCCTAGTTTTAGACATTTTTTCCTTTGTAAAATTTAGGGCAGTTTTCACCATTGCAGGGCCATAATTTGCACAAAGAAATTTTTCTCATGGTTTTTTTTTGTTCAAGGATGCTACTGAGATGAAGGTGAACAACATTCTAATTGGTGACTTTTTCATTGCAATAAGTCTAATGGTAGCATTTTCACTTTAAAGTGAAAATGATGAAATTATGTGATCATTTTTGAGTATTAATACATTATGATCTCGCAATCTATGAAGCCTCATGACTCAAAATTTGACCCACATGATGTTCAATATGTCTACGACAAGATTGTACGGTTGAGATTTGGATAACACACTTTTACCTCCACCTATGACAATGCTTTTGAGGATGTGTTCATTTTACTACAAATGAGTCAAACCATTTAGGGGTTAAGGGTTAAGGGGCCAAGATGACCCGAGGGGTCACCTTCCAACAGAATCTTCTTTGTAGCTCTCATTGTACTCAACTTTTCACTTCTATTTTGATGTCAAACTGGTCACCTTCTTCTGATGCATTCAAAAAGTGAAATTTTACAATTCAAATCACAATTTGTATGAGTGATTTTGTGCTTTGAAAGGATTGTGGTAGCGAGGTTGGGGCTGTACATAACCTTGTAGGAGGTTGCAAGCTCATCATTGATTGGTGCATTCATGATGCCCAAGTCCAAAAGATGTTGTGATCCAATTTTGGGCTGCCCGTTTCACACCCCATGGGCGTTTAAGCGTTAAGGGTTAACCAGAAGTACACAACCAAAATTTGAAGATACAAGAATATTCGTGTCCTCGGGTAACCTTGCTCCAAAATGGGAATAAAAGGTTCTATAATACTTCATGATATCATTGAAGATAAAGCATTTGTAATATGAAAATCATAAAGTGGTGATTCTATCATATCCCATTTCAAAAAGAAACCAACACATTCAAGCAAGATTTGTCGTTTTGTTGTTCCACTGCTGGAGTTTAATATCAGTGGCGTGTGGCTTGTGGTCATGGTACAAAATTTGGGGAATTTGGTTCCAAGGAAAACTTCTGTTCTGTACGTTTGGCTTCTATTTTATTTCATTATTTTGGTGTTTTTTTGCGAGGAGCCGTTTTTGGTGTTTTTTTTGCGATGAAGGCTTCCAAGACGCAGCAAATGGAACATTCCCTCGCACAAATTTATAGAGTTTGAATAAGAATATATTTTATTTTCTACATTTCTAAAGTTTACTTCGTACTTACTACTATGTTCGCGCAGCTTTGCTACGCCCACATAAATACTTTAACCCTTAAATGCTCAAGCAATCCAGAGGGGCTTCTTTCCAACAGAATCTGCTCTGTAGCACTCATTGTTCTCAACTTTTCACTTATATTTCGATATCAAGCTGGTCACCTTATCAAGATATGTGAAATTTTACAATTCAAATCACAATTTGTATGATTGGTTTTGTACTTTGAAAGGATTGTGGTAGGTAGGTAGGTTGAGGTTGTACATAACCTTGTAGGAGGTTGCAAGCTCATCATTGATTGGTTCATTCATGAAGCCCAAGCTCAAAAAGTGCATTGTTCATGATGCCCAAGTCCAAAGGATGTTGTCATCCAATTTCGGGCTGCCCGTTTCAGACCCTATAGGTGTTCAAGGGTTAACCATGCCCGTCCCATTACTCTAACGTCCTTATCCCTACTATAGTTCTTTCTACCATCCTATTAGAGACAGGTTTCTAAGCTTGTAGGTCCATATTTCTATTTTTCTGAAACTCGAATGACACAATTTTTGTGGAGTTGAGTTCTTGTTTCTCTCCTCATTTTTTGTATTTTTGTGGCAGCTTTTGAAACCATAAATACTTCAAAATTCAAATATGAGGATCCGCAAGTTTAATCCATGATCCACAATCCCTTCCAAGAACGCCTCCTGCGCACTAAAATCCCACTGCCGTCACAAACAAAACTTACAAACTACTTCCCTCAAATATATAAAACTATCATGTTCTACTATTTTACGATGAATTACTTGATACCTAACTCCTAACTTTATTGAAAACCAAAACGGGTTTTGGCAGGAGAAAAACTCACCCAAATTTGACCATTATAATCTCACAAATGAGGAAGAATGAATGGTTCAAATATGGTATGTGAGAAGAATGTCAAGTGAAATTTGAGATCTTACGGTTGAATCTTTAAAGTAATGCTTAGATTGAGATTTTTTGAGCTTAGTCTAGAGGAAGGTCAAATTTTGTGACTTAGACCGTTTGCAATATTACCACAATTGTAAATGAACTACCTGATTATGTATCTATTTTTAGATACCGCTCTCAACGAGAAAGACAGTGCAGAGTATGTAACCTACACAAGATTCTGGCCATTGTTGTGTTTCGATCTAATATGTTCGACATTCTGTTGTTTCTGTAGCAATTGAAGCTAACAAAGTATGAGAAGTATACTGATGATACATACACACCATTCGCCTCGTTGCTTGGCAGGGTTCGTTTAACCCTAGAACGTCGGAGCCCATAACCGTGGCCTGAACTTTGATATGTCTTACTCTGAATCCTCCATTTCGCCACTTTACCTGAAAGTAAAATATTTTATTTTATTTTTCGTAGATGTGATCACATGCTTTTCATATGCTGTAAAAATTTCAGATTCTTTTGGGAAGATTTGAAATTCAAGTGAATTTTCAAAGAAAAACCAAAAATAATTCATATCAAATACAAATCACTTTCAAAAAATCTGAAATTTTTAGAATAAGGGGACATTGTAGTGAAGAAGAGCATGGTGTAATCCATGGTTTCGTGTCATGCTATATTTGAAAATTGAGAAAGAGACCCTATAGGCATGTAAACTTAAGGTGTCAGTAAATCACTAGATATTAGGAATTTCTTGAAATTCTAACTTGGAGTAGAAACAAGACTTGGTAAGATTCATTTTATGAATTGAGCTTGAACTCAAAAGAGATCATTTAGTTGCCTAAATTTGAGACTTAATAAAAGTAGGAAAAAGTTGCAGAAATGCACTTTGCGGTGATTTGTTTTTAACCATTCTTTCAACTTTATTACCACATGTGATCTTAGGAAATACCTTAAATGACCTCAAATGAATTCCATGATATGCTATTATCATTCATAAATCCAATTACAAAAATCATGAATGAAATTCATTCCGCAATAATAGGTTACAGTGAAAATGTTCTGTTCATCGGACATAAAATGGCCGCTCCGACGTTCCAGGGTTAAAGTGAAAAAAAGCGTGCAATTTCTTAATCTGTCCAATTTGACCAACATGCTTGTGAAGGTACCCTGTCCTTACCGATATATAAGTAATGGTCATGAGCGGCATTTATAAGGTGGAGCTTTGTCCAATCGAAATCTTAAAATATTCAAACCAGATATGTTATACTTTCACCACTTGCAATGCAAAATCCTTCAGATAAAACACAAATATGCAGCTGCAGAGGACTTTCATGGAAGTGGGTTGTACTGAAATGTCAAAGCGGAGTATGGTAAAGGGTGCTGCAATGAGTAAAGAGGCGCCACGGCGCAGGTGAGCAATTACAAATATCCGATCTCGATCGAACTTTTAGTAAGAAAACGGTTGTTTCGTAAACGACAGGTACAAAAAAGCAGCTCCTACGTTAGATAGCTTGTACCTTGGACCAACGTGCTCCGTCAACGTCCTCTTTCTCTACTTCTAACAGCATCAATTGGAGCCTACAGTCACAAAGCAAGGTTCTGTGTACAGTATGGGTGGAATCATCCGCATCCAATTGTTTAGGAACTGGAATATTCGGCAAAGTTGAGAGCAGGACAGGAGACCAGGATCGAACGTTTATTCAGGCAAACTCGTCAAAGAGCATTCTGCAAACCTCCCTTCAACAAGATCCCTCGCAGTAGAGGGAATAGTTGTAATTTTAGAAGGATGGGAGGGCTTGATAGAGACAAAATTGAGCAACTCAATCCTGGCAATGAACCTCGGTCACCCTAGATTCTAAACCTCTGGAAGTGTTATGTAATCTCTGGGAGTGTAATGTACAGTAGAGGTGATTGAAGTGGTCATGTGTCTGTTTAACCTTGGGAGCTTGGGAATTGAGAGTGGGAAGCAGCCAGCAAAGCTGCCCCGATTCCAGAGCCGTCGTTTTGTAATCTAAGTGCCACTTCGTAAGCGGCATCCGAGCCCATGAGATCCTGAAGAGCTGATTCCATGTAAGTCCGGTAAGGAGCGTGGTGTTCGAATAGTCCTCCGTCCATTGCTATTACTGTCTTCTTCTTCTGTGAAGAAGTTCCGTTCTGCGCTGGTCCTGTTCTTCCAATTTTCTTCAGGATTCCGTATAGTCCCGCTGCTGCTAACCTTCCCCCTCGCTCGCCCATTATATCACACACGTCGTGCACTATCTTCCTCTCCTCCAGCGTTGTGTTCTCAATCTGCACACAAAAAATTCGAGTTTGCGAGGTTAGAGACTAAGGTAACCTGCTCTCAAATTTCAGAATGGAAAATCTGTAGTGTAGGTAACAGTGTAAGCAATTTTCGGGCATGGACAAAATGATTGGAAGGATAGACCAAGTGGAATCACTCTTCTGACTTTGCTATGTATTTTTGGAGCTGGATTTATAGGTGTTTGTAAATGGTACCCTAATATGGCACCGTTGGATTGTGAAGCTATTGTGTGCCTATGGGTGAAGTAGCCTAGAGCTCCATTATTGGTACTGCTCCATTTCAGAGCACTCTGTCTTAGCAAGTCTTATGTATTTTCAGAACACTTTTACCTCAGATGAGTCCTGTCTCTAATATTTAAACAAACACACCAGCTGGATCGCTTCTGAATTGATTGTGAGGATTTGTAAAAGTGATTGCATCATCTATTTGATCTCATTGATTAAAAAAGGATTGACGAAGGACGCCAGAGCTAGATTTTCAGGATTCACGTACCCCATAGACGTCCTTGAGGATCTTGGACACCACTTGAAGGTCAGGTGAGGTGTCGGCGTGCATTTTGGAAACTTGAGGTGTGCTGCGCAGACAAGCTGCAATGTCAGCTTAGGGATCGACTTAGGGTTTGATTTACAAGCGAAAGCAGCAAGATATTACCCGAGAGAGAGACGCTCCAAGAGCTTGGATGGGACATTGCCACCAAACAGGGATGCTTCTTGAGCCATCCTCGCAAGCACATGGCGCACGATCTCGCCAAGGTACATCCCAGAAATCATCTTCTCAAACCACTGTACAAGGAAACAAGCATGTATCACTTCCGTATATCAGACCATTTCAATAGTGCGAAGTGTTGGGATCACATTATAATTTCACAGCAAGAGAATGTCAACGATCAGTGCTGAGTTGATTGGTTACCTGATCTCCCGGGTTGACACTATCTTTGTCAACGATCTCGTCAGCAAATGTGCGTGGCAAGAAGGCTGATCGAAAGTTGCCCCACTCCATGTTAATGACCTGTCAATACAGTCAGCAGTCCACATTTTACGGCACTGATTTTCTGCATGAGGTGCTGCTGGCATGATTAAGTTTCTTTCAATCTGTACCCATGCATCATCTTTAGATTGGCGATTGTAATGTTGTATCTATGCACCTTCTTAAGATTGGTAATCAGGAGTCAGAGTGGTCCCACAGTACAAGCTAAGTAGATTACGCAAGAAAAAAAGGTTTTTACTTGGGAGATGTCTTCCAGAGGAAGGGACATTGGGGTTTTGACATAAGAAGAACGTGGTAGCTTACCATCTCCCCTGATTTCGGCAGTGGCTCCTCCCATTTCTGCACAGCATCAGCACGTTCCACGTAGCAAGCATTGGTCCCAGTTCCAATGATGCAACCGATCATCGTCTCCTCCTCGAAGTTGAATCTGCCTCCAGCCAATGTACCCACAGTGTCGTTTACCTGCAAACAGTTGAAAGCCTGTCACGCTTCGTAGCTTCACTCCTGTTTTTGCACCCTCTAATGTTACATGATTGATAAACCCAGCATTCCAACATGTAGCAAGTCGTACCAGAGCTGAGATTACGATCTGATGACCGCTTCTACTAATCGCATCCTGAAACTGCTTCACAATGTCTTTACCCACCTGCCACCGACAAAGAATGAACCAAAAGTTAAAACTCCAGGAATCGGTTTCAAAACAGTAGAAACAGTTGATCACATTTCAGTTCAAATCGCTTAAGAAAATCATTGAGGAGCTCAGCTTAGTTGTTGACGAGGGTTCGTACCGCATCGTCGACTTTGAAGCCCTTGGTCCAGTGGATAACAATGCCAGACTTGACGGAGGTTTGGCGAACGGGGAAGGAGAAGGCAAACCCAGACTCCCTCACTTGCCCTGAATGTGATTTCAATGAATCATCTTCAGTGTCGACGAATGATGCCAGCGTGCCAGCAATAAAATCAAACAAATCCTGTTGCAACACCATCATTTTTAGACCATCATTCTTTCATTGTTAACCCAAAATCTACACTGTAGAAATGTATAAAATTTTTTACCTTTCCAGTGCCGACCATAAGCTCAGGAGGAATGGCGACCTCCTTAAACTCCTGCCTCAAAATTTGGCCCGTCTTTCCACCCAACTGCACTCGCAAGACGCGAAAGTTCGTCCCTCCCAAGTCCACGGCGTAAAATAGCCCCTTCTCAGCCCTAGAACGAAATCCGCACAGTATAATCTCAGCAACGAGAAGAGATCAAAACTCACGAGCGAAGTTTGACGCAAGCAAATCCCAGCATACTCTTGGGCCTCTTAATCCCCAATCCAAAGCTTGCTGTGCAGTAACAGTACCAATATCAACTAATCGTTGTTTCCAGATACGATTATTGCTTAATACTTATTTTATTTCGTATATTGTTGTATGAATAGAAAAAATATCTACACTGCCAGCCCAAAGGCATGGCTTGTGAAACTCCGCATGGTTGTATGTAACTGAGAAGGGATAAAAAATGACGAGCGAAGTTTGACCTAGAAGATGGCAAATGGTTTGTGGGTGGGGTATGGGAGCCGATCCGAGAGAGGAGGGGAGAATGTGAGCGTACCCAGATGGGAGATTTTCGACGTAAGTGGGGAGCATCTTGAGCTGGTCGCTGCCGCCCTCGCTGGCCAGGCCGGCGTGCATTTCCTGGAGCAAGGCGTCGGAGACTTGGTGCAGGAGCGGCAACGGCGTGGCGGACGCATCGCGAAACTCGTGGAGGAGCTTCTGCGCGGGCTTCAACGACTTGTTGGTCGTCTTGTTTTGCACTGACATGCACTGCACTACACCTCGGCGCCATCGCCGCCCCCCCAACGGCACGGCCGCGAACTGCACCCCAACAGCAGCACTGCTACCCAACGCGTACCCGATCGCCATCGCACCCACAGCAACAACCCTGTCTCCCAGTTTCAAATCGCCGCAGAACGAAGGTAGCGAACTGGCCTGAGCACGATCAGCGATAAGGAGGACAGAAGTGGACTCGTTCCGAGATTCCTTCCACTACGGCAACGTCCCGATGGTTGCTTGGTGGACCCTATGTCTGACGACTGCCGAGATCCCCGGATCAAAGACACGTGTTAAGATCGCGACTCTGACATAGGGATCACTACGAGCCTCTGAAAGTCTTCGTCTCTCAAATACCCAAATTTGAAGAGTATAACAAGTATTTAGGTTCGTGAAACTTCCAGCACCTCCACACCATAGCTGAGCCTTCGAATCCTCTCAAGAGCTCCATCGACCCTGCGGAAACGCAATAATGTCCCAATAATGGCCTCAATTCAAGAGATCAGTTCCAACAACAATCTATTAATTCGTTCAAACTCCATTCGTAAGGCCCCACACTCTCGCATGATTCAAGACAATGGAGGAAGAGCATCGATGATAGCCTCGCTTCGTTTCATATCAACAAATCATATAGTTGATGATTTGACTGTTAGTGCTATGGCTCTATACCATGTTAGAAGTGAGGCTTGGATCTGGTTAAGAGAGATTCCGTGAGAGCAATTCCGTGACTCATGGTTACACTAAAGAGCCGTAGCAGTGGATTCCATGACAATCTGGAAAAGGGTAACTGTCTGGCACAATCACTGCTTCCGTGGTGAATATGAGTGGCGATGACGACTGGGGACCTCTGAACCTCAACTCCACGAAGTAAGCGCCAAATCCCTCCTGAAAAAACAACAAGAGATGGAATTGATCCAAACATGCTGAAAACTTCCACCTCAAGTCACATGAAGATAGGTCTAGCTCTCGTCACCGAAGCTTCACTCATCATACCAGGAATTTGAAAAAAATACCACCATAACAATTAGTGTATTTTTTAGAAGCCCTACACGGTATAATGAAAGGAAGGCTCTTATATGATCATGGACCCATGGCTAAATTGTTCAAGAATCCTATTCCATCTACATCTTAATAAAGCACATATAGCATTTCACAGATGAATCATACCTTTGGCAATGCCGTTGTAGCAGCATATGAATAAGTTTCACTGCTGAATGCTTTGATACTGAGCCTGTGAGGTCGGAAGAAGATCGGTTGAAAGCACATTCCCTGCAGAATGAAAGTGGAGCTGCAAGAACACAATCACATAAGTTTGACAAAAGCGATAAATCTACTGAGATTCATCTCAACATGCCAGATATTGTCGAAGACAGCTACCGACATGACGAAGAGAAGAATATGCTTACCAGTTTCCAAAATCTGCTGCAAGCCAACGGAAATCCCGTCTCCTACTGCTGGTAATGGAGTGGGCATACCACAAGGTAGCTTTAAGTGGTTGCTCAGACGCACTTACAACAAAGTTTCCAGTCGCTTTATCGAAGGTCCACCAACACCTGGGCCGAGGAGTATTCACACTTTGTTTGATGATCCGTCTTTCCATTGCTATACTTAAAAGGAAGGCTTCAGTAGCTGCCAAGAGCTGCACTTACAGCGCAAAACTTAGAAAGCTACATAATCAAGCATGGTAACATCATAAATGTATTCTCGAGTCCTAAGACTTAGGGTATGAATATTGCTGCTGTTGTTTCAACTTTCTAACATACGGAAGCGACCATATTCGGCAATTAAAAACCTCATACAGGAGCAGTCACTGACGACAATCTCTACCTAATCTGGTTAGTTCTCAGAGCTCCTGAATCTGAATGTCAATATTAATGCTCCAGTCGCTAGACAAAAACCTTCAAAGTGCACAAAATCCTGTATTTTTAGTCGGCCGACAGAGGTGATAATTCTAATCGAACAGGGTGCATGTGCTTATTTACCTTGGGCAAGCCGGTGGTGAGGCTGTGTTCACAGTTTGCCAAAATCAGATGGTGTTTCTCACCTCCCAACTCGTTCCAGAAAAAGGTGCTGCAAAAGCAAGCAATAACGTTTACAGGGTTCCATTTTGAGTCATCACTTTCGAGTCTCTGCAAGGGAAGTGTTAATCACATTGTACTCACTTATCAAAGACAATTGATGCAGATGCACAATCTAAAGTCGGAGCCGTTCTAACAGTAAATAGAAAACCCTACAAGTACACAGATTGTATGAAATCATAAGAATAACGGTAATTTGAGGTACCTATCATCGATCAGGAAAAACTCGTCATTGGAAGAGGTGATGACCAGCTTTGGCATGGTGAGGCGATGAATGTACACATAAGGGTCCACGATTGCCTGTAAACCACATTGAAGGTTCTCCCTAATCAAAATCTCCCACATTTAGTCTGTAAATCTACAAAATGAGATTACTGATTACTCACCATGAGTTTCTTGAACTCCGTTGTGTCGAGTTTAGAAGTTACGTTCATCGAAAAGTAAGGCTTGAAGGGAATTGGCCAGCCGCCTAGTGCACGATAGAAGTGATGCAGATTCTTCACGGAGTTCAGAAGATCCATAACCATAGGCACGATTCCTACCACACGCTGGACAACATCCAAGCACCCTCGGGTTGAAGAAACGATAATTTTCTAGAGTTAAGCAGCACGCCAACAGAACATTAGTGTTCATTTACGAACAATCTTGAGACATGAAATTGAATTTCTGACATTGAACATCGAGGTGAACTTTGGTACATGCAGAATCAAAGAAGAGAACGTTGTTGATACATATGAAACAGCAGTCAAAGAGGTATTCCAAGAACCTATAGCCTTTACAATTGGTTTACAGCCTATAACCTAAATAGCCTCATAATTACAAGAGGTAATTAAAAGCTAGCGTAATACCTTATCAACAGCACCTGTTAACCATGTCGTCCAGCCCCGCTTACTGGCACCTCCAACAACAAAAGACTCGACCTGTGCAGTAAAAAAGAGATGCCTCATACAGCTGCGGTATCCCACAAGTACTTGTCGTGGTTCCTTGCATAACAAAAAGTTAAGAAACCAGTGACCTAAAAGCTGTATACAGCATACTGTTGAGGGCAGGACCAAAATTATAGCTATGGAAATAGTCACTGGAAGGAATGGCGCTAGATAAAGTGATTGTAGTGCTGAGAGTACAAAAATCCACCTGCAGATTCAGCTTAGTAGATGCATAGGCTTGTATAGTATCCATAGCACGAACGGTTGCCTTGGTCATGGGAATGTGGGCAGGCCATTCCACCCTCCTCGTATTCTCAAAAAAATGTGCCCACGTATCTGGAAGTTATGGAGCAGAACGGAATAAAATATCAGGTATGAAATGTGGAAATCATGCACTCTGAGGCTGCCCATTTGCAGAAATTCAAAAAGGCTTACAAGCAATGATATCATCTTCGGATCTCACAGCGTTCAGCTTGTCACTCCAGAAACGCAAGGGCTGATTTGGAACCTGGAACACCACCGCTGCCAATGTTCGTGTCTTCACTGCCAATCTGAATTGAACCTCAAATGATTAAGAAAGGTTTATGATATCACCAGAAACAATGGACTCAATTCACATGCACAGTGGGGTCCAAAAATCAATCGAGTTTGTTTCTAGAAGAGCAACTTTGAAGTGATCTTGCGTGCTCAAAAATTCATCAATCCACAAGCCGTAAAGTGCGATGAAAAGGTGGTGAAATGTATCAACTAACGCACTTCACGGCTTTTGAATTAATGAAATGTTGAGCACGAAAGAGCTCTTCAAAGTTGCTCTTCTAGAAAATAAAATCGATTCACTTTCGGACCCCACTACACAAGAAATCAAACAGAAGAATGTCCACTAAGAAACTACGAGCTAAATAAAGCTTGGACTCACGCAGCAGCAAGCAGCACGAGCTCGTCAGTGGCTTTTGGGGGATCGCCATTGTTGCTTCCACCGCCGATGAGCAGGAAAGCGGTATCATAGGCGACCCTCTTCGGAGTCTGCACACAAGAATGAGTATATCACACACATAATCTATTCATTCTTTACGTGTAATGCATGCTCTTACCAAAATGACAAGAGAGTGCGTCCAAATGGAGCGGTCTACATCGTCCTTCGATAACCACGCTTGGCTCGTCATGTTGAGCACCACGCCATTCCACGGTCCAGTCAGGAACCGCCCCTTCAATCGCGCTCCTGTATCGTACCATCTGCCACAGAAGCTACCTATGAGCGTTACATAATCCACTATTGCAAATTAGGGATGAGAGTCTCCGCACCTGTAATTGGCGTCCGGTTTCGTGACGTAATCGTCCAAAGGAGTACAACGTACAATTGGCAGCAGCAGCAGCAGCAATAGAGCGATGAGCTTCCATAGCGAGAGATTTGTGAAGAGTCTTGCGCGCTCCATCGATGAGGTTCGAAAGATTCAGAAGTACCCAACATGAAACGAGAGAACTTTTCGACTGGAATCCAATTGGGCGCTAGGCTGGTGACATTCCATAGCTGTGAAATCGATCATCGTGCATGGCGATGCCAACTCGGTGAAGTTGCGCCTCACTCCCTCACACAGAATACCTCATGGATGAATGTGGGATAATGTGAGCATGAATGTTTGTCGTACTTTTTCCTTTCGCGGTACCTCCTTTTTGAGGCTTTGCGTTCACGATTCCTGCGTGCATGGTTTACAAAATGCTTTTGCATAGGCGAGGTGTGAAAATGAAAATATATTCATACATTTTCACCAAATGTCTTTTGTTAGCAATCTTAGCAACTTTCAGAAGTCGAACTCAGTGAAAGTTGTCAACAATCACATTAGAAAACATTCTAGTTGAAGTGTGTACTTCGAAAATATGTCGAGCTGTTACTGAAATATCGTATCATGAGGCTCAAGGTTGGAGTAGCACATGTCACTTGAAGATGAATGAAAGTATGTGAAAGTGGCAATCCTGTAAAGGTACAGCATGATGCGAATCTCGGCCAATTTTACGGAAGTGATGGTTTGATGAACTTGGGCAATGTCGATTTGGTGACATCAGATTAGTAATCAGCATGTGGTCGAAGGAAGATACCAACAAAAGTTTATACCCATCAACTAGGGCATGCACACCCGTTCGCCAATGGAGAGATTTCGAAGCAGAAAATATACCAATAGACGAGGAAATACATGTTGCACAGGACCATTTTATTGTACAAATACATTACCTTATTTGCAAAGCACAGATGGGGAAAAGGACAGATTCGAACTACTTTACAGTTCTGCGAGCTTCCTTGATTGCACCTGTCAACCCCTTGAACATACTTGCAGGGCGGACACAATAGGGCTGGAAAACTTGAAAGAGGGCGGTTGCATCAACCATCAGCTGCTCCGTACCACGCTTGGAGAACCAACCGCTATATGGGAGCAACATACGCACGAATACATCATCCAACTTCATCATCAGGTTCCAACAAAATTCTGTGAAGTCCTCTTCCTGCAAGGACTCGCTTAGCGATTTTAAATCCTGTTGAAGGCTGAAGAGAGCCTCCACAAGAGCACCAGACACGCTGCTTGGTTTGTCGGCCGAAGCAATCTCGTTACCAGACGAGTATCTCCCTGCAGCACAAGCAGTCCATTGTCTTGAGAACTGATACATCATATCGTCAGGTCATCGATTGCAACAATACAATCTTGTTTGTATATTCTTAAGAGGATCAACGTCTTCATAGAGCTATGGATAGCATATAGCAGGAAGGCACTGGGAAAGATGGAGACTCACCATCGCCTGTATCAGATCCCCTAGCAAGCCAAATTCCCATGCTGTCGCCATAACTTTTGCAACCCCTCTCAAATTTCCCTGTGAAAACGGATACAAGATAGGTTATCCGATCTTCTCTGAACCCAGCATAGAGGCTGATCACTTCATCAAAGATAGTGCCCTCAAGACCAGAAACTTCAACGTCTTTTGAGTCTTCAGCATCCACATCATACTCAATGTTTTGGCAAATGTCTTCCAAGCGAAGCTCCAAAAAGAAATAATCCTCGGACCATTCCTGTTAAACACATCAAAACAAGTTGTGAGTCGCAGAGAAAGAGTTATTAGAGTATGCTAACCTCCTCAAAAAACACGTATAAACTTTACTACTACAATCAATGAACCAACTTTCCAAGAACTAGTCTGCTACCCTATCTACAAACTCCGTACTGCAACAAACAAACCGCTACAGCTCATGATGTGGAAATGGTCACATCAATTCCTCTCGACAATGATAAGAAGTAGGCTTCAGATCAGGCCTCTTAGAATCTATTGATAATAAACTACTAGTGCACACTAAGGTCTATATATAGTACCTGCAGTTTATTTTCACAATGGCGTGCGGCATTTATACATGTAGCAAAATTATGAAAATCCATATCTGTGGAACGACCTGCCGAGCCCCCAATCTGATCGCATCTCCAATGGAGCTCATCGTGATACTTTTCAGCGATGGGGATGACACCCTTCCGGATAAAGGCCAGACGAAGCTTAACTTCAGGTAGCGTGCGACACCTATCAATAACAGACCACATAGCTGCCAGAACCGCAGTTACTCCAGAAGGAATCCCCTTCTCAAGCAACGTTCGGTTACTTCCTTTTACAAGCCAAGCCTCTTCGGTATCTAAGACCACCATCAGCTTCTCCCATGCGTCTGTAAACTCAATATGAGCCCAAACATCAAGCCAATGAGGTCGTTCTGCAAATATGTGCAGAACGCCAAGTCCTTTCTTCGACTTCTCAATGATCCCGTACTGTAAAATGGAATCAACACCCGATCTGAACTGGACAACACCAGTGTCCTGCACTAGAAGGGAATTCATTTTCGTGTCAAAAGCCAAGATCTGATCGAGGGTGTGCAGCCAGAGAGAAGTGGCTGGTCTTGAAGCCTCAGACCTCTCCTCCACGTCTTCAGCTAAACCAGGAAACACAGAAGATTTGAAAAAGTTCTGCACCATCAATGAGAAGCATAATACCCACTCCTCTTTTGCATTGTAGCCCGTAAGACCAGAATCGCTGATGATTGGTTGCAGCAGGACATCGACTGTCTCCACAAACTCTTGACACATGCTGTGCGCGAGCGCACACACGAGTTCGGGTTTCTGCACCCATTTCTTGAAGTGATACATTGCCTGGGAAGCGAATGGGCTAACAAGCTCTTCCATTGCCCAAAGAGGTTCGTAAACAAGAGAAAAATTTGCAGGATCCCGGCTCTTTGATAGATCTTTACTAAACTGTTCTTTACGTAAACGTTCAACCGCTCGTCTCTGTTGCAGTGCTTGCAACGTTGACAAGACTCGGAAGTAAACTCTGAATCTGCAAGAAAAAATTCCAACAAAAGCCACACACGGGGGTCAAAACCAAAAGAAACGTACAGTATTCAAAAATCACGGACTCAAAGCAGTCAGACCTCGATATCAAACATCCTTATCACGCCAACAACAGCGGGAGGATGAAATGAATAACTTGGTTGTGGCACTATATTTTGAACTCTGAATCATATAGACAACAACAATTTCGTGAAGTGGCAAAGATCTCTCAACACCGGCACACAACCTAAAATTCTGTTTGCCCGTAAAAGGCCATTCGGAGCAACCGAAGCAACTGATTAAATCAATGAGTGTCTAGCAGGTCACCTTGACAAAATCGAGTCAGATGCTTCTAGAAGCGGATTGGAACGTTGAGAGTCCCGAAACTCAGAGTTTCCCAGGGAGAGGGGAGGAGGCCAGCCCATGGATTGAAGAAACTCGCCGAATTCAGCAACAGTGGCCGAACGAATGGTCGACGCAGCACGATCGAGCCGCACTTCAACAGCCCGCACAAGTTGCCCTGCGCCTGGTGCAATCCTCTCCACTGTCTCTGCGACAGATTGGAGTCGGGACAGAGCCTCCAATAAATCCTCTCCACTATCACCACGCGATCCCCCAATCTTGAACCGGCGCTCCGCGAATCCCATCGCGATACCGGCCACGGCATCTTCCAAGTCTCCAACCTGCATCTCGAGGTGCAAAACGCGCTCAACGTACCCGCGACAAAGCTCAGCTCTAACCAACTCATCAACTACCGCAGCGAGTTCGTCCACGCTCGACGAGGAAGTTCTTTTCGACGATTCCGCCTTTTCAATGAGCTCCCCGAGCCACTCCACGATCCGGCTCGCGTCTGCGGCTCCATGCGCGATTCGATCGAGCACCTGCGTACGAAGCTCCCGAGGCTTGTTGAGTGCCTCAGCGTAATCCCGGTGCACGGCAGGAAGAAGGTCGCCGGCACGGTCTAAATCCGCAGCATTCCGGAATTGAGCTGCTAGTCGATCGATCACCACAGGGGAAAGATCCGCGGGACGACGAGCGGGGACAGTCTCCAGCAGCGCCATGGCCGATTCAAGTCAGTACTCAAACATGTAAACCCCTGATCTTGAATCTATGAAGCGCGACTTGCAAGGTGGAGAGCAGGAACACTGGCATGCAAAATCCAGCTGCACTGGATTTCCATGGAAAGGCAATCAGAGGAGACGAAGTCGCAGATGTAAAACCCTAACCCTACAAACTGCGAAACTCACAGCAATTGTGCATGTGTATATGAAAAGCTTTAGAGCATCATGTCATGTGGGTTGTCTTCGCGACACGAAAGGATCGGCCATAGCTCGATCGCCTCATGCGATTTCAATCCTCTCCATCCACCATCGTCATGCACGAGCAGCAGACACTCTTAAACCCCTACAAGTAAGAAGTCTACATGGACAAACCAATTGTGGAGCAATACTATTATGTATTCATTCATCATCCTATCACAACAATACCTCATTTGACAGTTTGCCAAAATTAACTCCTAAATGGTTTGACTCTTTTGAACAAAACAAACACATTTACAACAAAAAGTGTCAAAAATGGAAACAAAGGTATGTTATTCAAATCTCAATCGTGCAATCTTGTAGTAAACATGTTTTTCATCATGCGGTTCAAATCTTGAGTCGTGAGGCCACATATATTGCAAGATTGTAACGTATTAGTACTCAAAAAACATGAGAAAAAAATCACAACATTCTCACTTTGAAGTGAAAATGCTACCAATCAACTTATTGCAATGAAAAAACCATGGACTACAAAAATGTTTATCTTCATCTCAATAATACCCCTGAACAAAGGGAAAAAAAAAAAAAAAAAAAAAAAAACCGAGAAATTTCTTTGCGCAATCAATAGCCTTGCAGTGGTGGAACATTTACAAAGGAAAAATGGTCCGAAACTAAACCCTTCGTACTCAAACCTAAACCTTATTTTCAATATATCTTTAATTTTGTCAAGGTTTCTACCACTAAAAAAAGACTCTAGTTGGAATCTATCCCAAACAATAAAGTCAAAATCCAACGGTGGATGAAGGAGATATAGCTCCTCTAACATCATCCATTTATTCACTTTTTTCATTGTAAAAACATCAATGCAAATCTAATATCAAACTTATTTGGATAAAAATATAATTCCAACTAGAAATATTTTAGCCTTCATCTTAAGATCATGGCTGCCGTATTTAAAAAATTATAAAAACACTTCTTGATCCCCATAATTGCCTCAAAACATGCCCTATGTTTGAGAACACAAGAACAAGAGTTGTTTTCACTAAAATGCATGCAATTTATTCATACTTTACTGTATGGTTATGCGATTTTTGCCACACAAACCAAACTTGATTTGAAACTTTTAACCTAAGTTATTTCATCCAAATGAAGAAATAATGGCTCTTCATAGATTTAGTCATCCATCCACAATGTCATTTTTGGACATCCGGGACGTTTGGGGGTTGATTTACTCAACAATGACTCATTGAAGTAGTCATGAACGGTATTAATTGTATTTGAGAAGTTGCAAAGAACTTCATTTTCTTCTAATGTAGTGAGTATGTTTTCATGAACTTTTTCACCTAAAGAAGTTTCCAAAAAAAAAACATGAAGTTAAAAACAAGGAGAGTTTGTCCCTCAATATACAATTTTCCAAACATGGATATTATGAATTTTCTATAAATTCATTGTTTCAAAAAAATTCTTTTAGAAGGGCATAATTTTTCATAATATGTTTAGGAAGAGGAAAATTTATCCTTTATATTGAGAGTTTTTAACATTAATTACTCATGAACATATAGTTTCACTCATAATTTTTTGTTATAATGGAGGCTTTGTGCATCTAGATATTTTCATTCTAGCCTCTTGAATGTCTCCACAAGATTGATAGATAAAAACTCCGGTCCTTATTACAGGGCCGGCGTGAATAAAGTGTCTGTTCGTCTTGCCAATGAGCCGATGCCCACCGGACAGAGGGCCATCGGTGCAAGACTACTCACCCCTTTCGGGAATAGACAATATAGTAACAAAAATAAAGGGGATGATCCCGACGTGGATCATATGGGGTATATCAGGTGTTTTGAGTGTGTTATGGACGCCAAGCCATGATTCCAGGTTGATTGGAAAGGACGTTTGTATTGCTAATAAACGGTCCGGGTTCGATTTTTGATGGATCCGTTTTGAGTGTTTAGTGTGATCTACTGTCACGGACATGCCATACAGGGTATTATCCACACCCCATGAGTTTACCGTGATCAGCCCTACTTCTCAAAGATTTCCTAGATTCCGTATATTTTGCAAGTTCAAGTTTTCTGGAAGGTTCTAGAACCTTCCACTAGTTTCCAAAAGCTTCTTCAAGCTTCCGTATAGCTCCAGTAGTTTCCGGAAGCTTCCACAAGCTTCCAGATAGTTCTAGTAGTTTCCGGAAGCTTCTCTAAGCTTCCGGAAGGTTCCATAAGGATCCAATTGTTTCCGGAAGGTTCCATAAACTTCCGGAAGGTTCCGCTTGACCTTCCTAGATTCCGGAAGCTCCCACGAGTCTCCGGAAGGTTCCATAGGAGCTTCTAGGACCTTACTCCGGAAGTTTCTTCTAGCCTAGTATATATAGAGAGTTGAAGGTCGTTGTTCTTCACTCTCATCAACACCAGTTGTATCTATTCCTCCTCTTATCAATATCACTTCTTCTTGTCTTCCTTCCAGTATCATCTTGAGTCTTCTGTGAGGAATCCCCTCACTTCTAGTCTTTTTTGGTCCTCATTTGAGGTCTCCCCTCAATTCTCTGTCGAGTCTTGTCTTTGAGTTGCCGTCCGCAACATCTACATGGCTTGGTGTTGTTGGTGAGTTACTCATAGGTAGGAAATTTGTATCAATCAATCGGCCCCGTCCCATCTACCTGAGACAAGTGTTAATTTTCTTGCAAGAAGTGGTTTGCGCTATTACTCCACCCCCCTTTAATTTAGTGTTAGGTTATTGTTGATATTGCTTGGTTCTTTTTTATTTTTCTTTTATGTAAAATAATTGATCCTGCATGTTCAATGGCAATGGTATTTATTTCCTGAAATGTACATTTAGTGCATGTTTCTGATAATTGGAATTTATCTACAAGTGTTTTTATTGATGGTTTGTGTGATGTGCCTCGAGCGCCCGCTGTAATGACGATCAATGGGTCAACTTTTCATCCTAAGTTGCCAATGTTAGTGATAAGTTGTTGGTATTTATCGGTTTTGTTATTTATTGTTTCTTGTGGAAATCTGTCGTTGCAGTAGGTAAATTCAAGGAATTGGATTATGAGGTTTTCCGAGGGGTGTAATGGTGGGTCGCTATTATGTGGGAGGGCTTTTACGCATAAGATGTCTGGTTTGAATCTAGCGTTGCAGTGGCATCGTTGTTGTGTACAATTACATTGTAATAGCCACATAGGGAGTGTGTTTTCTTGTGGGTTGTCATTAAATGTGCCTGCGTTCATTAAGATGTAGCAACAGAATTTTCGTGAGGAGAGAATTCATTTTCTTGATTCCCATACAGCTTTGTTGTGTCTTTTTATTCTAATGGCGTGTATGTGATGGTGGCTACATTTAAGCAGTGTATGTAACCATGTTTCGGCATCTGTGGAGTTACAGATAGAGCAAGTAATGGATGGAAAGCGTTCCCTTCCAAAAAATAGTTGTTTTCTTGCATTACCCATGTACTGGCCTGTGCGGAGTTTTAAAATAGTTGTTTTTTCAGAGTCTGAAATTATAGGATTTGACCAATATGCGTTAGATAATTCTTTGTCAATATCCGGGTTTGTGGTCCATTCATTGATGTTAGGGAATTGGGTAGCAAGTATTTTCAAGGTTGTTATTGTAGTCATAGTTGTGTAAGTATGTTTGGAGACATCGGATTGGGCCTTTATCCGGGCGTGTTAAGGGTCCGGGCCATACGTATTTTTGGTAGTAGAATGGCGTTGTGTGTGTGCAAATTCGTGGGGTTATGTAGCTATTGAGTATTTTTTAGTGGCGCCTGCTTTTGCAAATTTGTCTGTCCGTTCGTTGCCAGTGATGTTGATATGTGCTTTGACTTTATGAAATGTAGTGGGTTGTGTGCGTTTTTTGAGCATTTCAACCATTTCTGCCAATATGGTTTTATCGGCATGATTGTGGTGTGTGGAGGGGTGTTGAATATGTGTATTAAGATTGTAAAGACAGTTGATGCAATTTGCAAAGATATATGCAGGTTCATTTGGATATTTGTTGCTAATTAAGTGGAGTGTTGTATATATTGTCATTAATTCGGCTCGAAAGCAGATTTGAAGGCCAGGAAGTCTTTCTGATAGTTGCATGTCCAGTTTCGTGGAATTGTAAATGCCGTATCCAGCTTTATTTTTTTCCAGTGGCCATCTGGAGCTTCTTTAGGGGGTATAAAGGAGCCATCCGTATAGTAACTGTGTTGCGATTGGAATTTTAGTAAAGGGTTAGTTACAAATGATGGAAGAGGAAGTATATTTGTCGTTGGGGAGAACGTTGGTGATGGTGGAGGATATAGTTTTTTATTCTAGTATTTGTTTTTATTGACATTGGTGTTGAATGGAGTTGGCGGAGCCTGTTGTATATAATAGTGTGGCATTTGCATTGTCACAATGGCATTTTTGATGTTATTAATTTGTTGGGATGTGGCAATATGGTTGTTTTGGTGGTGTATGCACATGATGGAAATTGCGAGTGGTTCAGTAGTTGGTTTGTATTTCTGCGGGGGTGTTGGTATATCATATGTGATGGAATAAGGTGTGAAGTTGGGTTATTCCGTGCGTATCAGGGAAAGGTCCATTGTGCGGGGTTGAGTTTTGATACCAGTTCGTATCTGGAATAACTAATATGGTAATTGCGTTTTGGTCATGTTTGGTTGTGAGTCTTGGCCAATGGATAGCTTGTTGAGTTGTTTCGGCATTGTGTGGATGTGCGTAACCTATGCCTAACCATTTATATTGAAAGGCAATACCGCAAGATCCAAAAAAATTATCTCGAGCAAAAAAGTGAGAAGTATTTTGAAATTTGCATGGGGCATGTTATTGGTGACGAAAGATATGAGTGGGTGATTTGAAGTAAGAAATGATTTGGTCAAAAATGCATGTGGGTAGGGTGTGGTGTGGTGTCTGTTTTGGGTTTTTTTTGGAGGTTTGGGCTTTGTATCTTTGGTATAACCATACTAATTCCGTTTCGAAGGATTGTGTGTGTGGGACGAGGCCGTGTCGTTTGTTTAAATTTGTATGAAATTGTTTTAGCCATTGTAACCTATTGGTAGGAATGGTGATGAGATATCGTCCATTATCTTTGTAGAGGTGAGTTTTTCATTATTTATTTGTATGGTGCATTTGTTTGCTATAATGCCTCTTTCTGGGTTACATTCTGCTAAATGTATTTGCGTAAGCGGGGTAGATGTTGGTGGGGGTATGAATCTGGTATCTCTATGTTTTCTGTGCGAGAAGTGTGTGTTGATTAAATTTTCATAATGGGCATGTTGTACTTTGGTGCAATATTCGGTGAGAAGTGTGATATTATGTGAAATTATTGTTGGTTGATTTAGGAGGATTAGGTCTCTTTGTTGGATCCATTTGTGGTACGTGGTGTTGTTGTGCACCCATTCACATAGATATGAGTTGTAGGTTCTAAGTATTTTGTATTTGTCTTTTGAAGTATTTTTTTGTGTTTTAATATTGTGGTGATGGGATAGTTAAGTGTGTTATTTTTTATGAATGGTGGTGGGTTTGGCTGGTGGATGATTTATTCGGCGACAGGTTGGGTTTAGTTGCCTCAAGTTCTTGGTAGTAAGTCGCGGTTGTCCGAGATATATATTGGTTTGAGTGTACGGGCTGGTGGGTGTTGAGTACATGTATTTGTGCAGTTAAGGGTACATTTGGATTAACAAAATAGTTTTTCAGCTATTTCTAGCTCACTTTTTCTAGTTTGGTCGGATTTTTGTAGTAGACTGCAAAGTCTATGGAGGATATAAGGTTTGCACTATTTGGAAGGGAGATGTGTTTTATTTTGTGAATATTGTGGAGTAGAAGCTTGTGTATTAATTTGATTGATAGTGCCGAGTTGAGGTGTAGAAGTTCAATAGTAGCCTCTTCAAACCATTCACGTTTGATTTCGGTCTTGAGCGATTGGAAGTTAGCATCAGTGCTCTTGAGATGTATGACGCCTTCTTGTTTTAAAAGGAATAATGTTCTTGTGGTTGGGGAATGCATACAATCGGATGGTTTTATTCTTGGGATGTTTTCTGCACCACCGTGTTTAGAGATGATGTGTTGGATAAGACCTCTATAGGTGATGCCAAGTCTGCCCTTATCATTGAGTGCGTTTCTGAGTTGTTCACCAATGCAGCGTAGATATGCGGTATTTAGTGAGAATGCTTCGAGGCCAAATAGTTTATGGGAAAGTTGGGTTATCACGTTTGCTGTACACTTAGGGAGGCCACAAAGTGTTTTTTGGATTCCAATGATTTTTTCGTCATGTTTTTTTATAGTTAGTAATGAGAATGGGACTGCATAGAAACTGTAAGCGATGCCTGCTCTGATTACTGTATCTACCATATTAATTTTTTGTTTAATTGAGGCAAGACATTCTGTGAGTTGTTTACATTGGTCAATTAATTTGTTGGTTGCAATATGTGTTTGAATTTTCCATCTTAATGAACGTACCATATGAATACCGAGGTATACGTATGGTTCGTTTTGGTGCAAGAGAGGTATTGGTTGAAATCTATATGTGATGTTATGGTGTAATATTATTTCTTTGAATTTATCAGGTTTTGTTTTGGATTTCTTAGGGTAGCCTGTGACGGCACATTTTTGTGCACTAAGATCCATGCCTGCCCATTCGCAGAATTTGTCAATTTTGTAGATTTGAGTTTGTATAGATTGGAGAGTATTTGCAAGTCCTGCTAAATCATCGGCATATGCGGCGGCAGTAATGTTAGTTTTGGATGTGCCGAATGTGTAGCCATTGTTTTCTCTTTGTAGCCATCTGAGTATTGGTTCTAGAAATATAATGAATAGGTAAGGACTTAGAGTATCACCTTTGATGATTCCTCTTTGGATTGAAATTGGCTTTGTTTTGCCAAAATGCTCTCTTGTAAATGTTGTAGAGGAGTTTGATTAGATGTTTCCAATTAGTGTTACAACATCTACGGGATAGCCAAGGTCTTTCATTACTGCAAGGAGACGGGCGTGGTCGAGAGATCCAAATGCATTCTTAAAGTCTATATATAATATGTAGATGTCTTGATTTGTTAGTTTTGCGTCTTCTAGGGCTGCGGTGATAAGTTGTATTTCTTCGGTTGTACTTCTTTATGCTCGAAATCCCTCTTGACTGTCATGGAGTATTTGATATTTTTCGCCGTAGTTTGACAGGATGAGTGTGAGAGTGCTTGTAAAGAGTTTATAAATGGTATTTGCCAACGCTATAGGTCGCTGGTTTGGTAGGAAGGAGGGGTCACCTTTTGTGTAGTATGATAGTTACACTAAGTTTCCATGATGCTAGTATTTGTCGTTGTTTATAGCAGTGGGTAAAAAATATGGATAATAGTTTATGGAAGTTGTCATGCATGTTTTTTAAGATGAAGTTTGGGATTCTGTCTGGGCCCAGGGCTTTATTATTGGATAGGTGTTTTAAATAGAGATCGTATGTTTCTTCGTTGAAGTATTTCTATAAGGGAGTTTGTGGGTCGCCTCTTTTTTCTATTACAAAGCCATCTAAGTTGTGTCGTCGGTATTGTTTTACACCACAAGTACATGATGTAAGATGATCGGGTTGATAGTAGCATGTTGGGACTGTGGGTCTGTTACTTTGTGATTGTTGTGCATGTATTTCTTGTGCAATGTCTTCAGGGTTGGTTAGAAGGTTGTTCTATCTATCTGTGATACAGTCAAGTGGCGGAGTTTTTTGGTGTTTAAACACTTTTATGTTTATTTTTTTGGACTTTTTTCATACAACTGTATGTATTTTGTGATAGCTTTTTCAATGCATGTTTGCGTGAATTTTGTAGTAAATTTTCGTGCCTCTTTCTTTGTTGTTTTAGCTAATTCTGCTAAGGCTTGAATCCATTCTTGTGGGTTAGTATTTTGTGGGGGGGGGGGTGGTGGGATATTGGTGTAAGTATTTCTGCTCAATTCTTCAATTATAGGGTGATGTTGCCAGTTTGGGTTATTTTACGTGATATATATCGCTTTACATATTAAATGGTAGGTAGCTAGGCATTTTTCCATTGTTTTTGGAGTTTTCTTGGTAGAAATCCGCCTTAATCTGATGTGAGGGGTGTTAAGGAGGGGAGGGGTGGTGTGCTGCATGTTTCTTCGAAGGTCTTCGAGATTTTTTGTATTAATTGGTCTAATTCTACGCATGTTATTTGCCATTGCGTGTCTGTTAGTTGGGTATTTGACAGAAGTGAGGTGAGGTGGTTGATTTTGCTTGAGTTTCCTTCGTAAATATTGTTTTGAATTTCGCGAGGTTTTCATGATAGGATTGAGTATTCTTTTAGGTTTTATTGTTGGTTTTTTTGGGAGTCTTGTAAGTAGTGTGTTTGGAGGTATTTGTAGAGTAATTGGATAGTGGTTTAAGTTTAGGTTATGTTCTGTGATAGTAGATGATGTATATAGGCTGTAGTTGGTAGTTTTTATGTAAAATCCATCGATTAGGCAATGTCTCCACAACTCTTAATATGTAAGATAAGGAAAGTTCCACAATAGCATAAAACTATTTCTATCAAATGCCTTTAAATTTGCCCTCTTTTAAGTTGGAGTGTTTACTTCAGATCATATTTATAAATAATCTTCTGGTTGGAAGACTTTTGATTCAAATAATTTTGGTACTCAACTTGTAATGATGTTTATACACTTAGAAAATTGTACAATCACATGTTGAGGAGCTTTTATATCTCCTCTGTTTATGGTTGGATTCCAACTTTGTTTTCTAGAGTGGATTCTCATATGAAATTAGTTTTGGTCGTACAAATATCTGCTCAATCCTATAGGCGGAAGGGCAATAAGGCATTTATGTTAATGCTAGAGGTATAGATTTGGACATTTTTCTATGTGTAAATTTTGAGGCAATTTTTGTCATTGCAAGCCTCTAATTTCTACCAAGATCCTTTTTTTGACAAGTTCTTTTGATACAAGAGTGATATTAAAATAGAGGTGAACAACAACCTTCTAGTTGTTTTTATTATTTTTTATATACATTTATTTTTTATTTATATTTTTTTAGATTTGTTAGTAGCATTTCCATACGAGCAATTTGATTATTTTTACCACTAACATATTATAATCTCACATGCCTTATGACTTAAATTCTTACTCACATGAATAAAAAATAAGTCTATCACAAGATAGTATTATTTAGTTCCAAATAGCTTGCCAACATTTTCATCTATAATACTCATAAAGAAAGCCAAAAATAGCCATGTACACTTAGGGGTTAACACCTAAAGAACCAAGAACACAGTATTGAAGAAAACCGCTCATGGCCAAGTGCGGTTTGTGCTTGTTATAACAATTCAAATATAATGATAATGTAAAAAAATATTGGTAGAATGAAATTTAGTTTGAAGGAATGCATAGCCTTTAAAAAATCTACTTATTTGTGTATATGCTATTTTATAAATGATTTATTATAAACAATTATTCCATTCAACCATACTCAAATAAATTTATACGATATGAAAATAAGAATATTAAAAAAGTAATTGAAAACATATGAAATAATATATTCATGTAGTAAAAATCATGAAAACCATTCGATAAACACGCATGTAAAAACTTGTGCTAATCAAATATATCTATCCAATATGTGCGATACGATCATGTCGCCACGCAGTCATCGTACCCTCAACATCTCGAACAATCAATTGCTTTGAATCATCATTTTTGTTTTGTACCATAAGAAGAGCTTCTCCAACAATAACCTTCTCTATAGCCTGTAAAATAAAAATATAAAAAGTGAAGTTTTATAAAAAGATTTCTATTACTTTAGTCCTAGCAATGGGTTTTTTTACTAAAAAAAATTACAAAAATAGGTAAAAAACTACATATAACGTGATTCATCACTGCCACTAAGAGTCTACTATTGTTTTTTTCTCTAAAAGCTGCAATAAATAGCATGTCATTGCACGCGGCTTCCTCGACCCCCAGAATGCGCTATTACTCGGGATGAAATTGTCTGCACGGATGACAGTTGAATAACACATTCCTCCTTGGAACCTTCGAACCGATGCTCGTATACTTGGATAATTTTATCCAGCTACTACTAACTATTATCAACTATTAACTACTACCAAAACAAGACCAAAGAATCCTCAGGTACACTACATGGAATTAAATTTGAACTCAGTAAATTTGAGTAGCTTCTAAATACAGTAAAAAAAAGAATTTGTACTAGAGGTTTATATACTGGCTAAAAACTTCCTTATTTTACTATCAACACCCTTAGGCCATGAGCCATGTTGAGAGCCTTGATGAACAAGTCTCGGTTGCCAAACAAATTGTTTGTACGCTTATCTAACTCAGCTTGCTTTCTGAGTGTCTGCACTAGCTGGACAAACAAACAAAGACACGATCAGTCTTTCACTCCCGTAATAACGTATGTTGGATTCTTTCAGACGAATGGCAGTTCATACATACCCTTGTTTTGTGCTTGCTAGTTTTTTTTGCGAGCCAATTGATGAGCTGCTCCACAGACTGAGGACTCTCCCTTTCGAACCGAAGAGCGTATAACATTACCAATCGCACTTTATCAATCTTTAGCAGAATTTTTATTGTTCAACACATTCGACACTGCCTGTCACAATGAACCCTTCGCTAATGAAGAATCTGCAACATAGACAAGAAAGATAATCAGTGAAAAAGGCATCCGCTCCATGAGCGTCCCTCCAATCGCCATCGCTCCAACACGCTCCTTGTCGAGGAGGTCATAGAAAGCTACGTTCCACAGAAGGTTAAAACGCGAAGACACTTCGAAGAAAGAATATTAAACAACTCATTTCTACTAGCAATTTACATGAACACTAAAGCAACTCAGTCTCCAACTGACATGAGCGGATGATACGATGGATCGCGACAACCGCTCTAGCTTAGTTATTGACAAGTCGCCAGTCAACACGATGGGCAGAAGTGCGAACACCAAATCGATGAAATTGTCCTCAATATCGACAGAGTTGTCGCCCGAGAAACACAGACCAAGAGCAAGGTTTGTGTCAGCTAATGGATTTGGAAGGAGTCGGGCAGTTTAAGTGCTGGCTGGCTGCCCAAGCCCCATATACACGGCCGCGACGATCGGTATCGACACGCGGGTATCAACAAAATGGAACCGGATGTAGGTCGAATGTCAGGTGCAGGCATCATAGTCTGGAAGGAGCATTCAAATCCAACGCCGCGGTGGGAGGCCAACCTTGTCACAGTTGAGATTCTACCCTATCAATTGTGCTCGTAAAGCCCGGCCCTTCGCTATCTCGAGGGAGTGATGATCTTTCTGTGCGGCATTGGAGACATGTGGGTCTGAAATCGGCCGGTTTCATGTAAAAAAGCATGTCAAAGTGACCACGTGATGTCCTTTTTGTCTGTTGACTTTCCCGCAGCTTAAACGTTATTGAACAGAATACAAATTGCTTTCAATGCCAAAAAACAGATGTTGCAAAAATGTAACTAATAGCTACTAGGGCTTAAGTTAAGCAGCCACATCACAAGCTGGATTATGATCAGCAACTAATATTAATTGACTTATACAAGCTCTTATTTGTTAATTTGAATGTAGAGTATTACTGAGAGTAAAAGGATCAATTATTTCTTGTATGATTCTTAGTGTACACTAGGAAGAATCAAAGATGTTGACATTTGACAGCAATAATAGTATTCTGAATACCCAGAGCAAACCACTAGAGAATCATTATAGAATCTAACAAGAAGGATTTATATCCCTGCATTGCCAATTGAATTATCGAGTACTCAAAAGAAAATACAAGGAAAGCACTGAAGGACCAATTGCCACTGATAAACCCCAATTCACCATATCCGCCCATGTGGTGAACTTACAACCATCATTCACCACAAAGGACTCAGTCCAATCACACCGACAACGAGGAAAGAGCCGTCGAGTAGTGCCGTACGGTAAAAACAAGCACAGAGCATTCCATGTCAAGTGCTTAGAAGAAAACGCTAATTAGTTGGATAATACAAGGAAAGCACTGCACGCTCATAGATCACTCGGAACTAACTTGTGCATGATCCTTAAGAATCTCACTTCAGATTGCCTATCCTTCACTCCCATCAATGTATGCGTGATCAAATCCTACCTAGGTAATTGTCCACACGGAGATTAAGCAATTCCTCAGACTTTGTCCTACACCGTAAAATCCAGCACGTAAAACGCTCTCCGGTTGATGTGATCTATTAATGACAATGACAACATCTGTAACTTTTACTCATGCAAGTGGTAGGAAACGAATGACAATGACTCGGTGTACCTCCGCCATCCCGAGATTGCCTAACGAGATCCACCGCTTTGTCTCCGCGGTGGTGGCGGGGAGCGGAGACCGGGTTCGGACGAGGCGAGGCGGACTTGGCCCGAGTTGTTGCTGCAGGATTGAATGACCCCGAGTTGTTGCGGCAGCAGGATGGGATGTCCGACCGACCATTTCCACACTCCCTTGAATTCCGAGAGAGGGAGGAAGAGGAAGAACAAATGTCTCCGCTCGCAGACCTCCCTTCCAAGACAAAGAGGTAGGAAAGAAGGAACAAGGTCTCCGCCCGCATAGCTCTAGGGCGGGGACGAGGGAGGGACGGGTGGCGATCTTTGGTGTGGGTGCGAAGGAGTCGGGGTGATGGCGCTCATGACAGATCCGTGTGTTTCGCCGGGCGGAAGTGCGATAAATCGTCATCAGATCAGAGAGATTTAAATTTAGAACACATACCACACCCAAGTGCTTCTTGTCGTTCTTCACTCCACCGATAACAAGACGCGATATATGACGCGGTTGAGGTAATTGTCAATCTCTCTCTCGCCGCAGTTGTTGCCATCGCCCCCCACATCGGTCGGTCATCGCAATCAAGCTCCTGTTTGAGTTTAGCTTGAGTGTGCGGCAATTATAACATTGGATCGACATTAAAACAAAATTGAAGCCCTAAGAAACCCTACTGTACTAGGCTTTAGAATCTTAAATAAACAATCAAATTGATTGAAAGGATTGGTACAAAAGAAAGCTTTGCTTAGTTTGATACATGATTTTGGAGCTCTCTTATTGGTTATATTATATATATATATATATATATATATATATATAACAAAATCAAGTCAGAGTGCATTTTATAGCAAGGCATTGAAATGTGAATACTATTTCAAAAATGACCTTGCGTCTATACCATTGACCTTATTGGGACTTAATGTTTACCTTTTCCCACCATTGAGATATAACATTTTGAATGAAGTGTCCATATTTGACAAAACTCCTTGATTTGGGTCCCTAATCAATTTTAGTTTGAGTGATTATTAATGCAATTCAAGAAAGTGTAATTTTGTGGCATGCATTTTAATGCAAGTGATATTTGATTTAGGATTTTGAAACATGGGGCATGTTATGTCATTTTTATTACTATCGATTTTTCATGAACTTGTTTTCCATAAGAGTGATCTTATGATGGCGCTTTGGGGATGCTATGTCAAGTATCTTCAAGGCACTAGTAACTAGCTAGAAACTAGAAACTAGTGTAGTTATGGTGTCTACTCTCGAAAGGGGGAAGTGAACTGATTGTGATTGTTGAGAAGGAGAAGGAAGAGAGAACACAAGGGGGTAGGAACAAAATTGGAAGTGAAACTTTTTTGTCTTGCAGCATGAAAATGGTGGTTACAATAACAATAATGCGACGTTGACGACAAGATTTTCAAAGAGATGGTGAGGGCAAAGAAAAGCAGCAGCTAGAGTTGGACGAGGGCAAACAAATGGTAAGTTTGGGTTTGCTTTCAGAGAAACGACATATGCACATGGATGAATATTGTTTATTGTGGATGAATATTGATTACTTCGGATGAGTGTGTGGTGTAGATGAAAATATGCAAATTAAAAAACTCCAATTAGAACTTCAAATCTCTACTTGAGGAGAGTTTGTTTTACCTATCTTTGAATGTTTGATTCCTAGGACCGCAAATCCCATAAGATTATTCAAATTTTTAAAATGCCATCCCTTTCAAGAGTTTTGAAAATAAAATTTGCTTCCGAAACCTCTCCCTAATTAAAAAGCATAGTTATTTTTCCATAGAGTTTATGAAGAGGTGTAATATAACTTTGAAGTTGCTCTTGAATATCTATTGTACTCCAGGCCCGCCAATTGTTTGATATATGAAAGGCCTCAAAACTACCAAATGCTTTTGAAATTGCATTTATCCAATGCAATTTGAATTTGTTTCTTTTTTAGAGTATGTAATTGTGAGATCAAGTATATAAATCTTACATGAACATTTACATTTAATACTTCTCCATATGAGTTTATAGTATTTAAGATCTAAAAATTTCGAAACCTACGAGTTAGGTAGATAGGATTCTTCTTAATAGTACTTTAGTCTTGGAAAATCTAAAATTTTGGCCAGGCATATAGTGCTTTAGTTCAATATTTATTAATGTGCGATAATTAATACTCAATGTGAATTTTGAGTTGTTTGTACAAGGAAGCAAGGACCTGCTTATATAGCACATGCTACATCTTTGGAGGAATCCACATTGGAGTCTTATCCGGAAATTGATCCATTTTACAATGTTAAAGTTGGACATTTTGTTGTTATGAATAGCAGTATCGATGATATGAGGTTGGGCATCCCTTTTTTTCTAGAAAAAGTAAAGGCTATAAGAAATGTTTCTACGGAATTAAGAAGCATGAAGGTAATATGGTATCGGCCGAAACCAACAATTGTGCAAGATGACCCAAGCATGTGGACTCAGAGATATGAAAAATGCCTAAAACGAAGATGGATTCCTCCTTATGAGCCGTCTAATTGGGTGGACTTAGATACATCAATTACCTCATGGGCACCATCTTCAAAATTCGAGACTTGTATGGTTGAAAAAACCAGTGTGGAAAAAGAGATATCTATTCCAAAAGCAATGACTTTTCATCTCTTGGAGCACATGGCAAATCAATCTCATACAAGTAACGACGAGCAAGTGGACAACAGTGGAGATGCAACAGAAGAAGATGACTTAGAGTAGTTGCAAATTAGTATAGAAGTTTTAGCATTAGAATATATATAGCATATATATTGGTTGATTTCTTCTCTAGTCTTATTAGATATTGAAATTCCATTGTGTATTCCAAGCATATATATACATACATGTTTGTGTATTTATATGTAAATATATAATACATTATATTTTATCATATCTTCTTGATCTAAACATGTATGAAACTATGAGATGTACCTAAGGTTAGAATTTCAACATTTATTCCGGGTTGCATTGGTTAAAAGTGCAATTTTTGCCAATTTGTTTTTAAGAATCTCTAAATCACCTAAACTCATGAGGGAGGGAGCAAATGCGGTTTTCAAAGGCCATGAGCGGTTTTCCTCAATACTGTGTTCAAGCATGTTCTTGAACCTTCAAAACGAAAAAATGCAATTTTTTTACCGCATTGTACAAGTTGAGGTATAATTCACAACTTCCTAGTTTTTTGGTAATTCCAACCGTAAAATCTTATGAACAACTACCTATACTAACACCACTTTAGATTTTAACGGTTTGATCTTCACCATTTGTGAGATTGTAACGTTCAAAGTTGATGCAAAAGTTTTTTTGCAACATTTCAGAGCTTCCTCCTAAAAACTTTGGAGGCTGCCTTTGTAAAATTGGTGAACTTTTTGACTTGGGTAACTTTGGAACTCAAGTAGTGATTTGGTTATGAATCTATTTTTGATTTTTTTTTTTGAAAAAAAGACTAATTTTAAGTTTCTTGAACTGCCCATTTGGGGCTTGAAAACTAAAAAATGCGTTAAAAAAAAAAATAAATAAAAAAATAAATAAATATATATATATATATAATTAACTTTTCAAATTCTTGCATAGACACCTTGTACAATAGGGAGCACCCTAAAAAAAATTCAGGCAAAAATATCAATCTTAACAACTTAATCCAGGCTGCCTAGATTAACAAAAACCACTTCTGACATTCATAGTCCTTCAGGGGAGGGACTAAGGATAAGATAGGATGGTCTAAAATTGCATGCCTTTTAGATTGGCAAGCTCATTGACAAGTGGCCAAGGTTATCAAATCTATAACATGTTTAAATTGTATATGAGCTTCAATCAATTTAAACGATAAAATTTAGATTTATTTTGAAGTATTATAAGTCTTGAAAGCGGAAGTTGAAGTTGTATTTGAAACAATTACTCTAAAATATAAACTACGAGTTCTTTGAAACTTGAAGTTGGAAGTCGTAATATACCACTTACTTAGGTATTAATGATTATAATAGTTATCGATGATGTGTGATTTTCAAGCCATGTCTTAGTTCTTAACATAAACAATCACTTCCCACGGACGCCCACATGAAGTAGGATTGGAGTTATAGTATTGTCATAGACGACACGACAAACTTCATGTGATATCAACCTCTAGTTAAGATCTCCTCGGAGTAGCAAAGGACAAACATAGCCACGATGCTCTCCTAGCAACTTCCTAAGGGTACTGGCACGGTTGGAACCTTCCCTAGCAACTTCTTGAGGGCAGTGGCCACAACGTTACCCAAGGTTGGAACCTTCTCTAGCAACCGCCTTACCCAGGGGTTGAACCTTCTCAAGCAACTTCTCAAGAGTAGTGGTTTTGTGATGACAAGTTGCGTGAAAAGTTACATACAACAATTTTAGAGGATCAAACACTTCGAGAATCCATCGAAAAGACAACTTACCGCCTTTGTTCAATAAGACCTTTTGCTCTACCCAAACCCTAGATCAATAAAAGATATCTATAAAATGAATTTGTTAAAATTATTTGTACAAAGAAAATATTCATTTTAAAAAAGAAGTGGATTTTTATAAATTTTTTTTTCTTCTTGCCATCAAAGTTTGCTATACCTTCAAAGTTGGCTACAATACATCAATGATACATGACCCCATTATAACTAATTAAACTATATTGATAGGCACCATGCTACAAGAAGAAATTGAAATGACGTCTTTATGCTTACAAGAATTATGTGTTTTCAACACTTAATGTATTGAGTTGTACACAATTAAACTGAGTACAATTTCTTATACAATAGTATTATGTTTAAACCTCAAAGCACATCGAACACAAGTAGTGGATGTTACAACTTTTATTGATGAGTCAAAAAAAATTATTATTTTATTGTAGGATGTTGTAGGATTTTATTTGAAGCTAGGATGTTGTCGTATCCTCCTAAGACATTCAATCAATTTTGCAATGTCACACTCTAACCTTCATAATAGCAACCCTCCAACCTCTTTAACCTTGGATAATTTTAAAATTCATAATGTCACACCATCAACATCTATAATGTCATACCCTCAACCTCTATTATGTCACACCTTTAACTTTCATGATATCAAACCTCTAACCTTCAACTTTCATAATATTACACCTCTAACCTTGAACGTTCATAATATCACACCTTTGACCTCCATGTTTTCACTCTTCCAACCTCTATTTTATCACCACTTGACAATGGAAGTTCACAATCAGATTTCTATCATATTACCCGATTCCATAAGCTGCCATCGACATGATGTAATATACTCTTCACTCATTTATTGACTTTGCTTCAATAAAATCTAAGAAATTTAAAGTTATTTCTATTATTGCATTGAAGGCAAAGTTGTTCAATGGTTATACAAGATGAATAATCAAGACTCAGATGACAATTTAAAAATAGGTCATGTGCACTGCTCGGAAATAACCGATGAATTTCGCACACTAGTTCATTATCAGCCGATGGATTTCGCACACTAGCCGGTCCATTCATACAACCACCAGCTACAAACCGATGAAAATTACATATAAATTCCTATTCTCAGTATAAAATAAGGCAATTGCCGGAAGAAATCTGTAAAAAACCGATTGGGTGTGGGAAATGCGGGTTATTAGCCAGTAAATGTAAAAAAACTTCCCGAACCCTGGTCTTGTGCAAAATTGAGAAGTCCCATTCCTAAATCAATGTAATCAAATTTGCTTTCACAAATATCAACAAAACTATGCCTATGTAACAAACACATTATGAATTTTTTTCAGGGCAGTAATAAATATACGAATCTCCTTGTTAAATTATTTAAAAAGTCCAAGCTCAGTCATTAACCCCTAAAGATCCACGATGTTTTGGGAGCTTGAAATCCCAACACAAACCACTATGTACTAATGGGGGTACGTCCAATATTTTTGGAAATTTTTGATGATTTCAACCGTAGGATCTTGAAGTAGACTACCATTGGTAGTAGTGTGAAAATTTTCAACCATTGGCTCATCACTAGATGTGAGATCATAACGTTTGAAGTTGACTGTAAATTGTTTTTTGCCTTGACCGTAAAAGCCGAATCGGTGGCCGTGGTTGTTTAGGGGTTAAAAAAATAATCCAAAGTAATGTATCCAAATGTGGAGACTTTGGACCTGCTTGGGTCTTTTATACCCATTGGTATGAAGGCACCACAAGCCTTGGCTTGGTGGTTAGGACTCATGCTCCCCATAAAAGAGGTCGTGGGTTCTATTCCCCCTGCCGGAGTGGTGCTCATCATTATAGTCCACTCAACTATTGTGAGGGGTCCTTGGACCTTGTTGTATGGGTACCTCAAAGCCCTTTGGGGGATACTATGTCAAGTATCTTCAAGGCACTAGTAACTAGCTAAAAACTAGCGTAACTATAGTGTCCACCCTCGAGAGGGGGAAGTAGTATTGTTCCAATTTCCCCTCGTCCGGTGGCCATCAAGATATTAGCATTACGAATGAACACTTCATTCACGCAAGCTCCTTAGAAAGGGACCAAAGTGTCTATCTATCTGAAAATGAGAAAGTGCTTTTAACAAGATGCTTTGGACTTGAGATAAAACTGCTGTACATGTACTTAAAGAATGCAGTCAGTAATAATAAAATATTCTTCAAGCAACCGGGAGTGGTGGGTCATTGGCTACATGGATAAAGTTTGGGGTAACGTAATGGTACTTGGACACATTTGTCAACCAACAATGGCTACAAAATCCTTTGCACACACTGCAGCCTGCAGAACGCACCCCGAGGTCACCATCTTGGCCAAGACCACATTCTTGTATGAAAGGCTGCCAAGCCTTGCACACTCTCCAAGACCAAGTCTGCACACTCCCCAAGACCAAGTCTTGCGGCTTTCCTATTACGGGCTCAAGACCACTCCAGACTTCGACGTGAAGGGAACGAGATCTCTTGATGTGGGATCGTCGAGAACGGTTCAGGGCACCAGTAGCTTCCCGCGCTACCACCGGCAAGGGTGACCGGGTCACCGGCAGTTACCGGTGACGTCTGTTGCGCGGCCTTTCTTCACGGCAGCGTCGTCGCTGTGACGGACGTGCGAGCTCGCCATAGCCCATTTCTACCCCTCTTCGGTACCATCTGCTTCACTTTCTTGCCTTCTCCTCGTCCGCTTTGCATTACTTTCGTCTCGGGCGTCCCGTTCTCTTTCGAACGAGCTGGTGTGTGATTTTTTTGGTGGAGTTTTGGTCCCGTGAAGGTGTTGGAGCCTCGTGCGCATCTGCATTGGCATAGCGAAGAGTGCCTGGAATCGTCGACTGGTTGCGCCGTTCTTTCTTGTGCGGGATTTTTTGAACTTGAGGTCCATGCCTTATTTTGTATCTATTCAACAGGGTTTCGAGGTGGTTCACGGCGTTTTCCTGGAGTCCGTATTTACGCAAGCGTGGTGCTATCGAAGGCTCGATATCGTTTTGGCTTCTTGAGTGGAACGGTTCAGACGGTTGCGTGGCCGTTGCAGGCGCTGGACGTGGTGCAGAGCTTGGGGTGTCGTTCACTGAGGAGGCGTGCCGCCGGTATCGCACTGTGAAAAATCAGGAGGGGCCGCGATTGTAATGAATATGGTCAGGAAAAGACTGGGGAATGTGTGGGACGGCTTTTCGAATGCACCGAACAGGTTCAAAACAGCCATAGTATAGGTTTTCCGCAATACGCGTAGTTTGTTAGTTTTCCAGTCTGATGGCGAGATTATTCTGCGGGAGCGGAGCGTAGGGCTTACTTGGGAGGAAGAAGTGTGAACATTGATTGCGGAGGCGGGAGCAGCAAGCCAGGACTGCCCTTACTTGGATAAGATGAAGAAGAAACTGGATACACGCTTTCCGGCCGTAAGTGCACAACCCTAGCTCTCTTGGAGCGAATATTGCGTAGTGTGTTTGCAATGGCGGAGCTACCTTAACAGCCGAAACTCTGGCAGCAGCCGGAGGAAGGTGGTAGAAAGTCGTAATATTGGTCTTGGTAGCTTGAGGTGTGAGAGGGTATGGAAAATAGCGCGAGGAGTTTTTGTGTATGTCGTTTATGCAAGAGGAGCATGTCAATCTGCTGTTTTTCGGGGAAGGGAATGCTATGGTGTTTCATGACGGTCATGAGTGGTGTATTCTTGGAGTGTCCATAAAAGTTCTCTGCCGTTAACGCATGCGATGGTCGCTGTGTCGTTACGACAGTGGTTGTTACAGAGGTCTTCCTTGCAGAGGTTTGTGCAGCCTTTTCAGTGAGGGATGGACAGAGTAGCTTGAAGTTGTAGTTCTAAAGCTTCTCGAAAGAAACCAGAAGTAGCCATTCAGGATTGTACCTATGGTTGGGCGAGGTAGCCGGTTGCAGGTGGGAGCGGTGTCCCATGCGGTTTGGAAGCAGGAGTCCCCACGTGTAGTTAGTAGCATAGATATGCCCGAGGAAGCACCAGGTCTTGATAGAGAAGAATCGATAGGCTCACATCTTCATCTTAACGTCGTGGTTCCTGGACACTCGAACCATCGGGTGATTAGTGGAGGATGGGAGAACGTCTCTGGCATCTCAGCGTTTGATGTGCTTTTGGAGAGGGCGGAGTCAGTGCACGTGGGTTGAGTTGTGATGGAGGAGCTAAGGTGGTTGTTGTGTGTCTCAGGCGCGAATAAAAAAGATCATGCAGGCCGACGAAGATGTAGGGAAGATTGCTATGGCGACGCCGGTGCTGATCTGTAGGTTTCTCTGGGCCTTTAACTCTGTCTGTGTGCGAGGTGTCGGTGGCTTGCAGACGGTGGTTGATGTGGAGACATGGTTGGTGGTTTGAGCGTGATGGTGAAGGCGGTGGTGTGATTTTGGGAGTGTTTGGGGTCTGGTAGAAAGTGTTGTTGGATGATTGCACGAGGGGGAGCTGATGAAGTCAGTGGGCAGTGGTGGCAGGTTGTCACCGCTGTGCATAATGTTTCCAGCCGTCCTGCACGGTCCAAGACTTTGTGACTCACAAGTCATAAGGTCGAGACTGCACTCAAAGTCTTACAGTGGGCGTAGGTGATGGGAAGGCTGTTTAGCTTGTGCGCGAGTCTTGAGGTGGTTGACGGGATGGAGGAGCTGATGAGGGAGTTTTGGGTTGTGTGGTGCAGCGAAGGCGTTGGAGCTGTTTCTTCAGAACCTGTGCGACAAGACGTACGAGATCACTCTTCGGAGGGGCGCGAAGACGATGAGCTCAATCCACTTGTAAGTGAGAGGCTGGGGTGTGTGGTGGTTGTAAGAGGGGGTAGTGGAGAGATGCTTGATTTATGTGGAAGACGTCGCTGGTGTGGACTTCAAGTTCTTTCCATTTTAGAGCCGATGAATAGCGTTCATTGTTGATGTTGCCTTGCGAACGTTTGTTGATCCTTTCGGTTTGTGCGGCGCAGGAAACAGTGTGTGCAGACGAATAGTGTGTTTGACTTCCTTCAAGAAATAGTGTCGAAGGTTCCAGATATCGGTCCGGAATCTTACCATGACGAGAGGAATCCTGGAAGGAGGAGGTGAGAATCGTTTCCTTGTTGAAAGACGGATGAGGCCGGACGCGGGAATCTCGGTGGGTGTGGTTGGTAGTTGCTCCAGTGGTGAGTCAGAAAGTTAATTGTTTGCTCGGTTTGTTTCGTGTGTGCAGAAAGCAGTCAGATGGGGATGACAGCGAGGAAGAGGAGGTGGTGAAACGACCAAAAGCGGTACGTGGTTTGATAAGTGGGTCCATGGTTCGGCGCATTGAATACGTACTCATGCCTCACGGATTCTCGTGAATCCTATTGGTGCTCATGCGGGAGTGTGGCGAGATTGAGTGCAGAGGGATACGTTCTCAGTGTTTCTCCTCCGGCTTCATACGGATGTAAGGCTTGCATGTTGAGGGTGGAGTGGTGTGTGTGCAGGAGGTCCAGTCTACTTCAGGGAGAGGTCGGGGCCGAGGGGCGGGAGAGGCAGAGGGCGAGGAAGAGGGTCAAACGGGGCTGCGAGCACCCGCAGCAACGGGGTGGAGAAAGCAGAAGATTCGGAGGACGTGGAAATGGACACGGGGTCACCGTCGTCGGCGGAGCAAGGAGACCATGTGATACTGGACTCGATAAAGCATGGGAAGAAGGAACCGAAAGTGGAGAAAGAGGAAGCGGGTAGCCGAGACGCCACTCCGACGTCGTCCGGGCCGTCGTCTCGGTCCCCGAAGGTCCTTGGATTCGACTTGAACATGGACTTGGACGAGAACGGGGAAGTACCTCCAGGAACGGACGAAGAAGGGGGTACGAAAGAGGAGGAAGAGCAAGAAGGAGAGGGGGAGCAGGAGTTGGACGGACCGGCGAAGGAGTCGGTGAAGGAAACGGATGATGTAGATAGCGAGAATGTCTTAGGGGGCGCAGCAGTGCAATTGGAGGGGGGCGAAGGGCGTCACCCTGTGCATCCCGATGAGGACGATTACGACTGCGAAGATGACGAGGGGTAGTTAGAGTGTGTTAGAGTGGAGCATCTTCATTGGTGACTGCCATGTGTGATTCTCGTGGCTTTTAGCTTTTTACAGACTACACTGAGCGCTTTTGTATCGAAACTCTCGGGGTTGATTCATCCCCTGGCACTACATTTTACAACTGTAAATACAAACCTTGTTCACAGCAGGAGGGTATTGTGTCGTGTAACTGGTACCGGCTGGGTTGAAGGAGCGGCCGGAGTGAAAGTGGGCGGGGAGAGAGTGTTTGAGTTTTGAGTGAGGTGGGAATGGGTGCAGGGAGCGGGTAGCAATGAGCAACATAAGATTATGGTGCAGTCATATACTGCAATCTTTGTGCAGTATCTGGTGGTAGAGTGGCATTGTCTGTCGGCTTATATTGCTCAAGAGTGCTAATAGCTTTAACATGGTAGTTTGAATTGAATGTCATGTATGAAAATCAACGTATTATCCATTTAACCATGTGATAGAGTTAGTGTTGGACCTCTGGGCCAATGCGTTCAGTGTTGGTCCTCTGGGTCGAATACTGAGTCTCTGGGCCCTGTATATTGTGAGGTCGTAATCTTTTTACTGTTCAATAAATTTCATGATTCTCAATATGAAGTAAAAATGCTACTAATAAATGTATGGCTGCAAAATACCCATCAACTAGAAAGTTGTTCTCCATCATCTTTATGACATCCTTGTACCAAAAATACCCACTAAAATTTAATTAAACCTTAATCTGGAAAATCTACATTTAATTAAACCTTAATCTGGAAAATCTACAATTTGGATGACAATTTGGATGACAATTTGGATGAGTGCAGCAACTTTAACGAGCCATAACTTCTTTATGTAGAGTTCCTTTTGGATGAAATTACTTAGTGTAGTCCTGAATCAATTCTTGTCTGAGTGAATCAATTGAATCAATTCTTGTCTGAGTGAATCAATTCTTGTCTTGAATCAATTCTTGTCTCTGTGGAAAAAATCGCAGACTCATACAATGAAGCATGAATAAATGGCATGCATTGTAGTGAAGGCAACTCTTGTTACTCAGTTTTCAAACATGGGGCATGTCTTGCAATTGGGAGGCAATTATGAAAAATCAATAAGATGTTATCATTTTATTTTTTTACACAGTCATGATCTTAAGATGAAGTGTAACAACTTTCTAGTTAGAAGATTTTTTATACAAATATTTTTGGTTTTAGATTTGCAACAATATTTCCGTCTTGAAAGAAAGTGAGTAAATGGATGATTTTTGAGGAGTTACATCTCCGTCAATTACAATTGGATTTTGACTTTATTTTTAAGGATGCATTCCAACTAGACTGTATTTTAAGTGATAAAAACTTTGACGAAATCGCAGATATATTGAAGATAAGGCATAGATTTGAGTGCAAAAGGTTGAGTTTCAGACTATTTTTCCATTGTAAATATTTTGGAATCATCATACAATCATCAATAAGGTGAAGCACATATGGATTACGCACACGAACAGTCCCAAGCAAGGACCGAGCACTCGGACTGACCCAAGCAAGGACCGAGCACTCGGACTGACCCAACCAAGGACCGAGCACTCGGACTGACCCAACCAAGGACTAATCCATCTAGGGACCAAGCACCCAGACTGACCCAGCCGGGGGCCAAGCACCCGGACGGACCCAACCACGGTCCAAGCACCGACCCGACCCAGGCGACGCCGGACGACCTCGACCTCGACGACCGACAGACTCGACCACGACGGACAGCCAACCAGTCGGCAACAGCCGGTGCATGGCATACGACAACGCGTGACCATCATTTATTATGAATTGAATTTTTACAGAAGGTCAAGCTCCCATCCATACCTGCTAATTTCAAGCGAAATCATTTCGATCACGAGTCCTCCATCGCCCTGATATCTTCCACCGGGCTTGCATCTTCTAGTGCTGGCCTGGTACTCTCATCATTTGTAAGCAATGCAACCTCTGCCTTTTCCAGTGCCACATCGTTTAATGGCTCCGTATGTCCAATTGGTGCAATCTCCATCGGCCTTTCATTGCCTAGTGTGGCATTCTCCTCCGGCCCAGCAGCATTCAGAGAAGCACTCTCCCTCAGCCTCGCAGCATGCTCTGTCGACATTGCATTTCCATCCTCGGTTGGCAGCGATGCATCTTCTGTCCCCGTCTTCATAGACGATTCATCTCCGTCTCGAGCTGGAGCAGAGGCAATTGGCATGGCACAGAACTTCAGTTTTCGTTCCAGCTTACACACGCCCCGAATGGGCTTCAGGGAGTTCTTCTCACTCGGATCAGCAAGCTCAGGTTGTGCCTCTATCTCTGCAAGTAGCGAGCCCACAGAAAAGTCAAGCTACATTGCAAATAAGAATCTGAATGCTGATAAACGATACTTCATGTAACGTACCTTTCTCAGAGTACACAACAACGGTGCCTATTGTCTCCGTGTAATGGCCGATCTGTGTGCACAGAAGAACTTTTACTTCAGATTCTTTCCAATTGTATCACAATCTTGTAGAATGTGGACATGAGAGACGGACCAGCTTTAGCCCATTATCAAGCGTCATTGTCGGATGCAATGTATCCAAGCCCTGCATCACAATGCAAGAAAAAATCGTAATCAGCAACGCACTAGTACAATACCTAGAGCAGAATCAGTTCTCTTCGAGGATGTGCTGGAACTCCTAAACTGGTCACAGTCAATAACGAAGCAGCAAAGTTTTTCTTATAGCGTATTGAACGATTGTCGTTTCAAGGTTGTCACTTACGAAAAGAGTGTACGCAGGTAGGAACTGGACCCCCATGGAAGAAATCATCGAGGTCAAGCATCACGTACTCTTCTTCCCAGTCCTCTTCACCGTCTCCGCTCGCACCCTCTCTGTCATCTAGACTTGTCGCCTCATTACTGTAGTTTACCAGCTGAAAGTTCACCACAATTAATCAACAATAATCACTCTCCTTGACTGTTGAAACAGCGCACGAGGAAGTTTAAGATTTTACCATGCCAGCATCACGCTCTGCAGTCTCCTTCTGGCGAGCTGCTTGCTCACGTTTCAACTCCTCCATGTAGAAGTCAGTAGAGTCTTTATTCCGCACTTCATCCATCTGATGCCAACTATCAACTCCTCAGATTGCCATGATACATCCTGTTTCTCACCTTGATGCTTTTCCCAGTCAGTGTGATATTTGAAAAGCTTGCGATTAGGGTTTTGGATCAATTGCAACAGTAACCTGGTTGATGCCAATTCACCAGAAAAATTCATTCCATGGATACAGAACCTTGAAGTTGATCGACAATCGTTGTTCTTCTCTGTGTAGACGAGGGAACTTGGAACGGAGCAAAGTGGTTGTCACTCTCAGTGAGAGACGTAAGCGTCACACCGATCTCACCGAAATTGATGGTCCCCCTGTTTAGGATTGAGGGTCTAGAGAAGGTTTAAGCAAATCCGAGTTTCAACAACCCTAAACCCCAGTACAGCACTGGAGATTCTAAACATAGCACGCTCACAGGCTACAATTTCGAAGTCTCTGCAAACGCTGCAATGCCGCGAGGCGCACATTGTAACCCCCGTTTGGATGAATCAGTATAATGATTAAATTGGGGTGAATCGTATGAACAAGAAGTCATCCATCGCTGCAAGCATCCAGGCAACAGGAGATTTACGAGAGCAGTTGCATGAATTGTGTTGCTGGCATGAATGCGTCGATACCTGAATCGATTGACGATAGCAGTTCCTATTCTCAGCATGAGTGCGAGCTTGGTGGCGATGGCGATGTCACTTTATTTTTATTTTTATTTTTATTTTTTGACACATACGACCTCGAGATTGAGAGTCGCAGCAATGGACTGACTCTGACTCTAACCCATGCGACCGGTTTGTTTTTCCGGAATTACAAGCACGGACATCCCATCGGGGTGCAAGTGAAGGTTGATCGAATGGCATCTTTGCCTCCACAGAGGATCGATCTTGTGACCTCGTGGGTTCAACCATAAGCACCCACCACCTGCACCCGTCTTACGGGTAGTTTATAAGGTCATTTCGGACCGGCGATGTCACTTTAGACTTCAACATCCAACATCCACCAGGATCACCGTATTGAACCATTTCATTAGTGTGGTCATCCAAGCAGGTCGACTGAAAAATGGAGATGGCTAACTTTTTCTAGAGGTGAAGGAAATTCACAACCCTAAATGCATCGATTGTCAAAACTTGACATTCTGATGACAAGCTCAAACTTGAAGAGCCATAGCTTCTTCTTCATGCAAAGTTTAAATATGACTAAATTAGTTGGGTTGAATCTCAAACCAAGTCTAGTTTTTGGTTCAAAAACTGCACATTCATCAATATATTGTTAATCACAGTATGTATTCTTGGAGACACTATTTGTTTCAGGTTATCAAATTATTGGGCATGTTTTGCCATTGCAAGCCAACTATTTAAATGAAGAAGAGTTTTTCATATGTTCTTTTTCCGTATCATTCTAAGATAATATATCCCAATTCTCTAGTTGGAAGAATGTTGATTAGTACAATTTTGGTATCAGCTTTGTAATAATGTTCTTTTACTAAAAAACTCAAAAAACACATGGTTCTTACAGAGTTGTATCTCCTTCATCCATTGTTGAATCATAATTTCATTTCTTGGGCTCAATTCCGCTTTGTATCTAGTTTTTGTGGTAGAAACCTTATGCACTCCAAGATGTGATGAAAATATGTAATGCATTTTAGTCCAAGGGGTATAGTTTTGGAGTCTCTACAGAAATTAGACGCCAATTGGAATCCAACTCAACAATATAAAGTTGAAATTTAACCCCTAAATGTCCCTAATGTCAAACACTATAACTATAACTACAACTATAACTACGCTAGATTCTAACTAGTTACTAGTGCCTTGAAAATACTTGACATAATGTCCCCTCAAAGGGCTTTGAGGTACCCATACAACAAGGTCCAAGGACCCCACAATAGTTTGGTAGACTAGTGGTGAGCACCAAGTGACATAGGGAATAAAACCCACGACGGCATAGGGAATAATACCCGCGAACTCCTCATTCGGGCCATGAGCCCTAACCACCATACCAAGGCCAAGCCAAACCTTCAAGATTACCAGTCCCAAGTGGTCTCATCTCCCACATTTTCCTAACCTTCCGAAATCGATTACTCCCTGACGACAATCTCTAAAGAGGTTGCGGTCCGGAATTTGAGCGGTTTCTGAGACGATTTCTAGATTCTCACGATCCCCTTCTAATCGGGGATTGTCCATCAAACCACTTACACAATAATATGAAACTACCGTAAAAGCAGCGACTGCGCACCTAGCTCCTGGACCGCGGGGATATTTTGAATCTTTACCCCGCCTCTCACATTCCTCTCTGCTTTCTAGTTGAATGAGCCTTGATGCCACGCTCATCACATCCCTTCGAACCCACGCCTCACCTTTCCTCGTGTATCCTCAGCTTGGGAACTCTCGTCGCGACAGCCCAGTAGCCCACACACGATATTGCTCTACTACCGGATACTGCACAAAGACTGCAGTATATGACTGCACCATCATCTCATGTTGCTCATTGCTACCCGCTCCCTGCACCCATTCCCACCTCACTCAAAACTCAAACACTCTCTCCCCGCCCACATTCACTCCGGCCACTCCTCCATCCCAGCCGGTACCAGTTACACGACACAATACCCTCCTGCTGTGAACAAGGTTTGTATTTACAGTTGTAAAATGTAGTGCCAGGGCATAAATCAACCCCGAGAGTTTCGATACAAAAGCGCTCAGTGTAGTCTGTAAAAAGCTAAAAGCCACGAGAATCACACATGGCAGTCACCAATGAAGATGCTCCACTCTAACACACTCTAACTACCCCTCGTCATCTTCGCAGTCGTAATCGTCCTCATCGGGATGCACAGGGGGACGCCCTTCGCCCCCCTGCAATTGCACTGCTGCGCCCCCTAAGACATTCTCGCTATCTACATCATCCGTTTCCTTCACCGACTCCTTCGCCGGTCCGTCCAACTCCTGCTCCCCCTCTCCTTCTTGCTCTTCCTCCTCTTTCGTACCCCCTTCTTCGTCCGTTCCTGGAGGTACTTCCCCGTTCTCGTCCAAGTCCATGTTCAAGTCGAATCCAAGAACCTTCGGAGACCGAGACGACGGCCCGGACGACGTCGGAGTGGCGTCTCGGCTACCCGCTTCCTCTTTCTCCACTTTCGGTTCCTTCTTCCCATGCTTTATCGAGTCCAGTATCACATGGTCTCCTTGCTCCGCCGACGACGGTGACCCCGTGTCCATTTCCACGTCCTCCGAATCTTCTGCTTTCTCCACCCCGTTGCTGCGGGTGCTCGCAGCCCCGTTTGACCCTCTTCCTCGCCCTCTGCCTCTCCCACGCCCTCGGCCCCGACCTCTCCCTGAAGTAGACTGGACCTCCTGCACACACACCACTCCACCCTCAACATGCAAGCCTTACATCCGTATGAAGCCGGAGGAGAAACACTGAGAACGTATCCCTCTGCACTCAATCTCGCCACACTCCCGCATGAGCACCAATAGGATTCACGAGAATCCGTGAGGCATGAGTACGTATTCAATGCGCCGAACCATGGACCCACTTATCAAACCACGTACCGCTTTTGGTCGTTTCACCACCTCCTCTTCCTCGCTGTCATCCCCATCTGACTGCTTTCTGCACACACGAAACAAACCGAGCAAACAATTAACTTTCTGACTCACCACTGGAGCAACTACCAACCACACCCACCGAGATTCCCGCGTCCGGCCTCATCCGTCTTTCAACAAGGAAACGATTCTCACCTCCTCCTTCCAGGATTCCTCTCGTCATGGTAAGATTCCGGACCGATATCTGGAACCTTCGACACTATTTCTTGAAGGAAGTCAAACACACTATTCGTCTGCACACACTGTTTCCTGCGCCGCACAAACCGAAAGGATCACAAAACGTTCGCAAGGCAACACCAACAATGAACGCTATTCATCGGCTCTAAAATGGAAAGAACTTGGACTCCACACCAGCGACGTCTTCCACGTAAATCAAGCATCGCTCCACTATCCCTCTTACAACCACCACACACCCCAGCCTCTCACTTACAAGTGGATCGAGCTCATCGTCTTCGCGCCCCTCCGAAGAGTGATCTCGTACGTCTTGTCGCACAGGTTCTGAAGAAACAGCTCCAACGCCTTCGCTGCACCACACAACCCAAAACTCCCTCATCAGCTCCTCCATCCCGTCAACCACCTCAAGACTCGCGCACAAGCTAAACAGCCTTCCCATCACCTACGCCCACTGTGAGACTTTGAGTGCAGTCTCGACCTTATGACTTGTGAGTCACAAAGTCTTGGACCGTGCAGGACGGCTGGAAACATTATGCACAGCGGTGACAACCTGCCACCACTGCCCACTGACTTCATCAGCTCCCCCTCGTGCAATCATCCAACAACAATTTCTACCAGACCCCAAACACTCCCAAAATCACACCACCGCCTTCACCATCACGCTCAAACCACCAACCATGTCTCCACATCAACCACCGTCTGCAAGCCACCGACACCTCGCACACAGACAGAGTTAAAGGCCCAGAGAAACCTACAGATCAGCACCGGCGTCGCCATAGCAATCTTCCCTACATCTTCGTCGGCCTGCATGATCTTTTTTATTCGCGCCTGAGACACACAACAACCACCTTAGCTCCTCCATCACAACTCAACCCACGTGCACTGACTCTGCCCTCTCCAAAAGCACATCAAAGGCTGAGATGCCCGAGACGTTCTCCCATCCTCCACTAATCACCCGATGGTTTGAGTATCCAGGAACCACAACGTTGACATGAAGATGTGAGCATATCAATTCTTCTCTATCAGAACTTGGTGATTCCTAGGGCATATATACACTACAAACTACACGTGGGACCTCCTGCTTCCAAACCTCGTGGAACACCTGAAAACGTCTACCACGCCCCCACCACGTCTTCCCAGCCCGCAATATTGACGGGCTACTCACGGTTTTTCTGTCAAGCTACTCTATCCATCCCTCTCATTCAAAGAGGTGGTAAAAAAGCCTCTCCGAAAAATGCTGTTGTGACACCCTTGTCATAGCAACACGAAAACTGTCGCATGCGTTAACGGCAGGGGGAACTTGCGGGAGACAGTTCATCTACATGACGCATGACTTCATGAACCACGACATCATACCCTCGCCTCTAGAAACATTTACATGACCCTTTACATGAACTGCATACACAGAAACTCTTCACGCTCGTTTCAATACCCTCACACCCCGAGCGTCCGAAGACCAATATTGCAGTTCTCTACCACGCTCCTTGGCCTGCTGCAAAAGCTTCGGCTTTTAGGGTGCTTCTGCATTCTGCAACATTCCTACGAAGAGAGCTAGGGTTTGTGCACTTACGGCCGGAAAACGTGTATCCAGTTTCTTCTTCATCTTCGCAGTCTTGGCTTGCTGCTACCGTCCTTACGCTTCAACGAATGTAAAACTACCACCTCCAAAAGGAAACCCTACGCTCCACTCCCGCGAAGTGAACTCGCCATCATATCCATCATCGCCATCAGGTGGAAAACTAAGGAAACTACAGAGAACCTATACTGTGGCTGTTCCGAACCTGTTCAGTGCATGCGAAAAGCCGTCCCACACATCCCCTAACCTTTTCCTGACCATATTCATCACAACCGCGGCTCTCCCCGAATTTTGATACAGAGCGATACTGGCCTCGCGCTACCTCCACCCAGCTCTACGCGCCTGCAACGGCCACGCAACCGTCTGAAAACCGTTCGGCTCAAGAAGCCAAAACGAAAAGCAACCGATAACCAGCCCTTCAAAATCTGACCAAGCCTGGCTCTGGACCACCACGAAACCCTGTCGAGCAGATACACATATAAAAAGAACGAACTTCTTTCGAGGACAGAAGAGAATGCGGGATTCTCCAAAAAATTCCTCAGACAAAGGCCAATGCACTCCCAACCTTGCACCCCGTGTCGTCGTCCAAAGTAAAAGAACGCCAAGACTGCACCAAAAAAATCACGCAACAGCTCGTTCGAAAGTAAACGAGACGCCCGATACGAAGGTAATGCAAAGCGGACGAGGAGAAGGCGAGAAAGTGAAGCAAATGGTACCGAAGAGGGGGTAGAAATGGGCTATGGCGAGCTCGCACGTCCGTCGCTGCGACGACGCTGCCGAGAAGAAAGGCCGCGCAACAGACGCCACCGGTAACTGCCGGTGTCCCGGTCGCCCCTGCCGGTCGACCGCGCGAACCGCACTGGTACGCTGATGCGTTCCCTAGGATCCCCGGTTCGTTCCCTAGGATCTCCGGCTCGCTCCCTAGAATCTCATGAACGTTCCCTAGGGCGCCGGAGGGTCGGATGGGACGTTCCCGAGAGTGTTCCCGGTACCTCCCAAGGGTGGACCTGTGATGTTGGCACAGGTGGGGGGATGTGCATTAGGAATCTTTCCTGATTTACAAATCCACTTTGGCTTGGAAGGTGCTCTCTGCCTGCTGGGGTTTTTCGGTACTTGTTGGTTTGCCGGCAAATTCCGAGGTTGTGAGAATGTGAGCGGCCTTTGAAAGTCAGTTGTTCGTAATCCCTGTAAGGAAAGGATAATTCCAACTGCCGTGCAAGATGTGACCCCCCCCCCCCCAAAGTTCATTCTTTTCCATGTCCCATCTTTTACAAATTTAAAACAAATGCTCCAATCTCCTTGCACATTAACCCCTAAAGGTCCTTGATACAAAATTGTTTAAATTATCAAAAAGAACCTTCTTCTACTTCAGGTGCAAAGAAACTCAATCTAAGCACTGATTAGAAAATCCAACCGTAGGATCTTGAAGTCAACTTGACCCTTTTCTCGAATGTCAAATTTGAACCGTTAATTTTTCTCCAATTTTGAGATTATAATGGTCAAAGTTGGCTGAATTTTCTCCCTGCGGAAATACCAAAAAGCGATTTCCACTTTCTTGGACCTTTAGGGGTTAATGTGAATCATTGTCTCATGTTATCTTTTTTTCAATTCATGTTAACCCTAAATTTTTCTTAAAACCCGAAATGGGTTTTGGAGAAAACGTCAGCCAACTTTGACCATTATAATCTCACAAATGAAGAAGAATGAACGGTTCAAATGTGGTGTGTGAGAAGAAAGTCAAGTGAACTTTGAGATCTTACGGTTCAATCTTTTAAATAATGCTTAGATTGAGATTTTTGAGTTTAATCTAAAGGAAGGTCAAATTTTGTGACTTAGACTTGTTTTGCAACAAGGAAACTTAGAGGTTAAAAACAAATGCTCCAATCTCCTTGCACAACAATGTGTATCATTGTTTTCTGGCTATCTCTTTTCAGTTTGAGATTCTTATGATACTAGATCGAAATTGGGACTAAATTTTGTCATTAGATGAAGGAATTATGGCTTTTCTTAGTTTGAACCCTTCGTCGGAAATGTTTAATTTATAAGGGATTAAGTGGTTTAGATCTGCCTGGAGGGCATGGGCCGCTTGGATGTAAGTGATTGGTTTACCTCAAACCTGACATTATTGTAACTAATTTTGTAATATTGTAATAGGCTTGGTGTATGTAATAGGCACTTAAGGTGTATAGTGTCACTGGCTATATTTTTGAATTAATTAATTAACAAGATGAAGCTTGTGGGAGCATGTCTTGCCACATGGACCCCCTTGAGGGAGTGCCACATGGACCTGGGGTGTATTTAAAATTAAAGTATCAATCCATCCGGCCCTGCCCCCAACCCTCTTATACTTTTTAGGGGGAGGAAGCGGCTCCAAACAATATGAGATAAATCCCTCGAAGACTCTCTGCCCCAAGACCCGATTCATCCGCATTTCAAATTGTGCACCATTTAATTTGCTGAAGGAAGGGGGGTGAACTTTTTTCCTACTCACCCCCCGCCCCCCTTGAATTCATAATTTTTAGAGGAGGTGAGGAGATGCAAACGTTATGGGATAAATCCCCAATGCCATACCATCACCATGCCATACCATCACCATGCCATATCATCACCATGCCATACCATCACTATGCCATGCCATCACCATGACGCAAGACCCCATGACTCCAAGCCGTGCAGGCCACTCGCCCCCCTTGGACCCCAGGACCCCAGGCCTCTAATGAATTAATGCCCCTGCAGGCAAGTTTCAGTGGATAGTAACTAAATTTGTTGATTGGGCTTATTGATTTCTAATAATTCCAATTTGATGTCTAAGTTACCAAAATAACTCTTAGTACTCCTTTCTTAAGGTTTTACATTCTTATTGTGGTATGAATCTAGGAGTTAATTGGTCACATTTCGGATGGTAATTGGCCGAAATCTTTTCAAGAACCCACGTGGGAAAATGAACTGCTATAATTTTTATTTTAAACCTTAAGGGGACGTTCGAGAGGTGAACCAATAACATTGAGAGGATACTTGCTCTCCACCGAGCCTATGGTAGGCTTGACTCCCCATGTAAAGTGTTCCTTAAGAAGCATCATAATTGAAATAGGCCATGATATTGATTGCTATTCTTAGATGACAAATAGTAGGTTCGTTCATAAATACTCTATTTTTAAAAAAACGTACAAATTAAAAATCACAAGCTAAGAGAAACAAAAAGTTGAAGTATATTATGAAAAGGGTATCCAAAGTTGGGAATTATATCCAAAAACGGCTTTATTGTGACGAAAGGGTAGTCAAAAGTTGGGAAATTATATCCAAAAAAACAAAAGAACAAATTTCAAAAGAATTTATTTATGGCAGAAAAACCTTATTTTTTTCAAAAATAAATAAATATTCGTTCAATGAGGACTGAATTTGCTATGGTGGTACGGTAGTGGAAAATAGGCTCACATTGAATAGAACACTAAAACACTAGAATAGTGATTTGGATGGGTAGGTGATTTAGAGGATTGGTATTTGACAAGTTAAAGGCCCCTTTTTGGCATGCCGTCAAATTTGGCAAGTCATTGGAAAGTGATATTGACCCTCCTCCTCCTAAATATAACTTAGCGAGTCTGCTTGTTTAGCAAACCTTTGGGACTATGTTCCATGTTGGATGGAGTTGTAAGATCATTTTCAAAGGCTTATTTGTGCCAATTCCGACATGAAATTCCAACATTTTTTTGGGAAGCTTCATGATCCAATCAACTTTGGCAATCATGTTTCTACAATAAAAAAAGTGAAAAATTGGATGACTTTTGAGGAGCTATAATTCCTTCAACCATCGTTATATTTTGAGTTTATTTTCTAAGGTGGATTCTAATTATAGTCTAGTTTTGTAATAGAAACTTTGACCCGGTCAAAAATGTATTGAAGATAAGGCATGGATTTGAGTGCAAGGGGTTTAGATTTGGATTATTTTTTCTTTGTAATATTTTTGGCAGTTTTCCCCATTGAAAGGCTATTAGTAGAGCGAAGATATTTTTAGATCAATTATTTTGATACAAGAAAGTTTTTGAAATGAAAATAAACATCTCTCTAGTTGGAGATTTTTTAATTGTTGGTAGTATTTTCACTTCAAAGTGGAGATGATATTATTTTGTACTTTGTTTGCCCACTAATGCGTTATGATCTTGAAATGCATGAGGTCTCATGACTCAAGTTTTGGTCCACATGATCTACAAAGAGATTGTTACAAGTTTGTACAATTAAAATCAATATAGATTATCTATATATCTATTCATGACACTCTTTTGAAAATGAGTTTCCCGCTTAACATATCCAAGGACATTTAGGGGTTAACATGTCATAAGAAAATTAATATAAAAGGAATAAAATTTTTAAAAAATTGAGCAAAAAAATTATAAAACTCCATGTTAAACTTAAAGTCGTTAAAAACACATGAATTTTTTCTTCATAGATTTAGATTTTTTGCTTGCAGTAGACATGAATTATATTTCAAAAACCAAAGACTTCTGAAATGGGCAAAATAATGCATGCCAGAATTCATACCATTTTAGATAGATATATGACTTCACAACACAAGGTTTGTTAAAACCAACATTTGAAAGAAGATATGGCTCTTTAAAGTTTTGTTCTCTCATTCAAAATGACTAAAGGAAGTTTTACACATGGAGTCAAGTTGATCATTAATCAAGTTGAGGAATTTACAAGAGGGCAAAAATTCCTCTCATATGATGGATACATTTCAAATATTTCAAAAAATGGATCAATCATATGAGAGAATATTTTCCCTCCTTCAACCTCATTAGCACATGATGTCACAAATATACATAGCTTGTCACAGACATAAAGTAATTAATAAAAGTTGTAGTTATGCCACATTTAACTAAATCCGGACTCATCCATGTATTATAGACTGGAGCAGATTTTGGAAATTACAATTTTGTAGAATGATTATTACACAAATTAAAAATCTGCATCGGGAGACTCCAAGACCCAGAATTACCATTTTCGTGTTGACACTGAATCTTACTCACATGAATATGGGGGATCCTCCGTTGCCTTAGTCCTAAACTGCTTCAAGTCCAAAAGTAGTTAAATGTGTCATAGTTACATGTTAGAGTTGACTATTAAGTTATACATATCGTATATATTTTTTATAGTGAAACTGATTTAACCCCTACCACTTGCATGCGGCAACTTACAACATACAAGATGCCCTTGCAAGTATTGCAAGTGCATCATGGGGGTCCTACGTTTTAAATATTAGTTTCTTATTAGAGCCTTCATATATCTCCAAGGCCCTCGTTGTATAAATGATTGGCATGATTAGAATAATCTCAATCTTGCCAACACAAGTCTTGACTTGCGGAATCTACTCATTTGTTCCATATTTCTTGGTGCTAATTAGTGTCCTTGAGACATGATCAACTTCACTTCCCATGTAAAGGGTTCAACAGGGGACCCTAGGTTGTTGAACACTAGGGTTTGTATTAGAAATATTAAGTTTAAAAAATTAAGGCCTACAATTGTGATTTATTTCTCTTAACATGTAATTTACAATTAAATTGGTGAAAGCAAATGGTAAAATTGGTGCCAACTTGACAACATAATTTCCATTCAGAACGACGTGTCCGAGGATTGAAGTAAGTGCTCTCAGTAGCTCATCAAACCATTTCCGGTTAAATAACGTCGAATTAACCCCTAAGAGCCCAATCAACCAATTTTTAGTCAATCCCGAATATTGAGGAGCTCTAGCACAATAAAAATAGTTTTCATCTCAAATTCTTTTCTACTTCCCCAAAGTTTGGTGAGTTGAAAACTACATCGAAATATAGAAACTTTGGATTTATAGATTGTTCACAACAAGCCTTCAGACACAAATAGGGCAGGATTTTATTTGTGCTCGAAACTTACTATATCGGAAAATTGATAGTGTTTCTCTTAGTGTGGTCTTTCAATATATTATCATATAATATGATATTTTAGCCAATTAAGTCAATTTCTAACCGAAAGTGTATTTTCTATTTATTTTCAAAGTTTAACTTTTATTGTAATATTAAGAATTACTAATTTAAGAAATTGAAGTGTATCAATCTGATATAAACATTCTCATCTTTATGTAGTCTTTTGAGCAAAATTTCAGAAGAGTTACAGAATGCATTTTTTTTTTACCACATTTAGATTTTTCTCAAGACCCCTTGGGCCCCTCAGGGATTAAGATTTGGAGGATATGGCCATCTTAGGGCCGCTTTAGACAAGAGGCCAAGCCGTAGATGGAACCAATTTATGACCAAATCCTCTCTTGTGATTGGTCAATTCTTGAAATTGGCCCAAAGGGCGGAGTCAAGGCCATTTTTTTGAAATTATATTATAGAGGGTGGGGGACAAGTTATGACACGGCCCGCTCCAAAAGTTGAGAGATACAAGAATGTAAGGCCAATCCATGGCCTAGAGGCCGTTTCTTGATCTCAATACAAAATCATCATTTCACTAAAATACTCTAATGTGAACAAATCAAAAGCATGGAATGTAGATAATAATATGAATTGACCTAATGGCCTTGTTTTTCCTCGTCGAAATCTGCCCCTAGGGCGTCACTTATGGGGGAATTGGCCCTCACTTTATTAATTGTTTAATGTGTTCTCCAAGTGGCCCATGGAAGCATTAATCACATACCCTAAATAGTTGAATACGAACACTTTGCAATTCCCATCCGAATCAAAGAGAGACATGGTTTAGTCCACCCCATACAAAACACTTATAGACAATCATGCTTTTGTTTGTAATAAATAATCTCTATCATATCCTTGCTATAATCGATTCAGAATCTTATAATTTGATTAGACAGTTGTTTTTGATCGACTGTGTGCATGCTAAGGTAGACAATGCTAAATCCGTGCATCTCCTTAAACAATCCACTCTAGATTTTTGCCTACTTTCTAGATTTCACGTAGAAGAATGTGCCTTGTGTGCACATGGAGCATGTGAACGGTTTTAGGTAATGTGGTACATGTCACTTCTGTTTTATTTATTTATTCTTGTAAGTGCTTAAAAAAATATCAAAAAATATGGAAACTTCTTCATTTTTTCGTATTTATAATTGAAAAATATTGATTCACATATTCCAACTTTCCAATCATAGTGTAGTCCTTAAATGCACGGATTTAGCATGGTCTACCTTAATAACATTCCTACTTCATGTGTTTTTGCTAGACTGAATGCTAACAAGGAGCAGGCAGACCTGTGGGATTATATCAAATTTTCAACTTCGACAGAACCTCACTACAAACTTCAAAAGAGGAATTGTTGTCCCATGTACCATCTAACAAAGCATGCCTAGCCTGTCGATCGACGAGTCCATTCTTTGATTGCATCTGAAGACATACCGCTGGGATTATCTCGGAAGCAAGTAGGTTGAGATCGATGCGATGCTAGCTATGCTGCTAACTCACATGTGATTACTGCTGCAGGCCTTTTTGGATGTTCAGAGGTCGAATGAATTCCTGCATGAATTCACTAGTAATATTCAAACGTACACTTCTGGGAAGATAAACATGAATGGCATCTCGATCAACAGCTTGGATGCTGATACGTTATAATCGATCCATTATTCTTATGGTTCAGAAAACTTAATAAAAGAGTTGGAAACATGTGTTTCAAATTATTGGTTGAAGGTAGCAGTGTTTCTTCACTCAATCACCTGCTTGTCGAATGAAAGGAGGTGCATCTCTTTATTGTGTTTCGTGTTCTACTTAAGTACTTCCACTATAATTCCACAATTCACTTGTTTGTTCATTGTTGCCAAGAAAGCATTATATACATGTTTGCGAGAAATTGTTGAAAGCTTCGTGAAGTCAGTGTATTGGTAATGGTATGGAAAGTCCACAATTTTCGCATTTGGGGGTCAATTTCATGTGTGAACTTATTCATGGGGCACTTTATACTTGGTGCCGGATTGAGGGCCCGCCCGAATTCTTCAAATTTCAATCAATAGGATGGCTCAATTCTTTCAAATCGGGCCCAAGGACTTTATACTAGGGCCCGACCGAAACTTCAACTTATCCTATGTGGCATCCTACGTGGCACTGTTTTGGCGCCAAAATGTTCGGGCCCAAGTGATGCAATTGGGACAAGGTTTACCCGGTCCCGAACTTCCCACCTTGGGCCCAAACCCTAGCCGTTCAATCTGGCCCGCTCTCCGGTCGGCCCCAGCTTGTGTATAAAGTGGGCCTAACAGAAGACTTTTGGGGGCCAGTCATGCGCGTAACAGGCGGAGAGACAACCTAAGGAGCACAATGAGCAACAAACAAAGGCTTGAGAAGTTGATAGCGAGAAAAGGCTTGGATCTATACACTACTCTTGATTTAAGGTTCTACGGCTATGGGTGTAGTCATATTTTCCAAAGCTACCAAGAGTAAGTGACTGAAGATAAGATCATTGATAGTTATTTTATAGCCATGTTCGAAGTCACATGTCATTACAAGCAGTCAGAACATTTGATATGTAATTAAGATCTATCATAACATGATTGTAAGATGATTATCAATAATGATATTTTTAGTCACTTACTCTTAGTGGCTGCTCCGGACAATATGACTACGCCCATAGTAATAAAAATTGGATTTTTTTCTAGTATTGCATAAGAGAGTAGGTTTTGAGCGTGTATGAAAGTGGAAAATTGTTGCAATACCAAAGGTGGCTTTGATTCTAAGCAGCACGTGCACGATTGTTGCACGTTGCAATGCTCTAAGAATAGACAAAGATTAAGTTACTCCACATGTTCAACGAAAAAGAACTCACAAGTAAAATTGAGCTAAAATTGAAGAGAGCAGGGGGATAAACTCTACAAACATGGTGTGATCATAACTTGGAGACACAATTATTTTAATTGTCATCAATCTTCAAGTTTGTTTTAAGATTTTGAAACATATGACATGTTTTTTCCATTGCAAGCAAATTATATGGACCACATTCAGCTTTTCATGATTTTTATTTATTTTTAGTTTTTTGGTTTTTAATATTTTTTTTTTGGAAGAGTCATCTAAGGATGCAACCTAGAATATTTTCTATCTGGAAGGTTTCTTGTTGAATTTTTTTGGGTAAGATTTTCAATGATCTTCTATTTTGAAAAAACCAAAAAAATGCATGTTTGTTAAGAAGTTGTACTTCCTTTTACCTATCGGTGTATTTCAACTTCAACTATTTGGGTTGGTAATTCAAAATCTAGCCTAGTGTTCTGTAGTATAAAGCTAAGTTAAACCCAAGATGTTTTGAATATATGGCAAGTATTCTAGTGGAAGAGGTCTAGCATTGAACTATTCTTATCGTGTAAAATTTGAAGCAACTTTCACCATTGCAAGGCTATCATTTAAGTCAAGAAATTAAATAATTGATCAATTATTGGTACAAGATGGTGTTATTGATATGAAGGTGATTGATATTGTAGTTGGTGATATCTTTCTTGCAATTTGTATCTTTGCATACCAATTCACTATATATATATATATATATATATATATATATATATATATATATATATATATATATAAACTTTTTAAAAACTTTAAAATTCTTTTACATCATCATGATCCTAAGATTAATCCTAAAACTTTGTAGTTGGAGGATTTTTTATCCAAATACTTTTGGTATTGGATTTGGAATGATGTTACTACAAGGAAAAATGTAAAAAAATGGATGAGTTCTGGAGCCTTGTTTTCAACATATTTTTGATCTAGTCAAGGTTTCTACGACTATAACAAGACTATAATTGGATTTCATCCCAAAAATGAAATTCAAAATCTAATGGTGGATGAAGGAGATATAGCTCCTCAAAAATCATCGATTGTCTCAATTTTTTCATTGGAGAAACATCATTGCAAATCCAACACCAAAGTTGTTGGAATGCATCTCAAGATCACACTTATCTTAAAAAAAGTATTTGAAGAATTATTTCCAATTTTACATAATTGGTTTGCAATGGTAAAACATGTCCATGTTAAAACAATAACTGCCTTCACTAAAATGCATCCCATTTATTTATACTTTACTGTGTGGGTTTGCAATTTATACCACACAACTAGACTTGATTTGTGACCCAACCCAAGTGAATTCGTCATAAACAAGGTGTAGATGAAGAAGTTATGGCTCCTCAAAGTTTCTGCCCTTCATCCAAAATATGGTTTTTTGACACTAGGAACGTTGAGGGATGAAAATAGAAACCCCCAGTTCTCATTATCAAATCCTAGAATATCATCCATAGCAGATCATCAAAATGACAAATCCAATTGACTGTTGCGGTACCACCTCCAGCTTTTCAAACACGGATCACTGTAAATCAGTGCTATGGGCGTTTCTTGGGGGCAAGGGAGGGGGAGAGGTAAAGAGCCCCCTAATTTTTTAATGTATAAGCTTAACCCTTAGACGCCCAAGGTGACCCGAGGGGTCACCTTCCAACAAAATCTTCTCTGTAGCTCTCACTGTACTCAACTTTTCACTTATATTATGATGTCAAACTGGTCACCTTCTTGTGATGCATTCAAAAAGTGAAATTTTACAATTCAAACCTCAATTTGTATGAGTGATTTTGTGCTTTAAAAGGATTGTGGTAGCGAGGTTGGGGTTGTACATAACCTTGTAGGAGGTTGCAAGCTCATCATTGATTGGTGCATTCATGGTGCCCAAGTTCGAAAAGTGCATTATTCATGATGCCCAAGTCCAAAAGATGCTGTGATCCAATTTTGGGCTGCCCGTTTTAGACCCCATGAGCGTTTAAGGGTTAAAATGCCAAGGAGTAAGCATTTGGACTAATTTGGGGCGAGGCTCCATTTTTGAAATCAAAATTATCACAAACGGCAGTCGGGGGTCCAAATTGAAAAATCCAGGGATTCTGAAGGAAAAACCCCATTGGCTGATGGGGGCTCTGAAAAACGCTGGTAGCACTCTTTTACAAGCGCCCTTCACACACTGGAGCAAACCATTTTCTTAAAAGAAATAATAAACAGTGACGATGCAGTAGTACGTACAGGAGGAGAATAAGGGAATCTTGAGAGTACATTCGTTTATTAGAGCATCTTGGCGCTATGGAAATCTATTCACTTTTACTTTTATTAGCATTCTCTCTCACTCTCTCACTTTTCTTAACTACAGTATCCTGGGACCCATTACGAAAAAGCTCTCCAAAATGTGCACATCCAAAAATAGGTCAAATGGGTACTCTAATCATTCCAGATTCATGCAAGAGGTAGGAAGTATTTCATCCTCACTTGGGTGTGGATGTGATACTTTGTTCATGAAGAGAAGAGTGATTCAGGAATAGGTTGAACAAATACTCTATTCATGCCAGTCTCAAATGGGTGGATGAAAAGTAGTGATTAGCATCTAATGTCACGTGAGAAGGATCTAATGACATGTGATTAGCGAAGGCAAAGTGATTAGTGGCATCGTCACCTTTCCGTGATGGAAGTGGAATCTTTTCTGCTTGAGGAGCTCTTGCAGTACAGGCATTGCCTGTGAGCGCTTGCTCGCATCGAATTAGCACAGACGGCAAACCAGATATCGGAGAACATCGAACAATTCATTGGTAGTAGCAAGCGAGCGAGTGAGGTTCTATGTCACTGGGGCTGGCGAAGCACGCCGCTCGTTTGGTGGGGAAAGAGCGAAGCAGCGCTTTAGCCTTCGCTCTCCGGACAACCACTGCTCATGTAGGAGGCGTCAACTTCCATGTGGAAAACTTGGGTACGGCAAGAGCGAAATTTTCCATTACCGATTTGAGAGGGTTAGCCTAGCCGCTCCTCCTCGCATTGAGAGAGGGTTTGCAAGAAGAAGGGTTTGGTGATATGTGAGTGAGTGATGCTGCAGGGGTTGTTGGATTCGGCGTCGGTGGATGGGGCAGCAGGAGCTACTACACCACCCCAACAAGACTCACCCTCATCGCCGGGAAGAATGGTGTCCATGGGCGAGCCCGAGCCTGTCGCGGCTTCCGATGTCTTTGGCGCCGGTGCCGACTGGCTCATGTTAATGCCGGAGGATGAGAGTATCGTTAAGTGGACTGAGAATGTCATCGACAATGTCGTCGACCCTGTGAGAGTACGTCTCACTCTCTCTTCTTAGATACTGAATCATCTGCAAACACTACTATAGAGAACAAGCCACGAAAGAACCGCAAGAACCACATTGGGGTTTCATGATTAGAACGTATTCTTTTTTCTTCCTTCTCTGCTTCCGCTGTCATATTTTCGCAATGAGGTTCAGTTTTTTCTGATGGAGTGTAGCGTCAATTAGCGTCACATATTGTGAAATACTTGATTAGGAGCTGCTTTGAATAGTGTGGTGCTTCGTTCTTTAGTTCGACGAGGATTTCGTGCGAGGTTCTTCCTTAGAGATTCACAGGCTTTTAGCTAGGGTTGTGCATCAAGACAGAGTTTTATCGCAGTGCGTCTCATTGATGTTGACATATTAAATTACTGTGGTGACTCACAAGGGCGATAATGTTGACAGCATTGGTTACGTATTCATGTAGCTCATCTTGATTCCTGAATCTTTCTGATTATTGTTCGAATACGATGTGCTCGTCTGGAAGATACGTTACTGTATATTAGGAAATTAGAATCTGAATGTTCCTTGTCATTCAACCAAAAATATGAAGGTTAGTTGCAGTTAGTGTCTCTATTATGCGGCAGCAGTGGTTACGCATTCATCTAGCTCGATCTTGTTTTCTAGATTTCTCTGATTTTTGTTGGAAGACGATGTGCTCATCTTTCGTTTCAGAAGATACGATAGTGTAGACGAAGGAATTAGAATCTGAACATGCGATTTGTTATTCAACCCCCATCACGAAGGCTAGGTAGCATCTTGTCTCTTCCACTAGATTGAGTTCCTGCCGCTACATCGTTACCACCTGTTCTTCTTTGCCTCTGGCGATGGACGGTGCTTATAATTCTCTTTGTGTTACACGCTGTTACAGATCTCAAGTTCTGCACCAATGGCTGCTCCACCTCCAGTTGTTGAGCAGCGTCCATCAAGTATGTTATTTTTTTGCTACATAGTTTTGTCCACATTGTTTGGTAGGAGTTCACTTTGTTGTGTAGGTTTGTTGTTCTTTTTTATGCTGTATAGGAGAGATATCTGTTTTGCATTGCACTTCCTCTTTGTATCGTGTTAGATGGTTGTGGAGGTCGATTCAGCACTATTCTGTTCCACACTAATCTCTCATAGTGTTGCTTTTGCAGCTTCCACAAGCGCCATATCGGCCGCCTCCCCAGGCAGTCCCAGCCCATCTTGTGGTGCAACTGCTGCAGCCGCGGGTTCCAATGGGAAGACACGAATGCGATGGACTCCAGATCTACACGAAAAGTTCATAATGGCTGTGGCGCATCTTGGAGGAGCCGATCGTAAGTTCAAAGATCTCGTATATTAGTAGTCCGTAGGATGTGCATCATAGGGTTATATGCATCAAGATGGCATAATGTAAGCTACGATTTTCAATAGCTCACAGCCTTAACACTAGCACTGGTGTAGACCCGAGGTTTCAGCTGGACACAATAAGCATTTCAACAATTTCTGAGGTTCTAGTTGTGCTGGAGCTTATTTACAGAAGTCAAATTGAGCTTTTCAGCTTCTTGGATAACGAGAGACGTTCTGAATTTCTATGTGAAGGTGCCACACCAAAGGCAGTGCTGCGGTTAATGGGTGTTGAAGGAATTACTATCTACCATGTGAAGAGTCATCTCCAGGTTTAAGAACTCTCTCTCTCTCTCTGTTGCTACTAGGGTCAATTTGCAGTAGTGGTTGGATCCTTTGGTGCAAGCACGCATAACACGTCCCTTCATTGTGTTCAGAAATACCGACTTGCAAAGCACATGCCTGATATGACCGAAGGTACGCTGCTAAGTCTCATTTTACTGTACCCGTTGGCAGATTCCTACAGAAGCTCTTAAATAGATCCAAATTAGTAGATTTGAGACTGGGGTATGTCATTATTCGTGACCATTTATTGATTTTTGGCTCTAAATGTGCAGAACAAAAAGCCGAACGGAGGAGGACCGAAAGCCTTCTGACGCCACTGGACCTCACTTCGTAAGTTACCTTTGTCTTGTCCTCCCAATCTGATCGAGTAGTGTATATAGCTTACTGGAAACCTGATCAAGGAGTAGTTAATTGGTGTCTGCAATTCTTAAGCATCATCGGGGCGCTGGCCATACATTAATCTGCATCATCTAGTTAAGGAATGATGCTTGTAGCAATTTTAAACGAAGTAGTAGCAGTGGTTCACTTGAAAGGTCCAGTAGCTTGCGAGCGTGGGTTTCGTAAAAGGTTAGTTAGCTTCCTGGTGCGTGGTTGGTGCCGGCGGGATTTTGGGAAGGACTCATCACTACATCTATCATCTTTGTTCCGATTCTAAGCCCACTACTGTAATGTCATGGCAGGAGCCACCAAATTACTCAAGCTTTACAGATGCAGATGGAAGTGCAGAAAAAGCTTCATGAGCAGCTTGAGGTAGTTTCTCTTACAGATAGTTCTTTGCACAACCTGTATTGCATGTACCCCTTCTCATTTGGAAGCACAAGAACGAACAGGTCTGACCTTGACCGAAGTTAAACACAACCTAATTGCGATACTCCAAACTTCTCCGGGGTACCTACATGTGAGTTTTAGAATGTAAACCTGAACATTAGAAACTTGTGTTGGTTTCTCGATCTTCTACTTACAAACTTTGAAATTTCTGCTTATTATGTTTCTCCTTTGATCTGCTTTTCAGAATTCTGACCAGTTAATCGGTAGTTACTATGGTAATGTCGCAAGTTCCTTTCTCTGGATTTAAGAAAGAGATTTATTGCAGGTCCAACGAGAGCTGCAGTTACGGATCGAGGCTCAAGGGCAATCACTTCAGAGAATGATCGAAGCACAAACTAAAGCAGGAGCTTCCCTGGGATTGGGCTTCCCTGGCGCCTCCAGCAGCGTTCCAGTAACTGAAGGAAGTGCTCCTGTCACCACCTCTGATGTCCCGAGCTCAAGTGAGTCCATCAAGGAGCTTGAGACCCCAAAGGAAGCTTTTACAGAGGAGCCTTTGACAAAGAAAGCTCGGACGGACGAGGATGGTGGCCCGATAATCTCCAACTCCCAGGAACCAAGTAGTGGCTCACAGGACAATTTTAAGGTATGTAAATCATAGTTTATGTCCTGATTGTGTTGGCGATTGAAAGCTATTGCTCCTTTCAGCTCCTTACCTTAGTAGATAGACACCTTACTACCTTCAGTTCTCCGCAGGTAAACCGGTCGCCCCCAAGCCCAGTCGATGAATCACGACACCTCTCGGAAGCACAGATTTCAGTGGTCTCTCAAAGACAAGGGCATGCTGCGTCCTGCGTTTTGCCGCACTCTGGACAAATAGCTCGAAAATCAGTTCAAGCCTGATGAACCCTGTTAGTACTACTTTTATAGGGAGTACAGGTTTGTACGTTGTTCACTGGCATTTATTGATATGTTTGAAGATTGATAATGTTGTGATGATGTAAAGTGGGTACTTGTGTACATATATTGTTCAATTCATGTACTCATTCAAGCATAAGAGGACAATGAGTGTTTTGATTTTTATCATTATCTCACATCAAACATGTAAAAGGTTGAGTAGCAGAAGAAAGTTCTAATTTAAATGTGTGAAGTGACTATGGTATATACTCTATGATACTATCGCCTATATAGATGCTCTGAACCCTCTTTCAGTTGATGCTCGACTCCATCTGAGGGCCGCCCCACTGTCAACCGCTCGGTTCCACTTTATCCAGTAAATTGTTTCTAAAATGACGAAAGCTACAAGCGTAAGTGCTAGAAAGACAATGTAGCTTACTTTCAGTTTGTTTGGACCCTTTTCAAAACTGAAGCCCAGAAAGATGTTAAGGCAGGCTAAAAGAAGTGCTATGCGTCCTACCCATCTGTGATACCAGTTCCAATACTTGCGCACTTTGGCATCTTTGTGGGGACGCAGAACTAGTGCCAGTACCTGGAACACAAGTGCCACAGGATAAGAAAGCAGCCACTTTGACCTGTTTTGATCTCTTGGGGGCTTAAACATGAAAGAACAACATCAACGATCATTTCGTGCGAACAGTAGCAACCGGACCGATAACTGTTTACTGAACGAGGAGAGATACCGATCAGCAGGTACAAAAGTCCATCAGCGAGGTATGAATCTAGGGGAAGTATTACGGGAAGAATATGTCTAGATAGGGGAATTATTCCTACATTTGAAGTAGCAATAGTGCGATGCTCTTCCTCCCCTCTTTGCAAATATTTTGCAATCATTCTCCTATCTGGCAATATTTTACATCTGTGTCCCTGTGAAAATTCCGAGAGATACCAAAACATCCAGGAACATTCGTGAGGTTTGAATTTATCTACAAAACACATTCTAGTTACTATATAGATTAGCGTATCATTTGATTTCTCAGAAACATGTTGAGTAGTGAGAAATATACATTATACCTGTAAAATAGCCAGTACAAACACGAAAGCAGCGACCCCTTTGTGAGCATCCATTCGAGGAGGATTGAAAGACTTGTCGTCAAGGTTGGCACCGACCGCCATTCCGGCAATGACAGTCGCGAATCCGAGCACTTGAATGGCGATGTGGGTGTAGAACCAGGCGGGATCAAAAGCGCGAGCATGGCGAGCCACCAGGGCTCCGATGGGGAGCAGGATGCCCCATCCCACCACTAGCAATGCTCCATGCACCGTGGCTTTCTTTGTCTCTCCCTTCTCGCCCACAGCCCCTGCCCAGCACTCATCCCATCTCACTCACCATCCTATATTCAACCAAATCTGGACTCTTTCAAGAAATCTAGACTGGAAATTTGGAGCTTTAAGTTTTGCGCAATGGTTACGATGCTGATTGAAGATTCACATTAAGAATTTGAGCAGTTGTACATACTCGAGGAATCTCCAGAATTGTTTCATCTATGACTTGTTCACAAAGCAATGAGGGAGCCCCTATGTTTTATTTCTAGACTGGATTAAGTATAGAAGGAGCGAAGTGTACCATTTTACAACGATGATGTGATTCATGCAATTGCTATGAGATTCAGTGCATTATACCTTCCACGAACTGTGTTGGCTCCATGAATCGAGCGGTGTGCTGCGAAAGCTCTGAGTTGTCAGCGGCGGTTGCAGGTCCTTGGGCGTAGAGTAAGTAATTCGGCACAGCTTTGGACGCGTTGAAGTCGATCTGAAAAGCCATGTACACCGTCGTGTTCTTCGTATCGTAGATGAGTTCCGGTCCTGCCTTGAAGCTGATGCGAGTATCGTCGCGCACTACTAAGCTGGGGAAGATCCCTTTCAGATAGTATTGCTCGGCTCTCACGCCCTTGGCGCCTAATGTAGCTACTATCGCTGTGGACTCTGTCATTTGTCCAGTTCCTGAAAATGCCACCCCTGTCCATTGCTGAGCTCGCAGCGGCGCCGCCACCACCATGCTCACCACGCCGCTAACCTTGTCTTTCAGTGACTGTCAATGCAGAAATCGTGAGTGAAGAATCACAGCAAAGCTTGATTGGGGTGGGTATCAGATCGAGCACTTACCCAGGTGATGAAGTTGGTGGTGGAGGCGTCCGGCGAGAAAGTGGAGTCTCGGCATTTGAGAGTGTCGGTCGGGAAGATGGTCACCTTGGCTGACAACGAATGGTTGCAAGACTCCCCGGACGTCGTGAATGCGAGCTCCGCGAGAATCAGTGAACACAACCACACTCTTCTATTCCTCGTCTTCATTGTGGCTCACGATGAAGGGCTTTCTTCGATCTCAACCCTGGCACGAACGACTGGCTGCATCATACTCCTGTGATCGATTCAAGCTCATTTCGATAGGTGTTGCTTGATGACGGCAGACCTAGATTCAAAATTGAAGCTGCGAGCCAACACCAACCGAGCAAGTGGCAGGCTTGTTGTACAGTTCTGGCCTCGTGAATCCCTTTCCGGGGTGGCTGCAGAAGATGAATAACCAGCGCTTTACTGCTCTGCAATCGAAGACTTTGACTTCCACTTGCCGGCGCTCTGGCACGGTAGTACTCAAAACGTAAAAGCTCTTTCATCTCGGAACTTGCTGAGAAATGGAGGCCAGCTCGACGGTTCAGTCGCTTAACTTGCTTTATCCAAATATAGATGGCGCCATGCAGATCCTGCAATTCCTACTTTAGTGCATTGGCGTGACAGCATCTGGACAAGGACCCCAATCACGTACTCCATGTGGGCATCGACCTACACCTGTAAATGGGAGTCGACACACAGTTCCTTCCCATGTCCTCGCACGAACGAGGCATGAGTTACGTGGATGGTGGCTGCGAGCCTCGTTGTGTCAATAGGCTCTTCTGTGACGCACATGTTACAGATGATACAGTCGTTCCGAAGCAGCTTTGAAATGGTGATTATCATGTACTGCCACAGCGATTCAATCTCAGAATCGTAAAGGCTTTCAGTCCTCAGATCAGCCCGACTAGTGCAGCTTTCATCTCAGTGTACTCGATTAGGTACTTATTTTGAAAGTTGAATCAATTTGAGTACGAGAAGACAATGCAATGCCCAGATGAATCATCCACAAACTCATCAATCTGCCGTTCGATTTCCTCTACTACGACGTTCCAGCGTTCAATCTAATGCTACCTCGTTGGAGACCTTCTTCACCAAGAAAGAATTCCAAAACCCTGAAGGTTAGCAATGCATTGGTTACCCAATCGTGCTCCGAAAGTGGATCTGAAGACCCCCTGCGGCGGTGATTGGGGTCCTTCCATTCGAACTTCGCTAGCTAGTTAAAGAGGTGGGTTTTTCAAAACAAGAATCAAAGCAAACGGCGCGCAATCAAGTGCTAATGAAGACTTTCAACATGCAGGAAAGAGGAAACGGTTTAGGAAGGATCAGATCCCTCCAACGTTCGAAAATTGTTCATGGTTTCCGATTGAGTACTTATCTCCATACCGCCGACGAAGACCCAGTACGTTCGCAATCCAATGAAGAGTATGTTCTCCTCGGAAATTCACTATTGGTGAGAGATTGGCAGTTACAAGACTAAGTAAGGTTGTTATTAGGGTTTGTCTTTCCCCCCTTCTCTCTTGAAAACCTCCGGCTCGTTGTCAGGCACCTCAATTGACGACGGAGGAGATTGAACAAGAAAGGGTAGCGTATTCGGAGGGGATTGAAGCAGAAAAGAGAGGGTGGCGTGGATGGGGAGCAGGAGCCGCATGCTGGCGCTCAGTGGGCGGTCGGCGTCGCAGAATGGGCGTCTCAGTCCATACGGCCAGTCAGTGCGAGGCTCCTCGATGGGCGGTGGGGGAGTGCAAAACGGAGGAGGCTCGTCACTGCCCGCTGCCATTCTGGAGCAAAAGATCCAGTCGCAGCACATGGAGATTCAGAACCTGCTCACGGAGAATCAGCGTCTCGGTGCCACCCAAGTCGCCCTTCGCCAGGAGCTTGCCGCTGCCCAACAAGAAATGCAGCGCATGACCTCCATGGTCGCAGGTACTCGCATCTTCCACCACCTGAATGCCCACACTTCAGCTCCAGGAATCGAGCAATCCCTTCATCCGATCACACAGTCCATCGATACTGGTCCATGAGCAGCATAAGGTGACGACCGATCGAAGCATTGCACTTCATTGTACACAAATACGAAAGTGGATACATGGCTTCACACAATGTATATCATTTAGTGTTGATAACATGACAACATAGCATGCAACTTCCATTGCATCGGTGACTCTATATGGCAATTTGGGATCCTTGTTTTCATTAATCATCGTTGTTGCTTGTTTTGGTCGTGGATGTCAGTATCCATCTGTTTATACGTTGTGGAACTGCACGAATTGAGTCCTGGTTACTTGACGGATGGAAAGTGCAAGTAGAGAGGGGGAAGAAGAGTTAAGTGTTGATCAGTGCCTTGAATGTGTTGCTTTTCAGGCATGCAATCCGAAAAGGACGCACAGATAAGAGCATTGATCGAGAAGGCTGCAAAACTGGAGTCGGAACTGCGATCAAGTGACACAGTTCGCCAGGAGCTTATTCAAGCGCGAGCCGATTGTCAGAAACTGCATCTGCACTCACAAGATCTGACACAACAAGTGCGGAGCACGACACAGGAGCTTCAGCGCGCTCGTGTTGAGGTCCAACAAATTCCTCTTCTACGAGCAGAGCTCGAAACCCTCCGCTCCGAAATGCAGCGAGCCAGGTACTACTCCTCCAACCATACCTCGAAAAGGCTGATTCAGACCCAAACCATGTCGCCAGCAACGACATTCTTTGTGTTTCTGATCTTCTCCTTCTTTAACCAGAACTGCTTTTGAAATCGAGAAGAAATCGAATGCCGAGCAGCAGGAGCAGAGACTGGTCATGGAACAGAACCTGTTGGCTATGTCCCGAGACTTGGATAAGTTGCGAGCGGAGGCGGCGAATGCTGAGAAGAGGTCTCGTGTGAATCCAGGTAATTTTTCTGAAGCCTAGTCCGTTTGCAAAAAGGGGATTTTTCAAAAAGGGAAATGCATAAGTAAACCATTTTCAGAAAAGGGGGACGATCCCAAAATGATTGCCTAGTGGTGAACAAAAGTACAGAAGCACCTCAGATTGGCAACACTGGTAAACAGATTCAAGCTAAGATAGAGGAAGATTGGCATCTCAGCAGCTTGAAGCTAATATGAAGCTTCTTCTCCTTCTAGTGGGACGTTTTTCTTTCCCCTACTTGGAAATATCTAAGGAAATATCATACCCATTCGTTCCCCTGTAATGTTGTGGAGAAACCAATGCAGGTGGTGCAGGAGTGTACAATGGAGTTTACAACGGTGGCACAGATGCTTCTGCTTATGGACAATACGGGAATGCTAAGAATGTGCGTTCTTCACTGCTCTTCATACTCTTCTGAAGTTTCTTCTTCGTTAGAAACAATCGTGTTCACGGCTAGTAAGTATGGTGCAGGACGGTGGTGTTCCCACAGCAAATGGTCTTCAAAATTCGGCCTCCACGGGACTGGAGAGTGATTATGGAAAAGCTTTGACAGAAGCTGCGAAGGCCTCAGCAGCGCAGCAGCAAAATAATGCTTATCTGGGTGCTCAGGATCCTTACAACAGGCCTGCTGCTGGCGATCAAAGAGCGGCTGAGGAGTGGGCCACTCATGAAGCACCTAACGGCAAACCGTTTTATCACAATCTTCTCACGGGCATCACACAGTGGGAGAAACCACCTGCCTTAGAGGCTCAAACTCACGCTCAGGTTTGCATCAAAAAATGGCCATATTTGTATTATGAATCTTCTGCAGTAAAAACAACAGAAAGTGCGATGATGTCCCTTCTTTGTCAAAAGTCTCAACAACGGGTACTGCCACATTGCTTGCACATTTTGCCTCATCACTCTTAAAGCAGTACAGCAGGGTCCAGAAAGTAATCAGATATTTTCCTTTAGGGTGAATCAGAAGAGCAACTTTAATGAGCTCCGGCATGCTTAAATATATTAAGTCAAAAGTCGTAAAATGAGTTGAGAAGTCGATTCCATCACTTTTTCGATGCACTTTACGGTTTTGAGTTGATGAAGAATTAAGCATACGGGAGCTCTTCAAAGTTGCTCCTCTGATTCTAGCACCCTCTAGGAAAAGATTCGATTAATTTTTTGGACCCCACTGTACACAAGAATGTCATGCTTGAGAGCTTCTTTCTACAATTAAATTTCGTTCGCCTCACCCCAGGTCTGGAATGAATTTGTTTCAACTTCTTCGTTGTGTCGTTTCCGGTTACTGTTTGAGAATGTTATGATGATGAAGAGATTAGAGTTTGAGGGTCTGATGTACATGTTGCTGGGCAGGCGCATATGCAACCACAGGTGACGAATTCGCAAGCCTTGCAGACAGCCGCTAATCAGATAATGGCAAGCCATGCTCTCACTACTCTCATGAACGGACAAGTGCAGCAGCAGCAAAACGCCATCGCACCTCATGTACCGCCCCAACAGCAGCAGCAGCAACAACAACAGCAGGCAGCAGCTCTGATTGCTCAGCACGGCCAAGCTCAAATGCCTCCGATGAACTCCTCCAATGGACCTCAAATGCCTCAAGGGATTCCCGTTGGCCAGTACCCTGCTGGTGCTTACATTGGTCAGCAGCAGCAACCTGGAGTATACTTGCAACAACAGCCAGGTGCTCCCCTCCGTTCAAAGCACTCTAGCTTGTTGGAGAGTAAAGTCTTCATTACGAAGAAGAAACTGCGTAAGTTCCAGCAATTTGTCATTATATACTTGTATTGGCTGCGGGCTCAGGTACAATGGCATATCCAGGTATGCAATTACAAATGCAGCAACCGGGGTCGTATGTTCAGCACCCGGGAGCAGTGCCTGGAGCACAAGCAGGGAAAATGCAGCAGGCAGGTGTTCAGATGCAGGCTCCAGTAGCGCATGTAATGGCCGTTCCTGGACAAACGCCACAAACCACAGCACCCGCTCCCATGCCTCACCTTGTCCACGGCCATCTTAGTTACCCTGGAGCCGGAGTGCTTCCACTCCAAGGCCCCAACCACCTAGCTAATGGTAATCACTATCTTGCTCAAACTCAAAACTGATCACGGAACATGTCCAATTTATGCATCATTTTTCTAACGATTTTTGTGCTTTCTGTGCTTGCTTAGGCGGTTATGCTCTGCAGCAGCAGCAACAGCAGCTACAACAGGCGCAGCTTCAGCAACAACAGCAAGTGCAAATGCAACAACAACAACAGATGCACCAACAGCAACAATTGCAACTTCATCAACAACAGCAGCAGCAGCAGCAGCAGCGTCAGGACGCTCAGAACATGCAAGGCTCGGGGCAGCCAGGGCAGACTCCCACTAGAGTTCCTGTTCAAGGAGCTCCTGCTGGTGGGGGTGCTGCTGGAGCTCAGACCCAGCAGCAGCCTCCGGCGCAAGGAAATGGTGCCCAAGGAGGACCCCCTCCTAATGGTATGCAACTCCTTCCCTTTCTTCGTCATTCATGGCATCTCCACCTCGCAATAAAACAATCAAAATAGCGCAAAAGTGTGGTATTTTCACCAAGCTCTCCATATTTTCCACTGAGAATGTTTCAATTTACCACATCTTAATGAAGATTTTGGTGAAAATATTACACTTTTTTTCACATTCTGGTGAAAATATTGTTCATTTTTTCACAAAAGTAAGTCCAAGAATGTACTTGTGTTAGTGAGTATCAAGATTCAGGTTGTTCTGGTAACAAGCTTTATGGTTGAAAATGAACATTGCTAGTTGCTATAAGAACCCTTTTTTTAAGTCAATGAATGTCAACCAAATTATTTATTGTAGGTAAAGGGGTTAGACAAGTTCAAAGAGGAGAAAATTTCATAGCGCAGAAATACCAGAAACCGACAACATAAAGGAGACTTTGCATGTTATAAGTGGGTGTGATAATTTTCTTAAGAATTTTTACAGAGGTGAGGAAGTAGAAGGAAATAGTCATGAACGGAAAAACTTTCTTACTTTTACTAATCTATTCAAAGCACAATATAAATTAGAACCATTCTTATTCAACATTTTTGGAGTTGACACATAATTACAATTTTAGAGCAAGTGTTATGGTATTTCTACGCTAATGGTTGTTTTTTTTTCCTTTTCCTCCAAGTTGACCAGTTGTGTGGCAGCAGACCCCATGAGGCATTGAGCATGACAAAGTAAATAAACTCTATTTAGTGGACTTGGTAATTGAAGTAGGGTAGCTCTAACATTCAGGTGCAAAGCTCTTTGTATTTGGCATTCCTGAGGACATGGGGGACAAAAAGTTAGCAGACTTGTTCACTCCTTTTGGAACAGTTATTTATTCTAAAGTTGGGGTGGAGAAAGAAACCGGACGGAATCGAACTTATGGTATGTCCCTTGTATATGTTTTTTTTTTTAATGTCTAAATTGACTCTTTCACCCCTAAATTTCCTTGTTGCAAACCGGTTTAAGTCACAAAATTTGACTCTCCTAAAGCTTAAGCTCAATCTAAGCATTATTTAAAAGATTCAACCGTAAGATCTCAAAGTTCACTTGACATTCTTCTCACATACCAAATCTGAATCGTCCATTCTTCCTCATTTGTGACATCATAATGGTCAAAGTTGGTTGAGTTTTTCTCCTGCGGGAACCTCCAAATCCCGTTTCGGGTTTAAGGAAAGTTTAAGGGTTAAAACCCTTCAAACCACCCTTTTTTTTTTTTTTGTAGTGAGAAGTAATTTCCTTTGAGACGTATATCGAGGATTGTAACCGCAAGATGTTATACCTAATTCAAAGTTGTATATGTGTCGAATTTTTTAGTCATGTTTCTCATTGTTTGTGAGATCATAGTGTTCAAAGTTGGAATTATTTTATGTTTTTTTGTTTTTTTCACTTTGCCATATAAAGGGAAAGTTATAGAGGCATAGAGAATCATTTCAAAAGTATTGTTTATATTAAGGCTCTTCAAATTCTTGTACCTAGGCAAGTTAGGTACATTTCTACATAATTTATACCCTCATAGGATGTATAATACTTGCATGAGAGTTTTGTTTTCCACATGGAGGTGTGTAGAGATTCAAATGCAAAAGCCTCTATCTTTGATTGTAAGAAAAACATGTGAGAATTTAATGTATAGAAGCTTTAAAGAATAAGAATATGCCTTTTTTAAAAAAATAATCTGGATTATTTTGGATTCTTAATTTTTGGTGGATTTTTGAGGTTTTTGCAATTTAATTGTATTTGCAGATTTGAGAATACGGGATTATGTTACAACCTTCAGCATAATTAAATGTTATGATTGAATTTTTAAACCTTTGATAGGGAATAACTCTAAATTGTAAGGGATTTGAAACATGCATGAATTAGAAAATATGGGAACATTAAACAATCTATGAAAAGTTTACTTGTATAAACAAGGAGTTTATGTGAGTCTAGCCAAAGTCACTAGGATCTGGTTTCGTACAAATTTGTAGCTAGAAATGTTTAAATTACATATTTCACATCAACATAAGTTCATAGTGGTGTGTCACAACATACCTCCAATAACTTAAGGTTTTCTTGGTACAATAGTTCATAGCGGCGTGTTACGACATACCTCCAATAACTTAAGATCTTCTTAGTACAATGTGCTTGTGTTCAAACGCACATGCGTATCAACCTATTTATAGGAAAACACGCTTTTACTAAGGTAGAAGCATCGTTTCATCAATATAAGCCTTATACCAAGAAAAAGTAATCAGAACTTGTAATGCATATTTGGAGAACGTATCGGACTTTTTGTGTAACACATATTTAAACCTTTGCGCACAAATATTGCTATTCATGTTTTTGTTGAGATATATCCTTATCCAAGAACTTAATTGAAGTATAATCTCTTGTAAAAATTGCTCGTATCTCATGTAAAATGTGAAAACGTAAAAATGGCTTTGTTACATATGCGGTTACAATATCTCTTAGAGTTTAATAATCAGCCTCTCAAATGTCATCAAAATTTTAACTAAGAGATATATAGCCTAATATAAGTACAGAGAATATATCAAAAATTGAAGTGATCTTTGTATTTTTAACTTGTCGATAGTAGAGGAAGTCTATTGCCACTTAACATTCCATTATAAGTTCTTTATTCATCTCAATTATTCAAACATATATGTGAATTATCGTTTCATATTTAAAAATAATACTAATTATTGCTTTTATGTATATCTATTCAGAAATTGCTTATGTCATTTTGGTATATTATTTCTATAGAAACTTCCATGTTGATTTTTTAAAAATGAATCCTATAGAATGAATTTGTATGATGATTTGTGGTTTTTTTACTCCTGTCACAAGAAAAGAAGACATTCTAAAATCCTAAGTGTTGCATATAAAATGAAAATTCTCATTACTCTCATCTTCAATACCCTCATTATTCTTGTTTTTTATAAAAGATATTAGACTTTTTAAATATTTTTGCAAGCATATGGATGACGCTATTTTGAGTGAGTTCAACCAACATCAAGGAAAATAGATAACATGTAAGGTTGTTGTAGAACAACAAGTAGCACATTGAGTTGTATAGAAGGCTTATTAAATTATGCATTTTTACTTTCATGTAGGGTGTTCAAGTCTTGATCTATTTTTTTTGACTCTCTAAAATATTTCAACCAAAAGTGTTGGAAGATTTTTAGTTTTTTATTTATATATTTTTGGTCAAAAAATTTCATTTAAATTTTCTTAACTACAACCCCACTAGATTCCAAGAACTTTTATAAATTGGATCATTTGCCTTCCTTGATATTTCTCCCAAACAGGTTTTGTCTCTATGGATTCATCACAATCTGCGGAAGCAGCAATCAACCAAGTCAATGGTATGGTTATATCTGGAAAACGTCTCAAGGTGGAGTTAAAGAAAGGTGAAACAGAAAATCAAAATCAAAATCAGCAACATCAACAATTGTCTCACCAACACCAAGGTCCATCAGGAGGAAATGGTCCAACTAGATGGACTCATACTCATAATGGAAATCAAGGCTATCGGCCTTATTAGAACATTTTTGTGAACTAAACTATATCATGACATGCTTGATGACACGGAAAATATTTATCCTACATTTAATTTTTTGTTGATTACAATCTCGTTTTACAATGTATGATTGCATCAACAAAAAATTCTATATCAAGGTCCAAATTATATAGTGGTGTGAAAGATTTCAATTAGTTGGAATTGCTTTTGGTCACATAATGAAGGATATCCAATTAAAGGATATACATGTTGGAATCAAGATTCACTCATCTTATCTATAAGATTGTCTACACTAAGGATTCCTAAAGTATTGCTTATACTGAAATATCTTAACTGCAATCTTCTTCATTTGTACCTTTAAGAGCTATTTTTATATATGAGTAGTGATCATGAAAAATTGACGTTTTTTGTCATGAAGAGAAACTTGACATATTAAGAACTTCATACATTGAAGAAACTCTAGGTCTATAAGATACTTTGGCTATGTTGTTAAAATTCCAAAGCTATATTCAATTATATTTGTCGCTAAAGATTTTATCAAAACTGTAGCTATTTTTTTGGTCCACTGCACTTACTAAAGCTTCAGTCTAATTTTTAAAATAAAACCTTTGACTTTATGTAAGATGTACTGCATTCCTTGCCATTACAAGTACTGCATTTTCTTGTAATAATTGAAGAAGTCATATTGTTTGCACAATAATTTATTTTCTCCAGTACCACATCCCTTTAATTAAGTCTTACTCATTTTTCATTCTTTTTCTTAAGATGATTAACATGACCGGTAATCTTTATTTTGATAACATTTTTTAGATATTTGTCTACTTAACGATCGACCATGTGTACAACATATCAAATGTGTACTTGTAGTAAAAGAGTTTATAAAGCTTACGTAATAAATTAATAATGGTAGTTTCATTTTGTTTCTTTCGTACAGGGAAAATGTATTGATAGAGCGTAATCATTGATATATTCTATAGAGTTTTGACATGTTCATTAATTAAATTTGAAATGTCTTTGAAGCTCTTAATATGTAGAACTTTGCTTGTTGTTAACCTCTCACTGGATTGTTTACATAGTAAATAGAGAAAATATGAGCCTTTTAATTCCTCAAAGTACTTAACTCAACAAGAACATAAATGTTGTCATACTTGTCTTTTGAAGTACTTAGATTCTTTAGTATTTTCAAATGAATGGTAATATTAAAATAGTAATAGGATATGTGTTTGGTAGCCTCAAAGTTCTACAAGTAATATGTGCAAATACCGAAATAGGTTTTTAAGAAAAACCAATGTCACTTTGAGAAGTTTGTCAAACCACAGTTGATACTAATTATTTTGATAATTATGCCAAGATTTTTAAGATGCATGACTCATTCTGCAAAGAAGAGAATACAATTCTAATTTGAAGTTAGTGAATCATTGCTTATCAAGAAATGACAACATAAGGCAGGTGTGTAATAATAATATTGTAAATATTGCTAAAATCTAAAAAGAAAATGAAAAGATTTAATTTTTGTACTCAATAATGCTAAATGATGATATTGCATTGGGAGATGATGTTGCATGATATGATTGCCTCTACCAAATAGTTTCTAATCTTTGAGATTTTTGAAACTCTTCTTATGAACCTATACTATTAAAGAGACAAATATACCTTTTTCATTTTAGCTCTCAATTAGACCATCAAAATTTTGTCATATAGTATTGAATTAATGAATATACACAATCAATTTCAAATGAGGACAATGTTTGATTAAACAAACTATAAAGTTGCATAACATGTTAGATTCAATAATCTTAAATTGATCATAAGTGAAGGTTATCGATTATGTTATTTGGAGAATTTTAATATTTTAATTGAAGATAATACTATTAAATAATATCAAGAATTTAGTTTGAAGATAGTATTGAATTAAATTCAAGAGAGCAATGAAATGTGGTAGAACAGATAAGTCTTGGAACAATTGTTAATTTTTTCTACGTAGTTCATTATAGTACCCTGCAAATGAGTATCCCTTCCAGAGTAACAATCATGTCTTTGAAATCTGAGTATTTATACATGTTGCAAATCTTTTTGATATTTTTTTATTATTCTCTGGCAAAATGGTAACTTTCTTTCATTGAAATTGAACAAGATCATTAAATTCCATGATTGATTGTGAGTGCTTGGTAGTTTATTGATCATTCTACTTTGTAATCTTCTTCAAATATTAATTAGAGAGAGAATAATATCAAAGTTGGGTCAAGCTCATGGGAGAATATATAAAGATTTTAAATATAATATTATAAGATTCTCCCTATATAAACATTTCATCGCTAACTTAGTTTTGATGTTTCATCTTTTCCTAATAATGATATCTGCCAACATAAATATTTTCCAACAACATGGCAATACATATAAACCACATGAAAGGCATTCTGATCCAAGTAGAATGTGATCTATCAAGTACTTTAAAACATCCATTTCACAGGTTTTTATTTACAGAAAAAAGGCATATAGCATACAATAAGCAATATAATACGTAATTATTGCAAAGACTCACATATTTGTTGAGTTTTATTAAGTTGTGTTTTAATTAAAAGAACTTAAGTTTCTAGAAGAAGAACTTAAAGATATATTTAGTGCTCATACATTGTGTTTCCAAAATTTGAATTTTGATATATAAACATTTTTCTTAGAACTGGACCAATTTTGAGTTTTCAATTAGAATTAATTAATCATTCATATTTATTGCAGGATTTGTACGAAGGAGGAGCCATTCTTCAAACCTTAGAGATAAGTACATTCAAAAGATGAATGCTTTATCTTTTGCAAGTAACACGTAAATCATACTTTGAAAAAGAAAAAAATAAATCATATTCTAATGGATAATTAGATTTGTCTTAAGATAATATTCAGACTTTCATAGGTTTATTACATACTATAGTTATATGATGTTTTATTAAGTAATTTCTTTAAAATACACATATTTAGCATAAATACCTCATATAGTTCCCCGAAATATGCAGTTTTTACAAGACTTGAAGAATTTGTCAGGAAATGATCAATGAGTGTTTTCTTGAAACCACTCTAGAGCAATGCATGCGACTTTTTTTAATACACCATTGTATGACGCTAGAGTGCTAGACTCAAAATTTACCATCCCATTCCTATCATTATTTTCTTATATGACATTGTTATTGACTCTATGTGGATTTTAAGTAAACTACATGGATTAAGAATGTTGTATAGTTTGTTAAAATAATATATTTCATGATTTTTGCATATTTATCATTTACTCATGCATTGAATTTTGTGATTTAAATGATATACTTAAATTTATATTTTAAGGACTATGTGAGAACTAAGAAATCAAACCTTTGTTGTAATTTAGTATATGCTTGAAGATTCAAAGTATCATTCAACAATCAACAATCAAGCATATAAAAAATCGCATTTGACAAATGTTGATATTTATTTTTGGTATGTCACTTTAAAGAATATATTCAAAGTTTAATGTATTCAATTATATAAGCATGTTTGAAATATCAAAGACTAAATTTGCCAATATGAAAAGTGATTAGTACATTCTAATGAGTACCCAATTCCAAAATTTCTATAAAGACATAGATTATAATAGATATAAAGATTTATCTCATCAAATACCAAAAATATGTTTTTTATATTAAAACTAGGTATTGTTGTAGATACTCAACCGATAAAGGTGAATCAAATATAAGGAGATAAAAATTATAGAGAAATGAATAAGGACTTTACAAGATCTTGGTCCTCATTATTCTCGAGATATGCAATCATCTCTTATTGGTTGCCTCATACTTTGGTCCATATGCATATTGGCCCTATTTTGGTACTCTCTTTTCACTTACAAAGTGGATATAGCATTGACACACTACAGATGATTCTATTGAGTGACCACTTTTTAATACTAGTAGAAAATAGTATCTTTCCCGACTTGTTAATTGCAACTAAGAATGTGCTTAACAACTCAACTCAAATGTAACTGGTATGATTGTTAGAGTTGTAGCTAACTAGACATAAAGGACGCTATTTTCTATTGGTGTAATTTCACCAATGAAATCTAGCCAAGTTTACTAAATGTTTGATTGGTGCATTGTACGATCTATTAATCAAGTTTTTGAGATTTGATAACATGTATAGAACATACTGATTTTTTTCTGTGTACATCACCAAGTATGTTATTTACTATATATTTTTGTAACTTATCTAGTAAAGCTACTTTGTTGCATGGTAATATGAACTACAAAAAATCAATGAATTTAAACTTAATTACATAAAGAAAACATTATGTAACGTCAAATTATTGTTGTGATGCCTAAAAGTTAATAAATACAATATGTGTAGATCAAGCTTGTGGATATCAACAAAATAGCCTCTATGAGCAATACTAGAAGAGTATGAAGTATATGATTATGATAATTGGGAAATTCTCAAAAGATCAAATTACATATGCAACCAAAAAATAAAATCTATAAATGTGTTCACAATAGGCTTTATTGTGTTCAACTACTATAAGAGATTAATAATATACAAAATAAAAATTTGGCATAAAACACTATAGTTTATATTTTGAGGTTATAGGTCATGCAATCTTATTTGAAATGAGGCAATATACATACGATTATAGAACTTAGGTAAGATGACTTTATGAAGTGAAGCATTTGAGAGCCGAGAAAAAGAAACCCTTGCTGAATTGTAGATGAGATATTGTGAAATATTGTGAGATATCATACTCTTGTATATAACTTTAGGTACATTTATTGAAACTACAATTCCAAATACATGGTCATTGATGTTATTTTAAATTTAGATGTTTTCAAGTTTCAGAATTGATTGTCATTTCTATAAAAGAACCCAAGTGTAACACATGAGAGATTATATTTCATGATATGTGCGGCATGTCAAAGACTCACACTTATTTCATGATGTCATTTATGTATGATATTAACAATCAACTCAACTTCACATTTCAAAGTATGGAACCAAATCTTTTCTTTGCTTAATTGTAAAATCTCGAGCAACAAATGGTAAGAATGTTTGCTATTAAGTGAGGCTTTGAGCACAAGGAGAAATGAGTTGAATTAAGTTGATCCCCACCACATGCAAAGCTTTTCATATCATAAGCTGCTTACCTCCAATTTAGAATTTACATTCATGCTATTCTAGTTAGTTGTTAAATCTTCTATGAATCTGCTATTGTGAATATAGTAACCTCTACATGTCCACTTACGCTACAGAACACACTACTTGAGCACTTACTCTATACTATACACTCCATGTGCACCGAATATACATGCCACATTGTTTGCAACCGCTACACTCGTTTCATATTTTTTTTATGTAAGTTCAATACTACCACCTGCCTTAGAAACTTTTATAAATACATCTTCCAAAGTAGTGTCAGTTAGGCCCCATGCTTGAATGTGTAAATGATGCTTTGCTTGTTCCATGGTTAGAAACACGTTTGCAACACTAACTTCACTTTTTGGTAACTCAAACTTTTGTGTGCCAGCAAGACCATAAACTTTTTTGGCATTAGTACTTAATGCATTAGCCAATTCAATCACTTGTGCCTCCTCTTCTTGTGGTGTTGTAATTGTTAAAACATAAAGGCCTCCAAATCTATGTCGAAGCTGTGTCATTATTTACAATGACATGAATAAGATAACATATGCTCATTTGCAATCATGGACAAAATTCTTTATTTATAATGATATCATTGAAATAAATACAAGATGAATCACCTCTTTTGCGTTTCCAATGCATTGAAGCTCCCCATTTACAAATATACCTACTCTATCACATAATGCTTCGGCCTCCTCCATTGAATGTGCTACATAACATACAATATGAGAAAGGTGATTTAATATATCAAAGAGCTCAAAGTGAAAAAAATACTAGAGTGTTACAAGAAATTGTAAACTTCTAAAATTTCAAGGTACTTAAAATAAGTTGTTTTCTCAATCCTATTTGTATTTTATACAATATCACTCATTGAGATTTACGACAATGAAAATATATCATACTAGTGAGGATGATGGCATGGTCTTGCTTAGAGTCCTTCACCACACTCCAAAGATTATATCGAGATGCAGGGTCAAGTCCCGTGCTTGGTTCATCCATGTACACCACCTAAAAGATGAATACCATATCCTTATCACTATATAATCATCAACACATTGTCCCAGAAGTAATCATAATAAAGCTTTGAAAACCTTCAACTTGCAGAACCTCTTACTGAAAATATTTTACTAGAGACGACATCATCTTATTGAAAACTACATCAAAGACTTCACACTCTTGGGAATTGGAGACACATATTATTCAACCTATGCAAGATAGTTAAAACTACATATGATGTCAAAATGTTTGCTTTTCATATATTAAACATATGAACCCTTTGGTGAAAGTAAATCCTTACAAACATTGGCTACTTGTGAAGAAAACTTACTCTTGTGCAAGATTGGAAATGAAAAAGATTGCAAGAAAATTTACTTTTGGATTTCCGATAAGAGAAATTGCAACACTAAGTCGTCGCTTCATGCCACCGGAGTATTTTTGACATGGTTTATCTCCTACCTTGTTGTCAAAAAGGTTCACTTTCTTCAACGATTTCTCCACCGCCTAGTTCAAACATCAAAGCCATTGTTACATAGACTGCCACATAGATACCTTCAAAGACACACACCATGTACTTCTCTACCAAAAGCACGATGATTCCACTATTTTTTCTTTTTCTTTTGCTTTTTCTTTCCCTTAGACCATTGGCCATCAACAACTTGAAAATTGTTACATCAATTCACTTGCAAAGTAACTCAAACTCACATCATGAAGTTCTTCCTTGGACAAATTCTTGAGTCGGCCATAAAATAGGAGGTGCTCACGAGCAGTTAATTGTCCCCATAACAAGCTGCAAAGGATATTACGAATATTACCAAAATTAGTGAAGGCAAACCATGCTAAGAAAGATCATTTTCAGATATATAAAATAGAATTGAAACAACTTCCAAGTGATTTAAATTTGCAAGGTTGTCACATTGGACAAGTTACTATTCATCACATTGGACAGATTGGACAAGTTACTATTCATCACATTATACACATTGGACAAGTTACTATTCATCACATTAAAAACATTGGACAAGTTCTATTAACCACCCTTAACCCTAAAAGGCGCCTGTCAGCCCCTCGGGCTGTTTTCCAACAGAATCTTGCCTGTAGCTCTATTGATTCTCAAATTTTCACTTATTTTTTTATATCATTCTGGTCACCTTTTTGTGATGCATCTACAAAGTGAAATCCTACAATTCAAATCGCGATTTGTATGAGTGATTTGTGCTTTGAAAGGATTGTGGTAGGTATGTTGGGATTGCACAAAACCTTGTAGGAGGTTGCAAATTCATCATTGATTGGTTCATTCATGCTGCCCAAGTTCAAAAAGTGCACTATTCATGTTGCCCAAGTCCAAAAGATGCTGAGATCCAATTTCGGGCTGCCCATTGAGGAGTGCAAGGACCTTTAAGGGTTAAATCGACCCAATCGTAAGGCAAAGATATAAAATCGTCCAAAGTGTCCAATGTAATGAATAGTAAATTGTCCAATATGACAACCTTGCAGATTTGTATTCAAAGTTAAGGAGTCGTACTCATGTTGGGGGCAGACTCCCATGCAGGAATATATACGACTCATTTCAGTGAGTATATTCATTCCTTGAATGTATGCAGTGCCTGCAGTTGGCTTCAAAAACCCTATCATCTGCGATGAAAAACCCATCTTAACATCAAAATCTCCAAAAACAAGTTTATATATTTATTTTTTTAAAGTTTAAAAATCAATTTTAAAAACTTTCTTCAAGAATAAATTAAGGAAAAATTGCTTGAGTGTGGGGTCAAAGAGCCTAAAAGAATTTTGTATAAGCTTGGCTAGGGATGAAAGGCAAACCCCTTAAAGGTGAGGCCAATCCTACCTCAAGCTAGCAAGCTAATGCTACCTCAAGGTACACATGGAATTCTCTAGAGTTTCCCGGGCTAATCCTTGGTGGCATTGGCATAACCTTGTCTTCTTTAGCTAATTGTGAGAGTCAATATGACTCTACGTAAATTTTAAATGTCTGGGAAAGCAATACATTTGATAGCGCTAAAAAAAAAAAAAAAAAAAAATTGTTACATTTTGTTCACAATGACTCAAATAACTAAGTTGAAGTCACCAAGAACACCTTACAACTATAGCATGACGATTGTGAACAAGTCGTAAGAGACAATTTATCTATCAATGTGAATAGGCAAACTTCTCGGATCGTGTCAATGTGAATTGGCAAACTTCCGGGATTGTGGAATTCTTTGAGAAAAATTATGTAAAAAAATGAGATAGGATTGTATGTGCACAAAGCTTGTAAGATGCACATATTTAGGATTTTCCTAAGTACATGCATATGGGGTCAATTAAAAATCCTTACCATTGGCAATTTTCATAATTTACTAGGTACCAAGTTAGAAGAAGCTTAGGGTGGCTTTACACCATGAACTATACACTACAAAAAGGTCAATGCTCACCATATTGATGCTACTAGTTTTTCCAGCCCCATTTGGACCCAAAATTCCAACACATTCTCCTCGAGCCACTGCCAAAGAAAAGGTCCGAACTGCGTGCTTTTCTGGGTTTCCATCTTTTGGTGGATAAGTTCGCTTCAAATTGTCGCAAATGATAGAATAACGCTTGTCCGGTGATTTGCGCAACTCTTGGACTAATTTCTTCTGAAAACAAAATTGAAATCCAATGAATCATGCTAGCTTTAGAATAAGGTGATTGACCATGCAAAACCAATTATGTATAAATTCTACAAGCAAAAAATATTAGTATTCAACTCCAAGTTTATAGTAGATATGAACGACTTTACAAACATGGTCGCTCTTATACACAAACATGTGCATGTTTCAACTAACCTCACGAGCGACGTCAGGGCGATCCTCCGGAAGTTTGTCATCTTGAGGATTTATATGTGCAACCGCCCTTCTCTCCTTGCAAAAGGGGGCCTCTCCAATCATCTTGGGTCGAAAGAAATATTGCAGGAAGAAAAGAGGGTGCTTATTGATTCCGCTCTCAGATGCAGCGACTATGTCCAAGTAGATGGTCAAAATCATAAAAATCATCCACTCCATAAATAAGATAACAAAAACATCTCTCAATCCATTCTTTTCCTCGGCCAAATCTTCCCAACGCATACCATCTTTGTTCTACATCAAGCAAACAAATAAATTGAACATCATCTCCTCAAGTTAAGGACTATCATTAAGAGACAATTGTTTCCAAATCATGTCCGGAAGAACATGCCCATAATGACATAATAGCGTTTATTATCTTCTACAACTTTACGTCCTTGAATCTTCTTATACAATTGTCACTTTGTTCAAAAAGTCTATCAACCTTAAACTAGTTTAGAATAGCCCTATTATTTGTGATGATTCATCTAAAGACATAAGATTCTTCCAAAAAATATAAAAATAAAATTCTGTCATTATGGACACGTCATTATAGACTCGTTTTGGACACCATTTTCTGATATTGAAATAGTTTACGACTTATAAACGTAACATCAAGGTGATCCGTTCACTTGCCACTTACAGCATACACGGCTTGGAATGAGTATTGTGAGAATTCATAGAGCCCACGGTATGTTGCAAATGCTGGAATTATTTCCATTCCCAACACTAGACCCCCTGCACGCGCCCACCTATATATAAATGAGTGCAAGGGTAGGGCATATCATCAAGGGTAGGTCAAACGGGCATTTTATTCACGCCAAACCCACAAAGGGTCTGTTGTTCGTCTTTATATTTATTTATATAAATAATGTGCAAGGACTCACTATTTGGAACATTAGTACAGGTAATGTTGAATAAATCATGATAAAATGGATAACCGAGCACGTACGGCTTGTTTGAGGGTCCGCAACAAAGTTCTCAAAGAAAAAGCCACCAAGTAAACCGGATCCAAAAACGTACAAATATCCTGCCACTGTTTTCAAGTGTAGCTAGGTTAAACATTCAACCTATATTTAACAAATTATGGACTTATTTCCAACTTATGGACTTTTTGCAACTAATGAAGAACCTTGGTTTTGTCGGTGGCCAGCCGATACATCCACACATCTGCGACTTTCAAATGGCCATAACTCACTCAAAGTTTGTCCAAGTCAAACATATGGGGTGTTTTTTGACATCTACATTTTTTGTAGATATCAAAAAACACCTCATACGTTTATTCGGACAAAATTTGACTGAGTTATGACCTTTCAAAGATTACTGATGGAGTCTACCGGTAATATCGGCGGACAGCCGACATTATAACTAGACTATGAATTTGACCATAATTAGTTGAATATTAGTTATTCTTTGGATGTATATTGAGAAATGAACACATATACAAGCACACACTAGAAGAACCCGTGTTTTTTATGAGGCATTTTTGTGATGTGGAGATGTTTTTATGTTAGGTTTGATGTTGCATCTAAGGTCTTATGTTTCGTCTGATACTAATCTTAACATAAAAACATCTCCACATCACAAAAAATGCGTAAGGAAAAAACGGGTTTCTTACAGTGACAAGAAGAAAAGCAGTGTGTTGGGACTTGTTCACAATGACTTCAACAATTGTATTGCAGTCATAAAGGTCACTACGAACAAGTTGTACAAGATGGTCTTTCTTCTAGTAAGTTAATTATTTACAAAAACAAAAAAAATGATTTGGAGACTAACCTGTTGCAGTTTTGACGTCCCAAAAAAAATTTGAAGCTAGGCAACCAAACGCTATAATCATATTAATGTAGAGAAATGAAAAGACAAATTGTATGCTATAATCATTTTTCAAAAAAAATTGTAAGCCTGCATACACACAATCAACTATTTGAGTCAAATGTGTATATCAAAATTTATCATGTCTATCTATTAGAAGCGTAGATAGACATTTTGTGTAGGACACTATTAGAATGAATTACTTGCAAATAACGAATTTACACAAAGTATTACAATAGTAAAATAAAGTGGTTTGAGTAAACTAGCCACTACACCAGCCATTACAATCATACTAGAAAGTTACACTCATCATTTGTAAATTTCTAGTATCGGGTATACTCTTGTGGTTTACCAAATGTGGAACTCTACCGATGATGATACAAATATAAGCAGTAGACCTTACAATAAGTTTCTCTAAGCATTGAAAAGAAATATAAGAAGGGAAATATTTAAACTCACCAACGGCGGATCCGAACAAAATGAAGCAAAACATGTAGATCAAAAAGATCACAAAAAAATAGATATAAGTAATCGTCCAATAGGATAAGTCGCCAAGACCATGCATTTTCATCATCATACGGAGGTGGTATTGTTTTTCGTACACCAATGTCGTCAAAACTACCTAGAACATTCCATCTACAACTTATTTGAATCATTCATTTTTTATCCAATATCATTATACGATTATATTGGTGGTATACATATAATTAGTGAAGAACTTACCAATTTATAATACAATAATTTTTCATGCTTTGCTATTTGCCGTTTCGGATAACTAGTACATAAGTAAGTTTGTTTTTCAATGTGGAAGCTTTGCGAATACGACGTATTTTGAGGAGAAGTTGGTGGGATACTTACCGGAAATAAAAATCCTAAGACCCACATGTAAAAATGGGGACCAAGTAATGACGAAAAATCAAGTCGTAGTTGCATATCAAATTTGGGCATCTCCCTTTCAAAGAGTAATGGTAATGTTGCATTTTGTCCGATCAAAAAGCGCATATAAGCTTGTGAAGCCTACGAATTTGGAATACAATCCGAATTAAAGATTTTCAAAAAACTTGGTTGAGCTTGTGATACACATAATTATAATTCTCAATTCGTTCAAAAATCACTAACCATATTGAGACCGCGAGAAACTCGAATGAGACTTGGAGGCTCATGTGCGGTTTGGTTGCTTAGTGTTCCATTGAACCATACATTCACGTGAAATGCGGATGCATTCGAATCTCCAAAGTCATAAGCTGCCATTTTCAACCATAAAAACATGTCAGAGTTGTTCAAGGGCCCATAACTCAAGATTGAAGTATCTTCACAAATAGAGGCATGATGACGATGGTAGCGAAAGTGTTGGCAATAAACGGCTAAGAGCATAGCCACTAGCTCACGAGTGAAATAGGAGCAATTGCGCGTGCATGCACTACGGGGAGGATCACTACAAGCTCCAATAGAGTAGTAGATAGAAACTCTGATCCCATTCTAAGGGGCCGACGTGAATGAAGTGTCTGTTCGTAATGCTGATAACCCAATGCCCACGGGACAAGGGAAAATTGTAGCAATACTACTTCTTCCTTTAAAGGGTGGACTGTGTAACTACGCTAGTTTCAGCTAGTTACTGGTGCCTTGAGGATACGTGACGTAGTATCCCCCCAAAGGGCTTTGAGGTACCCATACAACAAGGTTCAAAGATCCCTTACCATAGTTGAGTGGACTATGGTGGTGAGCATCACGTCGACATGGGGAATAGAACCTATGACCACCTCATTGGGGGCCATGAGCTCCAACCACCAAGCTAAGGCCTTTGGTGCCTCTAGTAGAAGTAAAAACTTCTATGTTGCATTCCTTGTGCAATCCTAGAGTGCACCGAATTGACAATTTCTCTATATTTTGATTGATTGAGGGATTGTGAGGGAGCACGTTTCGCATTGTTGATGATGCGGCAATAAATGTTCTATTACCATAGACGAGGGATTGTGTTACAAGCACAAGAGGGTCTTGAAAAGGTCAATAGGCATTCACTTCATGGGTGGCTATGCTTGTAGTAAATACTTCCACTAGACATATCTTATTGTCAACACTTCTACGTGCAAATTAAAATGTAGTAACTTCACATATATTATGTAAGAAGTGGAAACTTTTGCCATGTGATGGATGACCATATTACCAACTGGAAATTCGTTTATTGTTCTCGCGGGATTTCCTTTTCGGAAGCCTCGATAAAGTTCATCGTTAATAGTGATCTCGCTCCGTACCCATAGGGTCGTCGTTGGTACACATTCAAAAGCTGTAAATTATCACAACATCATTGTAACAAATTAGGTTACATTACTTATTGTAACAAGAAGATTGATCAATTTTTCTGAAGGTTTGTTTGAGTAAGTAATTTTCCATATTTTGCAAAAAGAGAGTAAACAAACCTTTTGTTATTGTTGGACCATCTGGAGTTGCAATCACAAAGGTGGATCCCGGAAAATAACAATTGGTTTGAAGGAGTTGAATTGGTGTTTGTTTTATAAAAGCTGATTCTACTAAGAGAGTATCCCAAGGATGAGCATCTGTTCCCTGAAAATTCCAATCAATTTCAACAAATTCCATTAGTGGCATAGAAGCTTCGGAATTCATGCCAAAAGCCACATTTAACCCCTAAAGGTCCTTGAAACAAAATTGTTTAAATTATCAAAAAGAAACTTCTTCTACTTCAAGTGCAAAGAAACTCAATCTAAGCATTGATTAGAAGATCCAACCCTAGGATCTTGAAGTTGACTTGACCCTTTTCTCGAATGTCAAATTTGAACCGTTAATTTTTCTCCAATTTTGAGATTATAATGGTGAAAGTTGGCTGAATTTTCTCCCTGCGGAAATTCCAAAAAGCGATTTCCGCTTTCTTGGACCTTTAGGGGTTAACTAAATCTGCACTCATTCAGGAATTGTGGACTCATTCAGGAATTCTGGACTAGAGAAAATTTTGAAATTCTCAATTTTGTGAGATGCCCGTTACACTACTTAAAAATTTATATCCCGGATGTGAGTATCTCACATCCCAGAGAGATCCCCTTATTTACATTTTTGTGTTTACACTATATCTTGTTCACTTGAGCATTAGAGTTCCCCCAAATTCTTACTTTTGGATTACTTCCAGTCCAGAAGTAGTTAAATGTGTCATCCAATGAATTAAGGTCTTATTAGATCAATCCATTCTATTTAGCATACATTAACGAATGTAAGTTGCAAACTTACCGGAACCATCAATGCAAGCGAGTAAAGGGGATCACTTTTGTTTAAAGGAACATCCATCAACATATTGTCTGCCAAGGCTGCAACACTTAAATATCCACATGAGACTCTATTTAATTGATTGTAGATAGTTTATGATACTAACAGTTGAATGCTAATCTCATTGCTCATAAAAAGCACAACCATCATTTGATAGCACTTTAACCCTTAAACGCCCAAGCATGCCCCTGGGGCGTGCTTTTTAGTGTATTTTCAGAGGGGCTGGGTATAGAAGGGTTAAATTCTTTAAACCATTGCAATGGCCATATTAGCATTGTAAATCGCAAATATTATATTTGAAGTAGTTTTTGAACACAATTCTTTGTTATCCTTCAAACATGTAATAAGTGAAAAAGGAAAAATCTACAAATAACATATTAATCCAACAAAGTATATAATACATATATATAAATGACACCACATGAAAAACATCAATAACAAAAATGTAGGCATGACTTACAATCGGCCAAGGTTTTGTTCATTCCTGTATACATGATCGTACAATCGCAATTCCAGTCCGTACGACAAGAACCGTCTTGTAAATTGGGGGAACCGGGATTTTTAACGGCACGGTACTCGGGTCGGGGCACTTGTAAGATAGCAGGCCATCGTTGTGGAAACGGTACCTCACAAAATTCTACTTGATCTTGATCGGAGTATTCCACGCCACAATGCTTGGTGCATCCGGTTCCATTCATATTTGGTACACATTGACACCCACACCGAAACTCACTCCCAAGGAGATGATTCACAACTACTTGGATGACAACAAGAAGCACACAAAGGGTGATTGGAAAGCATATCATACAACTATTTGTCTTCCAATTTCTTTTCTGTGATTAGCCACCCGTACAATGCATTAGAGCTTTAATCTCCTACATTTATTATAACGTCACATAAAATCGTAGAATACAATGGTAATTTTGATTTGTATTTTATTATATTGTTGAAAGATCATTATTTAAAGCTTCGCCAAAGTAGAGTAATGAATGCCTTTATATATGTGATCAAGACTACAAATGAACCATATAATCAAAATACCCCACACAACAGACTTAATGACTATAGTAGGTCCGACAATCAATATTTCCAAAAATAAAAGCCAAATTTGTTGGAATTTTTTCATTTTTGAATTGTAAGAAGAAAAGCAAGCTTGCTCTATTTTTGCAAATGTCAAACTAGGAATTTAAAGAAAATCAATCACTATCAACTTCCAAGTATCCTTTAAACCCAATGGGTTTTAGCAATTTTGGGCAGCCCATTTGAAGAGGTTAAAAGTAATGTTTTGCCTAAGATTTTGCTAAATGCTCCTAATACAGTAATACTACAATCCGTAAAGCCATATTCCAATTTTAAAACCTTCATTTATAAATTTTAGGTTTCAAGTCTAGAAAGAGCAGTTTAAACTTCTTTTTCTTTTTTTTCTTTTTTTAATTATAGAAATATATTGATAACCAAATCATTATCCAAGTTCCAAAGTAACCCAAGTCAAAATACTTGTCAGTTTCACAAGGGCAACCTCCAAAAATTGCGGAAACAATCTTCACAATTTCTTACTAGTAATTTTGAAATTATTTCTTACAAAATTTGAGATTTTGGAAATTTTCAGAAAAGAATTCTCTCAAAATTCACAAACTCGTAAAGGGACCTACTCGCCGTTCAAGATTTATCAAATCAAATATGTTTAATAAAATGCATGTTTTACTATATGGTTGTTCTTAAAACATCTTCTAGAAATAATTTGCATGTCGGTCAAAGAAGCAGAATAAGTCTCTCAAATTTTGCATGATCATACCCAACTTGGTTACCTACATGGGAAAAAATATGCCCAAAACTCACCCTTTCTTCCTCTGTAATCCCACCCCCTCCTCCCTCTGTAATGTCACCCTATGACCCTATAACCGTTCACGAGACATTGTCATCACGAACCACCCCGACCAATTTGAGTTTGTGACTACCCCCAACAACCATGGCCCATAACATATCCATCATTCTTGTAAGATAACAATATTTTTAGGGTTTCAATATGAGCAAATTCTATAGTACCTGATATGTGAGGTTCTTGCGGAAAAGAGCATCGGCTTGGTTGCGATAAGACGTACGATGCAAAACGTCGTCATCGCGAGTGGTGTTATTTTCCACGTCCAAAGTTCGAGAATCCACTATATTACTCGGTACCGGGTCCCTATTTTGAGAATCCATTACATTGCTTGGTCCCGGGTCCCTATTTTGAGAATGTATTACATTACTTGGTTCCCTTCTTTGTTGCTCCATTGACATGTTTCCTTTTTTGAGGTTTGAGTTCAAGTCTTCTTTATCAACAATGGTGTTTGATTTATTATCCGATTCGGGCTCCAAAACACATGCAATTCCGGTTTTCATGATGTCCTTATTCATGATTTCCTTATTCATGATGTCCTAAGTTATTTCTAGATGAAAATGTTCAAATTAAGGTCTTCACCACCTTTTTCTTGCCTTGTTGCAATAGAATAAATACTTGTTTTCTTGACTAATGTTTCCGTCTTATATCAATGCTCATGTCATACTCCCACTTCACATTTGAGTTTATTTGTCAACCCTTCCTCTTCAAATGCATTGAATGGATACATCCAACAATATATTGTGTTCAAGAAATTTGTTTCTTGTGTTTGTTTGCATTCTTTGTTCGGCTTGGATCCACGTTTTGTGTGGACAACCGCACCGTCATACATACAACAAACCCACAAGTGCAAGCAACAAATCACGATGATGATCTTTGCTTGTTTGCAAAAATATGTTGGCACTTCACAATTTTTTTCGTTCTTAACGTTAAGCCAACTTGGAATTTGAATCCACACAACCAATTTCATAATCAAATCATCCATTGAATATAGTCTTAACTTTCCCACATCTTCACTTGATGCTCTTGCGAGCATAGCTTCCATGTTGAGATTTTACTTCTAGAATGTCCACCAAATTTAAGCATGCACAATATTGAAGTTGTTATTGAGAAGAAAAATATATATCTTGAAGATTAAGATGATAATTTGCTAGTGATTGACAAATTTCATATCCATCAGTCAAACTCTTAAGAGGTATTGCAACAATTTCAATTCATACAATCTTGAAATTTTTGCAAAGGAAGTACTCTTGTATTTATTGTACAAAGTTGTCACAAGCCCTAACCGCCACAATTCTTAAATGGATATCAATATCTTATTTCAAAGTTGAGTAGTATTGGCACATTATTTAATTATTTACAACAATGGATATAACTTGGTCAAATTGTGATTAACTTAAAAGATTTGAATTAACAAATGGTACTAGTAGGTGCTTTTATTCATATGTAATGAATATTTGGAACAATGATATAGGATCCTATATCCTTCCTCTCATGCATAAAAATTGTTCCATAAGTTTCTCAAATCTATCCCATGTATTGATTTAAGACAACCTACTCAACCCCTAAAGGTCTAAGCGTGTCATGGCGACCAGTAGAATACGGTGTATTTTGGTTGTATTTGGAGTGAATGCACACCTTTAATGGGTTTGAGTTCAAAGAAGAAGTTGACATTTGAATTAATGCGGTTCTAGTGAGCTATTACGATTTCAGTTTGGAGTTTCTTGTTGGTAGCGAATCCTAATTATACGACAGTGTACATACAAACCCCAAGGGACTTTTAAGGGTTAAACGAAGAGAGTAATTTACAATAGAAAATTGGGTACCTTTACTTATCCATAATTGAGTAAGTTGTTAGAGTCTAACCACTTCACGCCCTTAGAATGAAGTCCTCACACTTAGAAGAGTCGTAACTTCAATGTCTATTTTTGACAAACTTTGTTAGGTTGGATTCTCATCAAAGTTAGCTTTGTGATATAGATCTTGATCAACTCCAAGATAGTATGAAATAATGTCATCCATAATTGTGCAAGGAGTTTTTTTTTTTGTGATTGGTACTAGTACGCCCACGCGGCATTGCCACACTCATACAAAAGTCTCCAATGTTTATGGGGCTAATACTTTGAATTCGATATCTTGGAATCGGTTGACCCAATTCACAATCCGATTGTTGCCGACACTCCTATGGATACATCTGCTTCCAATGACACCTCATGCACCCAAATCTAACAGGTGGTTTCCAAGATCATTACACACTCACACACAAAAAAAACTACTTGTCTGGAATAATAGATAGAATGAGATATATTTCTCTACTATAAGCTCTTTTTTTATCAAGTTTTTTTTCAAGATTCTTTTTTGTAATACTATGATTTTAGGTTGAAAATCAACAACTTCCTAGTTGGTATCTTTGGTTCAGAATATTTTTGTTAATAGCCCCTAGACGTCCTTGGATATCTTTAGCCCAACACAAATTTCTCAAGAGTGTCTTATAAAAACTCAAGGTAATTTATTTAGATCTCAACCTTAAAATCTTGCGGTAGATTTATTGTAGGTTATGGTGAGTTGTGTGAATTTAGATTTTTAATTCAATGAGCATCATAGATTCCAAGATAATGAGTTTAATACTCAAAATAAATCAAAAGTTCCATCATTTCACTTTAAAGTGAAAATGTTACAAATAGACTCACCGCAATGAATTAACCACCAACTAAGAGACTCATTTTCATCTCCATCACACTCTTGTACCATAAGTACTTATCAACAAAATTCATGGCTCTAATAATAGTCTTACAATAGTGAAAATTACCCCAGACCCTAAAAAGTCCAAAACTCCACTTCTTAAACAACAATGCATGCCAAGTCTTCCTCACATCTTGGATGAAATTAAACCCTACACATTTTTGGGGTATTCTTAGCCCAAAACAAATTTTCAAAGAAAGTGCCATAAATGAAAAAGAAAAGAAGTTATTTAGCTCTTAATCGTACAAACTTCCAATGAACTTGTTGTAGGTCATGTGGACCACAACTTGACTAATGAGACCTCATAGATTGCAAAGTCATAATGTATTAGTGCGCAAAACATGCTACAAAATTCCATCATTTTCACTTTGAAGTGAAAATGCTACCAACAAAAAAATCACAAACTAAAAAGTTGTTCATCTTCATTTTACATCTGCCTTTACTAGAATGCATGCAAGTAAACTTGCCAACTTAGCACCCTTTTGCACTATGCCCATAGGGAATTGCTGCAAACATTTTGTAATGGATGAAACTAGAGACTCGAGTAAAGAAAACGTCAAACTTTGAGGTACTAAGGTCAAGACACCCATATCCAACCACATACCTATGACCAACCAATAGAGTATTCCAAACCCGCTCACAGAAAATCTCCTTGTTGAGTAGCTATGCTTCTTAGGTTCATGATTGTATTTCTCTCAATTGATATGTTACATTGATTGATTGAAAAAAAAAGTTTAAAAAGTATTAAAAATGTTAGTTTCTTCATTATTGGTTTAAGGTGAACCTACATATCAGTTATTCGGTTTAGTGTATGAGTAAAATTTTGGCCTTCAAAATTCATAGTAGTTTACATATTGGAGAAAATATAAAAATTACAGTTGCATTCCTTGTGATATGTATTTCTCTACGAAGGAAAAATCACTCTCCAATGATACACCACCCCTTTTGATAGTAATTCTCTTAAGTGGTCGGTATTATTAGGTGCCTCGACCTTAGCCAAAAGCCAAATCCATTGTTACCCTTTTCAACCACAAGCCTGCGACAAGCGCATACGAATGTTCATGCATTGGACATTTGTACACCGTATCAGGGCCTTCCCAACGGTAAAGAGTTATAGAGAGTGAGTTTCTACAAGTAGTGAGGACCTGAAGAATTCGTGCACCCACCCTCTGACGAAAAAATGAAGAGAATACGTTACCGGGACCGAAACGAGTCTAATTCAAGGGCAACACGGGCGCGGGCGACGAGCGGAGACCTTTGCTGAGGCCGGCGCGCTCGAAGTCGAAGAGCGGCTCCCCGAAGGCGGGCTGCAGGTCGTGGAGCCACGATGCGGCGGGGTCGAATTTGGCGAAGAAGGGGCGGTTCACGAGCTCGGGGTTGCGACAGCGAATGAAATGCAGAGCGAACAGCTTTTCGCCATGAATGTCTACCACCCCGTCCACGCACACTTTCCCGGGCGTCGCGGACATGCACGGCCCACGCACTGTGCGTGCCAACCCCGACACCCCGCTGTACGCCTCCTGGAAGATCTCGTACGCTCGCGCCAGCGGCACCGCGAAGTAATCCTGCGGCCCCGTGTCTCGCTCCACGAACATGTAGTATGGTATCATGCCTAACCGACTCTGCGTCCTCCACATCGATGCCCACACCTGAACCCCACTCACTCCATTTAGTACCGGCTCGATCACAAGCTCCAGCTCGATCGATCACTTTCATGCGGTGGAAACGATAAGCTTCCAGCACAATCATACATTCAATGGAACATTGTAACGCGCCGGAGTGTCTTGCAATGTATCTTCAATCCAGGATCTTAACATTCCCTCGATCAAGTCTCGCATATGGTCTTACGGCATCACACTCTATCACCAACTTGAAAGGAAAGCAAACTTTTTTGATGCTTTCTTTCGCATAACAAACTAGCTGATCACCCAGGAGAATGCAAAGAAAACCGTTCGGATGAAGTGCAAACGAAGCTCAGGGAATATGGTATTTGACAGTTCCATGATTTTTCTGGTTGTCTACCCCAACGTGATAAGAGGAATGTTATATTGGCGGGTGGGTGTCGGGGGTTAGTGCAACCCTTTTCGGTGATCGATTCGCATTCTATGCTCTAATGTCCTGTACACATATACATTTAACATGGTATTGATGCATGGATGACAGGATGATTCGAGGAATCGTACCTGGGGGTCGTCGTTGATGGTGCGGATGAGTGGCGCTTGAGTGCGAATGACTGCGCCGGTGTTGCGGATGCGACGGATGGCTTCCCTCACCATGTTCGTCTCCATCTCGCGCGGGTGAGTGAAGTGCGCCATGAACGCGAGATTCTTCCCGGACGCCACCACTTGCTCAAACAACCGAAGCATCTCGTCGGCGTCGTGGTCCGTAACGAACTTCTGCGGCCAGTAAGCAAGCGACTTCGTTCCAATTCGTATTGATTCCAGCTGGTCCAACCTCAAGAGCGGCTCCAAGTATCGGCGCAGCACTGAAGCGCCCATAATCATGGGATCCCCACCTGTAAACAAAATGCTCGTAATCTTCGGGTGGGAAACTAAATAGTCTCGTAAGCGATTGATTTCATTTGAGGCCATTTTGAGATCAGGGTCACCAACAAACTGTGCCCAGCGGAAGCAATACGTGCAGTACGCATGGCAAGTCTGTCCTTCCTTGGGGAAGAACAACGCAGTGTCCTCGTACTTGTGTTGGATGCCTTCGAGCGAGTCAGGGATGTTGAGCTGCAGCTGTCCGGAAGGGTGCGGGTTCAAGCGCATGCGGACCTCCCGCGCGGCGGCTTCGATCTCAGGTTTCGGTGCGTCCCGCAACATCAGGTCCGCAATGCGGCTCACGTCGCGCGCTGGCAGCATGTCCGGCTGCGGGAACACGAGCCGGTAGATGGGGTCATCGGGAGCTGCGGCCCAGTCGATGAGCTCATCGACCACATAGCTATTGGATCGAAACGGGAGCACGGTGGCCACCGCGCGCGTGGCCAACTGGTCCTGGACTGAGAGCCCTGCGCGCGCCGTCAGCTCGTCCAAATGCTTCACAGTGTACGCTCGAAATGCCAACGGCGGGGCAACTGCAACCTCCGTACTGATCGCCGCACTAGCTCTCACAAGGCTAGAAGAAGAAGAGACCCCCAATTTCAAGAGACCCATCCCAAAGTCCAAACTCCTAGCTGCAAGCTAAGATACTAAACTGATTTCCATGAAACTCACCGCACCATTCCCATATATACTGCAACAACCTATCTAGACTCACCGAAACTTGCTGTAGAGTACTCGAAATTGAACAGCGATCGAACATGGTCACTTACCAATGAGGCTGTGACACCGGCTGTGCTGGGACATGAGAAATGCGTGCGGCTGCAGCCCGCCTCGCAAGGCCATTCTGTATGTTAGCGTTGTCTGTATTATAGGTATCTTTCTGTGAGGCTATGAGGGCTCCGTGGAATGTTGGAGAGTTACACGGTTGTTTCTGCAGCGGAAAAATGCCACCAGTAATCTCGGCTGGAATGTCGCTGACAAGTGCGAGAGCATCGAAGACACGACGTTTCACCGATATTTTCTTTTTTCGCTAAAACCGATCAAGTCAAACAGTCACTGGACAAATCCTGCACGAGTGTTATATGCCGGCGTTGGGAGTAACTTCCATGAGCCAGAACATGTGCATATTCGCGAATATTCGCGTGCTCAGGGTGAGCACTGGGCAGTAGATGTATGGCCGCCTCCACCTCCTGAGCCTTGCCCTCGTCTTGCCCAATGCACTCTGACAATTGTCATCTTTGTTGATGGTGGCCTTTTAACACGTGATTCGTTATAATGGTAACATTCGCTGATTTTGAGAAATGGGCGTTTAGCTCGAGTCTGAGCTAAATGTACCCACAGAGTACATTTGACTCAACTCAAGCTTAATTGTCATTGATTTGATCATTTGAATATTCCCATTATAACGAATTACGTGTTTTTTTGTCTTTTGATTTTCAGGTAATGAGTTGCAAGGTTACGAATGGAAACGAGATGCATGTAAACAAGCAGAATTAGAAAGTGGATGTTTATGAACGGAAACGAGATGCATGTAAACAAGCAGAATTAGAAAGTGGATGTTTATCAGCTTGGTGTTCGGAAGACCTTTTCTACTCCCATAAAAGTGGAAAATCCTCTTGGCACCCAACTCCAGACTCCAGTGCCTCCATGGATTGCTTTTTTTCAAAGGAGTATTTGAGACGGTTGGTTGATAGTAAGAGAGAAGTGATTGATAGCAGTACTTCTCCACCTTATTCCAAGTCAATTCAAGGTGATAATAAGATTTCATTTCCCCCTCCCCCAAGAATGTGGGCACTTAATCCACACCTCTTGATATTTGTGAGTGAGATGTTCAGTACCAACTACGTGCTCTTATGTCCTCACACAGTGATAACTTAGATAATAATTGGTAGAGGAAATTATTGCTCAATTATTGGACAAAGTTGTCGTAGAAGTGAGTGAGGAAGACAAAGTGCAACTCCCTAATCGATAGAAGACCTTTGTGCTCAAGCCAATCAGTTTTGGATGTCTCATAATATACCTCCACGATCCAACCCAATTTAGCTATGGCTTTTTATTACAACAGCTCTAGTATTTCAATGAATTAGATTCATTTAGCTCAGGTTTTGGAGGTGTTAATAGATCTCCCTCCGTTGAAAACATATCGCCTCAGGCTTTGTATTGATTTCTTTTCCTTTTAATACTACCCAGAAAGGGATCTTAAAGATTTTTCAAGTATGGAGATATAATGTAGGACGGTTGTTGTTACCACGACGGCGACACTTGCAGCAATTCGTAAGGGTTTTTATTGTTCGCAGGTTGATAGCCGTAAATCTACAGAGAGGACTATCCAAGGTTGTCACATTGAACAAGTTACTATTCATTACATTGAATACACTGGACAAATTCTATGTACCACCCTTAGATTGACCCAATCATAAGGCCAAGATATCGATATAAAGTCGTCAAAAGTGTCCACTGTGATTAATAGTAAATTGTCCAATACTCCAATGTGACAACCTTGATCCTCAATTCCGTTAAAATGGCACAATTCCTTGTGCCATATTGCCAAAGCCATGTTGTGCCAATTTGGTCGCATTTATGAAACGTGCCATTTTACCGGCATATTTTTGAACTCAAAATCTCAAAGATTTGTGCTTGCAAAATGGCACGTTTTTTAATATCACCCACATCTTCCATTATATCAACAAATTTCTGTAATATCATCAAAAATTCCATAATATCACACTATTAGATGAATTTTGACCTTCAAATTTTGTCGAAGGGCAGTTTTTTCTCAACCGCTCGTAAATATCTCTGTTGTTACGGCGGCCTCGTAAAAATTTGCTCTATTATGTCAAAAAAATGACAAAAACGAGTGTTGTTTTTTTCATTTTTTCCACCTTAAATCGTGCCATTTTACCAGAATATTGCCAAATTAACGGAATTGAGGTTCTTGAGAGAATCTAACGAGCAAAACAATGGACAATTTAGGGTCAGGGTCACATAGCATTCATGTAACACAAAAAAGTGAAAATGTGGGGTGCTTGTTCGGGATTATTTATTCGAAAACATATAGATCAATGATCCGAGATTATTACATCCTAATTTCTAAAGTCCAAAAACTAAAACCCCAAACTTGAACTCATTTTATATCAATCCCTTAAGGTTCATAAAATCCAAAATGGGTTTCGGCAAGTTCCGGCAATTTAGATGAAGGGTTAAAAGCAATATTCTTTTTTCCTATTTCAAGTCCAAAAAGGGCAGTGTTTTTTTTTTTTTTTTTTTTTTTTTTTTTTTGAAGTATGTTTATAACCAAATCACTACAAAGTGGCTCAAGTCAAAAAGTATTTCGAATTGTTGTTTTCTTTGAGATCTTACGGTCAAAAATCCTTTAGAACAATAAAAATTTCAGCCTTACCTCAATTCCTACAATGTCGTGAAAATCGTGGTTTTGAGTTTGGAGATCCAAAAACGCTTGGACCTTTAGAGGTGAAACCATAAAAGTGTACCTTATTCATTAGCAAACCTGAATGCGGTCTTGTGAATGGAAATAGACATTTTTTCACAAGGAATCACTATATATTGTAGGCTTATTACCATTCATATTGTGAATGTCTACGTGAAAATGTTGAATACATGTATATGATTAAATGTTTGTTTGACATGAATATTATAGTGTCTGTTCGACCTACCCTTGATGACATGCCCAAAGGACCACTATACACTATGTATTGTAATAAGGAATGTTGGATGTGAGAAGGTCAATACATATTTGTGATTTTACAGGAGTATTTAATTGCTACATTGGAAGATGCAAGAAAAAAATGCCATATACAATCAAATCTATACTTTATTGAAGGACACCTAGACTATGAAAAAAAATTAGTTTGCAAGATGTTACTATGCTCATTGAAATTATTCCCTACATTTCCTTCTGAAATCTCAAAAGTGCAATATTCTACCTCTATGCACTCCTCGCGGTGTCAACTAGTTTATATATGTTTATTTTTATAAACTTCCAATCATAATATCTTGTACCTAAGTCTATTTGTAGTTATAATTTCAGAAATTGACTAGTGGATGTTTATCATCTGCAAAATCATAATATTCAAAGTTTGTGAAAAAGTCTTTTGGGCATTGTTGGGCAGCATCGTCTCCATGGTGCAAAGAAGGACTTGAAGATTGGTCAAATTCTTCCATGTTGATAAATAAGTTGGGTACACTCATGCAAGATCCTTACGAGACTTTCGAGACTCCTTATGAGACTTTCAAAACTCCTTACGCTTTTTACACCTTTATACAAATTCTTTTACAAAAGAAGATATAAAAACGGCAATTTAGTAAAACATGCATTAAGTTGGTTGTATTTCGATATTGAAAAAGACGACAAAGATTAGGTAATTCTAGGATTTTGTGAGTTTTAAGGAAAACAAATTGCGACATACTCCAAAAAAATCTCAAATTTGGGAAATTCTGTAGGAAATTTAAAAAGGATAAAGTCAAAGAACTACAAAGTAGGCTCCTGTAAAGTTTGGAGGTTGCCCTTGTAAAACATAGAAAATGATCAGATTGGGCCACTTGGACATCTCAAGAGTATATCATTGAAAAAAAAAAAAAAAAAAATTGAAAAAGAATGATATTAAAGATATCTATTTCCTATAGTTGGACCTTACAAAAACAATATGTCAATAGATTCAAACGTTGAATGTTACTTCATAAATTTTATTACATAAACCTTGTATGTATCACGACCCTAATCGTTAAATTATAACTTGAAATACCATAATTAGATACTTCATACATGAGGCATGATACAATTCATAGCCTCTTTGGCTTTTAAGATAAGTCAGGGCTTTGAGTTTTAAACAATGTTGAAATTAGTTGCTCCAAAAATAGGAATACCTTGAAATGACGCAGAGTCGACAAATTGTTGATTCACCCACCTACAAAACGGTGGTTATATTGTGATTTAACCTCCAAAGGCCCAAGGGGGTTATTATTGTAATCCACCACATTACTTTAGTCAACATTATTACTATCAACAACCCCTATTGAGATTTTATTCAGCCATGGTGGTATATAAATCCGCCCATGAGGTTTCTTTTGTTGACACCTTGTGCCTTACTCTATTTTTAGCAACCTTGTAGAAAGCTTCAACTTCTTCCCCAAATAAGCAAGTCAATGAATGATTGAGATTCTTATTTGAAATCAGTCATCTCTAGCTTCAATTGGGTGGTTACATGCAATGTAACAAAGACCTAATGTGGAACATTTTGATATCAAATGTTTAAAGAGACAATGTAGCATCCAAAATTTCTCCTTTGTAATGTAAGTTTAGCGTATTCCATTATTTTTTTATGATGCTTTCTATACATTGTTAATCATTTTTAAAATGTTTTTGAAACATTGGAAAGAATGTTATTTTGTGAACGGTGACTATAGTGTGCCTTAGCTCCAGTTACATTATGATTTGAATTTTCTTAAAGTAAGCCATATGATTAACCTACACAATGGTTGCACTTTATGTCACGAGAACATTAATGCAAAGTCTAACTTATGAAAGTAACTTGAACCGTTTGTTAAAAAATCAATCAATTGAGCTTAAGATTATCGGTAAACACAACATGACATTTGCTTTGATCCATAAAGTGTCTCATAATTAAGAGCCAACAATTTGAGAGCAACCTTAAAGCAAGGGCGGTTGTTCAATTATGAAACTTGTCTTAGCACTTTAGTCTTAAGACGTCTTTGAAATTTGTTTTCATGCTCAAGTGGTTACTAATCCTACAACTCTTAATATTTACTACTTCAATTATGGGTATTCTTCAGTCATACAACATCAGTAGTAACATGTCAAATCAAGAATAATGCTCAAGTGGTTACTAATCATCTTGTATAATTTCACAAGTAGTAACATGTCAAATCAAGAATGTCAAGAATTTTAAGAATAAACAATTATGTGTCATTTTCAAATAATAATCCCAGCCTTTTACCATCCACAAAAAAGTTTAAAAAAATTGAAGCATTTTATATTTACCTTCCAGCAAAAACTAACTATGAAGCCTTATTGTGGAATAAATTTGTGTTCAACTATGAGACAAGGTTGTGAAGCTAAGATCAAATATTGAACAATTAAGTTCTTCGAAATGATTCATCACCATACAATTGTTGACATATCACATGTACAAAAGTGCAATCTAACTCTACCTTACTTCAACATAATTATACTACTCTTGATTTGGTATCAAAAGTTGTTAGCACAATAAAGACACTCATTTTGTGCTCCAAAGTCAAAAAACTCTCTCCCCTCAATGCAGTCACAAGCATGGTTTAAGCTTACAATCTTGCACAAGCATTCCAATGTGTAACCTAATTTCAAGAATCTTCAGTAACATTTTCTAAAAGATGCATATTCCTTACGTGAATCTACTGTTAGTAAGAAGAGAAACTCCAACCTATTTAGAGACCGGCGTGAATGAAGTGTTCGTTCGACCTATGCTTCGACGTATGCCCGGAGGTCATTACACCAATGACAGGACTACTAACCCCTCTAGGGGTGAACACTATAGTAGTTCTCACCTAGCCACTAGTACCTTATAGATACCCGACATGGGCATTCTCCGAAAGGGCATACTGTTAGTACTGCTTTTGAGTGAATCGAAGGGACCGTGAGATTGAAGGGTAAAACTCACTGTTTTGAAAAGTAGAAAGATGGACCCTTTTCCTCCAATGAAGAAGCTAAGCACGGATTCAAGCCTTCGTCTTCACATTCGGATCATTTTTCTTTTTAGGGTTTCCACTCATCTTGCGGATCTCATCTCCCAAGAGCGCCTTGCAATCTGCGCATTTTTGTAAAATTTAGGGCTTTTGCAGGGGATCACCCTCACAATACAAGCGAGGATTTCCAGATGTGTAGCTGATTTCTCGATTTTTGCATACTTGCCTGCAGTAAGAGATTTCCGAGGAGACTAGTAAGAGGTGGGGGTTGGATCAGGTGGCAGTGGCAAGATGGTGAGCCAGGGGGGTCACATTTTGCAAGGGATCATATTTCTGTCACTAGGAGTATGGCACCTCTTGTGTTTCTTCGCAACGTACGTGAAATCGCCGCGAGAGTACTCAGCGCGAGCGTGGTACCCAGTGGGTCTACTTCCATCCAAGTACAAGCATCTGGAGCTTTACGGATTGCTCTTCATCCTGCCCTTGGCGATTTTCTACGACCTCGGAATCGCGGCACACTTCCAACCGCAACGGGACGGTGGCATGCCCACCAGCAGTATCATGGGATTCGAGCATGTCACCATTCTCTTCATGTTCTGGTTGTTTGCATTGACTGTGCTTGTGAGCGACGCCACGGCATTCCTCCCGTTCCCTACTGAAGGCTCGTTTTTATTTGCGAGTCTTTCCTTTGGATTGCAGTGGCTGAGTATCACTCATAGTGCCAGTCAGAGATCGGACTTTGAGCGCCAGTGTAGCAACTTGCTTGCCTATACCGCAGCTGCATCCGCTGTTTCCTCAGGTACTGTAAATCCAACCTAACTATTCGATCATGCCCCGATGTTTAGCATTTCCTTCAACATGAATCACCACGATACCACCCGCATCAATGAGAAAGTATGCATAAGCTTCTTTAACGTTATTCCATGTGCCGAATGCTCGCTTTTCTTGAGCTAAATCCGAACCATTCAGCTACTCTTTCTTACGATGCTTCAACAATAGAAATAGCAGAGTGGATTCTTGATTACGAAGTGATCTAGAGTTTAGCTTCTCTTAATCACTTCCTATTCTAGAATCCACCATCTTGCAGCAGAAACCACCAATTTACTGGAATTGAGTGTTCTAAGGCTTGTAACGTAGCAGTATCTGTGTGATCACAATCGTATCCACATGTGACTCATATTCCTGGATCTTGAACGAATGCGCGTCTACTAACTCCAACCGTTGTAGCGTTCTTCAAATTCCATTTCCTAATATCTAGTTACCTCGCATTAGAGGTCAGTAAGCTCGACACTTTCAAGAGGTAGCTAATTCTTGGCTGGTGCTATCGCACAGAAAGGTTCTGTGGTTCTGAATGTGGGAAGCGTGGTGAGAGCTTGCAGGGTTGCTGGTGATTAGACCTCGGGCGTTTCTTGTCAACTTGGTGTTGTGCCTGTCGTTGATCTTACAAGGGTCGTGGCAATTCCAAATGGCGCTCTCGCTCTACTCCGAGGACTACATCCCCATCGGATGCGAGTACTCTCCTGCCATGGGAGGGCCGGGAGACTTCACCTTCTTGAGCACCACGCGCTGTGACGCCAATCCGTCTGCGAATGTGCGAGCAGTGGCTCTCATGAACTTCGCTTTCAATTGCCATGTGATTGCCGTCGTGTTCTTCGCAGTCTTCACATTCGGCATCATTGCCAGATTCAAAGGACACCGGCGCACCGCATCCTTGGACTCCATCGCTGCAGATTTTGAGATCGAGTCCGAACTTGTGCAGCTGAACCAAAATAAGCTGGACTTCGAGAGGAGGTAGCTTTACCCATCCATTGCGTACCACTCGCAAATGACAAGTTTATGCTTACAAAGCAAAATCCTGTACCAAGGAGCTTGTGAGCTATCTGGGGTAGTCTGAGATTCCCGGATCTAATCCAATTACGACTGGCTTACAACCGTGTACATTGTACTTATAAAGCTCGATGAAAGTTCTATTTAATATCTGATTATGGTACTTGATCATCAGTTGCCTTCAATTTATGGATCTCTGTAAAGATTTGAATCTTCTCATACTTGTTTGTGGAACTGTGAATTGGTGCTTTATTTACATTGGTTTTTTAAGTGTCGCTTTACACTATGAACCATGAAGATTGACCACAGCCTTTTAAAACTTGTGATTGGAGAGTAAAGTGCCCTTGGTCCCATTCGGCTTCACACTACCTTGAAAAAAGGAGAATGTCCACTAACTTCGAGGTCCTCTAAATTTTCCATAATGGATGATGTTTTCATGGTCTTCTTGATTGTAGTTGAATCGAAGCAAATGCCTAGACTCAACTACAATTTAGGAGACCATGAGGCTCAAAATCATTGATTGGTCAGGGTTTAGTTATTTGAGGAAAAAAGAGGAGGGTAAAAGAGAGAATGATGAGGATTTATATTAAAGAATTGAGGTTAAACTTGTCCTAGTCCAAATCCACTTTACACTACAAGAGTGACCAAGCTACGTGAAAATTCATTTTTTATTTATCATGGTCACGGATCTTGGCCAAGAGCCATGACCATGAAAATGATTTCAATTTTCTTGGTCATTGCTCTTGGTCCATAGTGTAAAGGAACCCTTCGATTGCCATTCTTTTTCTTTTCCTTCAGGAATTGATTAAATTATATGTTGCCTGGAGTTGGTTTTCTGAGCAATGCATGTCAATTTCACAGTTTCCCTTGTTGCATGTCCCTCAACTCATAAACTCCAATTACTGTATTTGTGGCTTACAATTATTGTATCTTAAGATCTTGACGTCTAAGATGGCACAAGTTCAACCCTCAAATTCAAGCGAGCCTAGTGACGAGGCCTATATATTGAGGAGGAGGTTGATTCTATGCAGTGACTTTGGTGGAATCCACGCGAGAGGAAAGGCAGTGAGTTGGATGAATTGTATCTGTTCGAATGAGCAAGTGGTTGCTACATGAGAGGGAGTATGGGAAATGACAACAATAACTTGGATTAACTTTGGATATTGCTTTGGGATCTACCTGAATATAAAATATTGTGACATGGTACTATGAAATTACTGGGCACTAGTGCTTGGAATCTCACATTGTAAGGAGAAAAACAAGGAAAAGGAAGGCAAAGTGCTATGTCTGGGCCTGGTCTGAAAAGGGTACCTCTGCCTGCGATACATTGCAAAAGTTACCAAGTGGCAGTTGGGTGCCTGTCTATGTCTATGGTGAAGCGCTGCGTCCATGGTCGTCCCCTTCCCTTCACAGCCCGTTGCCCAACAATCAGTCGTTTCGCGTTGTCCCTTCACCATGGCATCTGCCTCTGCTTTAGGGTGAGTACAGCTCGCTCCACTACTGCACCTTACTCTCTTCACCTAAGGAAGCTCCAGTGCTGCATCAAAACATTGGCGGAATTGCCACATCGCAATTTCATGCTCCGCCCGAGCTCCACAATCGCCCGCAATCACTGCCAATATACCAGCAATGTGGCTTGTTTTCTGGTAATTCTCACTCTGGGCTGTCTACCATTACGCTTTCTTAGCTGTAAGTACACACCCACAGATTGAAATTGTGTAAATAGTTGCTGATGCCCTATGAATGATGCCAACATAGTGTTTCGATTTTCCATTGCAACTTGTCCTTAGCTTGCAGAGATAGTGGTACAGAAGATTAATTTGCCGAGATTCCCGTTCAGACACCTATTCTTGTGCATTTAAGAAAAAATTGTTGTAGCATGAGCTGACATTCCTACAAGAAAAGAAAATTAGAATTGATAGAAGTGGAATTTTTCAGTAGGGTTTATGAAGAAACGTCCTAAAATAGACTTGCAGATCAGCTGATGGGGCTCTACGAAGGAGCAATGGCTTCTGAGGAGGAAGTTCTGTTAAAGGATTTGCAAATTTGATTGATAAACTCCGACTAGTCAAAACATGACAGAAGCTTCAAGAGAGGAGACATGTCGTATCTGTCTGGAGTCGTCTCCAATCGCTAACAGTGGCCCTGGCGGCGTCTCAAGATTTAACGATGTGGACGATGCGGATCGTTTGATTTCGCCCTGTGCCTGCAGTGGTACTTACTCAGAACTTGTCAGTCTATAACGGTTCCTTGTTTTAGGTATTACAGTTTATCAGTGTTTTTGTTGAATATGTTACGAATTCTGACACCTTCAGTTTGATCATCTTGCGACCATGCACAGACTGTTCTTCTTCTGAGGGGTTAGATTAGTTGCAACGAGGATCCATGCCTTTTACAGGGTTATCTCTGTGTGTTTTTTGTTGACAGACTTAGATGATTTCATCGAAGATTTATTTTTATTCTTTTCTGAATCAGGAACTCAAGCGTACGTGCATTACAAATGCTTGCAGAGATGGCAACAATCTGTGATGGCATCAAGAAGGACTGGTCCTGGATTACTCAGTCCAGCGCTTATGTAAGACATAGTTTCATTAAAATTGCAGATTTAAGCCATTTCTGACCATATGGAGTAACTTATATACTGCACATGCAGATGCTCCGTGTGCACACACAAATTTTCTGTAGCCCCACCACGACCTACAGTGGGTTTTCGGATGCGAAAAGTCATCACCAGTTATGCTTGTGAAGTCACAGGCATATTCATCATTCTGGTAAGACTTGATATTTTCTGTGAGAGACCAAGTTGTAAAGCTTTGACAATCGTTTCAACGAATCCTGGCTTGTGACGATTATGTGAAAATCTCTAGTGATTGCTACTGTAGTAATGAACTCCTGTTGGTTATTGCTTCTTTCCCAGTCTGGGACACTCTGGAAGCTTCTTTTCTGTTGAATCTGCCGATTTCGTTCAGATCCTTCACACACGCAATAATGAATTTAAGTTGAAATTTTAACCCCTGCGAGTGTGTGCTGGGTTGCTTCTAGCTTGCATGCTACGTAGCACTGGCTGGCCACAATTTGCAAACCCTTATCGATGACTTCGAGAGTGGTCTCTCACTGGCTATCGAGGTATTGCCATGCAGCCTTCAGATGAAGGTTTTGGAGGATGGTTGTAACTCCAGAACGTGCAAGTAAGCCCGCCTTCATGTATCATAACGAGGAATTTATGCACATCTTTCCTGGTAATTGGATTATGGAGCCATAGATCAGTTCTTTGTAGTGATCGTCATCTGCTATGTACTACTCCATACAGCCGTTGATTGTTGGCTTCCTATTTGGATTTGATCTTATCTATTCTTAGGTGTTAGCCATTCGAAGAAACGCACGGTAGGTGTATGTAGAATAGTGACGGGGTGACAGGAGTCTTGATTGTTTGCAACAGGAGAGGCGAAGAAAGAGAGCATTGTTGCTGCGATGATGATGGGAAGGGTTAGTTTTTCGAGGTATCAAAACTAACCCACGTAGCGACCCCCCTGCAGCACTTTCAAACTGGGGAGCAGGTGGTGGGATTCCGCGACTTCTTTGCACCCTGGCACGCTCTTGGTGGCAACTCCAACCATGCTCTCCCCTTACTACTTCGGCACTGTGGTATGCACACTTCTAAACCCTCGCATGGAATAACATCACCGCTCTGTAGAATTACTCTCCGCTCACATCCACATTGTGTTTTTCAACTGAGATAACAAGACGGGTTTTTTCAGGTTCTGCTATATGAGCACGAAAGGTGCAGAGGTTCTCGAGGGATCATACTCAACAAGCAGTCAGAGGTGAGCTTGTGATCAACTGTCTCGTACTACACTACACTAGAGTTGTTGATTCGTGTTATGTGAGGATTAGTGTTCAATTTTAGCCGCCATTGAAATCCATGCTCTTTCTTTTCTTGGAGCCCACCAATTTCAATCCCACCAATTCCAGTATTTTCTTTCCATCATTTCACACTTAGTGTTCCGTCTCGAAGATTAGTGTTGTAACAGTAAGAAGGTGATATGTGACAATTAATTTTTCAGTTCCCAATCAACGTTGGCAACACTAAAATGATAATACAATAATAGTGACTTTGACTTGTATTCATTCTTGGTGAGTGTATTGCTCACTGACGATATTATGGATCAAACTTTGAGCTATTATACATTGTGACTATGGGCATGAGCCTTGTGCTTAATGATCAGGAGGGAGACATTCTCAAATGGGAGAGTCAGCTCTACTTAGGAGTACAGAACAGTGCAGCACTTCGACACATATCACACGGAACAGGAGGATCTCACAAACCGGACGACTGGTTCATACTCCAACGCTGCTCTCCATCTCCAGTCAAGTGCAAACATTGTGCAGCAGCGGAGACAGTGCGACCGAAAACATGTAGCAAAGACTGGGGACGAGAGATTCTCCCGGGCATCTTTTTGGGCAAAGATGTGGGACCAGTGTTACGCCATCTCAACGGCTGTAAGAGAGTTGTAAGTCCGCTGCAGCAGGAACATGAGAAAGCAGAGAAAGCTGAGAAAGCTGAGAAAGGTGGTGGTTCGAAGAAAAGCGAACCCGGCGAGTGTTATAATGTTGATCACCAGGTCATTCATGGTCATGCTGAGTGGTACGTGGGACAGTTGGCAAGTGCTGTGAGGCGAGGACTGTGGAAAACAAGAGACAATGCTTCAGCCATTCTCCTGTCCACACCTCCTCACGAGCTTTGGCACACCCTCCTCTCTGAGTAGTCTTTTTCCATGTAAAAGATGAATTTTCACAGTGTAGGTCCCTCCGTTTCCTTTTCTTGCTGCAATGAATGAGGACACTAATTTCCAGGGTTATACATATTGTCGGTAAATAATCTCGTTAGTGCCCCCATTCGTAATTTACCATCTCATTCAGCTATACCTCCATCTCTGTGCAGTTTCGTCTTCTAATCTTGAAGCCACACATCGAAGCAACATCATCTCCATGTTTTTTTACGCAATTTTGAATCTACATTCTTCTACCTAAATGCATATGTGACTCTTAAGCTTGAGAATCGATTTCCCGGACTATTTCCCGGAGATTAACGATATGATTAAGAAGCAAAAAATATATATATGACATTTGAAGGTCAAATGTAAAAAATGTAACAATCTTGTTACATTACTTTAGGCTTTGTTATATCACTCTAAGCTTGTTACCTTTTACTGGTCTTAATCCGAATGTTAAAGCTCTGTTTGTTGCTTGCAGAACAGAATACACGGTCAAGGACAACAAGCACATGTTGGTCAGGGAGTATTCATGATAACAGCGACAATATAAAATATTTGTGAGAAGGAAGAAGAAGCACATGTTTGCCATGGTGGTGGAGTTTTCATGGTAAAAAGTGCAAAAGCAGCAAGAGTAAGGATGTTGGCATCCTGAGGACCAGCCAGAAATTCCAAAGTGCGGGCAATCCAATTTGGTGGGTGGTGTTCCCATGACACTTGGCTGCAGCGGATGTGGCGCATGATGGTGAGTGAGCAAAAAGAGTGCACGAACCTCACCTTTCTGATCCGAGGTTTACAAATCATATGATGATGCTCTATCTCTCTCTCCATTGTAAAGTGCAACATACATACGGTTGTTGGGTGGATCAAAACTATAAAGGTCACAAAAGTTGTTCTACGGTGGTTGATTGTGTGCATCATTGAGGCCTATGTAGTAGTCTAGGCTCATTGAAGAGTATGTTCACAATCTATGAGGAGAATTTATTTCGATATGTGGAGAGATAGAAAATAAAAAGAAACAATATCTTTTATTGTTGCATTGGTTTGATTTTTAACCCGGGAATGAGATTTGTGACCTTTGGCACTTTCTCTATTATCAACTTTGAACGTTATGTTCCCACAAATAGGAAACACAAACATCGATTGACTGAAAATCAACATGGCATATGTTGTAGTGGTTAGCTTCAAGATCCTAAAGTTGGAAAATACTGAAAAGCTTCCATCTATACCTCAAACATGTACAAACACGTTGAGAATCACAATATTTGGTTTTCGGGCTCCATAATTTCAAGGCGTATGACTTTACAAGCAATTTCTACACATGATAGAGTTGGCTCTTTACTAAATAATACTAATACGTAAGGTGACTTATGATTGCCAATCAAGAGACCAACTTAGCATGAATACTTGTAAATTTGCATACAAATTTTATATTGTTAAAAAAGAAAAAAAAACAAAAAAACAAAAAAACCAAAAATTTTAAAAAAACAAAAAAAACCAAAAAGAAAAAAATAAAAACCATAAAAACAAAATAAATAAATTTAAAAAAAAATAAAAAAATAAACAAAAACAAACAAAAAACAAAACCACAAAATTTTAAAAAAATTTAATTTTTTTTTTTAAAAACAAAAAAAAAATATAATTTTAAAAAAAATATAATAATAAAGTAAAATTTAAAAAAAAAATTATAACATCCTAAAGTTGGGGCGCTTGTAAAAGAGTGCTACGAGCGTTTCTCAAACCCCCATCACCCAATGGGATTTTTTCTTTAGAATCGCTAGAATTTTCGATTTGCACACCCCCCCCTGCACTACTGTTTTTGATGATTTTGAATTCAAAAATAAAACCTACGACCCCAAATTACTCCAGGAGACCACTCTTTGGCAATTCAAGCCCAAACATAAAAAATTTAAAGGGCTATAAGGTTGAGTGTCCTATAAGCACCAACTTAAGAGATCTGACCTATTTTTTAGCACTAGTAAACTCAAAAAAATAATTATGACCACATTTGAAATAGGTTTTCAGGAGGATTGCGAAAATTTGCAACATGTAATTCGCATTTGTGAATTTTATACAAAATTCCAAAGTGCTAAGTAAGGTTTGACCCATAAGCGTTATATACAAATGAGGTACATCTGTATTTTCACAATCTACAAATGAGGTACAGCGCCATTTTAGGTCCCCTAGCGCTTTTAGGTAGTCCAACCGTATACCCCTCCCCCTCCGTTGCCCCAAGAAACGCTCATAGCACTGATTTACGGTGATCCCCGGAGTTGGAAAATGAAAGTGTCTACACATTGACTTCACGGGGCCTACTCAAAAATGGGGTGCAGCTAGCATCACCCGTATGCATTAAGTGTCGCCCTCCCTCCCTCGTCCTTGCATTTTGAGACGACGCTTTTGCGGAGGTACCGTGCATTACGCGGACATTGAATGACATCCAAGGCTCCCATGTTGATGTCATGTAGTCATGGGTGGATTATTATTCACCCCTCTTGCTTTCTCTTACCTTTACATCATGATTGTTGTTCTCCCTTTTGTATACATATTCTTTGGCAACTCAAATCCCGCATTTTACGCATGCCAGGAGTATCTTGTTGTTTTTCTAGGGTCTGCGCAAATTCATCATCATTTGGAACCAGCTGACTCTCGTGAGTTTCAAGGTGCAGGAATTATTTTTTTTCATTTTCTGTATGTTTCCGCATTAATGGCTCTTTTGGTCGACAAGTGTGATATCTACTTTTTGCACTCTTTTGACGGAAGATGTGATTCTTTTAACCCCTAAAAATCCAGGAAAACCGATTTGGTTTTCTGAGATTTCGGGCAGCTCATTTTAAGCATTTAAATTGATATTTTTGCCTAAGATTTTTATTGGGTGCTCCCCATACAGTAATGTGTATGTGGTAAAATTTTCAAAGTCAAATTTTAATTTTATAACCTTCACCTAGAAATTTTAGGTTTCAAGTCCTAAACGGGCAGTTTAAAATAATTTTTTTTAATTTTTTTTTTTTAGAAATATGTTCATTACCAAATTACTATTCAAATTCCAAAGTATCCGAAGTCAAAAAGTTTACCAATTCTACAAGGGCAGCCTCCAAAACTTTCAAAAACAATCTTCACAATTTCTAGTAATTTTACAATTTTTTCTTTCAAAAATTGCCAAAATTCGAGATTTTGGATTTTTTCCAAGATTTTTTTTTTCAAAATTCACATTATCATAAATGCACCTTCTCACTGTCGAGATTTTTCTCAAACTAAATATATCATACGTAGTGCTTGTTTTACTATATGGTTGTTTTTAGACCTTCTTTCATAAAATATTTTACGTTAAGGTCAAAAAGTGGAATTGGTCTCTAAAATTTTGCATGAGCATACCCAACTTGATTACATACATGAAAAAAAATGAGGGAAAAATATTTGGAATAACAATCATCAAGTTGCCCTTGGCACCATTTAGACAATGCCTCTCACGCAGCGGCAAAAAAAAGTGTTGGTCAAACTTTGATTGTTATGATCTCACAAATGACAAACATCCAACGGTTGAAATTTTGACCAGTCCTTTGTATACAAGTTAGGTACAAGATCTTACGGTTCAAAGTCTAAAACCGGAAAAAAAAGTTTCTCCATTTCCCCATTGATGATGAAAATAACATAACATCTTAGATGTAGCAACTAACTTAGACATGTACATGTATGTCGTATTTTTTATTTAGATAAATTTAGTAAGTCTAGATAGACTCATTTTTAAAAATTGTCTTTCATAGTAAAAAAAGAAAAAAAAAGAAAAAAAAGAGGGAAGGCAATGTTTTGCAAGCCCGAACACCTGTTTGAGGATTGACAAGAATTGAGTATGTTGGAGTTTCTGTTTCTAGGTGAACTAGATTTGTGTGTACCCTTGTTTCTTGCACTTTTTAGGCACCACAAGCCTTGGCTTGGTGGTTAGGGCTTGGGCCCCCAATGAGGAGGTCGTGGGTTCTATTCCCCATGCCGGCGCGGTGCTCACCACTATAGTCCACCCAACTATTGTGGGGGGTCTTTGAACCTTGTTGTATGGGTACCTCAAAGCCCTTTGGGGGATACTATGTCAAGTATCTTCAAGGCACTAGTAACTAGGCTAGAAACTAGCATAGTTATAGTGTCCACCCTCGAGAGGGGGAAGTAGTATTGTTTGAATTTCCCCTTGTCCGGTGGCCATCAGGATATTAGCATTACGAACGGCCACTTCATTCACGTCGGCCCCTTAGAAAGGGACCGGAGTTTCTATATATCTATCTATCTTGCACTTGCAATTTGATAAGATAGAGTCAAATTGCAGGTTGAAGTCATTCTCTCTTTTGCCGCTTCTTGCAAGGTTGTCTTATGAGACAGAGAGACATGACGACATTCAGTCATTCATTCACCCTCGAAGGAGGCATGCAATATCGAAGAGGCAAATGTTCATGTTTTTACTATGCATCTTCAAGTACGGTCAGACATGTTTGTCGAACTCAGCATCAGACGGACATGTCGAACACGACAATTTAGACGGACATCACGGAAAGTGTGTCATGTAAGACAGCCCAACTTCTTGTACCATGAGAACGATGAGGCTTTATATTAGAGAATTGGAGCTTGAACTTGTCCTCGCCCAAATTCAGTTTACACTACAAGAGTGTAAAACCAAGCCACTCAAAAATTCATTTTTTATTTTCTTGGTCATAGCTCTTGGCCAAGAGCCCCGACCATGACATATATACATATATATATATATATATATATATATATATATATATATATATATATATATATATATACACATATATATCAAAAATTAATTCATGGACTGGAGAAGTTTGAGCCTGATTTTCTAAAGTAATCCTCATCATTCTCTCTCTTACCCTTCCCTTTTTCCTCCTTTTCTTTTCAAATATTTGAACACTAGCCGATCAATGATTTTTGAACCTCATGGTCTCCTGGATTATAGTTGAGTCGAGGTATTTGCTTCGACTCAACTGTAATCAAGGAAACCATGAAAGCATTATCTAATATGCGAAATTGAGCATACTTGAGCATACTAAGTCGAACGAACACTCTATTCACGCCGGCCTCTACATAGGTTGGAGTTTCTCTTCTTCAAGGAATGATAGTAGGCATAATTATTACCACTCCATTTCTAGTAGGCATAGGGGGGGGGGGCTTTGGAATAGTGTTGATGAGTTACATGCAGCAAACAAGGGTAATGGTTACATGAGCAATAGAGTAAAGCCACATGTACCATGCCAAGTCACCAATCCCCCTTTTTTCCTCCCCCCAAAAAGACACTCCCTTGCCACATCATTCCTTTTTTTACTACTCATTCATTCTCACTCCTTCTCTTTTTTTCTTTTTTTCTTTTTTTTTTAGCAAATAATTACAAGCTTGATTATCATAATCCCAATGCATTTGAATTTTCCTCAAGACCGGCTGAGCATGCAAGATTCCTATTGAGCCAATTCCTTATCATTCACTTACAAGCCAAGTGCCCTGCTCTCCTCCAGCTTTGATTTTTGTTGCCTGCCCTGCCCTCGAATTATGCTATGTCTGGAATTATACTGCATGCATGAAATAATATAGGTGTTTCTAAAATGGTGCCCCAAAATGATTCCCTGTAAAAGTTTACAATGAGTACATGGTACTGTTGCATGGGGGCAGCTATTATGTATTTCTGAGTGAAGATTACTAGAGGGACGTGCTCCATTCTAGACCACTCTACTGAATGAGAGTTTTCCTGACTATAGAATGAAAGCTCCTACTCAAACTTGAGGTATAAAGTTTGATATGACCTACAATATATGGTCGGTAGGTGTTGCACTTGGTTCAAAATATGTGGAATCTATAAATGAATGTGGGTCAAATTTCTGAGTAATGAGGCCTCGTAGATTGCGAGATCGTAACGTGTTAGGGATCACAAAATTTTATTGTGTTGCACTTTGGAAGTGAAGTGCTACCTATGGAGTTATTGCAGTGAAAAGTCACCAACTAGGAAGTTGTTTATCTTTTATCTAAATAAACTTTTCGAACTAAGAATAAAAATAAACTAAAATGTCAGAAACATTCTTTTTAGCAAATAATGCCCTTGCAATGGTGATGATTGCCCTAAGTTTTACAAAGTAAGAATGTTCAAAACTGGACCTTTTGCACAACAATGTATGCCATAACTTCCTCACATCTTGGATGGACTTTAAGGTTTCTATCACAAGAACTAGATTCGAATTAAAATCCTACCCTACAAACAAAGTTGAAATTCAACATTAAATGAAAGTGATCTAGCTCCTCAAAAAACATCCATTTTGTTGCCTTTTTATTGTAGAAGCATCATAGCAAATCAAATGCCAAAAGTACTCGAATTCAGAATTCTTCCAACTACAAAGCCGCTGGAAATCATCTTAAGGTCATAATTATGCAAAATAAATAAATTATGAAGGACTATATTTGACTACACCATTGGCTTGCAATGGTAAATCATGCCTAGTGTTCAAGAACCCAAATTTGCTTTCACTAAAATTCATGTCATGAACTCATACTTAATTGTATGGCCTTGCAATTTTTACCACACGTACCAGACTTGATTTGGGCCCCATTACATTTTGGGACGTTCAAAACAGAGTTTGGGTGAAGAATTTATGGTTCCACAAAGTTTATGCCTTTCATCCAAAATGTTGATTTTTGACATTCCCAGCTCTTAGGAGATAAGGAGATTTGTATCTAAGTAATGGTGTAATTTTTTGAAAAAAATGTGATGTATACCATAAAAATGAAATGATTGATTCAGCAAACTACACTATTGCATATGTGGTTCAAGTAAACCCGAAGTGGGTTATAAGACTCAAGCTTGGGTCTTAAAGCCACTTTGGATCTACTCATTCCCTTTACTCAAACCACATATGCACTACACTAGAGGCCGCTTCACACTATGGCCGAAGGTCGAGAGGCCGTCGATTTCAACCAATGAAATTGCAGGAAACCATAGTTTTGGCCTCTCGAGCCTTCACACTAGAAGCCAAAGTCCATCGGCCGTCGCTCTCCAAATGGCCTATGTGGCAACGCTTTTTGACCAAGGCAACGGCCTCTCGGCATTCGATTGGTTCTTGCATTTTGCGAGACCCGAACGATGGTAGAGAGGCCGTCACATTTTATTCATAAAAAATTCAAAACTGACAAGATCTTGGCCGTTAGATTAAAAAGATGCCTTGGACAAGGAATAAAGTGATATGGGTTTGGACTTTGGGCTTGGCCTTTGGAGGCTTCACACTATGCCCGACCAAAGGCCCCAATTACAATATTTTATTGGTTATTTTCAGAAAATTTCTTTGGACTCTCAACAAAGTTTGGACTCTCAATCCCACGGCCTCTCGACTTGGACGGCCATAGTGTGAAGCGGCCCTAATAATGCTGATTAGTATTAGGTAACCCTAATTTACATATATATGTTATACGTTCTTACTTTTGACCAATATTTTTACCATCTATATTGGTCAAGATGGGGAACTTTTAACGGTATTGGTATCAATGCTCTTGGTAAAAATTTATGTTAAGAGCAAAATTTTCTAATTAAAAACACAGGACACTAATCAACATCATTAGAGTAGTGCCTTGTTCCATAATTCCCTACAATAATTCATGTTAGAACCACTAACCAAAATAAGGTATGGTGGAGCAAATTCCTATGCGGATCCATTTGAAACAGTAAATTGGATGGAATGGACGAGAGCTGCGTTTCCAAGGCGTACATACATATTCCGAGCATTACGACGATATAATTACGGTTTCCGATGCAATATTAAGATTGTGTTGCGCTCCTCAAATGGGTCATGTGCCCTACATCAAGCGCTTGATCCACGGCTTTCGTACAGTGGAGATTGGAGAAGAGTGGATAGGGGATGCCTTCTTCCATCATGCGGACCCATTCAAATGTCTCATATTCCAAGTATCCATGCCACTAACTTATCTCCAACTTTGACTAACAACCCATATTCCATGCTTGCCAAGTAGTGTCTCGCAACGTTTTCTATTCAAAAGTGTCTTTTTCTTCTTGTATTTTTGCGTTGTAAGCAACAAATTGGAAACCATATAATATCATGGAAATTTTCATAAAGAAATTCATAACAAATTGTATGGAGAGTCTTGATTGCTAGATATGAAGGCACCACATGCCTCGGATTGGTGGTTGGAGCTCATGGCTCCCTGTGAGGAGGTTGTGGATTCTATTCTCCATGTGGGCATGGTGCTCACCACCATAGTCCACTCAACTATAGTGGGAGTTCCCTGGACCTTGTTGTATGGGTACCTCAAAGTCCTTTGGGGAATACTATGTCAAGTATCTTCAAAGTATTAGTAACTAGCTAGAAACTAGCGTAGTTATGGTGTCCACCCTCGAAAGAGGGGAGTAGTACTGTCCCAATTTCCCCTTGACCGATGGGCATTGGGTTATTAGCATTACGGACGGACACTTCATTCACACGGGCCTCTTAGAAAGGGACCGAAGTTTCTATCTATCAATCTCCTAGATACAAAGATTTTGGCTTATCTTCTAACATGTTTGCAATAACAAGGATTCTTGTTTAGATGGTCAAATATTGCATTGGCATTTTTTAGGATGTTTAGGAAAGACGAATGCCTCAACTAAATCTATCTACTTCTATAATAAAATATTGTACGGCGATCCTTCCTACCCACCAACCTACAAACCTACCACCATACAAACCTACCAACATAATATTTTTTGAAGAAATGGTTGACACGGGATACTTATTTAAAAGTACCATATAAAGAGCTTCTCCTTCGAGACGATGGGGACCTTACTAGTATATATATAACAGAATTGGGTTATCAATCTGACGACCCTTCCTACCCACCAACGTACCAACCTACCAACATACAAACCTACCAACATACAAACCTACCAACCTACCTACCTTCTTTTATGCTTTTTGGACTATGTACAGAATTTAAATTTTAGTAAAAAAACAAAAACTAAAAACCAAAAAAATAAAAAATAAAAATAATTATAAAAATTGCAACACATAGAATAATAAACATAATATTCTTCGAGAAAATGGTAGACACAGGATACTTTTTTAGCTTCTCCGTCGAGACAACAGGGACCTTACTAGTTGGGTATTAAAGCCCACACGCACTTCTTACAAGTTCATTTTGTAAGAACACTAGGAATCAACATATATTTTACTTTCTTTTAAATTCAAACCTTTGTTTTACTTTACCAATGTTCATTGGGTATATTAACCCACATTGACCTTCTTCTAAGTTCATTTTATAGATAGGCTTGAGATTTGAACAAAGTAATAGATTCTAGATGTTTAGATTCTTATTTTGGTCCGCGTGCCTCCATAAAAGAATCCTTTTGTCCAAGCTTGCGGACCAAAAATAAAAACTTAAACATTCATAATCTATATATTTGGTCTAAAGCCTATACATAAAATGAACTTGAAAGAATGTCTATATGGGTTGTTAATGTATCCAATGAACACTTAGGAACTAAATAAGAAGGGCTAAACTAGAAACTAATCTCACAAACCTCTCGCACTCAGCTTGTGACTGACTAACCTACATTGATGTGAGTCATTGATATAAATAGATCCCTAATTTCAAATGGTTTTTGAGAAAGATATATGAAAGAAACTTGGTAAGTCTAGTTTTATATGTAATTTACCAAACTTCATTTGGTCTGTGGATTATTTGTTATAAGTCTTCAAATACAAATAAGGCAAGATCTATTTCCTGAGTGGTTTGGAGGCAGACTTGTAGACCTATTAATCCTTGGTTCCGTGATTTGATGGGCAACAACTCGAAATTTCCATCATTAGTTTTTTACTTTTTTTCTTTTTCTTTTTTTTCTTTTTTTTTTTTATGTTCTCAAAGAGAAAATTTATTCAAGATCACTTATAGAAACAATGGTCCGTGTACACTCCATGAGTACACCCGTGGTGGCACATTACACCTGAGCTAGAGTGTAATGTACCACTACTAGTGTACTTGTAGGGTGTACGCATACCATGTTTTCACTAGTGTTTATAGTGGCACAAGGAGGTGGAACCAAGATATAGGTATAGATGGTCACTTTTTATTTGAATATGTGTTAAAGGAAAAGTCAAATGAAAGGTCCCTTTTAGGCAAACCTCGATTTTGAACTTGCCCAATCTATTATCATGCTTTCTGATATTTCCATATAGTGATGATTTTATGTATACTTCCAGTAAATTGATGAACCTCCCACGAGTGATTCTTAACCCTTAAACGCCCAAGGTGACCCGAGGGGTCACCTTCCAACAGAATCTTCTCTCTAGCTCTCATTGTACTCAACTTTTCACTTATATTTGATGTCAAACTGGTCACCTTCTTGTGATGCATTCAAAAAGTGAAATTTTACAATTCAAATCACAATTTGTATGAGTGATTTTGTGCTTTGAAAGGATTGTGGTAGCGAGGTTGGGGTGTACATAACCTTGTAGGAGGTTGCAAGCTCATCATTGATTGGTGCATTCATGATGCCCTTGTTCAAAAAGTGCACTATTCATGATGCCCAAGTCCAAAAGATGTTGTGATCCAATTTTGGGCTGCCCGTTTCACACCCCATGGGCGTTTAAGGGTTAAACCTCAAATGATTAAGAGATGAAAATGAAGAATCATGGAACTATACTTTCAAGAGAGGCTGCAATTTTGTCTTCATATGAAGTCATAAAGCTTGCTTGAAGTCAATTGCCTAGATTAATCTTCACTCTTCCATACCCATTAAATTGATGAACCTCCCAATTTATGTAGTAAACAAATTTGAAACTATTTGTAAAACTTCTCAAACTAATGCTCTACACATCCTACAATTACATGTTTGGATATTGCCCCAACATGCTTTCAAGGATAGCTCAAACATACACTTTGTCCACACCGGCATGAGGCACCACCGGCCTTGGCTAGGTGGTTGGGACTCATGGCCCCCAATGAGGAGCTCGTGGGTTCTATTCCCCATGCTAGAGTGGTGCTGACCACCATAGTCCACCCAACTATGGTGAAGGGTCTTTGGACCTTGTTGTATGGGTACCTCAAAGCCCTTTGGGGGGATACTATGTCAAGTATCTCTAAGGCTCTAGTAACTAGTTAGAAACTAGCGCAGTTATAGAGTCCACCCTCGAAAGGGTGAAGTAGTATTGCTCCAATTTCTCCTTGTCCGGTGGGCACCGGGATATTAGCATTACAAACGGACACTTCATTCACCCCACCCCCTAGAAAGGAACTGGAGTTTCTATCTATCCACGCTGGTCTCAAATAGGGTTGGAGTTATTTTTCTTCTAGAGGTTGATTATCTCAAAAGAAACTACTGTATCATTTTGTAACCATTTTGTAATTGGCTCGGAATGATGTGTATGTGCCATACTCATATATGGAAATTGTGTCAGAAGCAGGCCAGAAGGAAGGAACACCATATTCGTTTAATTGGGAATTTCTGCGAGATTGGGACTCTCTAAAATCTATAATTACCATAGATTTTGTGGAAAAATCTATACGAGTTGTAGATTCTAGAGAGTCCCAATCTTGCAGAAATTCCCAATTAAACGAATATGGTGATAAGGGTAGTAGATCAATTCCCTGGTAATACGCATTTTATCCTTACAGTGTACCAATTGTGAGTAAACCAAGGCAGATAAGCTCCAACATTCCAGGCCATGGATTTATTCAATCCAATCCCTCAATACAAATGCAATGCATGGGGTCTAACTGCCATGCAAAGGTAAAGGCAGGCCCAAACACCTTAAGAGCATGCTCAGCTCTGCGCTCCAGGCCGGGCCGCTGTGCTGTGACTCAAGCTCCCAGGCTCCGCTCGAGCGAGAGTCGATACCTCATCCCACGCCAGAAGGTAGGCACGCAAAAAGGTTGCTCACCAATCACACTTTCACACAAGTGATTATAACAAAAATTAGTTTCTGCCGATAAAATCGTTACCACGTGTCACTCTCCCATTGGTTAACAGGAACACCAAAATGTGAGTGAAGGCACGGGATAACATTGAGTTATGGTGTGCTAAAATTTAGGAGACCTCAACCCTCTTGACCGGGTTACAAGGATAGTGTGTGGGTTGGGGTTCCTCACACACCAAACAAGGCTCCACTCTCCGGCCCATAGTACGGGTTGGGCATGCTTCAGAGGAGTTTGAAGAATGATCCTTCTTATGTACCAAAACCAAAGTTTCACAACTTACTGAAAAAGGATCTGCTTATTTATCTTGCAACGAGACTTCCGGAGAAGTTGTCCGTGAACGCTAGAACAATGAGCGATGGTTTCATTTGACGAGCCCGGAAGCCCAATTCCGTTCCAGGACACAACAACAGTGGCCCTCTTCCCAAAAGCCAGACTCGCAACTAAGGTAAAGGGACCCATTCCCGACTGGGGACCCATAACCGATCAAGCCCAATTCCTAGATTTTGAAAGAACAGATGTATGTCATTGGTATATTTGAGCATGTGATCGATTTTAGGTTCCAAGCAACTTTTCACTTTAAAAAATTATAACTATTTGAATAATGCAAATAAAATCACGAAACTTTTTGCATTCAACAAGAACCTTATGTTTGCACACATGAAAAATTCTAAAAAAAATATATACCTTAATATCATATGTTAAAATCCTTAAGTGGTCAGTTATAGGTGCCTCTACCTTATTGCGGTATGGGGTGGTTTTAGTTAAAGGGTGGCCATCTATATTACAATACAGGAGGCTTTGTCTCACACGACGGTTCCGCGCTGGAATCCGTCGTGGAGACTTGCCTCCTGTATCCACACAACCAATATTGGAATAGAAAGTAAAAAAACTAGAAGTAGATTGTAGCTAAATCTATGACTTAGAATTAAAGTAGGAACTGAAAGTAAAAAGAGTAGGAGTAGACTGTTGGTCTTTTGAGAAAGGAACTTCTCTCAAAGAGATAAGATTGTTTTAGACCTACGGTTAAAAGATAGGAAGATCTATGCGTTAGCTCTAAAATTGGAATATAAAATAAAAAGACTAGAAGTAGTCTTTAGTTTTTTTAGGTATTTAGATAGTAAAAAGATATAAATGTGTTAGAAAGAAATAGGTAGCGGATGTCTTTTGAGAGGTTTGATAGTCTTATTTGCGAGGAGGTCAATAGTGGTACCACTAATTTAAAAAATTGGATGCTCCAAGTTTTAGATCCTTTTGATCCCAATTTTGACTCTTTAATGACAAAAATTTCATGGCTTGATGCCGAGTTGACAGAATTAGTAATTGAACCTCGTAGGTTAGTACATGGGATAAACAAAGATGTGTTAGATGGATCTTTGTTGCATTTCCTCCCACTCGATGCAGAGGTTATTGATTTGAACGGTAATAGGGAGGTTGCTAGACGTAGCTACGGTGTGATTTTTAAGTGTCACATAATAGGAGTCGATTTCATTCCAAGAGAAGAGGAGTACGCTTGTAAAGCCTTCATTAGTCTTGTTCATAGAAATAGTTTTCAATCAATGAACATAGAAGCCACAAGTTGTTCTTTGGTCCATCCTCTATTTATGAAATTATTTGCCATACATCCTTCTAAACCGCATGGATATATGCGATGGTGGAATCTTTGGAACTTTGAGAAGTATGGTCTTGAAGCGCAATGGAAAATCACGTATGGAGCCAGGAGTGGATGCGACAATGTGAAGTTGTTTCAACGACTACGAATCCGATTGTCTTGGCACTTTTTATTTGGTATGCTATTTACGTATATAAATGGTAGCATACATTGTGATTTGTCTCCGACAACATCTTATTACACGAGAGAAGAAGATAATATGTACATAGGTGTTTGTGATTGGGGATTTGCATGTAAGATAGAGTTTCTCTGCTATCCAACTATGCATATCCATCACAAAAAGAATTGGAGGCGAGATAGAATAAGACGGCCTTGGGTGGATCCATCTTTAATGAGTGTTTATGGATCAAAAGTAGCTAAATTTAGTTTAGCTGCGATGTGTATGTTACATCAAGGATAACATCTTGGATTATAGGGCCTTTTGATGAAGACAGTGAGATTTCGTCCACAGATTATAAGATATACATTCATGGCCTATGGTTGCTCAGTAGTGAACCTGCAAACGAATGTTATAATACCCTTTTACAAAGAGTAAAGGGATTCCAACGGTCAATACCCATTTTGAGGAATGATCCAATAGAGACCATGTTTGAGACCATTGATGTATATTTTATTAATCTAAATATATAAATTCGATATGTATTTTTTAATATTTTCTGTATAAACTTATTTGAAGTTTATGAATGTTTTATAGCTTTAGGCAATCCAAGTTGAACGTGCTCAACGGCACGGGTCCCACTAGTGCTCTTACAAGCATGAAAGTTGTCCTCCGCAGGGTGACCATGTGTCCAAACATATAAGTACACGGGAGCTTTCAGCATTCCTCAGGCACCGAAAAGGAAAAAGAAGAAGTCACCCCGCTCCCAAATGGTACCTAACCAACCAACGGTTTGCAGAGTCCCCAAGTGGTGGTTTCCTATTGAGCACAAGTCAAGGAGGCCAATGCGAGTGTGCCACCAACCAGGCTTGTCTGAAAAAAGAAACGATGGCCATGACAAGCGCAGAAACTTCCTTGTGATCATGGACCCAATCCTGGCCGGGGGGGGAGCTAACAAGCACGGCACGCACCAGGGGCCGTTGACATGGCTATGATACATGAGAAAGAGAAAGCTGCAGTACGTTTTCTCATGTATCTCTTCAGCTGCAGCTTTTTTCCTCATGTAGTTGTTGCAGTGTTTCTCATGTAGAAAGAGAGTTCCAAGTCTTTCAGAGCTGCAGTTTTTCTCTCTCATGTAGCTCTTAACCCCCAAAGGTCCAGGAAAGCGAAAACTGCTTTTTGGAGTCCAAAATTCAGCCAACTTTGACCATTATAATCTCACAAATGAAGAAGAATCAACGGTTCAATTTTGGCAAGTGAGTGGAAGGTTAAGTTAACTTCAAGATCCTACGGTTGGATCTTCCAAATAATTCTTAGATTGAGAGTTTTTAGGCCTGAAGTAAGGGAATGTCCATTTTTACAATTCTGCATCAAGAACCTTTAGGGGTACGCCCATGGGGTCTGAAACGGGCAGCCCAAAATTGGATCTCAGCAACTTAGGATGGACTTGGGCACCATGAATAGTGCACTTTTTGAGCTTGGGCATCGTGAATGAACCAATCAATGATGAGCTTGCAACCTCCCACAAGGTTATGTACAACCCCAACCTACCTACCACAATCCCTTCAAAGCACAAAATCACTCATACAAACTCTGTGAAATTTTACTTTTTGGATGCATCATAAGAAGGTGACTAGTTTGACATTGAAATATAAGTGAAAATTTGAGTACAGTGAGAGCTTCAGAGCGGATTCTATTGGAAACAAGCTCCCCATGCTTGCTTGGACGTTTAAGGGTTAAGCTAACAATCCTCCAGAAAAAGAAAATTCAAGATTACAATGCAACAGTAACTCACATGAGAAGTAAGTTCAACTCTTTAACCCCTAAAGATCCTGGATTTTTAATTGCTCAAATTACGAAATATGACCTTTGCTTACTTCACGCCCAAAAAAGCTTAATCTAAGTATAAATTAGAACGTCCAACCTACCTACCGTAGGATTGGAAAGTGAACTTGCCTTTTTACTTGCATGTATAATTTGAACCATTGATTCTTTTTCATATGTGAGATTATAAATGTTCAAAGTTGGCTGATTTCACTCCTTGCAAGAACCCCGAAAAGCCATTTTGGCTTTCTTGGATCTTTAGGGGTTAAATCTCCAAGGTAAGTTAGGCAATATTATGACCTTCAAAAGTATATATTGGCTATACCCTCCTGAGATATCACCAAAAAAATTCCATATTGATTCACATCCTAAATGGACCTTGGCACTCTAGTGAAATCCAAGTTCATGAGCAGTTCATCGAGTTCACGGAGGAACACTTCCAAGGTACACCTACCCATACATCATTACACAAGAGTTGTTGAATAGTGATGCCAACATTAGGATAATTTCGGATAATTTTTGCCCCTAAGGGTAATTTGATTGAAGTCAAATTCTTGTCGATTAGAGTCTCATCGGCCTTTGATTTTCTAAATTTAAATTGTATGAACGCGACACCTCTAGCAAGTTGTAGAGTTTTCTCATACCTTTCTGAAAAGTCTTTTTGTGCTTTGAGATTTCCCCTCATATTTTGGAGTACCGGTATTCATGGTCAAAGATTAGAAATACTATCTAGGCATGCTAAAATTTGCCCAAAATTGGAGAATATGCTCATTAATTCTCAGAATTTGTCTTAAGTTTGCAGAAATTTTGAAAATTCATTAAAATTTTGTGTTTCTACTTTTTTTCAAGTTTTGTGTTTTGTACATGGAAGTAAGGTTTGGATGCATGATCTCACCGTTTGGATTTTAATCCAATTTTCACATGCCATTTTTTTTGTTGAAGACTTGCCTTTAATCCTCATTGGGATATTTCAATAATTTCTTGGAGGTTTTATAAGTCGTGCAAGGGTAAAATATGCATAGACATTCTCTTGAATCGCCTAGGAACAAGATTGTGAAGAGCCTTCTATCAAATTTTCATTGTTTGTTGAGCCCTCAAAGTACTACTTACCCTTTCTCAAAAAAAAAAAAAAAAAAAAAAAAAAAAAAAAAAAAAAAAAAAAAACATAATTTCGAACTTTAAACATTATAATTTTACAATCGGTAAGAAATTTGAATTTGAGATTCGACATAAATATTTGCTTTGAAGTTAGGTACTAGATCCTTTGGTTAATTCCATTTAAGTTTGAAAATTTTCACCTTGCATAAAAAGTGGGTAATTTTGAGACCGTATGCCAATTTTGAGGCTACTTGAATTTAGCGATCAGTTGCAAAATGTTACACGTCACCTTAGTGTTATGACACTAATGTTCAAGACAAAATAAGAGATGTGTTGGTATGGAAAAGACACTCAAAAGACAAGCTCGATGGGCATGCTCAAGCATTTTAACCCTTAAAGGCGCTTGTCAGCCCCTCGGGTTGTTTTCCAACAGAATCTTGCATGTAGCTCTTTTTATTCTCAATTTTCACTTATTTTTATATATCATTCTGGTCACCTTTTTGTGATGCATCTACAAAGTGAAATCCTACAATTCAAATCGCAATTTGTATGAGTGATTTGTGCTTTGAAAGGATTGTGGTAGGTAGGTTGGGATTGCACAAAACCTTGTAGGAGGTTGCAAACTCATCATTGATTGGTTCATTCATGCTGCCCAAGTTCAAAAAGTGCACTATTCATGTTGCCCAAGTCCAAAAGATGCCGAGATCCAATTTTGGGCTGCCCATTGAGGAGTGGAAGGACCTTTAAGGGTTAAAGGTTAAAGGAAGTAGAAGAAATTACTACAATGAGTGGAATCATGAGCTTCATCAAGCATTAATTCTAATGGCAACTGTAATTGAACACTAATCCCAAAACTAGTGAGAAATAATGTGATGGTTGAGTTTTAATGAATAACACTAATCAATTGCTTGTGTACTCAAATTGCACCTAGACATCATACATTATGTTCTATCATAAAATGTTCTCTTGACATCTTAGTTGCACAAAATGATTAGAAACCTACTCATGTTCCAATGCACTTAACTATCTAATACCTGAATTCAACCCCTAAAAGAGAAAAGCCCAAATCAGATCAATATGCTTTTTATACAAAACTAAGACTTTGACTCTACAGGGAAATCTGCTAAGTAGTCCCCACTTTGGACCCCAGCTGGTCCTTAGTCCGTCGTTTTGTGCCCTGTTTTCAGTTATCCGCTAAGTAGAACAGACTGGGGACCAAATGCACCAAATTGGGGACTAGATGTAAACTAGGGACCCAAATCACTCAATCTTCCGCGCATCACGTTGCGGACTAGGCACCAAGTTGAATTGGGGACCAAACTGAGAAAACCATCAAAATCATGCATTTTTGAGTTTAGTCCCCAGTATGATCTAAGCGTAAAAATTTGGTGCCCAATTCGACATCTGGTTCCTAGTCCAACCAAAACTGAGTGTTTTGGTCCCTAGTCCGTCTTACTTAGCGGGTTTCTCTAATATATCTTAAGTTCTAGAACTTCAGGTAGAGATACAACCGCAAAAGTCACCAGTTTAGCCCTTAACCCCTAAAGGTCTGAGCGTGCCGTGGCGACTAGTAGAATACGGTGTATTTTGGTTGTATTTGGAGTGAATGCACACCTTTAATGGGTTGAGTTCAAAGAAGAAGTTGACATTTGAATTGATGCGGTTGTAGTGAGCTATTACGATTCGAGTTTAGAGTTTCTTGTTGGTAGCAAATCCTAATTATACGACATTGTACATACTATCCCCAAGGGACTTTTAAGGGTTAAACGCCCAAGCAAGCCCGAGGGGCTTGATTCCAACATAATCTTCTTTGTAGCTCTCCCTGTAATCGACTTTTCACTTATATTTTGATGTCAAACCGGTCACCGTCTTATGATGCATTCAAAAAGTGAAATTTTACAATTCAAATCACAATTTGTATGTATGATTTTATGGTTTGAAAGGATTGTGGTAGGTAGGTTGGGGTTGTACATAACCTTGTGGGAGGTTGCAAGCTCATCATTGATTGGTTCATTCATGCTGCCCAAGTTCAAAAAGTGCACTATTCATGATGCCCTAGTCCAAAAGATGCTGTGATCCAATTTTGGGCTGCCCGTTTTAGACCCCATGGGCGTTTAACCCCTAAAGGTTCTTGATGCAAAATTGTAAAAATGGACATTCCCTTACTTCAGGCCTAAAACTCTCAATCTAAGAATTATTTGGAAAATCCAACCGTAGGATCTTGAAGTTAACTTAACCTTCCACTCACTTGCCAAGATTGAACCGTTGATTCTTCTTCATTTGTGAGATTATAATGGTCAAAGTTGGCTGAATTTTGAACTTCAAAAAACAGTTTTCGCTTTCCTGGACCTTTAGGGGTTAAGGGTTCGTTTAGGTGAGAATTATATATATATATATATATATATATATATATATATATATATATATATATATATATATATATATATATATATATATATATATATATATATATATATATATATATATATATATATATATATATATATATATATATATATATATATATATATATATATATATATATATATATATATATATATATATATATAGGACATGGGAAGAAGGTAAATTCCCAGCCAATGTCCAACACCCAATTCACAAGCCATGGTTGCCAAATGGCTTGCAATTGGAAGCTTGCAAGGCTGTGATTTGGGAAAAGGCCCAAGATTAAGGAGCAATTTCATGGCAACTGGAGTATCATCATGAGATCATACTGTATATAGCAACTTGGTCATGGACACTTCGTGCGTCTACAGTACCTGGAGGTCGTATCCGGTCGTTTCCTTTTCCACACCTGGAATTTCAACCATGGCTTCCATAAGGAGAAAGGAGGACAAGCTCTACAGTGAGCTTCCAGACAGCCAGATTTTCATAACCGTGAACAAAGTTTCTTAGAAACTCGATTTTTGAAAATTCAACCGTAGGATCTTGTTTACAACTGTCTAATTAGTTTGTTTGTTGGATTTTATTGAATCTCGTCCTATGGATCTTGAAATATATCAGTTTTTGTGAAAATGATTTATCTAGCTGATTTAAGAAAATCAATCATAATGTGGTCGATTTTGAGGCATTACAAGGCTTAGGGTGGTGGTTAGGGCTCATGGCCCCCGATGAGGAGGTCGTAGGCTCAGCCGGCATGGTGCTCACCACCATAGTTTGCCCAATTATGGTAGGGGTTCTTGGACCTTGTTGTATGGGTACCTTAACCCTTAAAGGTCTGAACAACCATATTTTGATTGCTAGAATACAGCGTATTTTGGTTGTATTGGAATGAGTGCACACCTTTAATAGATTTGAGTTGAAAGAACAAGTTGACATATAAATCCATGCGGTTCTACTAAGCTTTTAAGATCACAATATAGAGTTTCTTGTTGGTAGCAAATCTCAATTATACGCCACCGTACATACTATCTCCAAGGGACCTTTAAGGGTTAAAGCCATTTGGAGAGGGGGGGGGGGGGAATACCATGTCGGGTATCTCTAGGGCACTAGTGGCTAAGTAAGAAGTAGCATAGTGTTCACCTGAAGAGCAGGGTTGTCTTCTTCGACACATTTTCGGCAATGTCTGTCGAGTTGTCGTGTTCGTCAGGTGTATGGTACGTTAGACAATTTGGATGAAATATGCTCGAATATCCAAGAATATGTGGGCATATTCTAGAATATTCTAGAATTCTAAGCATATTCTAGAATATTCTAGAATTCTAAGCATATTCTAGAATATTCTAGAATTCTAAGCATATTCTAGAATATTCTAGAATTCTAAGTATGTTATAGGAATATGGTATATTCTCAAACAAAGGGTCTGTTGTTTGTATGACATGTCGTGTTCGACGTTGTGTCGAGTTTGTCGCACAAGACAACCCTGCCAAAGAGGAAGTACTAGTCCCGCCATTGGTCTGATAACCTCCATGCATAAATGCAAGCATAGGTCGAATGAACACTCTATTTACGTTGCCCTGTAAATAGGTTAGAGTTTCTCCTCTTTTGGTCAATTTCAACTTTTGGGATTCACTCTCGAAGTCGAGTTACCTCAAAAATTCCCTCTTTTTAATGCAAGGGGATTTTAATTTTTGAGAGTTTTTTAGGTTTGTTACCGTATGATTAGTCCCTAACTTGTACGTTTATATGCGTATCGAATTTCAAATTCATAATTCTCACTAATCATGAGATCATGATGTACAAACTTGGAAAAAATATTCTCTTTCCTTCTTAAAAAAAAGGTTTAGTGTTTTGAGGGCCAAAAAGACCATTTTTGGAGGTAAACATGAATTGAGACTCCGTGCATTCTCGTTAGGAATATGTGCATGCAATTTTTACCCTCATTGGACCTATCAAACCTGAAGGAATGTTTGATTCACATGGAAGTATACTGAATAGACTTATTATAAGTCATGTTGATTAAAATTTGAGTTATGAGGCTTTGTAGAATACAAATTCATAAGATATCAATAAGAAAAACAGAGTGAAGAATATCATTTTCACTTTGAAGTGGAAATGCTACTCAGAAACAAATTTCCTCCAAATAAGACCTACCTAGAATGTTGTTTGCCTTCATCTCAAAAACACTCTTGTACCAAATAGATTCATTGAACAAATCTCCATGCTCTTGTAGTAGCCTTGCAATAGTAAAATTGTCAAACATTTTTAAAATGAATGATAGTCTAAAACTAAACCCATTGCATTAAAATATATTTGAAGCTTTTAAAGCATATTAGATTGAACCAAGCTTTCTATTGCAAAAACAAGACTTGAATTCAAATGTAAACTAGGAAATAAAGTTGGATTCCAACTATGGATGAAGGAGATATAGCTCCTCAACAAGCACGTATATTTCTATTTTTATGGTATATAACAATCATTACAAATCTTTACCAGAAGCATTTGGATCAAAAAACCTTCTAACTAAAAATTTGTTGTAAGATCATAATTGCATAGAAAATTATCATGAAAACCTATATTTTGATTTGATAAAATTGGTTTGCAATAGTAGAATATGCTCAACGAGAGTAATTCATTGAAAATAATGAAACATGAAAAAGCAACCAAATTTGATAAGTGTGAAGAATAGACCCGTCTCTACGTAAAGTTGTTAGAGGTTTAGTACAGTGATGTTTTCCTTCATCGCTCTACCATTCTATAGATTTCACATTTGGGGTATATTCCAAGAATTGAACATCCTTGATTGGCCATTACCCACATGTCACACTCTAAAGTTGTAATAATATATAAGAGCATCCCCAATAGTTCCGCGCCATTGGGACGCGTTAAAGGATAATGGCGAGGGACATACCTGAGCGTGCGACGAAATGGAGGGTTTTGGCCCCAATGGAAGCTCGCTACAGAGCCCCCCAAACAGCCTTGATGTGGTGACGTGGCGGGGCCGGGCCAATCAGCATGGCCTCGTGGCTGGGGAGGGTGGGGTCTTGCATTTGTGATCGGATTTGGCGTTGACTATGCAATAGAGTGTGGAAAATGTCTCCATGCAACCAGAGAAAACTTGGCGTGAGCGAGGCTGCAATAAGGTTGAGTGTCCTAAAACCACCAACTTAACCCCTAAATCTCCTTGGTGTTTTTTGGGAGCTTGAAACCTCAAAACTGCAATTCTCTACCTTGAAGCACTTGTGGGGGCATGAAAAAATTTCTTTTTCTTTTTTAAAACTTCCAACTGTAAGATCTTGTACTTAAGAATATGCTTGATTATTGTTCAAAAAATCGACCGTTGGATGTTTACCATTTGAGAGATCATAACATCTAAAGTTTGTCTCCCAAGTTTTTTTGGGCATTGCAAAGATTGGTTTTGAAATCTTTGGAGGTTGCCCTTGTAAAATTAGTAAACTTTTTGACTTGAGTCACTTTGAAATTTGAGTAGTGATTTAGTAATGAACATGTTTCAAAAAACAAAATTTAAACAAGTTACTTTTTTAAGCTGCCCCATCTTGGCTCGCAACCCAAGGATCGTCTTAGAAGACTCAAAAATTGGAATTTGACTTTGCAAATTCTACCACATACACTTTGCAGTATAAGGAGGACCTAGTAAAACTCTTAGGCCAAAATATTACTTTTAACCCCTTCATCTAAGCTGCCCGGATTTGCAAAAACCCATTATGGGCTTCAAGGAGAGTTAGGGGTTAAGAGATCTGACCTATTTTTAGCACTAGTAAATTCAAAGTAAAATTATGACCACATTCGAAATAGGGTTTCAGGAGGATTGCAAAAATTTGCAACATGTAATTCGCATTTGTGAATTTTATACAAAATTCCAAAGTGCTAAGTAAGATTTGACCCAATTGCGTTATATACAAATGAGGTACATCTGTATTTTCACAATCTACAAATGAGGTACAGTGCGCAAATGGGTACCCTGGCGCTTTTAGGTTCTCCAACCGTAGAGTGCCGCGGAAAGGTGGAGGGAGGGGTGGCGCAGCCATTGGTATACTTTATCAGTGCGGGCCCGCCAATTAGCGTTGGGGAGGGCCGTTCGCGCAGCTAATGGGGATGCTCTAAGGCTTGACACCACACGTGTGAAAAATAAGGGAGTTAGAGTGTATTCGTACAAACAGATATAATATATAATGCGTACGGTTCATCTATGCATTGTTTTTTTATTATTGTCAACAAGGGTGCTTATGGGTGATGGCAGAGCCTCCATTACAACAATTACACCTGCAAGCAGCCCAACATTGCAAGCATGCAGAGTCAACTCATGGGCCTAAGTTACTGCAAGAATTTAAGTTGTCTCATGTGATCCCTAGAAATCAATAAATTCGGTTCTTGTTTACCGAAAGTGGTGTCATTTACATGTCTTGCAAGATTTTCATGAATATTTTGCACTAAATATCATAGGTTAGAAATGAAGCGTATGCAGTGATCACATATAACACATATAATCTTCAAAACAAAATAAAATTTTCTGAGTACCTTCGGTAACAACTTTGAAGATATCACATTTGAAAATTATGAATAAATTTGATTTCAACCATAACTCGGTCAACTCAATAGTAGGATTAGAAACGAACGTGAGATAGATACTACTCACACACCAAAATATAATCATTCGTGGGTTTACAATTATAATATCACAATGATCAAAGTGGGCTATAATTATAATTATCACCTACGCAAGTTCTATATTACTTCTACATTTATTTTTGAATCTTGAATTAATCGATTGAGAGAAATACAATCATGAACTTAACCCCTAGAGATCCTCGATACAAAATTGTCTACATTATCAATAACGACCTTAGCCCAAAAAAACTTGATATAAGCATTAATTAGAAGATCCAACCGTAGGATCTTGAAGTTAACTTGACCATTTACTCACATGTCAAATTTGAACCGTTAGTTTTTCTCCGATTTTGAGATTATAATGGTCAAATTTGGCTGAATTTTTTTCCTGCGGAAATCCCAATAAGCCAATTCGACTTTCTTGGATCATTAGGGGTTAAGTAGCATAGCTAGTTGGCGGAGAATATACTTCCATCTTTGAAAGAAAAGAAAAACCTATGCATTTTAATTTTGGCACACACACACACATACATACCCTAGTATTAATGCTAACGTTCGCCCTAAGTTTCCTCTTAAGGAAAGAACACACAAATATCTCAATAGTGAAAAATTGGAGGTGATAAGAAGGAAGTTATAAACTAATCTTGGGATGGATAGAGATAAATCAAGGATGAGGACGATGGCGGATCTTGTGAGGGGCATTTTGGGGCAGAGCAAACAGAATCAACATTTTTTATTTTTTATTTTATTTTTTTTATTTTTTTTTATTTTATTTTTTTTTGACACAAATAAAGGGAGACCTTTACTGCACGGATAAAATACATACAAAGCTTCCTCCGCCATCTTCGGCGAAGCCGGACCCCAAAACCTGCGTTAGCCGGTTTTGGGTCGGGCAAGTAAGCTAAACTAGAGGTAAAGGGAACCCTACCTTAAGGGACCGCAAATCGACTACTAAGAGGGCAACCCTCCCTTCTCCAGAAGAGAAACCTAGTCTTGAACTAGTCTTCTAGACGAATCAGCACATTTTTACAAACAACAAAAACAAAACAGACCAGCTACATTATTGGCTCCATGTTTCCCAGCCAGGCCAAGGTGGGCAGGGCTGGGCAGGGCAGGGGGCAGGGCAGGGCAGGGGGCAGGGCAGGGCAGGGGGCAGGGCAGGGCAGGGGGCTGCTAAACATAGTCCCATAATGTGGTGAATATTCGGTTGTGGGATTCGCATAGTGGTGGGATTTGTCCATTTAGCCAGAATTGGATAAAACCAGTGTGTCCAGTTGGGCCTCCATAATGTATTGGTCCCCAACCAGCCTCATGGCAGTTGCTCGGAATTCGGAGGTCTGACTGATCTGACACACATGCAGATCGATTGCACTTTTGCCCTGATCTCTACTAGAGGCGCCCATTTCCGACCACCTTTGTATAACCAATCTGTGGTTCTTCCAAAAAGTCCTTTTTAAAAATGTTATCGGAGGTAAAATTATCGGAGGCTCACAACATTGCGTAACACTTAACACATAATATGGTAAGGTGTCCTATAATGGCGCAATTTTCAGCACAGAAAATTTACAGGAATGTTGCCAGTGCAAGCAATTTATGTGCATGGGGAAAATTAGTAGAAAACTAGAGCAAGTGGAATCATCATTTTTCGACTCTTCTACAGTGAGTAATGATTTTTTTAAATATGGAAATATAGGTGTTCTTAAAATGGTGCACTAAAGTGACGCCCTATAATCTTTGCAATTTGTGTACATGGTACTGTTGTATGGGGAAGCTATTATGTACGTGACAGTGAAGATTACTAGGGCTCCATTTTCGGCACTGCGCCATTTTTGGCTGCTCTACCATAGTCGGGTTAGCGTTTGTATTAGCTATCAAGGAGGGTTTCTGAATTCAAAATCATCAAAATTGACTTGGGGGGTCTCCACATATTCCACGGTGCCTCCTTGGTAGCTACCACGAACCATTGCCCGCGTAAGCGTTCGTAGTAGCTACCAAGGAGGGTGGGGGAGGGGTAAAGTAGCCCCCTATTTTTTTAGTGTATTGGATTAAATTGCCAAAGAATATGCCGTTGGAGTAATTTGGGGCCACAAATTCCAATTCTGAATTCAAAATCATCAAAATTGACCTTGGGGGGTTCTCCACAGATTCCGGGGTGCCTCCTTGGTAGCTACTAGAAAACATTGCCCATAATAGTCCAGAGTGTGAATTTTAAGGGAGCGGAAATCTCGGTAAGACATATAGAGTTTTAACACGTATTGAGGTTACACTTATCGAGGTGTGAGTGTGTAGAGTACACAAATCACATAGGGCATAGCCACCGGTTCACACGTACGACATATAATTCCAGACCCCCCCCCCACAATCGGACAACCCATATTGAAGTTTCGGACATCCTGTATTGAAGTTTTCGGACAACCCATATTGAAGTTTTCGGACAACCCATATTGAAGTTTTCGGACAACCCAAATTTCCGTGGGATGGAATGAAGATTTCTTTGGGATGGAATGAAGATTTCTTTGGGATGGAATGAAGATTTCCTAGGGATAAATGAAGATTTCCCTGAAGAATATGTTCCTTGTAGGTACATGCGGTAGAGAGAACAATAATAGGTGTACCTACATTAGTCACTTCTGAAATGTGTAGTTAAATACGTAGGTGCTTGAAAATATCACCAAAATAGGGAACCTTGTTTTATTTATTTGGTGATGATTTGAAAATAGTAAATCACGGGTGTTATCACTCCAAGTATGGTGAATTGCTCAAGTGTCAGAAAATTAATGTACTTACCCTACATTGCAAACAATGCCAATGGCAGTACAATAAGCTTCATGCTCACTCAAAACAACTGTGCCCTAGTAATTCTTTTGTGCATTGAATATCTCTCCATCTGCCTTGGATTTCAGCTTACTTTTGATTCTTTCCTAGGGCTCTCTAATGTGCGGATGGGTGGAGATTAGGGCACAAAATACTGAAAGCAAATTGAAGATCAACGCTCAAGTTTATTGGAGGCATGGGTAAGCTCTTAGATATTTTGTAATTGGTGTAACAATGAAATAAAAAATAGCTCACAAAGAAGGTCCTAATATACATATCACCTGGTATGAGAAAATCTTAGAAATACCTAAGAGTTGTTTATTAGTGTCACATTTTTATTTTTTGAAGACTTGAAAACCCTACAAGTTTTTACTACTAACATAAAAGTTTACTAAGAGCATTATCGAAAAAAAACCCTCTAGGGTAAAAGTATTGATCAACAATAAAAAATTATAATTGGTTTACGTAAATTAGTGCATGTAACAACTCTTGCGTATTAAAGGAGAGTAGCATAAAAGCCCACATGAGTTAGTTTAGGGTTTGGGGTACTAGTAATCTCGTACTCAGGTTAACCTTGGGTTACAGGTAACCCCCTGTATGACAGGGTGAGGTCAGCATCCCCATCCTGACATAAGCAATTCTCACCGTCAGTTTCCCTTTTGTCATCATTATTGACCTAGTGGCCGGGGTGATTGGGAAAGTTTAAGTTAATTTTCAAGCTTGGAACTTGCTGACTGATTGTGTGCTCCAGGCTTTTCTCTTTTGGAAACAGTTTGTGTCCTTGTTTCCATGGAAGGGAGATTTTATTTATTAATTATGTAGGGACGCCCCTGCATAGGTCTATCATCTGTCAGAACAAAAGTGTGTTATGTCGCCCATTTAATGGCCGCTCCTGCCCAACCCGAATGTTGGGAGTTACCCTCATGGAGAAAATTATTTGAAAGGTTGTTATCTTAGGGCATGGCCACACTTCCACTTGTGTTGTTTGCAAATCCTGTTGTTTCAGCAGGCAGCCCCATATCAAGTTTGAGTCAAGGTTCCGGATTTTGCGCCCAGCAGATTGCCTAGCTGGCCGGAACAGCCATCTTCAACCAGCAGGCACGGCAGGCAAGACCATTTTTCCACCTCCTACACAATAGGGACCCGCAAGGATTCAATCTCATTGAACAGCAGGTCAACAGGATGTGGGAACGGAATTGCAGCTGGTGCCTTGCCTGCGTAAACTGCTGGCCGAAAGTGTAAACAACACAATTGAATATCAATACTAAAGAAAGTGCTTGTTGCGATTGAGGCCCTGGAAAAAAGTTGATACCCACCCTCAACATAGTGGTGTACCCACTTGCGTTTCCTCGTGATATTCACCATACATGTCTTCTATCTCCAAAGCTCACTCGATCTTCCGTCCCTCTCATACATTCCTTTCGTTGCAACGTTGTTACATACCGGATTATACTATTATAGAGAAGTCTTCTATGTACGCATGGAGAGCGGGAGCGTAGCGGGTTTTTAGCATGCCATGAAGGTGAATAGCGTTTCGTGCTTCAATGGTGACCCTCCTTCCACGAGCGATAGTTGCGGTTTTTGTTGTTAGTTGTTTTTAGTTTACAGGTGATCATGCTCTTTGTCGCGGCGGGAAAAATTACTCCCAACATTTTCCCAGTAATAAGTCTTACTTGGTACAAGAATGACTCACTTCGTTGGTAGTAATCAACCACAACTTAGTTAACACTACACATCACTTCGTTGGTAGAAATCAACCACAACTTAGTTAACACTACACATCACTTCGTTGGTAGAAATCAACCACAACTTAGTTAACACTACACATCACTTCGTTGGTAATAATAAACCACAACTTAGTTAACACTACACATGCCATACACACACAATGTTAGCACCACTTCTAGTCAACGCTATCAGACAAAATTTAGATGGGATATACATTTGATGACATCTTGGATGTACATCTTATCTAATTTGTTTCAAACAAATTTTCAGGATTTTATCTAATAAGACAACCCTTCTTATAGTCAAGGTGCCCAACCCACCTTGATTCACCAACTCATCATCTCCAACTCTCACAAAACACATATGCATGCTAATTGGTAGAACGAGGCAGACTTCCTTAAATGGCCAAGCTCCCAACGGTTGCACTATTTACCCCGAATCGCGCTTGCATATTGTCCAACTTCCCACTAGTCCCCTTCCACTCATGTCTTTCACTTTGTTTGGGATACTACCGGGAACTCGCACTACTTTTCAGGCGGACTAGTTTGAAGCTAGACACTTTCCAAACAAATGTTTCGACATGCACGCAAGCATTCCTTGTTGCCCAAGGTGCGAGAGTGAGGCTACATTCCAAGCCTCACCCCTAAGAGCCACCCTGGCTATCTTTGGCACTATTTGGAAGGGAGAAGGTAGACCACTCCTCATAGTACCCTCTGCATACTTTGGTAGCCCCCCCCCCCTCCCCACTCTTGTGTTAAGGGGCCTTCCATGACACACTCTTCTTTGGTAGACCGCCCGTTTTTGCCCTAGTCTCAAAACGGCTTGTAACTTCCCCTTGGCCTAGCTCGTAGCTTAGGTAACTAAATAGGACATGTGAGCACATTTTCGACATCTACTTCTTGAGTAAAAATTATTAGACTACTTACTTGTCCCAATCGGAGCTTTTCTAGGGAAGATATGCCCTTCTGAACATTCGATGTCCTCAGAGGCAACATTTCCCACATCTGAACCCCCAACCACTTTGAGGAACCATATCTCCTAAACCATTGCTCCGCTCTCCATGAGCCTTAGCATTCTAATAAGCTCTTGTCTGTAGCTTTTCAAATTTTCACATTCCATGAAGAAAGTCATTTGGAGTCTCGGAAGGCAACAATCCCGAGTCTTGAAGTGTCCCTAGAACATGCTCCAACTTTGGAGAGCCATATCCCATGACTTCTAAATCGTGCGTTATTGGATCTTTGGGTACGTGCTCAAACAAGGTAAGGCACACCACCAAGTTTGTCCCGTGCACGATGCCATTGCGTAGTGTTTTGAACTACTAAAACACTCTTGCGTAGTGCCATGCTTACTTTTTACACTAAAGTTTGTAGTATTGAAAGTTTTCTTCTTCATGAAAATTTGGGCAATTTGACCATTGCAAGAATATGCTTTAAGCAACAAAAAAGAAGTTTTTCTTTTTAAAGTAAAAAAGTAAAAAGGAAGCAGGGCAGGAGCAGGCTTCAGGAAGTTATTTTACTTTTATTAGCTAATAACCGACATTTCCCACAACCAACTGGTTTTTCACATACCTCTGCCTGCAATTGCCTTATTTTATACTGAAAATAGAAATTCATTTGTAACTTTCATGGGTTTTTAGCGAGAGGATGGGCGAGTGTGCTAAATCCATCGACTGATAATAAACTAGCCATCGGTTCTTCCCGATCATTGGGCAGGAGACTGTACATTTGAACAAAGATTTTGTAAAGAGCCAAGGGGAGTGGAGGGCAGTAGCAAGGGCAATAGCACTAGGGGAAAAGGGCAGGAAGGAAGGGAAAGGAAGGGAAGGGAAGGGGGGGGGGGGCGCACATGTGGTCCTTTCAGGAGGAGGGGGATGGAGATGTGTCCTTTAGCGTGTTCCTGTGGGAATGGATCCCATGCCAGCGCATGGCCATTTCAGATCCTCCGCCATCATGCACCCAATCCGCTTGCCACCCGCTTCTGACAACAACCAAGGCCCACGTTCCCCTCGCCGTTCCCCTCACCCCAGCCCAGCCCCCCGTTGCCCGGGCTGCGCTCCTCCCTCCGTTTGCATGCTTTGCTGCTTGCCTGCTTGCGGCCGTGCACTGTACGCTGCTGCCCGTGCTGCTGCCCTGTCGGTTTGCCTTTCAATCCCTTCCCCCCCTTTTCAGCCGCCTTGCATTTATCTCATTCTCCCTTCCTCCTCACCTAATAACAATATTATTACTTTTTTGAAGAAGCAGTACATGGCTATAGGTGGTCGTGGAAAACCGACGGCTAGCTCATTAGCCGCCAATGAAAATAACCGATGGAAAATTATAAGAAAATTTCTATTCTCAGTATACATTGAGACAATTGTCAAAAGGGCAAGGGTATGATCTGGGGTACCACTAAGACTCGTCTCATTATGTGTAATTCATTATATATGTGCCAGAAATTCCTTTTGTAACTCCATGTATACAATCATAGCCATGTCACTTATAATTCCATCTGGTTAAAATCATTTTTCAATATCTCTTTTTAATCAAAAAAGTAGTGTAAAAAGAATCACACTATTTTTGGAGGGGTACTCATATCATGCTCTTAATGTAAGAAGCGAATGGTCGATGGGAAATACCTGCTCATAAGCTTGAATTAATTCTCAAACCATGCATTAGGCCCCTTCACCATGGGATGAGATAGAAGCACCGGTATCGAAATTCAATATTTTGGATGAAGTTATCAAACTTTGAAGAGCCATAACTTTTTCGTACCAAAAGTTGTTTTGACAAAAAAAAAAACCATTGAGTTGGAACTCAATCGAATCCATTTTTGGTGATAAAGAAATGCATAATCTTATTATTGTAAATTTATGGTATGCATTTTGAGTGCTTTTGAATGGGGGATTGGACACGTGGGGCTATTTTTGCCATTGCAATGGCAAGATTGTTTTTGTTTTTTTTAATGGTTTTCGTTTGGTACATAAGCATTTCTAAGCCATGGAAAAACAATGTTTAAGTTTCAAGTTTTTTTTTTTTTTTTTTTTTTTTTTTTTCAGTAGATTCGATAACAACATTTCCATCTTTAAGTTACAATGATAAATTCTTTGAAATCAAATAATGCAATTATCTACAATTTCTTGACATTGAGGAATGGTAACGAAATAAAAATCCGTAATTTTGTACTTTCAATAGTGGGATCTTAAATTAGCCTATGTCAATCAATACTACCATGGAAAACTCTAACCATTGGGTCTTTATTATTTGTGAGATCATTAACGTTGTATGTTGATGCAAATTTTTTTTGGTAGACATAGTCTACTTTGTGTAAAGGGGACTTAATGAATTTTACCCCAAACATTTTGCTCATATTTTTCTCGTCATGTTGGTAACTAAGTTGGGCATGCCGATGCAAAATTTTATAGGCTCTAGCTCAACACTTTGGCATTTAAGACCTTCATGCAATTTATTTTCTCAATGAAGGTATAAAAACAAGAATTTGGTAAAACATGTACTACATTAACTATATTTGGTATAGGTATGGAATTAAGAGTGAGTAGGTACCTTGAATTTGTGATTTTTCAATGAATTTTTCTTACATGATTTTCAAAATCTAAAATTTCTACAATTTATGAAAGAAATAAATGAAAAAAAAATATGAGAAGCTTTGAAGATTGTTATCGTAATTTCTGGAGGTTGCCTTTTGTAAAATTGGTAAAAGTTACAACTTGGATAACTTGGAAATTTGAATAGTAATCTGATTGGAAACATTTTAACCAAAAAAAGCAACAAATTACTAACTTTTTAGTGCCTAATTTGGACTTGAAAACTGAAAATTTTCATTTGAAGATTCAAAATTGGAATTTGGCTCTGAAAACTTTACCCACCTACATCTTATAGTGAAAGAAACACCCTTTATTAACCCCTAAACGTCCCAGCCTATTTTTAGCAGAAAAGCACATTTCCATAAAAATCGTCATAGATGAAAATGAAGAGAAGCTAATTAGATCTCAACCGTACAAACTTGTAATAGACTTATCGAAGATCATGTGGACCAAAATTTGAGTCATGAGGCCTTATAGATCGGGAGATCATAACATATTAATACCGAAAACAAACTGCAAAATTTCATCATTTTCACTTTGAGGTGGAAATGCTACCAATATACCTATAGCAATGAAAAAGTCACCAACTAGAAAGATGTTCACCTTCATCTTAATAAGTCCTTTACCCAACAAAAATTCATCAAAAAATTTCTTGGCTCAAATAAAAGCCATGCAATGGTAAAAACTGCCGAAAATTTTACAAAGGAAAAATAGTCCAAAACTAGACCCTTTGCATTCAATTTCATGCCTTATCTTCAAAACATCTTCAATCTTGTTAAGGTTTCTACCACTTAGACTAGACTCTAATTGGAGGCCATCCCAAAAAACTAAGTTGAAATCAAACGGTGGATGAGGGAGATATAGCTCCTCAAATATCATCCATTTTCTCACTTTTTCTGTTGACAAAACATCATTGCAAATTCAATAGCAAAATCATTTGGATCAAAAAACTTCTCACTACGAAGTTGTTAAGAATCACCTTAAAATCATGATCATGGAAAAAAAAAAAAAAATCATGAAAAACTATTTTTAATTTCACATAATTGGCTTGCAATGGTAATACATGCCCCATGCTTGGAAACCCAAAAACAAGAGCTGTTTTCACTAAAGTGCATTCCATTAATTCATACTTTATTGTATGGGCTTGCAAATTTTACAACACAAACTAGACTTGATTTGGAACCCAACACAAGTGATTTCATCCAAAATGGAGTTTGGATGAAGGCGTTATGGCTCTTCAAAGTTTCTGCCCTCCATCCAAAATGTAGAAAGACGACATTGGGGACGTTTAGGGGTTAAAACACCTAAGAGCATTATTACTTTTAAATCCTTTTACGACATTGCAAAAATTCGTTTTGGTTTGATTAAATCTTTAGGGGTTAAAAAGAAAATCATACGAAAATAAGTAGATTTCGTGTTCCATATTAAGAAATAAAATTATATATATATATATATATATATATATATATATATATATATATATATATATATATATATATATATATATATATATATATATATTTACAAAGTTCATACTCCACTATAATAATAAACCTAAAAAGAAGTTTGGAAATATTTTAACATGAAGTCATTTCATACTTCAAAAGTCCTCATAAAACACTCTTTGAAAGCTTTGCAATTTTTTTGGAAATAAGGTAGACAATGCTAAATCCGTGCATCTCCTTAAACCACCCACTCTAGATTCTTGCCTACTTTCTAGATTTCATGTAGAAGAATGTGCCTTGTGTGCACATGGAATATGTGAATGGTTTTAGGTAATGTGGTACATGTCACTTATGAGTTTTTTTATTTATTTTTATAAGTGCTTAAAAAATATCAAAAAATATGGAAACTTCTTCATTTTTTTGTATTTATAATTGAAAAATATTGATTCACATATTCCAAATTTCCAATTGTAGTGTAGTCCTTAAATGCAGGGATTTAGCATGGTCTACCTTATATGCTCAAGTATTCTTAAAGTTCTATCCACCTTGACACAGGCGAAACTAGAAACTAGGTCATGTCCAAGAAGAATCGTGCTTAATACGATTGTCCCCTTTTGGGTACCACCAATGTGACCAGAGGTACCAAGTGTATATATTCACAATTGACCTTAGCCTCAGACAGATTTATTCAATTTTGATTATTTTTCTTCTGCTCACATGGGCTGTGTGGGGCGGGTACCCTAAACTTGAGCCAACCAGATAAGTTTGAGGATGAGGAAATCGAGTTACATGATGTTCCAGCTCCAGGACACCAAGCATATCTATCTTCTATATATTTTTATCATGGACTATGTACTGTACAGTTTCTACCATATTCGGTTCCATGAGATTCTTGATAAGGAGCAAGTGCTACAGTGTGGTAACTTAACCCTGGAACGTCGGAGCGGCCATTTTATGTCCGATGAACAGAACATTTTCACTGTAACCTATTATTGCGGGATGAATTTCATTCATGATTTTTGTAATTGGATTTATGAATGATAATAGCATATCATGGAATTCATTTGAGGTCATTTAAGGTATTTCCTAAGATCACATGTGGTATGAAAGTTGAAAGAATGGTTAAAAACAAGTCACCACATAGTGCATTTCTGCAACTTTTTCCTACTTTTATTAAGTCTCAAATTTAGGCAACTAAATGATCTCTTTTGAGTTCAAGCTCAATTCATAAAATGAATCTTACCAAGTCTTGTTTCTACTCCAAGTTAGAATTTCAAGAAATTCCTAATATCTAGTGATTTCTCGACACCTTAAGTTTACATGCCTATAGGGTCTCTTTCTCAATTTTCAAATATAGCATGACACGAAACCATGGATTACACCATGCTATTCTTCACTACAATGTCCCCTTATTCCAAAAATTTCAGATTTTTTGAAAGTGATTTGTATTTGATATGAATTATTTTTGGTTTTTCTTTGAAAATTCACTTGAATTTCAAATCTTCCCAAAAAAATCTGAAATTTTACAAGATATGAAAAGCATGTGATCACATCTACGAAAAATAAAATAAAATATTTTACTTTCAGGTAAAGTGGCGAAATGGAGGATTCAGAGTAAGACATATCAAAGTTCAGGCCACGGTTATGGGCTCCGACGTTCTAGGGTTATTAATTAGTTTGGATAAGCCCGGTGAAGTTGCTCGTTAGCCACAGTTGCTATGACATAGAAGTGTCTGGAAAACGTGAAAAGGAAATGCTTTGATCATTTTTAGGGTTTTGATCTCTTCTGCATATTCATGGACAAACAGGATTCATCAAGATAGATAGATAAGAACTCCAATCTTCAATTGAAGATTGGTGTGAATACAGTGTCTGTTCGTAATGTCATTACCTCGATGGCCACAGGACAAAGAGGTAAAAGAACTAGATTCATCAATCTAAAAACATTAGGGGGTGAGGAGAATTACTTTGTGCAATCATCATTTGGGGTGGGTACAATGGCGAGGGTTCACTAGTAAAAATCACTACACAAGATTTCGTAAGTGGTGTAGTGTGTGGTGTAATTGAAGACATTTATTCTCATTACGAGGAGGAGTGCTACAAGTACACCTACGAATTTGCAGTATTCAAATAGTTTCAATTCTCTATCCTTAGTGTCAACCGCACTAAGGTGCAATAGTGTAGATTGCTTAAGAAGTGTTGGTGATGTGGAGGTCGTTGGGTGAGCATGAAATTTGTTGGGGTTCTAGTATTAGGAAGAGGAGATCGTGGGCCTTGGCACCATTGGGAGTGCTCTATGCAAGCTATTGTAATTTGCATTTTTACATTATTTCATATTTTTTAATTTTTGACACACAAATGGCTGCATTAATGATCCCCGAGGCGTTTTTACAGGGTATATACCCACCACTACACGATTGTATACTCACCACGGCACGTGTACTGTGGCGTATAAATCCTCCTCATCTCATGGAACCATGCTTGTACTCGTGATTGGTTACAACAGCAAAAAAGGTCCCTAGAAGTCCTTTGTGATACAACACCGTTCTTGGCTACAACTATAGATGGCAAGTTAGAGCATGCCTTATGCGCCTCGGTAAGAGGCCTGTGAACGGCTTTTGCAAGAAGCACTTGCCCCGACGCAACCGCCACATTTTTCCGCCTCTCGCCATCGAGCTCCCAGTCTTGTCAAATTCGCCTCACCTTCCGTGAGTCCTTGTCCTTGTTGTGTATCAACAAGAGAACAAACCCTTGTTTGTCCTGTTGCACGTGAAAGTTGCCGCTTCCTTGAACAACTTTTCCGAGGAGTCTGCAAAACCATTGCTTACATGTCGTCTCTCTCGTGTGCGTTGGGGCCTACTCCCTCATATCCACATGTTATTTTGAGGGCCTCGCCATCGCACTTGCCAAGTGGGACTTTGCAAGGTGGTTTGGGGAGATGCGACAAGGAATGGTCTTAGGGCGAGTTTATACACGAACAGGGGCCGGCCCGAAGGCGGTCCTGATTTGGGGCCAGCCCGAAGGCGGTCCCGATTTGTGAGAAAACGGTGGGATCCGCCGGTTTAGGGATTGGGGTCGACAATCTCGCAGCCGCCACATTCTTCGGACCCTGCTTGCATGCTTCTCCAGTTCGGATTCCAGTTCGTTAATTGCGATTCTTTGTCCTTTTGCTAGCTTTTGATGGACGGTGGGGATTGAAAGAATCCAACGGAGGTGGACATTCGGGCCCAAGTTTCATCTTCGGGTCAAGGAAAACCTTGTCCCGATTACACCACATAGGCCCAAAGATTTGGCGCCAAATTATTGCCACATAAGCTGCCATGTAGGATATGTTCATGCTTGGGACCGGCCCTAGTATAAAACCCTTGGGCCCGATTTGAGAGAATCGAGCAATCCTATTGGTTGAAAATTGGAGAGTTTGGGCCGACCCTCAATCGGGCCCCAAGTATAAACTGGGCCTTAGGAAGTACAAAGCTCGATCATGCCGAGTGGCCTCCAGGCTGCATGAGTGCTGGTAAAATTTCTGGTACATTTAACCCTTAAACGCCCAAGCAAGCCCGAGGGGCTTGATTCCAACAGAATCTTTCCTGTAGCTCTCACTGTACTCAACTTCTCACTTATATTTTGATCTCAAACTGGTCACCTTCTTAGATGCATTCAAAAAGTGAAATTTCACAACTCAAATCACAATTTGTATAAATGATTTTGTGCTTTGAAAGGATTGTGGTAGGTAGGTTGGGGTGGTACATAACCTTGTAGGAGGTTGCAAGCTCATCATTGATTGGTCTATTCATGATGCCCAAGTTCAAAAAGTGCACTATTCATGATACCCGAGTCCAAAAGATGCTCTGATCCAATTTTGGGCTGCCCGTTTTAGACCCCATGGGCGTTTAACCCTTAAACGCCCAAGCAAGCCCGAGGGGCATGATTCCAACAGAATCTCCTCTGTAGCTCTCATTGTACTCAACATTTCACTTATATTTTGATGTCAAACTGGTCACCTTCTTCTAATGCATTCAAAAAGTGAAATTTCACAATTCAAATCACAATTTGTATGAATGATTTTGTGCTTTGAAAGGATTGTGGTAGGTAGGTTGGGGTTGTACGTAACCTTGTAGGAGGTTGCAAGCTCACCACTGATTGGTCAGTTCATGATGCCCAAGTTCAAAAAGTGCACTATTCATGATGCCCAAGTCCAAAAGATGCTGTGATCCAATTTTGGGCTGCCCGTTTCAGACCCCATGGGCGTTTAAGGGTTAAGGGTTAACAATGCCCGAGGTTCCAAATCCAGAAGGATCCAGGATTGCAGTCAACCTACAAGATCCCATCAATTCTGGAAAGGATAAATCACCTTCTAGTTGATGGTAATCTTCATCCGGTCAAAATATATTCATGCAACCCATGTGCCCAACTGACTACCATATCTGATAAGCTCAAAAAATACGGTGTTCTGTATAGCTCTAAATCACTATAAACTATTTGAATTCATACCTCTCTTTTTTTTTTTTTTTTTTTTTTTTTTTTTTTTTTTTTTTTGTCTTTCGTTAATTTTTTCTAAATATAAATAAAGGGATTATTGCAAAGATAAGATAAAGAGGTATGATCAACTTCATCATGGGGCATGATCGACTTCGAAGAACACGTGTCCGGTTCCGTTGAACATGGTAGAGTCGTAGACATCCAAGTTAGGTCAAATGAACACTTTCTTCAAGCCGGCTTCGTGACAGTTCTTCTTCCTTTTTTCTCGTTGAGTCCAGAGTTTGAGGAGCTTTCTTGGACTAAAAATAAGTTATGTGTCATTTCTTATTTGGTGAGTTGGGATTTACATTCATTTTTGAGAACCTCATGTGAATTTAGGAATTGCTCACACTAACAAGACAAGGTTTGCTTTGTGTTTGAATATTATTGGGAAATTTATTGGTATTGATGTTTTTTTTGTTTTGTTTTTTTTGTTTTTTTTTTGTTTTTTTTTTTTAATTTTATTTTAAAATCATCACATAATATATAACTTTATCTAAATTACATCAATTTTCAAGTCCTAGTAATGAAATTTTAATTTATGCCGATTTATACAGGTTTGTTCTCTTTTATTCATTACAAAATTATAGTTACTATTGTAAGACAGCTAACCATGATGATCATTTCAACCATTTAGGTATGTGTATTTTCTTTTGACCAACCCTTCATCAAATCTACCATGAGATTCTCAAGAGAAAATTCCCTGCATGTTCCGAAATGAAATGTATTCTAGGTTACACTTTTGTTTTGAAACTAATTGATTTGTGATGGACTTCGTCATCACAAAGAAAATAAATAATACCAAGTACATGGTAATTATATCATAAAAAAAATTATAGTAATTAACCTACTCTAATTGATGTGTACATGATAATAACTATAATTTATTGTACCCCTTTTCTTATGTGTCAAAGGATGAAGTAAATGCATATTTTTTTTGCATGTACAACATGAATATAATTTATTTATTTTTTAAAAAATGATGCAACCATAAATGCAGTGTGTTCATGAAGGAGCCACAAACTACATCGATCCCTTTATTAGCCGTAAATGGCTTTATAACGTTCCAACATGGAAGCAAGTCACATCCTCCATCAACGAGATTTTCATCAAGGCCTAACTTCCAATCAAGTTTTGTATACTTAAAGTAAGCACATCAATAGTACATTCTCTAATTTATGATGAAGGAGCCACAAACTACATCCATCTCTTTACTAGCCGTAAATGGATTTATAACGTTCCAATACCGAAGCAAGTCACATCCTCCATCAACCAAATTTTCATCAAGGCCTAACTTCCACTCAAGTTTTTATACTTAAAATAAGCACATCAACAGGACATTCACTAATTCATGATGATAATCGCTCGCCATTTCAGATCTTTCAATGAATATACTAGATACATCACACTCTTCATTCTTACAACAAAAGACCGCACACTCAAGGTTTCAATCCCCAAAAGGAATTCTCCTTCCTTTCCCGAAGCTATAACATACTTTTATACCAAAACTTCATTTAAAGTTACATTAGAATTTTCTTTAGTGAGAACCATAATTGCCAAAATTCAAAGAACCCACTTTGGATCTCTTATTTACCTCAGGATCTCATTTACTGGGAAGCTGAAAAGCATGTGAGCAAAAGCCCACAAACTATCATAAAAAGTGGCAGAGACACACTTATGAGAGGTGCAGTGAGGCCAACAAGACAACATTGATCAAGGGAAAGAAGGAGAAGGGAGGCTGGGGAAAAAGGGGTCAGTAGTAAAAAAAAAGGGAATTTATGGTGGGAGAATGGCCCCCAAGGAGGGGGAGCGGGCAGGGGGCAGCAGCTGAAAGGGGGAGTGGTCTGTCTGCGGCATCACGGCGGTTAGGAGAAAACAAAGAAAACAACTGAAAGTGCCAAGTTTAGCAGTTGCAAACCCCCTTCTATACATAGCCACCCCACGAAGACCCCTCCCACGTGGGGCAGATGAGAACGAACCCCCCACCGTTCATCACCTACGAATGCCTCTGTCCACCTACATTCATCCATTCAGCCCTGGTCCCTGTTGGAGGTAGCCTGCCAGGGCAAGGCAAGGGCAGGAAGGGAGCTCCTTGCTCCGCAGACAGCTTTCCCGCAGATCCCTCCGCAGCTCCCTTTTGCGCTCCTTGCTTACCTGCAGCAGCCAGCACTCGGACGACGCCATCGCCACAACAACCCACCTTCAAAAGGACCGCGCCCCTGCTCCCTCGATTCTTTTCAGCACACTCCTGTAAGCCCCCCTCTCTCTGTCTGTCTATCTCTTTCAGTGGTACCGATCGGAGCTTAGGTTTACGCCCTTGGTAAGCTCTTTAGTGGCGGCTTGCTGGGTCTTTCGTTTTTGTTTTCTGGGGTGTGTTCACTCTCTTTGGTGGTTTGTGGGTTTGCGATCGGCGGTAGAACAATCGGTGAGAGAGTGACGTGTCTGTTCGTGTCTCGATCGGTGTTGACCGGGTGATTAGGAATTTGTGAGGGGATCGCCGATCGCGTGTGTGATCGGTGGGTTTTGTTGCGTTAAGAAAGGTGTGTTCATCGCGAACCGTTTTTTTTTCGGGTTGTTGTTGGTCAACGTTCCTTGTTTGACGTGGTTGGGTGGGGGAGAGCTTGGATCGCGCGGGGTGGAGTAATTGTGTGTTAGTTCGATATTTTTGTTTGGTGTGTGTGTGTGTGGAGTATAAGATTAATATTTTTCTCAACGCGCTGCTTCGGTTCTTGTGTGTCCTTGGAAACAACTTTTCAGTGCAAATAGCAAGCCTGCCTTTCCTCCCAGCGATTGTTGGTTGCTATTAAGAATAAACAAGCTGGCCGCCCTAGAGACTACTGAGATGGCTCGCGGGTGCTCCCACTGTGGTCATAACGGTCATAATTCAAGGACATGCCCTGATCGAGGGGTGAGGCTGTTTGGTGTTAGGCTCACAGATGGGGTGATGAGGAAGAGTGTGAGTATGGGTAACCTAAGCCATTACGCCAGCCCCAACAATCCTCCTTCTCCACCCAGTCATTCCGAGTCTGGAGCCGCGGGCGATGGCTACGTCTCCGACGGCCTCGTGCAGACCTCCAACAACACCCGGGAGCGCAAGAAAGGTCAGTACCTACACCATCATGATCTATCTACCTTCCTTTCAACACTTCGATGGATTCCGTCTTCATGTCGGTGCCTCCTGTCGTTGTAGCTTACGAGGATCGCCAACCCAAATACCCGAAAATTGAGGTGCATGTACAAATTTTCTTTATTTAGACTTCGATATATATTCTGTTAATAGAAAACGTCCTTTCTTGTAGTTGCGATTAATCGTGAGAGGAGGACTCACTCACAGCGATGAATGAAGCAGACTTCATGACTTTGTTGGTCAAGTTAATCTGTAATTGCGAGCTCTGTGATTCCAATTCACGAAAGCAACATGTTCCCTCAACGCTGTCAATGGTTTCTTTGTGTCGTGTGCGTGGATCCAAATCGAGTTTGTGACGATTCTAATAAGTTCGGTTGTTGGAATTCCAGGTGTTCCATGGACAGAGGAGGAGCACCGATTATTTTTGCTTGGTCTTCAGAAGCTTGGAAAAGGAGACTGGAGGGGCATTTCGAGAAACTTTGTGCAAACGAGGACACCCACTCAAGTTGCCAGTCATGCCCAGAAGTATTTCATCAGACAGAGTAACATGAACAAGCGGAAGAGGCGATCGAGTCTCTTTGACATTGTCTCCGAAACGGTACGTCTCTCGTTTTCATTTTTCTGCATTTCGCGATCGGCACATTCTATCCTCGGAGATGGATTTCATTCAGCTTTTTTTGGGTTTCTGCAGGGACCAGCCCCAATTCTGGAGGAACCAGCAACGAAGGCGGTTCCTGATATGTCGGCGCCCCTGCACCAGCTCAGTTTAGGGGCCAACACGATGTATCCGGGGATCTACTACGACGCAAACAATCCCCACTTCAGACCGTATTTATTACCTCCATCATCCATGGCTGTACCTATTATGTCCATGGGACCAGTCACATTAGGAGCTACAGAGAAGATCCCCGAGACATCTGCCGTGACGTTCAGTGGAGATGCAGCCAGAGCAGTTCTACCCAGACCAGTGACGGTCTCTGGTCCGCACGGTACTCCGATGGCCATTCCTTACCCCATTCCATTGTGGTCGATGTTGCCACGAGGATACAACAGGGCGGATTCCAAGGTTCTAAGGCCTACAGCGAAGCTGTCAACAGAGCCTCTGAACGTCGGCGTGAACGAGACGAAGGAGATGTCGCAGTTGAACCTGGGACTATCTGCACCTGAGCCCTCGCAACTCACTCTGAAGCTGCTGGATCAACCATCCAGAAGCTCCTCTGCGTTCCATGTCAGCACTAGTAGCATCAACTCAAGCAACAACGCCATCGGTGTGGTGTAACAGCAACAACAACAACATCAACATACACAAAGTTTTGGAATTGATTTGATGCGGAAGTAGAAGAAAGAAGAGTTGAGTTGTGTTGAGTGAGGTGTAGATACTATGAAGAATTCATCCTGGCTGGCGGAAGGAAGGAAAAAACGAACTTGGGTGTTGAAATTCACCCTGGAAGAGCGAGAGGGGGCGTCTCTGGTTGCTGTAGACTAATTCTTATGTAAATAGCTACGAAATTCTCATTCTTCTCTGCCAGATGCTACTCACTTGCCAGGTTGTAAAACTACAGAGATATACGCAACAACAGCTTGGTGGAGGCTCGTCCCTGGAAAAAAGAAGCTAGTAGAAGGGATATTATTATGGCCAGTGGAACATTGAATGTAGTAGCAGTCTCGCCTTGCAAAAGCGTAAAGGCTGAGGTACATCGGATTCCAGTCTGCAGGTTAGCCATCTCCGTACAATCGCGGCTTGGCTGCTTTTGAGGTTTTCTCATATCTTTCGAGGGCTTTGTGACCCTTCCAATTTGACGAAATGAAATGTGTTTCTGGACGTAAGTCGCGTTTTGATTATCATATCCATTGCCCCTGTCTGTCTCTCGTCGTTTCTTCCAGATACACTTGATCTCTTGTACGTCCATGATTGCTTCGCACTTTATCACTGTGAATCTATCGTGTCCCATTTCTTATCCATGAACTCCGTACTCAATCTCAATAGAATAGTACTCTACCGTGTATACTAGTCACAGTTGCGTGGAAACACATCCCCCGCACTCCACGATTTCCTGTGCCCTATTTGTTGAGCTGCATGACTCGTGTTCTTGACATTCCTTCATATGACACTTTTCCCTACGTCCAGAACTTAGCCTATGTTCTACAGTACTATAGAAGGATGTGAGCAGTCTCAATTGACTACATGCATGGGACATGGGGAGGAACCTGTAAAGTGGGTGAATTAATTACTGCAGCAAAAGGTTTCCTTAGTTCCAACTGTATTGGAAGTTGCACACTACACTCCAAAGGGCAATGGCAGCGCTATCCGGAAATTATCCAAAAACGAAGACCCCACTCATTTTGCTTCTGTACCAATAACCGCTGACACGTGTGACGTAATGTGCGACCTTAGCACGCCACGCGGGCAGATCAGATCAAATCAGATCGTTCACGAAACTCATCCCCTACATCTCATTCATCCACTTCACAAAGGAGGCCTATTGCCGCGCTCTTCAATGCTTGCCTGCCTGCTCCAGCATTCACTACACCTTGTCAGATTGCTGGGGAAGCGGAAAAATGCTCGCACGCGATCCGGGATGTAAATATCCCACATAATGAGCTCGTTAAGGAATCATAATAAATCGTAGCAGTAGGGTTGATCTCGTAGAAGTGGCAGATATTGCAGCTGGATATTGGAATCGAGGTTTCGGAGGTTCTTCGTTGTTTCCCTCCATCTCCATTGAAAGATTAGTGATGGGTAGGGAAGATTTGTAGGAATGTGTATTTTGTAGTGCTCGGTTCCAGGGTTTAGGGTTTAGGGTTTAGAGAATGGGATTTGAGTAGCTGTTCATTGTAAGGGAGGTGATAATGAGGGTTCCTGAACGTATTGCGTGGCGCCTCTACTTATCATTGTCTCAGAATGCAGCGAGAGCGCGGCCATTTTCATCCCTGCATCATCAATTAGACTCTACGGATTGGTCGCGACCTAAGAATGTGTTTTCGAGTCCTCTCCGGGACTTCTTAGCTTCTAACAAGTGGAGCCCGTTCTTCGTCTGCAACATTCCCAGATTTGCATATTCCACACAAGGAGGACACGGCAAAGCAACGATCACCGATGAGGACAAGCACAGGGAATGCAGCTCCAGTTCTTTCGGCGGATCAGGATGGAGCAAGGAGGAGGTTGTCAATTGGCCCAATGCTATCTCCATGGGTCGCCTTCTCTCTGGCCCACTCCTAGCTTGGTATGTGTACAATTGCTTCCTTCTCCTCACGAAGGTTTGCGTGCTTTCAATCGTTTCTGAATATTTTGAAGATGGTTTCGGTGTTGCATGTTGCATAGTGTCTCTTCCAGAGAATTGGACAATCACTTGATAATTCTAGAGTTCATTGTCAGTTGAATGAGAATGTATCATTAGTTTCTATTCGATCGAGTTCTATGGCATTGATTTGATTTTAAAAACGATAGACTATTTGGCTTTTGAGGCATGCACATTCAAAGCTCATACGAGAGGCAGGGTGATGTTTTGATGAATGCAGGATGATAACGCATGGCATGTACAAACCTGCTCTTGTTGGACTAGTCCTTGCCGGAGGAAGTGACTGGGTAAGAGTTCGGGTCTCTTTTCTACATAAAAATTACTACTGACTGATCTTGTCTTACTAGTTATGAAAGTCAAAATTTCACTGCATGTGTACTTGCTGAATGTAAATGCAGTAAGCTCAAACTCACTCAGCTTGAGGTTTACAAACACTTAGTGATGATTTTTGCAAATGGCATCAGTTTGCCACTTGTCGCCCGTGTGCTTTGCACGATCACCTCATTTGAAAGTCCTTGTACAGCACTTGTGCGTGACCATCATTTAATGGTTGACATCTAAGATTTTATTGTGATGCAGCTTGATGGTTACATGGCACGTCGACAGGGGATTAATTCTGTACTCGGCTCTTATCTTGACCCACTTGCTGATAAGGTTGGTTTAACAGACGTGATTGGTAATAAGTCCACACTGAGCTTGTGATAGAGTGTTCGTTATGTGAGCCTGCTGTTTTGAATCTTCGCTAACTTTATATTTATGTCAATACAGGTTCTAGTTGGTTCTATCGCTGTATCCATGGCATACTCTGGCCTCCTACATCGTAAGTGAGCAGGGTGATATGTCATTTTCTATCAAAACTATACGGGGTAGTTTTAGGGGTCAGTGATCCATCCGAACTTTAGTATCGTAGGTTGATGTGTGGCCACTGAAATTGACATGGTATGCAGGACGCTGTTGAATGATAACATAGGTGAAATGAGGGTGATGCATACTGATGAGTCTCTAGCGTGGCAGCTGCTTTGGTTGCACTGATTGTAGCTCGCGATGGTGTTCTCTTGGTTGGCTCTTTCGTGTACCGTGCATACACACTCCGTTGGAAGGTGATTTCTTTTGACCTTTTTAACTTGTCGAAGTGTTCACTTTGACATAGAAACAATGAAGGTTACTAACGTACGCATCAACAGTGGTCAGGTTTGGGTGAGTTCTTCAAGCTTGGTGCGGGTGGTGTGGAGAAAGTTGAACCTCTATACATAAGCAAGGTATCAAATATTCCTGGTCATCTCTCTCGCGAAGTCAATATCGCTCCTTGTCTTCTGTAGAGTTATCCATCATGCATGTCAAACTTTTGTGCGAATGTCAGATTTGATTACGGTCGAAACTGAAAAATGCACCAATGTGGTGGTTTTTGAATTTTGATCTGGTCCCGTGCCTAGTGCACACGACTTACATGAATATGAAGACACTGGGCATGAGGCCAAATTGGAGTTTTACCTGTTAATGGTATAATATCCTCGCTATTGACATGGTCAGTATTGAAATGCAATTTATACTCTGTTGAAGGTGGATGGTGCATAAGTGGTGTGATAATTAAGGCCAGGATGTGTGGAGCAGGTGAACATGGTGCTGCAATTAGCGCTCGTTGGCACTGCGATTGTGCTGCCAGCAATGGAGATTCCGGATACATATTCTGTTGTTCCTCTTCTGAGGTGAGTTTTGGACTATCATCATAAGAGTCGAGAGTAAGTTCTTTAGCTTCTTGAACAGAGCTTTATCATGAATGGATGATGATGATGATGCAGCTGGTCAGTGGTGGCGACTACGTCCATGTCGTGGGTGGGATACGCTTGGATTTATCTTCGGAGGCCACTTCCAAAAGCAGTTGCACATCTTTCGCAACAATCAAGTATTCGTAGCTCCCAAAAGATTGAGAATCGTAGTCGCAGTTGAAGCCATAAGGTTTTTAACAAATGGTACTGTTTTCTCAAATGCCATTACTGGAGAATTGTTTCCTGTCCCGCTAATTTTGAATGCATATATCGATAGTAATTTCGATTGGGGGTAATGTACTTATGATTGTCTTCATGTCAAGATACTTGCAATTTGCAAAATGGCTCATCTCACGCACACGGTGGCACATGGAATAAGCGCTTAAAACGAAGGTTCAAATAATCTATTTTTCTATAAATTTGAATCTCTATGCATAAAAGAACAAGATCTGCCTTGGTGACCCACCGTACATGCATGATCATGGCCATCATCATTTGGTCTATGGTATGAAAAGTTTCATTTGGTCTATGGTATGAAAAGTTTTGAAGAGTTTCCATAAGTGGTATCTTATTGTTATTAAGAGTTTATTAGATCCCTATAATTTAATAATGAGTAAAAGGGACAAAGAATGTGGAACATGAAAATGAGAGCAAAGGAGTAAACAGGAGATCAAGGGAACATTGAAGGGGAACTAGGCACTAGGAAGGATAAGAATCATGAAAGGAGGATGGGAACTAGAAACAAATGATGGGAATTAGGAACAAATGTTGGGAATTGGAAATGGATAATAGAAACCAAGAAGGGAAGTTGTGGGAGGGTGAACTCAAAAGAAGGGATGGGAATTGGGAAGGGGACAAAGCATGGGAAACTGAGAAGAAGGGATCAGAGGACATGCTATAAATCATAAAAAGCAGGAGAACCATCAACAAGGGAACTGAGGATAGGGGATAGTTTTTAAAGAGCAGCAAATAAAGAGCTCACCCATCTGGGACAAGAGGGACCTTACTGATGAGTTATTTAAATACTATATTTTTGTGTCTGGAGGACAAATGTATATACAAGTCCTTACCCGAGTCCTCTGGATACGGTCATTAAAAAGGTTAGATCGAATATTTTAAAAATATGTAAAAATTCCAGAAGTAGGTATAAAATAAAATACAAAGTTGGAGGATTTTCAATAGGGTATTATTTTCTTTTATACCTAGGTCTAGATTTTTTACATGTTCTTTTAAAATTTCAATATGACATTTTTGGTGTACGTGTCCGAAGGACATGGGTGAGGACTTGTATTATATAAAAAAAATGTTGGTGACATGGTATTATAATATTAAACTACGTTGCGTTACGAGTCCTTGCAATCTCCTTTTTATGTAAGAAGGGGTGAAAGTCCAAAGACTCAAATTTACAATGTTAATTTTAAGTTTAGGATTGGTATTAGAGAACCTATATAATTTTGGATAAATTATCATCCAAACTAAGCTATCGGTAGTTACTTTTAACTAACTACAATTGTTTAAGCTCCTTTCATCATGCAATTCTATTGATGCAGTCGAGGATTTGAATGTAATCGTACACAAGGTGAACACCTATCCGAGTAATTTAAGAAGAATATTTCTAGCAAAGGAAGAAATTCATCAACGCTGCTTGTAATTAGGTCCTACAAGAATGATAAAAGTATCACTTGCTACATGTATCCAATCATTTGAAAAGATGTCAATACCTACATAGATGAATATATGGTTTAAAAACCTACACCACACACGAACATTTTGAGTTAAATACTACAAAACCTAATATTTTTCTTTCATTCCAAATAAGATAATGAATAAAAAATTATACTTAGTTCAAATGTGAAGAAATTTGGTATAAAATATTCATGATTGATACAAACATTCTTACAATTTTAACTTTATGTTTCCATATGTCAGATCTTTGTATGTAGACCCAGAAGTGCAATAAATGTTTTCTCAATCAACATAATTTACAAGACTACATTGTAAGTGCTAAATTTATTAGACTTATCAAAAAATGGCATTGGAGAAACACCACCATTCTCAAAGTAAAGACAATGGAGGAAGCAAAGCCCTAACTACACATAAACACAACAACAACGAAGATTCTTTGGCTCTTTGGGATGGTGGTGATCCTTTTGGTTCTCTTGGTGCACTTTGGCAAGGACCCATGTCACTCTTTTCAAGTTTTTGCACACCAGGAACACCAGTAGATTGGAAAGAAACTGCAGACAATCATGTCTTCAAAGCAGATCTTCCAGGTAACATAATCTCCATGTATATACCGTACTTGCATGGCCATTTTGACAGAAATTAATTCCTAATTTTAAGTGCCCATAACTTCTTTTGAATTTTAAGAATAGAAAAGACATATTTATATTCAAAAAGGCTGAAATCATCGCAACAAAAATAGGTTTGCTGAATTCAAAAACACAAACTATTTGGCACTATAGTGTCAAAATGGTCATGCAAGTACAATATGCACACCGTTAATATTATGATACTAGAATATTTGTATCAGAATAGTTTACACTTTGAACATATTAGAGATTTTTATCCAAAAACACTATGTTAGCTAACTTCGGAAATAGAAGATTTCGGAAGTCCAAAAAAATTCTCCGTTATTGATTTTGATCTAGAATCTAACCTTCTTGTCAAAACAGACCATTGATAACATGGTAGATATTTAAGTACATGGTTACAAAAATACACTAATTATGTCTATTGTCGTACATTAGGTTTGACAAAGGAAGATGTGAAAGTAACCATAGAAGATGGGCATATTTTGCAAATAGTTGGTCAGAGGCGAGCAGATACAGAAGATGGAGGAACATGGAAACATGTAGAGCGAAGTCGTAACAACACATTTATGAGGCGATTTGAGCTTCCTAGTGATGCTCGTGTAGATACAATGAAAATAAAAGTTGAACATGGCATTCTTACAATATATGTACCAAAAGACAAAAACATCAAAGCTCCTCCACGGGTCTCCAAACAAATACCCGTTCAATGGGAATAAAATTTATTCCTCGGTGATTACAAATTGCGTACTAAATAAAGTGCATCACATTCTCTTTTCACTTAAATCTTGACAATATTTCTCTATGATTCCTTTGAGATTAGAGTATGGAAGAACTGATATTACTTCACTGGCAAAATGGCAATAATCTTTCTATATGAGGAGAAAATTTGATTTGAGGCTCTTGAATTTTCGCTGCACTATCAAGTTTTGGGAGTGTAAATCTCCTAATGGTGCGAGGATTTTCAAGCATGAACGACCTTGTTCTGACGATATGGGTCCACAGAAAGTTTCGACTTCAGTCAAGATTGAGTGAATAGAAGCAGTAATCTGTACTCGTCACCTTTAGAAAACAAATTTCCTCATTACGTGCACGTAATTATGTTCGGAAGGTAGTATCCATGCGCCATGTCAAGCGCTGCCATTCTTTTTCCAAAGCTCGATGTCGTAACATTTTTCTGCAGTTTCAGAACAAGGTTGGTACTGAATCTTGTAATTCAAGTTTGTACATCTTTATGTTTCTCATAGAATGTTGATACTGAATCTTTGGGTTACAAGTTCAAAATGCTGAGGCGTTACAGATGATTGTTGTCAGATTTCCTGCAGTTAGACTAAATCTGTAGCCCGTTCGAGTAGGAACAGGGTCACATGTTGTGCACGATTGTATAGACAGTTAGCCCTTACACTAACTACGAAGCTGAACTCCAGCAGTCCGCAACTTCGAAACGGGCGGAGCCATACTCCACAGTTACACATCTATCCAGGGCAGCACATTGAATTCATACTCGAAAACTCATCGATATTTCTCAGGCACAACATGCAAATCATTTCAAACTGGTTAAGGTCTGACTAGCAAGTTATTATGAACAAACAAAACTCGTATTGAGATACGAGCCAGAACTCGCCACAAAAACCACAATCGTGTAAAGTCAACCACGGTTAATCTCAACACAAAGCAGCTGGAGCGACAGAGAGAGACATGCACTATCACAACAAAGACGAAATTCAGTGATCGACATCACACCCTCTGCAAATTTCATTCCTCACTCATCGTAGCTCATGTCAGTCAACATGAGGCGTGATGAAATGGTGTACAATGTGTCACCCAACTCAGTCCCCTGTATCTACTTCAGTGGGATGAACCGCGAAGAGTGGGTAGCTCCGATACCGGGCCTTCCGTGCTTCACAGGCTTGTACGAGATGGAGAACTCCGCCAAGTAGTGACCAATCATCTCAGGCTTGATCTCCACCTGGTTGAACGTCTTGCCGTTGTACACACCGATGACGCTGCCAATCATCTCAGGAACGATGATCATGTTGCGCAGGTGAGTCCTCACAGTCTCGGGCTTCTCACCAGCTTCCGCATTGCGCTTCTGCAGAATCGAGAGCCAAAATTCCCTGTGAGCATACGAACAAACTCCGAAAGAGAGAAGCCAAGGATAAAGGATTAGGTCGAAATATAAACACTCACCGCCTTGCGCAGCTTCTTGATCAAAGCCATGGGCTTGCGCTTCAAACCACGCTGGAACCTGCAAGAGCATGTAAGAAAGTTGATCAGATAAAAGGTGCATCATATCATCAATAACTAGAAGACGCGCTGTGATGCCAGGAACGCCACCATGAAACCCTAAATTCGGGAAGTCGTTACACGAGCAGTATAAAAAAAAGGCAAACCCTAGGGCCTTGAAACTCTTAACGCCAACATCTCTTGGGAAATGCAGAAATTCATACGCATCAAATCTAGAGGTTGTTCTTGGTTCCAAGTAAAGCGGAGCGAGTGTGCGCCGCAAACCCTAAACCCGGGCGAAAACCCTCCGCCAGGACGATAAAAGTGTAAACTTCACACCCACAACTACACAACATAGGACTGGTAAGGACAGTGCACGAACCTGCGGCGTGCGCGGGCGTGGAAAAGCTCGACGAGCTCATCAGAGCTCATGTCAAGGAGCGCATCGAGATCGACTCCTCGGAAGGTGAACTTCTTGAATGTTCTCTTCTTGGGCGCCTGAATCTCGACTTCCGCAGCATCGATGTCCGCCTGCATCAGACACGCGAACAACAGACGACTCAGTAAGGCGCGGAACAGACTCCTCAATAGGGGCGACTCAGTAGGGCGCAGGGAAATTGATGCGATGCTGCAAAACAGAAGGTGCATGCAGGTACGGTACCATGATGGAAGAAATTTGGGTCGCAGAAGGTCGGAGCAGCGGCGGCAACTGGGGACACAGGAGACCCAAACGCGAGGGAGAAAGAGAGAGCTCTGAACCCTAATCGGGCTTTACTAGCCTTCGCACCACCACGGACGGCATCCAGTTAGGGTTTGGCTCGACGAGGAACTGGATGAATGAATATTCAAACTCCGTGTAGTGGATGAAATCTGTTCACTTCACTCGTCATTCTCTTTACTGTGGTGCACAATACTAACTGGGATGATTATTATTGATATGGTATTTTTAAAACTTGAATAAATTGCATTACTTAATCCTCACAGTCAAAAGGCCCCAAAAACTGCCCTTAAAACCACCGTTTGTAAGATGAAAATAAAAATAAGCCACGCTTTTTCAATGTAAGATGAAAATTTTCAATTTTTGACATGATCTCAAGCATGTAATCGTAAGATCTTGTACCTAACTTATCCATATATGTGTGTACCAAATCTTAGCTTCAAATTTCTTACCAATTGTGAGATCTTAACATTTAAAGTTGAAAAAAAAGTTATTTTTCCTTGGTGCAAAATAGGTTCAACGCTTTTCATGAGCCCAAAATGCAACTTTTGAAAGAGAATTGAGACTCTCCACACTCTTGTTCCTAGGTGAGTATAGAACATGCCTAAACAATTTTTCTCTTAATGCAACCTACAAAACCTAAAGAAATGCTTGAATCTTCACATGGAGATATGCTGGAATTTAAACACAAAGGTCAATCTTTGACAATGAAAATGGCATGTAAACAATGATTGGATCAAAGATCTGGACTCTGAGGTCATGCCATAAAACCTTGTTTACATGCACACAAAAAAACTTGGAAAAAAGAAAAATCTCAATTTTAATGCATTTTTTGAATTTTCTGCAATTTAATTGATTTTGGGTAGATTTTGGGAATAAATGAGCATATACAACTTTGTGGGCAGTTTTGGGCAGATATTGAATAATGTTTTCAAGCTTTGACTGCAAGTATCTCCTTAAGTATAAGGAACTTTGGAGCAAATAATGACTTTTTGAAAAGGTATGGAAAAACTCTATGATGTGCCAAAGTAGCAACTTCATATGGTCTATATTTAGTAACTCGAGAGCCTGATAATAGTCAAATCGACCACAATGTAGTTCATTTCAACTTTAGGGTTTAATGAGGTTAGTGTAGATGGTTTACATATTGTCTGTCGTAGCCTCTAAACACAGTACTGGGTAATACCACCCATGGCCTACAAAATCCGCACTTGGTCCCTCTTTCATGAATATTGTTCAAAACAGAGGTTTCGAGATTTTATTGGAAAAAACTACATTGTTTAACAATGCAACTGACTTCAATTAAGAAATCATCTTTGAACATTCTTATGATGTAGTTGGAAATATATACATAAATATGAATACACATACCTAGAATACACACTATAATACCAATATTTGTTGTGATGAAAAATATCTATATATAGAGTGTAATCTATTGCTAATCTTTGTATCATTATGATGTCGCTTCTCAAACTCTTTATCTATGTTGTATAATGTATTGTCGTCAACGTTGTTATTTGTGTTTGTGCTTGATGTGTCTTATGTTCCATCAATGAAATGTCATTGCTTCAAAAATAAATCTTTGGTTTTGAACTATGAATTTTCTAACCAAGTTTACAATCTTCAATGTTTGGAGATAGTATTAGTGTTGAGATTGTTGCATAGATCAATTAGACTTTAGTTAAAGATCCTAGAAAAACTTTAACTTCAAAACAGCTTCAATGATTAATTTAAGGTTTTTATCACAAAATCTAAGATTTAATTGGAATCTATTCTAGAATAAATTAAAATTAACTGAAAAACCAACAGTGGAAGAAGGAAATATAAAACTCCTCAAGAATCTTCCTCCGGATTACTTCTTTCATTATAGAAACTTCATTTCAGATCCAATACCAAGGATCTTTGGATCAAAGTTGTTGGGAATCATCATGCTTAAGTTTGAACAAAATCCATTACTTAACCCTTGAACGTCAAGCCCCTCTGAAAATACACTGGAAACCAAGCACGAGGGGCATGCTCTGACGTTTGAGGGTTAATAAAGGAATGGATGTTGGTAAATAATTTACAAGCTACAAATACAAATTCATAGTCGTACATAGTACTTACAAACAGACACCAAACTTCCACATGTAAGTGAGCACGCCACAAATCACATGGCAGCCATTGACGAGTAATGAATTTTGCATACACAATTTAAATTCTATGCCATTTGTAAACCACCCACCAACATGCTTCATCAAGAAAAAAAAAAAAAAAAAAAAAAAAAAAAAAAAATAAATCCTTTCAGGTGTATGGAGGACGTACATGCATTGTCTCACAACCATTCGGCTGTAAAAAACTGCTACTTCGTCTTCCTTTCTACCTCTAAGCAATTTCATGTGCCTCTCAATGATGCTCTCTAGTTCAGAATACATCTGTTCTGTACAAATAAACAGAGGTTCTGGACGACACGAGTGTCAATCCGACTTTTCCCTCGGAATTAAATTTTGAATCTGTTCGTGGTCAGCAGCAAGAATGGAGCTCTGTACGTGGACCGGTGTATGAATGTATTGTACAAAAAAGTTGAGATCCAGTTGCGATCAGGTTCGGGGATCTTGCCAGAAGACTGAGCGATCCATGTGGAGTTTACGTTGGAGACGGCGAAGAACATCGTTGGGGCACAGGTTTTTCCCCACTACCACTACTTTCTTCTCCCACTGATCGGCGGTGACTGTCCCAACGCCCTTCATGTGTTCCAAGCACTCCTCCACTTTGCGCTGGCAGTGGTCGCTGTAGAGCTGCGGCACGTATAACTCCACGGTCGTCGTCGTCACAGGCTTAGGAGACTTGGTCGTCGTCACAGGCTGAGGGGACTCGACTTTGATGTAGCTGGCGTGAGGGTAGCCGGAATTGTGCCACCACGACGGCGGTGCATTCTCGACGCGCACCAGCATCTGTTCGGGAGGAATGAGGTATCCGCCGCTTCCGAGCACCGGGTACTGATCACGATAGTCCATCCGGTAATAGTAGCCGTCGTCGTAGTGTCGGGGCTGTCGGAACGCCATCCGAGAACCACATGATGTCAGTCCAGCTCAAGATGTCAAAAAGATATCACGATGTCAAAGTAGTTCATATGTACTGCAAGATAGTTTAGAAGTAGGTGCTCAGTCAGAGTCGGAATCTGGATCCCCATCAACGATGGCTGGAAGAGGGCCATCAGAGTCCGAATCTCCGAGCTCAATCGGCTTCAAGAAAGTTGACTTCTCCTCTGATGCTGAAGCAGTTGTGGTAATCACTTCCACAACAGTTCTGGTCTCTACACTAATATCTTGGTTCTCTTTGGTTATCGTAACCAATTCTATTGTTGTATCCATTAAAGTAGAAGTGTCCTCCCCATACCCAAGCCATGTGTCCACCACCGCCCAAGGGTCAAGATGTCCAATTTTCATGGATGATCCCCCATAAGTACCGTTCTCACTCCCTCGCACTAGCCCAGGATATACAGATTTGACTACACCGTTCATGCCGGTCCCTGTGGACTTATAAGCAGGCGGTAAGCACCGCGGATGGATCAGTGGCTCTAGGGCTGTAAGAGCACGAACACATACTGTAGCTACTTCATGAAATCTTATTTACATGCACACAAAAAAACGTGAGAAAAAGAAAAATCTCAATTTTTGAAGGATTTTATGAAGGTTCCAAATGATTTTGGATAGATTTTGGGATTAAATAAGTAGTTTGGGAACTTTTGGGCAGATATTAGATAGTGTTTTCAAGCTTTAACTACAAATATCTCCTCAAGTGTAAGGAATTTTGAAGCACAAATGGACGTTTTGGAAAGATATGGGAAAATTGTATGATGTGTCTAAGTAGCAACTTTATATAATCCAAGTTTAGTAACTTGAGAGCGTGATGAAAGTCATACCAAAGTCATACCACAATGTGTTTCAATAAGGATCAACAAGATTAGTGTACATGGTTTACATGTTGTGTCGAAGCCTCTAAACTCCCATAGCCTCCAAAATCTGCACTTGGTCCCTCCATTAATAGAGGTTTTTATAATTTCATTGGAACATACTGCGTTGTTTAACAATGCACAATGCAACTTGGAACAAATATGGTGAATGTCATTTCACATACATCATGTAACAATATACACAGTTCAACTAAAAAAATAATCTTTAAACATTCTTACTATATAGTTGGAAATTTATATACAAGTTGTGTCACCCAACTCAGTCCCCTGTATCTACTTCAGTGGGATGAACCGCGAAGAGTGGGTAGCTCCGATACCGGGCCTTCCGTGCTTCACAGGCTTGTACGAGATGGAGAACTCCGCCAAGTAGTGACCAATCATCTCAGGCTTGATCTCCACCTGGTTGAACGTCTTGCCGTTGTACACACCGATGACGCTGCCGATCATCTCAGGAACGATGATCATGTTGCGCAGGTGAGTCCTCACAGTCTCGGGCTTCTCACCAGCTTCCGCATTGCGCTTCTGCAGAATCGAGAGTAAAAAGTCCGTGTGAGCATACGGACAAACTCTAAAAGAGAAGCGAAAGTATAAAGGATTAAAACGAATTATGTACACTTACAGCCTTGCGCAGCTTCTTGATCAAAGCCATGGGCTTGCGCTTCAAACCACGCTGAAACCTGCAAGAGCATGTAAGAAAGTTGATCAGATAAAAGGTGCATCATATCATCAATAACTATAATTCGCGCTGTGATGCCCGAAACGCCACCATGAAACCCTATATTCAAGGAGGTCGTTACACGAGCAATATAAAAAGAGGGCAAACCCTAGAGCCTTAAAACTCTTAACGCCAACATCTCTTGGGAAATGCAGAAATTCATACGCATCAAATCTATTCTAAAGGTTTCTCTTGATTCCAAGTAAAGCAGAACGGAGTGTGCGCCGCAAACCCTAAACCCGGGCGAAAACCCTTCGCCAGGACGATAAGAGTGTAAACTTCACATCCACAACTACGCACCATAGGACTGGTAAGGACAGTGCACGAACCTGCGGCGTGCGCGGGCGTGGAAAAGCTCGACGAGCTCATCAGAGCTCATGTCAAGGAGCGCATCGAGATCGACTCCTCGGAAGGTGAACTTCTTGAATGTTCTCTTCTTGGGCGCCTGAATCTCGACTTCCGCAGCATCGACGTCCGCCTGCATCACACGCGAACAACAGACGACTCAGTAAGGCGCGGACCAGACTCCTCAATAGGGGCGACTCAGCGGGGCGCGGCGGAATTGATGCGGTACTGCAAAACAAAAGGCGCATGCGGGTATGGTACCATGATGGAAAAGATTTGGCTCGCAGAAGGTCGGAGCACCGGCGGCAACGAAGGACAATGAAGACCCAAACGCGAGGGAGAAAGAGAGAGATTTGAACCCTAATGGGGCTTACTAGCCTTCGCACCACCACGGACGGCATCCAGTTAGGGTTTGGCTCGACGAGGAACTGGATGACTGAATTCTGAAACTCCTTGTCCTGGATGAAATCTGTTCATTCGCTTTACTTTGGTGCACACTGCTAACTGGGATGATTATTAATGTTATGGTATTTTTTTAAATGTAATTTATTCCATTACTTAAACCTCCAAAGTCAAAAGGCCCCAAAAATTGCGGAAAGCCCTTAAAACCACCCTTTTTATGATGAAATTAAAATAAACCACCCTTTTTCAATGCTAGATGAAAAATTTCAATTCTTGACATAATCTCAAGTATGTAATTGTACCTAACTTGTCTATGTATGTATGTGCGTACCAAATCTTAGTTTCAAATTTCTTACCAGTCGTGAGATCGTAGAATTTAAAGTTGAAAAAGTTTTTTTTCCCCTTGTTACAAAATAGGGTGTACGGTTTTCACGAGCCCAAAATACCGATTTGGAGAGTAAATTTGAATTGAGACTCTTCAAACTCTTGTCCCTAGGTGAGTTTGGAACATGTCTAAACAATTTTTCTCCTCAAGCAACCTACAAAACCTATAGAAATGCGCGAATCTTAACATGGAGGTATGCTGAAATTTATATACAAAGTTTGGTCTTCCACAATAAAATTGGCATGTGAAGAATGATTGGATCAAAGATCCGGTGTGTGGGGTCATGCCATAAAACCTTATTCACATGCGCACAAAAAACTTCAAAAAAGAAGAAAATCTTAAATTTTGGTGAATATTTTGAAGTTTATGCATTTTGATTAATTTTGGCTAAGTTTTGGGAATAAATGAGCAGAAAAGCAGTTTGGGCAGTTTTAGGCAATTTCACGCAGATATTAAATAGTGTTTTCAAGCTTTGAATGCAATTATCTTGTGAAGTATAAGAAATTCTGAAGCAGTGAATGACTAGTTGGAAAGGTATGGGAAAATTCTATGATGTGTCAAAGTAGCAACTTTATATGATCCAAATTTAGTAACTTGAGAGCTTAATAAAGGTCATATGAACCACAATGTGGTTCATTTTGACTTTAGGGGTGAATGAGGTTAGTGTACATGGTTTACATATTGTGTGTCGTAGCCTCTAAACTCCGTATTGGGTAATACCACCGATAGCCTTCAAAATCCGCACTTGGTCCCTCCATGAATATTGTTGAAAACATAGGTTTTTTAATTGTATTGGAAAATAGTGCAGATAGATAGATAGAAACTCCGGTCCCTTTCTAAGGGGCCGGCGTGAATGAAGTGTCCGTTCGTAATGCTAATATCCCAATGGCCACCGGAAAATAGTGCATTATTTAACAATGCAATTTGGAACAAATATGGTGAATGTCATTTCACATACATCATGTAACAATATACACAATTCAACTAAAACATTATCTTTGAACATTCTTACTATATAGTTGGAAATTTAAATACAAATACACACTATAATAGAGAAATCCGCTAAGTAGTCCCCAATTTGGACCTCAGTTGGTCCCTAATCCGTCGTTTCATGTCTAGTTTTTGGTTGTCCACTAAGTAGAGAAAACTGGTGACCAAACGCACCAAACTGGGGACCAAATTAGTCGAAGTGGGGACCAAACTCAGAAAACCATTAGAGAAATCCGCTAAGTAGTCCCCAGTTTGGACCTTAGTTGATCCCCAGTTGGTCCCTAGTCCGTCGTTTCGTGCCCAGTTTTCGGTTATCCGCTAAGTAGAGATAACTGGGGACCAAATGCACGAAATTGGGGACCAGATGTTCGGCGCTCGGCGCTGCCCCTCCGAACTCTTCACTCTAGCTTCTCGTTGTGCTACGGACTGGGCACCAAGTCGAACTAGGGACCAAACTCGGAATACCATCACAATCGGTGCATTCTTGAGTTTAGCCCCCAGTTCGATCGTAGTGTAAAAAGTTGGTGCCCAGTTCGACGTTTCGTCCCCAGTCCGACCAAAACTGGGTGTTCTCGTCCCCAGTCCGTCGTACTTAGCGGATTTCTCTATTACAATCGATGCATTTCTTAGTTTAGTCCCCAGTTCGATTTTGTTCCCCAGTTTAGTCCCCAGTTCGGTTTTTGGTGCCCTGTTTGGTCCCCAATTCGATTCTAGTGCCCAGTTTTATGTTTTGGTCCCCAGTCCGACCAAAAGTGGGTGTTTGGGTCCCCAGTTTGCGCTACTTAGCGGATATCTCTAATACCAATACTTATTGTGATAAAAAAAAATCTATATAGAGTGTAATCTATTGCTAATCCTTGTATCACTATGATGTCGTTTCTCGAACTCTCTATCTATGTTGTATGATGTATTGTTGTCAACGTTGTTTTGTGTATTTGTACTTGATATGTCCTACGTTCCATCAATGAAATGTCAGTGCTTCAAAAATAAATCTTCGCTTTTGAACTATGAATTTTCTAACCAAGTTTACAATCTTCAATGTTTGGAGATAGTATTTATGTTGCGATTGTTTCACCTAGGTCCGGTCCACCCATGCACTTTGGCAACTTAAAAGAGGAGATCCATACGTTTAAGACTATTTCCAAATGTGTAAGTTCGCATGCTTCAATCATTTTGGAGAGCTATTGGTTTCAGCCAATACCGTATTACCTTTATGAAATTTGATTTTGTTAAACATAAAGGAAAAACATGTAAGGTCACTAAAAGCTTCAAAACCCATCACGTGAAATTATTTCAAACCTTGAGGTCTACCTATGCCTTACTAGATTAATTATTTGATTCAAGCAAAGCCAATTAAGTTGTTATTGACATAATTTTGTTCTTCTATGCCTATGGAGCGGTAAAAGCTTATCGAATGACTTTATCTTTCCATCTAACTTTCTATATATAGACCATCTATTTTAACATTTTTCATTCACGGTTCACTATTTTCAGTCAGAATTGGATTTATAAACTTTGGTATACTTTTTAATTCACTTTGGTTTAAGTTTGGTTTTATAATTTCCAAATTAGTTGTATATCTATAAAATACATAAATATATCCAAAGTAATAATTGTCGTTGCCTAAGACACCACCATGTTGTAGTTTTGTGACGCTCTCGATTTGCAGATCCATCAACAATGCATCAGTAAGGATTAAATATAAAAATGCTATTAATTTGTTCCTCACATCGACAAGTATAAATCATAAGTAGAGATTCTATTTTTCTTACACAAGGTATTCATTTAGGCCTCAAAGTTTGACACATTTGGAAACCCTTTCAATAAATGTCCAAATCTAAATGCTCAAATATATAATCTTCCATGCATTCACTCTTTCAAATTCTAACAATCCAAATACATGATCAACTAAATGGACTTCAAGATCTTATGAATGTATGTTTGAATCTTAACATCTTTGTATCAAATGTTTGAATTTTGTTTTACAAGATTACTTGATATCGAGTGTGCTTAAAAGCAAATGGGAGACTTGAGGTTGGCTTGTTGCCACAAGCCTATTTCATGCAGACAAGATCATCCACTATGAGGTACCTTACAAGAATGAGCTACTACATGTAATCACACGACAACTAGCAAAGGCCGAACGTGGCGCTCGAGTAGAATGTCTTACATAGGAGCAGGTGAAGAAGAAGAATGTTGTGTCTTTACAGGCTACAAGAGATGAAAAAAGTTGAGGAGATAGAGATGTAATTGAAGCAACAATGGGAAAAAAGAACTTCCTTACATTCTTCTTCTCTTAAGAGGTTGGAAATACACACAAACGAGGAGCAAACGTTCAATGTTCAAATCTCATTCTTCTATCAACAATGGGTAGGGAAGACGAAAGAGATATTGGAGAAATATGTAAGTATCATGTTTCACCCACGCAACCAATAGAATAGATGAAGAAAAATTTGGGTTTTCGACATTCCTACGCCCATATTTAGAACAATGGAGGCTGCACCAAACGAGACAAAAGAGAAGCGGAACAACATAAAAAACGAAGCTATGCAATTAATAAAGATAATTTATCACCCGATTTATTAATTTTAAATTACTTTTCTTTTATTCGGTATTTTGATTTCACTCCACTTTTACTATTCCCAAGTGGGATTATATCTCACAAAGTATTTCAATTTAATGGATCTTTCCTTATTTGGCAATTGGTACTTTCTCGCTCAACTTTGACATTTAAATATCCAACTGGATTGCTTACCAAGTGGGCTTTGTTCGCCGTAAGGTCCAATTCCGAGTCGAACTCCATTCTTTTTCCAACAACTCGTTCTTGTTCCCTTCTACCTTTTATTCACAAGTTGTATTTCCTTCTCTCCTTCATACTACATTCTACATCACTTAGTTTAGCATCCCACTCATCGACTTGGTATGTTGCCTGCTTCTTATCATTCACAACGCGACAATCATTCTCCAATTTTGGCACATCTTCAAATTGTACTATCTTCATTATTAATACTCGACAAAATTCACTATGTAAACGTCTACTCGGTTATTTTCTTTGAAGATTCTACATACATAGAAAAGTAATAAGACAATAAAGTTTTCTACTTATCACATTCTCTCCTATTAGACTTAATTATGCACTCATGAACAAATCTTTACCCATTCGATTTACATGCTAATTTGATATCATACTTCATTTACACATTTCACGCATCAATACGCCTATTTGAACTTCTATTTCACTCAACATTATCAACTAGCTTTCCTCATTTCTTCATAAATTGGTAAACATTCAACCTAGGATAATGCACTGACTACCACTCGCCAATTACATCGACTTAACAATTTAACAATTCAGTACATGCTCTCATAATCTAATTCACTCAGTAAATTGATTTACTACAATATTCTAACATACAATGACACATGCACAATATAAGTAAATCATTTTCATTTCAACATGAACAAGATACACAACTAACTAGGCTCATATCTTACTTTCTTCACTTGCAAAATAGGCCCGCAATCTATCGTCTTCTCCTCGTCTACATACCCTCCCTACTTGGTAATTGCGACAATGTTTGCGGCCATTCGCATCCCTATTCTAGTTTAATTCGACAATTTCTTTTTCATCTATTTCCGATTTTGGAATCAAAATGTTTAATTAAACAAATCGTTTCTACCCTGATTGCACTATTACAACCGAAAATCACTATTTTACTAACTGGATATTTTAGTAGCGATTTTGTATAATTCAAACTAGTATACCAAAACATACGAAAACAATCAAAAAGTTATGCAATAAAAAGGTAATACAGATGATTAAAGATTTATTCAAAAGATGTTGGATATTGCAAAGAAAGTGTTGAAAAACAGAGAAGAATGAAGAAAATAAACAATTTAATCGGTAAACAAAATTCATCCAAAAGATATACTATCCGAAACAAATGAACTACAAATAAAAATATAAAAGTAAGGACAACGACAAAAACTAACAAGATTACAAAATAAAGGTAATAAATATTAAGAAAATTATATGGAAAATAGATATTACCGAAAATTCAAATACTAATAGGAGAAATAAAGAACAAAAGAAAATCACAAGAGAGAATGAATCAATCAAAAACTATAAACTAAAAAAACCAAAAAAAAAAAAAATACAAAGAAAGGGAACCACAAAAAATAATCATAAGTAATAGAACTACTTAAACCAAAAAATGATAATATATCATAAAACTAAACTATAGATGATAAATAGATAAAAACTCCGGTCCTTATTATAGGGCCGACGTGAATAAAGTGTTTATTCATCTTGCCAATGAGCCGGTGCCCACCGGACAGAGGGCCAACAACTAAACTATACCTAAACTATACCTATTACTTAGATTGAACCCCAAAAAAAAAAACAAAAAAAAAAGAGAAGTTAAACATACAAATAAAAAAACAAGTTAAACAAATATACATGTATATATAAAACACGCGGGTGAAATAACCACAAAAAAAAAAAAAAAAAAAAAAAAGAAAGAAAAAGAAAAAGAAAAAGAAAAGAACAAAAAGAACAACAAAACAAACAAAATTTAAAAAATTAAGAAAAAAATATACCAAAACAAAAAAATCAATGAAAACAAAAAACAAAACAAAAACAAAAAATGAATAAAAATATAAACAGGTAAAGAAAATTAAAAAGTAAAGTTTTTTATACAACAAACTTAGAACAATGAAAAAAATTACCGATAGAGGAGAATTTAAATCAAAGGGTTATATCAAAACAAGAAAAACTATTAAAAAATTAAAAAATTTAAAATAAATAAAAAATCATAAAAACAAAAGTTACAACAAATAGAAAAATCAAAATACTAAACACAAGATTAAAACATAATATCTATAGACTAAAAACAATAAGGACATAGATTACATACAAACTAAATAGGAAAACTAAAAAAATTAATATTTTGAAGGGAATAGAATTTTTAAAAATTAAATAAGAAAATTTGTATGTCATACAAATCAAATAAGAAAATTTGTATGTAATTAGCCACTAAACACAAAGTAAGAAATATAACATCTAGTAAAGGTAGGAATACAATGGAAAGAATGAAAGGTGACCGATTTGATATTTTACTGGAGAGAAAAAACCATACCAAATGAATGAAGAGAAAAAGTATCGAAAATTAAAAATACAAAAAATAAGAGTAATTCAAACATAAAATAATTTACACCAATTATAATAAGAAAACACTAACTAAAATAACATCTAATTAGTACTTTTAGGGAGAGTAGAAACGGAATAAAACTATGAATTATTGAGTGAAAAACACGTATTTCTTTGTAATGGAAATATTCGAAGATTTTGAGAAGATACAATTCAGCTTGAGTCGGGCTAAAGGTACCCTAAAATTTGGTACTTCACTTAAACTAGACAAAACAACCAGTCGTTGATAATTTCAAATGGTCATAACTTATTAAAAATTCATTCGAATTGGGAGTATAAGATGTTTTTGGACATCTACTCTCTTTGTATTACATTATATCACTAGATAAAAGGATACATGATATCGATGAATAGAAGTATACATGGTATCGATGATCACAAGGAAACATGGTATTGATGAATACAAGGATACATGGTATCGATGAATACAAGGATACATGGTATCGATGAATCAAGCCAATTCCTACACGATTTGAAGGTCTCCTCAATGCGCTAGCCTTGTTCGTCGTAAGAGTTGAATGTTTCTAGAATCCACCCCAACTTCACGGATAGTCATTTGCTTCACTGATTTTAGTGTCATTCCTTCTTTTGGTCCTTCTAAATGTTTGATACAATATTTGCCTGCCTTCAGAGAATATAGAGAATATACTCAAATTCTACGCCAGAATCGAGTTTGTTTTTAGAATCGTCAGCGTTGAGGCCTTTTCCTTGATTAATTACTACGACGTTACTTGACATTCGGCGAATTGCTTTGTCGTTGCCCCCGATGCTTGTCTGTGAAAGCACACCTTGACTACCTTCTTTCGTGGAATCTTCACAAGCGCCTTTAAGGTTGTGTGCCTTTGGATGATGACACTTCAGAAGTAGGTTTGGCAAAGTTTGGCATTATGTAAATATTCAGCAAGAATATACAATACATTCGAGCATAGACATTCTAGTTTTGATATAAATTAAATCTATAATACAATGAGTATTTTTATCATACTTCAAACCCTACCCTATAAAATTTGTATTTCAATTTATATATTGTGAACCTTATACTATAAACCAACTGCATACAATATACCATATGGCGCATTTTGTATAATATGAATCATGACCTAGAAATCAAATATGAAAAATTGTATTCTACAAGTTGTAATAAATATGCAACACACTATATAATGTATATTGTAAAGTGTAAATTAGACATTATGTTAGTGTAGGTTAAACATTGTCGATCATTTAGTATACACCATATACTATAAATCACACATACAGTTGACCAATCATACAAGTAGAAAAACTCAAGGGTTTAGCAATCCAAACATACAAACTCAAAGAACTTAGGCCCTCTTTATGCTAGAGTTGAGAAGCAAAGAAGGAAAGAATTCCAACCAATGAGATGCCTAGGAATTGAGAAGCGAATGAAAATAGGCTTTATAAAAGAAAATTTTAGCACAAGGGCGAGAGGGAGCCAAAAATGACATAGCACGAACTTTTTGCCTTGTTGGCACAACAATTGCTTTACGTGACGGCTCCTCAAAATTGTAGTTAGACCTACCTTAATGAGGTGGACTTAACTAAAATCCATAGGGCCATTGGGCAAAAAAACCACAACCAATCATTTAGTATATTTTAAGTTGAGTTCGGAAAAAACTCCACATGGGAGACTTTGGCCTTCTCCCACTTCACTCTACATCCAAAGGCCATGACTTCTCAAGGATTGGCTTCTCAAGGATTGGCTTCTCAAGGATTGGCTTCTCAAGGATTGGCTTCTCAAGGATTGGCTTCTCAAGTATGAACCATGGCCCAAAGGGAGTTTGATAAGAGGCTTCTCATTTCTAATGTAAAGAGGGCCTTAGTCTGTACATCATTGAATCATAAATTGTTAAGTAGATGTTTCACATAGAATGACCGTACAATACATGGACCATAAACATATTATATTAAATACTGTATTTTAACAGTGATACTATTGTGATGAAAAAAATCTTCATATATAAGCTGGATCACATAAAGATTTGGAACTTATGTTCCACCATGAGAGGGGTTAGTAGCCCTATGCCATTGTTGTTATGTCCCGTAGGCATATCATCAAGGGTAGATGGAACGGGCATTCTATTCTCGCCAACCCCACAAGGGATTGGTGTTCTTATTTATTTATTTGGAACTTATGTTTCTCTATCATCTTCAAAACTCACGCAAGACCATAATTTTGTTATATTTGGCTACATCGTACAGCTAGGCTAATCCTTTCTTATTTTTCACTCACATGTGGATATAGCGGGGGTAGCCTCTTAGGTGGCAACGGATCCACTTGGAACCTGGTCCAGCCCTATTCCCACGGAGCCTCGAAACATAAATACTGCACACCAATACGAAGTGGCGGGAGGTCGAATAAAGAGCGATGGTCATAGGGTAAGAACAACGGTCTTAGACGAGGACGGGCGGGCCAATAACCAGGAACCGGATTGTGGACAGACCAAGCCTGGGCCCACCAGTAGGTCCCCTCGTTCCCGAGCTCCCAACCTCTCAGCGCTGCTCCCGCCACGAATGGGAACATAGGGAGCGGACGGGAACGGAGGCTCCCGTCGAGGGGGAGGGAGGGGACGGGTCGGGCGAGCCGACCCGCGGGGCGGGGAAAGAAAAAGATGGTAGCGAGAAAGAAAAAGGAGACGGCCCCGCTTGTCGTCCCTTCCCCTTTCCTTTCCCCCCTGCTCGTTCCTTCCCTTCCCTCGCTTTGTTGCTGTTGCTGCTGCACCCCCCGGCAATCGTCGTCCATTCTGCGTTCGCATCGCGTCCTCGTGCACGCTTCCATCCGAAGGGTTTCAGTTCGCACTCTGGGGCGCGCGCGCACCGGAGCGTCGTTTTCTTGCGCTGCCATCGCGGTCGCGACCCGGCGGGGGCGGGATTTTAGTTGCGAGCGGCGGGGGCTTGGATGGTGACACTCTCGTCCGATGAGGCGGGTTGCAAGAATTGGGCCCGCGTGGTGGCGCGATTTCCCTAGTGTCGTTGATTTGCGGTAGGGTTTAGCACGGCGAGCGAACGATCATCGTGCGCCACAGTCATCATCTTCGTCTCTCTCTCTCCAGTCGTTCCCAGCTTCGGTGATGGAAAAGACAAATTGGGAGAGATCGTTAATGCGACTGTGATTCAGCTGCGACGGAATTGTGCGACTACATTCTGGTGAGTTGCTCCCGCAACTTGGAATCTGCTTGATTTTTAGCACTGGATTGAATGTTGGATGGGTCCCTCTCTCTCTTTCTTTCTGTTTCATCGTACATTGGTTGTTTCCATTTATGTCGTTAGACTTTGCGGGACTGGGAATCCACGATCAATCGAACCCCAATTGGGAATCCGATGGTCGCGCGCCGCGACAACAGATTCCGGTGTCGTAATTATTGCGCTCGCTCTGTACCGTTGCTTTTGCCAATTTTTGATGGTTCGGGATATGTCTCACGGCTCTCTAAGCTTAGCAGTGTTGAACATTCATGGCTTCCGCGCTCGTGAAATTGCGGCACTACGGTGTCGCGATTGTCAATTTGGGTTGCGGCGCATGAAGTAGCTGCGATTTTGACAATCTACAGCTCGGACATTGACAACCCTACATGGGTTCGAGTTCGTGTTCGGTAAAGAGGCGCTACGAGGTTGGTTGGTCGGTCATCCGATCGATAGGTTCGCTTCGACGTTACTCTTCGTTATTGATTTTGGAAGAGTCCAGTGTTGTCGAGAATCATCGCGTTGTCGCCTGCGGGGCGTAATTCTGAACTTCGTGAAACAAGTCATTTTAACGGAAAAGTTGCTCGCGCAGTCATCGCGAACGATTCTCGGTTGCGAAATCAGGTCGCCTTTAATCCTGAAGTCCGTTTAACAGAGGAAAGACATTAAGGGGTGTCGATCGAACCTATTTTCAATCCGGTTTCGCGAGTTCAAATTTTGCGTTTTACTAAATTCTTTATAGAGTTTTCGGTAGAGATTGTCCCTTCTTGTCGCAAATATGCGCCGTCGGCAACCCAATGTAGCTTTCTGCGACCAAATAGACTACGCGTCGACTATAGGAGGCGCAACTTTTGTCCCTTTCGAGTTCGTCACATAGGGGGCTGTTTTCAGTCAGTCTCATCGACCAACGGATGGAATTGTGTTCTTTGCAAAATGCCGTCATCTGAATTGTATCTTTTTAGATTTAGTGATTGAAGTAAGTGCACTGTAAACCATGAACGTATGACGCTCTTGTTGATAGGATTGGCTGCGCCGCAAATGTCATGTGTGCAGGAACTGATGTTACTGGTGATTTTTGAGCAGATGGTTCTTTACTAGTAGCATAGAAAGTTGTCTATGGCGGCAAGAAGGGATTGCAACTTTTTGAGGTAAAAGGTGGCTTGGGCAAGCAGGCGGTGAACTAGAGTCAATATGGACGTGAAACTTGGGTCGCTTGATAGCGAAGAAGCTGACGGCAAGGAATCCTCCTGCATTTCTAGACCTGGCGTGTCTGGCCCCGGCGCTTTGTCCGTGCGTGTGGCTGACGTCGTTCCATCAGGTTATGCTCCCCTTTGATACTTGACACAACCTTAAAACTGCTTCTTCGCATCAGCAAAACCTTGTATTTAAATGGGAACATCATACCACTTCTAGTTCAAGTGTGCTTTGAAAGACACCTTTGAAGCTTGTCAAAGTGATTAGATTTGTAACAGGCTGAGAAGTTAACAATGGACTTTCAGAATCCGTAGGTGGTGTCGAAGCAAGTGATTCTTCAACTGGGAAGGCGGAGGTTTGCATGTTAATATCAAGGGTGGAGGATCGCGAGGTGGCAAAAAGCAGTTCGGGGAAAGAGGAAGGCGGCCTGATTTTTGGGAATCGGCACAATGTTGTTGCTGGGGGCCTTGGTGTGCTGGTCGAAGCTGCACAGGTTTTTTTCTACTTTCCCTTTTTGTGTACTTCGATCAAGATGTTTACTCACAGTCAATATCATGTTGATTCCGATGAAGCATTCGTTATTGCAGGTTGCATCAGGGTCTTCATTCACAGCCCAGATGAAGCCTCCCGGAGTGAATGAGCATGTCGAGAGTTGGCACGTTTCCGGACCGGCTAAGAGGAAGGTGTATGCTGAGCAAGTGGAAGTTCCCAAGAGAAAGGTCATACGGCGAGGTCATCGGAAGTCTCTCGAGGGAACTGAAGACGAGCTGCATCACGTGTCTGTTCCTGTGATGCAAATAGCGTGTCCAAATAGCTTGCGAGGGATGTGGCCTCCTCAAATGTTACAAGTGAAGGAGGAGTTTAACAGGGATGTCGGATCTGCGAACAGCTCGCCGTATCCCGCAAAGTCCAGGGTCTCACCGAGTCTGAAGAGCGCTAGATGGGATCAGGGCGAGGATTTCTCAAAACCACCACGAGGTTCATCAGGTGTTTTGATCCGACATGGGGTACGCAAAGTGGCAGTGTCCGTCGTTCAGGAAGAATCGGACTTCGACACCGAAGAGGAAGACGAGGACGACACACCACCTTCGAAAGCCCCAGAAGAGCCGAGTGCTCTCGTAAGATCCAAACGAGGACGGGCACAAGCATTGCCATCTCGGTTTAAAGACTCCGTGGTCGAGCCTCTCAAGAAGGGAGGGCCCAAGGTTGCGAAACGCCAGCCTCATGAAGTGGAAATCAAAGAGGGCACGATGTTTTTGCTCCCGAATACGAAGAAACGCACCAAACATGAAAGCAACGGAGCTAATAATCACAAGAAAGCCCGCAAAAGCTTTTATGAGCCGGAGACGTTCTGTTCCGAGGCGTTGGATTGTTACACATTCGGTGATTCTGGGGACACGAAGGAAAGTCCATCACGGTCATTTCATTGCGCTGGGGACCTGGATGGTTTGGATGTGGAAGGGAAAGGATTGCGGGGGATCAGTTCGCCTGATGGGTATAAGTTGGAAGACTTTGACATGGGCGAAATTGTTTGGGCGAGGTCGGGGAAAAGAAATGACCCTTTTTGGCCTGCCAGGGTTATTGATCCTTTTCGAGAAGCCCCGCCCATGGTCCGTGAGCTATCCGGGCCAAATCGGTTATGCGTCATGTACTATGGGCCATCGTCATGCAAAGGAAAGAATTCCCGGGTACGTGATACCAAACTTATTACATCATAGTCGGAAATCCGAGGCATATTGTAAGTGGTCACAAGGATTGCGCATTTTGATTCAGAAATTTTCCCTCTTGCATAATTTTCTTCCAGACCTCTGTGCTTTCTAGACACTAACGTGAATCTGTTACAGGATTATGCTTGGGTGAAGCAAGGAATGATATTTCCTTTCAATACTTATTTAGAAAGGTAAGTTACTGTCTTTGCTCATCGGCTTGATAGACTCTGTCACGTGCTGATTAGAGATCATTGATCTTCAAGGAAGAGTAAAGAGGATGTTAGTAATTTCACCAGGCGTAGGCAATTGCTGTTGCTTGGATGTACTTTTACTGAGAAGTGCTTTTTGTCGTTATCCAGATTTCAGTCACAAACACAGCTGAATAGGAGTCGTCCAAGTGACTTCGTACGAGCTATCATCGAAGCTCGACTAGCAGACGAGGGCTATGAGGAGGGCCCTGATTCTGCACCAGGAAAAGTGCATCCTTCCATGATGGCTTCGAATGGGAATGGGACAAAGTCTTCAGTAATGGAGTCTGAGGAAGCGGAAGAGGATGTTTCTTATGGGGTCGAGAAATCGTTGCCGAAAGCCCCCGTGAAGGTATATCATCAGCTTCGGTTTAGAGGTGCTTATGAACAGAATATCGTTGGTTAGTTCCTAAACGGATACTTGTAATTGTACAGGTAACACCTGGGAGTTCAAAAGCGAAACGAGTTTGTCCTGGTTGTGGAGTTCAGCTACCGGTCGGCAAAAAGGATCCTGCCAAAGACAACCCACTTTGCAAGCATTGTGTGAAGGTAAGTAGGCCTTGCGTTATTCATGTCCTCGTAATTCATGTAGTTCTGGCTTCGATTAGTATGGACTTTGAATCTTTGAGAAGCCTGCACCTTAATGTTCTTCTGGCCAACGTCTTACCAGCTATACAAATCGAAGCAATATTGTGGCGCCTGCAAGCGTGTTTGGCTTCCAAATGACAAGAGCAACTTCGTGAGTAATCGAACAACATCGTACCTTGTCCATATTGTAATGAGATTCCACATTTGTAGCTTCGCATGTTTTTTTTTCGTCTCTAGATTACAATAAGTTCCAGAAGCTAACCTGCCAGTCTATATCATCATTCACAGGCACAATGTGATTCATGTCAGATTTGGGTACACGCGGATTGTGACAAGCTGACAGCTAAAAAAATGAAGGTGAGTCTGTCCGTAATTGCTTATGGAGTAGGGAGACATCTTTGCTCCTTGCTACACCTTATTCCTTGTTATGCAATCGAAATCATAGTTCATGTGTCGGTAACTTATATTCTTTGCTATGCAGGAACTGTCAGAAGGAGGTTCATATCAATGCCCGGAATGCAGAAAGTCAAAAGGCTCGGGAGCTCCACTGAAGCGCAAATTAGCTGAAAAGTATGTACCCATTTCTTTGAACCTTCTGTAGCTTTTGGGGGAGATGATGGGCCTTTTGTATAACGACTTTAGGGTATTGGTCCGGTTATAGTCTTTTATGTTTGAAGCCTTTTTGAAGTGGGTCGAGTCTGAATGGAGAGGTCATATCTTCTCATTTAGTAGGTTGTCTCTTACGAACCTTAACGTGTAGTACTATATCTTACAATGTTGTCTATCCCTTTTGAAATTTCGCTTCCTTGAGGTTTCGGTAAGTTTTTGAGTATAATGCAATTATCACTGTATATTGTGCACTTTTATCAATGACGTTCCTTGGTTTCTGTGAAGAGTTTCTCATGTGGTGGATGTTGCTGGAGTCAGAATTGGGACAGGCTCAAATTCTTCTTGTAATACTGCTCCTGAGAGAATTGCTGTTATCTGCACACACGTAGAGGGCGATTATTTGCCACGGAAACACGAGTAAGTTTCGCAAGTGGATCCGATGAATTCATGAGTTTTATTTTAAGATGTCTACAGCTATCTACTCTTAGCTAAATTCTGTTTTTCTTAACCTGTTTTTGGGGATCATTTACCTATGGATGTTTGAATCTAACTACTCCTTGACTTGTGTGGTTAATCAGGGTAATTTGTAAGTGTGTTAGCTGCCAAGGAAACAAGCACTCCATGAAGCCATCGGAATGGGAGAGGCATACAGGTTGCCGAAAGAAGAAATGGAAAGAAAGTATTCGTATCAAAGGCGAGGAACAGCCGCTGTTTCAATGGGTGAGTGCCGGCTTTTTTCTTTTGCTTTAATATTTCACTATTATTAATCATGATTAGAGAGTAATGTATTGCTCTCTGTCTGTGTTACAAGCGTAGTATCTACAGGTCACTTGTGATTTTGGTCTTGTTTTTATTGGTTCGTTGCCTTTCTGATGTGAATTTAAATCGATGTTGAGAATTTGGGTCTCCCCCTACCTTGGTAAAGCTTAGATTGTTTTGTATTTAACTCACTGGGCCTCCTCCCGGGTTTGGGGCGTTTTGCAGTTAAAAGTTATGTTGGGTAATGGCGTCCTTGGGCTGGGTTATGGAGGACCTGACCTTTTTCCTGCCAGAAGTCGGGAGCAGGCTTTACTTGCCATCCTTGATCGTAAGCTCTCATCTTCATTTTCATTCATTGCCTGCGTTCATTCTTCCAAAGCCTGATTGTAGCTCATTAGAGTATTTGTTACCAAGAATTTGACCATGCTTTTGTATTTAGTACAGATTTTTCCATCACTGGTATAATGTCTCAGAAGTATGAAATTCAATTTCACTGCCTGTATATTGACTAGAATTTACGCTGTGTCGTGTAGAATCGTATGAACCGGTGAATTCAACGTGGACCTCAGAGAGATGTGCTGTGTGTCGTATGGTTGAAGACTGGCACCACAATAAGATGATCATCTGCAATCGGTATACTTTTACCTCCATTCATCTTACTTCAACTCTATGTCCAGTTTCCAAATTTGTTTCGATGCTTTGCTAATTTACGCTCATCCTTGATACAGGTGCCAAGTGGCAGTACATGAAGAGTGTTATGGTGTGAAGGCCTCAGAGAGCGTAGGTTCCTGGGTATGCAATGCGTGTGAAACGCCAGAAATTGAACGAGAGTGCTGCTTGTGTCCCGTAAGAGGTGAGTGTCGCCCTTCACTAGTCACTGTATGTAAGCTAATTAGAAAGTTATCAAATGATATACTACTGTATTAATGAAAATGTTATCATCTGCGAAGTAATTGTCTTGTGACTTTTTGACAGGTGGAGCATTGAAGCCATCAAATACTGGAAATTTGTGGGTACATGTGACTTGTGCGTGGTTTGTACCTGAAGTAAGGTTCAAGAGTATAATAAAAATGCAACCAGCTGAGGGCCTCCTCAACATTCATCTGAGCACCTTTCAGCAGGTAAACTACCTGCTTAAGTTTTTGCAATGCATACTTGGGCTGAGGTGCCTGATTTTTATGAGTGCCGAAGTGTTTTCATCTAGGTATGGCACTTCTTCTGTATTTGTCATGACCTTACAAGCATTTGGAGTTCAAGTTTCCTGGAATCGCTGCTGATTTGAATTCATCAAACTAAGCTTGGGTGTGCTGTGTTACAGAAATGTGGAATATGTAAGCAGATGCATGGAGTATGCCTTTTTTGTGCCCACAAAAATTGTAGGAGGCCATTTCATATCATGTGTGCATTTAGAGCCGGCTATCATATGGAGGTATGCTCTCATCCCTATTGCGTCTGAAACAATCTTTCTAGTTGCAATCATCATACATCTATGGACCATGTGCATCAAAGACTTCTATTTCATGTCTGCTGCAGTAGTACTCTTTCTTGCCTCGCCATTGGGCATGCACTTGTTCACTTACATGCTTATGTGCTCGGGCGCTTCTCTATACTATTCATGCTTATGTCCATCTGGATTTCGTGTGCATTTATAATATTCTTCCTTCTGTTCATGTCGAGGGTTTGAAATCCCATGAATCATCGATGTCGGGCACCTGTATGTACGTGCAGATGAGGGCAGTGACCAAGAATGGAGTTGCCATGACAAGGATGAATTTATTCTGCAGCACACACAAGTGAGTAAACCGCTGAGAGGAAATGTGAACCTGCATTGAAAGCGTCCCACATTTGTGGAGTAGTTTTTCTTTTGACATGTTAATGCAGTTCACCTAGACTTCGGTTCGAGGTTTTTAAATCTGTAGTTAGATTTGAGAAAGGGAGTAATTGCTTTAGCATTTCAACGGTGTTCTTCTGTGGTCTTTTATGTTTCGGTTAGCAATTTGTGTGGTTCTGCTTTTTAACTTTTGGTGGTGTTTATCGTGTAGAACGCCAAGCCCAGACATGCACCTAATGCTGAAGTCTCCAGCCGGTAAGATTCCCGTGAGGAAAGATGCTGCACAACCAGCCGAGATGGACAGCGTTGTAAGCTTGATTGGAGGGTACGCTTCCGCTACTGTAGGCAAACCTTTGGAGCTCGACAAAACAGATGATACCCCTTCCACGGCAGCAAGATGTCTTCCTTATTCCTCATATGACAGAAGCGCCAAATACAAGGTGGTACTCCATGTTAACTTTGATCTGATATCGTACAAAATTTCTGTTCAATTTTCTTTTCTCCGCTTCATTTTGTCTTGCTAAGGATTACAATTTGTTGAGGTGCCCTATAATAAGACTAATGATACTCTTTCTATATTACACTTCTCTGCCGCTAACGATCCCCTATGTGCAACAGAAGAGAGGGAAGGCCGTTGCTTATCGCGTCACAGGTGTCACTTGGAACACTGTTGAAAATATCAACAGTTTAAGGGTGAGTATTTCTGCCCTTCACTGCATTTTCTTGGCTGTTGTGAAGTCCTTCTCGCGTACAAAAAGCACCAGTTTTCTTCGAAACAATTTATTCTAGTTCACATATTATCGGAGGAAATTGTAAGTGCGAGATGGCCTATAGTAGTATTTAACTGGACTCAGGAGATACTTTATTAACTCAAAGTACGTGTATTGACTTCTACCAGGAATTTTCCGTGTTGGACCCTAAGAAAGAGAAGGTCTTTACGAATGAAGAGCGACTTAAATTTCTCCAGGTATGACCAGATGCCGGTTGTTGTCTCCGAAGACCACTGGTGTACACACAAAGCATGATTGCGTTGGATCAGTAGTGTGATATGTAAATATATATACATACATATATCTTATAGTGTTGTTAGAATCAAACTTGTTCACCATGCTTGAGTGATTTGTTAAGAGTTCAGATTTCTCGTCGTTTGCTCTCTGAAGTGGAAATTTCTGCCTACCTATTTTCATTACAGAAAACAGAGAAGAAAACTGTGTGCTTTGGCAAGTCAGCGATTCACGGATGGGGTCTCATTTCTCGACGTGCAATTCAAGAGGGAGAGATGGTACATGTTGATTACCATCAGCTTTTGTGGCCATTTTTCATCAACTTTGGCTGCAGAACATGCTTATATACAAACCAATCCGTTCTCATTTTGAAATGAGCAAGGGAGTCTTATTCTTCATGTTCTTTATACATTGACTTACTCATGTTGATTTAAATTATATTGTCAGGTTGTGGAGTACAGAGGAGAGCGTGTACGGGGTAGCGTTGCTGATCTTCGTGAGATTCGATACCAAAAGGAGGGCAAAGATTGTTATGTAAGTGTTGCATTGACATATTTTGAATGAAGGAGATGAGTGGTTTATCTGTCAGACCTCAGCTCACATTTACTTGCCGCTTACAACTTCAGTGCGATTACATAAACAAGTGGAGGCTAAAAACTTCTGCGTTCTTCTGTAACAGCTGTTTAAAATCAACGAGGAGATCGTTATTGATGCTACGGACAAAGGCAACATCGCGCGCCTTATCAACCATTCTGTAAGTTTCTGTTTGGTCTACAAATCTCGGTTCAGCCTAGATCCTTATCCCTTTGTTTTTCCATTTGATGTGTCGATGTGGGGGTACATGGCCTCAACTGCAGTGGCCGACGTTAGCATGGGTTGTCGTTCTATTTGAGATGACCTGGCTGTATCATCATCACCTTGTTGAATAAATTGTCTGTGTTTGTACCAGTGCGATCCAAGCTGTTACGCAAAAATTCTTGATTTTCAAAGAGAAAACGGGGAGGGCGACAGTCGCATTGTACTCATTGCACGCAAAGACATTGCAGCTGGGGAGGAACTAACGTGAGTGAATCCTCTTACATGTGACCCTTTTTGAGATCATAGTCTCCTACATATTTAGTGTGCCAGTTCGCTGAAAACAGAAAGTTTATTGAGAACTCATTTGTATCGCTAAAGTATGATATCGTTACATTCTGGCACCTTTCAAAGCTGGCGATTAGTAATGTACATATTTGATTGTTTTTGATGTTTTCTGGTTGCGTGGTTGCCAGGTATAATTATCGATTTGATGAGGAGGATACAGAGAGAGTGCCGTGTCTGTGTGGAGCAGCGAACTGTCGACAATACATGAACTAAAAAAGGACACGAGAGATTCTCTCCATTTGGTAGTATTCATTTGTGATTAGCCCATAGACTGATTAGCAATAAGCAATTATTTATTGCTTTCTTACATCAAAAAGCACCATCATGTATGTACATTTTTTATTTTGGCTGTTAGCTTAGCGTGGAAGACAATGTGAAGCCCTTCGGGTTGCTTAAGCAAATCTCTGCAGGCCTATTGACCTGGCCTTTCCCTTGTATACTTTTGATCCTTGTAAAATTCTCATTTGAAGAGTTGCCCCTCTCGTGGGTGAACTACCCCCTATTTTGCAACTTCCTTAATTTAATCACACAACTGTTTTTGCACCGAGCCTTTCTTGGCAATTTCTTTCTACTTTTCATTGTGGCGTCATGAAATCTGCTGTGATTTTGAGAAACAGTGAACAGTGGTTAAGTGATCGATGACACTTCTGAACTTTCAGACGGACTTGTTTAGATGATTCTTAATAAAATTCTATGTAAAGATTTGGATATATATCCTGGCAATGTAGAGGTTATCAAATTAAAGATGTGATCACGTAATTTGTCAGTGTGTAAATTGGAAATGCTTCGTTTCAGCTGTGAAGGCAATTCCTCATGATTGTAGTCACGTTCTCTTAATGTACTTGGAAGTCAGAAAGTGGAAGTTGATCGCAACATTGAAATAAACATAACAATACAAGTCAAGAAATGGAAATTATAAAACAACCAATGAGAACTGCGTACTGTTGTATTCTAAGTAAATTTGCTTCTATGGTACAAATGCTACACTTACACAATCCAAAAATGTTTGAACCTAAATCTACTCACTCCAAGAGAGTAACTCTATTCACAACATGCGCACCTCGAGACTTGGCAAAATATAATCCCATGTAGTGTGTCAAGTCCTGCAAGCAAAAACAAAACCACATCCGGGTCGAAATAGCCATGTGACTAATAATAAATCAAGACATGAACATGAACAACATTCATAAGTGCGATGCGAATGTCACTTTCAAAACATAAACATAAACATTCAAACAGTTAAGTATCTCCATTATCACAACAAAAAACCCGAAGTAAAGCATTTGATACCTGAGGATGAGGAAAACCATCTTGAGCCTTGGCAATGTCGCTTGGATAATGGTAAGTCGCACATGCTTCAGAATATACAAACACGTCCTTGAGAGGCTCCAGAATACCGTGATTGCGAGCTGACAACACTGTTACTACGAAGTCCATCACGCAAATGTCGGTGCAGATCCCCACCACTAGTATCTACATCCAAGTCAAATGAAAATTCTTCAAAACATGGAATGTAAAAAGAACTTCAATTTATTTTTTTTGAACAGGCGCGGATAGAGTTCTCATTCAAACCTATTTCCTTGGATGTTCATACCCACAAAACAGTCAAGAACTATAACTACCTAGTTACTACCGTACCGCTCGTGAGGGTACCCACACGACAAGGTGTAAGAGCAGACTAATTTGAGGGGTTTTTGGACACATGAGTAGAAAGAAAATAGAGACAAACCTGTTGAACTTGATGGTCCTTGATCCAATCTGCCACAATGTTTGAACCATCGTCTCGAATAGCACCCACAAAAGCATTGATACAATCCTTCCGCATCAACGTTGTGTTTGGATCGTTTTCTAACCACAGCAATTCTGCACCATACCACTATGATATCCATCATCACCTAACATCTGAGTATTCTTATATGCTCTACAGAAGAAACAAAGTAGATTCCTGGAAATAAGAGCAGAACCTACATTCTTCTATTCATGAAGGAAATGAGCATATCGATCAGACCTGGAACAAGATTTTCTTCTCCAGTTCCTATAATGCAATGCTCCGGATATGGACACTCGGGTTTATCCTTGTGATGTGTGTCTAAGAAGGCAATGATTGGCCAGTTCCGTTTGGTGAAGTCTTTAGCTAATTCATCGGTCAGTTTCACCATTTGAGTCACCGTTATCATTGGCTCTGCAGGTGCCTGCAAGTTGCAATGGATTGATTATACACAATTGCAAAAGAAGAGACCAGTATTGTGATATATGAACTTGAGATGGGGGTGTTTACCAGATTGCCAGCTCCCACAGTACAAAAGCCGTTTACTTCGTCCACAATTACGAGACCCACACGCTTCCCTTCCGAAGGTAGCACCAGAGCTTCGGAATCCAGGGGTACCATGGCCTCCAACTGCGCCATGAATGAGTGTTCTCCCATTTTCAAATCTGTCGAACAACTTGCAACATCATTAGTCGGTGAAATAGAATCAGAAACAACGACAGAAGCACTTCCAAATATCAACTCCCGAAACCTCGTTCGTCATTACAAAGTCTGTTGGAGCATCAGAACCTCCAAAGAAGAAATGAACACAACATTGACAGTTCTTGACAGACGGCACTCTGATCCTTTCAAATAGTCGCTCGTTTTAGAAAGCTCGTAATTACTTCTGAACCGAAGCAGATTGAAACCTCCGTAAAACACGGAGGATTCGCCACATTAGAATGCCCCAACCACACGACTCCCTCTTCAAGAAAACGATACAATCAATCAAGAATCACGCTCTCATGGCTTGTCACTATAGAAATTCCAGAGCCTCCGACCGCCAGTGCAAGGAATTTGTCCACTCTTGACAATCAATCAAGAACTTCCCTATGTATCAGATGAAGACGAGGAGACCGGATCGCAGCTAGAATTTTAAATCTCGTTCAAAGCTTCGTCATGGCTTGACTTACTCTGTTCCGTGCTGGTTCAATCCTCCTCAACAAAAGAATTAGGTCATCGAACACAACCAATGATGAAATACAATGAGACCGCAAGTGTGCACGCTTCTTCGAAGTTGCCTGGAAAAAGACTTCCTCCTGAGAATGCTGCACTAAAAATACAATGACGACCCCCCCCCCCCAGAATCAAAACCACGGCCAGTGAACGAAAAATCAGTATGTCGAGCTCAAACACTGAAAGAGACGATTGAGATGCAAATTCAATGGAGAATCCACAGTGATTTCATCTGTCTTGTATCGAATCTTTTTTCAGCTTGAAGGAAAAATGACCAACCCAAGCACTTGTCGGTGTAAACTAGAGGAGCAAAATGGCTTTCAAAATGGCTTTCAAAGAGAAGTTATGGAGTGAGCGTGATTTCCAAAGTACGGGTGTTGCTTTTTCTCCCACTTCTTTCAAATGCTTAGCTTTTCCTTCTTCAAGCGGTTCTTTCTAGGACATCAAAATTTATGTCTAAGTGTAGCCACACTATTATGATTATTAGGGTTTTTTATTATTTTTTACTGTTGATGAGTATTTTTGCAAAGCAAAACAACCATCTATAGTACTCAAATGGGGGCAAACTTGTGAACACAAGTATAGTAAATTATATGATCAAAAGTAGAAAGTTTTAGCACTGCAAACAACATTTAATGTAATTTTTAGTGTACCTGTAGTTGAGTGCTTTACAATGGAATAAGTCCATTAATAGAACTCCACTCAAAGGATAATTATCCACTCAAAGGATAATTATAGCTTCCCAATCCGAGAGCACCATATTTGTTGGCAAACAAAAAGGGTGCCATTTTAGAACAACATTTTAAAAACACCTATATGTCTAGCTTTAAAACTTCATAACTAATTGTAGAAGAGTCCAGTTTCTCTATCTTTCCCCTTACTATTCCTTTGCACTATTAACCCCTAAACATCTAGGGGTTTCCTCGACCTCTAGAACCAAAAACTGCCATTTTTCACCTTCGTTGGGAAATGGGGAAACGGAGAAACATTTTTTTTTGGTTTTATACTTTGAACCGTAAGATCTTGTACCTAACTTGTATACAAAGGACTGGTCGAAATTTCAACCGTTGGATGTTTTTCATTTGTGAGATCGTAACAATCAAAGTTTGACCAACACTTTTTTTTGACGCTCCGTGAGAGGCATTGTCTAAATGGTGCCAAGGGCAACTTGATGATTGTTACTCCAAACATATTTCCATCATTTTATTTCATGTAGGTAATCAAGTTGGGTATGCTCATGCAAAATTTTAGAGACCAATTCCACTTTTTGACCTTGATGTAAATTATTTTATCAAAGAAGGTCTAAAAACAACAATATAGTAAAACAAGCACCACATATGATATATTTAGTTTGAAGAAAATCTGGACGGTGAGTAGGTGCATCTATGAGAATGTGAATTTTGAAAAAAAACAATCTTGGAAAAAACCCAAAATCTCAAGATTTGGCAATTTTTGAAAGAAAAAATTGTAAAATTAGTAGAAATTGTGAAGATTGTTTTTGAAAGTTTTGGAGGCTGCCCTTGTAAAATTGGTAAACTTTTGGACTTCAGATACTTTGGAGTTTGAATAGTAATTCGGTAATGAACATATTTCCAAAAAAAATACTTAAATTTTTAAAATTTTAAACTGCCCGTTTTGGACTTGAAACCTAAAATTTCTAGATTGAGGTTATAAAATTAAAATTTGGCTTTGCAAATTTTACCACATACACATTACAGTATGGGGAGCATCCAGTAAAAATCTTAGGCAATAATATCAATTTGATTCCTTAAAATGAGCTGCCCGAAATCTTAGAAAACCGAATCGGTTTTCCTAGAGTTTTAGGGGTTAACTTTGCTATAGATTTCCCTTGCTCACAATTGAGTGCTTTACAGTTTTATTTTATTCTATTTTCTTTCTTTGTTTCGGGGTGGTAGGTAAAGATTCTGCATGTACACTAGGGCCACATGTGGGTTTGACTAGATTAGATCATTTCTACTATCAGTTGCACTACTCACCGTTGGAGCCAACCGCTCTTGCTTATTGTCGGACTACTAAAGTCTCTCACTCTGTTGAGGACATTAAAGGCAACCGACACTACTCTTCACGGGGACTAGTTTGGAGCGGGATACTTTTCAACATAATGTTTTCGAATGTACACAAGCATTCAATATTGCCCAAGGTGCGGGAGTGGCACCCCATTCCAAGCCTCACCTCTTAGAGCCACCATGGCTCTCCTTAGCACCATGTGGGAGTGAGGAAGGATACTACATGTCCTCATAGTACTCTTTGCGTTCTTTGGTAGCGCTCCTCTCCTCCCCCGCTCTTGTGTTAAGGGGCCTTCCATCATATACTTTTCTTTGGAAGATCACCCCCTTTCACCTTAGTCTCAAAAACAACACGTAACTTTCTCTCGGACTAACTCCTAGATCAAGTTTTCAAATAGGATATGCAAGCACATTCTTGACATTCACCATTTGAGTAGATATTGATGGACCATCTACTTGCCCCAATCGGAGCTTTCTTGATAGAGATATTTCCCTCTAAACATTCAATGCCCCGGAAAGCAATATTCCCGAGTACCAGAGTTCCGACTACTTCGAGGAGCCAAATGTCCTAAACCATTGCTTTGCTCACCATGAGCATTGACATAGTGGAAAGCTCTTGTTCAAAGCTATTTAACAACATGCCGCATTCCATAAAGAAATTAATTTGGAGTCCTATGAGGCAGCAGTTCCAAGTCCCGAAGTGTCCCTAAAACGCGCTTCAACTTTGGAGAGTCATATCTCGTGACTCACTCCATAAAGAAAGTCATTTGGAGTCTCCGGCAGCAACAATTCCAAGTCCCAAAGTGTCCCTAAAATGCGCTTCAACTTTGGAGAGTCGTATCTCACGACTCACCTATCTAAATCGCGTGTTCTTTGGATTCTTAGGTGCGTGCTCAAACAAGGTTATCAATCATGTAAGACATACTACCAAGTTCGTCCCAAGGGCGACGCCATTGCGTGCTGTTTTCTCAAGACTCCCTTTCGTCACCTCACCTTCACTCTTGCCAAGCCCGGGACGTCACTCATGGGGTCACCATGATGTTTGGACATCCTTTGGAAAGGGAAGAGACATGCACTTTCTAAAGTGAATTTTTTGTTTTTTCAATGTAATTTCTAAAAAATTTGTCTACATATTAATTTTTTTTATCTTTAGAAGTATTTCATGTCGAACTTGCTACCAACCTATAGTATTTAGGTATATCAAACAATATATGTGACACACACTGACTAAGGGGTATATTGTATTACACGTAAGTGAAAATAGAGTAAATTCCACTTTTTTCAGTTGATTGGTCAATATGCATCATCAAAAGGTTTGATAGTAGTAATTTTGAGTTTGATTTAATTTGAGGGTTTCTCACTAAATTTGGATAGATAGGCAGACTTGGGGTCAAACTACCCTTGTTATTGAATAATAATTATGATACTTTATCTTAGGAGGGTCAAGTTAAGGGTGGGGAACAAAAAAACTTCTTTAACTACACTACTCCCTCTCCCTCTGACTCATAATGTCTGATTGATATTGCAAACCTCTTGAGATTACGCTCAATTTCAACAATAATAAAAATTTCCTGGTTGGATGTATAGCTCCCTCCAAGAACTTTGAAGTGATATATAATTTGATACCATTTGTGTTAGTGATCATAAAGTTTTGGTGCGCCAAAAGTTGGGCAAAATACGCTTCTGTCTCATTTCATTAGAGCTTCTTGAAGACAAAGTCTCATTCTTTCCAATCTGCGCCTACAGAATCAGGTTGCAGCAAATGAACTTGGATATATATATTTCCGATCGGCTGAAAAGAGAGGAATCAGACTGCAGTCAATGAACATGCATGTAAAAGAGGCATGAGCAGCGGTTCTCAAAGTTTGCAACTTCTCTCGCTGAAAATGCGATAAATGAATCATTCAACTTAGCAAAGGTCGATTGTGGCTTTTCCTCGTTCAATAACCCTCAATTTTGCAACATTGATCCTTGCTCGTATCACTACCTTCTCCAGCGCAATTTGTCATACTCACGTCGTAATGGTTTAATGGTCATGGAAACCGGGATTGGCCATAAACGCATCGTCACATCTTTGTTGTTGCATCTCGATCAACCAACTTCATCCGTAGATCAGCAATGTTCTTGTTTGTCTGTGCAGCTGTCTGGCGCTTCAATTTATCCTCTAAACTGTTCGCCGGAAACATCTTCGCCCGAAGATAAAAGCTCCTACTTTTGAGGGAGTCTTCGATCTGAAGGAAACAAGGGACCTTCAATAGAAAGTCCAAAGTGATTCGATCTTGCACATATATCATTTCAGTCTTGCACATGTGGGTAAAAACTAGAGGAGCGATCGACCAGGTTGATAGAATGGTTGTAAAAGAAAAGAGATAGAGTGAGCGTGACTTACAGGGTACACGAAAAGGAGCGGTAGCAACCTTGGCAGCCAGAGTATTTGTCACGAAGCTCCGATGGATGGGTTGATGGGCTTGTGTAATCAAGTTTACGCCAATTCGGCAATCAAAGCCAAGCAGGGGCTGCGAGCAAAGTAGGCATGCAAGGGCGACGCATGCGAGCGAAAGCCTCTCTGTCTGAGAATCACCCGATATCAGTCTTGTATTTGTACATGCAAGCAGGTAATGTAACTCCAGTGCCACTCTCAGCTTCGATCTCTCCTCAAAAGTATCATCATCAGCAACAACGCCGAAAGGTAGCCGCAATATTCAGCTTTTTTATCCAGCGGAAGCGTTGCACGTGTTGCTTTTATCAAAATGACACATACTGAAGTTGACAATTCAGAGAGACAGTCCTGATCCACTTTAAACTGAACCCGATCGGAGCTGGAGCCTCCAATCTTGCCTGCCCAGCACTCACCACGAGAATCTAGATACTAAAAGCAATGCAAGCAGTTGTAAACCCAAATGTAAGATTTTGCAACCTCGAAAACCAGGAACGGTAGGAGAAACCCCGAATGCAATTCTAATGTAGTAGAAGGTTACTTAATGCTCAGGAAATGTCGAGGTGCTCAGATCTGACATGACATCGGCAGCAACCTCTGCAGACCCCAGCTAATGTGTGACGTTCGGCTGCTGTTTGTTTGCAACAAACTGTGGTCATGCTCGCCTTTTCTTATCTTCGCCTGTATATAACCACGCAAACATGACTGTCATGTGATCAAGAACTTTTGATCACTTTGTGCAAAATCTGGCAACTTTGTAGAATACGATGTTCTTGCATCAACCCTTGGTCAGTGGCTAAGGCCAGGATATTATTGAAATACCACTCTGCGCAATTGTGCATGTCCGGAGTTGCTACCTGCTACCCTCAATCTTCATAGCGAATCTTAGAGCAAAGTAAACTAGAAGCATATACACTAGTAGAAAAGTGGCATGAGTATACCACACAAGTACACAATTGTTGGAGTATTCAAGCCACTTATCTTCTAGTAAGTGATATGATTGTGTTGCCGAAGTTTTACTACTGGTGGAAAGTCTAAAACAATGGCCTTAAATACTTATCTCAATTGAAGCTACTGAACTTTCGGTTGGCACTAATTAACTGTAGAACGTGCAACAAAACATGAGCTATGGTGCATCATACAACATAGAAATAGCATGCCATAAGTAAAAATGAGAAAAAGGGACCACAATCAAATAATACCTTGCATAACAAGTCTGTGGCTACTTAGAGCATCCACACCCATACTCCCTAAGTGTCTTGATACATGCAATACATGGATGAGAAATGCTAAAGGCCTTTCAAAAATGCTCTAGTTTGGCGCGTCAAGAAATCACCCTCCAAATCTAAGTTTAGTTGACTAAATCTGAAATTTTACTTGCGATTGGTGCATTGACTATTTCACATGCACTTTTGCTGCTTGAGTGGCCTTCAAGGGTGGGGGGTGTGATTTCAAGGGCTATTTCAGATATAGATAGATTTTTTTTTGCAAGTCACCTTTAACCCCGATTCCGTTAAAATGGCATTATTCCGGTAGAATGGCACACCTCAACTTTCTGAACTGTATTTCAAAAACCATGTGATATAACATAATTTTAAGGTGATATTAGGGAAAATTAGTGACAATGTATATAAAGAAGTGATATTTCAAAAAATTGTGATATTACAGAATATACCATTTAATATGAGCACAAATGTAAGATCTAGTGTGACAAAATGGCACATGGCATAGTGCCATTTTAACGGAATTGGGGTTCTTTACAGTAGCGAGTATGGGTGGAGATGCTCTTAACCGTAGGTGTGGTGTGCGTACTCCCACCAGATAATGCATCATACACTAAGAAGCAGATAAGGCATGATGCATTACTCGTAGGGATGCTGGAGTTTCGATAGTAAGGAAAGCGAGGTAAGTTTCGATGAGGAGTGTGGGACTTTAATTGTTGGATATGGCACAGTGGACTCGGTTCGATCACTGGGATTGTTCAAAACTTTACTACGCAGCACGATTGTAACTGTTAGCGCTCGTCCATGCTCGATCTAGTTACCAAAATAGACAACAGGCTAGGGAAAGTTTGTCTTGAAGCTACAGAGCAGGAAGAGTTAGAAACGAATTGATTGCAAGCTGAACACGCTTTCATGATTGCACATGTTGATAGAATATACTCCGATTGCGACCTCCTTTTCCTGGATTCTCAAGTCGACTAGCTACTTCCCTGTGAGAAGGGTGCATGGAAAGCGCTCATCGAAGGTGTAGCATTGCTTGTATGGAGGGGCTGGATTGGCGATGCGATGGACCTTTGATTTGTCTTTACTTCGTCAGCAGAATTTCATGCAATCTGGCTTTCTCTGAATAATCCATCGAAACAAAGTCTTTAGGGTTCAACATTTTTTTATTGTATCAATCAGTTTATACATGATGAGGAATAGAAGAAGAAGAGAAACTCCAACCTATTTGGAAGGTCGGTGTGAATAAAGTGTTTATTTGACCTATCTTTGGATGTATGCCTGGAGGTCAGCACACCAATGGCGGGACTACTAACTCCTTTCGAGGTGAACACTAAGCTAGTTCCTACATAGCCACTAGCAGGGTTGTCTTCTTCGACACATTTTCGGCAATGTTTGTCGTGTTAGTCGTGTGTTCGTCGCGTACGTTAAACAATTTGACTGAAATATGCTGGAATGTCCAAGAATATGTTGGCATATTCTAGAATATTCTAAGTATATTCTACGAATGTGGTATATTCTCAAACAAAGGGTTTGTTGCCTGTCTACATGTCGTGTTCGACGTCGTGTCAAGTTTGTCGCACACGACAACCCTGGCCACTAGTGCTAGTCCCTACATAGCCGACAACTCTGGCCACTAGTGCTAGACTGCTAGTCCCTAGCAAGGGGGATAGAACCGGCACGACCTCCTCATTGGAGCGATGAGCTCTACCCACCAAGCTAAGGCTTGTGGTGCCTAATGATTCTTATCCCTAAGTGAATCAAGGATATGTTTACATAGAATCTACTCCCAAAGTATTTCAGTCCACCCAACTATATATAGTGAAGTCTCCAAAGTATGCTAAAGTTTACATTGTGGATAATGTTTTTATGGTCTCCTTGATTATAGTTGAGTCTAAGCAATTACCTCGACTCAACTACAATCAAAAAGACCATGAGGCTGAAAATTCATTGATTGACTAGTGTTCAATTAGGAGGAAAAGGAGAGGGTAAGAGAGGATTTATATTAGAAAATTGAGCTTAACCCTTAAACGCCCAAGGTGACCCAAGGGGTCATTTTCCAACAGAATCTCCTCTGTAGCTCTCAATGTACTCAACTTATATTTTGATGTCAAACTGGTCACCTTCGTCTGATGCATTCAAAAAGTGAAATTTTAGAATTCAAATCACAATTTGTATGAGTGATTTTGTGCTTTGAAAGGATTGTGGTAGGTAGGTTGGGGTTGTACAATACTTGTAGGAGGTTGCAAGCTCATCATTGATTGGATCATTCATGATGCCCAAGTCCAAAAGATGCTGTGATCCAATACTGGGCTGCCCAAATCCGTATAGCCTGACGTTTAAGGGTTAACAGTCCAAATCCACTCTACACTCCAAAAGTGACCAAGCCGCTCAGATTTATCATGGACCGCCATAATCATGGAAAGGATTTTGATTTTCTTGGTCATGACTCTTGATCCATAGTGTAAAGGGACACCTTGTAGCATTGACAAAGTACAGCAAATTAAAATACAATTGAGACCAAAGAACATGCGCCGGATGAGGAGCAGTGATTGTCGTCCCAGCTGAATGGCCCCACGTGCATGATCCTGAGTCTGTTCATGATACTCTCATACATTCCTGGCATTGGCTCTTAAGATTTCTTGCTTATATAAGCATAGCCTTAATTAATATAACATTGCATACTACAGCCCAGGTGGTCGCCTCCCATTGGTCATTTCGTGTAAAGTGACTTCCAGCGTGTCGTGCCAGACTTTCTTATTGAGAATCCCAATCCTTGACAAAAGTTGTGTGCACAGTTTGCAAGAATCTACTTCATTTCTACTCACAAATGGACCTCAAAGTGAGGGCATAGCGGTGAAAAACTTTGCGGAACCCTTCATAGAAAGCGAGGGGTAAGCGTTCGTAGCAACTACCAAGGAGGATGGAGGAGGGGTAATGAGCCCCTTAAATTTTTGATGTATAGACATTAAATGCCAAGGAGTAGGCTTCCAAGGGGTAACTTGGGGTCGCAGACCTCAAATTTGAATTTAAAATTATCAAAAACGGCCTTGGAAGGTCCCCACGGATTCTAGGGTGCCTCCTTGGTAGCTGCCACGAACCATTGCCCGAAAGCGAGTAAGCAGGACATCCTAGAGTTGGGACTTACCAGAGTCCCTGCCTCCGTGCCCGGCCATATAAAAATTTGGAAGTAAATCTGCCTCCTATTTTTTAATTGTTGATGTCATCCATGATACCATGGTAGGGTCTCTTAGGGGTAAAATGGAGTCTTAGATCCCATTTTGAACTCAAAATTTCAAAATAAGTAGTTAAAGGCCTCAAAAAATGAAAATAAAAATAAAAATGTTGTTTTTTGGCTGGGTCGGGAGTATGGGCGGGCAGGTGCTGGGGTAAGTTCCAGCTTGAGGGATGTCCTGTCCACGCCCATAGAAAGGGTCATTCTACACTGTAGGCAGGCAATGGAGAGTAAGCTTATCGTGCAATTGGTCAACTACATGGAAGGTTTGGAAGGCTACTTTGGCGAACGAAGTATGACTTGGTGTGAAAGTGCGTCTCAAGAAACTACCAGGGATTTAGGGTTGGAAAAATTTGTTCTACAGCCTAGTCATACGAATCCGATCAATCGTATGCGTTCGAAGCTTTCGTGCGACTCTGATCAATCGTAGGCGTTCAAAGCTTTAGAAGAGCGGTCTTGTGTAGTGACTGCATAGAGAAAGGTTGGGGCCTGCGTGCCACATATCCATTGGGGCACCTCCCTCACCGCTCACGCGACTTGGAAGGATGCCCCACTAGTTATTTTCCATAACCAAGGGCTCCTTTTGAGTTACCTACTACATAACGCCAAGGAAGGCGTCACTATGGAAAATAATCACGCTTCCTTCCTTCGGCCAATAGGGAGATGCCACCTCTATGAATTCTGCCTTTACGAACTGCGGTTGTATACATGCGGGTGAAGAAGCCTAGCATAGAGCTCCATTATTGGTACCGCTTCATTTTAGAGCACTCTCCCTTACACTGACCAAATCTCAGAGAGAAAGGAATGAAATCAAACACAAGTTAGCTAGCTCTAGAGGTTCATACTTCATAGCAGCCGGTGAGCCGGGTCAAAGCGGAGTTTGTACTGCACCGGCTCGCTGGAGGGCACTTTAGGAAGGGAACGAGAGTCGATCTGAGTGCGAGCAAGGGAATTTTCTTTTTCTTGTGGGCTCACTGCACTGGCATTGCACAGGACAATCAAGCGAACAACGAACACGACAGCTCTGTGACTGAAAGCTGCACCATGACGGTGGGGGCATCTAGCGGCAAACCTTCTTTCACTACTAGAATCACATGTTGATAACAACTAGAAAACAAGAGGAATCTCTTGGAAGTAACAGTGCAAGGGTTCTCTAGTTGGTTCACGGACTGGAGTTAACTTCATAGTCGAGGGGTTTGTCTAAACAAGTGATAAGTGTTGGGTGTCACTTGATTCAAAAGGTTGTTGTCGACGTGGAGGCGAAGTGGCAAATAATTAGTAAATACATAAATATACATATTTCACTTCCCGTATAGAATTTGAAGCTGATGACATAAGAACATGGTTTATGTCTACGGTAGGTGAAACACACAATTCTAGACCATGATTAATCTCAAAGTGTCACCACGAAGTGGTGACTCGAAAAGCTTGACCTGCTAAACAACAAAATTAGAGCCTCTACTCAAAAATATTGTTCAAAAACAGAAGCTATGACAGTAAAGAAAACCTAGCAAAACAATCAGTTATCTTCGCTTGAAGCACCGAGGTCGTTGTCGAACATCTCCGGCAACTCAGGGCCAATGTCCTCAGATATCTCCAAGACTCTAATAACACGGCCATTGGCAGAAGGGGGTTGCGAAGCCTCCTGGACAAATTCAGGGATTTGCAGACCTGCGAAATCACTGTCCCGTCCAGGGCAGAAAAGGTTTCCATCTTCTACATCCGCACCCGTGTTGGTGACACGCTTCCCTCGTGCCTCTGTGCGGACAACCACCTTCCAACCGGGAAGTTCGGCGCAATCACAATAAAAAACCAACTGCATTTGCGAAGGCAATGCGAAGGAGTCCCTGCCAAATGGGACCATCCGCTGGAAATTTGCAATCGTGAACCCCCACTCATCACGCTTCACTGTTGCAAAGGGGCCACGGTAGTTCGCTTTGACCCAGCTCCCTATGCAAACAACATGTCGTAGAATTCCGTAATTGAGCTCGATAATTTCATCCAGGTACCCTACGTACTCGACTGCTGCAATGACAGGGTTAGTATCCCGGATTCCGGATTTGCACTCCCTAAGGAAGGTGGCTGCTATCCCAGCATCTGAGGTCTTCATTCTAGATTCCGCGCTTCTCACTCGATAGTGGAAGCCATACGCGTACATAGAGCGCCACCGCGTTGCGGATACTGAAGGGAATTTGGAGAGGGCTTCAACTGTATCATCAATAGGGATCCCGTCTGTTGCCAAAGAACGAACTTGTTCACGGAGCCAAACACCAAATGGTTCTAATTCCATGAGTTCAGGAGGGAAGTTAGGGGCACGCGAGCCGGAGCGTCCAGGGTGCCTAGATCTCCATCGGAGTCGGGCAGAGTTCCTCTCTGCTACCAGGAGGTGGTACTCCCTGCGTATGCAACACAAAATGTTCATTAATTCTAGGCTGCTGTTTCATAAACATCTCAATGGACAAACATCGGCAACTCAATCAGGCTGCTCCATCATTTAGAGAAGGTAAGCCACAGCTGTAAATTTGAGCCAATCAGAACAAATGCAAAGCAATTTAGTACATTGCTACGAGATAGACAGAATCCACCAGCCAACAAAATGCAACGACTTAGAGCTTACTGTCTCTGTGGCTCTACCACGGCCAGGTTGTCTAGAACAAAGTCATATATGTGGTGTAGTAGCTGTTGATCAAGCAAACGGTCTTTTGGTTTACCCTCTAGAATCATGTCCGTCATCGTAGGTTCCTCTTCGCTGTCCCAAACACGTTTCATCGTGGAATGAGACTCCCCCAGATATTCACTTGCAAAGCCACACGCCTCTGAGACCTCGTACCCCTTGGCCATACACCCCTCGGGTTTTTCGTGTTGCCGGACGTACCCTTTTAAAGTTTTATAATATCTTTCAAAAGGGTACATCCATCTGACATGAATGGGACCACACAAGAATAGTTCCTCGACAAGATGGAGGCACAAATGGATAATGATATCGAAGAATGCTGGAGGAAGCTCCTTCTCAAGCATGCACAATGTTTCGGCACACTCATTGAACAGACTCTCTCTCTCGGCGGAATCCACAGTCTTTGCACAAATTTTTTTGAATAGCCTACTGACTCTAATGACTACTACCGTCATGTGGCTACACCCACAAGTGCGCATGCAAAGTGGCATCAAATCGTGAAGGAGAACATGATAATCATGCGATTTTAAACCTGTAAGCTTCCCATTCGAGATCTTGGTCAGCATGGAACTGGAGTAGTGCGAAGGAAGGCGAATTTTTTGCAAGGTGTCCAAGAAGATTCCTCGCTGCTCTTTCGTCAATACATACGGCGCATCCGGAATAAAGACGCGATTCTGCTGCCCTGGGACACGTTGAATCCACAAGTGCCGACGGATATTCCTTTGTTGCATGTCGATCCTGACATTTGGTCCATCCTTCTCCCCGAAGAGAGTTTTGATTAAATTTTCAGCCACGTTCTTCTCAACGTGCATTACGTCTACGAGATTTCTGACTGGGAGTTCCTGCGCATGATACAAAAGTACAGGTAATGTTACATTTCCGGGAAATGTTACTAGAACTTCGGATGCATTTGGGATGAAGAGGTGGATTTTACTTCTGAATAATGAAGATGAAACGAATAAGTCGCCGGCCAAAGAATACAGGAAGACACCATTGCACTCTGGATTAACATTCAGACGGAACACACTTAAATAAAGTGAATAAAAAAATAAGTAATAAAAAAAAAGACAAATGGGGAAACAGAGGAGATTATAAAAGCGCCACATAAATGTGTGGAAACATCAAGATTCAAATCGACAAGTGTTTCACATGATAAAATCCTACAGCAACGACCATCAGCACTGTAACACGAACACACACACAAGATAGAGACACTGTGGATAATTGGGATTATCGAAGACAAAAATAATCCGAGACAATTCGCTGTAAACCTTCGATGATGTGAAGCCGTAGAGAGCTAAAGAGGTTTAGGAGTGTGTTTGCAAATATAAATTAGACGACGACGGATCAACAAGCCTCGGAATACAAACTATAAGGAGATTCGCAATAAACGCTGAGAAAAGCATGTCAATACTACATACACGGCGAAAAGAACATGGACTGTTCGGATAAATGATCTGAAAGGCCATGTGGAATTAGTCCGGACGGCTTTCTGTCCACATTAGGAATTCAACACTATGAAGAGCTTCAAAATAAACGCTGAGAAAAGCATGCCAATACTACGTACACGCCTACACGGCGAATAGAACATGGACTGTTCGGATAAATGATATGAAAGGCCATGTGGAATTAGCCACAATGCATGACCAAATGGAGCTTTACAAGCGTAAGTCGGGGTCGGAAAAGTTACCTGCCAATAGGGAAGGGCAAACAGTATACTCGTGCGTTTCACTCCGTGGGCCTTTACAGGATCGTCGTCACTATCTTCGATACCACCATTTCTCAGCCACTCCGCCCTTGCTCGTCCCTGCTCCAACAAAATGCTTCCACTGCGTCGCTGAGGTGCTGTATTATGTTCGGGAGCGCCATTGAAAGCAGCAGAACAGCGGCGGAACCTGTGCCCGGGAGGTAAGAATCTGCGGGCACCCATATAAACCATTTTCCGCAGTGGCTTTGAATATTCAGATATTGTCTCACTGCCGCAAATTGGACAAGCTACATAGCCCTTTACCGTTTGCCCTGAAATTAACCCAAAAGCTGGAAAGTCGTGGACACTCCAGATTAGCATTGCCCTCAACGTGAAGGAGCGATGTCCTAATGGTCTGCTCATGTCTAATGCTGGCACACCTTCCCACAACTGTAGTAAGTCTCGGACTAACGGCTTCAAGTAAACATCGATTGTGTCCGAGGTGGGGGCTTTGGGTCCCGGGATCAGAAGTGAGAGGTTTAGGAAAAAGTTCTTTGTGGCCAGCCAAGGTGGAAAATTATATATGGCTGTAAGCACAATCCATGTGCTATGTTTGGAGCTCTGATTGCCGTGAGGGCATACCCCATCCGCGATCAATCCTAGTCTAAGGCTATTGGAAAGGTTCTGGAATTCAGGGTACAGTCTAGAAATTTCTTTCCATTGAAAGCTGTCTACTATAGAAGACATCACCGTCTGCCCTGAATCGGCCCCGTCAAAGTGGTTCAAAAGGTTGGCTACATTTGGACATTTGTATATCCGAAGTAGCTTTGGAATCGAGTGGAAAATATCGAGTCACTATGAACGGGACAGATGAAGATCCGGCACATACCTCGGGTGATGACACTGGGACATTCCGAGAGCTCACTATTAATTTCTCCTTCATACAGAATGTGCCCGTTGGGACATGAGTGTATTTGCTCGTGCTCGAGGCCAATCCTTCGTACCATGCTCTTCAACTCATACGAGGTTCTGGGCAAAGAGTTACTCCTAGGCAGTAACGTCCCTGCGATGTAGGTAAGTAACGCCGTTAAGAACGAATCTGACACCCCGTGGACTGTGGTTAGTGTCATGAGGACTATGCAAAATTGCATTCTGCTCTCCTTGGAATTCGCATAGACGGGCTCCATACACTCGTGCATGAGATTTTCGAAGTCTACATTGTCCTCTTGATTATCTTGACCGACATCCTGAGGTGACAAGTCAGCCATAATGTCCTCGCTTGAAGCCCGGTGGAGCGAGTCTGCCCTGCCGTAGGCCTCGTAAGCCATCCGGCGTACTTGGACAGGAAGTGGCTCTTCGAATTGAGAGTCGGCTATGTCGTTATCACCATCTGATGTGTCTCCTCCGCAAATGTAATCTGGATCTCGTACAGGGCCTCTGAGTGGACGCCCCTCTACTGACTGCACAAAAATTTTCATTTAAATCCATTAGCAGTTTAGCACTACAGAAATCCGCTAAGTAGTCCCCAATTTGGACCCCAGTTCGTCCCCAATTCGTCGTTTCGTGCCCACTTTTCGGTTGTCCGCTATGTAAAGAAAATTAGGGACCAAATGTACCAAAATGGGGACCAAACTAGTCGAAGTGGAGACCAAACTCAGAAAACCATCGCGATCGGTGCATTTCTGAGTTTGGTCCCCCGATTCGATTCTAGTGCCTGATTTAGTCCCCGATTCGATTTTGATGCCCAGTTTGACGTTTCGGTCCCTAGTCCGACAAAAATTGGGTGTTTTGATCCCCAGTCCGCACTACTTAGCGGATTTCTCTACTGTGTCAATACTATCTACTTTGAAACAAAACAGAGATATGGCAAGGTACTCTTAACTTATTACTAGAAAAGAGGAGAATATAGACTCACAATAAAGAAATTACCGGGGGTCTCAGAGAATTTGAAGTAGCGCTAACTAACAATGCCAAGGGAATTGACTCTTAATCTGAAGAGGATTTCATGCTAGATTATACACGATTATTAGACCAATAAACCAAACCGTAGAGATTTGTGAAACTCACAATCACTGGGTGGGGCAGGAAAGGGTCCCGACCATAACGCCGGTGGTGTTTTGTTATTGTCTCTGATTTACGAATCCGTCCTCCCTTGCACCTTGAGCACGCGCACGGTACTCTCGGGTATCCCCATGCGTCTGCAAATGCTACGTTCAATATGGAACGCAAAGACCCAAACGACGATGCCTCATGCCGATTTATGCAAAACTCTATCTCCTCGTGATCCTCGAACCCCCTCTGTCATCCCGTAAATGAAAGAGATGCAACGATCAAGAAGGTAATCGACGACGCTGCAAGCCTTAGGATGGTTATGATCGAGGAAACACGGTATACATATAGTTTATTGTGACATGAATCATAAATCACAAATAGAACGACTACATATGGTATCTAACATAGCATAATTCAAGCCATTCCCGGATAATTCCACGACAGTCTCACCTTTCTATTTTGCTGCCGAAGTGCGTGTCAAAAGTCAAAACTCCTTGCTCACCAACTAATGACACAGGTCAGAAGTCAGAAGTCCACCATGAAGATCTCTATTTCAAAGTCCATGAACATCCGTTGCCCTGAAGTGTTGAAAAAAGACTGAAGCTGCGAGTTCCCCCTTACACCAGTTGTCTTCCGGGATTTTGCTTCTAGACTGCATCACGGCAATATTCCGTTGGCAACGCACATGCAACACCAAGTTTTGTCACTCACGATGTTTTTTGGCACCAAATTCTGAAAAGGCAAATTTTGGGACCTCGAGGATAGAGACCATCTGTCACAATAAACAAATTTACTACAAACTAAGACATAGTTCTGTACATGACAAGAAACGAGAAAAGTGGAACAGTTGAGACGTTTCTAGACTGGGGAAGGAGGAAAGTTTCACGAACCTCTCCATCTCAGATGTTTGTTCAATCAATTTTCCCTCCCGCTTACCCTAGAACCCTTGTTGTTCGTGGACCTTCGAGACTGCAAAGACTTAAGGAAAAAACGACTTTTCGTGAAAATTAGGGCCGAAGAGCGAACAATTCTAGCTAATCAGACATTGCGCCCCAAGAGAACTAAATAAATCAAATCAGATGGTACTAGTCTGTACAGTCACCTTCTTACCACCTAGTCAAGCCGCAAAGTTCTCCTTGTTTTCCCTATGATATGTTATCAGTTTATCACGTGGGTAACTATGTCGTCCAGATGATTGACGTGGCTTGCTCCGACAATTCGAGCTTTGATGGCTAGTCGCTCTAGGGTTATACTGGCTATCTCCCGCAAGTCCGGCTTTCTGTCCACATCAGCAATTCAACACTCAGAAAACAAACCTAATCGCTAAATTTACCAAAAGAGTACATCGTAAGAGACGATGAAGGAACCATGCATCACGGAGATTACAAGCAGAGTACTCATGAAGAGTGAATCGTTTTCTCAAGATAGATCGTTGTTGGAGAAAACCACTAACGTTTGTGCCACTAGCCCTCTTCGAAATCCCTGATTAAACCGTCAAATTCTGGACGAAGGCCTTCAACAACAAAACTGCTGCGTTCAGTATGTTTCCCGCGTTCGGATACACCGCTCGCTAAAAATGAACTGACCGTATCCGAGCAAACCTCGAGCACCTCCAACGTACAAGTTACAACTTCGTTCAGAAATACCTCATCTCACAGGAGGCTCCAAACGGTAGTCACTCCAAAGTCCAGATGACAATAAGCCTTGAAACTGGCACAAACAGCCTCCACCGAAGCACTCGTCAAACCACCCGCACAGCACTTGTACAGTTCCCGACAGTCCTACCGTGACCTCTTCACTCCTCGAGGCGGGAAATACTCTAAGTTCTCAACGATTTCTACAACAGTTGGTAGCCCATCCATCCCCAAACGTTGCAGTAGGGCGCCCTTTATACAGGAACACAACAAATATATATGAGGCCGATGATATATAGGCAACGTCTGCCTACAACCTAGAGAAAAAGTGAGTAACTGTAACAAGTGAAAGGATTTTTAGCCAGTGGAATTTTTATTTTTTAATGTTGAACCCAATAATGTGCAAGCCTGTGGAATTCCCTCTGGGACCCATGTATTGTTCTTTTTTCTTTTAACATATCAGAGACAGACTTTCGATAGTGCAATGCTGAAGAGGTGGTTTTTTCAAAGACATGTTTTCTATGATAAAAAAAAAGGAGGAGCAATTATCATGAGAAAAGGAAACATAACATGCCCATAGATACACAATGAAGCTCATGTATGATAACGTACGGTGGGCGTTGTTGTTGATGTTCTGAGTTGGTGGCAGTTATTAAAGAAGCTCTGATGACCCACCCCTGGGCCACAATCAATGCTGAGACCGATCGCTTTCAATGTACATTCGCCACCACCACTACTGGTTAGCTACCTCGCACTTTCCCACAGCAGAAAATTGCAACTCCCCTAGAAACCCTCAAATCTTCAGCTCCAAAAACACACACCTACACAAAAAAACTACAGAATTGTTGTGTGTTTTTTCATATTGAAGGTGCGAGTTTTCCAGTTCCCGGACCATCTAAAACTCCCATTTTTATTCGCAGTAATTCGTTTCACTTGCATGGGCAGCTCAGGAATGATAAGCCTTGTTTTGCTTTTCTCTGCGTTTTATCATGTATTTTCTAGGTGGATCAGGTACGTCACACATTGCATGATATTGTTTATTGAACGATATCAATCACGTGAAATAGTGCACAACTAACCAACCAATTGCTTAGTACCATTGATTATACTGCGGGCAAGAGGTAGAGTGCAAGACAGAGTCCGGCTCTTTCTTGGTATTCATGATAATCCATTCTCGTTTCACAAGGTGATAGTTTAGATTGCTGACACGGTTGGGACTTCCTAAGTCATACTACTATGCACTACTATCTGCCGCTGTTTCCTATAACAGATTAGGGTCTCGATGCGGTACCCATAAGCGTATGATGACGAGTGCACCTTAGACACGACTTTTCTTCTCCTACCTCAAAGTCGAGTCTGTGGGTTAGTCTGCATCCGAACGGAGTAGAGTTTTTCCGGACTGTCTCCTTCTCACTTGGCATACGGTGACTTTCAGAAATCTTTTCGCAACTGTCTCCTTCTCACTTGACATACGGTGACTTTCAGAAAGCTTTTCGCGACGCCCCGGTATTACGTCAGGTTTGGCGTCTAACAGGCAGCTTCGAGGTTGTCGTAGCTGCAAGCAATCCTAGCTGATCACCGCTGTAAGTTGGGATTATGTCAATAAGTTTCTTGATCTATGCGTGACATTGTGTCCGTTTCAATTCAACATTGTTTCTCCTGTTTGTCATTATTTTCTGCTCAATTGTGAGTAATCCTTGATTCCCCGTATTTCTCTTTGTCAAACTCATGATTTTGTCCCGGATACAGTTTTGTATGCGTGTGAATTCCAACCCTTCTCACAATCTGTCCCCTTGGTAGACCTAAATTGCACTATACGCAAGGTTTGTGCATTGATGGCTCCGGGCTTAAAACCCAAGAGAGCGCCGCAATCGTGGGCGGCAACACAAAGGAGCTCAAAAACAGGCAAAGGGGACGAGCTCAACCCCGTGGCGTCGCGTTCAGAGGAGGGGGAGGAGGCTATTATGGCCGGGGCAAAGTTTGGCTCGACAAAAGTTGCGGCGAAGAGTACTACAAAACCCCAGAAGAAACTTCCCCCTGCGCCGGATGCGGCCACAGAAGTGTACTCGGAGTTTCTCGCAGCAAAAGAGAAGAACCAAGGTCTCTCAACTGCTTCCACACAAGGCATGCTCGCAGCTCCAAGGCAGTCGACTCAGCAGAATACAACAGGTACAGCAACTGAGGCCAACGCTCAAGGTACGTGCAGACTGTTCCTCTCCATGCCTTTGAACCTCAAATTTCACAAAGCTTCTCATTCATCCCAATGTTGCCGGAACAAACACAGTGCTAACTGCACGTGTTCTATGTCACTATAACTCCGCACGTGTTTTGTGCCACTGTAACTCTGTGCAGCACAAATCCTCAGAATTTTTGTACCCGAACTAACCGACAAGTCCCTGTACGTTCGTGTAGGTTATGCACGTGCTGCACAAGTTTCTCCAAACCCCCATCCGTTGTCAAGAAGCCCAAACCACTCACCTCCTTCGTGGGCTGTGGATCACAAAACTCTTTTAAACCCATCTCCTACCCGCCTGAACACCTCCCCAGGAGTGGAGAGGAACCGAGGCAGAAGGGACAACGGACGCATAGAATCCGCTAGGGAGTTTGATGTAGGCTCCAGCGAAGAGAGTCCAGCGAAAAGAAGTCGGAATGCCAAACATCATAGGAATTTCCATCGCCATTCAAGAAGTTCTTCTAGCGAAGACAAGGTACACACAATATGAATCGATTTGTGCTACTCAACTTCTTTTAAATTTTTCCAAACTCAACGTTCATTTTTTTTACTTCTTCATATCCTCTATACTTTCTTATTAATTTCCATGTCATAAAGTGAGCTGTTTTTTCTGCATGCCAATACCGTAATACCCTTTCTGTCTGCATGCACATCTCCAGGCTCGTAGGCACCGCTACTCCCAAAAACGGGACCGGAGTTACTCACCCTCATCAAGTTCCTCAGAGAGGAGGGCCACCCACCATCGAGGACGTGGTAATTCACCGATTTCCAGACGTGAGCCTCGTCAGTTTGCTCCTTCACGTAGCAGAGACGATACCCGTCGTCACAGCCACAAGGATGGTGCCAAACATCATAGACGTTCACCAGACAGGCGTGATAGCCATAGGAGGAGGCGATCGAGGACTCCTCAAGATTCTATCTCATCTGGTTCACCTTCCATTAGACGCCATGACCCACTGAGATCCTCAAACTGTGCAAGAAGTCTGCCGGCATATGACGTCAACAAGGAAGGTGGATCTTCTAGCGCCCACAGAAAGGAATTAATCGTGGGTACATGCCATCGCCGACTTCTGTCCAGCTTCACTATCAAACCGGAGAGTACAAAGCGTCAAGAGAGACGAGAAAGGGAAGCGAAGCGGGAGGAGGCGGCAGAGGCAAGAGGAAACCAGGGCAAGAAGCCTCACTACATTAATGTAAGTTCAGAAGGTAAACCGTATGGACTTGGAATTACAGTGTGGAATGACAGCCTTGCGAAATTGGTACGTGGTTTAGACCCATCTTACATTGATGTGAGACAACAACCCTTTCACTTGATGGACATCCTCATGACGCGCTTGAGTGAGGATTTCGACTATTCAGAACCTTTAAATCCGGCGTGGCTACGTCAGCGCATTGGAAACGCCCTGTCCTCATACAGACATGAGCTCATACGTATGATCCAACTACAGCAGGAGCGCCCGCCATGGATCAATGAGACTATCTGGACGAAATGGTTAAATTAGAGGGGTCGGAGAAATTCCGTCAAAAATCTGAGCAGATGAAATTCGCCAACTCCTGCAGACGTACCAAGGGCCGGACTGGACCCCTTGGAGAGGTTGGCATCACGGAAAGACTACGCATTCAGCTTGGGAGATCACCCGACCCCGAAGAAGTTATACATGAGATGCACCGTGACAAAGGGTACTCGGGCCGAAACAAGAGACCATCCGTGAGTATGTCCTCGAAGCACACGTCGGCAAATGAGAATGTCAGCTGTGGTGACAAAGACCCACTTCTTCCATCGGTTTGTGCAAGTTCGGCCCAGCCCCTGCGGAAAGACAATTGTGTCACCATTGAATCCCCAGTGCACGACCTCGATGCAAACGCAATCTCAAAGTTACCCGATCCGACCCCGGAAAATACTGAACCTGCGGACAGAGAATCTACGCCACCTACACCCCTGGAGACAATGATTAAAAAACAGATTCAGGAGCTACGGACATCCGCAATGTGCAATACAGACGATGTCCGCTCACTGATTGATACACTAATGCTACAGTTGGAGTGGATGAAGAGGCGGCAGGTTACGTCTACAGAGTCAGCCGAGGTTGCTCATATGTCTCAGTGTACCCAACCCCCCAGTGAACCGTCCAGTTACCGCAACGATCAACCGACTGCGGATGAGGTAAATTTGCTCATCATTGTCCTCTTTGCTCTTGATCATTTTTTGCACCCCCGCTTCAGTGAACAGTGTAGCTTTCTCCAAATACCTGATCCACGGTCCCACCGTGTCGCAATGTCACGTAATGTCGCAAAATCTCCCCACAAACACAGCTCCTCAGAACACTCATCATAGACGCCCCAAGACGAAAGCTTCAAGAGCACAGGAACCAGTCAGGAAGAGCAGTAGGCCGTCCAAACCAAAAGTACGCTTGGACTAAGGTATTATCTCTCCTACAAGATTGATCCCGACTATATTACCTTCTTATTACACGTTGAAATTGTTCATAACTTCAGCTTTTATTATATCTAGGTAGCTATGGTATAAATGCTTCTCAATTTCTTAGTCAGTGGTAAGCTCAAAAAGAACTAATTCCTACTAGAAATTCTCATGCGCCATGCGTTATTTAGGAAATGTTGATACGAATCTGCAACGTCCGTATTCGGAATATAAAGCATTGTACACTTGAATACACTCTAATTCTTGAACCCTTATTAGAAATAAAATGCAGGTAACTCTTGGTCCCCTCATAGGGATGTCATTGCATGTGACTTTTGTAGAAGGCAGTAGTTGACGTTCACGGACAACGAACCGTGCAGTTCGCCCACACGTGGGTGACTTCTTTTGAACACAGTGATTTCTTTTTTGTCGTTAAACCTTTGGGCTTTGGTACTAGACGATGATTTTTAAGTTGTGATTTGGCATGGCAGCTTCTTATGTCCTCCTGGTTTTGCAGATGACTTGCATGTAATTACGAGCAACGTCGTCGTGTCATCGTGTGCACGATCTGAAGTTCCCGAAGGTTCTGAGATATCCGCACTTTTCACAGGATCTATTGCTAGCATTCACCCTGCTAGCATTTCATCATAATGTACTGTGCTAGTATCTCGGTTTGTGGTGACATTTTGTCTCATTCACCGTAAATGAATACTTTTACGTATTAGGAGCTCATTTCGGAATAAACTTTTGATATTTTCTTTGCAATTTGCTCACTCGGTAGTCGGTACCGTCGGGCGCAATCTTGTCCAATGAATATTCGATTTTGATGAATTGCATCTTGCGTTAAGTTGCCGACGATATTATTGATCGACATGAATGCGGAGAGAACACCTCAATAATTCCACGTCACGCATGCCACATCCGCTACCATGGAAGTTGCCACATCAAACCTCGCCACGCAAGAGACCACGCCATCCGTGTGGCGTGGTCATCCACTCAACATTCTATCCACCTCGATGACCGACGTGTCCTTCCTTCTCTCGACACCGCAATCAATCAAGCACGCAATTAATCAAGTTTCTTGACTTCGTCCGAATCAACTTGTCCGATTCAACAGACGTGGTCAAGTAACTTCTCTTTCCCAGCAGTTGATTATAAGTGGATTTCTCTAGTAGTGTTTCTTACACTAGCTTGCAACATAACTGTCCTCGCTCCTTCGTCCGATCCTGTCAGTCCCCACCATATCATTGATTCAACCCCTCCCTCCGCATCGTTGGAGGCATCAGCGATCGACATTGATGTTGAATGTGTACAGTACATGTGAACATTCCACAAGCAAACTGTTTATGATTCTAATCACAAGTTAGGAGGGAGATTGTATATTAAAAATCAATCAACTAGAGCACGTACTCTCAATCGTATCTGTACATGCTTACTGTGACAGCAATCTTTCTTTTCAATAAAAACAATGTACCAAACAGTTGAATCAAGGTAGTAAAATCACTGCCTCGCTGAGATAGCAATCTTTGTTTTGAGATTCGTGATGTTGCGAAGTGTGTATTTGAAGGGCGGAAAGGTGTGAGCGAAAGTGACTTATTCCTTAGGGATGTGGTGGAATAAGATATTTTAGGGGGTGGTGCACTTGGTGGAGACGGTATACTTTTTCACTATGGAAGGATTGTTAGTTAGTGTTGTAAACATTAATCATAAACCCAAACAGTAGATTTCGCACTTTGACTTAGTGTGTTAAAAGAAGAAGAACACCAGACCCGTAGGGGTTGGCGTGAATAAAGTGTCCGTTCGACCTACCCTTGATGATATGCCCACAAGGCCTAACAACAATGGTATTTAGTGTGTTAACACTGATTATCTCTGAAAATGAGCCCTAAATGTGAAACTGTGGAAAGAGGGAGATTTTGCAGGGTTGGTAGCTCCAAGGAAAGGAAAAAGTTAGAGCAATGGCATCTTAAGTTGAAAGCTAATCTCATGCCCGTTGAGAAGAAGGGACAGTAATGTTTGATATTCAGTAATTAACAATAATATTTGGATAAGACTAATTTTCACATAACACTAATCAACAACTCTTGTGTAGTGTGTTGCTAAGAAGTTCAATCCCTTAAATATCCTTGTGTTTTTCGAAGCTTGATTGCGGATTTTTATACATGAACGGGGTAAAAATATTTATTTATTACATATGTAATTTTTCTTCATGAGACTTTAGCAGTAGATTTTGTTACCTATCCTTATTCAAAATTATAGTTCTTTTATTTTAAAATGTGTACCAATTGTGAGAATGTCGTATTCAAAGTTTCTACATGGCATTAATGAGACATCCTTTCAGTCATGCAAAAGAGACTTATTGATTGTTCAAAAATAGGGGAACTATTTCGCAAAATGTTTCCAAATAGGGAAATAATCACAAAATATTCAAAAAATAGGGAACTAGTCGCACAAAAGCACCTCCAAGTGATAGGATCAAAGACTTCATGAAGAAGAGAATCGGCATCTCAACAAGCTCAAATTTATTTGAAACTTCTCGTACCTGCTTTCTGATGTGATGTTGAGATGATGTTTTCCCTTCCCCGTGTTTACAATCGATCCCCTATTTGATACTCCCTCCGTCCCATTTATATTGTCCAATAGATTCACTCAAATCTACATTGCGAGGTAGATTTGGGAGAACCTACTCGACAATATAAATGGGACAGAGGGAGTATAATATTACAAGTGTGTTCCCCAGTCTGAAAATTCCCCTAAAAAAACATAAAATATTTTGGGGCAGTAATGTGACCGACTAAAAATGCAAAGGTGGATCCTTATCTAACATTATTTAATGAGAATGAAAAAGGTGTTTATGGGTGCAGTCTCCGTCCATCAAGGGGTGGATCGTCCATGGCAGAATCCAATCACAGCGGTCACTGCTCGCTACCGTATGATCAACGTAACGCACAAGAACTGGCCGCCTCTTGTATCTTCTTACGTCGTAGATTCGGATGGACGGAGATGGACGGATATGGACGAACGTTGACGGATTTGGAACTTCATCCACATCCGGTCTCGTCGCCTCTCCCAGCCATGCAATCCTCACAGCCTCTACCCCCTCACAGTCGGTCTCCTCATTCATTGTTCTCCTCCGATCACAGTTGCAGGCTCAGTACGTGTTCCATGGTTATGTTCCGTCAGGTATATAAGCTTCATCACCGCCTTCACAAATGGTTCCTTTGTCAGGGCAACGCACTTATTGCTAGGAGGGAGTTTCAGTAGGGAATAATCTGCGAGGGTGTTGGGGTGGAGATGATGACGGATTGCGAGACGTGAGTGTATTGTGGTGAGGATTTGATGAGGGTGGCTGTTTTGGGGGGCTAGTGATGGTGGGTGATCTATGAGTTCCACAGCATGGGGAAGAAGACGCCACTGTCGCCCGCGCTGGGAGGTGGGAGTAGGCGAGATGACAGTAGCGGAGGGCAATTGTTGCGGGAGCTGGAGGCGTTGAGCCAAGTGCTGTACAATGCGGGCCAGCAGCGGCCGCCGGCGCGGAAAGAGATACCGTTGTCGCCTGCGTTCGCTGGCCTCCCAGGCCCGAGGCGATCGCAGGACTCGCCTCATCTCGCTGGGCGCGTCGCTCCCGCGTCACCGCACCTCGGCAGCCGGGACAGCCCGTCCGAGGACCCCTCCATCGCGCGGCGATCACCGTACTTAGCCGCACGCAAAGGCGAGACCTCCCCGTATCTTGCGCCTCAGTACGAGCCTCGTAGCCCTGTGATCGTGAGCTTGAATGGCAGCACTTTCGGACGAGGTAAGCCTCCGCGCGTGGAGCCTGCGGGTGAATTGCCATTGTCGCCACAGATTCTCGCCCGTCGAAGTGTGGATAGTATTGCTTCTCCGTACGGTGATGGGAGGCGAGGTCTTCCGAGGTCGCCACTTACGACTGTTCGCAGTTCTCGGCGCAGTGATGAGGGTAGTCCGTCTATGGGCCCTGTGAGTGTGGATGCTTCACAGTTAGGTATGATCGACGAGCGCGAGAATAATGGCCAGTCTCCGTTGGGCTACTTGGGACGCGCTGCGAGCTACGAGTCTGCGTCGACGGCGAAACAGTTAGGGAGTTTGAACATCACGGAGCTCACTCTGTCGTCCGCAGCCGCAGCACTACGGTCTCCTGGCCAACAACGCTTGCCGGCGCCCAAAAACTCGCGCTCATTTTCGCCGCTATCACAATCCTTGGATTTGGGAAAGCAAGTCGAGCCTTACTCACTCGGCGGCGGACGCGTTTCTACCGAATCTAATGGTCTGAGGCCATGGCATTCACAGGGCTTCGAGAAAGGGCAGCTAGAGGTGGCCGCCTTACCCGAGGTCGAGAACGTGCAGCTGGAGGCGCCGAAGGAGAAACGGAGCCTGTGGAACTGGAAGCCGTTTCGGGCCATTGCGCACATTGGCGCGTCGCGATTCAACTGCATGTTCACAGTTCACGTTCACGGCATCGAGGGACTTCCGGCTGTTACGAATGGGCTTCGTCTAGCCGTGTCATGGAAGCGGAAAGAGGCGCAGGCGCAGAGCATGCCGGCGCGCGTGTTCCAAGGCGCCGCAGAATTCGAGGAGTCGCTGTACCTGAAATCTACCCTGTATGGAACTAAAGATGGAAGCAAGGGGATCAAATTCGAGCCCAAGTGCTTCGACTTGGCTGTGATCGCACTCGACGTGGACGAGCTTGTGCTCGGGAAACACCGGCTGGATCTTAGCCGCTTGGTGTCCAAAGATGGTCGCGAGGAGGAGCAAGATCGCAGCTGGACGACGCGCTTCAAGCTCACGGGAAAGGCGAAAGGTGGAACGTTGATCGTCACGTTTGCATGTCAGCTGCTGAACAAAAACGGGGAAACCGCGACGAACCTCTCCAGCGCGAGGTACAGTGAATCTCCAACGGTGAGGCCGCTACGATCCTACAACAGCTTGCCGAGCTCACCGGATGGTACCAGTCGGAGCGGGTGGCCACAAGCGCAGAGCTCAAGTGCATTTTTGTCGCCTGCTATGTCCGAGATGCCGATCGACGGGGAGTACATGCGGATGGAGCATTTGAGCCTGAACGACGAGTTCTCCCCCATGGATTATCGAGGCAGGAAGAGCAGCCAGAAGGGGGAAACGCGCCCCAATTTCTTGGATTCTGCAAACGATCTCAATCCCGCAGAGCTCCCCTACAACCACGAAGCCGCGTTTTCGGAGCGCCAGGACATGCGCAAGGCTCTCTCATTCGATGACAATGACGACGACGACGGCTCCGAGTTCCAAGTTGTTTGTCAGGGCCATGAATCCAGCGCCATTATGGATGCTCCTCGGTACCATGACCCACCTGCCGACGACGACATTGTGCTAGGATTCTCCGACCCCGAGCAGACGTCGCGCGGTTAGCAGCTCACTCTCATTCCCATTATTTTATTACTGCTTGTTTTCTTACTTCAAAAACAGGCACGGTTCACAACCAATATACCCTTCGCTCCAGGTTGACCGTTCCATAGCAGCTCATATATTTGTTACATTATGATTCTCCGCTCCATTACTGCCGTGATACATCTACTTGTAAGATTAAATGGTCGTAACCTATTTCACAGATTCTATGGAGGCGCCGGAGGTTGTGAAATTCTCGTCGGATGAGATCATTCCGAGAGAGGAGGGAGCCACTTCGCAGTCTCAAGGAGCTGAGAAATCTGGTAGGGAGGATCATTCGGTATCCGGGAGCGAGCCCTCTACGCCAGTAGAGGCTGAGCACAAAAGTGAAGCAGAGCCTTCGGAGGACGTAGGTGAAGACTGGAGTGTGAGTGTTGTGGAGAATCTGGATGATCTGACCAAGGTATGGTCAGTGGGAGTGTCAGCCAACCGTGAAGTAGATTCTGAACCCGAAACTTGCCGAGAAGATTCTGATAAAGAAGATGAGATTGCATCGAAGGAAGTGAGTGTAGATGTGGTGGACGAGGAAGTAGCAACGCAGAGTGAGGACGAGGAAGGAGAGGTGAAAGAAGAGAGTGTTGTGGAAGATGAGAGAGTTGAGGTCACTCAGGAACCGCAGATCGTCGAGGGTTCTCGGGAACCGCATCCTGTGGAGGTCACTCCGGTGAGGGCACCGCAGCCTGTGAACACCAAGGAACAAACGCAGATTATGGAGGAGGAATATGATTCGGTTTACGGTGAATTTATGAGCTTGTTGCGAGACCCATCGCCACCAGAGGAGAAATCCGAAAGTGGGGAAGATTCGCCGCGTGCTCAGCTGTTGAAGCAGTTCGAACAGGAAGCGTTGGTCGAGGGCGGCCTAGAGCTCAACTTCCACTTGCCAGAGTATGCCAAGTTCAGAATGGAAGCGGCGCAAGACAGTAACAAGAGTGATGTCACCACGCCCTCCTCGGCCTCTGACAAAGTCACCGACCAACTCGACGACCTAGGTGCGTTCTGCTTCCTATCTCACTTTATCTTCACCTTCTTGGCTTTTGCGAGAACAAAATTCAAGAAACCTTGGATCCGAAATTCTTATTCTGAAACTTAAACATTGGACTGGCGTTCGTCGGGACCCTAGAGGAAAGCATGGTGCTCTGTTTATCTCAAACCCCTTGGATCCAATTTACATCTCCGACCTTAAATTTCACTTGGACTCGAGCTCTGGTGTAAGACCGCTCTCTCATGAAAGATCGCATGGATAGTACGCAGTTCCTTGTTTTGCAATCACTGTTTAATTAGTGGTCGTAGTCATTATCGGCCATCTTACTGTTACGAAATTCGACCATGTGTTTTGGAAGAGTACTGATAGTCGGCGAACGCTTGATTTAGTAATCCGTACTCAACTTTTGATTAAGCACACCAAATTATCCCAGATTAGGAGCTTGCAGGGCGTGTAGGAGAATGTAAGCAGGGAATGTAAGCGGGGGTTGTGACGATGTGGTGTGTGTGTGCAGAGTGGGGCAACGAGGAAGACATGGAACTGTCAGCGATAATAGAAGCTGCGGAAGCGGAGCTGGAGAAAGCGACGCAAATCTTGCAGAGCAAGGCGCGAGCGAAGCTGTTAGAGGATGAGGAAACCAAGGCGCTCATGCAGAAATGGGGGCTTAACGACCGGGCTTTCGAAGCGGTGGAGGAAGTGGAGGAGCCGTCCGCCTCGGGGAGTGATTTGAGCATGGCCATCGTGCCCGTGGTTGTTGCACCGTTGGGCAACGGGCTGGGCCCCGTGATGCGCTTTCGTGACGGCGGCTCCGTGCGCTCCATGAGCCCCGCGCATTTTCAAGGTGGTGGCGCGCTGCTGATGCAATCGTCTGCTCCGGTGGTGGTGCCCTCGGAAATGGGTGCAACGTCCATGGACATCCTGCACCGCATGGCCGTGGCAGGCATGGAAGGTATGGCTGCTCAGGCCGTGATGGCTATGCCCTTGGAGGATCTCACAGGAAAGGCTTTGGACCAAATTCCGGTTGAGCAAAGACCAACCGGCTCGCTTGGAAGCCATAGGCACGGGTAAACCCTCTATGCTGTAGGGACACGCTACCCGATCAGACACCCCGTAGCCAGCAAGCTAGCTAATTGACCACTAGCCCACTTCGTCTATCGTTCTGCACAATGAACTTGAGAATGTTGTGAGCGTGAGCCTTACAGTGTGTCTGTGTCTCCAGATTCGCAGCGATAGGTCATGGTGAGGAAAGACGGAACGCGAAGATCGCATTCACCCTACACGAGCCTGGTAGTGGCAGGGTGGTGCCTTCCTACAGATCCAACAACTCCGATCAGCTGCACATGGGGTTGGAAGATCTGGCGCCCACGGCGATGCTGAAGATCGAAGCGCTCGCTCTGGAGGGTTTAAAGGTTCAAGCCGAGATGGCAGACCAAGATGCACCATATGCTGTTGAGCCCATGGCGGATGAATCAAGCAGCAGGAGAGGAACAGGAACAGGAACAGTAGCATTGCTGAATCCTGGGCGGAAACAGAACTTCATGTCCATGGACGAGTGGATGCATGACCAGGAAGACGAGGAACAACAAACTGTGGCCAAACAAACGTCGTCGTGGAAGGGAAGTGGTGCTCGTAGGGGCTTCATGGACAGCACCGTGACGCTGGCCATGTTGGTGCATCTCAGGGATCCGCTTCGGAACAACGAACCGGTCGGGGCGCCGATGATGGCTCTTGTGCAAGCGGAGCGCGTACTCCGCAAGCCGACGACGGCGAGCCGAAGGAGATCCTCGATCAGCTCATCATCAGAGCCAGAGAAGAGCTCCGACGAGTCGGACTCTCCTCCTCAGTTCAAGATTGTGGACATCACAATTGCGGGCTTGCGAACGACGACGGAGGCAACATCCTCATCTTCGTCACCTTCCACGATCTGGGGCTCGCAGAAACAATTGGCAGCAGGCTCAAGGTGGCTGGCTGCGCACGGCATGGCCAAGGCAACCTCCAGATCCAGTTCCTTCAAAACCAACAAGCCTGTTGCTGTTTCCTCCAAGTCTGCATTGTGGAGCATGTCAGATCGTGTGTATGGGTCCGGAGCGCGGTGGCAAGGTGCAGCACCCCACATTCGGAACCCTGATGTCTTATTCGCCGACACTAGCATCCGGACATGCTGATTTATGCCCTGGAGCGCCGATACCATTGTACTGTACATTATGTTTGATGGAATTGAGTCTGAGAAAACTAGTCTGTAGGTTGTGACAGTTGACTAAGCAGCAGGGTATTTGAGATTGAACTGTACAGAAGGAAAAGGGGGAGAAAAATAGATCGCCTCCCTCATAGACTGACGTCGGTGGAGTCTCCTCATTTGTGAGATTGTGTACCATGTTGAGTGCTCCGCTGCTCGGAGTTCGCCATTTTAGTTTATAAAATATATCATATTCTTTTTGTTCATGGTTCCATGTTTCACATTCAAGGATTGCTACTTACGGTGTACAGGCACATCATACTGAAATTGAATGGAAAATGTAAGAAAATTGGATGGATTACCATGCAATTCGTCATACTTCTATGGAATTGAGGCCTACTGCACACAAGTATGCAGGTACAAACAAAAATTGAGTAAAATTCAGTTTACAACTCGGTTTTGCTCACACAAGCTGCACACAAGTATGCAGGTACAAACAAAAATTGAGTAAAATTCAGTTTACAACTCGGTTTTGCTCACACAAGCTGAAATGAAGCTGAACATTTGTTTACCTACGCTTAGGAGCTATAACGGCTGCAATGCGCTTAGGCATGCTCCTATACAAGCTCTGACATTCATTGGGAATAATTGAAGCCCAACAATCCTCCACACGCTCCCACAATTCTAACATTCCTTTTGGGGGTCTCTTATATTGGTTTAGTCGGCGTTTTGGAGTTGCCTCCAAGTATTCCATTGGATTCAAGTTTGGAGATTACGCCAGCCACTTCAAAACAACAAATTCTTGCAAATTCAGGTAAGGGCGCACACTCTTGGATGAATGTTTCAGGTCATTATCATGTTGAAAAATCAAATTGGCAAAATCCAAATTGTATGCATGAAGGGTATGAATCAACTCTCGCTCTAAAATTTCTCTATACATGTATTGATCCATTCTTCCCTCAATCCTACACATCATACCAAGGTCACATGAAGTCATGCAACCCCACATTATCACCCCCCCCACCTCTAAACTTGACAATTTGTTGTACCATTCATGCACTTCTACTCTCTTCATAACGAAACCAACACCAACTGCGACCATCAGAGCAAAATCCGTCGAATTTTGTTTCATCAGAGAATAATACACGATCCCAATCATCTTCATTCCAATGGCAATGACGTTTAGCATATTCTAATAGTCACTTAACCCCTAAATGGTTTGACTCATTTGTAGTAAAATGAACACATCCTCAAAAACATTGTCATAGGTGGAGGTAAAAGTGTGTTATCCAAATCTCAACCGTACAATCTTGTCGTACACATATTGAACATCATGTGGGTCAAATTTTGAGTCATGAGGCTTCATAGATTGCGAGATCATAATGTATTAATACTCAAAAATGATCAGATAATTTCATCATTTTCACTTTAAAGTGAAAATGCTACCATTAGACTTATTGCAATGAAAAAGTCACCAATTAGAATGTTGTTCACCTTCATCTCAGTAGCATCCTTGAACAAAAAAAAACCATGAGAAAAATTTCTTTGTGCAAATTATGGCCCTGCAATGGTGAAAACTGCCTTAAATTTTAGAAAGGAAAAAATGTCTAAAACTAGGCTGCTGTCACTGAAATGCATGCCATTAATTCATACTTCATTGTATGGGTCTGAGATTCTTAGAACATGAACTAGACTTGATTTGGGACCCAACCCAAGTGATTTCGTCCAAAACGGAGTCCGGATGAAGAAGTTATGGCTCTCCAAAGTTTCTGTCATCCAAAATGTCGTTTTTCGACATTCGGCCCGCTTAAGGGTTAACTTGAAGAAGTGTGAGCTTCACTTTACATTTCAAACGTGCTTTTCGTAACACTCTCCTTACAATTTTATTGCTCATACCAACATGAAGCTCTTCCCTCAAGTAAGTTTCAACTTTGTGTGCATTTTCTAAGCCACCCACCGTGATTGCTTTGACACAAGCTCTACGATCAACTGCACTTTACATTTTGGCCTACCACCAAAACTTTGATTGATATCACTCAATTCTCTCAAATGTTGCTTACAAAATTTTGCAATCCAACTTTGGGACCTGTAACTCTCTAGCAACATTTCTAGTTCTCTCACCCCTCCTCAACTTCTCTAAAGTAGCTTCTTCTACTTGCTTTCTACTAACAAGGAGAGATCTCAATGAAACCATTTGCTCGATTTGCATACATGATGTGCAGTGTATGGGGAGACATTATAAATGTGAAGGCCAACAATATGCTCCCCCAAAAAATCAGACCTAGACATGACCACTTTTACACGTCAAATTTGCAGCATTCATTGATTCAAGAACCTATTGTTGTCGGAGCATATACCAAGACGTTGCTTCACTTTATTTCGCAAAAGTGTATATTCCAAGGTTCACTGAACGATTGTTAGAGCATATACCAAGATAATGCTTCAGATTGTTTGGTGAAACATTATGTGGAATATATTGGACGTTGCAAACCTAAATGGTTTGACTCACTAGTAGAGGAAAAAACACATTCTCAAAATAAGTTTCATAAATTGAAACGAAGGTACTTTATTCAAATCTGAACTCTACGATTTCGTAATATTGTACATTATGTGGGTCAAATATTTGAGTCATGAGGCCTCATGGATTGCAAGATCATAACATATTAGTACTCTGAAAACATCACAAAATCTCAACATTTTCACTTTGAAGTGAAAATGCTATCAATATACTCATTGCAATAAAAATTCATCAACTACAATGATGTTTTCCTTCATCTCGATAACACCCTTGAACAAAAAAAAAACCATGAGTAAAATCTCTTTGCACAAATAATGGCCTTGCAATGGTGAAAAGTGCCAAATATTTAACAAAAAAATAAATAGTCCAAAACCCAACCCTTTGCACTCAAATCTATGCATTATCATTTGTGCATCTTTGATTTTGTCAAGGTTTCTACCTCATGAACTAGACTCAAATTGGAATCCATCCCAACAAACAAAGTCAAAATCCAACAATGAATGAAGGAGATACAGTATAGCCCCTCAATTATAATCCATTTATTCTGTTTCTTTTGAGATAGAAATATCATTGCAAGTTTAGTACCAAAAGTATTTGGATCAAAAATCTTCCAACTAGAAATTTGTTACCCTTCACCTCAAGATCATGATTATATAAAAAAGTTCAATAAGAACATCTTATTGATTTCCCATAATTGCCTCTCAATGGCAAAACATGCCCCATGTTTGAAAAGTCAAAAACATAAGCTTTCTCCACTAAAATACATGTCATTTATTAATTCTTGATTGTATCCGTCTGAAATTTTCACCACACAAACTAAACTTGATTTAGGACGCAACCCAACTGAAACATGGTAATAATTTACACATGGTAATATATCATATGCACGATGCCAAAAGAGGACCTACCAAAGCTTCAAAGTAATAAGCGCCAAATTGACAACCAAGGCAGACATGAATACAAGTTCGTGGATTTCGCTTTCCAGGTGGTTATTTATTGACAGTAAGAATTGCTAATTACAATAGATTACAACATTCACAAACAATTTCACCTGAGAATTTTCAGATGAAGGTAGCTGCTCATCTGAGTAATTTACATCCGGCTAATGTAGCCTAATTCAAATGGAACCGCTTTGGTCAGAACAATACGACTATCAGCCTTCACTAAGTGACACTTTTCAACTATGTGAAAAATAACATCCATTCCCTACATGCTGAGGCCCAGAACTTTCTATCTGTTCAACAGTTCCAAAGCTCCATTGGGATTATTCAGAGTAACAAAATAAAGTCGAAGATGGAGGTTATCAGAGGAGGATAAAACCAAAAATATCCATCCATTATTTTAATGGCTGCTTAACTATCTAGTGATCAATTAGCTGCACGGAAAGACTCAAAAAATTGGGTCAAAGTCTTTCACAAGATAAGGAGGATCACCTGATTAACTTAAACCAGAGCGTCCAAGCGAGGCTCGAACGAGAAGCCCAGAACAGTCCGTGCTTCCATATTATAGTTTAAGGTACATGCAGGCAACCACCACCACGAATTTCGATACATATCATACATAAGCATCTCACGAGAGGATGACTCCCTGAAGCACACATAGTCTCCCTGTGAAATGCATAAAAAATGGAGATTCTGAGACCTGCACAAAAACGACAGAAACATTACTTCCTGCTGACACCCTCCTTACTGAAGACCAACCAATACATATCTGCAAAAAGAGCCCTTCTCGCTACGAAAAACACAGCTTTCTATGAAATCAAAATGAACGTAATGTGAATAAGTTAGGGCATCGGATAATTGATCCCAAGCTTCAAGCATGTCTCGAAAGCTTCGGAAGCTCAAGGTGGACTCACTTGAAAAGTGTGTTGAAGAGTGTATCTGGCATGCGCTGGACTTCCAACCATTCACTTCTAGAGGTATCTAGACGCCACAGATGCACACTTTTGAGCGTCCTGAATTCTTCCATCCCTCCCACCATCAAAAGCTGGCCTCGGTGCCCTATGAGCTGAGGACAGACCAGATTCAGAGGCATTTTCACTTTCAATTCATGCCATGTTCCCATACGCACATCGAAAGCCAACACTCCAGCTGTCGCTCCAAGACTCATGCTGTACAAATACCCATTTAGATGGGCCGCCCCTGTCACAAGAGCAACCCTTTTCGGAAGGCTCCTCGTCATATACCATGAGTTCAATTTCGAGTCGTAAACCTGTGCCCAAGTCATGTAAGAATTAGAGTTCCCGACACATCTCAATTGCCATCTCAACTCACAAAAGCTCATCGAACAATCAACTATAAACGAAAGAGCACTCCTGGTGATCGAGAAAAGGAATCGAAGTGAAGGCTCTACTACAACAAGCTGAATGAAAACAAGCAATTCTACATCGAAAAGCAGCAACAGAAAGGACTCAATTGAAGCACCTGGGATGTCAAGCTTTCACCATCTTGAACTACAAGAATCTTATAAGTCCGCTGCTCACGGTCCATGACCATGCCGACCACGTAAGGCGATTTCATGTGCAGCATTGGAGGCAATTTACGCAGTGTTCGCATCATAGGATTCGAAACAGAAAGGTAACGGTTCTGAGAGCCAACGCCGGCGAGACACAGCAAACCTCCATCAGTGGCAACCACATCAATGGACTCGAAATACGGGCAGGGGAGGAAGAACGAGTGAGGCAGCAAGTGCCATTTCTGTGATGCCGGATCATAAGCTGCACACTTCTGTTGTAGCAAGTCCCCAAACATGATGAACAGAGAGCCTTGCGAGGGCACTCTTGAGCAGATCATGAGAAAGCTATTTACATGGATGATCTCGTTCCAACGTTTGCAGACGCATCGCAGCCGGAAAAAGCTTGGCAGTGGTAGAAACGCCAAAATTATGTCGTGAAGATGCTCCGGCAAGTTACTCCAAAGCTCACCATCCAAGGGCTCCACATTTCTCAATCGCGACCTTACACGCTCCCTCCTCACCACGGACAAAGACGCTAATGATCGCACTAATTCGGACGAACAGGCCGCATCCGTCTCCATGCAATCATCCCCGATCATCGCGAAAGAAATTCTCCCTCAGCAATCCCTAAAATTTTCCTCCTGCAATCCTCCTCCTCCCGTCCATATCAGAGCTCATATCGTAAAATCCGAGCCCTGATTGATAAATGATTCACGATCAAAGCAGCTTCTTCGTCTGTCATGGCTACGAACCTTGAGAGAGCATCATATTGTGAATCGGTTTCCTATCCGAATTTGACAATCAATACAGCAATAGAGGCGGAAGAGCAGGGCTATCAAGGGGCAAAGAAACGACAGCTTCGTCTCCACCTCAAGGATCCTCGTCACGGTTCATAATGTGAGAGCAAGTTTTTGTGAGTGCTAGGGTTTGGAATCTGGTGCTCATCGCTTTCTTGTCCGAATTAGGCACTCAGCACACCATTAGAAGCGGAAGAGCATGGCGATGAAGGTCAACCTGTTCTCCACCGCAAGGATCTTCCGCCTGTGAGCGACATTCTGCGGTGGCAATCGCTCGGGGATGCTTGTTCATGCAATCCATCGTTGTTCCAGCAGGTGGAGCCATTGTCGCACTTTCGTCGGATGATTTTGTGTCGCTAGTGGATGATATTCATCCAATTGATTAATAGAAAGCTTCCTTGGGACGAGGAAATTTCAATGTTTGTGCCTTGGAAGGGGCCTTTATGTTTGATGAATGTACGGTAGATAAACCAATCATCAAAGGTCTTATTGACAGTTTAAATTATTTTTTTCTTTTTTAAACCTGCAATGTACTTCATATGTGCATGGAGTATATAAAATTTACACAGAAAAGGACCTTATCACATGTTGCATATAACAAAGACCAATCATTCTTAACCCTTAAACGCCCAAGGTGACCCGAGGGGTCACCTTCCAACAGAATCTTCTCTGTAGCTCTCATTGTACTCAACTTTTCACTTATATTTTGATGCCAAATTGGTCACCTTCTTGTGATGCATTCAAAAAGTGAAATTTCACAATTCAAATCACAATTTGTATGAATGATTTCGTGCTTTGAAAGGATAGGGGTAGGTAGGTTGGGGTTGTACATAACCTTGTAGGAGGTTGCAAGCTCATCATTGATTGGATCATTCATGATGCCCAAGTTCAAAAAGTGCACTATTCATGATGCCCAAGTCCAAAAGATGTTGTGATCCAATTTCGGGCTGCCCGTTTTAGACCCCATGGGCGTTTAAGGGTTAAGCTCCAAGTGCACAACCAATAAAGGCACTATATTCAAGCTTCACCCTCAATTCTTCCTTCTTTTTCATTTTATGGAAACTTTTGAAGTATGTAACCGCAGGATTTTGTAGTAAACTTGTACAAGATCATGGATACAGAATCTTAGACTTAAATTCTTCCCCGTCTGTGAGACCGTAGTATTCAAAGTTGAAAAAAAGTAACAAAAAATCCCAAGTTGTGAAAAGGGAATGCAATGTTTTGAGGGCCAAAAGAACCATCTTGGTAGCAAATTTGATATGAGGGCCCTCACATTCTTGTTTCTATGCGATTCTTACACTCATGCAACCTGTAAAATCCAATGAAATGCTTGATTTTCGACAAGGAGGCATGCTGAGATTCAAATAAAAAGACTCATTTTCAGCAATTAAAAAAGCATGTAAAAAATTGTTGGATTTAAAATCCACAAGGCAAGCTCATGCAGAAAATAATTTTTAAAAAAATAAAAATAAAAATAAAAAATAATTGAATAAACCTCAACTTTTGGTGAATTGTTGAAGTTTTTGCGTTTTAATAAATTTTGGGTACATTTTGAGAATAAATGAGCATTTACCGCAATTTGGGCAATTTTGGGCAGGTTTCAAATAGTATCTTCAAACTCTGACTGCAAATATCTCTTAGAGTATGAGGAATTTTGGAGCGCAAGATGACTTTTAGAAAGGTTTTGAGAATGAGAAAACTCTACAACCTACAAAAGGTTTTAACTTTGTATGATCTATAAATAGTAAGTCATAGGCTAACCAAAGCCAAATTGGCCCGAAACGAGCCTCTTGAAACTTTAGGGCTTATAGTTTGTACACGGTTGTATATCTAAACATGAAATCTTTGAAATTGAATATGTATATGTAGAATTTATGAAAAAGTGTATTATAAAAGTGTGCATAGCTTTTTCCATGATTTACGTAAAATCAATTCGTCATTTTCAATGACAACACTAAGATATTATCTTGCTAAAAATGTTGTTCTTCACACATATATTACAAGAACTAGAATAATGTCTTGTAAGTTAATGGACCAAGGAGATTGTAGATCTAAGTTTTGGGCATTGAACCACACTTTGATGTGTCTTGAAAGTAAATCAGGTGTTGCATTTTTGAACACTATTAAAATGCAATGCCGATAACAGGTGCTAAAATAAGCACATTGCAACAACCGCATTCCAGTCCTATTGCATTACACATTGTCATACCCATGACCATCTACATATCATAGATAGATATGAACTCCAGCCCTCTTTTGAAACACGCATGAATAGAGTGTGTATTCATCTTGACAATGAGTTGACACCCATTAGACAAAGGTACATTGGTACAAGAGTACTCACCCCTTGCCAAAGACTGATACAAACTCTGGAACAAAACATCATCACTTCATGAGAAGAAAAGAAGTGCAGATCTGACATCAGAACGCTTCTTTGTTCTGAGGCTTCAAATTCGAAGCAAGGAATTTATGGAAGCAAGGAATTTATGGAAGCAAGGAATTTATGGAAGCAAGTCATCCTGATGCAAAAACGATGAACTGGGAGGCAGATCTGAAAGCAAACGCAGCAACCAATATAATTGCATGTCACGGCGGAAAAACAAGGAGAGCTCGGCACCATTGTGTGCGGTTCTCAGCATTATGAGTGCGGTTCTCGAATACCAGGGAGAGCTCTGCACATTTTCACTCTATAATCTGTGTCTGTGCTAATGTCTAAGCAATAATATTGTACAGATCTAAAGAATCGTCTGCTATTGCTGCGCCTTTCGTCCTCGAAATGGAGACATCTGGTAGCTATGGTCGGCCGAGGGAGTCGACGAGGATTGCCTTACAAGCGTAGCAATCAAATTCGAACCATCCCTCTGCAAAGAAGCGTACCGAACTATTTGCCATTCTTGCTCTGTCAATTCTTCTCCTTCTTCGTCCTCTTCATGCCAGGCGCTCTCTCGCGGACCGCTCAAAATCTCATCGTAAGTGTCGGAGCGAGGAGACGTAGCTAGGGGCATGTCGATGTTGCGCTGTGAACCGTCGATAAATTCCCACGACGTTGTGGTGGAGCTCAATGAGCTCATTGAACCTGAAGAATCTGTTGATAAATGCGCAGAACTCGATGCCGAGGAGTAATGTTCGTCAGAGTCGTACGATGAGCTCTGTGTGTCGGCTTCGCTGTGAGACACTCTCTTGTTGTGATCTGCGACCATCCGCGCATTCTCGTTCAAAAACGACGCCAAAAGGAGCTTGGTTTTTTTCTTCAGCTTCGTCTGGAGCTTCTTGAACAACTTCTCGCCGAAATACGACCCGGACGGTTTCGAGATGCCTTCTTCGGGAGCGAATCCTTCGAATGTAGGCGCAACAAATGTTGTTGTCTTGCGTAGGCCTTGAGATGATCCAGGAGGAGGCGGAAGTGGAGTCCTAAGTGGCTCTGTCACAACATCGTCGATTGGTTTCCCTGGCGCGGCTTCCCAGCTGTAAGGAACTGCGGCAGCCACAATGCCAACGCCATTGTCTAGTCCTGGCATGATGCTTACAGCTCAACTCTATCCCTCGCACACAATCTAAGAATGTAAGCTAAAATTCTAGTGCGGTAGTTGGTGTATGAGTGTTGAGTGAGAAGCGTCCAGCTGCACATCGGAGGGGCCTGAAGGTGGAATGCACGAGGAGGATAGGAAGCTGCTCATTCACTCTTATGTTCCTGCAGGGTGGTGAGATACCGATGCCGGCGGAGGCGGTGACGAAATCCCCGAGGCAAAGGAAGTAAAAGCTCGGCTGTAACGGCGAGTACTTGGAGGCAATCCGTGACTTCCGCCCCCGTTTTTTGGGCGACTGGGCAAACTGCTCTTCCGAGCGGGTAAACCGTCACCGTTTTTGACAAGAAATGCGACACTGGGCATCCGTACCGCTCCGGAAAACGCGTTTCTTCCCTCCTAAAAGTTTTAATTAGCCATTTATAGAGACTTGAATGTTCAGAAACGGAATCATAGGATACAATGAGATGCTGGCTTCTCAACAAGCGAGGAGGCTCTCTGCTTCTGACACTGATCCCGCCTAGAACGGGAACTCGGGAAGAAATTGACTCATACCGAATTGTAACTCATCCCAATCCTACCGTTCGGTTGCCTTCAATCTCCTTCAATTTCAAAAGCACGATCAAGTTGCATACTGACCATGAAGTCCTGAGCCAATCCATTTGCAAGCATTAATGCCCCGAACGTTGGAAGGACGTAACCTTTTCATTTCACGAAATCAACATAACCTATTATAACCAAACTTATTTATGGCAATCCGAAACTAAAAACGCTCACACTAAGAGCGACGATGGCGCAGAAGATCACGGTTCACCGCAACGAAAAAAAAGCGTCAGTGTAACGATTAACTTAACGAGGGAAAATAAAAAACTGGCGCGAGTGACGGCCGATCACAGCTCCCTCACAAATTTCTACAGTATGCACATTTTTCGCACCTAAAATACTGAAGTCATTTGTCTAGTTCTTGCGCAATGCGGTCCACACCACCTCAAATAGCGGATTACCATTGACGATTAAAAATATCTGAAATGAGATTCACTTCCATTTAAGCTCTTAAACAAAAGTACTCAAATAATCTGTACATAAGCCGCTTCTGTTCACTCACTTTCTTTCAGTTCCTCAAGAACAATAAAAGTATCCTTCATGCACTCGTTCTTTGAGAATGATCGAAGCATTTTTCGATTGAGCTATTAACAAGATCAAAATCCGAAACAACAACTTCGTACACTCGTTTTTCATCAACAATAGACCGTCATATGATTCACAGTAATCTCATTCAGGACACCTGAAATCCACTCCATTTTGTCGTTTCTCTGGACAGACTTTCTGATTTCGTACTGATGTATTTCTCCATCGATTGCTTCGATACAAGAAATTCAAAATCACTCCATGCCAATCTTCTGCAGGTACTCTTACAATTGGTCGCTTAGATGTACCTTTTTAAATAATAAGACATTCATTGATTCGATAAACAGAGAAATTCAATTGGTCGCTCAGGTGTACTTTTTCAAATGATAATACATGGATTGGTTCGATAAACAAAAAAATACAATTGGTCGCCACCTGCAACACCAAGAGAGGTTGCGAAATTCAAGTTTCAAGTTGTAAATTTACTAAAAATTCTCCTCTAACGAATGAAAGTGCGGTGCGAGGAGTGCGCTTGCAAGGAGATTGGCAGAGAAAAGCTCGGATGCGACTACCTTTGACGACACCAGCGGCGAAAGAAGCGGAGCTTCTGCAGAAGCGATGGCCGCAAACCGAAAGCTCCTCTGGTAGGGAAGGGAGTGGTTTGCCGTGGCTCCTATGACCGTGGCGACCTATTTCCAGCGTTCGTCCAATACACTATGTGTCGTTTACTGATGATGGCTTCATTATGGGTCCATTATGTTTGGTTTGGGAACATGCAAAAAGAGGATAAATAGTTATGACGTAATGAGTATATGTTTTGATTTTTGGATTGAAGTGTACTTTCTATCCGTTTTATAAACCGTTTCTTAAATTTTATTTGTAGTAACCTCAATTATCATAATGACATGCAATTGATTCTTGAATGGTACTTGTGAATTACTTTTTTTTTTATGTTTTAATTTTAAATTTTTAAATTTTTTCTCTCTCCAAGATGGCTATGGCGAATTCAAAACATCATATCAAATTTAAACTGTTAAATCTAAGTTGCCAATGGTGAGATCACAACGTTCAAAGTTGATCTATCAAGTTTTTTGCAATTTTTGAAGCTTTCTCTTGTAATTTGAAGGTCACCCTCGTAAAGTCGATTTGAGAAATTTGACTTTGTAAATCCTCGTATACACATCTTGTAGAATGGGAAACAATGATTTTTACTTCTTTATCTAGGTTGCCTGAAATAGCAAAAAGCTTAATTGGCTTTTGTGGAGCTTTAGTGGTGATATTGAAGCTATATTCAACACTTCAAAGGAATGTAGAATAGTTGTAAAACTAGATAAAATACAATCCACTTTCTTAACAGTGAAGGACCAAGGATGTAAAAAGTGGGTTTTTGACTTTGAGCAGCTTAGATGAAGGGGTTAAATGTAATTTACTTGCCTAAGAATTTATTAGGTGCTCCCTATACTACAAGGTGTGTGTGTGTGAAAATTTGTAATGACAAATTTCAAATTAAAAAAAAAAATCATTAACTTAAATTTCAAGCCCAAAAAGGGCAGTTCCTCCAAGTTGAAATTTAGTTTTTTTTTCTAATTTTTTCTTTTGAAAATAAAATCATAACAAGATCACTACTTGAGTTCCAAAGTTTCCCAAGTCAAAAAAGTTTAATAATTTTACAAGGGTAGCCTCCAAAATTCAAAAGAGCGAGTTTCAAATTGTTGCAAAAAACCTTTCACAACAACTTTGGACGTTATGATCCAACAATTGAAATTTAAGATGGTGTTTGTACATGTAGTTATTATGAGGATCTTATGGTTGGAAGTACGGAGTAAATATAAATATATTGAATTATAACTCAACTTCCACAGTCCAAAGATCGCAGTTTTTGGTTTTGAAGACTTAAAAACAAGCTTGGTCCTTTAGGGGTTAACTACCAATATTTGAGTCAAGGAGTTAATTTACCCCTATTTTGACAAAATAATTATAAAAGAGTGAATCCGGCTTTTGCAATTTGTATTCAGCTTGAACACAAGGGTATTTCATGGGATGTGAGAAGTTGAACACCAATTGAAGCACTTAAATGACTTTAATAGAGCCTCAAATGTAGAGCTCAAAGTTAAAGACCCAAAAGAGGTGGGCATACCTTTTTGTAATAGTATTCAACACCAAAATTTGATTAAGTGTTGAATAGTGATTATTTATATATGAAGATGTAATATGACCACTATTCTAGAAAAGACATGACTATTATTGTGTCTTGAGTGATTTCAAGATACAAACTATGAAAAACATGAGCATGTTGTGTATTAAGTGACTTCAAGGCACAGACTACCTTTTCAACATGTGTATCTCAAATTTTTTTGACTCAATTGAAGGTTTGTAAGGAGCTACCATCCTTCTACATACCCTATTTGGTTGATTCAAAGCATTGTCCTTATATGTGAAATGCTAGATTTACTTGGTCCGAAATCATTTGTCATACTTCAACTCCTTCAATGAAATATTGGTTGTGGAAAGTATTTTGAAATGATGATATTTACATATCTATGCATATATATATAAAAGTTACAATATGGTTTTACTTTTAATAAATTTGGTTTTCATGTGTTAAGTATTACAATAATGAAGTAATGATTGTTCATTCTTTAGTGGTCCAAATGAAGATATAGCAAATAAATTACATTAATTGCTATTAGTACAATTGTTAACACAAGCAAAGTTGACATTCCATATCAATTCAATGAATTAGGTTCAATTAATCATCTTATTGTATTCCATTGAGATTTTTCTTACCACTTATAACTTTATATTTGATTCTAGTAAAGTGGTGTTATGCCAAGTGCCAATTCGACATACAAAAATAACAATTATAGTGGAAGTGCCATTCTAAAAACATGGTAAGTTTTAGGAACTTGCCTTCAAAATAGGATTTTTTGTAATATCACCACTACAATACATGATATCACTTATACTCTATAATATTGCCATTGGTATTTGTACTATCCGTAAGTTATTATTGTATCTACTGCACTTTTGTAATACTACCTTCCTCATGTATCCAATTTTTTTAATACCTAGACATCCTTGGGTAGTTTTTTGCCGGAAAAACACAATTTCAAAAAATACTTCATAGATGAAAATGAAAAAGAATATAATCTATTCAAATCTTAACTGCACAATCTTGTAGTAGACTTGATGTCGGTCACGTAGATCAAAATTTGAGTCATGAGGCCGCGTAGTTTGGAGGATCATAACATAATAGTACTCATATCACATTACAAAACTCCATCATTTTTGCTTTCATGTGGAAATGCTACAACAAACCAGTTTTAATAAAAAGGAACACCAACTAAAAGGTTGTTCACATTCATGTGAAAAACACCATACTACCATAAAAGTTCAGCCCAAAAAAAATTCTTAGTGAGTTGTTAGCCTTGTAATGGTAAAATTTTTCAAAGATTTTACAATGAAAAAATAGTCTAAAAGTAGATCCTTTACACTCAAATGCATGCCATGTCTCCATTACATATCTGATCAAACTACGCTTTTTAGTACAAAACCTTCAATCTTAGAGAGTGTATATTCATATGCTCACTTTTACAAACTAATTTTTATACAAAATTACAATGATAAAATTTCCACCAATAATGAGTAAGTTACCTTATACTAATGGTCGACACACCGTAGAGTAATTGCCTAGGGTCTCATCACATCTAGGTAAGTAGGTTCAATAAGAAAACAATAACTCTACGGTATATATTTGGGGTTTTAGTTTTTATGTCACAGGCCTCAAGTTAGAATAATTTGGGTTTCCGATCTCATTTGTGATCTAAAAATATTTAATAAAATAATTGTACTCTCTCAAACACAGATTGTGTGTTCACTATTTCTACCTCGATATGATGAGACCTTAGTAATAGTAATTGCACTACTAGTTAGCCATTGTTTTCAATAAGAGGGTTGAGCTTACTCTTAAGTGGCTTAGTCCACCACCCCCACTAGGCACCTTCTTTTGAACTTGGTTGAGACCATACTCCCAACCCATTCCCACATCTCTCTACCCCTCCATATATACCTATTACTAAAAAAAGAAGAAAAAAAATTCCAAGCATATGATGCTATGGATCAAATGTATTGTTTATCAATCACTAGTACATTGTCTGATAAAAAATTTAAAAATAATAATTAATTGGACTACAAGGAAGCGGCAAATGTAGCTAAAGAGCAGGAAGATCCAAACTGTGGTTCCCGTTACCACTCAAGAGATTCCGGAGCAGTGTGCGAGCGACACTCCCGAGGAAACCCACCTAATTCAAACACTACTAACAGTACTGCCCTCGCAACTCGACCCTTCGCCCGAGCGGGACCGATGGACCTCTACCCCTCATGCCCCGGCCAGGGTTCGGGAAATAATTTCATCCTTACTGGCTAACATCCTAGAGTTTCCATGTCCGACCGGTCTTACGTGAAACTATCCCGACAATTATCTCATTTTATACTGAGAGTTAAAAATTTCTTGTAATTTATTAGTTGGTGTTTTCAAGAATCAACTGGCTAATACTCCCTCTGTCCCACTGTGATTGTCCAGTAGGTTCTCTCAAATCTACCTTTCAAGGTAGATTTGAGAGAACCTACTGGAAAATAATGATGGGACGGAGGGAGTAGGTTACTTCCATTGGCTCAGAATGAACTAGCCATTGATGTTCCCCGATCATTGGCCCCAGCCACACTCCAGACTGTAGCAACGTTTGGTTTGCTACTCCCTAGAACATTCAGTTTCATCTAGCCATCCACGACTGACATTTCAAGATGCAAGCCAAACGCACTTTGAGACGAAACAGTGAGAAAATTAGTTATATAATCCCAAGTAAAGTGAGTCATTGGCTGGATAGTGTACGATATACTGCCCAGTAGTAATTTGAAGTAATTTAATATTCTTGTGGGTGTCAAGCCACATGTTCTCTTTTCAATGTAGTTGCTGTTAAGGTCGAATGCCCTAAAACCACCAACTTAAGCTTTTTGAGGTTTTTTTAGAATGGTTATTTTTGGGGTATATTTTTCCCATTTAGGAAAGAATTTATCTCATAGGATGCAGATTTTTTCAAAATTTAACTCCCATTACATATATAAATATACATTTTCAAAGGCAGAAGTACTTGGTGACCCAAAACTAATCTGTAGACTTTCCCATTGTCACACCTAGCTGGTACAAATTTCCATTCATGATTCGACCCAAAACCATCAGCTTTTTTATTGTTTTGATTGGTCAATTTGAATTGAGTGTTCTGACAATGCTAGTTCAGGCTAAGTGCGGTTATGGGGAGACCTACAGGTTGAGACTGGGGGTGGTGGTGGTTTTAGGTACTTCTACCATAATCGAACGTGAGTCCAACCGGGGATTTCCAGTATGGATATCCAGATTGATAAATCAAGGGCAGTGTGGCGCTCGGCATCAATGAAGGGAAGTGAACGAGGCAGGAGGCAGGGAACTATGAACCATCGGATCATTCACCGATTCTCAACATGGAACCTACTGCTCATTTATTGATTTTTATTATATATATGATTAATTTATTTTAAAAACAATCAAGAATCTTTCTCTCTCTCTTTCCCTCGTTCGGCATCCGTTGAATTCCTGTTGCTTTCTTGGAACACACGAGCTTGAATGCTTCCTCGATTCTCCAACCCCGCCCGCTCGAAAGAGGGGAAAGCACACTGTAGAAATTTCAAAGAGGACTCCTTGTTTTTTAATTGTTTTCCTAAAATGTTTGAATCAGTCTCATTCTAAATTTTAAAAATCTTCATCTTTTCATTTTGAGAAACGAAAATGCGAAGGGTGCCTACTCTTCATGCGACGACTTCATTTACTCAGGCCAGGCTCTGTGCAGCAAACCTGTTACAGCAAAATTCGACCGGTTTAGAATTCTAGTATATATCGCCTAACCACAAATGGTAGCCTTCACTGAGCATGAACAATCACTTAGAAAAACTCTCACTGCAATAGTATTGAGCTCGACCCAAGCTCAAGTGTCATTGAATCGAAAATTTGAATATTCCCATTTTAACAAAATACTTGTTATAAGCTCATTGGCATAGAATGCTTACTACTTTGAGATGATGCAAAAACGACACAATATGAGAGAGAATGAGAACTTGTTCCGATTGGTGGAGGCACTATCCCACATCCAAACTCATTAGATGGTGACAATGGGCCAAACTTCAATAATATGGTTTGAGACCAGCTCACCACCATAGTCCACCCAGCTATGATGGGCTTCTTGAACCTCGTTGTATCGGTACCTACAAGCCCTTTGGGGGATACCATGTATCTTTAAGGCACTATTGGCTAGGTAGGAACTAACATAGTGTTCACCCCAAAGGGGTTAGAAGTCCCGCCATTGGTGTGATGACCTCCAGGGATACATCCAAGGATAGGTCGATCGAACACTCTATTCACACCAACCTCTAAATAGGTTGGAGTTTCTCTTTCTCTTCTTTTGATAACTCATGTCAAGCCACTAATCCAGATGAAGATACTTTTTAATTTAGAATGAGATTGGGGTGTTGTATGAAAGTTTTGAGGCTTGTGTGAAAAACACTCGTGCCTCCTTCCCCTCTTGCTTGAGCCTCCCTCCACTGCAATTAGGGTTTCGATCTCTTAAGAGGTCCGGAATGTGAGATCCTCTAATCTTGGCCATCCGATTTTGTTTCCAAATTCTTGTAGACTTTTTCTTCTCACCTTCTTGTGTTCTTTTTGTTTATTCCTGGAAGATAGATAGAAAGTCCAGTCCTTTCTAAGGGGCCGACGTGAATGAAGTGTCCGTTCGTAATGCTAATATCCCAATGTCCACCGGACAAGGGGAAATTAGAACAATACTACTTCCCCCTCTCGAGGTCGAACACTATAACTACGCTAGTTTCTAGCCTAGTTACTAGTGCCTTGAAGATACTTGACATAGTATCTTATTCCTGGAACCTATGGTTCTGCTTGTAAGCATGAAGTCGTCAATGGATGTGATGAACCCTAAATTGTTGACCACGAGTTGACAAAACTTCTCACAAATATTCAAAATGACAAAAGACAAGTGTATTAGTAGCACTTGTCAATTTGGACATTTCAGTCAGCCAACTTCTTGTTGTTTTTACACTCGTTTCCTTGTAGTGAGAGCAAGTCAAGCGGCGTTACTTCTTTTTAACAAATATTTTTTTGAAATGAGCAAACTCCCCTCTCTTGTAGTAGTAAAAAGAGAAGAAGAATAAAATCACATGGGATAGGATGGAATTTGGTACCACTTGGGAGGCGACTCCATAATCTTGTAATTGTCCTTGTAACCTTCTACGTACAAGAACTTGTCAGTAAAGAATTATAATTCCAAGACTTATAAATTGTTTACATAGTAGATTATTATCATTATTACTTGTTTTTCTTTTAGCTAAGGTTTTATTTAAATAGTAATAACCTGTAAAACAAGATTAGAAATCAAGTGAAAGGCATAGTAATAAAAGCCATGAACCATTATAAGCTTTTTGTCTCGTACTTATCCTAAAAAATCCAAAACAAGGACATGATGCACATGTGTCATCAACCACTCAACAGCAAGAGCGGAGTTAAAAACACAACAAGACCATACTCTAGATAGTGTTGCAGTAGAAGGTTGCTTGTAAGTGTAGCAAAACCTTAATAACAACCCCTCTCATAGATTCAAGAAAGATTAAATTTAAAGGGTTTAGAGAGTTTTAAATATTGATATATAATTCTTACTAAGACTTGAATAAATTAACATGGCAAGGAGAGGAGAGGACAATCAAACAAGCAAATAAAGGAAATAAAAACCTCAAAATAAGGATCATAGAAACTCGTGAAGGGAAACAAGTGGAAGGAGACCCGAGAACAAGGAAATGAGGCTTAACCCCTAACTCTCCTTGTTGCAAAACGGTCTAAGTCACAAAATTTGACCTTCCTCTAGATTCAGATCAAAAAATCTCAATCTAAGCATTATTTGAAAGATTCAACCGTAAGATCTCAAAGTTAACTTGACATTCATCTCACATACCAAATTTGAACCGTTCATTCTTCCTCATTTGTGAGATTATAATGGTCAAAGTTGGTTGAGTTTTTCTCCTGCGGGAACCTCCGAAACCCGTTTCGGGTTTTAAGGAGAGTTAGGGGTTAAGACAAGGGATGCGGAGAAGAGATCCGGCACGCGGATATGAAATGGGGCACACGAACACAAACATGAGACATGTAATGAGGGAACGCAAGAGCCGAGATCGGAGATAGGAAACTGGTGACGAGAAGAGGACCTCTTCACCCAACATAAAATATTATAATGTGGAATTAAAGTTCAGTCCATGCTATCTCTAATTAATATTAGTATATTATAAACTAAGGTGTGATATTACACAGGTGTGACATGGAAGCTTGTTGTTGAATCTGAACTTCTTGAGATTTGAATTGATTGGATATCAAATTCATTGTGTGAATAAAATAAATTAAGAATTTGAAGTATATTTTATGGAGATAGTAGCAACAACCGCAAGGTCAATGGAAGTTGTTTTTAAGTGAGCATAAATTAATAGAAAGTAGATTTGACAATACCATGGATACATGCTAGAAAATATTGGTCATTCTAATGCAAGTAGGGACATGTCCGATGAAATTTATAGTGTACACTACATTAAGTAATGGAATATGGCCATATTTGTTAAACTGAGACTTTTTTTTGTTTCAATTTAAGGCTTGAATTTATGCTATTTATTGATTTACTTACTGATCCTATAGTTATAATTGACTGTTTTATTATACATAGGAGGTTGTTTTCAACCCGAAAATAATTTAAAACTAGAAATTCTAATTCCAGATTGTCTCAAATTAGTTGCTAAGCTTTTAGAGCAAAAGTCTCAAAATGTTTATTTTGAATAAAAATAACGAATATGGCCTTAAATTAGATTTCCTTCTTTAAAAAAAGGGTGCCTTAGTGAGTACGAGTTAGATTACATACTTCCTTAATCACCACGTGATACAAAAGTCTATGAGTAAAAGCACCTCTAACATCACCAGTGGAAAATTGGAGCAAAGGGAGAAGGAAAGTGACAGAAATTCGAGTTTCTTTAGACAAATGCAAAAAAAAGAGTTGTCACTCTGGTCCTAGACATCCTATCCCTTTGCACTATACTCGGTGGTGCCACACAACCAAAAGTGGTGAAAAAAACTCCAACTTTTCTGATGCCAATGAAAAAGCTGTCTATGCAGTTCTCCTTGTCACTAACATAACTTCTATATATCAATCCATGATATGATAAGATCTATTTACAACAATTGTCCATATTTACATGAGCTTCCCAAATTTCTACGGTTTATATTTTTCATCAAGAGCTCCAAAGATTCTATCCACCTTCTTAGGAAAATTGGATAGGCTCATTTCAATCAAACTGTAACAAATGTTTAATTGCGTAAGAAGAGGTCAATAAACACTCTTAATCGCAAGACATCTCTCAAGTAAATGCTGTTACAAAAGTAGTGACTACACAAGTGACATTACATTTCATTTCATTGAGAAAAAAATGAAACTAAGTACATAGTGATACCTATCTTGTCTATCAACTATGTAGTTAACCCTTAAAAGTCCCTTGGGGATAGTATGTACGCTGTCGTATAATTAAGATTTGCTACCAACAAGAAAATCTAAACAGGAATCGTAATAGCTCACTAGAACCGCATTAATTCAAATGTCAACTTCTTCTTTGAACTCAAACCTATTAAAGGTGTGCATTCTCTCCAAATACAACCAAAATATACCGTATTCTACTGGTCGCCACAGCACGCTCAGACCTTTAGGGGTTAAGAGTACAAAACAAGATAAAAATTGGTACAAAACGATACCCAACACTAGACACCTACATTCATGCTTTAACCATGGAACGTCGGAGCCCATCACCATCGATGATGAGGAAGTTGGAAAGATGATTCTAGATGCAAAAAATGTTGTTAATTGCCCATATCTCAAATTCATCCATCGGACACTTTGTGTTCCCTTTGACGTTCTAGGGTTAAAATGAACCCTTGAGCGCACTAGTATGGATTTGTGACGCGCTAGTATGGATTTGTGACTTGCCATGGGATGACTGTACACCGGGGAAAGAGAAAACGGATGGATTTAAGGGCTCTGTCACCAACATTGCCTTAGAAGCACTTCCTGTGCACTATTGATGGACCGTACTCATCGTACTCTGCTCTCGTGATCCACATCTGCACACATTGACGATACTTATTCAAGTAAGATGAAGATGTTAGATAAATCAGAACCTGATCAATGCCTGAGGGAGGAGCCGGGGAAGCATTACCTGCTGGAAGGTGGCGAGAGATGCCAGGATGGACCCTCCGATCCAGACACTGTACTTCCTCTCGGGAGGTGCCACCACCTTGACCTTCATGCTGTTGGGTGCAAGGGCCGTGATCTCCTTGCTCATCCGTTCGGCAATGCCCGGAAACATCGTCGACCCTCCACTGAGCACGATGTTTCCGTACAAGTCTCTGCGGATATCCACATCGCACTTCATGATTGAGTTGTAGGTTGTCTCGTGGACGCCAGCTGCTTCCATTCCGATCAGGGACGGGTTGAAGAGCACCTCCGGGCACCTGAACCTCTCCGAGCCGATCGTGATCACCTGCCCGTCTGGCAACTCGTAGGCCTTCTCTGTCGATGTGCTGTTCTGCTGGGCATTCACCAGCTCCTGCTCGAAGTCGATCGCCACGTACGCCAGCTTCTCCTTCATGTCTCGGACGATTTCTCTCTCGGCAGTCGTGGTGAACCCGTAACCGCGCTCTGTTAGAATCTTCATCAGGGCTTCAGTCAGATCACGGCCTGCTAAGTCCAATCGCATGATGGCATGGGGCAACGCGTACCCCTCGTAAATAGGTACCGTATGGGTCACACCATCTCCGCTATCCAACACAATACCTGCACCAATCCGCCATCACACGCACATTTATAACCCTCTCAACCACAAGTCATTTCGAATCCATTCTCCTGAACTGACACATTCCTCTTGACTTACCGGTGGTTCGGCCACTGGCGTACAGGGACAGCACCGCTTGAATAGCCACGTAGAAGCTGGGCACGTTGAAGGTCTCGAACGAGATTTGAGTCATCTTCTCCCTGTTCACCTTCGGGTTTAGTGGAGCCTCCGTCATCAGAAGCGGATGCTCTTCGGGTGTCACACGCAGCTCGTTGTAAATAGTGTGGTTCCAGATCTTCGTCATGTCGTCCCAATTCGTCACCACTCCGTGCTCGAGTGGATACTTGAGTGCCAGCATGCCTCTCTTCGACTGTGCCTCGTCCCCGACGTATGCGTCCTGCTCGCCCATGCCGACCATGACACCGGTGTGCTTTGGCCGGCCCACAATACTGGGAAACACAGCCCGTGGCGCATCATCTCCAGCGAAACCAGCCTGCATTTCAATCACGACGTGTAATTTCCCGCTATCCAGCACCGTACAATCTTCAATTGGAGAGAATCATTTCCACATACTATCTACTTGATGTAAGTAGGGGTCTTTCTATGAGAGCAGTGCTTGAAAATTAACGCATACCTTCAGCATTCCAGATCCATTGTCAATCACCAGAGGCTGTACCTCGTCACCGTCAGCCATTGTTTATGCTGGATCTGCACTACGACTTACAAGACTTAGAATTTCCATATTGAACATGGATTTCTTCGAAAACGAGTCAAACTCAGCGATTTAGTTCACGCCTCTCACTTTCGAGTCCGTGTCGCGACAAGAACAAATCGCTCACTCGATCGCAACTCGTATAGTTTCTGGAAACACCAAGACTAGTTCTAAGATGTCATACTGTCGATCATCCGACACTCAGGTGATAACTCCTTAACAAGGATACAGATCCCGAAACACGTATCCAACGAGCTGTCTTGTCTCATCGCAATAAAACAAACAAATCGCTTACTCGATTGCAAGTCGAATCGTTTCTTGAAACATCGAGGACTAAGTCATTATGATAATACTCGTAATTATTCTCGACCGTCCGACTATTAAATGTTGAATTTAAAACAAGGATACAATTTTCGAAACTCTTCATCAGCAATCAACAAACAACAAACCTGTCTCAATCTCTCGATTCTCATACCTCAAAACATCAAGGACTAGAAAACTCATGATTAACTAAGCTGTCCTTCTAATCATCATCCAACTCCTCGAAACAAGCATAATTACGATTGCCGAAAATCTTAATCAACAAATCAAGAACCCTGTCAAGCTTTCAATTCTAATTGCCAATTAACGAAATTATTGCAAAACCGATCACACAAGCTCGACGACCTCAATGACACCAGAGGCTACGGGATTTGAGCTAAGATTCGGAGATGCTGGAACATGCTACATGCATAGAACAAAGTTGATAGGAATAAAGGAACCAGAAAAGAAGTACCTGATTCGATTCGAGGCGCTGGTGCGAATGTGCAAGGACGATTTGCGATTGAAGCTGATGATGGTGGCGATGAAGGGAGGGTACTAAGCAGAAGAAGCTGGTGAGGAGGACGGCAACGAGCAGCAGTGGGATTAGTGCTGCTTATCAGTCAAGGCCACACTCGGTCTCACCTACAGTTGCTGCCAAGTGGCCCCAGCCACACATGGTCAATGTTGATTAGTCTTACTTTAGGTCTCGATCTAGACACTTGTAGAATGGACCCAGTTCTTACAATGGAGCGCGTGTACAGACAGTCGGGTAACAGCCGACTTTAGAAGGAGTTTTTTTTCAATAGTTTGAAAATTCAAGGTGGACTCAAAAATGATCGGATTTGAGAACTGTAGTGTTTTGGAATCACATCGGAGTATTCGACGATGTCATGGTAAATGATCAACTCTTTTTTGTATGGTATTGTTTAGGGCAATGGTAAGCTTGGGGTATCACTTTTTGGACACACTAATTAGGTTATTTTTATTGAAAGCCTCCAAAGTTTGTCTAATTTGTCCATTTTAATCAAGTGAAAAGACCCTAAAATGGAAAATAAAATATCATGCACCTCAATGAAATCAAAGTATATATGCCTATAGAGTTTCTCTTAGATTTTTTTTTTTTTTTTTAATTTATTATATATTTTTATTTTTTTTGGATCCATTCATAGATGAGGGAAAAAATGCTGAATTTTGGGATTTGCAGGCATTATAGTGCACAATGAATTAATTTTTTAAAAATTGAATAAATTATTTTTTATTCTATACAAGAAGATGTAGGTCATATTCAAAAATTATATTAAAATAAAAATGGTTGGTATTCCATTTGCTTGATTCTATGGATTTTAGGTTAGTGAGACCTAACTTACTTTTTCAACTAAAAAATCAAATAAAATTACTTCAAAATATTTCTTTTAGTTTCTAATTTTTATTCTTGATACATTATAAGTATATACAACTAAAACCACATCTAATGAAGTCTTACTTTATTACAGTTTAAAAATGGATATGTTTGACAGACCAGTATAGATTGCAATTGTTCACGAGACAACCTTTTTGGGTACCCCAACCATACCATCACCCTTCAACAAGTTTCGAGTACTTCATACACAATCTATCATTGACTACCCTTACTTCTTGCTTCAATTACAAGTACATTTTTGATTCCCAATTGTTCTTAGGATACTTGCGCACATGTTCACATAGTGCACATGTTGATTTCCTCTTGAAGTCCAAAAACTCTTACAAAAAATAATTAATGGTTTGGTGGTAAGTCCCGATTTGGATTATCGTGGGTGAACAATTACAAGGCTTCAAGAAAGTAGTCCAGAGAACATAGAGTTTGTGTCTTTGTGAACATATCTATTGATGGTCAAAGTAATACACCCTTGAAACTGAAGATTTTCATCACCAACATACGACAAATTCAATTTCTATAACATTATTTATTTGTTAATTATTGGATGTTTGTTTTGTAAATATAAGTTTTAGATGGGAAAAGAAACAAGTATCATGAGGCAAAATCACACACTAGAGATTGTCACTTAACTATTGCATGGCATCAACTGTAAGAGAGTACATTCAAACTTCACTAGACGCAAGTCTATTTACTACATGTATGATCATTCGAAAGGCCATGTGAAACAAAGAAACTAACAAATCTTGATGCTTTCGTTGAGGACGTTTTCCACATCATTATATTTGCTCCCCAACATGTCGCTCCATATTGGTTAAGATCCAACTTTGACATGTCTCCATACCTTCAACAATTTGTACAATTTTTTTTAACGATTGAAGTTCTGATTGAAGTTTATTCTCAAAGGTTGGATATCAAGATAAGATATGAAACTTTTATTGAAATGAGGTCTAAAGAAAAAAAGGAATCAAAGTCATCCTTCATAGAAGTGACACTTGGCGTTAAAGGGTAAACATTGGTTTAAAGCCACTCATGTACATTCTTACTACTACCAAAAAATTGAAAGAAAACATTGCAAGAAACTTATAGGGTTATTACCTTATTGTAAAATCTTCTCACGATTAATATGAGATAAACCTTGTGGCTTGGTTTAGTTAAATGTGTACAAAAAAATTGAGAAATATCTACTGGCTTGGTAATCTATGCATGTGAAATATAAAAAGGTTATCATTACATGATAATTTAGACCAAACCAAAAAATGAAACAAAACATAGATGCTTTGGACATTTGTCTTGAAACACATATTTCAAACTAGGACATATTTGAAACCTTTTGAAACATATTTGAAACATTTCAAATTATACTTGAAACATCTCAAAACATATTTGGAACTTTTCTAAACATATTAGAAACATTTTGAAACATGTTTGAAACATTCCAAAACATATCTCGAACATTTTGCCAAAATGTATTTGAAACACTTTGAAATATATTTGAAACATTTTGAAGTAAGGTAGGAGAAACTAAAGGCGGCCACCTCCCCTAAATGTATGCATGTCAGATTCTTACTTCAATGAAGATTTGAGCACTTTACAATTACTCTTAATGTACCCTGTGTGTACATGCAATATGGTATCTCATTACAAATTGACCTATATTGATCACTTCTAAAATTTGTAGTTATTATTGTAAGTGCATATAAATATCGTAAAAATAAGAAAACTTCGTGATTTCTATTTCCTAATTTCTGAAAATTAGGAAGCCACTCATTCCACCACTCCAAGTATAGTGTATTCATTAACCCCTAAAAATCCAAGCCGTTTTTGCTACCTCCAAAACCAAAAACTGTCATTTTTGACCATTTTGTGGGAATGGCGGGTTGAACCAAAGTTTTTTCTTTTATTAGAACGTTCAACCGTAGGATCTTGTAGCTTACTAGCTGTAGAAATACTGATTCAATTTTGAACCGTTGGATGTTTACCATCTTTGAGATTATAACATTCAAAGTTGCAGAAATTTTTTTTTTGGGCATTGCCCGGGGTACAAAGTCCAAATGGTGCAAAGGGGGACTTGATGTTTGTTACCCCAAAAATCTTGGTCATATTTTTTTCCATGTAGAGAACTAAGTTGGGCATCTCCATGCAATTTTTTTTGACCCCATCATGCTTTTAGGACCTTCATCAAAATTCCTTCGGCGGTGAAGGTCTAAAAGCTAGCAAATTGTCCCATTTCACAAATTCACCCATAGCAACCAAAAAATTTGCGATCCATGAAATCCCAACGGTGAAAATGTGCCTTTACTCAAATGTGATGTGTGTGAGAAAAAATTTCTTGAAAAAAATCAAATCTCAATTACTTATGAATTCTCTTGAACAAATGTGGCAACATGCCTCCAGAAAGGAACCGGGCAGTGAGGCATTCTTGGGTCCCCTTGGAAACCCACTGACCCATGATGCAAAGGTGTCATAGGAAGAAACTTTGCATTTATAGCACTGACGCTCAATAAAATCAGTGGCCCAAGGAGGAGGTGTAAAAGGAATATGGTAGAGCAGCCAAAAATGGCGCAGTGCCGAAAATGGAGCCCTAGTAATCTTCACTGTCACGTACATAATAGCTTCTCCTTACAATAGTACCATGTACACTCTGCAAAGATTGTAGGGCGTCACTTTAGGGCACCATTTTAGGAACACCTATATTTCCATCTTTAAAAATTCATTACTCACTGTAGAAGAGTCGAAAAATGATGATTCCACTTGCTCTAGTTTTCTACTAATTTTCCCCATGCACCAACATTGCGTGCACTCGCAACATTCCAGTAGATTTTCTGTGCTGAAAATTGCGCCATTATAGGACACCTTACCATAAGGGTAGCAAGAATTGCGGGATTCAGAGCCTCGTTGGCTTCAAGGAGTTTGAGGTGGCCGCTCCTCGTTGGCTGCAAGGAGATAGAGCTGGCTCCGCAAGGTGCCCCCTTCTGCCGCCCTTCTGCCGCGAGGTGCCTTCTTCCGCCGCGAGGTGCCCCTTTCGCCGCGAGTCTGCCCCTTTGCCGGTCTTCGCCGCCAGCTCCCTCAGGGGGGCCGCATGAGCCACCATCTTCACCCCTGTTCTGGAGCAAACCCTCCCAGCTGCGCCTGATCCATGAAAAAAAAAACCCCACAACCAAAGCAAAACAATTTTTGACCTTACTTCATGCTTGGAAGTCACAAAAATTGTACCCTACACCCATGCTCATAATTGTTACCTGAAATCAATAGCCAAAAAATTGTTATGAGAGTCAAATACTTAGAATAAAAAGTACGTCAAAAATATAATTTTGAGGCATGATGGAAAATTGATCACGTTCAGAAGAGAGTTATTGATTAGTATTGCATGTAGTAAGTTACATAAACAAGCTCTAAATTTTTGTCATAAGAAAAAACTTGTAACATTCTCATAACTTATAAGAACATAATAACAATGTTTTTGCAACCATTGGTCATGTCTCATTTTTGAAAAGAATTTTAGTAAGGGACATGTTTTTGCAAAATTAGACAATAAAGAATTAGAAATCTTACATGTGCGCCCCTCTAACGTGCACGGTGGAGTGCAAGGGTAGTATGCCATCTCTCGTAACAACCCTCATTGAGGCACATCCACTTGTCACCACACTTGTGACAGTAGTAGTGTGGATAACGGGTTTTACACACCACACAACGCCGTCTTTGCTTAGTGTGAGAAGGAACACATATAATAGGGCGTTCTGGCGCTGCAACAATGTCAGTAGGCATAGTTGTTCTCATGGGCCGATAAGCTAAGAGAGCCTCACATAAGCCCACTTTGAACTGCAAATGTGTCATAGGAGAAATTGGTGTGTCACGCCGAGTGTTCAAGTCGGCCACACAGTCAAGGTAGATGATATACATATTCACCACTGACACATCCAATAAAAAATAGAAGATACGATGCCACCACTTCTGTGAGCGTACCTGACAACTGTAGGAGGCTCTAAGTTGGTCTGCCACGTCAACACCACGCATATATGTCGTGTACTCCTTCAGGACAAGAGATGTCTGAACATGTTCTCGGACTGCACCATTGCAGCGTGGTACTGTAACAACACGCTCACATGGGGCCTGGATGGGCAAGCTATGTCGCAACCCTTGCTAGCTCACCTTGGCTTACACCAACTTTTTCCCAACTCTAGCAAGTGTCACGAGCGCTAACTCTGCACATCCCCCACATGCACAAAGTTAGCTCTCCATACCAACCACCAAGCTCACCGCTTGGTTATCAATCCCTCCTACTCATGCAACCGGGACTCAACCCCTTCGTAGGTAGCCAATGGTTAGGTGCGGACTTCCACTTATGTCCAAGGCCCAACTTGGTGGCACTCCCATACCACGCGGCCTAACCGCACTTGTGGTGTCTCCTCACTACCGCCCATGACCACCATGGTGACCCCAAGGCCACCAAGTAATCACAACGCCGGCGGTGAGACACCACCCCACATCGGTAGCACTCATGGTCCTCATTTTGCCTATATGAGTCCCCGTGGTGAAGCCCCAACACTAGCTCCCCCACCGGGACTCACCTTGTCCTTATGAGCCACCGTGGTGAAGCCCCAACACTAGCTCCACCCACCGTGCCTCATTTTGCACTTTGAGTCCCCATGGTGGAGCCCCAACACTAGCTCCACCCATTGGGACTCACCTTGGCTTGGGAGTCCCCATGGTGAGGCCCCAACACTAGCCACACCACTGGGACTCCCACCTTGGTCACCACCAAGGCACCATGGGAGTGGGGAGGAGACCAGCCCTCCCCATAGTATACTCTGTGGGATTCGGCAGCCCCTGGTCCTAGGTGAAGGGCTGGACCCTCACACCTCTTAGTTTTGGAAGACCACCCAATCTCCCAATGCCTTAGCCGCTGGAAGGCCCCGGGAGACTTCCCGAACCTTCCAGGGCTCGTATCTACCTCGTCCCGCATCCAAACGCGACGAGCGACCACTCTATCGACATCTACTCGTCAAGTAGATGCCGATAGACACCTTGCTTGCCTCATTCCGACAAGTATTGAGGGAGTTATGCCCCTCTGAAGATTCGGGAGTCCCGGGCCAGCTTCCCAGTCCAGCACTGTCCCTGGACAGCACTCCCTTTAGTCCCACAATCTTCCAACTCCCATAACTTTTAGCTCACACCTCCAACTGAGGTGCTCCTTAGCATCCCGGAATCGTGGCAACATGAGCTTCCATAATCTCATGTCCATTCCCTCGTGGCTCCTAGTCTCCGTGGGTGAGAGGCGTCTCCAACGCCCGGGGTCCTCTCCCACACTAGGCCCACTTAGGTTCCCTTCACCTTGGCACCCCAAGGCCCGGGCGTCCCTCCGGTGTCCCCCTTGGGCCCTTGGTGTTGCGGGCATTCCTCAAGGAGAGGTGCGCGACACTCACCCCCACCTAATGGAGTCGATGCCCTCATCGACTATACTTGTAGTCGGTCACACCAACTCTTGGGTTGCCATCCCCATTGGTGCAAAGATTGCACGTGTTTCACCGGCGCGACCCCACAATGCACTCTCAAACTTTGGCAAAGTCTCAAAGGTGTCGTCACTAGGTGGTCCGTTTAGTACCCTGGACCTCTTCCAAGGCAACTAAATTACTCTAGACCCACCTACTTTGAGACCCTCTTGGATTGCCCTTACCTTGGCTCTCCAAGTTAGGCTCCACTAGCCTAACACTTCTTCCTTGACTACTAGGTGGACCTCAATGCTTCCACCAAGTTGTCTTGGTTGCAAACCCA